>CM062919.1:41070000-42320000 GCA_031878705.1 Tapirus indicus
GGGTGGGTAGGAAGAGAGGAGATGTTTTGGGGGAAAGGGGCATTTCCGTGAGGTCGCGGCTGCCCGACTCCACACTGACACCAAGCTCTGGGAACTTTCTGCAGCCAGGACTGTAGAGAGAGGAAAGAACTGCAGTGGGGACAGTGCCCAGGGTAGCAGCTGGAACAGGGGACCCGTCCAGGGCCAAGTTCTGGGGCCCCTCACCCAGGCAAGATGCCACTGCAGATTGGGCCACCATTCATCTTTGAGCCTTTGATTAGTTCCTCAACACAGCCCAGATGCATTCTGGGCACTTGTAGCCTCAGAGACATTTAATGAGAAGGGGCAGGGGGCTGTGGAGGGTGGAGGCTGTTTGCGACTAGGTTACTTAATCTTTCCAGGTCTCATCATCATCATTTGTAAAACAAAATAATAATAATTTCTACCTAACAACCTGTTGGGGGTGGGGGCGAAGATGAAATAAATAACATGTGTAAAGCATTTAGCACAGTGTCTCATACACAGTAAGAGTTCCACAAATGCTGGTTATTATTGTTTCACATGACACTTATATTAGAATTATTTGCTTATACGCAAGTCACTCCCATCTAATTCTAAGTCCCTTGGGGGCAGACTCTAAGTGTATTCATCTTGTCTTTTTTCAGAAAGTGAGAGCCCCTTGGAGGTGGGGACCTTTTCTTATTCTTCTAGATATTTCTTCTTAGCAAAGGCTATAAACAATGTAGAAGCTATGTTTCCTGAATGAATGAAAACCACACTAAATTGAAGAGAATGGAAATCTGAGAACAGAGTGTAATTCCATCTGCCTGTTATTTTTGCTTGAAATTAATTCTCGGATCTTCTCTGCTGGGATCTTGGCTGACATACATTTGCTGGGGTTGACTGGATTATATAATTGCTGTTTTCTGCCTCTAACTACTGTGATTATGACTCAAGTAGTGGATACGTTTATGGTGCTATGTAAATAATAATTACTTTAATTATGGTTTGACCTGTACAATATATTCTAACAACGTGGCTGACTGTGCATTTGTGTATGTGCACTCTCGAGAGTGGTGGAGAAATCTCCTATTATGAAGGTACAAAGGAATCTCCCCTCTACGCACATGGTAATTTTAGAATTATAACATGGAGAAGTACAATACCACTGTAATTATAGCAAGTTTGTAGAAAGAAATGGCTTTAAAATAGTATATAATCTAAGTGTATTGTATTTAGATAATATAAAATTTAGTTTTGTTGACGATATTTTATTTTTGGTGCCAGAAAAATGGGTAAGGGCAATTTTTCAGGCTTCCTATAAGAGTATGAAAGTGCCTTGTAGATTTAGGTGTGACTTAAGCAACATAATTTGGGTAATATGCTTTGCCAAGTGCCTACCACTTGGTGAGTGCTCAGTAAGTATTCAGTATCATCATGTGGCAACAGCGTATATCTAAGTAAGCATCTGATACAAAGGATGCACTCTATGCATTTTTTTGTGTGTGTGAGGAAGATTAGCCCTGAGCGAACATCTGTTGCCAATCTTCCTCTTTTTTGTTGAGGAAGATGGTCCCTGAGCTACCATCTGTAGCCATCTTCCTCTAATTTTTTTGTGGGACACTGCCACAGCATGGCTTGATGAGTGGTGTGTAAGTCCGCACCCAGGATTTGAACCTGTGAACCCCGGGCTGCAGAAGCAGAGTGGGCGAACTTAACTGCTACGCCACTGGGCTGGCCCCTCTATGCCTCTTTAAAATGACCTCCACGAGGAATTCAAATTTGGTCCACATGGCACCTGGTAGACCCTTACCCATGACAGCAAATGTTATTTTCTGCACTTGAAATGCACAAGGGGACATTTTAGACACTGGAAGGGGTGGGGAATAATTGGAACCTGTGGGTGGGACACAAAGATGAATACAGTAGAACTGCTCCTAAGGAACTTACAATGAAACGCAACAGACAAGACAGTCACAGAACAATAATAGAACTCTCACTGAGCACTGACTATGCCCAGGCGCCGTTCTAAATGCTTAACTCCTACTAACTCATTCAATCTTCACACAGACGAGGAAACCGAGGCACAGGAAGGATAAGTAAGATGTCACAAGTAGTAAGCTGCAGATGAGATTCCAGTCCAGGCTGTCTGAGCCCAGAGTCCACTCTCCCGACCCCTACATTAAGTTGCCCCCCAAAAGTGTGCAAATAGCAGTAATAAAAGCATAATCTACAGACAGGGGTAAGAAAACCGCTGTGGGAACATTCCGGACAAGAGGTTGGGAAGGCTTCTCCAAAGACTGTCATTTGAGCTAAATTTTGAAAGATTGGGGGAAAGAATGTCAAGCAAGAGAAGAGCTCCCTAGAACCTTTGACTGACACCCCTCCCAATCCAGTCTGGGGTAAACCTCTCCCCTGGGCTCCTCCATCAACTATAGCCCCCTGTTGTAGACCTTAGTACATTTTACTGCAATTGCCTGTTTATCTGTTTCTCCCCCATTAAGTATAAGCTCTGAGGACAGAGACCTGCCTGGACATCTTTGTATCCTGTGCACCCAGGAGACCCTCAAGGCTTTACTGACAGGATCTCCCACCAATTATTTTTTTCTGAAATTAGATACTTTATACAACAAAATGACTACATGAAACTTAAAGTACCATACGCCCTACAGAAATGCACATTTATATGGTGCTAAGATACGTTGAACATGCAGCTCATTATTTGAAACATATTTTTCTGGCTATATCAGTAGGATTATTGGAGCCAAAGTAAACCTTTTAAGTGCATATGCCATGGAGGTTGAATGCCTTCCAATTATGTGGAAAGTTAATATGGCATTTTAAATGAAAATGACAATAAATCTAGCTCTTGTTCTCATTTGAATACTTGCTACTTTTCTATTCTGCTCACACACAGAGGATGCTTCGCCTGTCTAGTCCAGTAGGAAAGATGATACAGCAGTGGTTGTCAGACGAGTGCTATTTGATGGAACAGACAATAGAAGGAAATCAGGTTAGCACAAGAGACACTGAACACATTTAAGCAACGCACAGAATTACCAACTTATAACAATTAATGTATTCTCAAAATTCTTGCTAGGAGCACTATTTTTCACATTATCAAATTCCGGCCCCATTGTTATTGAGATGTTAGAATATTTGAAGCATATTCTTTCTCATATTAAATTTGCTGGCTTTAGGATCTGAGCCAGCTGATCCCTGTCAACCTAAATAAAGAGGTAAACTGAGGCCAGCTCAAATGACCAGAAATTGAGTTTATTCGGGAATAGCAGACGAATTGCAATTCTGGAAACACACGCTGTAGCAAGCTCAGGCAAGCCTTTTGAAGGTTTGAGGCGGGCTGTGTTTATGGGCAAGGAGTGCAAAGAGGCTGAAGTCCAGCCAGAGTCCAAGTAGGAAGTTCATTGCCTTGGGGGTGGGAGAGATTATTGGCGGATGTTCTTTGGTCAGGAGATAAGTCTCTGTCTTCTGGAAATCAGGCGTTTATGGGAAATCAGCTGCACAGATCTTCAGTTCCGTTCTTCTGAGGGCACATGCTGAGATTCTCCATTTCATTCTACATTTTAGAATGAAATCCTCTCACACCCCTAAAGCCTAAACCATTCCCTAGGGTTAACTTCTCAAGACATTAGGGTGCTTCCTGAGGATGTGGAGGGCTACTTGATTTTTTCAAAAAATTTATTTCCTAAAATACCCAAACCTTCCCCCAAGGACGAACTCATTTCCTCCTTCTTTAGGAAACTTCTTTGGATTAACCCCAACTCTGATTTTTCTGGAGACTCCCCGCTCATGGACAAGCTCTGGGCTGCTTATCTAAGTGTTGCTGCTTCATCCTCAGGCCCACTCCATGTCCACTTCCAGCCACGTTTTTTTCGTGCACCCAGGCAAAGACTCCTTCCTTCAGTGGGTGTCAAAACTCCACACTCAAAGATGACATTTTACTCATAGTCTGAAATAGACTGGATTCATTCACTTGTTCTTTCAATAAACATTTGATGAGTGCCCAGTATGTATGCCAAGCACCGTCTGCCAGGCACAGGGGCTAGAGAGGTTCCCCGCCTTCATGAATTTTACAGTCTAATGGGAGAGACCAACAAAAAGAAAATAGATAAATATGTAACTACAAACTGTGATAAGTGCCATACAATTCGTTCTGTGATAGGAACGGGAGGGGGTGGTCAGGGACCTCCTCAGGACAGACTTTACATCGGAGATATGAAGGGTAGGAAGGAAGCCTGTGACGAGGGTAGGAGAGAGGTTGGGATGGAGTGAAGTCTTCCAGGCTGAGGGAGAGCTGTGTGCAAGTCCCGAGTAGGAAAGAGCCTGATAGAGTTTAAGAAGGAGAAGACCGGGGTAGAAAGAGAGAAAGAGAGTGATATGGGGTGATATTGGAGGGGTAGGCAGAGCCACACTTAAGAGTCTGGATTTTGTTTTGTTTTAAATTCAAAGAGAAACCACTGAAGGTCATTTAATAGGTAGTGACATTGATCAGATTTATAAAAGGGCACACTGCCCACGAGAATGGCTAAAATTAAAAAGATAACCATCAAGAATTGGCAAGGATACAAAGCAAATGGAACACTCATGCATTGCTAATGAGAGCATAAGTTGGTACAATGACTTGGGAAATTGGCAGTATCTACTAAAGTACCCATACCCCACCACCCAGCAATTCCACTCTTAGGTATATTCCCGACAGAAATGCATACATAGGCTCACCAAAAGTCAGGCATGAGAATGTTCATGGTAGTATTATTCTTGATAGCTAAACACTGGAAACTACTCAAGTATCCATCAACAGTAGAGTGGGTAAATAAATTGTGGTGAATTCATGCAATGGAATACTTCCCAGAAATGAGCATAAACAAACTACAACTACAAGCAACAAAATGGATGAATTTCATTAACAGAATGTTGAGTGAAAGGAGCTGGACCCAATAGTACACACTGTATGATTCTATTTGTATAAAGTTTTCAAGCAGGCAAAACTAATCTATGGTGTTGGAAGTTAGGATAGTGGGTACACTTGGAAGAGGGGTAGTGTGGAAGGGGTGTGAGGGGATTTCTGGTCACGAGCGTGTTCGATTTATTTAACGTCACTGAGTTATACACTATCGTTTGTGTTCTTTTTGTATACATGTTATATTTCAACAACACATGTTTAACTTGCATAAAAAAAGAGTTTACATTTTTAAAAAAGCACCCTTTTTTCTGTGTGGAGAATGGATTGACAGGAGGCACGAGGAGATGTAGAAAAGCAATTGGAAGGTGATTCCTGGTGAGTGGAATCTCTTGGGACTAGGTGGGTGCCATGGAGACAGAGAGGAATAGACAAATTTGCGATGCCCTTGGAAGGTAAAATCAATAAAACTTGCTAGTGGCCTGGATATGGGGGGTAAGGGAGAAGGAAGAACAACGTGAACTCCTAGATTTGGGACTTGGGCAACTGAGTGGGTGCTGGTGTCGTTACCTGAGATGGGAGAGACTAAGGGAGAATCAGGTTTGGGTGAAAATCCATAGTTTTTGAATCAAGACTTCCTACCACCTCTCTTGGGGCAAGGCTGATCCCAGGGGAAATGGAGAAGATCAAAATGACTCAGAACTCCTATAGCTTTGCCAGTCCTGAAATGGACTCTCTGGGCAGGAAAAGGGGGAACATTCCCATTCAGAATGAGATTTTCTCTTCTGAGGATTCCATGGTGTCTCCTCCAATTCCTTGTCACCCCATTAGCTCTGAATTCTAACAAGCAAACTCCAGCCACCAGAAAGGCAGCAAGGATAACCTTACGTTCCTCTCTCTTGGCTAGGAAGTAGAAAATTCCCATCTCTTCCCCTTAGGTCATAGAGAGTTGTAATTAAAGAAAAGACTTTCTCTAGGAAATAAAGGAAAGAACTCAAATACCAACCAGAGACACAAGGGGGAAGGAAAAGTAAAAGAGTGTTTTCTACGTTCTGACTCAAACAACAGTAGGTTGAGAGAGCTGCATGCTGGAGCTGCTGGGTGCAGGCAGAGACATCCAGGGCAAAGCTGGAGAGGTGGTCAGGGATGCTTTATGGTGGGCTTTGTAGGCTGTGCCAAGGATTCTGGAAGCTGATCTTATAGTCATTCGGGGACCACTGAAGAGCTTTGAGTGGCAGTCAGATTTGCATTTTAGATGGATCCCTCTGGCAGTGTTATGGAGAGTTGGGCAGAGCAGTGAGGAGGCTGTGACCAGTCTGGAGGAGAGACGCTGAGGACTTGAAATAGGGCCCTGGAGGTAAGAAGGAAGAAAAAGAAAATATGTTGTCAAGGAAGATTTGGAAGGTCAATCTGGAGGTCTTAGGGACTGAACAGATTCAGACGGGGGTGGGGGGAGATGGGCTAGTCAAAAATAATGCCCAGAGTGGAGGGACCATTGGAACTGTGATATCAGTAATTGAGAGCACACAGGACCAGGAGCGGGTTTAGAGGAGTAGCTTGAATTGGATCAGTTGAATCCTGACCTGGTAAGAGCCTAAATCCTGCTTCTGGAAAAAAGCCTCCCTGTTCAGGCCATAGCCATGCCCTATCCCCAGGCATTGAATCACTGACTGCCTGCATTTGTTCATACACTAATGGTTTGTATCCTAATGACTAGATTTTAAACTTTTGGAAAATAGCTTTCTATTTCCCGTAATTTTCGTGGTGTCTCTTCCTGGTCACCTAGCACCTAGCCTTGCACATAGAAAGTATACAATATTCCTTTTGAATTTAGCAGCATTTCTATAGTGTGAACCATAATAATAGAAAAAAGGCACAGGGACATGAACACCTACCCCACTCAGATTCGAGGAGGAAAAGCACATTTTACTTCTGAGTTTCTTGATTAGCAACTCTATTCCCATTATGTCCACATAAATTATTTCTAACTGCAAAGAGCAGCATGATGGATGTAGGGAGACCACTGCTGGAAGTCAGGAGGGTCTCTGTTCTTTCCCTACCTGACAATGATGCTTGGATACATCAGCAACCTCTCCCATTCAGTTTCTGTGTCTTCAGGTGTGATGAGTCACTGCTCTTCCAGCCCATGGCTGTGAAGGGCGCCAGATAAACTTGCATGTTCAGAGATGCTTTCGGAAGGTGTAAAATGGCTTGGGAGTATGGGGTCCATTTTCAAATGGAATAGAAAAACTGAAATTAAAGTGACCTGGACTTCCAGTGGTCTGTCTGGATTTTGAAAGTTCAAGATAATTGAAATATTTATCTTTCATCCAACCTTCAGGTAATATGCAGATGCAGTTGGCCTTTGTCCTCTGGATGGTATGTGTGATTGTGATACAAGGATGAGCTCTTTGTCACACAGATTGAGAATGAAAGTTGTCATGGCCATGGAGAGGGCTGTGCATTTTAACCAGTCATCTTGGCACATCACTGTGCTCCAAGACACAGCACCCATCGCACAAGCTCTTCCTCTGCTATCCAGGTGGGGTGGGGGCAGGGAACTCTTGAGTGGCCAATTCCACTTTCTCAGGTTTTATTGGTGGCTTGAAGGAAAGCAAACAGCACTCAGACAGGCGGATAAGATAACCACTATCTCAAGTGTGAGCCTGCAGTTCTAAATTGTCTTTTATTTGGAAATACATTCAATCTCCTTTAAATGCCAGGACAAAACTTAAATATTCAAGCTATGGACAATTCATTTATTAAGTATGCAGAATAAATATATGATGTGAATTTCTACCTGCAACAATAGGCTAGTTTAGTAGGTTAGATATTAGGTTAAACCGTATGAACTGATGATGATCAACTGTTTTTGGACCTACAGAAACAGCAGTTACATATGCCAGAGTTGTCAATCTAATCCAGATTCTGTCACTGGCAAATTCAAGTGACCCACAGGAATCTTTGACAGAATTTATATTAGCCATTCCTCACTTTTTGTGTGTGATAGTCTGGTGTATCTCTAATTTTCTCAAGGAGTATTGAAATATATCTCAGACCAAATTTACTTTATGTGTTTTTACAAATAAAATCATGCCATTTCACCTTTATTTAGTAGAAGATGGGTTAGTGGTAGAGAATTAAACGCAAAGTTTGGCAATCATCACAATCACGCCTGACTTCGACAAGAATGGAAATAGGTATTGGATCTGAATTATCAAGATTCTTCTTCAGGACACGTGCGTGTGTCAGTCAAATGTTATTTGTGTCTGTAGTAACATGACTTTCAGTTGGATAAATCACTTTGGTTTAACTGGCCTTAATGTTCCCCAGTAGACACATGGGGCTAACCCACAGTAAACAATATCAGGTTTTTCACAGGGCTCTCATGGAAAATTATTTGATAAGAAATATTTTCCATGACGCCTGCTCATTTTAGAGCGCTATTTTCATGGTAGAGCCTCAGAAAGTTAAATCTTTTAGCTCTACAATGCAGGATAGTCTGTCAAAGTACTGTTTTTGCGGTAATAAGTGCAAGATCTACTATGACATTCCTTACCAGCAGCTAAGATTTTTTAATGTTTGAGAATTCCAGCAATAGATGCGGACTGAACATTATGTGTTACTGATATTTGTTACAGGAGCCAATTTTGGACAGTTTAATTTGAGTTGAACTGAAGTTCAGGTCCTGAGTTATCACTTGGAAGTCCCCGGGGTCTGTTGGATTCAGATCTGTTCTAGAGTTGCCTGCGAAGGCAAAGTTGCCAGTCCCTGCCTCTGAGGGAGTGCGCGGCCTCTCCTCTCCCCACTCCCGCCTCTGGCCTTCGCTCAAGCCCTTCCCTCTGCAAGGAACTCATCTCCCACCTTTCTTCCCTGGTTTTTTTCTACTCACCAAGTCTTAGCTCAGACACTGCCCCGGAAGCCTTCCTCAACCTCTGAGGTTCGGTAGAGCACCCCCATTCTGTGCTTTCATGGCTCTATATTTGTACCTCTATGTATCACTGACCTTTTTATGTTGAACTTACCTGTCTACCCAGCACACAGCCGGCCACTTGACTGGGGACGGAAACTGGCTGTAGTTTTGACTGCACCATGCGCCCTCCTCCACTCTCCATTGCACTGACACACAAACCTTAGTGTTCCGAAGATGACTCCAGACACGGTCAGGCCTTCAAGTGGAACCTCAGGTTTGTTGAGAGCTGGACTGGAAGTGAACCAGTTTCTAGGGGTGACTGGGGAGTCTTAGGGAAGGGAGAGGCCCTGACCTGGTCCCCCTCCAGAATATTTGGGAACACTTGGCCTCGTTTCAGGCACTAATTGCGGACTCGCCCAGAGTGGGCCAGGATTCTGAGCTGGCCTCTTGCGCCCTCTAGTGGTTTAAAATCACAGTCAGGCAGAGCTAGGGCTCAACAGACAGGTCGGGTTTTCTCCAAGGAGGAATTGGCAGTTAACATTTAGACATCCACCACTCATTGAAGTAATTTTATAAATACACTTAGGGAGCAATAAAATAATTAACCAAACGCACACACAAAAAGGAACTTGGAACATCTTGTGGTATCCTTCAAGGGCCTTGGGTTCTTTATTTTGAAATGCAAACTCTAATAGGCTGATGTACCCAATGGATAATAATTGAAAATGTGCCTTAATCAAAATCAATCACTCTGTCCTGGTCAGCCTGTGAAACATTAGCTCAGGGCGCTGGATGACAGCACGTGTTCCTCTTATCTCCTCAAGACAACTCCACCCCAGGATGACAGAAGAAACCGATTTGGGAATGTCTTAAGTCTCAGTTACATTCAAATTTCATGATACCCATCCCAGGGGAACTGAATTGTCTCTTCTGAACAAGGACAGTTTCTCAGTTGAGTGTGTTCAATCATTTTGTGATTCAGTATCAGAAAATTACAGTTCCTCTGGGGCACTAAAAACTGCAGTTTCCAGAAACAAGAGAGTGCGTTTTGTTATCTTCGTAACTGCCCAAGACATACACATCTTTGGGATCTAACTTTCTGAATGACTTAAAAATAATAGCAGAATATAGCTACTTTCCTCAGAATTGCACGCAGCTTTAATATCATCCCCGCAAGGAAGATTCCTTGAGGCTGGGGACCAGCTCTGGCTTCCCAGGAGAGCCTCCTGCAGCAGCAGATGACAGTGGAGCAGTCATCATGTGGCCATTTAATCAGGGTGTGTTTTCCGTCTGTCTCCCCCCCAAGAAGCTAAGCCCCTTAGTGCAGAGGTCTTGTTTGTTTCTCCACCACAGCCTTGCAGAGTCTAGCGCTGAGGCTGGCACGGGGGTGCCGAATAAACATCTGTCAGCTGACTGACACATCCAGTGGGGTAAGTGCCGAGGAGACAGGCCACAGAGGGAAGCTGATTTTGATTCTTATTTTAGGGCTATGAGGGACCCCTTCACTCAAGTTATGAGCCGAAAGAGCATATGATTACAGGCCCAGGGGCAGCTGCGTTGGAGGGTTGAGATTAGCACCCATTTGCCAACGCACATCTGTAGCTAGAGCATGGAGAGGAGAAACTCTGAATTCTCTCATGAAACTCCTGAATCCATCAGGAATCCTCATCTCCTTGCCTCCTGCCAAGGGCCTGGTGAAGTTGGCTGAAGCTCTGCGGATGGTTTATGGGCTGGATGGTTTTATTGCTTTAAAATGTGGGCATGAAGTTTACCTTTCTGAAAGCGGTTTTGTTTTTTTAAGCACTAAAAATCAAACGAGAATGTAAATATGTTGAGGATCTGGAAACGGCAGAGAGAAGGCAAGAAGTGTGCGGACCATAAAGATAATGAAGGGTAAGAACGAGAATATAATGAGAATTGAAAATATTAGACCAGGAGAAGGGATATGGAAAAGAAGACTAATGTGTACTTTCTTTGTCTCCTTCGGACTTCCTTTTGTGTCACTGACTATCCAAAGACAAATTAAGTTGAACAAGCAGTGTGTCTGAGTCGAGTGTTGTAAAACACACATCCACTTAGAATCCCACAGGAACGTCGTAAATGTGAGCACGTCAGTAGGGAGAGATCCAGTCTTGGTAGGCTTAATGGGGATGTCACACAGCTGTGTATGTGTTTTCAGCCCTTCAGTCCCCAGACAGTTTTCATTTGTGAGCGAGGGTGGTTGTGTTTGTAGTGAGAACAAGCAAACCCTTTCTGACTTTGTTAGGATCGAGCTTGGCTGTAAGTAACAGAAAAATTCAAAATAAGAGGCTTAACAAGATAGAATTTTATATCTCCTACATTTTCAAGAAGACAGTAAGTAGTTTATCAGCGTTCTTTTGGAGATTCAAGGGTCAGGAATCTTCCTTTTTATTGCACCAGAGTGCATGGTTTTCATTTTCAAGGTTACCTCATAGTCCGAGATGGCTGCTGAAGCTCCAGTCATACATCTGCTTTCCATCCAGTGAAAAGACCAGATTGAAAAGGATGTGCCCTTTACTATTAAGGACACTTCTCGGCAGTTGTACCCACAACTTCTGCTTACATCCCATTGGCCAGAAGTTTTCTTTGTGACTACATCATGCTTCAAGAAAGGCTATGAAAGGAAGATTTTGTCCCAGGAAGCAAAAAAAAATCAGAGGCTCAATTACAGAGAAGGGAGGAAGAATGATTCCTGGAGGACAGTCTTTGTCACTGGAATCATACATAATTTTTTGTCCCTGAATGTGAGCCCTGCCTCCGTCTCTCCAGTGCATGGTGAGGGCTGGGAGTGGGGGATAGAGAGCGAGTACTGAATATACTTAAGACCAGGATCTGGCTTCACCCCTGCTTGGGTTTCTGGGTGATCTGAAATCCAAATGTGGGTACAAATGTATATTTAAGAGTATGAATGAGGGAAAAAGTAATCTTGTATTGCCAGTTATATAATAATTAAAGCTCTCATGTTTTCATAGAATGTTCACAATCACTCCTAAATACAAAGTCACCCGATATGTCTGGCCACAATTTATAAAGTTGAACTTTGATGGTAAGTGTACGTAGCTCTTTAAATTGGACTCAGAGACAACACCTGAATTTTCAGGAGATAAAGATTCCTGGCTACTGTTCCTCAGCATCTTCTCTGCCCTCAGGGAATGCTGGAGTGACCCACGATTCTGTTCTGGATTTTCTCCTCATTCTAATCCTTGTCTTCCTGAGCTTTTTCAAATGTATCATATTTGAGTGTACTCATCAATTTCCTTCCCAACTCTATTCCTGTTGTTCTCTACTGACTAAATGGCACCAGCTATGGCCTAAGCCACGGACCCCACTCTCCCTCACAGCTCACAGTCAGTCAGGAGTGCTGTGCAGTCCACTTCCTTCTCTCCGATTCCCTCACTTTCTCCAAACCCCTTGCCATCAGCCCGGGGCCAGGGAAGTGTTCTCTCTTGCTAGAGTACGGCAGTAGCTCCCTGCCTCCTGGCATCATTCAGGCTGATCTTGCCTAAAATGCAACTCTGCTCCAGTCCTGACCCTCCTTAAATCAATCCTGGTATTTCCGTAGAATCAAGTCCAGAATCAACATGGCCTGGAAGGCCTTCATGACCTGGCCTCCTTCTTGCTTCTCCCTATCTGGACCTTTCTAAGTTCCAGCCATTTCAGACTTCTTTCACTTCTTCTGATGACCTGGTACTCTCTCTTACCTCCAAGCCCAGGCAGAGGAGATTCCTCCCCCACTAGACTCTTATCTCTTGTAGGTTTGCAGAGAAGATGTCCCTTCCCTCTAAGAGGTCCTTTCCAACCCCCAGGTTGGGGTTAGGTTCCTCTGACGTGCTCTGACATCACTCTGTATCTCCAACATTTGCTTATAGCACTATACTGCAACTTTATGATTGACTGTTTGCTCAACTAGTCTATAAACACTATGCAGGCAGCGCTGTGTGCTTAGCACTTGGCACAGTCTTGGGCATGTTTGGTTCAGTAAGTATTTGTTGTACGGAATTGAATTAAGACAAGTTCCTCCCTGCCCAGGCCGGAGATTCCAGTTGTACACATTCTGGAGAGTTCGGGGAGGTTCTGTGGCCCATAATTCATGACTTTGTCTGGTCTGCCTTCTCTAGCAATCTTCATCATCTTCTCACAAAAAAAAAAGCACTGTCCCAATGGGTGCTCTCTCAATACTCAGCAGTGAGACTGCAATGGGGGAAACCCTGGTGGCTAGATGAGAGTAAGAGTATTCTAGCAAGTTCCTTGAAGGCAAGGACCATGTCCATTCTGCTTACTACTGTTCCCTGATACCTAGTATAGAGCCAGACACAAGGCAGATGCTCAATGAATGTTTCTAGAATCAATAAATCAACTCTTGTATTGCCATAAATTTTTGATGAATTAAAAAATGGAGAAAGAAACTCTTCCAAAACTAAGGTTAGGGGGAGGTCTGTGTGGTGGAGGGTGGCTGCATGTGAGATGAAGGGCACACCTTGCCCTACCAAGTGCATCCTCTTGAAGTCAGGGCGTCTGGTGCACACCCCTAGCAAGAAACCCACAGGGTTCCCTCACCCCAACTTCTCCGAGGCTGAGGCCCTCCTTCTTCCTGGCTTTCTTACAGCCCCCCCACCCCCAGCCACTGATGATGCCCGACCTGTCTTCTAATTTTCATTGCTTTCTCCCATCTTTCCTGGCTCTTCCTCCTCCTGCCTTCCTGCCTGGGGCTCGTGTTTCGGGAGTAATAGCTGGGAACCAAGATGCCCCCCACACACTCATAATTGAGAATGTGAAATAGAAAACTCGACAACTTCACCCAGCTCTCGAGGCCAATTCAACGGAACTGGAGATGAGTGTGACAGTGACTATGCCTGTGGAAAAGCGTGAAGAAGGAAGAGAAAGAGAATATTTATTTAGCTCCTTCCTGGGCCCCATATATATCATCTCATTTAATCTTCACAATCCAGGGACATCGTGCAGACATTGTGCCCATTCCTACAGAAGGGGAAACTGAGGCTCAGAGACATGACCTGTCTTGACCGAATCACACAGTAACTGGAACCAAGACATGGTTAGGCAGACCCTGGCACTGCTGTATGCAAATTGCTTAGCCCCTCTGACTCGGTTTGCTCATCTATTAAATGGGGGTAATCGTGCATAACCCCACAGGGTTGTCTTGGGGATTAAATAAGACAGTATCCTGATTAAATCACGTGGTTCATATTTAAACTTATGTATCTTAATAAAGTAATTGTGGAACCCAGGTTCCACTGGCTTTCCACTTCACAATGCCTCTCTGCTAGAAGCTTTTTTTTTTTTTTTTTTTGACATCACAGGGCCCTGCTGTCCTCCTGGGACTTCCAGAGGACAAGGCCCTTTCTTCAGTCAGGCTGACCTAAACAGAGCCAGCCTTCCCGCCCCTCTGCAGCCACAGCTGTGTGTTGGAAAGCTCGATGGCTGAGGCCCCTAATAGAGAGCAGACCTCCCAAATCTCCTCATTCCCTCCCCCTCCCCTCACACGGGTTTTCAAATTAAAAGTAACTAAAAGCCTAGGCCTAAACAGAAGGCAGGGAGTAGGAGGCACAAAACCTTCCCCAGACTTGAGGGAGCAGTGCTCTCTTCTGAGGAAAAGGGCATCAAAAGATCCAGATGGAGAGGAGGTCCAGTCCCCCACATGTCTCCCAACTCTGCGGAGTGTAGGCCCACCTGGGCCGCAAAACAGGGCTTACAATCTCCCGTCCTCTGTTAGGTCAGTAAACAGTCTGTGCTGTTAGGAACGCTTGGAGAGGGTGCAGCTGGTCACCAGCCACAGGGGACTGCTTTCTCCTTCTCTCTGGAGACACATCTCTGGAGAGAGAGCCCCAAGGAACCCAAAGGAGATGCTGTGCCCTTAGATTCATCCAGGAACGGGGAAGAAGAGGAGGCATCCCAGGAGTCCTGGAGAGAGGAGGACTGTCACTCTAAGTTACATCCCAGTCTGGACACTTTTGGAGAACTCTTCCTCCTCCTTTTCCAAGACGGGCGTCTCTGTTTTCTGGGCGTGCAAAGAGGCTCCAGCAAGCTTCGAAGCCTCAGCTGGGGCAGACTCGAGGCAAGGGCGGAGTCCTTGCGGGTCTCCGAGCGGGGACCCCACGTCTGTGCACCACATCCACAAGCCTCCTCCGTGCCTTCCCGACGCAGGTCCCTTTGAGGGGCCCAGGGAGGAGGCTGTTCCAGGCGCGGTCAAGAATTGAAGAGAGGTGGGGGGAAGGGGCAGTAGCTCCGTTTTCTTTTGCAAACTACCAAACGGCCCTTCATTTTCAAATCAGGAAGCTAGAAATGTGCCCCCACCCCATCAACTTCATTTGAAAAAAAAAATCCGCAAGTTTGTTTACATGGGATTTTCACAAGTAACGGCTTTGCTAACTGCTCAACCATAAGTCTTCTAAAGCAAAAGACCTTCTGAATTCTCCGCGGAAAATAGCATTGGGGGTGGTGCTGGAGAGCCGGGGAGGAGTAGAGAAGAAACAAACACCCAGCTCAGCGGGAAACGCCCACCGAAGCCAAAGGTGTAACGCCCGGGGCGGCAGCAGCGGTTACGAAGGAGCGGGGGCCCAAAGAGCCAGCCCGCGAGGCGGGGCGGGGGCAGATTTTGTTTGTTTCAGACCATTTTGATTTGGTTGTAACAAGTTTGCGGGGCCCTCTTTTTGACGGCTGGCTCTGCTACCTCCCTTTATACCCTTGCACCCAATTTCATGTCGCCTGCGGGTCTAGACGCAAGGGGTCACTCCAGAACCGCCGCATTACCCAGGCGGCCCGGCCCAGCTCAACTCCGGAGATGGGCCTCCTTCCCAGAGGGTCGCAGCCGCCCAGACTCCCGGTTTGGGGAGAAAACCCTAATTCTTAACCCCTTGGTGATGCCTCAAGGGAAAAACACAAGAAGTTGAAAATCAAAATCCGGGTGCGGGCTGGGAACCTCGCACCGCAGCCGGGTGCGGGCCTGCGAAGGTCACTGCTCGGGGCGCACAGAGCGGCCTGGTACCCCCGCGGTGCCCCGGGCAGAAGCCGAGGAAGAGGAGAAAAGACCAGGCAGCGCTTCTTGCCCGCTGCGGCTCCAGGACCACCCAGGACCCCGGGCGTCGGGGGAGCAATCTGGAAGGATCTTAGAACAACAGGGGGAGAGCGCGGCTCGGCTCGGCCCGCCTCCCCCCGACGCCCAGGCTGACTGACGCGCGCAGACCCGACTCTCTGGAAGCCTCGGACCGGTGGCCGAGGGCGGACAGCAAGATTCAAACCCGCCTATGAGCAGTGGGAGGGTCGGGTGGGTGGGGGCGGCGGGGGCAGGACTCGTTTTCAGGAACGAATCGCCTCTTTTCGAGGGCCTCCAGCCCTCGAGGTTGCTCCTGACCACTGGGTTTATTTTGCTTTTGCCGGGGAGGCAGATGTTGACCTCTCTCCGTCTTTACTCTGCCCAGACTCGGAGAAATCGTCCCCATTTGCTTCCCTGCGCCACCCCCCACCGGTGCGCTATCCCGGGAGTCAGCTCCCCAGGCCTTTAAACCTTCTGGAATGTCACACATGGAAACCTTTAGCAAATGTTTGTTAATGATCATAACAAAGGCATCATTCAAATTAGGCAGGTAATTACTACCAGAAGGACAACTGGGTGCTCACTTGCTCGTCCATTCCCTCTGCTTTAAACTCGCGAGGAGTTACGGCCGAAGACACCCCCGCCCAGCCCGCTTTTCGGGCCCCTTGAAGCGTCTCTGAAATGAACTGTGAAGTTACCATTTGTGGGCGGGGAGCGCTGGGGCCCTGCGTTTGGGAGACCCCGGCTCGACCCAGCTGGCAGTTTCCCGGCAGCAAAGCAGGCCTTCCTGGGTAGGCTCCCTGCCTCGCCTCCTACCCTCTTGGATACTTGGTATAAAAACTTAGATCTCACGTGTCTTGATTAATAGCATGAAAGCCAGTACCCGCTTTTTCCTATTATTCCGCACTCTGGTTTTTTGGGGGTCGTTAGTACGCGTTCATTATCTACAAACATTACGGTATCCTGTTAGCATTCCGAACAAGGGGCTGTTCATACATTTGCCTTCAATGATTTCCTGAAGGAACATGTGGAAGTAATAGCTAGCAGTGCAGTCACCCGAACTGAAGATGCACGAGAGGCGGGCGCGCAGAAGGGCTGGGGGAATGGGGCCCCTGGCCCAGCCCCAGGCGTCTTCCCGAGCCTGACACCCCAGAAGCCCGTCCCAGTTAAGTACAGCATCGCTCTGACACCCCAGAAGCCCGTCCCAGTTAAGTACAGCATCGCTCGGAGTACTTCTCAGTGACCCTCCGCTGCCGGCCGTCCCGTGTCCACCCTCCGGATGAGGGAGAAGGTGATGGCTGTCCGACGTTCAAGTCTCAACCTGGCCACCCTGGCCATTCTGAATGTGGGGGGTGGGGGTAGGGATAGAGGATGACCCGTTCCACCCAAGAGAATTCAAAATTAGAGAAGGCGGGGAAGGTGAACGCGCTCCCCTCCCCCGCCCTCGCTCAGAAGCCCCACTCCGCCCAGGTCTGGTTCCTGGAGCATCAGCGCCCCCTTTCCTTCGCGAGCAGGATCGTTCTCTCCCGGTACTGTCTAGCGCCTCGAGCCTTGGACATAGGGTTTGGGGCTCCGCTCTCAACCCCAGGGCATTGGTGGGGTCTGACCCACGCGGCGGGAGGGAGCGCGGGGAGGGTCGACACGCACCCTCCCCCTGGACGCGGAGGTGACAGGCTAGTCGTAGACGATTCCCCAAACGCCCAAGCCTGAGCCTTTTTGTGTGCGTGACAGAAGCCAGGGCAACGTCGCCCAGATAACCCCGAAAACAAAGGCACGACAAGATAAGTGGCTCCAAGGGAGTAAAGGTCGTTCAGTCGGAGAATGTTCCAAACCTACGCAGACCCTCGATTCTTTGTACCCTCTTTCACCCCCCTCCCGTTTTTTTTAAAACAAAACAAAACAAAACACCCCATCATCTTCGTATTGGACTCAACACTTCGCCTAATCCCATTAAAGGATTAGCAACTACAGGGCACTTTCCCTAAAAGACCCCAGGTTCAAAACGACGCAACCGCTTGGAGACCTCTCCTGAAGGCCCAATTTCTAGTTGGGCTAGGAATTTCTACAGAAGGGACACTTCTCGATTCCATATTTATATTCTGTCTGGGCATTAACTGCAATATTACGTGTTCTTTTTCTTCCTGTCGAAGAGAATACAAAGGAATATAGCAGCGTAGGAAAATATCCTCCGTATCAGGAGGCAAACTCATTCTGGAAATGATGGGCAGCTTGTATTTTCACGAACCTCTTTCCCGGCAGAGCATCAACACCTCCCCCTTCCACCACCACCACCCCATCTGGTCTGCTTCTCCCCGCCCCCCAGTTGTTGTCGACGTCTGGGGGGTTGGGGCTGGACCCCCTGATTGCGTAAGAGCAAAAGTCGAAGGCGCAATCTGGAGGCTGGGATTCAGAGCGCACGGAGTTCGAGGGAAACTTTTATTTTGAAGAGGCCAAGGGGGGGGGGCTTCATTTCCTGACAGCTATTTACTTAGAGCAAATGATTAGTTTTAGAAGGATGGACTATAACATTGAATCAATTACAAAAAGCGGTTTTTGAGCCCATTACAGTTGGAGCTAGAGGGAGAGAAACAGAGGAGGGGACTACAGGAGAGGACTGGAGGCCGTGGACACACCTTTTACTCCATATGTAGTATTTTCATTGCGAATTGACAGAGGAGGAGAAGGTAAGGGAGGAGAAAAAATGATTTTTGCTTCTAAGAGAAGTCCCTGATCAGGCCCTGTGGGCTGAAAGTGAAGTAACTTCACTCAAACTTTGGGCGATGAGAAAAGGAATTGGAGTTGAATTCCAGTAGTGTGTCTAGAGAGTAATTTATTTTGAATAAACTTCACTTGGAGGGAAGATAGCCATAGAGTTCGAAAGTCTAGGGATTAAAAAAACACATTTTCCAGACCTATTTTTAAAAGCAGTGTTTTTCTAACAACTCTATGGCCTCCCAAAGAAATTGTTTAGGCTTACATTTTTGAGGTTTCTTTTAGGGTTGGGGGTGGTATTCGTGTATACTGGGACGAGCACCAAGAAATGCTGGGAGTGGGGGCAGAGGTGTTTGCCCCCTTCTTGGCAGTGGGTCCTGGAAGGCGAGAGGTTTTTAGTGAGTATTTTCATTCCTCACCCGCGGTTTGGCGGGACAGTGCCGCAGCCGGTGGTGTGGAGCGCGGCTGGAGGACCGGGGGATGTGGGGAGAGAAGAGCGCCGAGTGGGGCGCGTAAGGGGTTGCGGGGAGAGGAGGCGTGAAGGGCTGGGCTGCAGAGGGCTGGACCTTGGGTGCCCGCCGGCTGCACATGGCGCCGGCCGAGGGAGCTTAATTACTGGACGGCCCTGCGCCGGGTGCGAGCAGGGACCAGACTCAGCACAACCGTGGCGGCCGCAAGATAAGCCGAGGGGGCGCGGACTTAGGGAGCTCCCCAGTGGTTTGTGAGATCAGTGAAGTGCGAGGGAGATCGGGCGCCAGCCCCGCAGTGCGCTGGGGTTGCGCGCCCTAGCGCGGGGGCGACGGCGGCGCGGGCGGGCGGGCGGGCAGGCAGGCGGTCTGGAGTAATGACAAACACATTTGGCCCGGAGTAAAGAAGTCATCGTCGCCTCGCATTCCAGCAACTGGGATTTGAGGAATTTTGAACTGCGCTCCAAGGGGCCCTCATTGTGTGCTGTGGTCCCCACCCCCACCCATCTCTGAGCGCCCCCTTCCTCGGTGGAATCGTTTCTGCAAATCCCGGGGCTCTGCTACTGCCCAGTCCTGGCCGCAGGAAGGAAAGAAGGAAGGTCGCCAGGAAAGTGTCGAACTTCTTGTGGGGAAGTTAGGGACAACTCGAAACGAAGAAACTGGGTTCCCAGGTAAGACAGAAAGGTGGAAGGCGAACCGTCCACACTCCCTCCCTTCGGGCACCCGAGCCCTGGACCCCCCTTGCGTGCCCCTTTCCGCGCCGGGATGCGTGGCACTCGCCGCCGGCACTCGCTCTGCCTGCTTCATCCTCTCCAGTGCCCCCTCTCTCCATTCCACTCCCGGAGCCGGCCTCCCTGCCCACTTCCGAGCCGTCTCCTCGCGCCCCTCCTTCCTCTGCCGTCTATCCCCATGGAAATCGGCGTTTACACGTGAGATTAACTTCTCCCGGCAGCGCCAGGGGAGCGGGCGGCGTCCACTTGGCTCGGAAACTACTGAGATCAGCGGTTCTGTTCTGAAAGGGTCGCGGCCAGCTCAGAGCGAGACAGAGGGTGGCCTGACCCGAGTACGACTGCCCCAGGGGGCCAGGAGACCCGGCCGCCTGGCCAGGTGTGCGGGAGTTGCCAGCGGCCTGGCCTCGCGTCTCTGCCGGGAAGGAAGCGCTGGGCTGCCTCTGTCCGCCGTCGGTCTCTCCCGCAACCAGAGCGCCGGTCCCGCCCTTCGCTCCACCAGCCCTGCTAAGACCTCAGGATGCGCAGAAAGTGTGCCTGGAAAAGCTTGCCACTCACTCCATCTCTGAGGGTGAGAGGCAGACCTGGGCTGGAGAGGTAGCGTGGATGGCTCTTATCAGGTCCGGACTGCCCGTCGCCGGTCAAGCTGCCTGGAAAAGCCCGGGGCTGGGCGGTGTGGGAAATGGCTTTTTGGCTCCGCAGCAGAATTGCTCAACGTTTTGGACCGACTCGCCTCGCCTCGGTCGCTCCCGACCAGAACTAGACAGCCTTTGAGAGCAGAAAGAGCCATCCAGGGCAAACGGGGCACGACGATCAGCCGCATAGCTCACCAGACTAACAGTGCAGAGCCCAGCGAGACCCCGGGCAGCTGGAGGGGAGGAAGGGGTGCCCCCGACGTGCGCACCCCATCCGCTGCCGCGCTGGCTCTGGTTTTTACGTCCTCCACACCCCTCCAACGCCCATCTGACCCACCCAGGCCCTGGTGCTGCTGCTTTGCGTCCCTTTCCTCTTTTCCTTCACCCTGGGCTTCCTTCTTTCCATAATCCTCACGATACAGGGGGCCCTTCCTCCCCTCCTCGACAGGCGATGGCCTGACAAGGCTCGATTTGACACCCTGGTCAGTCCCTGCTTCGGGGCTTTTGCACAGTCTTGCTTTTGATTTGACCCAAGTGTAGCTGGGCTCCAGGATTGGAGTCCCGAGAGCGAAGGGGGAGGCAGAAAGCGGGGGGGGGGGGGAGGGGGGGAGGCTCTGAGAGGGAGCCCGTAGCTGACCCTCGGCCCTTGCACCAGCCTTTAGATAGACCGAGAGGGACCCGAGGCAGAGCCCTGGCTCCCGGCCCCAGGTCCACTTTCCTCCCCGGGCGCGGGTTGGGGAGGGGTGTAGGGGGAGGGGCATCGGGCCGGGCTTTCCAGCTGCAAACGCGTCTGGCGCCGAGGCGGGCCCGTTTTGTGCCTCCTGGGGACCGGCCGTGGGCGGCGCGCAGCACCAAGACGCGTTCTGGGGACGTGGTGGCCAGCGCCTTCCGGCAGATCCCAGCGGGTGGGACTCCCTCTGGCCTCCGGGGAGCGGCGACGGGGTTACATGTTGCTGATGGAAAAGTGGCAATTCTGGGGGAAAAGCTAAAAGCCTGCTCGGTAACCGAAAGGTGCGGCTCTCAGCGTCCCTCGCATCTGGCCTCGCGGGGTCCGCGCGCAGTATCAGCCGTCCGGATTCGAGTAGGGGGAGGTCTTGCGGGCTCGCCCCCTGAGTGGGATGCAGGGTCGGGGCAAATTGCTTTTCCCCACCGCGCTCTAGTCGGGGCTCTGAAGGTGCTTGTCTTTTGCCGAAGTGGCGCGGCGGCATTTCCTTTTGTTTTAAACTGAACAGTGAGCCAGGGATCGGTTGGAAAAGTGGATCGGAGGGGATAAAGAGGACTTGGGACTTGGGGCGCTTCCCCTGCTTGTTGCAGCCTTCCGCATCCCCGCGAAAGGGCAGCGAAAGGCGCAGGCGGGCGCGAGTGTGTGCTGGGCAGCCGCAGCATAGGCGAGCGTCGCGCAAGCGGGGGGCACTGGGGGATGCTGGGTTCTTAAAGCCGAGGGGGCGCAGTCTCGGCTTGCCCCAGCTTTCTCCGCGAGCAGCTGCCCGCGGCCGTGTCGCTTTCGGGCCCATAGGAGGCGCTGGCGCGCGACTGTAACCCTAAACCCCCCGGCCCCTCTCCCTCCACCCTGCCCGGCCCCTCTCCCTCCACCCCGTCCGGCCCCCTCTCAGGTCTCAGCTGAAAACAATGCAAACGCTGAGCGTCGCGCCTGGGGCGCGGCGGCCGCTGCAGCTCTGAGGCCAGGACCGCGGCGCGCAGGGGCGCGGAACCCCGGAGCGGGCGGTCGTCGCCGTCAACCCCGACGGGACCGAGCCGCCGAGGGCGTGGAGGCGGCGGGAGGGGGAGCGGCCCGCGCCGTGGTCGTGTGGGTGTGGCGGGACGGGAGGCCGGACGGTACCAGCGCAGAACCTCCCCGGCGAAGGTGGGCGAGCGGCGGTCCCGGCTGCGCTGTCGGGGACCCGGAGGCTGAGCGGCCGGCGGGCGGGGCAGCGAGCGAGCGGGGTAAGATTCGCGGGGCTGCCGCGCCCTCTAGCGGCCCCCGGAGCGCGGTCCCCCTTTCCGCCTCGGGCAGTCGGCGCCGCAAGGAGCGCAGCGCTGAGACCGAGGGGGCCCAGAGCCACTAACCTGGGTCACCTTTCCCTCTTCGGGAGGCCTTGAATAGACGCCTCGCAGGCACCGTGTGGGCCCGGGAGGCGCTGGCTGGGCGAGAGGGGGCGGAGGTCCCTGGGTTTGGGGATGAGAGAGAGGGCATCATGACAAATGTGGGAGAAGCGGAGGAAGGCGGAGGTTGGAGCGTCCCGGGCGCTCTCGGGGCAATAGTGGCCGACTTTTGTTTTCGAGACCCTCGCACTTTCCCTGCGGCGCAGGCGGCCTGTTGCTGTTTGTTTGTTTACGACCCTGCGTCATTGTGCAGCGGGAACAGGCGTTTCCAATCTCGGTTCTCGGGCTGCGCGTCAGTCGCGGCCCCCGCGGGGCGGGTTTACGAGGGGTGACAATGGCCTGCGAACAGATTGGGCAGCGCAGCCCGGGCAACGGCGTCGCGGCCCCACCCTGCGCGGCCCAGGTGGTCCCCCTCCCCCGAGTAGGCGGAAGCTCCGAGGTGGGGAGAGCGTTGGCTGAACAAAACCCAGAGCCCCCCCGACCTCCTCTTGGGTGGCTTTTCCTGCTGAACTTCTGCGGCCTGGGATGGCAGCGTCGCTTTCCTGGCTCCCGAGGCCCCGCTGCCCGGGCGGACCCGCTCCCAGTGAAGATGGTGATGGTGATGGGTGCCTGTCCCTCACCGAATTCTCCTGGGGCCCCGGGAGAGAGTTAAGCATTTTCGGCAGCAGTTTTCCTATTCCTGCTTCCATTCTGCGGGCTTTACACCGAGGTCACCACGAAACCTAAAAGTACAATCCAAGAAAGGAAGAGATTGGAAAATAAGATTTGGGACATTGTGGCAAAGAACTTGCTGCGACGTGTGTTCTGCAAACCCTGGGACGCAGGTCCTTGGACCAACACTGCCATCTGCTGGTCGTACTGAAGAACTGCAACGACCCTCTCTGGGAATGGGCTTCGCGGAGGTTCTAAGCAAGTCTGGCATCAGGAAGATGTATTTTTCGCCGAGTAGGACCAAGTGAAAGGTGATAACTGGTCTTCTTTTCCTATGAAGCTGCAAGAATCATTGGGCTGACAACATTTATTTTGTGAACCTTTGTGCAGTGTTTCGCCTTAGTTGTTAATCCTTTGCACTTACGTAATGAGCAGAGCGCTGACCTACCACGTCTATTCGTGAAGGTATTTGCATATCCCTTTGTGAGTGAAGTCCCAGTGTCGGGGGCTTGGTGATCTCGAACTCAAGTGAACTACAAGCTGCTACACCTAAGGTTGTCCCATTAGGAGTCACACCAGTTTGGTGACAGTCAAAAGGAAGTGTCATTTTAGTCTCCTGTTTAAATATCTGGTGCAGGGAGAGCAGAAGGGTTTAAGAGCTCACCTTGTCCCATAACATGCTCCCGTGTAAAAATACTCCAGCCCCCACCTATCGCTGGGATGTCTAATGGAGCTCAGGGAGATCAAAACAACAAGATGGGCTCTGGTGGAGTGCAGATCCTAGTCAACACAGCCTCGCTGAAGTTGCCACCAGTGTAGACCAGCATTTGGATTGCCTGGGCTGAAGTTACGAGACTGGACAGAACATTTGTCACAGGGAAAAAACAGGATATGTAATTTTCTCAGAATTAATTTAGGAGAGCTGAAATTAACCGAACCTCGGAAATCTGGATCTTGAAGTCGTCAGTGGCTTTGGGACGGTGAGAGAGACTCCTGTGGCCTTTAATCACACCAGGGTGGGGTGAAATTCAATATCCAGTGGCTGTGCAGTGCAATGCATTGTGCAGCTGGCGACTGAGAAGCTAGCTCTGGCTTGGTGAGAAGCATGTTGCTCTCTTACGTCTGGAAATTGCTCTGGCATTGCTGGCTCTCTGTTTACTCTCTAGCACATTGTCATTGGTTATAGAGTCACACTTAATGGCTCTTCACTTCTGTTCGCAGGGACAGAGATGGCAACCTGTTAGTGGCTGTAAATAGATTTGTTTCTCTGTTTATGTGACTGTATATATTGGTTCAACTTAAAATAGTCTTGATAGCTGCACCAGCCCATCACTGGATCCGAGTTCAGATGTGCTTCTCCACTCCTCAGGTGATGCAGGGCGGGTCGAATGGCCTCTGGGGCCTGGCTTTCTCAGCAGGTAGAACTTGAAGTAGCCACTCTGAGGTCCCTCTCATCTAAAATATCTTAGGAGTCCGCAGAAGAAGAGTCAATATGAAAACCAGTAGCTGCAGTTTCTGAAGCACTTTCAATTAAGCTCTATAATTTAGTCTTCACAGTAGTGCAGTGAGGCAGGCCAGGAAGTTAGGTATTATTGGTCCTGGTTTACAGAGGAAGAGACTGAGGTTCAGAGAGATGGACTTGTCAGATATGAGATCAGAGCCTAGTCGGATGCGATTTCCATCGTATCTTTTGAAAGAAGGAACGAGACGGACAAGACAGTGGGGGGACAGAACCATAAGTCACTTGCCTGAGAGTGAACGTGGCAGAGGTCTCTTCCCTGTTTGTTTCTCTAACTTGTGGCAGTGCTTTCTGAGCGGTGATTACAGAGGGTTGAGACTGAAGGCCAACATATAGTTGGCATGAGAGAAATGATGGTTTTTTAAAAACAGCTTTGGCTGAAGTCCATTATTCCTCCTTGCAAAGCAGTTTGTTCTTGCTGACTCATGATGTGCCTTGTTTTTCTGAATTTGTAACCTCAATTACTTACATTTGCGCATCTGACTTTTGGATAAGCTCCAGGATTGGGGTGACTGATGAAGGATGAGTGTTTACTCCCAGAGTAGAAAAGAGCGGGCAATAGCAAGACGGACTCCTGAGATTCTCACTACAGGGCCGGTAGGCGGGGAAGCCCCCATTCTCTCCCTTTATTTTCCATCACCTCCCTGTAGGGCAACACTGTGATTGTTCATGAGCAAATTGTCTGAGTTACAGGTGAGTAATGACATGAAGCTTCACAAATGCGCCTGGATTTCTAGCCAGGGAACCACTCTTATCAGAGAAGGGAGTTTGAAATCTTAAGCAAACACATGTTGATTCTCAGTATTTGCATCATTATCTCTTGCTCTGAGGCCCTGTTTTCACTGCCCACTTTGGATGTCAGTAAATAATCCTTCCTGGCAGCGGGCCCACCCTATCTGGATGCACAGAAGGAAATCTGGTGGGGCCTGGCCAGGGCAGAACGCTCCTCAGAGCCTGCCCTGTAGGAGCGGTGAGCCCCTCTCTCAAGCTTGGGAATGCTTTAAAGATGCATCGTTGACAAGCCCTGCTGAAGAAATAAAGGATATAAGTGTGATAAAACCTGAGACATCAAGCTGGCTCTGGAGGGCTCCTTTGAAGTTGGCTAAGTGGATTATCGGTGGGAGGCTGATATTTATATGTACAAACACACAGGCTGTTACCGCTAATTGTGGTAAATCAGGCTGGGCAGCCTGGCTCTGGAGCCCGCTGTGCCCATCACCGCAGCAGTGGGGAAACCCTGCATCCCCAGGCACATGCCAGGATCCACACCCGCCATCAGCCAGCCAGCATTGTGCAAACTGCATTTGCGTTCACAGCACTGCAACTGTGCTCCTCTCACTCTGGTGGGCAGAGAAGGAAGGCAGGGCCCCAATTTGCATTAGGAAATAGTTTTGAGGAGGGGGAGAGGGGACACACACACAAGGCTGAAGCACTGACCTTCCCTTGAGAGAGACCATATGGTAGATTGGGGAGAGCCTGGCTTTTGCATCACACAGACTTCATGTTAGAGTCCTGGCTTAACCACCAGCTGTGTGACTTCTGGTCACTTGCTAAACTTCTCTGAGCTTCAGTTGGCACTTCTTAAAATCAAATATGTCACAGGTTTATTATGAACAAACATGGCATAGACACATGAAAACTTGGGCTTAGTAAATACTGGTTTCTCCTTCCTGCCTTGGACAATAGAGAATTCTCATTTTGTCCTGTCCAACCCACCCCCCTCCCCGTTACCAGAATTCCGTCTTTCTCTCTGCCTTTCTTCCTTCTCCATTTCCTGGTAGAATTCATTGAAGCAGAAATCTGATTTCTGCAAGTAGACCACCTTAAAGCAAAATGACATGATTAGGCTCCACTAAAAACTAGTAGGCTATTATCTACTGGATCCTTTCTAACAAAGAAAAAAAAAAGGGAAAAAAACGAGGGCTAAACACAGGCACACACTGACTTTCTCCTTTTTTGTTTTGTTTTTAGTTTACTCAAGAGTCATGTACACACATCTCAGTCTCCAAAGTCAGAGGTGGAGCAAACTAAGTCTCACTAACTCACTGTATTGCATGAGTTGGGCTTTGAAACAACTCAGGGATCCAGTGCATCTAGACAGACACTTTGGTGATTTTTTTATGGGTTATCTTAACGCTTGCGCCCCTGCCGGGCCCCTCCGTGGGGCGTCTTCAGTTGAAACGTGGTGCTCAGCGGTCCCAACACCCGCAAGCCCATTTCCTTTTCATTGACTTCAGTGAGATGACTTCATCAGCGACTTCCTGTGGGCCTTTTCAGAGGGTTGACCAGAATGGATTCTTCAGTGGTTTTCCCGCAGGGCAAAATGGGCCCCTCTTTAATTTTTGCCTCCTTTAATTTTTCTTCTCCTCCCTTCCTTTCTTCTTGCCCCCTGTGTTCTCTGTTTGTGTCTCATGACCATTCAGTTTCAATCTCTCTCTCCACTTCCCTTCCATTCCCCAGATTGTGTTGCAGGAAATCAGAATTGAGAATGTGGTGTCCGCAGTATCTTTCATCTTAACGTGAAAACGAGTCGTCAGTCTCCATCGCGTTGTACCCCGTGGTCTACTGCATTCGTTGAAACACAGGAATGTAGTCATGCTTTTCTCTCCCATTTCCTCTTCTTCACTTCCTCTCCCACTCCTCCTTCCACACTTGTGCCCTGTCTTCCGGCCTGGTTGAGCCCGACTGTGGGTGCGGCAGGTCCTAGGAGATCACGGGCTGGCTGCCCAGGCCTGAGCCTGGGATGGGCTTGTGTATCAAAAAGTGACATCCTCTAAGTGACATTTGTCAGTGGGACTTTCAAAAACTCTAGATTAAAATGGCTCTTAAATATTAAGATATTTGAAAACACAGCCAAGCGTGTTTTCCAAAGGTTGTAGAAGATGTGACCTTCATGTACTTTCTGTAGCGAAACACAAAGCAAATGACAACCCATTTTGAACGAAAACAGCTTAAGTTTGGAAGTTGAGTGAATACATATGTTTATTTGTTTTTCACATTCTTAATTTAAATGGTTTAAAAGGAACAGTCCTTCTCTACTCTTGGACACATTCCAAGACAATAAAGTGAGACTTTTCAGAATTTGAAAGCTGCATACAATCAAAACGGGTTTCAGCTTCAGATGGCTCCCGTCATGATCTTGGGGTCCATTCAGGCCATCTGATTCTTTCTTCTTAGGCACTTACGGATTTAACCATGAATCTTGAACTGGGCTGTTTTTGACTGCAATGATGCTGTTAATGTTTCCATAGCACAAGCACACAGAGAACTAGGCTCATGGTTGTTTTACTGGCTGACACTGTTTCTGTTCAACTTTTGACTTTTTCAGTTTTCCAGAACTATGGGGACTTCCCATCAGGCACTCCTGGTCTTAGGCTGTCTCCTCACAGGTATGGATCCCAGTCCTCTCTGAGTTGTCCTGGGGGAAGCCTGGTTTTCTAAGTTCTGTGTTCTGGGGGCATATTACCTCTACTCTGCACACACCTATCAAAAGAGTGACGAGAAGTAGAACATTATAGGATGTTATCCAGAGGGACCACAAACCTTCAGTTCCCTTTGCACTAATTCCATTTCAAAAAGAATGTTCTCCAGTGGCAATATTAGTATATATATAATCCTGGCAATGGAATGTTGTTAGGAATAATAGTCTAAATTCGCCTACTACCCTCCTCTTCTTCCTGGGACATGGGTTTCTGGTGGAGGTGGATCAGAGAAATTCAAGAATGTGTAAAAGAAATAAATAGTGGAAAATTCTTTTCTAGGAAATCATACCTGTCTTAAGTGGAAGATGCTTAAATTGCTGGAAAATCTTCGAGGCAGCTTTTCCCTTGGAATCTAATAGATAGAATTTTTGACTCTTGGGGAATCTTACTAACTCTTTTCCACCAGGAGGATGCCCTGGGGACATTTGTTGAAATATTTATTGGACTTTCTTAGTTTTCCTCTAGATATGTATGCATTGCATATGTTCACTATGAAACCAAGGTTTTTCTGGTCTGAGGAGTTAACTTAAACCTATTAGTGTCTTTAGGTCTTATCTGCATGGATATGGTAGAATTGAGCAAGATCAGTGATTTAGTAGTTCTAAACCCCTCTAAATATACCCCGTCTACAGGATGATAGTGACTCAGATGCACTCGCAGCTTCTCTCTTAGCAAGCTGCAGGAAGCAAAGTGAGCACATATTGAAGCTGGGTGGGATTCCCATGTGGGGCTCCGGGGGAGATTGGAAACCATTAATTAGTAATTAGTTAAGTCCTAATATCTGTTCTATCAGTTTTATAGACAGGGGAAGCTAGACTGGAATTTTAGGTTCTAAGATGAACTTAGAGTTTTCCCTCTTGGGCTTTGCTTATTCTTATTTTTGAATGGAAATCCACATCGTCCTGCTTCGGTTTCTGGAAGTCATTAGAGAGGATGCATGCCAGGGTGTTGTAAGAAAGGGAAGATGCATAACTCTTGAGCACAAATCTGCTTTGTGCTCTGTTTGGTCAGTCTTCCTGACCCTGCTCTCATCCCCTTTCTTACTGAGGGAAACCTCTGCAGGGAATGTGCACAATAAAGAACCCATATGTACTGGAGCCTAGGCTATCTTGGGATATTTTATGGTCACACATAAGAGTCTAAAATATGGAATTGGACTGAAACGTCCTCTATGCATTTGAGTGTTTGGAGGGGTGACTCTGGGGGATCTGGGGGGGGGGCTGTTGAGGCCCTTGGAGCATTTGCTGCTCTCAGCAGATGCGGTGGCTGTTATAATGGGGGGCCTTTCATGGGCTTCCAGGCTAACGGATTTTTGCGTAGAAATGGCCATTGTTCATGTAAGCTGCTACTGTCGCTTCTCTCAGTTCTCTGGGTGAGACCGTCCCTTCTGGTGGCATCCTATTCAAAGTGTTTCCTTTTACAGGGCCGGGCCTGAGCCTCTGCCAGCTTTCATTGCCCTCTGTCCTCCCCAATGAAAATGAAAAGGTTGTGCAGCTGAACGCGTCCTTTTCTCTGAGATGCTTTGGGGAGAGTGAAGTGAGCTGGCAGTACCCCATGTCTGAAGAAGAGAACCCTAACGTGGAAATCAGAAATGAGGAAAACAACAGTGGCCTTTTTGTGACAGTGCTGGAAGTGGTCAGCGCCTCGGCAGCCCACACGGGACTGTACACTTGCTATTACAACCACACGCAGACAGAAGAAAGCGAGATAGAAGGCAGGCGCATTTACATCTATGTGCCAGGTGAGCTGGAGGGTCCCCGGGACCAAGCTCCTTGTTGTCCTAGCTCTCCCATTAACTGTACTAAAGTTTTTTAAATATAAAAATAATAAATCTTTATTGGAGAAAAATCAGAAGAATTCAGGAGAAGACAAAATTAAATCGAGATCATTTGTAATGTCATTATCGAGAAATAGTCATTGTTAACATTTTGGAACTGTATTAAGTTTTGAAAATCATTTTTATTATGGTGTGTCTTTTGTTGGCATTGTGTAAAAAATCTGAAATGGACTCATTTCTATTCAGTTCAGTCAAGCTCAACAAATATCTACTGTGCATTTACTGTGTGTCAGGCACTGTGCTAAGTGGCGGGGACACAAAAATTAGGTAGGCCCTATCTTGGAGTTGATTTTAGTTCGTTATAATAACTTCTAAACAACCATGCTATTTTTCAGATTTCAATAAAACATATATTTACTCTTGATGAACTAGAAGGGATTTTTTTCCTTTTAATGAAAAGTTAGGGGCAAATCCCATACTAATAATGTTGTCTCCTTTCCTCTGAGGAGCAGATGCCAAGATAGGAGTAAGATGGGATTAGGCGTGCAAGGGTTTTATTAGGGGAGAGGCCTCTGAGAAAATGGGGAGGGATACAGCTGAGGCTGGGAGAGCCACCTGAGTGCATGGTAAGTATGATCCCCAGTGAAGGAGAGAGGGGAGGAAGGTGGGTAGACGAGGCCTGGATCTCTGTGTAAAGAAGGTCCGGGACTCCTCTGGCCTAAGGAGCCCCAGTTCCACACTGTCATTGGCTGGAAGCATCCCTGAGGGCGTGGCCTTGGGTTGTGATGGATTTCAGAGCCGCCTCTGGAGCTGGAGGAATGTGTGGTGCTTTCTCACAGCAGCCACCCTGATTGACTAGGCCTAGTCCTATACCTGAGATGCATTTGTTCTGCCACCCACCTAGCATTCCCTGTGCACTCCTCCGTAATGATCTGTATCTATATCTGTACCTATATCTATATCTGTCTCTGTACCTATTGGCTTCTACCAAGGACAGTTGTTAAAAGGGTCATGATTTTATTTAAACATTGAGTAGCTAGTACATGATGGTAGGGAAGACTTGGATTTTAAAGAAAGCCCTGGCTGCTACGTATATCAAACTGTATATTTTAACCTGAAATGAACTTGCAGCTTGATTTGCTGGAAGCTTGCTAACAGAGTTCAAGAATTTGGAACTTTAAACACAAATTCAAGTAATGACAATTTTAGTATGTCGATGGATGAATTAAAGCGAGCCACAGCTAGAGGACTTAGTTTAAAACAAACAAACATACACAAACCATTCTCAACTCTTGCCATCCTTGTTGCTTTGGCAGAGACAAGAGTATGGGGGTTTCTGAAGTATGTCTTCCTGCCTTTCTGCCTTTTCTTTTTAAGTTTTTCTAATTGGCTCCTCGTCCTACCCTCTGTACCTGTGGGTGCCCATGGATCTAGACCCTCCTCACTTCTTTCATGACACTCTGATCTAGGTAAACCTTCCTTCGTAACAATAAAAAATTTTGTTTCAAAAGGGTGTTTATGCTCCCTCCCCCAGCATAAACACCATCCAAGTAAGCCCTGTACTCTTGTCAGACAGTTGGTCTTTTGATTTGCAATAATGGAAAGTGAGGGGCCCCTTCTGAAGCCGACGCTTTAGACTCTCAGTACTTCTTACTAGAGTAGCTTAAGTAGCTGGTTCTCTTTTGAAAAGGAAGTTCTCAGACTATGGAATTATAAATTTTATTTATTACTTGAGAGATTATTTTTTAATAGATAGGGTTTCTGTACTACTTTTCAGTAATACTGACTATAGACCATAGGAATTTTTAAAAGAAGCATTTCACAATTTAAAAATTATGAATTTTTCTCTTGTTTTGAACAGAGTTGATTATTTTATTGTCCATTTTTTTGTTGTTAGTAGTTATTTAAATTTTGATTTCAGTTCCTGGCTAACATTTATATTTATCATCAGTATTTTTTATTAAGGTACAGGCAATTTGGTGTTCTTACTTTAAAATCACCTTCTAGCTGTTATGATGACTAACGTCAGTGGGGTGATGCTTCTGGATATATGTGTGAAGTTAAAATTCACACCTAATATGATCAGTGCCAATGGGATAATTTTTCTGCATATATGTGTAAAGGTGAAATTGATGCCTAATACATTTTTCCTTCTTTTTTAAACCACAGACCCAGATATAGCCTTTGTACCTCTAGGAATGACAGATTATTTAGTCATCGTGGAGGACGATGATTCTGCTATCATACCTTGTCGCACGACTGATCCTGAGACCCCGGTGACCTTACTCAGCAGTGACGGGGTGGTACTCGCCTCCTATGACAGCAGACAGGGCTTTAATGGAACCTTCAGTGTCGGGCCCTATATCTGTGAGGCCACTGTCAAAGGGAAGAAGTTCCAGACCATCCCATTTAATGTTTATGCTTTAAAAGGTACTTGTACCCTCTCCCTCCTTCTTTAAATAAGAGTCACAGGGGAAATAATCAGATGTGTATGGGATTTTGTTTTTAATCTTAGCCCCAGGTGATGGAGACCCTGAATCTTTGGGGATTTAGAACCCCGCCTTTACCATACAATGTTGGGCTAACCTCTGTGGCTATAATAGTACTAGGCTTAGCGTTACCATAGGCAAAGGCTTTCTCACCCCTGTAAGATTTCATGTTTCATCAGTTGACTTCAAAATACTGTAAGGAATTCTTTTCTTGCATAAGCCTCTTACTGTTTTGCTCACATTCCTGACTACGGAGGCCCTGAAAACAAACACACACCTGTGGGAGTTGGACGCCTAGATTAACTTTAGTAACTTAAGAAAAGTGATTTCGATTTTGAGAAAAGCTTGTGGTTGTAGACTTCATCCCTTTGATGTGAGTGGCTAATGTGAATGGGAGAATATAATCCGTGTTCAGGTCAATAGATTTTTTTGAACAGTTCCATGTAGGCATGGCAGCAGCAGAGGATACCATTAACTCTCATTAAGGGCTTATTTTATGCCAGGCACTGTGCTAGGTTCTAGAAAAGTGCTGAGAACAAGTGGAGAGCAGAGGGGGAGAGAAGAAGAGAATAAGTGATGGGAGAGGAGCAGAGTACCTGGAGGAGTGCTGGTCAGAAGGGGTTGGTTGATTAAATGACTGAATACGTCAGTAAAGGTGATTGCAAAAGAAGACAGCCATAATTTACCCAAATGCTCAGGAATGTGGTGTTCTGTTTAACTGGAATTTATTTTTACTGTTGTTGTTTTGTGTGCATGTGTGTGTGTACATTATTTTGTATTATAACTACGTACCAAGTTATGTATGCCAACACAAAATCAAGGCTCTGAGATTTTCAAAATTTTGTCTTGATCAAGAGGTTTGCAAATTATTGTTCAGGGTTTTCTTAAAAAAACAAAAACCCAAACCTGTAAGGTCCTAACTATACTATGGATATTTAGGTCCTTGTATTTGTTCTTCTTTTAATAGCAACGTCAGAACTTGATCTAGAAATGGAGGCTCTTAAAACTGTATATAAGTCGGGGGAAACGATTGTGGTCACCTGCGCCGTCTTTAACAACGAGGTGGTTGACCTTCAGTGGACTTACCCTGGAGAAGTGGTAGGTACCCTCAAGGCTCCTGGTGGCACGGGGTGGAGCACAGCAGGCTCAAAAGACCTGCCACTGATGGGGCACGTCACCAAGTTTCCCGTCTCTACATTGGAGTAGATGACTTTCTGGCTCTTTGACCAATGGGAGAGTTTGAGACGACAATAGCTGGACCAGGGAATGCATAAACGTTGTACACTGAGACTTCTTTTTCATAAGTCACAAAGAAATAGGAAGGTTCTATGGCTCCAAGATAACAACCCGAAAATTAGAAAAGCAAAAAGCGAATGGACTTTAAAGTTTGCTAGTTGCTGAGAGAGTCATTAATTCTCATTTTCTTGGCTCCCATGCCTTTGGGTTTTGAGGCATTTGATAATGTCGATTGCCTGCCCCACTTCTGTTTCTGCTTTGTTGACACCCAGGACACCGTTCTGCCTCCTCCCTGCCTGGTCTTTCTTTGCATGGCTCACATTCGGTGAACAAGTATAATGTGAATCATTCAGCAAAGACTGAGTGATGTTTGCTAAAGCCCAAGCACTCTGCTAGAAGCTGGCCCATGTACAGAAGGAGGGAGAAGAAGAGGGGAGTGGAGATGAAATTGGGGAAAGGGGGCCATGTGCCCCCTGTGGTCACTGGGGATTTACATACAAAGTTTCATTCATTCTAATGCATTGTGTTAAGTGTATAACAGAACCAAATGTGAAAGGCTGTGACGGTCCAATGCAGAAATGATTATCAGTGCTTAATACAGCGGCCTTAGGGAGAACAAAAACCATATGGGTATTTTTCCCTTCACTCTTGATTTGCAAATTTCTGCTCCCTGCTCTTTTTGGCATTTGATGGCTTCTCTCCCTTTATCCGTTTCTCTCCCACATACTTTCACAGCCTCTCTTCCTTTCTCTCCTGGGCATCTAATTGGAAGTTGGGCATTTTCACATAATGCCTTATGGGCCTCATTCATAGTCCAATATATGTATGTTTCCCTGAAATATGAAGCTATTTGATTTTTTTGTTCCTACTCGATTGTTTTTAATCCTTAAAACATACACATTTCTTATCATTTATTGAAGATTGATTTTTTCACCCAAACCAAAGTAAATGCTATTTGGCCCAAAAATATATATTCAAAGTATTGTTTTATGAAACACATTTTTTTGTCTGATAATAAAAGTAATGCAGGTTTATTGCTGTAACTTATAAACTTTAGAGAAACACAGGAAAAGCCATTTCCCAGAGCATCACTGTTAATATTGTAGGGAGAGAAATCCTTTAAATACTTTGTATACATAGATAAACGTAATAATTAATAGGTATTGTACTGTAAATAGTACTTTGTTATATCCTTTTTCCTTTGGCAGTATTGCACAAACCCCTTACTATGTCATTAAATATCCTTTTAAAACATTTTCTAAGGAGCTGGCTTAAAAAATGTTTTTTATTAGACTTTATTTTTAGAGCAGTTTTAGGTTCACAGCAAAATTGAGTGGAAGGTACAGAGATTTCCCATGTAGCCCCTGGCCTCATGCATGCACAGCCTCCCCCATTATCGACATCCCCACAGGTGGTACATTTGTTACAATGAGGAACCTACATTGGCGCATCATCACCCACAGTCTGTAGTTTACATGAGTGTCACCCTTAGGAGTCAGCTTTTTAAAGTCACTTTTCCTCCTTCTGCTGTAGAAAGGCAAAGGCATCACAATGCTGGAGGAAATCAAGGTCCCGTCCATCAAACTGGTGTACACCCTGACGGTCCCCGAGGCCACGGTGAAAGACAGTGGAGACTACGAATGTGCTGCCCGCCAGGCCACCAGGGAGGTCAAAGAAATGAAGAAAGTCACCATTTCTGTCTATGGTACATTCTGCTTTCTAACATGTCGGTCGTCCATGCTGCTTGGGATCTGCTATGCAGTAATCATTATTTAATGGAAACTCTTCCCTGTACAGAGAAAGGGTTCATTGAAATCAAACCCAACTTCAGCCAGCTGGAAGCCGTTGACCTGCATGAAGTCAAACATTTTGTGGTGGATGTGCAGGCCTACCCCACTCCCAGGATATCCTGGCTGAAGGACAACCTGACTCTGATTGAAAATCTCACTGAGATCACCACTGACATAGAAAAGATTCAGGAAATAAGGTAAAGAAACACCCTTCCCAAGTATGCCTTTTCTTTTTACTGTGTAACCCTAGATAGACCCAGGTTTGTGCATGTCTTCCAACCCAACCCAAGAGTCAGTCTAGAAAACTGAGCGTCTGAGGTAGGAGATACTTGAAATCAAATACCTTTAATGATAACATTGCAATGTGGTAATAGTGTGTTGGTAAATATTTAATGATAAAATAAGAAGAAAGAAGAAGTGAAAATCTCTGCTCCTAATCAAAGACAGGTTCCTGGATCCAGCCAGGGGTGGAGGAAAGAAAGTAAAATTGGACCCACTTGGACTGAATATGTTCCTTGATATCCATCATCCATATTGCAAGTAGACATGTATGGTGGTGATTCCAGTTGCAAGGCAATTATCACATAAACCTACATGAACCAAAACTTCATTGACTTAATTAGAAACATTTGCCCCATGAGGCCTCCACAGGAAATAAGAGTAGTGTCTGGTTAAATTTGGTTAGGAGAAAACATACAGTGAATAGTTTGGATCCCTGCCCTCTAATGAGATGGTAGACTGCTCTCATCTCTTAACCAGTGCTGGACTTTTGGGTAAGTCACCCCTCAGCCTCAGTTTCCTCATCTATAATGTAGGGTTAATAATAACTTATGTTTTTCAAGGCAAGGATTTGGGTCAAATGATATTTTGAGGACTCCTGCAGTTTTGAGCTCTGATTAGAATCCAAGAGCAGAAGGTACATCTTGAAGGGCCCAGCTAGTCCAGCCCTGTGTCCTTGACAGACACCATCCCAGAGAAACAAAAGTCAGTCCTCTATCTCAAGGCTTCAGGGAAGAGGAGACAGAACCTCTCTCATCAGTTCACTTAACCTCAGGATTTGATTTCTTCTTTCTGAACTGAATTCCATGTGTAATTGAGAAGCGGCATCTGACAAAATGGAATTTTATAACCTCTGTAGAACAGTGACAGAAAAGGAAGTGGAATACTGAATCTGGAGGGCTTTCTGATGACACGAAATGAAGATGCACAAAGAGATGGGCAGTGTCGAACTTTCCACCAGGCTGTGAGGCCAGAGAGGAGTGGGTTAATCCCGGTACAGCCCACACTCCAAACACTGGTGTGAGTGCTCTCTGCGGGCTATAATCATTAGTCATGACAAGACAGAGCTCACCAAATGAGTGGTTGGGAAAGCTGCCTGTTAGAATGATTTGAGAGTTCCCCCAGCACGTAATCTTCTAGTTCTTATTATGGACCAGGGAACGTAAGGATGAACATGATGGAAGGGGAGTCTGGCTTCCTGGAGTTTAGAACTAGTGGATCCGCTGGCTTTCTTGGCTGAAAAAGTATAGAAAATGAACAACAGAAGATCGTGTGGTGATCAGCACCAGATGTGCCTGAGGGGATTCTCTAAGGAAATCCAGTCCTGAGCATGTCCAGTGTGGGGCAGCAGAGGAAAACCAGCCTAGCGTGCTCTCATCCCAGGTCCTAGTGCCTGGCATCTTGGGCTAGAAGACTACATTTGCAGGGTACTTTTGAGCCTATGAACTGCTTTCACACATATAATTTCATTTAATTAATTCTCAGAATGACTCTGCTATGCATACAGTTAGCCCATGCTACAAATAAGGAAACTGAGGCATGGAGAATTTCAGTGGTGCCCAAGGTCCTCTCCCTGCAGGACCAGGGCTCCTCGTCTCTGCTCCAGTTGCTTTTCCACACTGTGATGTTTTATAAAGAAGGACAATGGAATGGGCAAATACTTTGTTGATGCGCATCCACACCCATAGACACACACACAATTGTGGCCAAATGTCATTGGTAATACGTGTAAGAAATCTTTTGGGGAAACTTCCCTTTAATAAAGTATGAAGAAATATATTTTTCTAATTTATTTTTTTCACTAGCTTATGGAATCCCATGCTTTAAAAACATTCAAACATAAAGAAGGTGCATTGTAAGAAGCCTCACTCCACTCCCGTCCCCATCTGCCCACGTCTCCCCTCTTCCCCAACCACCGGGAAATACTTTTATTAGTTTCATTAGGTTCTTATGAAACCTTCCAGAGTTTCTTTAAGCAAATGCAAGTGGGTAGGAATGTTGTATCCTGGGGACCTCTCCATATCAATACATAGAAAGTGTCCTCATTCTTTCTCCCAATGGTGTTCTCTTGTTTGGCTGAACCATCTAAATGATGGATATTTAGGGGGAGCAAGTATTTTTTTAAAAAGTAAAAATCAAGTGTTTTTTTAAAAAAACAGGAAAGTTGGAATGTGTTTATTCTCCTTCAGAAGTCGGGCCTGACCACAGCCGATTGTTCCTTGGTCACATAAGTGACTGCTCATCTGAAAATGTCTGGTCTTCTGTTTAAGAATTAAGTGCCTACAACTCAGACCTTCAACATGTAGAAAGTGACATATCAAAAATCCCAGAAAAGCGATGATACAGACAAAAAAGAGATATTTTTACTTTTTACAGAAATAAAATTTAAATTGAACATGGTAATTGCTTAAATGCTTGGAATTTATTTGGCTACTACTTGCTACTTTTCTTTTAAGGTACCGAAGCAAATTAAAGCTGATCCGTGCGAAGGAAGAAGACAGTGGCCATTATACTATTGTGGTTCAAAATGAAGATGATGTGAAGAGCTATACTTTTGAACTCTTAACTCAAGGTACGTGATGGCGGTATAAAGATCCTGCTAGGTTCGTGAATGTGTATCTCCCAAGGAGAGCCTGGCACTTTTCTTCCAGGTCATTGGAGGGAAAAGCAACACTTTTGGGGAGGAGCAGGGACTGGAGATGTCACATCAGGGATAGTTTCTTTGGACTTGTGAATTCACATAATTCTGGGTGGTTCCAGGCTACTCTAGAAGTGTCTGGGACTTCGTAGGCTCCGACAGCTTCCTTACCATCTGCTTTCTCAGTCTGTTACCTCTCGTTCTGGGAAGAGTGAAGTGATGCTTTTTGGTCCTGCTGACCTTAGATTCTTCCAGAAAGTTTTGGCCTTTTTGCTTAGCTTCCCTTGTAGACATTGCACAGTGGCCTGACCGGAAAGGAGTGCCCAAGTCTATTCACTCTCAGGGTCAGCACCTGTTCACTGAGTACCGACCACATGCCAGGTGCTGTCTCTGGTGGGCTCATTTGACTCTCACAGTGAATCTGCAGTATAGGTATTTCCAACTTATTTGATCACAGATTCAAAAAAAAAATCTTTAGGGCCGGCCCGGTGGCGCAGCGGTTTAGTCCGCGCTTGGCAGCCCGGGGTTCGCCGGTTCGGATCCCGTGCGCCCGCCGACGCACTGCCTGTCAGCCATGCCGTGGCGGGGTCCCATATAAAGTGGAGGAAGATGGGTACGGATGTTAACCCAGGGCCAGTCTTCCTCAGCAAAAAGAGGAGGATTAGCTACAGATGTTAGCTCAGGGCTGGTCTTCCTCACAAAAAAAAAAAAAAAAATCTTTAAAACCTAATAATATCCCACAGATGTAAATGATGCTGTGGATTACACTTTAGCTGAATCCTTTAGTTGAATCCCAAGCTATAATGTCATTGTAAGAGCCTCCCTGCCCTTCAAGCCAAATAACCAGAGGGGCTTTGTGCTTTCTTGCTCCAGATTTAAAACACCACAGGGCACAAATCACCAAGCACTGAAGCTGTGAAAATGCTCTTAAGCAAGTGGGTCTGTCCAACCTGAGTGTGATTATGCACACAACTGGTTTCAGCCCCTTCTCGCGTGGTTACTTGATTTGTGAGTTCGAATGCCACGTGGGCCAGTTCTGAACTCATATTTCACTTGGTAGTTCCGGGAATTTCTGGGACACGGACCGCTTAATTCTGAGTTCTTTCCTTCTCTTGCAGTTCCCTCATCTATTCTGGACTTGGTCGACGACCACCATGGCTCTACTGGGGGACAGACTGTGAGATGCACGGCGGAAGGGACACCTCTTCCTGACATTGAGTGGATGATTTGCAAGGATATTAAGAAGTATGGAAACCAGATGCTCTTTTTTCATTTGTGGTCAGAATGTTTCTTCCTGGACGTGAAGCAACTCAAATGCATTTTATTTCTTTAGCTCGCCTTTTTTTGTGTTTGATTCTTGTTTGGCCTGAGTCTCAGAAACTACACAATAGGGTTCAGAACGTGGACTTTGTGTGTGTGTGCACGTGTACTTGTGTGTTCATGAGTAGCTGTAAGGAGAAGGTTCATGCCTTTCGTCAGATTCTCAAAGGGTCTCTAATCTGAAGAGAAGATGAATTTACAGAGCTACTGCTATAAGAGGATTTTTACTACCCTGGCCCACCTTTTCGCCTCACATTTCTTATGTGGTGAACTTCATTTGGTGGCTAGACTGGCATGTGAACATAAATGAAAATACAGCCCATGTGACTGCTCACTACCTCATTTGCCAACCTACTTTTTGGTGGGAGTTAACTCACCAGTTTCCCCTTCATCCCCCATTCCTCAACCTTCTCAGATGGGCACATGAGTGACATGTTCACACTTCCACCCCGGGCCACTGGCTGCGTTCAGAAGCCTCAATTGCTTCTCCCGAGGGCCGAGACTCCTAGACCTATCCCCTCCTAGGGCTAAGGGACCTGACTTGGATCTTGACTGGAGCTGGAATCCAGGTCTCATAACTCAGCCAGGGGATAATTCCAACCCTAGTGACACCTTAGGGGCTCTTCACAGTGTGGGTGGAGATAAGGGAGGGCACCAAGCCTTTTTGAAGTGGTGAGAAATTGGGATACTTAAACATTGTTGAATTTGAACTGTTCAGTTTGCTGATGGGTTCAAGGCTTAGGTTTGGTAGTTACATTAGATTGAACTTGTTTATCTCTGCCTCGCCTTCATAAACAGTTAATTTTCAATTATCCACATGTAGGTTATTCTCTCTTGGGTGTTTACAAACAAATTTTAATGTTAGTATGCACATAAAATAAGAAAATCAACCTCTAGCACCCTCAAATGTATACAAGGTCAGAACTGCTTGTCGTCTTAGATCATTCTCACTGCCCCACTCACCTCCATTATTCCCAATAACTGGCTCTATATTTATGTCCCTTTTCTCTCTAGATGTAATAATGAAACTTCATGGACGATTTTGGCCAACAACATCTCAAACATCATCACGGAGGTCCACCCCCGAGACAGGAGTACCGTGGAGGGCCGAGTGACATTCGCCAAAGTGGAGGAGACCATTGCGGTTCGGTGTCTGGCTAAGAATATCCTTGGGGCTGAGAACAGAGAACTGAAGCTGGTGGCTCCCAGTGAGTGGCTCTTCAGTCATCAGCTGAGCCCTTTCTCCCTCAGGTGGAACTTTGAATCCCAGATGAGGTCCTATAGGAATGAAGGTCCCAGGGCAGAAATTCAGTGCTGAACGCTCTTGACGGGCCCTCTCTGGACACCTGTGTGGGAGCCCTTTCTTTCAGATTCAAATCCAAAACCACATCTTGTAGAGGCCCCTTGGCGTTTTGCTTGTCTGACAGTATAGCTCCCCAGTCTCTAGTCTGAGTGTGGGGACAGAGGATGGGAAAGGAGGATCTTCTGCCTTGTTGCTCCTTACAACAGTTGAGACAAGTTGAATTCTTAAAACAAAAAATCAAAACAAAACTAATGAAGCCAAAAGCAATATAAACAAAATGCAACCTTTCAAAATAAACTGAACTGAATTTTCTGAACTTAGAGTAGCTCACGTTCCCATTTATCAGTCTTTATATTCTGATTCACATTCTGTCCAGAAGGTTACTGTTGGAGCACCTTTGGAGAAAGTATTGTGTTCCCAATTGAGTTTTGTCCCTTTCTTTTCGAAGGGAGGAGTTGGCATGGTTTCATGTGTGTAGATAATTGAGAGATGGTATTGCCCATCCCTAAAATGCACCAGGCAGCCCTCATGCTTCCCCCCAGTAATGAGAGATTTCTGGCCCAGAAACAACCACACTGCCTTCCTGCCCTCCTGCATGTGCGTGCAAATCCTCCACCGTGCCCCTCTCTCTCTTGTCCTCTAGCTCTGCGTTCTGAACTCACCGTGGCAGCTGCAGTCCTGGTGCTCTTGGTGATTGTGATCATCTCGCTTATTGTCCTGGTTGTCATTTGGAAACAGGTAGATATTTTCTCAAAGAACTGAAATTCCTTGAAACCAATAAGAACAAGAATAATATAACCCAGTTCAGTGCTTGGCCCAGAGAAGGAACTCAGTAATTGTGTGTTGGGTGAGCGTTGTTGAATCCTACTGTGTCCAGTCACTGCTGCAGTTAAGCTCTGGTGCATTTGGACTTTCGTAATTTACCAGTTCCCTGTCCTGGTCATTTATAGAAACCGAGGTATGAAATTCGTTGGAGGGTCATTGAATCAATCAGCCCCGATGGACATGAGTATATTTATGTGGACCCGATGCAGCTGCCTTATGATTCGAGATGGGAGTTTCCAAGAGATGGACTGGTGCTTGGTAAGCTCCTACTGGGGTGGTCTTCCAGGGCTCCCTTTCGATTTGTCCACAACTTTACTTTTTTTTCTTTTTGGTGAGGAAGGTTGGCCCTGAGCTAACATCTGTTTCCAATCTTCCTCTTTTTGCTTGAGGAAGATTGTCCCTGAGCTAATATCTGTGCCAATCTTCCTCTGTTTTGTATGTGGGTCGCCACCATAGCGTGGCTTGGTGAGTGGTGTAGGTCCACACCTAGGATCTGAACCTGTGAACCCAGGCTGCTGAAGCACAGCATGCCAAACTTAACCACTATACCACTGGGCTGGCCCCTACAACTTTACTCTTTACAGGCCTGTGGAGGAATAAGGGATCTGAGCTGGTGCTTAGTAAGAATAAGGGAATAGAAATTGGCTTTCAGAAATATTTTTCTGTCTTGAAAATGAGTTCATAGGATCACTGCAATGATTTTTTTTTTAAATCTCATTCCATAGCAAATTATGGTTAAAGAAAATTTTACAAGGGGAGAAGAGAATATGAGGAGGGCTGCCACTTCCAATTTGCTTTGGAAATGACACAGATTGAAAATAGATGAATTTCTGTGACTCAAAAGAACAGATGAGAAATGAATGAGAATAACCACAAAATATATTTTGATCCAGTACATTCTGAGGAGGTATTAGATACTTCTTTAGAATATATATATTTAGAATATAGAATATAAAAATAGAGGTACATTTTAAAGCAAAACATAATCAAGTAAAAATAATCAAGCCAACTTATGACACACTATTCAAATATTTCAATCTTGGGCTGAGACCAGGTACATGAAACATTAGTCCAAGGGATTTTTTTTTTTTTTTTAAATCACGTTCTGAATGAATGGAAACAAGACAAAGACAAATGAAAGTTAGAGCTAGAGGTTGTGTCACCAGGAATATTCTAACGGTATGTACTTTGGAGCATGCCAAAGGCAGTTTTTAATTATCCACTTGTCTCCTCCAAAATACAGCAAGGTTAAGTCTTCTTAGGGAGTTACTTACCTGAAATCAAACAAGACACCCTAGCTCCTCTCAATTTCAAATACTTATACCTAGGAACTAAGGTTTCTTTATTATATTTTCCCCCCTGTTTTACAAAAAGGAATGAGGAGCTTAGGGAAGTTAAAAAGTAATAAAATATGGGGAAAAAGGGCAACATTCCTAATATGCCAAGACACATTTCTGTGTCTCCCTGCTCCTGTATTCCCAAGTTGCTGATGGAAGGAACGTTTTTCCAGGTAGTTTCCAGCAGTGCAGACATGCAGTGAAGAGGCAGCGTTGGCTGTTAGTGTCTTCTGTGAGCCGAGTTCTCCCCTGGCTTGGCGCTTTGTGATGAGACTAACCACACTGGGAAATGTCCTTTTTAGACTGTGAGCTTTTTAAGAATGGTGACGACAGCTTGCGTTTCTTTTTGTATCTGCCAACACGTAGCAAAGGGCTGGGCTTCCAGGGCGTGTTTAGCCTTTGCTGTTCCTGGTCTTTCTGACAAACAGGCTGCAAGGAGACCAGCTGGAAGTTTATTTCATCACTCCTTGGAATCAGTGATATCTTGAATACTGAAGTATTCCCGGTGGATAAGGATTTACTGATGCAAACGATGCCCCTGTTTGCATGTGGAAAACAGAAGGGTAGTGACCCAGGGGGTTTGGGCAGGAGCCACAGAAAGCAAGTGCAACGGAGCCCACAGTCTAGCCCAGCACGTGAGCTGGTAGACAGAGTGCTCACACCGGGAAGAGCTGCACCCTCCTTTCCACCCGTCTGTGTTTTCCTTTCCCTTGCAAATGTTATTTGACAAAAGCAATTATTCTAATTTCCTTCCCTGTGGGCTCAATTCTGGTTTTGACATGATGTCTTGGGGGAATCATTATGCTTACTCCATACAGGAAAAACACCACCCAGCTGTGCACCCATGAGTGCTGGTACATAAAGCTGAGGCGGCGCCTGACTTCTGCATGTGTAATGGTTCTTGTTGCCCACAGGTCGTATCCTGGGATCTGGTGCATTTGGGAAAGTGGTGGAAGGAACCGCCTATGGATTAAGCCGGTCCCAACCTGTCATGAAAGTAGCCGTGAAGATGCTGAAACGTAAGTGCCCCTTCCTGGGGATTTTTTGAACATGGAGATATTAAGTGAATTGCTCAAAGTCACACAGTCAGTAAATGCCCAATTTAACCAGATCTTGCTTCTTTTGACTCTAGGTTTTATGTGTATTTAGAGTCTTTTGTCAGTTAGGTTTATTTAGCTTGTTCTTGTTGCCTGTATGTTGGAAAATCAAGAGTTGTTATTTTAAGTGACTTCTTTTGATCCTAAAGATTAGGGATGAGTTATGAGAGTCTAGACCGAATTACTATCTGTTTCTCTTTTAGACTCTTGGTGAATAGAATGATAATCCAACCATAGGATTAGCCACATTTTTGGCTTTTTCTGGGAAGTAGGTAGCTCAGTTGAACTGATATGTGATTTATTACTTCAACAGCCACAGCCAGATCCAGTGAAAAACAAGCTCTCATGTCTGAACTGAAGATAATGACTCACCTGGGGCCACATTTAAACATTGTGAACTTGCTGGGGGCCTGTACCAAGTCAGGTAGGCTTCCTGACCTGGGGGTGGGGATTTTTCATAGAACACCTGTGGTTGTGAAAACTGTGAACCAGGCTTTTTAATCCCCTACTCTCTACCTCCAAACATGCCGGCGAATATAAGTCCCTTGAATGGGGTTGACTGGATTCCATTGAATTGATGGAAGCTCATTGTTTTTGAGCAACATCTCTTGCCAGTGCAAGCATAGCAATTCATTGCTTTTCTCTTCTTTGTTTTCATACTCGTCTCCTAACGGGTTTTGGTCTCCACAGGCCCCATTTACATCATCACTGAGTACTGCTTCTATGGGGATTTGGTCAACTATTTGCATAAGAATAGGGACAGCTTCCTGAGTCGCCACCCAGAGAAGCCAAAGAAAGAGCTGGACATCTTTGGATTGAATCCTGCTGATGAAAGCACACGGAGGTGGGTGCAGAGAGATGTTGTGTGAATTGTTGTCTAATGAGCCTCACCAATGGAGAGAACCCATGTCCTAAGAGAGTCCACACGTGCAGATTCAGTGCCAGGAGGTAGCAAGACAGAGTCCGGTTACCCTGCCCCATCAGTCCATAGATACATCATGTCTGCAGGTGTTTTGGACCGGGGTATCACTCAGGGAGCCTTGCTGATGGGTTTGAATGAGAGCGAGAGTTGGAATCATTCTGAGAGCCATTCTGCTACTTATATGTGGTTCATGTAGGGCCTATAAAATGTGACTCTGACTGGGATGCCTCAGGGCTTGTGTCTTGTGAGAAACTGTCTGAGATCTGCAAGCTTGATATGCTGGTTCTTGCTGACCCTGGGCCTATAAATTAAGCCAATGATAGTGATCCCTGCTGTGGAAACCTACAAGTGGCTATAAAGATCTCTGCAGATGTGAAGTTCTGTAAGATCAGAAAGTACAGTGAGTTCACTTCATATTAAATTACTCGAAGGACACCAAATTGGTGCTAAATTTATTCAATAGCCAGAATTGTCTGCCCGGGCTGCATGCCATGTTGCACAGGTTCATGGCCTGTGAATTCAAAAACAGAAAGAATAAAGACAGGCTTAATGTAATGAAATTTTCGAACTTTAAATGTAATAGACTTACAAAATTTTATGAGCCTCTGGGAGCCCCACTATCTTAGATGTGGCTCTTCAGGATGTCTGTGCTCCTGCTGAAGATGTGTAGGGCATTGACACTGAAAACAAACAGGTAAATAAAGAAACAATAATAATGTTAGGCAGCTGACATTTGTGGAGCCCTTTATTTGTGCCAGGTACCATTCCAAATATCCCCGCAGTCTTTTCCATCTTTGTAAATGGGATTCATTCTACGTCCTTAGAGAAGTGCTTCCTTGGCCCCCAGATTGGGTCATTTTCCTCGTCTGCTATCAAAACCTTCCTTCCTTCACAGCACACCTGAGTTGAGATGATTGTTAGTTGATGCTCATCTCCCCGACAAGACCACCCCACGTGAAGGGTGCGGGTTGGTTTTGCTTTTGCTCACCCTGTTGCCCCCAGGCGCACCATGCCACCTTGCAAACTGTAGGCACCTGGCCATCATCTGCTGAATGTTGATTGACCACTTCAGAGAGGCACCCCTGGATAAGGTTTCTTTTTCTGTTTTTACAGTTATGTTATTTTATCTTTTGAAAACAATGGTGACTATATGGACATGAAGCAAGCTGATACCACACAGTATGTCCCCATGTTGGAAAGGAAAGAGGTTTCTAAATATTCGGACATCCAGAGGTCTCTGTATGATCGCCCAGCCTCATATAAGAAGAAATCTATGTTAGGTAAAAGGGTCTGTGCTTACTCTGTGGGTGTTGGGATCTTCCAGTGGTTTAATATGATGCATAAGATACTCAGAAGAAAAGTGAGAAGCGTGGTAAGTAGCACTCCCAGGCTCTGTGGTCCCCAAATGTGGGTCTGCACAACCAGGTCTGTGACATGTTTTCCCAGGTTTGTAGCCTATGAATTGGAAAGAAGAAAAAGAATAAAGGGACTTAATGTAATGATTTTTTCAGACTATAATGTAGTCATTTTAAAGAATTATTTATTCTGATATGATGATCTTTCTTTTTTGGTGTTAACATATCTTTTTTTTTTAAGTGAAAGTATGGTGATAATTGGTGGTTTTTTTTCGCAGTGCCCTTGGCAAAATTAAAAGTTGGCAATCTTATATTTTTTCCTAATATTATTTTTTAAATTTAATTATATGTCTCTGATATCTACAAGTTCAATGGCACTTGCTTTTAGCTTTGCTAATATCCAATTTGTGATAGAAACGGGAAAGTAGACAATTTGAGATTATTTTATATGACAGGGGCATTGGGTGTTTCTATTGAGTGTTGTTTAAAGGAGGATCCATCTGTTTTCAAAGCAGATGAGCATGTGGCAGGGTTGAACTGATTTATAAACTCCGGGGAGCCTAGCTGATGCCCATGCCAGATGGAATACCCTACATCCGCTGGGAGGTGGCCCCTTCAGGGTTCTAGTCTCATCACCGGCTTGGAGGGGAACAGGAGGGTGGCTACTAATGTGTGTGGTGTTGACCTCTCCCTGATCTTGCATTATTGGGTCTGAGCCCTCCCATTGGTCATTGCAAAAAAAAGTGTTGAGCTGCTATAGAAATTGTTTTGAAAATCACTAATGCGCTCTGAATGCTTTCAGAGTTCTTAAGTGAAAGGTACAATCCATTAAAAAAAGAATGTGCTTGTTTTGCAAAGCTCAGTACACATTAATATTTTCCATTGCCGCAGTTCCAAGTTCCATGCACTTCCCATTGCCAAGTGGGTAAACTTCCAAGCCCCTTTTAGAGAGTAGCCAATGAGAGTTGTCGGAACCAGTGCTTCCTCTCCCCTCCTGTGTTGTTAAAAATAGTTTACATTGCTTCCCAGGCTGGACCTGGCTCCAGACGTCAGGGGAACCTGATTCATGCTCAGCCCAGGCCCTGTTGGCAGGCAGACCACTGCTTTCTGGCTTTCCCCTCGCTGGCTGGAAAAATGTGAATGGCTGCAGCTACTCTTCACTTGCCTGAAAATTTTCAAAAAGAACTGAGAACTGCTGGCCTAGATTGCCTCCTTCCTCGAAAACCCTGGGACCCTTCCAGATGGGACTAACTGGGGAAAGTGGACACGTTACAAACAAAGGGAACTAAATGCAAAGTCACGGGCACTGATCTGTAAGACTGCCACCTCTAGTCTGACTAGTGATTGATTCTATTCACAAAATAAGCCAGGGACTATGAAGGTGACTTTAAAAAGAAAAAAAGCAATTCCTGGAAGCTACTTTTTCAAAGGGCCCTCATGTAATGTTCATCATGGAAGATTTTAGTGTGTGTGTGATTTAAAGGTGGCTAAAGTGATTTGCTAACTAAAGTGTAAAAAAATTGGGGAGGCAAACAACAAAATATGTGTGAGAACCCATTATATTGGTTCTTATGGAGATATGTATATATATATATATCAGATACATGTTTTTTAACCAGATATGTTTCTGCTGCTATATTTCTTTTTTAAGATAGAACCTTTACATAGTTTGTGAAGTCTAGAAACTCTATAAGGTCATGATTTAGATATGTTCTTTGGACAAGCTTCTGCAGCCTGACAAGCAGCCCAGCCCTGCGGGGTGTCACAGTGGGTGCATGTTTCACATGGTCCCCCAGCACCAACACACTTAATTCCTTTTCTGCAGACTCAGAAGTAAAAAACCTCCTTTCGGATGATAACTCAGAAGGCCTTACTTTGTTGGATTTGTTGAGCTTCACTTATCAAGTTGCCCGAGGAATGGAGTTTTTGGCTTCAAAAAATGTAAGTGTGTTCAAGGAACAGAGACGTCTTTAGATCTGGGCCACAGATCTCAGAGTGAGGTTAACACGGATGCTAGATCTTGGAGAGACTAGTAGGAATGGCTGCTACTCTCTTTCCTCTTCCCCAAAGCAAAGCGGGAGTCCGGCATCATCAGTGTCTGCCTTTCTCCAGAGCTTTCTCCCTCTTGGGAGTGGTTGGGATGAGCGCCCGGGGGAGGTGAGCTCTTTGTGCCAGGCGGCTCCATGTGCCACCATGAAGTGGCTGGTCTGGCAGGGGTGATGCTGTCTAGAGGCAGAGATTGACCCTGTCATTGTTTCTTATCTTTCTGGGCAGTGTGTCCACCGTGACCTGGCCGCTCGCAACGTCCTTCTGGCGCAAGGGAAAATCGTGAAGATCTGTGACTTTGGCCTTGCCAGGGACATCATGCATGATTCCAACTACGTGTCAAAAGGCAGTGTACGTGCTCTCTCCCCCCATTTGGCCTGTTCACCCTCCCTCACTTGAATCTCTGAAGTCAGGTGTAGCTTCTACCCATTTGGTGCCCATAATTTTTTTTTTTTTCTGAAGAAGATTAGCCCTGAGCTAACATCCGTTGCCAATCCTCCTCTTTTTGTGAAGGAAGATTGGCCCTGGGCTAACATCCGTGCCCATCTTCCTCTACTTTATATGAGACGCCACCACAGCATGGCTTGATGAGCGGTGTGTAGGTCCGCGCCTGGGATCCAAACCTGTGAACTCCGGGCTGCCAAAGCAGAGCACGTGAATTTAACCACTATGCCACCAGACCGGCCCCTTTGTGCCCATAATTTTAACATGGAGTCCGTGAGATTCATGAATGGGCTTCAGAGGGGTCAGTGTGAAAAGCACAGGCTCTGCCGCCAGACTGCCTGGGTGTGAGCACCAGCTCCCACGCTTACTAGTGTGGGATTTGTGGCAAGTTACTTTACCATTCTGTACCTTGGTTTCCCTATCTGTAGCAGGGAAGAGATAACAGTACCCATCTCCTGGGTTGCTGTGGGGGATTAAATCAGCGAGTTCATGTAAAATGCTTAGGACAGTGCCTGGCACATACAAACACCCAATAAGTGTTAACTATTAATATGTAAATTGTGTGGGTGTGTGTACATGCATATGTTTCCAAGGAGGACATCTCTAACTTTTATCAAATTTTCAAAAGGTGTCTCTGACGTCTAAAATGTTGAAACCATTTGAATTAATATATCTTAGAGGCATAATTTCCTTAAAGATAGTCATTCTACCCTATACTTGAACCTTTCTCCTCACCCCTTCCACCTCTAAGCAGATAAAGTCATTTGGGTTACAGCTGCCACCTGTAGTGACAATTCTAACCTTCCCACTGCACTGGTCGTGAGACAGCTACAGGGTTGCTGCACCCACTTAGAGGAGGACGCTGACCTGTGTCCATGCTCTGTGTGTTTCGTATACTGTGTGGCTGTGAGCTACAGCTTTAGGCACCTTGAACGAACCAATGGACGTTGGTGGAGCCAATTTCTCACCTGTTCAAAAAGGTTATGAATCTCCGTTATCTCCTCAGCAATCTTAGAAGACTGGGGGATGCTAATACGGCTACTTTATGTTATCTGCCTCAGTTTAGTGTTTCCACTGAAGGTGGGACCAGCCTCACAAAAGAGGCTGCAGAATTATCATGTCAGACTCTTTGTAGTGGTAAGAAATGACTATTCCTTAAAGTTTGAAAATGTAATTGGCTCTCAGATCACTGGATCTGTTCTTAAGTTTATTCTTAGGAACACCTGAAAATAGGGGGCGGGTCCATTCAGGGCTCACACTTCTTGGGTAAAAATTCAGGATTAAATATTTTTGAATGTTATTCCTTTGGAGGACAGAGAGGCAACACAGCCCATCCATCATTCATCAGATATTTATTGCGCACCCACTAGGTGCCAGGCGCTCCTCTGAGTGCGGAGAGTATAGCAGTGAACAAAACACACAGGAGATGCTACTGTGGGACAAGATTATCAGGGCAAGTTGTTATTAGCCCCGAGAGAGCCCCTTTCTACTTCTGCTGCTGTGATCAGAGGTGTGTACACAGGGTTTCATTTCCTCCTCCCTCCCTGCAGACCTTTCTCCCTGTGAAGTGGATGGCTCCTGAGAGTATCTTCGACAACCTCTACACCACACTGAGCGACGTCTGGTCTTACGGCATTCTGCTCTGGGAGATCTTTTCTCTTGGTACGGGCCTGACATCTCTGCTTGTCTGGGTCGTTCTGGAACAACACTGGAAGGAAAACACTGTGTTTTTCCAAGCTCCAGGATGTAAACAATGCTAAGATACCCGGTGTGAGTCAAGCGTGCTGCAGCCGATTCACATCACACTTTGTGCACTTACGATGTCTGGTGTGTGCCCATGCAGACTGAGACAGGGGTCTTGGGGGGCTGTGCCTTCACCCCTAGCCTTTGCCCCTCCTCTCCTTTGGGCTACACCAGAGTGACCTTCTCCCACTGGAAATGCTCCGATGGCACCCACTCGCTGGCTGCTGTTTCACCTTGGACTTTGGGTTAAGTGGGTTCAGCAATGGAGAGCTTCCCCTCCCTCACCTCATGGTGATCATGCTCATGTGAGAGTAGCGTGGAGAGGAAAAGGGCATGACTCTTCTTCCTGGTCATCATGGTGGAGGAGAGAAACCTCCCATTCATTCATTCATTCATTCATTCAGTCACCAGGTACTGAACAACACAGATGCCCCATGCTGCCAGGGGAGGGCCCTAAGACAGGGGGGATTCAGGACCCTGACCTGCACACAGTTCATCTGGGGCGATGAGACTTACATACTTAGCAATAACCTGTGTGGTCCTGATTTAAAATTGTAATGGTTGTCCAAAGAAAGGAGAAAGGAGTCCTGGAATAGTTTTGGAAGGCTTTAAAGAGGAAACTAGACTTGACTTGGCCTTGGTCATAAAATGTGAAATATTTCAAAATTTACTGTTATCCTGATGTGATAATAAAGGTCTTCCCTGCCTGGTCTCCTTTTTCTATCCTAGTTCTCCCTCCATGGATGACACTATGGGTCATCCCAGCGTGCGGCTCAACCGAGTCTCATACTCCCTTAAAAGCAGAGAATTATCTAGACATTTCAGGCCCCAACTTAGACTTTTGCTTTAATTGTTTAAACCTTTCTGGTGGAAATGACTTTTTTGGCCTCAATGATTCAGAATTTCTCTTGCTTTTCTTTTTTTGGTTTGTATGGATAGATCCAGTAGTCAGAAACATTGAAAAATGCTTTCACGCTTTTTCTAAAGATATAGAATTTTTGCCTAGGGTGCCCGGACTTGACCAACTTAGAAGTCCTGGTTAAATTTAAGATTTGGGCAGGCCTGTGAAGTCAAGGAGACGATAACACCTAATTTCCTGGAAAAAGACAGTACTTCAAGGTGGGGATCCCCAAACGTTTTCTAAAGGTGCTGTATGACCCCAAGTATTTTAACGGCGTCCCATGCACGTGTTAATCCTGGTTGTTTTCTTCTTTGGCTTTCAGGTGGCACACCCTACCCTGGCATGATGGTGGATTCTACTTTCTACAACAAGATCAAGAGTGGGTACCGGATGGCCAAACCTGACCATGCCACCAGTGAAGTGTGAGCCCCCTCCCCATCCCGTGGGCCTTGTGTTCATGCCCAGTGGGTCTGTGGGGGTCAGAGGGTGCCCTGACACTCCTCCCCGTGCCCACTCTGAGTTCTGTTCTTCTCCAGCTATGAGATCATGGTGAAGTGCTGGAACAGTGAGCCGGAGAAAAGACCCTCCTTTTACCACCTGAGTGAGATTGTGGAGAATCTGCTGCCTGGACAATATAAAAAGGTTAGTCTGAGCCTCTTTAGGTGGGTGGAGAGCAACAGACAAAGAGAGAAGGTAACAGCTGGTAGTTATGCCAGTGAGCAGCACTGTTCAACACTGTTTTAAAAGAACCTTTTCAAAGGAGGATAAAGATTGTGTGGTCAAGTGGCTGGGGCTTCATGGAGTACTCCATGGGCCCTGGTAGCAAGGATGAATGAAAACCCTCCCCTTCCCACAGGGCTCCCCTTTCATCTGAAGTGTGCGACACCTGTAAGCACTTTATTCTCCAGATGTTTGCGTTTCTGAAGCTACTGTGCGGTTAGAAGTCTCGGGGCATCCACAGCCATTAAATCGCTAATTTGAATACACTTAAATCCATGTGAAATTGGTTTTTACCAGCTGACTGGAAGGAACGACCTCAGCTGTTATCTGTGGCTCCAGCTGGTTTTTTTTGTGGAATAGGAAGCATTGTTCAAAGGAATAAATGTAATTTCATGGAACCAAGCAGGATGTGTTAATGAATGAAACAACTTTCTGCTGAGATGCTGAGAAGGAAGCCAGATGCACTTGTATAATCAACTCAATTTCTTAGATTCAGATTAGTCACTATGTTGACTTTTCACACTTATTGCTTCTCTTTCTTCTTCTCAAGGAGGAGCAGTGTTAGGAGGTTGCACGCTGAACTGGAAGTTAAATACTTTTGTCTATCGATTATATCACTGCCCATTACAACTCCTATAAGTGAGGCAGTAGGAAATTAACTGTAGGTCAGTCAAAGACACTCTGGTTGGTGAAGATGTGTTGGTGGGAAGAGACTGGAACTATTGTTGAAAATGGGAACCTTTTTAGATCAAACGTCCCTAAGTTTTGAGTTAGATTCTCCAATATTTAAGGATCAGGAAGGTGTTCTCAGTGGAAGTCCTTGTCACCTCTTATCAGGACCCAGCCGAGTCCTGGAGAGACCATGTGATGGGGACCAGAGGGTCCATGCTAGTCCCAGAGTAGGGAGTGTGTGTATGGGGCACAGTCGTAGCTACTGACTCAGAGAAGGGGCTCTTAGTATTTTAAGATCTATCAGGAGGAGATTTCTGCCATTAGTGGCCCTTTCTTCATGTTCCACATCTCTGGGGACAGCTGACACCTGACTTACCTTCAGTTGTCTAAATCCCATATCTGTAAGGTATTTTGGAAACACAGTTAAAAAATAGTAAGTTCTGAGCGTCTGTATTCTTTTTTGCAGTTCGGTCAATAACACTTGACTAACTATGTGACATGAATGTTTGTAGAGTTATGAAAAGATTCACCTGGACTTCCTGAAGAGCGACCATCCCGCTGTGGCACGCATGCGCGTTGACTCGGACAACGCCTACATTGGCGTCACCTACAAAAACGAGGAAGACAAGCTGAAGGACTGGGAGGGTGGTCTTGATGAGCAGAGACTGAGTGCGGACAGCGGCTACATCATCCCTCTGCCCGACATCGACCCTGTTCCTGAGGAGGAAGACCTGGGCAAGAGGAACAGACACAGGTACATGGGCGTGACCTCAGTCTCCAGCAGTGCTCACCTGTCCCTCCCCCAGCATCCCCAAGGAGAGGAGCCACGGTCGCGGATAATGAGGCTTTCCTGGTGGTGGATCTGTTCTAGGGCAGTGGGAGGCCCAATCCCCAAGGGGTCAGTTGAGTTCTGAAAATGCTTCCCAGATGATTGTATCATGTTCCCCCTGGGCCTGGGGGAGCTGTGGGGCAGGGAGGGACTTGCTTCCCTGGAGGAGAATCTTAGACCTAAGTCCTCAGGTAATTTGATCTCACTGACACAGCAACTGTGATTATTGAGATGATAGAAGCCTCTCTTGCTGTTTTCTTAATTAGTATGGAACTGAGGAGAAAGTTGAGAGGGAGACTGGACTGGGCTATTTGATGCTACATCAGTGGTTCTTAACCTTAGCTGCAAGTTGGAATCACCTGGGGAGATTTAAAAAATACTGATACACAGGCCTCACACAGACCCACAAATCAGACTCTCAGGGAGTGGGGCCCAAGCGTTCCCTGGCTGATTTGTTTTTTCTTCCTTTTTGACTTTGTCTTATGGAAGATTTCTGATAGGCACAATTCAAGAAGTATAGTGAATTCCCAGGTAATGTGTCACCCAACTTTAGTGTTTATGAACTCATGGCCAGTCTGCATGCATAGCCATGTCTATTCCTCCTCCCCTGCCCCCTCTGGATTATTTTGAAGCAGATCCTAGACATCATATCATTTCATCCATAAACATTCCAGTATGTATCTCTAAAAGATAAGGGCTCTATTTTACAAAATAACTATAATTAAAAAGTTATTAAAAATAATTACAATATCATTATCTCACCCCCAAAATTGACAAGAAATCATTAAGAGCATCAGATATCCAGTCAGTGTTCAAGTTTCCCTGATTCTCTCACAAATATTATTTTACATTTGGTTTGTTTTATTCAAGACCCAAATAAGAGTCACACGTTGTGTTTGGTTGATACATCTAAGTTTGTCCTGCCTCTGTTTTGCCCCCTTGTATATTATTTGTGAAGAAACCAGAGTGTTTGCCTCTAGAGTTCCCACATTCAGAATTTTGCTGATTGCATCCTGTAGTGTGCTTTGTCCCGTGCTCCTGTCTCCTGTATTTGTTGTAAACTGGTAGTTGGTCTAGAGGCTTGATCTGACTCAGGTTAGATTTTTCTGGCAAGTGTGCTTCAGAGATGGTGCTGTGTACTTCTATTGGAGGTACCTGCCCTCCAGTTGTCTCTCTTTCTGTGATGTGAGCAGCCACTGGTGATCATCACCTAGATCCATTAATTTATTACCAAGGTGATGCTAATGTACAGCCAGGACTAGAACCATTGGTTTCCATGGTCCGGATGGAGGGGACCCTGCCTCGCTTCCCCGCTCTCTTTGCCTAGCCCTTGAACAGAAGCAAGAGAAGGTGATGATAGTGGCTCCTGGTTCAAGGTCCAAGCTGCTTATGAGTCTCTTTTTCCTTCCCTTCTTCATTCAGGATGTTGTTTTCCCTTCTTCTGTCGTTCAGTTGACTACATACAATTATTCAGGCACATGGCATTATTATTTTGGAGGCTTATAACTGTGACCTCTCCCAACCAATTTAGATATAAAGTATAGAGAGCCTTTGTTAATTTGTATGCACCAGGTAATTTTAAAAGTACAGGGTTTTTTTTTGTTGTTGTTTTTTGGGGATGTGTTATGAGATTTGGAGATGAGGCAAAGTGGCCTGTCTGACTTACCTGTCTAATTATCCTTTTCTCAGGACAATTTCTAAAACGTGTTTATATTCCTTATGCAAACAGTGTTTCTCCAAGTTTGGGGGATCTGTGGTAGAACTTTGTGGGGGTGGGGGAAGGCTGAGCAGTAGGTCTCCAAGTGCTCCAGCCCAGATCTGTCATCTATTTGGTTACTTTGTATTTGGGAGCTCTGAATAATATTTCAATTGTAAAAAAGGGTTCTGCTTCTAAATAAAGTTAGAAAGTCACATTGGGATAAATAACGTAAGAAAGGGCTTCAGAACTTTTCTAGGGGTGCACAAGGCTGGAGTGCAGAATTTGACACATATCAATTCTAGATGATAGGTAGTTGTATTAGATAGTTAGAACTCCTGAAAGGGTGGTATGTTTGATCTTCTTCGAGTTGCACAGAGTATGTCCCAAGTGACTACACCAGGTCAGGAGAGACTGTGGCCCTGACAGGTGGGCTGAGCATGGTGAGTGTCTTAGCTCAGGCTGCCATAACACTGGGAGGCTTAAACAATGGAAATTTATTTTCTCACAGTTCTGGAGGCTGGAAGTCCAAGATCAAAGTGTTGGCAGGTTTGGTTTCTCCTTAAGCCTCTGTACTTGGCTTGCAGATGGCCACCTTCTTGCTGTGTCCTCACATGGCCTTTTTCTGTGTGTGCATCCCTGGTGTCTCTTTCTCTTCTTATAAGACATGAGCCCTATGGGATTAGGGCCCCATTTTAATGACCTCATTTAACCTTAATTACCTCCTTACTGGCCCTATCTCCAAATATAGTCACATTGGAGTTTAGGGCTTCAACATACGAATTTGGGGGGACACAATTCAGCCCATAAAAGTGAGGGGGAATCCCAGAGCTGGGCTGCTCTGGGTCTCGGCAGGCTGGAAGGAGTCAGCACGGCGGTCCTGTGGAAGTCTCTCTTCAGGAGAGGAGTGGGCTTGAGGAAGGCGGGGCCTTGCTATAGAGGGCTTGGTGGTGCTAGGTCAGAACCTATCGGGAGCCAGGCTCTAGGCTATATGATGGGCACTGTGGCTCAGGAACCGGAAATAAGCCCAGTCGTCAGTGAATCCTGACAAGCAGCAAGGATGATCTGGTGCTGAGTCTCGATAGAATTTAGTTTCTTCTGTACCCAAGCCCCTGCCTTTTCTCTGTGAGGTGGACTGACAGAGAGAGGATTATGCCAGGCCCAGGAGGGCGAGTGCCAGGGGGACTGACTCCACTGTGGGATTCAGCTGTAGAACTTGCCCCCAAGGAGAGGGCCAGCAGTCCAAATCACAGTGCCAAGGAAGTGTCATAAACGCAGGTCCTAGCTGGGTTGGGGTCAATATCCAGGGGTTGACTCAGGCCTCCAGCCATTGGCCAGGACCCCAGGAACCAGGTCTGGCTTCCCAGGGAGAGGGGCTGTCAGGACTAGGCAGTTATCAAGACGAGCCAAGTAGACTGGGGTTCACAAGGAGGCTCCAGAGCCAGGGTGTAAATAGGGGGTGGAGTGGAATACAAACCAGGAACTGAAGCAAAAGTTCCATCATAGGGAAGGGCCCAGTCTGTGGAGTTGTGAAGGGAAACCTCAGTTCAGTATCCCCATAGGTTCTAAGAGCTCTCTGAGCCACAGAGGACTTGGGGTGGATGGAAGCAGGCTGTATCCCATAGCCTTCCGCTTGCCCAGGCTCAGTCCTCTGCTTGGAAACTGAATGGAGAGGGAAGGAGAGAGGCTGAGGAATCAGGCCTGGCCTGATTCAGGAAACAGCTGAAAGGGTTGAGAGCCCCTGTTTAGTATGTGGGTGCGAGACTCCTTCCTCAGGCTGGCCAGTCAATAGTATGGTTTATGTGCTATGTATACAGCACAGCCCTGCAGCCTCACAGTGAGGAAAAGAAGCTGTGGTCCTGCCTGTCAGCAGATGATAATCTGCTTGGAGCAAAAAGATACACATAAAAATGTAGCAATACAAGACAGGGTAGTGGTAAGACAGTAGGAGTTCAGAGAAGGGAGGAGAGACAGGGAGTTGTGACAGGCTAGGGAAGATTATTTGCCAAAAATTTTTGTGAAAAATTTTAAATGTCCAGAAAAATTGAGAATACATCTACCACTTAGATTAAACAGTTGTCACATTTGCTGTATGTATATAATAGGTGTTGTGTGTGTCACACACATGCTCATATTTTTTTTTTCTTTGCTAAATCATTTGAAACTAAATCATTTGAAACTCCAGTACACATCTTATCAGAATAAGGATACTCTTCTACATAAGCATCATAGCACAATCACATGTAAGAAAATGAATGACTATTCCCTGATATCATCTAATATCCAGGCCCTATTTAAATTCAGGTAAGAGTTTGAATAATAACAATTATTCAATATTCAATTATTCAATAAAATAGCTAACATTTTATTGAGCTCTTATTATGTGCTAGGCACTGTGCTCAGTGCTTTATGGTTATTACCTTATTTAATCACCCTGACAAACAAGAAAATTGTCAAGTGTTATTGTCATCCCATTTTACAGGCAAGGGAACAAGTTCAGGGGATTCACTGACTTGCGTGAAGTCCCACAGCTAGTAAGTGGTGGACCATTCCAGACCTAGGGCCTTCTAACTCTAGAACTCTCCTTCGCAGCCACTAGTCTAGTAAGCAAAGAGCCTGCACCTGGGCCTTCAAATGCCCTTTCGATCAGGCGTTGCTGATTTTCTCTTCCCTTAGGATTCAGGAGGGAAAGTAGAAATTGTTGCAGCCTGTTAGCAACTTTGATGAAAGATTTGGCAGAAAAGAAGGAAAGCTGAAGTGTGGAGATGACCCATCGATCTGGGTTTTCCAGGAGGCCCACTGCAGTGCAATGGATGACGAGTAGCTGTGTGATTTGGTGGCAGAATCTTGCCCAACTAAGTAGACTGAGTTTGAAAGCCAAAGGATCTTGCAGGAGGAGCTCCTTTGCCTTTAAGGGTCCACCTTAGAAACACCACCATGGTCTAGTTGGTCTGTATGTGGGCCGTAACCTTTCCTATTCTCCCTCCAGCTCGCAGACCTCTGAAGAGAGTGCCATTGAGACAGGTTCCAGCAGTTCTACCTTCATTAAGAGAGAGGACGAGACCATTGAGGACATCGACATGATGGATGACATTGGCATAGACTCCTCAGACCTGGTGGAGGACAGCTTCCTGTAACTGGCAGATTCATGACGTACCTTCCACTCCTAGACCCACCTTGGATCCTTTTAAGAAAACCACTTTATTGCAATGCAAAATTTCAGAGGAGGACTTGGATGATGTGTAAAGAAAAGTTCCCAGCCAAGGGCCTCAGGGAGCCTTCTAAATATGAATGAATGAGATATTTTGAAATGAACTTTTTCAGCGTTGCCTCTTGCAATGCTTCAGTAGCATCTCAGTGGTGTGTGAAGTCTGGAAGTAGATGGACAAGGAAATAATAGGCCACAGAAGACGAACTTTGTTTTTCAAGGGCATTGGTGAGATTCCAACGTACACATTTTTTACTGCGACAAAACTCCAGCATTGTAATTATGTAAATAACTCTAACCAAGGATATGTTTAGATTTGTTTTAACTATCTTCTCTGGACTTCTGAAGAGACCACTCAACCCATCCATGTACTTCCTGCGTGAAACCTGGTGTCAGCTGCTGTTGAACTTTTTTATGAAGTACATGCAAAACCACTTTTGAACCTTAAAAGGTACTGGTACTATAGCATTTTACTTTTTTTAGTGTTCAAGGATAAAGGATAATAATTAACCAGACTTGTTTAATAGATTTGGGTCATTTAGAAGCCCAGCAACTCATTTTTATACTATAATCTACGTTTATAATAATACTACTGTTATCAGTAATGCTAAATGTGTAATATGTAACACGTTTTCCCTACAGAGAAAGCACAATTTAAAAAAATCCTTACTAAGTAGGTGACAAGTTTGACAGTTTTTGACATTTATATTAAATAACGTATGTTTCTCTATAAAATATGGTAATAGCTGTAGTGGATTAAATTTAGTTGAACATAGAGAACAAAGTAAAAGTAGTGTCTTCCAGGAAGTCGAAGTTTTTAACTGTGTACTGAATAGGTTCCCTAATCCCTTGTACTAAAAACAATTAACTGCCCTCTGAGGTAATGGGATTCGAAAAACAAAACCCCTAAATCCTTAATGTTCTCAATATAAAGGCAGGAGCCTATGCTTAACATGATGTCTCATGCTGTTACCCAATGGAAAATGCAGTCATTAGCAAAAAGACTGGATTTGCAGAGGTTTTTTTCATGCCTCTTGATAACTTTGGTGGATCCCAACATACATAGTTTTTAAATTCTACAAACCCTAAAAGAGTCAGAAGGTTGCCCTGAACATCAGCTCTTTCCTTCATCTCTTACCCCAAAAAGAAATAGTTTGAAACTCTAAGACCATAAAGGCATTATTTAGTGAAGGTTCTATGTGCATTAGCCTGGATCCTTGGTTCCCAAATATAACTGGCAACTAAAGTCACCAGATTCTAGGTCCTCATCCCAAAGATTCTGAATTATTAGGTCTGGCAGGGAGCAGAAACCTATATTTTTATAAACTCCCTGACTGTTCTGATCAACCAGGTTTGGGAAACACCAGCTTAGGTTACAGGAAGTTGCCATGGGAAAAGAAGAATTTGAAATGTGGAACTGGGCTAGAAGTCAATCATGCAGGAAGCCTACTATTTAAATCCTTGGCTTGGGGTCAGTGACATTTAATGCCATATATCTAGCAATTGCTACCCCTAATTTAACTTTCCAGTCTTAGCTGAGGCTGAGAAAGCTAAACCTTGGTTTGGCAGCTCTTCTAAAAGTAAAGACACTGCTTCCCACTGCATGGGGGAACTGAACTTGCCCTCCTTCCCCCTGAAAAGGCATGTACAAAAATGGTGCAATTCAGTGTGCCAAGTCTGTGTAGCCAGGTCAATATTTTGGTGAAAAAAATTTTAAAGTTTTACTGAAATTTTGGTCTTTGATGGGAGGACAAATTGTCACATTCATCCAAACTGTCACGCTGGTTGGTGTGGGTTCATTGGCATTCTTTGCAATACGGCTTAATTGCTGACACCATGTGAATGTGCTCCTGGCAGGTGATGTTCTGGAAGATGGAGAAGCAATAACAAGGTACTTGACTACCTAGTGGTATAATCTCAATGCAAACCCCAACTTTCATATCCACCTTTTCTATAGTAAGTGTGAAGACTGAGCCAGACTGGCCAATTAAAAAAGAAAACCTGACTAGGTTCTATAGAGCCAATTAGACTTGAAATACATTTGTGTTTCTAGAATCACAGCTCGAGCGTTCTGTTTACCATTCACTCTCCCATGTACAGCCTTCCTTTCTTGGTGCTTTGCATTTTGATGTTCCTTTGAGTCTTGCATGACATCATGAGGCTGGATGAAAATTCTCAGACCAGCAGGTTCCAGTCCTAACGGACGAAGGCCCCCACCTGTTTGTGTGTGCCTGCATTTTTCTTAAACAGTGTTTTCAGTGTATCGCAGATTTGTTTCCTTTTTGGCCTCCTGCAAAGTCCCCAGATGAAAATTTGCCAATCCTTCCTGCTTTCTATTTTTTATGAAGACAATCAAAGCTGGCCTGAGAAACACAATTTGTAACTTTTCAAATGATCAATGATGTCCTTAAAATTGTGGTCTACCAATCTGTACAAAATGGTCCTATTTTTGTGAAGAGGGACGTAAGATAAAATGATGTTATACATCAATATGTATATATGTATTTCTATATAGACTTGGAAAATACTGCCAAACATTTATGACAAGCTGTTTCACTGCCTTTGTTTATATTTTTTTAACTGTGATATTCCCCACAGGCACATTAACTGTTGCACTTTTGAATGTCCAAAATTTATATTTTAAAAATAATAAAGAGAAAAATACGTTAAGTGTTCCCAAAACAGTGGTGTGGTGAATGTGTGAAGAACTAACTCGATAGAAAGGGTCTACGATACAAAATGTATTACAGATGCCCCTGTTCATGTTTTTGTTTTAAAACGTGTAAATGGAGATCTTTATATTTCAATAAATGATATATATATAATTTAAAGTCATGCTGAGGTTCCAGCATTTTTGTCTTTAGTTGAATCATGTAAATTAAAGCAATCTTGTTCATTTTAGTTTCTTGGCAGCATTCCTGTAGGACTGTGTATTATGGTTTTGATGAAACCAATAGAAAATTTAAGATTTAAACATTATTTGAGCTAGTTAGTTCTCAGACCCAGCATTTGACTTAAAAGATGACTGGCACTTGGCTCCTCTTTGATCCTATCTTATTTTTGTTTGTTTATTATAATAGCATTTTATTGGTGGTGTTTTTCTTCTCTACATAAGACATACAGGACTGCATTTACTCTGGACAGCACTCAAACATTGTAGAAGTGGATAAAGGTTAAAGTCCTTTTTCACCATATCTTCTCCTTCCCTGTCCCAGCCCCGTTTCCCAGAGGCAGAACGGCATCACTGGGTGTGTGTTTTTGTCCTTTCAACCTCCTCTCTTTGCATCTGCTTGTATACGTATATGCACATCTCTATTTTTACTTCATATTTTACCTAAATGGGATTGTACTTTATTTAATACTTTGTAATGTACTTTTTTCTTTTCTTTATTTAAATAGACTTTATTTTTTAGAGCAGTTTTACGTTTACAGCAAAATTGAGTGGAAGGTACAGAGATTTCCCATCTACTCCCTGCCCCCACATGCACAGCCTCCCCCATTATCACCATCCCCTACAGAGTGGTGCATTTGTTATAACTGATGAAACTACACGGGCACATCGTTAATCACCAGAGTCCACAGTGCTCTTTTCTTTTAATGCTGTGTTTTAGAGATCTCTGCGAGGACTACATATGGACAGACCTCCTTCATTTTTCATCAGCTGCATAGTATCTTGTTATGAAAATGTACCATAATTCATGCAATGACGTTCCTGTAGATGCATTTATGGTCTCCAATTCTTTGCCGTTAAAGGGCTTCATGAACATCCTTGCATACATATCCTTGTGTACACATAGTAGTATTTTGTTAGGATAGATTCCTAGAAATAAAATTGCTAGACCAAAGGGTGTGCAGAAATAAATTGATATTGAGCCCAAGTCTGCAGATATGATTGTCACAGTAAATTCCTGAAGTCTGCACATGAATCACCTGCTTGCAGATTATCTGCAGTTTTCTAGGGTCTTCTCTGCCTCACTTTGCTCTCTGCGATGTGATAGGTGTGAGAGGATGTGGGTTTTGTGTTCTGAAGCATGCCGAATCAAATGGCTTTAGGAATTAAAAAGAAAATTATACAGCTCGTCTTATTTTCAATTCATGGATAATGGAAATTGGTTAAGTTGTTAATAATTGAATAATTGGAATATAGCACCCTATTCCAACATAACTCGTACTACCCAAATTTAAATAGCCTGCATCTCAAAGCACACCTCACCTTCTTGCAGTTCAAGCCGGAAGGAGCTCCTGTAGGTTGAGTATCAGCTCTGTCTCTGTTCTAGCCCCAGGAAGGAGACAGATCATCGGGAACAATAATCCTGCTGATTAAACAATATCTGCTTAATCTAGCATCAAATCAGTGCTCCAAGCCTGTGAGAGATCTCTTTGTTCTCCTTTTTAACGTATAATTCTACCTCTTAATATAATGCAGACAAGCCTGCCTACTTTATCTCATCCTGATAGTAAAAAATGGCTTATACTATTGGAGGGTTTTAAAACTTTTTCAAAGATTCTTTTCACATTTACTTACTGTGATTCTTACAATAGTCTCCCTCTGAGATAGGGAAGACATTCTATAGATGAGGATAGAACTGAGTAATGAGAGCACTGGGATGAGAAATTCCAAACACGCTAATTCCAGTGCTGTTGACACTACAACAGAGCACGGAAGAGCAAGAGAGACTGGGAAATGTCAGTGTTCAGAAATAGTTGCTTTGCTTCTTGAGATATTTCAGAAGACAAGTGACGGACTAGTCGACCTGTAGAACTATTTCACACATTTGTAATAATTTCATTTCAGGCTATACTATAGTAGTTCTAATAATGGATATTATGATTTTAATAGCTATGTGCTTCTTAAAATGCAGCTCAGGAAAATGGCTTAGAATATATGAATCCATCATAAATGAGCAATTTTCCCTGGGATAACAAGGTGATAGAAATGCTTCATTATCTCTGACTTCAACGTCCAATTTAATCCAACATATAAGGATTAAACCCAACCACATTGTTATAGAAAAATTAATATATTGTGTTTATAAAGACACAATTTTTTCACTCCTACAATTAAAACATATATGAAAATACATATGTGGCCTTAATTAGCACATTCTGTTCTACCCGGTTACATAAATAGCACCCATGTCCTAAAGAATAATGAATGCATCCTCCGAAATATATTCATACATGGGTAATGTTTCCATCACCCACATCTGAGTCCACATATAAAGCAATGGAGACATCAAGGACACATGGTCTCACATGGCAGGGGTTCATATTTGCTCCCTGTTTCTGGTTTATAGGCTAATTGGAATTTTAAAAAGATTTGCCACATTATCCTGGCAGATGGTATTTTGCTTTATTATTATTCATGGGTATTAATGACTTCCCTCTGGAGCATGTGTATCCTGTCTATTTTGAATTTCATTACATTTCATGCTGACTGCTCCAAACAGAATCGGATCCAGTATTTTCTGTGTTGTGCTTGAGCTGCAGATCATTTGGGTGGTCAAAGTTTTAGACTTGAGTTAAGGAATTAAGTAACTCTTTGAAAGGAAGAACACCTTTTTCTTCTCTGTCCTGAGTATTCCATTACATTTCCCATTTTATTCAGCTTACTACCCCACAGGTTTGCGTGTACTATCTGATGTGTGTGAAGACAATTCCAGAGTGGATGCCTCTTTCGTTAGCCTGAGATTATTCGACATCCTTTCTTTCTTTCTAGAAAGGTTGGGGTTTGGTTTCCTAAGTGGAGAAAATGCATGAGAACATGAAGCAATGACCCTGCCACAGAAAGTCATTTTTCAGTTGATTTCTTCAACAAATATTTTGTGGAGAACAGCCTCTTTGTTTAGTTGATCTCTAGAATGCTTAAGCCTAAATGAGGCAGCTGGCAGATTCCAACCAGCTAATTACCCGAGGGGAACATTACGTCACAGAGCAAAGCAGCACAGAGCAGAAAATTGTGGTAGACGGAAGCCACAGTCCTTACTTGGGAGTCACAAAAAGTCAGAGGAGTAGGATATAGAGCATACCTTCCAGGAGCCTTCTGGTAATACTAAAGCTTTTCTGCACCAGAGAACACAAAGTGTTGTTGGAACATTGGCAAATGGGGAACAATGGCTGAGGAACCTTGCTTCCTGCAGTCCCCATCCTTGCTCGATTCTAGACACTTCCATGGCCACTTTCACATCTATCCTCCCAAACTTTTATTCCTCTGCTCTTCAGTGTTATTGAGTGAGGCACTGTTTTAGGCCCTGGGATTCAGAAAATAATCCAACAGACAAGATTGCTACATCATGGAAGGTATACTTTCTCTCTAGAGCAGAGGGAAGATTTGTTGGATGTCCAGTATAATAAAGATAATGTCTTTCTGGGACAAAGGTTGGTCTGATTTGCTTGCAGCCTGTTATAAAAGATTAGCATTTCCTAAGCTTAGGTTTCTTCAGTTGTGACACAAACCCATTGCCTTTGTAGCATCTACCCAGGCCACTTTGCATTGCCCCATAGGGCTTGGGGGACAAGGAGAACTGGTGTAAATATAAAATTCATGCTGTTTAGTGTACCACGAGTAGTAAAGTCCTTTGTTTCTGACCCAAGAGTCTTGGCAGCATCCATGAAACTAGCAGGCTAACTTGTTAGCTTGTAAGGAGGATAAAATCTCAGATCCTTCACAGTTCTTGACACTAACTCAGCATAGTATCAGTCAAGTAAGCTCTCTCTTATCTCTTTAATTCTTCCCCAAATGATACCCTCCTTAACCCTGGAGGGACCAAAGGCAGCAAAGTGAGTAGAGAAGGAATGAAAAAACTCTAGTTGGGGAAAATAGAGGAGAAATTGACCATACACATCTCTTTACCACTGCAGTCTTCCCCTAGTCAATGGTCCAAGGTGGGGAAATAGAAATTACAACTTCACATGAAGTTCAGAGTTTATGGTTACTATACCGGAGGAAATAGAGAACATTTTATTATTTAAGCATGACAAGAAATATCAATGGGTTGATTCTAAATTTCATCCAAAGGGAGAGGAAGAATGAATTCTATAGAATAGCTATGTAGTTATGGGACAGAAATTAATTAATATTATTTTCTATTGATATACATGTTCAATCCAACCATTACATTTCAACTCTATAGAAAACAGGAAAGAAAAAATGACAATTTCCCACTCCTAGCAAGAATAATGTGAGTATTTTGGTGCTGCCATTCAGGTCCTATCATAACTCCTTTTGCAACTGGAGTGGGGTTCTAGTGATGGTAGAATCTCAGGGGTGTGAATAGTGAGGTAACATTGTCACCATAAGGTAAGATTGTGACACTCGAATTATGATTTTGGAAACAAGAATCTTCCCAACTGGAACATAAAGTGATAGTTTTGCACACTTCTTTAAAAAGATATTTATTTAGTCATCATTCAACAACCATTTCCCATGGATTATGTTAAGTCCCAGGGATACTAATGTCACTAATGTTCAGTGACCATCGTGGTAAGCTGAGTTATACCTCAGAACTATCTTCCTCCTCCTCACTTTCATAGGAGAAGTAGACATTCTCACGTCATTGACGTTGGACTTGGCCATGTGACTCTCTTTGACTACCAGGATGTTCTGGTAGTCAAAGAGAGTCACATGGCCAAGTCCAACGTCAATGACGTGAGAATGTCTACTTCTCCTATGACAGATGAGGAGGAGGAACTGATTAGCTTCTGAGGTATAACTCAGCTTACCACGATGGTCATCTGAACATTCAGTGACATTAGTATCCCTTGGGCACTTACATATATTTTGTTAGTTTATTTCTAAATATTTCATTTTTTTGATGCTATTTTAAATGGCATTTTTTTCCCTTGCTAGTATATAGAAATGCAATTGACCTTATATTCTGCAACCCTGAAGATTCCTTAGGATTTTTTTTACATAGACAATGATGTTATCTGTAAGTAAAGACAATTTTACTTCTTCCTTCCCAATTTGGATGCCTTTTATTCATTTTACTTATCTTATTGCACTGGTTAGGAATTCCAGTACAAAGTTGAATGGAAACGGTGAAAGCTGCCTCCTCACTTCGTTCCTGACCTTCCTTAGGGGGAAAGTATTCAGTCTTTAACCATTAAGTATGATGTTAGCTGTAGATTTTCATAGATAACCTTTATCAGGTTAAGGAAGTTTCCATCTATTCCTAGTTTGGTGAGGGTTTTTATCTGGAATGGATGTTGGGTTTTGTAAAAAGGTTTTTTCTGCATCTGTCGAGAATATCATATAGTTTTTCTTTTTTCATTTTTTAATATGGTGAATTATGTTGACTGATTTCCAAATGCTAAGCAATCTTGCATTCCTGGGCTGAAATCCTCTTAGATTTATTATCCTTTTTATATATTGCTGGATTCAATTCACTAAGGTTTTGTTAAGGATTTAAAAATCTATGTTCATGATGGATATTGACCTATAGTTTCTTATTCTTGTCATGTCTTTGCCTTGGTTTAGTACCAAGGTAATAATGGCCTCATAGAGTGAATTGGGATGTGTTTCCTCCTCCTCCGTTTTCTGGAAGAGGTCATGTAGAATTGGAATTATTTCTTCCTTAAATATTTGATATAATTCACCAATGAAGACACCTGGGCCTGGAAATTTCTTTGGATGGTTATAAATTATGAATTCAATTTCCTTAATAGACATAGTGGTATTTAGGTTATTTATTTTTTTCTTGAGTGAGCTGGGTAGTTTGTGCTTTGGAAGGAATTTGTCCATATCAGTTATAAATTTATTAGCATAAAGTTATTGACTTTTTAGGCACAAAGTTGTTAATAACCCTTATTATTCTTTAATATTGTAAGATCTGTAGTGTTGTCTCCTCATTCATTCATGATATTAATGGTTTGTGTATTCTCTCTTTTTTTAATCGATGATATTGACTAGAGGTCTATCAATTTTAGTGATAGTTTCAAAGAATCAGCTTTTGGTTTCATTGTCTATTCTCTATTGTTTGTCCCATTTCTATTTCATTGATTTCTACTCTTTATTATTTCTTTCCTTCTGCTTACTTTAGGTTTAATATGTTCTTTCTTTTCTAGTTTCTTAAGGTAGAAGCTTAGATAATTTATTTGAGACCTTAATACTTTCCAGTAAAAGGATTTAATGCTATAAGTTTCTCTCTAGGTATTATTTTAGATGCATCCTACAATTTTTGATAAAATGCAGTATGATATATAATTCAAAGTATTATAAGAGTACAGAGACAATAACCTTTAATCAGGCTTGGAGATGTTGCAGAGAAGCATTTGAGCTGGGCTTTGAAGAATTTTTTTATTTTTTGAGGCAGAGAGGAAGGTAGGAGCATTCTAAGCCAAAAGAACAATAAGCCAGGATTCATGAATTGACCTTTTATTTATAAAATGTGCTGATGAATATTTAACAGAACATCTCTTTGAAAGGCAGGGACAAAGCCAGTCATTCCCATAAACCAAAAGTGATGATGGGGCTGAAAGGTTGTTTGGCTCTTGAAGTCATCCTCTTAGCTGACACCATTTCAAATGAAAATGGTATTGGTCTGGTATAGAGTCAAAAAAAGGACTGTCATGTCTGAAATTCTTGGGTATTGATCAAAATAAAGGCAAAATGAGGTTCAAATGGAAGCAGTAGGGCAGTGATCTGGTTGCAACCTTTAGATATGGGTACAAAGTCATTAAGATACATTCATTTATCAGAGAGACACTACCTTGGAGGCTCCAGCTTCTCACCTACTTCAAGAGCTATGAGATCCTTATTTCTGCATAATTTCTTCCCCTCTGCAGCAGATATTATAGATTGGCTCTCTCAACCTAAATATTATTCTTATTGCTTTTTTCCTAATACAAATGTTGGAAAGCAAAATACTCAAATTCCCTTGCAGCTAGAATTTGGCCATGTGACATGACTCTTGCCAGTAAGATATAGGTGCAAATTCTGGGGATGACTTCCTTATTGCCTTAAAAAAGCAAAGCCTTGAGAAAAAGATTTTTACCTTTCTCAGTTTGTCCTTCCTATTTCTTCCTACCTGGAGCTTGAAGACACTGCCTGGAGTTGCAGTAGCCATCTTTTGACCATGAAATTAAAAGCCACACACTAAAGATCGCAGTCCAGGAGACAAAGACAAACTCCTTGATGACATTCTTGCACAGGTGCATTAGCCCTGACCTGTCTACCCCCAGATTCGTTTTCTGTCACTTGCAAGAAATGCTTTCATAAGTGATGCAACCCTTTTGCAACAAACTAAAAAGTTGTGTGGGGATGTCTGTAATTCTAATCTTTAACATACTTTCTTCACTGGGTTTCCAAGACATCAATCTGTCTTGGTTTTCCTCCTGCACTACTGGTTGCTTTTGCTCAGTCTCTTTGCTGATCCTTCTCTTCTCCTGCCTCTATTTATGTTGGAGTGCCCTAGCACTGAGTCTTTGAACCTCATTTTTTGGGGTCTCATCTAACCCCAGGGCTTTAAATACCATCTATACGCTGGCAACTCCTAAAAGTATATTTCCAACCCAGTCTTCTCTCTTGAACTGCAGATTCATGTGTCCAGCTGCCTACTCATCTTCATTTGGATGTCAAATATTTAGCCTCTTAACTTCAAACCTTAACTCCTACTTCTTCCCTCAAGCTTGATCCACTGTCAATCTCCCTCATCTCAGTTGATGGCAACTCTAATCTTCCTTGCTTATGCCCCTAATCTTGGAGTCACCCTCGACAATTCTCTTTCTCCTTCTCACACTCTGCATCTAATCTGTCAAGACTCTGGTTCGACCTTAGACACATCCAAAATGTATGTAGAATCTGACCACTTCTCGCTACCTCCATTGCTACCATCCTGGGCCAAGCCACCATCACCTTTCACCCGGATTACTGCGGTAGCTTCCTAAAAAGTCTACCTTCCTTTGCTCTTTCCCCTCCCCACAACAGACTATTTTCAATACAGCAGCCAGAGTGATCTTTCTAAAACGAAGTCAGACCATGGTCACTCCTTTGCTCAAAACCCTACAACCGCTCTCCATTTGACTCAGAGTAAAACATAAAGTATGTAAAATAGCTGTCAAGGCCCTTCAGGATCTGGCCTCTGTCATGTCTCCAACTTCGTCTCCTGTTCTACCCTCTGTTTACTCCCTTCCAACCTCACTGGTCTCTTTGCTGTTTCTAGAAAACAACAAAGACACACCCATGTTAGAGAGTTTGAACTGGCTGTTCCCTTTGCCTGGAATGCTCTTTCTCTAGCTATGTTGGGTAATTCCCTCACTTCCCTCATATCTGCTCAGTTTCACCTTTTCCAGGAGGCTGACCCTGATTGCACTATTTAATATTGACATTGGCATCATCCACCACCCCATCTCCATGCTGCCCCTGCTCCCAGCACTTCCTATCCCACTTGCTCTGCTCTACTTTCTCTTTTTTCCCCCACTTTCAACCTTCTGACTTACTGTATAGTTTATCAATGTACTTATTGTCTCCTCTGCTAAGCCACATGATGACAGGATGTATCTGTTTCCTTCACTGATATATCCCTGCTGCCTAGAACAGTGCCTGGTCCAGAGTAAGTGCTCAGTAAATATTTGCTGCAGGATTGAATGAGTCACCCATCCACAGAGGAGGAGTTACAGGGGCTTATGGGCAGCAGACTAATTGAGAAAGCAACACTCCAGTCTCTGGCTACTGTAGAGGCCAAACTCAGTGTTGACCCCAGCTCCTGCCCACATCCGTCAATCCAAATGCCTCCTACATAATGGCTGTGCTCTTCTTCAGTGAAAAAAGGGACAACAGTCAGGATAGTGAAGGTATGAGAGGTTTTTCACAGGGATATGTCTGCAAAGCACTGAAAAGTGTTTAAATAGAGCTTCTCTTGAATTCAGAAAAATCACTCTGTTGAATGCACTCATTTGCCATCAGAATATCCCTTTCAGACTTGTGGGAAGAATTACATTTCCTATTTTAAATAAAACCCAGAGTTTTTCTGGCAACCTGTCCAAGCCTGGAGTGAGGCAAAAGGAAGAAGAGCTTAGAGGCAGAGGAATTTCTGATCCTGACACTACTGGAATTTAGTACATGGGTGGTCCTGGGTGGTGGCTATTTTCATAAGATATACGCATGTGTGTTTGGAGAACTTGAGGTGGATTTCTCAGAAACACTGACTTTTACCTCACTGAGACTGAGAATTTGTTCCACTTCTGGTATGAATAAGCCAACACTGTTTAGTCTCAATTCCTCTTCAAATTCAGGACTCTGGTTAGGTTTTGATGGGGGCTGCTTGGCAAAGAACCCAGTCTATCCATAGAGGCACACTTCAGCATGGAGTACAGCACACAATCGTCTGCATTATGATTATGCTACAGCTGAGAGTGGGCCACTTGATAGAGCTCCTCTATGTTAATGACACGAGCATGGAAACTCTTTATCCTTATAGCTGTACTGTATGGTGGGGACCAGGGGGCACTCACAGAGTCGGGAACCCCAAGGGCCTCCTTAAATTTTGCGCCCTAGGCATTTCACTTGCCTCACCCCAGTCGTGGTCCTGCTGTAATCTGTTCTCATTCTGAACCAAGTGGAGTTAGCCTTCAACGCTCCAGGAAATCTAGAATTCTTTCATGCTGAGTTCCTTTAAATAAAGTCACCATCTTGATTCTGATACTGTCTGGTCTTGGACAAGCCCTTCCTTGTTAGCATCTTCAGACCATGGCGGGCTCCCCGTGGAAACTCTGGCATTTCTTGGAATAACAATAACACCATTTTGCTGCTGGAAGAGGCCATTTTCCTTCTATTCCCCTTTTCTCCCCCCATAGATTATCTTCCTTTCCTTCCCCAAATATCATTTATTCCATTTTTGTTGCCACATCATGTGTTTAGAACAACAATAATTAAGAATCTGGTGAGAAGCTTTTATAAACTAGCAATTAAGTTTAAAAAATGGCTTAATGGTCAAGTTCTGTTTAGTTGGACTCCTGAAAAGTTCTAACTAGAATGATCATAAATCCAGTCATTGTTTATACATTAGAAGAGTCCTTTTTACTGATTTTTCTTTTTTTATGTGAGGAAGATTGGCTCTGAGCTAACAACTGTGCCCATCTTCCTCTATGTTGTATGTGGGGTGCTGCCACAGCATGGCTTGGTGAGCAGTGCGTTGGTCTGCCCCTGGGATCCAAACCTGCGAACCCCGGGCTGCCAAAGCAGAGTGCGTGAACTTAACCACTATGCCACAAGGCCAGCTCTGATTTTTATTTTTAAATGCAGTTTTGTATATAATGTTGCATTAGGGAAGACCAAACAATCCGACTCCTTGTAGCTCTATGTCTGTTGCTTTGGTCAGATCACATGAATTTACCCAGATTATGATAAGAAGCCCTGCACCTGCACAGGGATGATGCTCCATGAATATGATTTGTTGACTATATTGTCAGGAAAAAAATCAGATATTGATTTTGCTGGGGAAAGGCACTAGCAGATCAGATTCTTGAGGGCTAATAATAATAATAAACATGCTTATAATGTGCAAAGACTGTTATCACATATCTTAAATAAGCCTTATGACAATCTAATCATCATTATTATTCCTATATTTTAAATGAGCAAAAGAAAGTTCAAAGAAACTAGTAACAAGTCTAGAATTACAAAGGAAGAGGTGTGATTTGTGACCAGGTCTTATTTTATAAAGGGGGCTGAGTGATGACACAGAGAGGTTAATGCCAATGAAAGGAGATTTTTATTACTTACATCTCCCCAGAGGAGGGGGCACACCATGCCATGCAGGGCCATATGGGGAAGCACCAGAGTCAGTCGGGAGGCAGAAGGTAAAGGGGAAAATGTAGGTACAGCCTTGTTGGGTTTTCTGCCAGAAAGGCGAGGCAGGGCAGGGTAAACAGTTTAGGATTGGCTAGTTTTGAATAATTCCAGCAGGCTTAGGGGCTGCCCCTAGATGTCTGGTGTCTGGCCCTGGGTTGATTTAGGACAGGGGAAATACTGACTTGATGTGTGAGAGTTAGATAAAGGAGGTGGTTGGGGGTATGGGCTTGGGATTAGTTGCAGAGTATGTACTATGATTTTTGTGCACCTGAGAATGCTGGATTTCAGGGAGATGTAAACAACTTTGGTAATTAGTTTGGTCCCATGATTAATGGATGCCAAATAGAAGGAAATAGGACCTTAGAAAACATGGTTAGAAAAAAATAGGGTCAGGGCAGGGGCCTGACTCCAGGTGCAAAGCTCTTTGCATGAAACCATCTAAACCCCTCATCAAATTCTCCCTCTTCCAGTCTCCACATCCCGTACCCCACTCCAAACCTCTTAAGTTTGCAACACCAGTTGTTGACATGACCAGCCACTCAGTTGCTTTAGTCAGAAACCTAACCCATCTGCGATGTCCTTCAGTTCCACTCTCAGATATTTCTTCAGTTTGTCTTCTTCTTTCTTCACACCTACTACTCTTGCCTTCAGTCAGACTGTCTTGACTTCTCAGTCTCCTAATCCTATACCTGCACCCCACTCAGCTTCATCCTGTTTCCAGAATGATCTTTTGTAAATGATAGATTTGATTACATCACCCCCGTGTTTACATTCTACACGCCTCCCTGTCTCCTTCAAATTTCTCAGCAGAATATAAAGAGTCTTTCATGATTTGACCCTTGCCCATCTCCTAGCTGAATGTCCTACAAAACACGGTATTGTGTCCATCTACTTACTTGAGCCACAGTCATAGGGTTGGTACATAGTAAGATCTTATTAAATGTTTGGAGAATGAAGAGAGATAGATAGAGTTAGAGATAGAGAGATGGAGAGAGAGGGAGGGAGGGAGGCAGAGAGAGAGAGGAAGAGAGAGACAGATTGAGGTTCTTAACCGAATTGGTTCTCTTAAAGAATTGAGTTTCATTGATGTGTGGGAAATGGACTCATTGCTAGTTTTATTTTGGTTACTGTTAACTTTTTCTTACAAGCTCTATAAGACTCTTGTGCCTAGGACAGGGATTCTAATGCATTCAAGGTGTCAGTTTCTTATAGTTCCAATCTCCTACAGCTAAGAGCAGGGCTGGAATAGAGGCACTGGACTGCAGATTGTTTCAAGTACCACAAGGGGTTGCTAGAGAGCAACAGAAGCTCTAAAGAAACTTTAAAAATTTCCCCTTTTGGCCACATCCTCATTTCCTTAGTCTTGGTAGGAAGTAAGACGTTTTCTTCCATTTGGGGTTATATTTACTTAGTGGGTACGGCTCTGCCGTGGGTTACCCATATTTGTCTGCTTGTAATAATTGTCTTTATAGCAGTACCTCAAAGTGCTTCATCTGTCTTCTTTGCTGTTTGGAGGGACTCCTAATGTGCATTCCTATTCCTCAACTTCTTGAATGCAGTCAAAGTCAATGTGGTTTTCAGAGGAAAGGAATAAGGTGGTTCATGTATCTACCAGGGAACAAGCTAGCACATCAAGCATCTTTGTGTCAGCTGCTACAGGATGCAATTTGGGTGAACAAATTGCAAAAAGTGCCACCACTTCCAGGTTGACCTGGCCTGCTCCCAGGGTAGTCTGGGAGCTAGGCTCAGGCTGGATTTCAGCCCTCACTTGGTCAGGCAACCTGGTGACAGAACTCTAGAAGAATTAGTGCACTAAAGGGAACTGAGAATAGCATGAAGTTTATAAATATATATATTTTTAGAAATTATTTTCTGGAAATTTTGTGGGGAACTTTGTACAGAATGGATGTGCACCCCACACAGCTTAGACACTTGCGCTTTCTAAATTGTCTGAAATATTCTAAACTTTGCAATTATTCAATTATAGTTGTTAATCTTAATCACAAAACGCACTATTTTTGTATTTGTTTTCTGTAGGTGGAACTAGCATTTCCTTGTAATTCAGGGACACTCAATTGGTAATAGACTCCCAAGGGGAGGTATTTGAGATGATCTTTGGCTATAGCACTGCCAGTTCAAGACATTGCAAGAAATGTGGACATTAACCCTGATGGTATATGAAAGAGCATTTTGTTCCTTCATGCACCAGGCTAACTTGGGTTATTCTTTCCCGTGCATTCCTGCAAGGTTTCCTTCTTGAATTCACTGTCGTGTCTGATTATCCCACCAGCGATCTATCAGTTACATTACATTTGACTGCACAAATCACAAAATCCAAATATCAGTAGCTTATATAATATAGAGGCTCATTTTATATTTCACATGAAAGAAGTCTGGAGGCCACCTAGGCTGGTATGGTAGCTCCAGTCATCAGAGACCCAGAAGCTATCTTTCTGTCCATTCTCCCACTCTTTGTGTGGGGCTTCTATCTTCAAGATTACCTCATGATGGGGCCAGCCTGGTGGCGCAGAGGTTCAGTTCGTGTGCTCCGCTTCAGTGACCCGGGGTTGACTGGTTTGGATCCTGGGTGCAGACCTACTCACTGCTCATCAAGCCATGCTGAGGCAGTGTCCCACATAGAAGAACTAGAAGGACCTACAACTAGGATACACAACTATGCACTGGGGCTTTGGGGAGAAAAAGGAAGAAAAGAGGAAGATTGGCAACAGATATTAGCTTAGGGCCAATCTTCCTCAAGAAAAAAAAAACAGCCTATAAAAAAAGATTACCTCATTGTTTAAGATGGCTGCTGGAGCCCCAGCCATCAAGCTCAAGGAAGGTAAAAGAGCAAAAGGGTACATGACTCCTTGCTGAGTCGGCCCCCTTAGAAGTCTCATTGAACAATGTCCATTTGTATCCCATTCACCATCTGTATCTGCAGAGGATGCTGAGAAATGTAGTTTTCTAGCACATTGAGACTCTTGAAATACAGGAGTCTGTTATTAAGGCAGAAGGGAGAATGGAAATGGGATAGGCAACCAGCAGCCTGTACCACCTATGAGAATTCAATTTTCTGATGCCTAGGAGAATACAAAATAAGATTAGAAAACAAAATGCAAGAGGAGTTACCACACGGAGAGTTGCTGCATTGTCTTCATACAGTCATCCAGTGCCTATCTATTCAGTGGCTGTTAGACAGAGTCCCCCAGCCTCTCTTCTCTTGAACTCGCCTAGCTTCATTTACCATCAATATGCTCTCTATTTCCAGTGCTGTCCTCCCTCCTGGGCTCCAGACTGACATAACTAATTACTGATTTGATAGGTCTTCCTGGAGGACACTTAGGACCCTCAAATTCAAGAGGTTCCCAAATGAGCCCAGAGACCTGCTCCTCTTCTAGTGTCCATGTACCAGCTGCTCAAGTCCCAGACCTAGAAGTCATCCCTGACTCCTTCTCCTGGCTCCTTATGCTCTCCAAGTTCTGCTTCCTAAGTCACTCCTGAATCCTCCCCCAACTCCATCTCCATGACCACCACCAAGGTCAAGCCCGCATCACCTCTCACCTGGACAGCTGCCATAGCCTCTTGACTGGTCTAGCCTCATCCACTCTTCCTCCTTCCAATCCATGCTCCACACAGCAGCCAGAGAAATTATTATTTTTTTAAAAACCCAAACCTGATTATGTCACTCTATAGCTTCCTGACAATCAATGGCTTCTTATTGCCCTTAGGGAAAAGTCCAATTCAATAACAAGGACTAACAGGCCTTGAGTGGTCTGACCCCTGCCCACATCACTTTGTCTCACTCTCCCCTTCGCTCTGGCCCAGCCACTATGCTCTTGCTAATGAGGTCCATTCCTTCCAGTCTCAGGCCTGGGCATGCACAGTTCTTGCTGCCTGGAATGTTCTTTCCTCGGATCCACACCTCTTTGCTTGGTGAATCACCATGAATTCTTTGAGGTATCAGATTCACGCATCCCGAACCCCGCCAGATTGCTGTCGGTTCTTATAGTTCACTACACTTCTCCTCTGAAGCATTCATCAGCTTTCTAATTCCTTGCTCAGTTCTAAGCTTCTTGAAGGCAGGCCCCCTCTGTCTTGTTCCTTTCTGTACCCCCTGTGCCTCGCACAGCACTTAGCACATACTCATTCAATGACACGATCCTTTATTCATTTACTGGAAAACATTTGTTGACATCCCTGTCCTCATTGACTATTCAGTGGTGGGGAAAGACTTAGTAAAATAAGTACCCAATAGTTACTTCATAAGAGTTCTGATCAGGGCTCTAATTAGAAAGATGGCATTATGAATACATAAAAGGGGGATCTGACCTTGTCTTGGGAGGACGAGGAGAAGAATGGAAGGTGAGTTTTCTATCAAGGACACAAATAGGAATGTTTTTGCCATCTCAGCTCTAACCCTCATCTCCATCCCCACTCCTAGCCTTTCACTGGACTGACATATAAACCCAGTGTGAGACAAGTTCAGTTGAAACATTTTTTAAACCATTAGTTACCATAGTGCTGTCTTCTTGGAGCTTCTGATTTCAGAAAAATAATCCAGGAATTTGTTGGCCGCTGATTCCTCTGCCTTGCCCTCCACCATGTTTCTGCCCATTTTCCTACCCACAGACTCTCTCTGCCATCTTAGGCTGGTTCTGCTCTTGTCAGAACTTGTGCAGAGCAAGGCTCCATATACCAAGCTAAACATGCCTCCTATTCACCATCTCATAGGCTCCTGAATTGGGACAACATGGATAAGTGACGCTGTGGCCCTTACAAGCTTATGGCCTGTGATGGTCCCAGGATAACGAACAAGAGGGGCTTAGAGGTGGCAAGGGAGCTGGAAGAGGGTCCTAGGGGACTGATCTTAAAGCTCTCTTTATATACATAAAAGTAGCAGTTTCTAAAAATGCTTTTATTCAAGCTTACATAAAATCGAAGGAATATATACATAATGAAAGAATAAAACACCAAGGAGGGCTTGAGGGCAGCCCTGATGAAGATTATGGGGTGGTTAATCACCATCTAACTCCCCTCCCCACCAGCCATCCTTTGACATCAGCCGTTGCTTACAACCTATTGACATCCTCAAGATGCCTTGAGCGTTTGCCGGCGGCCAAGCACTGCTGTGTCTTAGGGAGTCAGCCCATGAGCAACGATAAAGTTCCTGGCTGGAATTTTGAGATCAGAGACTCCATATTGTAGGCTTTAATCTTTGGACACCCAGATTTCTCTTGGGCAAACCTCCACCTCCTTTATCCACAAGGTAAGGATTTCATGTGAAATCTTTGGGCAGGGGGCTGGGCGGAGCCCACCCAGAACAGGTCCAGGCTTCTTACCTGAGCGGGCGGGTAATCATCAAGTAAGGAAGACCTTTGGAGAATGCTTTCCTTCCTGTCCAAAGGAGCAAGCTGGCCACAAGGGGGAACCATCACACAGAGATAGTGCTCTGGCCGGACCTGCTCTTTGTTCTGGCTTTCCTATTGTCATCCACAAAAGGAAGGCAGGTGAGGCCCACTGCAGGCGGCTGTTGTTCAGCTGTGACCATGCCCACCTGCGGTCCATGCCTGTGACCACGCACAGCCGCAGCTGAGGACACCCAATGAATAGTAATTAACATAGATGAATATTCAGGATTTAATTTATTAATGAAATTAAGCAAATCACTGAAAAAGATAAGTAGAGACGGCAAATTCTTAGCTTCTGAAGAGTTATCATATGCTGAAAACTGGGAATCAGAAAATCTGGTTCCAATGCTGGCCCTGTGATGCGCTCACTCGTCGTGTGCTTTTAGGCAAGTCTCTTGGAAATTTACTAGCACTATAACTGAGACGAGCAAAGAAAATGCAGCTTGTTACTGATGTGGTCTGTCTGAGGTGGGTAGTGTGTGTGTGTGTGTGTGTGTGTGTGTGTGAGACAGAGAGAGAGAGAAAGAGAGAGACTCAATTTGGTGCAACTTAGTTTAAATCTTAGCTCAATTTAATCATTTGAACCAACTCTTCGGACTAGGGTGCCAACTGTCCTGGTCCACCAGGACTTTCTCAGTTTTAAAACTCAGAGTCCTGTGCTTGGGAATGCCCTTCTGTCCCAGGAAAACCAGGACTCAGGCTCAACCCATGTTTCTTTGGGACTGTTGCTCAGGCTTTCCAATTCCGCCTGCTCGCCTCTCTTCTCCAAGAAGGCACTGGTGTAATGGGGGAAGGTTTGTCACCTGACAGAGCAGTGAGGAGGAGCCCGGGTCTTTGGACCCTCATGGAATTCTCTGGACCCTGTCTGCCTCTCTTGAGGGTAGCAGGACTAGGCAGCTTCGGAGACTGCTTGGGCTCCCACTCTGGCTCTAGTCTGGAGACTTTGATCTCAAAGTCTCCACCTACTCCATCCCCTTAGCTTTGCCCTCAGGCCAGGTCAGTAGCACTTGATGCCCCTGCTGAACCTCTCTCTAGGCTTGGGCCCTTCTGAGTTACCTGCTCACCATGGGAAGGACCTGGGGAACGAGAAGGGATGTCTTAGGCTCATGTGATTATTATTCACCTCTACCACATGCCCGTCACTGCCCTTTGTGGTATTAGACATGGCAGCATCAGGTGTGGGATTTTCCCAGAGGCTTGAAACCTCCCCCAGAGTGCCAGGGGAAGCATGCACTAGCCCAGATGTTTTCAGTCATCCTCATTCCTGTCTAGGTATTTATGACTGCCTGTGGTAGGCAGAACTCTGAGATGACCCCAGGATTCCCAGCCCTTGGTGTACTTACATCTTCTCCTAGTAGTTAATGAAACACTAATCTAGGTGCTGCTGTGAAGGGATTTTGCTGATCAGTTGATCTTAAGAGAGGGAGGTTACCCAGGTGGGCCAGACCTAATCACGTGAACCCTTTAAACAGGTCTGGAGATAGAGATAGAGAAGTCAGAAAGATTGGAAGCGTGAGTCTGTGAAGGAGGACGCCAGACAAGGAGCTGAGGGCAGATTTTATTGCTGAGAGTCATCCCTGGGTGACACCTCACAAGACAACGGGACCCCAGTCCTATGATTGCAAGGAAAGGAATTCTGCTAAAACCCAAATAAGCTTTGAAGCAGATCTTTCCCCAGTTCATCCTCCAGATAGAAATATAGCCGGCCAGCACCTTGACTTCTGCCTTCTGAGACCCTGAGCTGAAGACCCAGCTAAAGCTTGTTGGACTCCTGACCCATAGATGATAAATTTGTGGGGTTTTTTTGTGTGTGTGTGTGAGGAAGACCAGCCCTGAGCTAACATCCGTTGCTAATCCTCCTCTTTTTGCTGAGGAAGACTGGCCCTGAGCTAACATCCATGCCCATCTACTTCTACTTTATATGGGACGCCACCACAGCATGGCTGACAAGCAGTGCTTCGGCTGGTCCCGGGGATCCGAATCCATGAACCCTGGGCTGCCAAAGCGTGACCTAAACCGCTGCGCCACTGGGCTGGCCCCAAATTTGTGTTGTTTTAAGCCACCAAGTTGGAGGTAATTTGTTACACAGCATGGAAAACAGACACAATGCCCTCCTTAGGATGAGGACCTCAAGATGCGTGCCTTACATCTTCCTTCTCTCTCAACCCTTTTCTCCCTTCTCCTCCCTGGAAGGGGCAGGCTTTTCTTCCTCTAGAATAGCCAGCCCTCTGGCCTTCCTGCCGTGTGGGAAGGACTCTCATCTCTACAGTTCCACTTCTTTACAGCATCTTCTTCTACAGTTCTACAAAGCTATGATCTGAAACTTCCAGACGTGAAATGACTCCTGCTCTGCATGTTCTAGAACGATTTGGAACTGAAGACAACCAAGAATGAATATGGTGGTTTACCACTCCCCAAATATTACCCCCATTATATGCTACAAGGATGCAAATATTATATATGACTAGAGTAAACGCTGAAAAGCTGGTGGCTCTTTGGAACAATGAGCAAAACAATTTTTACTTCTTATCATTTTCTGAATAGTCTTCAACGCTTCTCCAAGTGGCTGGTTCTTTATTTTCTCTTCCAGATCAATTTATTTCACAAATATTGCCTCAATTTTCTGAGATGGTCAGTGCTATTGTGGTTTGAAATATCTGGTGGCAACACAGATTTAGTATTGGCAAATCATCTATATCTATATATCTCTCTCTCTATATATGTGTATGTATGTATTTGCTGAGGAAGATTTGCCCTGGGCTAATATCCATTGCCAATCCTCCTCTTTTTTCTTTTTTTTGCTTGAGGAAGATTAGCCCTGAACTAATATCTATGCCAATCTTCCTCTACTTTATATGTGGGACTCCACCACAGCATGGCTGGTGAGTGGAGTAGGTCTGCATCTGGGATCTGAACCCACCAACATGGGCAGGTGAAGTGGAGTGCACAGAACTTTAACCACTTGGTCACGGGGCCAGGCCCCATCTATCTATATTTTTAAAATTTGTGCCCATTATTTGGGGCACTCAGCAATGTGTTAGGGTCTATTAGAAGTCACAGAAGTAGTGCTTTATACTGGAGGGTCAATTTTATTTGGAGATTGAGAGAATAAACTAAGTGCTTTGGTATGTAATTTAAGACATTTGTAATATTTAAAAGAAACAGTGATCAGTTTGGGAGGAGAATGGAACATATGCATGAATCTTCAAGACAAAACAAATGATTTCAAAGAATTTATAGGCTTGTTTTAGGCTGTGATGCAGAACTCTGGGACTCCGTGACCATTCTCTTCTACCACTGGCAACCCATTGGGAGATGGGTTTAGAAGACCATTGCCCAACCATATGGAGAAAATGGAAAAGAGAAGGAGAAAGGAGGAGGAGGTGTCACCTAGGAATTTATGGGGTGAGTGAAGGATTGGTGGTGATGGGGTCCAATGCCATGGAAGGAGCACTGAAGACCAGGGGCTGGTTGGGTTAAAGTCATAGAATCATGGAACGTTTGAACAGAAAACTTTAGTTATTGGCTAGTTTTTAGTTGTGTAAATGGTAGTAGGCTTTTTTTGGGGGGTCCATTATTTCCAAATATTCAACCAGAGGCACATTCCCTCAGGGAGGATCAGGATTTTCATAGTTGAAATGCAAACAGAAATAAGGAGTCAAAGTTGAGGTTTTGGCAGCCAAAACAGATGCTTGATGCCCATTTCAGCAATAGTAGTTGGGAAAGTCACATATTGAATTGCAAGAGCTAAGCACTTGAGAGGAAAAAAATAACATATTTTTCCAAATTCCAAAAGCTTTTCTTTAAATATTCAGTACCAGAGCTTGGAGGACCAAGCATAAATTTTTTCCTGTAAACAAGAAAGTTAGAAGAATGTAGGATATGACAAATTCAATTTCTTACCACACAGAAAGGCAATTTCAAACTTTCTAAACTACGAGGAGGAGTTTGGGGGGAGAGGAGAGAAGAGAGCAAGACAAAGCAAAGGACTCTGGGAGAAGGTGGGCAGTGGACACTCTGCAGGCAGGTTTGAGGGTGAGAAGACAGAGGAAGTTTCTATCCCATATCCTGTGGGGAGGGAGCTTGTCAAGTATCCATTGCCCATACAATGAAAGGATTAAATTGAATCTTTAAATTCTGTCAGATCTTCCAGGTCTGAAATTCTGTGATTCTAAATCTTCTTATGCAGATTGGGTGGATATTTTAAAAATCCAGATTATCAGCTTTACTGGAATTTTCTGAGTTTCTTCTGATTATGAAATATTTGTCATATTGGGGTTGTAGGAACTACAGAGAGGTGTGAGGTAGGGATCAGGACTCCTCTGCTCACAACTCCCATTTCTATCATGAATTGAGGTGGTGGTGTCAGCTTCAGAAGATAACCTCTGTGGACCTCTATGAGAACTCTGAGTCTCACAAGCCTTTGGATTTTCTTCTTTGTACTTAAAGAGTAATTACAAGAAACAAAACAGTGACCAGTGGAAAAAAAACTCAGTGAGGAGACCCACAGGAACTGTTGACCAACTCTTCATTTTATACTTTATCTTTTTTTTTTTTTTTTTGTGAGGAAGATCAGCCCTGAGCTAACATCTGTTGCCAATCCTCCCCTTTTTGCTGAGGAAGACTGGCCCTGGGCTAACATCCGTGCCCATCTTCCTCTACTTTATATGGGACGCCGTCACAGCATGGCCGACAGGCAGATGCGTTGGCCGGCGCTCGGGATCCGAACCCGTGAACCCCGGGCTGCCAAGCACGAACGAAACCGCTGCGCCACCAGGCGGCCCCTATACTTTATCTTTTTAAAAGAGCTGAGATATAGTTTACATACCATACAATCCACCCATCGAAAGTGTACAATTCAATGCTTGTAAGTATAGTCACAGATTTGTCCAGCCACTACCACAGTAATTTTAGAACATTTTCATCACCCCAAAAAGAAGCCCCATATACCTTAGCTGTCATCCCCCTTTCTCCCCAGAACTCTCTTTCCAGAGCCCCGGCAACCACTGATCTGCTTTCTGTCTCTATATATTTCCCTGTTCTGGACATTTTATATTTATAGAATCATACAATATGTGGTCTCTTGTGGTTAGCTTCTTTCATTTATCATAACATTTTCAAGTTTCATCCACGTTGTAGCATGTATCAGAACTTCGTTCCTTTTTATGACCAAATAGCATTCCATTGTATTGATATGCCACTTCTTGTTTATCCATTTGTCAGATGGGCATTTGGATTGTTTCCACCTATACTTCAGTCTGTGTGTCCTGTAGTGTCTGGGATTCTACTACTGGCACCTAACAATGAGACCTACTTCCTCTTCCTGAAAACATAGGTGGACTAAGAAAACCTAGTCTATTGGGGATTCAGACAAATCAAGTTCTATATGTGTTGAGGTGATGCTGAAGAGAGAGACCCATGGCTTGGAGAGGTCCTTGTAGTAGTGCGTCAAGATGGAATCCAGGACAGAACTTGAGAGAGGCCCAGGGTCTCATGTTCCCTCCTAGGTGATCAGGCTTAGGAGACTTGACTCACATTTACTCAACTTACCAGAAACTCTAACCCAAACCACCAAACCACCTGATAAGTCAGGAAGCTAATTTATGAATTTACAATGTCTCCAAACAGACCTAGAGTCAGGAGTTGGCTGGTTTATACACAATTTCTCTGTAGGAAAGTCTACATAAGAAGTAAGATTACTATCAAAAGGTTGCCTTGTGAGTACTGCTGCAGGCATAGGGGACTGGATAACTTTGAGGAATTGACATTTAATCCACAATAGCTGGATACACTTTGGTATGTGTCTGATAAGCTTTCTTCTGGTCAGGACACTCTGTTTCTCAATAGTCCTGGATGAACACAGAACAACTCTTGTTATTTTCACCATCTCCTTCCCATTCCAGGTTGACCACTGGCTTTGTATGTACACTGAGATTTTATAATATAATAGAAAATAATATATAATATAATAATATATATAATGTATATTAACATATAACAATGTAATGTAATAGAACAATAATATCCAAACATTTTTTTATTGTGCACCCCTATGATGAAAACTTTTTGAGTGCTACCCCACATATATTTATTTATTTATAAATTATATACATGTACTACACTATTATTACTATACAAATATGTACATACTTGTATATTACAATGAATGAAGATTTACTCATTTCTCTAAATTAAATTGAGTCTAAATTGAAGTGTTAAAATTTTTTTCCTACACCCCAAACTGTCTTGTCTTCTCCATTTAAAGAATACTGTTTTAGAATTTTTTATTTTTGCATTAAATCCATCCCAGATCTAAAGTTACACTTTAGTCCTCTGATCTTTTAGTTTGGTTTACTCTCATTTGTACTAGCCTTATAAATCCACCTATTAAAGTAGGTTATTTAGATGAGATCAGAAGGGCTATTTCATCCATTTTGTGCTGATTCCATTACTTTCAGCTTTTGCTAAGGTGACATTTTCTGTTCATTTCCCTTGATTCCAGGGGCAGCCTACTGGAGCCTTCTAAGCACAGAATACAATCTTGCAGGGGAGCTAATGTTCTGCACTTAGGCTTCTCTTAGAAGAGAAATGGTGGGAGATGAGTGTCTGGGGGGTCCCTCCTAGCAGGAATGTAAGTTAATGCGGCCAAGATGGTGAAATTGGGCTTAGTAATAGAACTTGAGAATTGGCAAGAATCACTGAGAGGCAAAGATTGTCAGTGGTTAGCCTCTTGGAGGCAGGCACTGTGCTCTGCCTGCCTAACTATGCTCCTTAATGTATTGATTGGACTGTAGAAATGCTCAGAAGAACTGAAGTGAAGCTGGATCACCAGAGCAGAGAACATGATGGTTCCAGAAAATTCTTTGGTCATAATTGAGAGACACTAGTAAATTAGGATTTGGGTATCCTAGAGAGAACACTTTGGGCTCAAAATAAAGGATGGGCTGGGTTCCAGATGAGGAGGAAACTTTCCTGAGAGACCAGGCTTGCTAAAAGAGAGAATTCTGTCCTTGGACTATGTCAGTGGTTCTTAACATTGGTTGCAAATTGGAGTAAACTGAGGAGCTGTTAAAATTATTGATGCCTGAATCTCACCTCCCAGAGATTTTGATTCCATTTGTCTGGGCTGAGGCTTGGCCACTGGGATTTCTTTTTAAACTTCAAATGATTCTAATGTGCAGCCAAGGTTGGGAACCATTGGACGAGAGGGTAGAAGAGTGGAGTGACCTACAAGTTAGAGGAGGAACCTTAGAGGAAAGATGAGGGACCTGGAACAGCCTAAGTAATCTTAGAAGGTTGAACTGCAGAGCCTTCCATGACCTCCTTCACCAGGCTCCCAGAGACACTGTGAAGAGGGGGTTTGGAAAGACAAGAAAAAGGGAAAGCCTGGGATTTCTATAGCACCTCAGGAAGGTGGTCATGGAACTGGGTCATGGAAACTTCTGTTTGGGGCTGCCATCGGTCTTGGTTACAACAGTAGCTGTGACTCAGTAACTCCTTTGCAAACATAGTGCAGGAAGCAGAGAAGATGTTCCATAAATGGCGCCTCTTGTTGGGTACTTTTCCTTCTCACTCCCCTCTGGGCCTCTCTGCACAGGGTATGCTCTAGCCTAACATCTTATTTCCCTTCAATTCTGCCATTTTCCAGGCATGGGAAGGAAGGTGAGAGAAAGGCTTCCTCTGACCTAGAAACATCTGAGAGAATCGATGGTCGATGATCTGCAGGTAGGCATGAGCATGCTTATTCTGGAGTTGCATTTTCCAAAGTGTGTTCCTTATACCTGGTCCCTCCAGATGTTCTTCTCTGTATCCACTCAACTTTGGGAAATGCAGTGAGCTTCGGAGCCCTTGTTGAGACGCACACTGCCCCTTAGCAGAGAAAATGCTCTGAGATCTCCCGCAGAAAGAAACCTGTTTGCTTTTCTTTAACCCTCTGTTCCAATGCACCTGGCCATGGAATTGTTTTTTCTGCTTAGCACATTAACATCTTGCCTCTTTCTCATGACACACTTTTGGGAAACTGCCCCAGAAACTACAATCGGTGGCTTCATTCACAAAGGACAAAGAAGGCAGCTGCATCCTGCACACACGAAATGGGGCAAGAACCCCAGTTGGGCCCAGGCCTCTCACTGTAATCCTGCCCTTTTCCAACTCGTCCACCGCCCCTTCCTGTTGCCATGGCAATGCCCCTGGAGAGTTAGGACCAGGCCTTCTATTTATTTCCTCCACCCTTCCTCCCCACCCCCAGTGTGTCTAGAAGAGCACTGAACACGCAGTAGGTGATGTTTTGAAACACTGATTGATGGAGAGTTTGGGGATTCATTTGGACCATCTGTGGGTGGGCTGGGGAGGAGGAGAAGGCGTCTCATGGTTCATTCTGTATATCTGGTAGAAGAGCCAGGCAAGAGGGTGGGAGAGTGCAGGTCTGGGAGCTCACACAGCCTTGGTACTGCCTGTTTCTTTTTTTAATGCTATGATCACAAATATTTCACAAATTAGGAATGGCGAAGGGCACATCACAAAAAGAAAACATTTTGATTTCCTGGTATGTTTGGTTCAGGGGTGAATTTTTCTTTCAGTAAAATTGCTGGTCATGTTGCTTGCTATGAAGTTGTTTTTGTAATAAATAATTTTCTTTTAAGTTTGAGAAGAAAAGATGTCCTACTTTCTTCTCTGTCTCTAACTGGTGACCATATTTTCAAAGCCCCAAACCAGGACACACAGCCTGATACACAGCCTGACAGGATATTTGAAATAATGGGGTCTGATGGGACACAGTATTTGAAATGGAGGTGCTGGTCCAAGAAAATCTGGCTTCCCATACACAGTGCCCCGATGCGTCATGAGGAGCGTCATTTCTAAGTTATGGAAACATAACTTTGATATCCTTTGGCGAAATCTGGGTACCCATATATTTTCTAAATTGATATCTACATTAAAAAAATCTGTGTATTGCTGCAAAGTCAAAAGCAGCCTTCCCAGAGGGGGGAAAAAAACCCCCAGAAATTCTATTCAGTGTCTAAGTGCATGAAAGACCGGGTTATATCTAATCTGCTCTGCTGCCCCCGCCCAGGCTCAGGCACTTGATGAATGAAAGGTTTGTGGGCATCTGCCTGATGCAAACCAAGTGCCTGGGAAAGCCTCACACTCCTGGGTCTGTCTCCCAGCCAGCTGAGAAGGCTTCCCAGGACCTGAAAGTACCGATTCTTAAGGCGTGAGCGCTGGTGGAGGATTGTAATTTAAATCAGCTGGTTCTTATTTTCTTAAGTGAGAAAAAAGATGGGTGATCAGGAGTGTGTGCGTGTGTATGGGCTAACGTTTGTGAAGTATCTGCTCTGTGCTGAGAACTTTATCTATATATCTATAATATATATAAATTGATCTATGTTTACATATAGATAGATATCTGAAACAGATACATAGTTATATATCTGGCATTTATATGTATTTGGTATATATAAAATGGATATGTGCCTATATATAAAAATGGATATACATAAATTGATATATATCTATAAATTATTAATATAATTTAATATTAATATAAAATTATTAATACAAATCTATATTATATCTATAAGTATATCTATAAATATATATTAATTTTTATATATACCATATATAAAAATAGCAGATATATAACTATATCTATTTCAGATATATATCTGAATATACATCAATATATATCTGAATATTTATCAATATGTCTATATCTATCTGTGTATATTACTTTATTTTTACAGCTTTGTTTTAATCCTGATAAGGAAATGGAGGCTAAACATAGGTAAATAAAAAAACTTGCCAAAGGTCGCACAGCGGGTGGGCAGTGGGGCCCTATTCCAAGCCCAGGCCTGTCTGACTCCAAAGGGTTCTTTCCACTGCACTATGTTTTTTTACCATATAGACCTTTAGAAACTTATGGGTCATGGCAGGAATGAGGCTGCAGACATGGGTCAATGGATAATGCAGCGATCCCCATCCCTACCTGAAATTTCCATTTAAAATCCCACCTTCCTGTCACCACCTTCTATCCTTCTGCCACCTTTTTTAGGCCTTGTGCATTGAAGCTGTTTTTTGACAGCTGTGTCCTCTAAACCATCGACTCCTCTCCTGTCCCATCAGATTTCCAGTCTTCCTTTGATCCATCTTTACAGTTCTTATCTTGCAAATACTCCAACTCCTGTTACCTCCCTGTCCTTCGTGTCTTACAATTCTGGAAAAACCTAGCCCCAACCACCTGCCTCCTGTGTATCTGTTTCCACACTGGGGAAGGATTCAGGAGAAAAATCTCATAAATTGGTATGATTTCAAATATGTTCATTTCAATAATGTTCAATAATCTCAAAGCCCAGTAATCCCATTATGTCTTTCTAACCAGGTTACTCTCTCTCACTCCACAAACTCCTGACCTCCCCATTTCTCCAGCCTCCTTCACTCTGGGCTAATAACCTAGCTTTACACTTCTCAGAGAAAGTAGATACTATCCAAAAGGAACACCACCCTCTTCCAACCACCAAACCCACACACATCCCTGCATCTGCACTTCCCTCACATGGTTGGCAATCTGCTACCTTCACCTCAGCCAGGGCTGAAGACCGGGAACCTCAGTTCTTCTCCATGGGAGCCTCTCTGTGTGGCTGGGTACCAAGGGCAGCTCCCTAGAGAGAAGGCTGATTGGAAGCTGCACTGCCTTTTATGACCTACGTCAAAAGTCACACAGCATCTTTCCCAATGTCCTCTGTTGGTTAAGGCAGTCACAAAGACCTGCCCAGGGGCAGAGGGAGGGGATATGAACTCCACCACTTGGAGGAGTGGGAGGTTCTGGGAAAGCATGTTGGGCATACTGTCCTGGCCATTTTTGGAAAATACACTCTACCGCAATTCACTGTTTTTCTTTGTTGTCATCATTTAGGGTCTTTGGTTTAAATTTCACCCACCTCCCTAGATTAGGTGCCCCGGATAAACAGTCAAGGCACTCCCTCTCCTTCTTTGTGGCTCTTATCATAATTTTACATTACACAGTTATTTCTGAGGCATTTTTTTTTACCATCTATTGTTCACTGTCTGTCTCTAGCATAGACTGAAAACTTCCTGAGGACAGGACCATGTTTTTCTTATTCATCACTAATCTGCAGCACTGATCTCGGTACTGGCACAGAGCACATGCTAAATAAACACTCACCAAATGAATAATTTAATGAATGTTGAATAAAATCTGCCTCCTCACCACCCCCCTAAAAAAACATGAATTCAGGTAATATTTGGTCATGCGTTCTTCTTGGACTTACATGTTAAGTAACTGCAAATGGAAAGGAATGGAACACAATTGTTATGACTTTGTAAATGGCTACCAACCTCTTGGCATTGATTCTGCTGTTGTTGGTAGATGCTCCACACAGAAGCCCACAGAATCAAGTAGGCATTTCTCCAAAGAAGGTTCTTTTTAAACAGGAGGGAAGTTTCATGTGAGAGGTTGTTGACCCAAACAGCCTGGTTATTACTCACAGGGCTGATGTAGTAACCTTCAGCCAGAGGGGAGCGGGTGATATCACAGAAAGAACTCCTCTCCCTGAGATTTTATTTATTTTATTTTTATTTTTTTGTGTGAGGAAGACCAGCCCTGAGCTAATATCCATTGCCAATCCTCCTTTTTTTTGCTGAGGAAGACTAGCCCTGGGCTAACATCCATGCCCATCTTCCTCTGCTTTATATGGGATGCTGCCACAGCATGGCCTGACATGCGGTGCGTCTGTCTGTGCCTGGGATCCGAGCCTGCAAAAACCGGGCCGCCAAAGTGGAGTGTGGGAACTTCACTGCTATGCCACCAGGCTGGCCCCTCTCTCCGAGTTTTTAAACTGCCCACTTTCAATCAGAGACTTTGGACATCGAATCAAAGAATTATTACTAATTCATTGAAACTCAGAATCCTAAACTGTTAGAGAATCAGTTGGTGCAGTTTTGGGGGGTTGAGATGAAGGCACTGGTGGGGTGGGGAAGCTGCTGATAGGGAATCTGGTGGGTGGTGGGTGATGAGGTGGTGGGTAGTGGACTAGTATTGATTAAGGACAAATGTCTTGCCAGGTGCTTTATGCACATTATTTTGTCTAAACCTGGCTATAGTCCTGTAAGGTAGGTAGTGACATCCCCATGTGTAAGATGAGCAGACTGAGAGGTTAAATACTTTGACCAAGGTGACACAGCTCACAAGCAGAAGTGTTGGAATTCCTTTCTCCACTTGCAGTGATTCCCAAGCCTGCACATTTTCTACTGTAGCAAATGTGCAGGGTCAATCAGGAGATGTCACAGGCTTTTATTGTGGGGTCTCAGGCACACTAAGCACTGAGTGAATGGTGACCCAACAGGGACCATGCATTCTTCCTCCACTCGTTGATATGGATGTGATATGGGCCCAATTCTTCCAAATCTTGAAATTACAAGAATATAGGGATGCCAGTCACAGAATAAATTGGTATGATATTTCTGAATATCAATTCTCCAAAATGTAGCAAAAGCCTCAAAAATCTTCTCATCCTATGATTGTCCAAGGAAATCAGAAATGACCAGAGTTATGCATGAGGACAGTCTTTATAGTGTTAGCTACAAAATAAGGAAGGAAGGAAGGAATGAAGGAACAAAATCCAGTAGAGGACATATAGAACTGTAGTGTTTTTGCACAATGGAATATTATGCAGCCATTACAAATCACTCTTTGGAAAAATATATTCTGATAGAGAAATGCAAATGGTATATTTGTGGAAAAACCAGCATGTATTGTTATTCAAGCTTGGATACTTTTTTCTTCCCTTGCTACCCTGCAGTAGGACTAAGATATGGCTGTAGCATTTGACTGGTCTTTATTATAGGTTTAGGGAAAACAAAAGAGATAAACATAGAAAGTGATATGAACTAAATAGGCCAGCTGTGAATTAGTTTATTCCAATTCAGCTGTGACTCCATAGATACCTCTTTCTCTAACCTTGGTCATGGGCAGAGGCCATGTTTAAGCCTATGATAGGAGAGTACCTTCATGAATGACAAATACAAGAGTCTCCTGTCTGCCTGTGTAGGGCTCACAACCAAGTTTTATCCTCTTGTCTGCCCACCTATCTCTGCCTGCATGATTAATACAGGGAGCAGACACATCTTTCAGAGAAGACTGTAGATTGGGGATGCCAATGGACAAACAGCATCAGAATAGATACATAAAATGTAAAGGCTCCTTTTTATATATAACAACATAAAATTCTTATTTCCCTAAGGTCATTGGAAGGAAGTATCCAATCAAACAAATTAAAACTATGACATGAAGGGTTGGAAGCCTTGGATTGTGTTGATTTCTGAAAGAATAGCTAGTTAGCTCAAAGTAATGAAAAATTAATTGAATTTCTGTGTCCTCCCTCAAGAGTCTAGACTAGCACTGTCCAATAGAAATATAATGAGAACCACAAATATGAGCTATATATGTAATTTTAAATTTTCTAGTAGCCACATTAAAATAGTAAAAAGAAACAGGTTAAATTAATTTTTTTGGGGGGGTGAGGAAATTGTCCCTGAGCTAACATCTGTGCCCATCTTCCTCTGTTTTTTGTATGTGGGACACTGCCACAGTGTGGTTTGTTGAGCGGTGTGTTGGTCCGCACCCGGGATCCAATGCTGTGAACCCTAGGCTGCTGAAGTGCAGCGCATGAACTTAACCACTATGCCACCAGGCTAGCCCCCAGAAATTAATTTTAACAGCATGTTTTTAACTCAATATATCTAAAATATAATCATTTTAGCATAATAAATTATTAATGAGATATTTTACATTCCTTTTTTCTGGTACAAAGCCTCAGAAATCTGGTGTGTCTCTTACACTTACAGTGTATCTCAATTCCAACTAGCCACATCTCAAGTGCTTAATAGTCACATGTGGTTGGTGGACAGCAGGTCCAGACCTTTAAACAAATGTAACTGGTAGTTACAAGGATGAAAAAATGAAAGCTATCCAAATATTTGACAATGCTGGATTGGCTAAATAAACAGTAGTCCATTTGTACAGTGGAATCTTATGTAGTCATTCAAAATAATGTTGCAAAGGAGTATTAATATAAAATGCTATTAAGGATATAGATTCCTGGAAAAAGCAGATTATCAAGTAGTATTTTTGGTATTTTTTTCTAAATCTTGTATGTATGAATGTATGTATTTAGTAGATCCCATGTCTCCTTCATCTCTCCCTATTCCCTTACCCGCTTCATTTTTTTCTTAGCTGAAATCATTCAATTATGTGGCATATAACATGATAAATTTGCCCATTGATTTGTTTAATATCTGTCTCCCCCCCAGAAGACAGAAAATCTGTTGTGTGTAAATATTATTCTAGGCCCTGGGTTTGAGTACTGAACCAAAATTTAAAATATATCTCTGCTTACCTGAGGTTTAATTTTTAGTGGAGGGAGACTAAAAACAAACTGATGAATGAATAGATCTGCTATATCATATAGCACATCCTTCCATAGTCTATCATCTCATAAATCATTTAATGAGAAAAGCATGCAGAAAAACAGAAGAGGTAAGGGAACAGAGAGCAATGGGGGAGAGGTGGCTTCTCCTGTTTTAAGTGGGATATTAAGGGAAGATTTTGCTGCTAATGCATGAACAGAGACTTGAATGTAATGAAGATGTCTGGAGGAAGAGAATTCCAGGCAGAGAGGACAGGGATTACGAGGACGTTTACTGAAATGGAGAAGCACTTGGAGAGGACAAAGGACTAGGAGATGGGAAACAAGATTCCAGTTTGGCCATTTAAAGGCTGAGCTGCCTACAAAGCAGGCATGATACTAAAAAGTATCAACCAGTGCCCAACAGACACTGGCCAATCAGAAAGAATTCTCAACTCTTCAAAGGTGAGGTCACTTATAAACAAATGGTAAGACCATATTGGAGCATGCCAGTGAGTGTCAGCTCTGCCTATTGGACGTCCAAATGGAAATATGTGATCCTGGAGTCAGGGCTGGAAATGAGATGTGGGAATTATCCACATAAGGATGGTAATTTAAGGCTGTGGGATTGAAAAGATCACCAAGTGAGCGAGTGTAGAGATAGACAAGTGGAAATATTGAGAACTGAGCCAGTGTTAAGGTTGGGGAGACCCAATGTTAAGGTGAGAAGTAGCCATAGAGGCAAGAGTAAAACCAAGGGAGCGTGGTGTCCTGGAAGCCAAAGGAAGAATGTGTTTCATGGAGAGAGTGATCTACAGTGACAAATGATGCTGGAGGATTAAGAAGAGCACTGAGGACTCATCACTGGATTGGAAATGTGGAGGTCATTGGCCTTGACAAGAACAATTGTAGTGGAGTGGCAGGGATGCAAGCCTGCTTGGAATGTGTTCAAGAGACAAGGGGAGTCAGAGAGTCTAAATAACTCTGTGAAGTTGGTTCACTATAAAGGGGAGCAGAAAAATGGGGCTGGAGTGGGAGAGGGAGGTGGGGGCAACATAGATTTGTTCATTATTTGTTTCTTTCTTCTGCATGAGATAAATTACAGAATGTTTGTTTACTGATGGAAGTGGTCTGGCATGGAGGGAACAACTGACAAGAAGCTAATTGCAGAGCAAATATTTTTGTTTTCTTGATGAGGAAGATTGTCCCTGAGCTAACATCTGTGCCAATCTTCCTTTATTTTATACGCAGGACGCTGCCACAGCATGGCTTGATGAGTGGTGTGTGGGTCCACTTCCTGGATCCGAACCCGTGAACCCTGGGCCACTGAAGCAGGGGGTGTGAACTTAATCACTGTATCACTGGGCTGGCCCCAAAGAGCAAATCTATGAGTAGGTGAAATGATATTGGATGGAATGCAGAATGGAGGCTGTGACGGTAGGAACACAGAGAGTTCATCTTTTGCGCCACGGAAGGCAGAGCATGTGGGCACAAATGTGGGGTTGGTAGACTTGGTGCGGGAGAACGTGGAAGTTCTCTTCTTATTGCTTTAACTTGCTCAGTAAAATACAAAACAAGATCATTATATCCGGAAGGAGGTACTCCAGATGCTTCAAGTGTTTCTCTCTGATAAGTGGAATTATGGGTATTTTAAATTATCTTCTTTTTGCTTTTGTAGTTTTGATTTGTCTCTAACAAGTGTGTCATATTATATATTTTTTCTTAGTAATAGGTGGCATCTCCAAGTGCCCTCCTTTTCTGCTACTCATAAAGGGGATCCTAACCAGTCCTGCCACTTACCAGTTGTATGTCCTCTAACTAGTCACTTACATTTCTTTGTGTCTTGGTTTCTTTATTAGTAAAATGGGGATGATAATGTCTGTGCTATTTAATCCACTGGGTTGGAAGAGTATTAAATGAGAAAATGTATGCAAAAATAATTTGAAAAGAATCAGCATGGCATAGATATAAAACGTTCTTATTGTGGTTATTTCTGGTCTTGGTAGGGAAGTATGAGGCAGGGGTGGATCTAAGAATAGGCTGGAATCATCCATTCCCCTCTCACAAGGTACTAAATAGTCTTAAGAGCAAAAACTATTTTTCTGATTCGGACAGTGCCGCATCCTTTTATCAAGCTTCTGATTAAGATTAAAAGCTTTGTGCCCAACGCTGGAAAACAACGTTTGAAACGTTTCTTTTGCTGTTACATTAAGTTAACTTTATTATTTGACACTCTAAGTGAAAATGTTTCCTACAGAGCCAAGTTTTTCTTTTTCTCTTCAGATACATTAATTGTGACATTTACCAAAATTTTTGCATTTGTATTCAAAACCACCCAGAGAATATATAACCATGATTATTCTTTTGTTATTTTTTTAAAATTACTGTGGTTGCATTGTTAGATATGCTTCAGCACATGGGCCCTGCTGGCTTGTCATCGTTAGACACATTCATAGAAATCTAGTTAATAAAAAAGAATCACAAGATGAAGATAAAACCACTTCTTTAAGGCACATTGTATGAATTAAGTAATGATAGTGGAGTCACATAACTCTTCCTCAAGTATAATTCTGATTTGCTTTTGTGTTTCTTGGCATTTGAATATTTCATCGTCAGCTTCGAGGATTGTAAAATGACAAGACGATACTGAGTTTTTGCTGTTGTACAATGTGTATACTATTGAAGGTAAATGCTCGGTAATCTTTGTTTTCAACTTATCTACATCCCCTCCTTTTTTAAATTGTAAGACAGTATAACCATGGCATTAAAGAACATTTTGAAAAATGAGAAAAACACAACATCTGAATATAATTATTTTCCCTTTTGTGTATTCGTGGTCCGTCTTTGTCCTTTCATGTGGTTGCAATTGTAGTATGTATACAATTTTGAACGTGAATTTTGGGGGTTGCATTTAAAAGAGGGTGTTTTTCAGGTATAGAATAATTGCCCAAGTTATGTTTCTACCTTTTGTCGAAACTTGATTGTGTCAGAAAAACCCTGAGATCAGGAGACCTTGCAGGAAGGAGGACCCTCTGGGAGTGGGGTGGGGAGCAAGATCTGATGAGGTGGCGGCTGATGTCTTCTCACATGGTCATTGATTACAATTTTGAGTATTTTTTGGCTGCCATTTTGGTGAAAATCCTATGATTTACACTGTTTCAGCACAATTTTCAACAATGAAATGTATTTCACAATTGCTGTCACCTGTTTCACATACCATCGTGTTTCAAGTTTGATTGGTAGATTGATTGCAAATGTGGCCCCAATTGTTCACCCCTCCAGGTATCCATACCCTTTGCAACATGACTTTGCAGCTATTCCCATTAAAAGATAGAATCTGTTTCCCTATCCCTGGAATCTGGGCTGGGCTCCTTTTCTGCTTTGGCCAATGGAATGGCCAGCAGAAGCAATGAAGTGTCAGTTGTGGGTTTAGGACTCAGAGATTGTGTGCACATCCACAGAAGCTTGGGCTAGCGCTGGAGGAAAGAGACTGTGTGGATTAGAGCCAAGCCAGCCCAGCAGAGGCCCAGCCCCCAGCCAACCACCAGCTGACCACAGGTGCGTGGGTGAGCCCAATCAAGACGAGCAGAACCACCTAGCTGAGAAATCATACATGGTTGCTGTTTTAAGGCACTAGGTTGTGAGTGATTTATTGTACAGCATTATTTTGGTAATACGTCACTGATATAAAGCTCTATCACATTTTGATATTTTGGACAATTGCTAATTTTTCCCCTTGGGTTTCTATTGTAACAATATGTTGCAGAATTGGAGTTGGGGAGAACATAGGCCTTTTCCCATTGCCATGACCCATCTTCCATGAAAGGCCAAAGATTTGTAGAGACTATAGATTGACCGAGGTGTACTTCAAATCCGCACTGAATGCATGAGCTCAGACCGTCTTCCTTAGGGCTTTGGGGCTGCTTTCTTCAATGTGGTGAGTGTGAGGTAGGACGGCCTTTATTTTGTTTTTTCCCTTTTTTATCCAATCTATCAGCCTATAATCTCTTCTTAACAGATTTTCAAATGAGCAGGAAACTGGAAAAGATAAACAAAAGTCCGAGTGGTATTATTAAGAGAGAAATGGTCTCTATAGCTGCAAGGTAACATCTAATTAACCTCAGATTCAGGCCACGACCCTGATAATAGAAGGGCCCAATTCACAAGGAACTAACAAAACCACCTGAAATTTAAGCAATTCATCCCTTTGCAGGGGAGGTGCTGCTGCTGTTGTTATTCATTTTCATTCTACTTTTAAATGATTTAGGATCTATATGCACCTTTATTTCAGATGTAGTATTCCTCAGTGCAGTACAGGTACAACAAATTCCTCATATGAAATTATGTTGTCGCGTGCACTCAGGTACCTCAGAGGTCAGGCGAGTTCCCAGAGAGAGAAACAGCCCTTCAGCAAACAGCAAGAATAGCATCAGCCAGTCTTGTACTCTATATGGCAGTGAGTTCCTGATTTCTTATTAATATGCTCTGATGAGGAGGTTGATTAAGTTATTTGAGGAAGAGGGAGAATGGACTAAATCTGCTCTTCCTCCATCTTTAAACATTCATTTTATATGTTTTATCGTAAAAACACGCAATCATTTTTAGAAAATTGCAAAATAGAGAAAAATAGAAGGAAGAAAAGCAGACCCTCATAATCCTATGAACAGTTTTGGAGTATTTACTTCCAGTCTTTAAAGTTTTTTTTCTCTACATCATTGGAAATGCAAATAAATAAACAAACAGGAGACACTCACATAAAACTAAATAAAGGTAAGAGCAAAGTCAGATATTTAACAGAATTTGAGGATCAAGTACACGGCCATTCCCTCCCCTAGGAATGAGGGCAGTCATGGCGTCATAGGGTGGGTGGTGGTGAGAGCAGAGTGCGGTGTGGACAGACCGGCTTAGCTCAGGGCCTGGCAGAGAGCAAAATTCGCCGTTAATAACAATAAACAGAGCAGATACCAACCTGGAGCTAAGTGCCAGGCACTCTTCTAGTCACTTTCTATATGTTAATTCATTTAACCTCCCAACAACCTGCGAATAAGGTGTTACTATTATCCTCATTTACAAGGAGGAAATATTAAGTCACTTGCTCAAGGGTGGAGCTGGGATTCAAATTCACGCCGTCTGTTTACCGTGTCCTTGCTCTTAACCGCTATGCAATTACATTATTATTTTCTTTATTATAATTATTAATCTGGACTCCAATAGGCACCTTGGCCATTCAGAAGAAGCCCATCTGGCACAGCTGTGGAGAATTTCATCTCACCATTTCAATCGCTTATTGGCTTAAAAGCTTGTTCCTTTGAAATTGAAATCTGAGTGTCATCCATCACCATTCATTTGTGTTACTGCCTATCAGTACCTTTTCTTCTTTCCACTTTTCTTTCAGAACACAATGAATTATATTCAAATGGCAGTTATGGAGGAAACTTTTCTTTCCTTCCTCATCAACAAAGCTGATCGATGGGCGCTAAAGCCCCAGGGAAGCAGCATCTGTTGTGACTCAAGGATCCCTACTCGAGCTGAGGATGAAATTAACAGACACAGAGCAGTTTGCAGCTCAACATTTGTTCAAGTCTGGCACATGCACACATCATTAGCAACTATATTTGAGAAGCAAGATCAAGGAGGTGAGGAGGAGAGTGGATCTGATTAAAGGGATATTCAAGAAAGAGGAAATTCAGAGCATTTAGGCAAAGCTTCATAGCTAAAATAAATGAACTAGAGAGCACAGCAAATAGCCAGGTACATTTGGGAGGTGTTGACAGACAATCTGGATAATTTTGCCTCTATAACTTTCAAAACAAAGTCATTGTATGCAGTGAATTCCCCAGAGTGGCCGCCTCTTTTACTTAGCCCTGTGGGCTCTCTACCAAAATTAAGCCTTCATGAGGGCAAAGATTTTGCTGTCCTGTTCACTGCTGTAATTTAGGCTCATCATAGATAAAATTAAATATTCCTGGAATAAGTTAATGTATACTTGCTCAAAGCTTGCCTTGACCTGAGCTGGGCAAATAAGGTCTGAGGTGTTCAGCAGGAATCAAAAGCAAAATGCATGCTGGAAGAATGGTATCTTCTAACTAAAATTGATTACTAATTACAGTGAATGGAATCAGTGGTGAAATATTAGCAGAATGCCTCTCGTGTGCCCACCATTACCCTAGGCCATGGAGGAGATACAAGAGAAGCACAATCACAATGAATGGTGAATATCTGCCAAAGGCATGCTATTGGCCAGGCATGTTCTAAGCGTGTTAGTATGTTCAATTCTCTCAACACCCACTAAGGGGTAGGTAGGTAGGTAGGTACAAGTGCAATCACTCCCATTTGACGTACAAGGCAACTGGTGCCAGGTCAATCTAGTAACTTGCCCAGGGTCCTACAGTAAATGGTGGAGCTGGGATTCCCTCTGTCAAGCTCTTTACTGCCATTCTCTGTGGTCCTGGCCCTCCAGGAATTTGCCCTTAATTTGAAGACATAAAAGGAACACATACAAAGCAAATCTTAAACTCTGTGGCCCTGACAACAAAAAGGAGAGGAGTAAGTATAGATTGGACTTTTGACACAGAGCTCCTGGAAGGAGGCTGCACTGGATCTGTCTTGAATTCCATCATTGGTTTGTTTGTATGTCCATCTCTCCATCTTCCCATCTACTCATCCTCCCATATACTCACCTAACAAACATTTACTGAGTTCCAACTATGTGCCAGGCCCCGAGCACTGAGGTGGTGGTTTTGTGTTCAGGCAGTCACATTTTAGCAGTGTTAGCTTCTCTGCCTGAGAGGGCTAAAATGAATCCCATGCACTCTCAAACAGAGGGTATTCCCTCGGAAGGACAGTTGGGTGCTGTCTCTCAAGACAGAATGCTTATACTCCTGATAGAGCAATCCCACCTCCTGGAACTTACCCAGGGTTAAGTGACCTTGCACAAGGTTAGTCTCTGCAGGACTGTTTTTAACAAGTATTAGAAATGGCCACATGTTCATCAAAAGGGAGCTGCTTAAACAAAACATGCCAAGGTACAATATGATGACTAGAGTTAACACCACTGTATGGTATATTTGAAAGTTGTTAGCAGAGTCCATCCTAAGAGTTCTCATCACAAGGAAAAAACCTTTCTTTTGTATCTATTTGAGACAATAGGTGTTAACTAAACTTATTGTGGTCATCATTTCACAATAAATATAACTCAAGTCATGATGCTGGACACCTTAAACTTATATGGTGCTGTATGCCAATTGTATCTCAATAAAACTGGAAAAAATAAAATAAATCATGATAGTACACCCAAAGAGATTACCAAGCAGCTGTAAAGAGGAGTGAAGAGCTGAGATGAGGAAATCTTTAAGACATTTAAGTGAAAAAAGCCAAGAGCATATGTAGAGTAGGCTACCATTTGGGTAAAAGATGAGAGATAGAAACATATTTGGTGGGGACGATATCTATAAACATCTCTGGAAGGATAGACCAGACACTGAAACATTAGTGGATTTCAGTGGAGGGAGCAGGTAGTTGAATGGCAAGAGGAGCAGGACGGGTTTTCACTGATACCCTTTTGTATGTGTTGAATTTTTAACCTTATAAATGTGTTGCTTATATTCCCCTAGAAAAAAAAATTTTTTTTAATTCGTGCACCCAGACCCAAGTGTTAGTGGCATAGCTATGGGTGCTGGGGTTTTAATTTTAGTTCCCCCAATCTCTCAAGGCATCTAGAAGGGAATCCTGTGTGCTAGGACGGTTGACAATCTGGAACCCCTGTCTGCCTGACTCATACCTGAAGTCCTGTGACACTTGGTTTCCATCCTTGGCTGCCCTCTTCTCCCCAGGGAGCTTCTCCCCTGACCTCGTGTTAGCAGTTTGGAAGAGGGCCTCACTGCGAAGGTGACATGTGTGCAAAGCTTGAAGTCAGTGAGGGAATGAGCCCTGAGTGTATCCTGGGGAAGGGAATTCCAGAAAGATGGAATAGCAAGTTCAAAGAGGTGGGCTTGGCCGGGTGGCTGATATGCCTTGAATGGAGTAAACAAAAGGGAGAGAAGAGACAAAGACAAAGGGGTAATCGGCAGTTTGTGTGAGGGTGAGAAGGTGTGGATCATGGAGAGCCTTCCACCCCCTTCCTCGGAGATTCCACATCCAGACACCTTGCTGTTCGTGGACTCTGATCTCATGTCCCAGTTCTAACTGGTCGCTGCCTGGTTCCTGAGACCCAGCCCCTGCCCTGCACTCAGATCTGGTGTTGGTGTCCTGGTCTTGTGCCCGTCTGGGTAACCAGCCCAGTGACCTGGTTTCTCCCAGCCACCACCAGGGAATGGAGACCTGCATTCCAGTCTGCACTACAGACTGCTGCCAGTTCAGTTCCCATGGGGACTACAGGCACCATGAGGAGAGACAGGAGCAGGGAGTCCAGAAACTCATCTTTCAACCCTCGTGCTATGTTGATCTTTCTGATATTTCTCAAATGGCACACCTTTACCTCAGTTACCTTTGGACTCGTGATTCCTCATCCTCAGAACACTCCTCCCCCACTTTGTGTGACTCACTCCCTCATTTCACACAGATGAAACATCCTCAACCATCCTCCTCAGAGGCCTTCCCTGACCTCCTGCTGTAAGACAGCCTCCTCCTATCTCCCTCTATCCCCTTACCCACCTCAACGTCTTCACTACCCATATGGGCATGGGGCTGTCTCTCTCTCTCCTTGAATACGAGCTTGGGCAGAATAAGGAAATTATCTAGAATCCCAACAGCTGCGGGCTGTTGTCTTCCTGGAACTTGTCTCTATGAGTGAGCCTGGTTCCAGATTTTGGTCCTTCCAAGTCAACTCTGTCCCACTGGAGAAGCAGACTCTGTCCATGGTGGAATGGAGAGTCCAGGAATTAGGAGCGGTTGTGTGGTTGGATAGAATGGCATTATAGACAGGCACTCCAGTACACTGCGCTCTAACTCTCTTCCCCATCCTGAAGCAGAGGACCACAGAGATGAGGAGGGCAGCATTTGCCAACATTTTACAGGACTGAAATACAGGGTCCTTCTACCTGCTCAGAATCATACTTCTCTTGATCTTAGCAGACCTTTAAGATAACTGTGAAGTGCTCCTAATTAAAGTTCACAATTGTCACGAGGTAGCAGTCTACTTTTATTCTTATTGATTCTTCATTCTTGAGAAGCAGCTTTGACACCAGTGGACTGGGGTTCAAATTCTGGCTCTGACATTGTGCACATCAACCCTTCTAAGACCATTCCCTCATCTAGGATGGACTGGGGGGAGTGGGAATGGGGGATGATATCTACCTGCCACTGTTGGCAGGATGTAAAGTATGAAGTACAGTCTTTGGTACACAGTAAGTGCTTAATTAATGTTCAATCCTTTCCTCCTTCCTCAGCCCTCCTCCACATCTCCCACCAAGAAAGTTCTTTTCCAGGTACTGAGTGGTCCAAGGAGCTAATATTTGCCTGTCAGCTGAGGACTGTGAAAACGCAGCACGTGATCTTTGAGTTCTTCATCATTCATTATGCCTTTGATGTTCAATGTCCTGGTCACGGGTCTAATATCTGTAAGAGCTGATCAATTAAATATTTTTTGTTGTTGGAGTCACACTACGTTTTAGTCAGTCTTTTCACAAACTACAGGTGTGTTAGGCAGGGTGTAAGCTAAGCTGCCATGACAAAAATACTCCCAAATACAGTAGCTGAAATATGATAGGAGCTTGTATCTTTCTTACAAAACAATCTAGAAATAGGTAGTAGGTCTAGGTTAGTGGCTCTGAGCTAGGAGGGCAGCCAGAGACCCAGGTTCCTTCTCTCTTGTTGCTCTGCTGTTCCCTGGGGTGGTGTTTTTGTCCATGTGATCAAAGCTAGAGCAACACGAGTCTATCCACACTCCAGTCTGAGAGAAAAAGGAGGGAGAGGAAGTTCATAGCGAGTCATTTCCTTTTAGGGAATTTGCACTCCATTCTTTTGGCATGAACTTAATCATATGGCCATGACTGCTTGGGAAATTTATTTCCTACCTTTGTGGCCATAGGCTCTGCTAGAACTTGGTAACTAACTAAAGGCTCTAGCCACAGGCTCTAACTAAAACTTGGGGTCTATACTAAAAGGAAGAAGAGGAGAGTGGATATGGGGGATAGTAGTCTTCTCAACACTCCTGGTCTGAAGGGAACCAGGCGAGCGTGTGGCTGGCTGGCTTGGGGTGAGCCCATGACACTGGAGAAAAGACTGCTGACAGGCTCTAGAGGCTCCTTTTAACCTGCAGATGGTGCATTTTAAGCAAATAATGAGTACATACCTTTTTCTCTCCCATTTAAAAAAGGGATGTCATCCAACAAAACCAAAGGTAAACAATTTCCTGCCCATACTGTATTTCTAATGGTTTCATACCATTCTGATCAGTCCAGGTTTCTTTAGAACTCACATGAGATTTTTTGAAACTCATAACCAAAGTTTTACCTCAACTCATGAGAGTTTTGTGACCCTTGATGATCTTTAGGGTCAGTTCAGAAACTGAAAGCTGGTGTGGCCCTTGTGCTCCGTTGGTGGTGCCTGTGGTCACGCTGGAAGCCGTGTGGTCACAGGCTAAGCATGTTGACTGGGCTAGCAGGGCTTGTAACCTGTAACGTCAGTTCCCTCAGCATCTGTGCTTTGGTTTCCATTTCCGTTAACAAGGGCCAGAAGAAACAGAATGCCACAGTATTTTGAGGAGAGAGTCACTATTAACAATGATTATTAAGTTCTCTGCCAATGTCAACTGCAGCTGCATGGTGACAGGTTCACCCCCCGGATCCTACACTGAGCTGAAACAGACACAGTGGGTAGTAAAATTAGCTCCCATTATAGAGTTGAAAGAACAATTTCATATCCATTCTCTCTTTTGGTCCTCTCATTTGAGGTGGATTCTTATTTTGTCATTGCTGTTCTTTCCAGTTTACAGATGAAGAAACTGAGATGCAAAGAGATTATCGGTATTATTCAAGGACACATAGACGGGATGTGGTTCTCTAATGCCTCTACATCCCGCAGTATTAAGTGAGATCAATTTAAAAAATTACATCAGGACATGTTTGTTAAATGAATAAGTATTGGTAAAAAGTATGGTCATGTCTGAAAACTTCGGACCCTGGTCATAATAGTAAAGAGAACCCTTGTGGGCAGTTCAGTTAACTTTCCACCTACTCCTGCTTTGTACTTCAGGCTGGTGATGGCGTTGGCACTACAGAACAGTGTTCTTTGGGTAGCTTCTCACGTTTCTTGGCCACCCTCTAGTTTATAAAGCAGATTCACAAGTATCAACAGGCCTGTAAGCTGACTGAGGATGGGGCCTGGGTCTTATTTCCCTGTGTAGTCACTGTAGCCTTGCACATAGTAGATGCCTTCTAAACTTCTATGGGATGAATGCTCTTATGTGGTCCTCAGGACAGCCCAGCAGCGTAAGCAGGATGGAAGATCTCCCCATGGAATAGGCCTGGAGACTGAGGCTTGTGGAGGTTGAGTAACAGGCTGTGTGTCACAGAGCTAAGATGTGGTGCAGAAGGGAGTGGGACAATGGTTTCCAGGTTCCCTACTTGGTGTTTCTTGCATGGTCCCGCTCCCTGATCAGCCCTTTAGCCGTGTAATCTCTGAATCCAAAGCACTCACTCATAGGCACTCCAAAGGTCCATGTAAGTATTGTTTTTCTCTCTGAAGAAGCCTGAGTCTTTTCTTCAGGGAATAAATTCGGAACCTGAGACAATTGGTCTGGTTCTTGCTCTCTTGGTAAACGTGGAAATGCATCCTTTAAAAAATGCAGTTCCTGCTCTTGAAAATAAAAGTGTGTTTTCTTCCCCTGCGTCCTTGCTTCAGAGAATTTGGTCGCAGGTCTATTTTATCACTTGTCTTTTCTGAAAAATAAACAGGATCAGACAATCTTCCTTCAGAGTCCCCAAGCCCTGACCTTGCCCTTTGTCCCCGAAATCTAAGCCTCTTTCTCTTTCCACAGTTGAACTGAGGTAAATTCTAAAATTCTCTGGAGATGACCTCCTGTTCTGATTCCCATTGACCCTAAGATTCGCTAACCCACTCTTTGTCCCTTAAACCTGATCCTCTTTTTATTTAATTCTCTCTTTTGATAAATGGCACGATTTATAAGTAAAAATCCCAGGGGTTACCCACACTTCCTCTTGTGACAAGCAGACGATAAAATGGCCCCTGATGAGCCTCACTTCCTGGTGTTCACACTCTTGTGTAATCCTCTTCCTTGAGTGTGGGTGGGATCTGTGATTTGCTTCTGACCACTAGAATATGACAAAGGTGACAGGATATCACTGCTGTGATAAGGGTACATAAGATTGTGACTTCTATCTTGCTAGAAGACTCTCTTTCAGACTTTGGTAAAGCAAGCTGCTATGTGGGGGAGGCCCACATGGCAGGGAACTGAGGGCCTCAATCCAACTGAATACTGCCAACGACCATGTAAACTTAGAGGTGGATCTTTCTCCAGTCGAGCCTTCAGATGAGATACCAGCCCTGGCTGACAAACTGATTGCAGCCTAATGAGAGACTCTGAAGCAGAAGTCTCCAAGCCATGCCTGGATTCCTGACCCACAGAAAATGCAAGATAATAAGTGTGTGTTGTTTTGAAGTCACTACTTTTGTAGTAGTTTGTTACATAGCAATGGATAATTCCACCAGTAATATATTCCACCAATCTAATTGGTCATCATGTTCTATTGATTCTACCCGTCAGAGAGCTCTTGAGTCTGTATGTTCTTCTACACTCCTACTGCCTCTGCTTTGTGTCAGTCCTCATCAGCCCTTGTTTGGATGAGACATTTGCCTCCTGTATCAGTCAGGGTCCCAGCAAGGGCCAGAATCTACTCTCAGTGGGTTTAACTGAAAAGTGATGTGAACAGGGTTAGCGGCACCCAGGCACTGGCAACCACGGGAAGCCATTATCATCCCAGGCTTCAAAGGGCAAGGGGAGCGAAGGTGATATCAGAGTTTGATGAAAGCTGGAAAAGGGGTTGTCTGGCCAGAGCTGCCAGAACTGTAGGAAGGCAAGGCGGAACAGGTCCATAAGTACCCCAACCTCTCTCCTCTGTTCTCCAATATCTTGCTATGTCTGTCTCCTATTGGGCAAACTCATTCAGAAGCCAGATGGGTCTTCTCCTGCCCTTGGACTGGGATTTACACCAAGGGCTCTCCTGGTTCTGAGGCCTTCTGACTCAGACTGGATGACACCACTGGCTTTCTTGGGTATCTGGCTTGCAGATGGCAAACTGTGGGACTTCTCAGCCCCCAAAGTTGTGTGAGCCAATTTCTCATAGTAAATCATCATATATATTTTCTCTCTCTCCCTCTCTCTCTCTCTCTCTCTCTCTCTATATATATATATATATACACAAAATTATATATATATATATGTAATCTGGGAGACCTAGCACTAGTGACTTGGTCTCAGTACATATGTTTGCTTGAGCCACCTCCTTTTTCTCTCAGGAGCAGAGCCTTTGGTTTATTTATTTATTTATTTGCTGCGCTAACATCTGTGCCAATCTTCCTCTATTGTGTGTGTGGGTCACTGCCACAGCATGGCTGCTGAGGAGTGGTGTAGGTCCACGCCCTGGAACTGAACCCGGGCCGCCAAAGCAGAGCACACCAAACTTAACCACTAGGCCACAGGGCCAGCCCCAGTTTATTTGCCTTTTTTTTTGTGAGGAAGACTTGACCTGAGCTAACATCTGTTGCTAATCCTCCTCTTTTTGCTGAGGAAGACTGGCCCTGGGCTAACATCTGTGCCCATCTTTCCTCCATTTTATATGGCACACCGCCACGGCATGGCTGACAGGCAGCGCATCGGCAGGCGCCCGGGATCCGAACCCCAGAAACCCGGGCTGCCAAGCGTGAACTAAACCACTGCGCCACCGGGCTGGCCCAGCCCGGCCCCTATTTACCTTTTTATCCCCAGGGTCTAGCACAACTAGAACCTCAGTAAATGTAGGTTTGAATGGGGTTTCCTTTGTTACCCAGTGTCTAAGCTTGGATTCTTCTTAAAGCAGAGACAAGACTTCTTCTTAAACCTTGAGACAAGACTTGGGTACAGGTATTTCATTTGGGAGGTGATTCCAGGGAGCAGAAGTGAGGGAGTAGAGAAAGTAAGAAAGGGAGGAGAGGAAAGCCAAGAAGTTACTGCTGTGGGCAAGTGAGCTCAATCCTGCTGAGGGTCCCCTGAGAAATCACATGGGGCCATCACAGGGCCATCTACCAGAATACAGGGAGGTGGTGGCAAATCCACCAACTCCCATTTCCTGTTGGTTGAAGGTTGCCCCCCAGGGGAGTTAATTTGCCCCCACTTCTGGGTTGTTCCTGGCATCAGAGCAAGCTCCATGGTGTGAGGAAGCCCTCAGGTCAAGCAGCAGAGAATGGCAGGCATCTGAGGTGGGAAGCTGTCGGCAGGCTGAAGCTGTCTACCCAGCTGCAGATGAATGCAGGTGGCACTAGATGTGGGGGTGGGCCAGCAGTGGGGTCCCCTACATCCAGCCTCCTGGACTGGGAGAGAAAAAGAGCATGAAATCATTGTTTTCCATTTAAAAACACCTGCTCCTGGGATCAGTCTGCTTCTGTGAGGCAGGCTCAGCAAATATTTTTGGAAGATTACAAGAACAGTCAGTATTTTTAGTCATTAGTTTTTTTTTTCAGTAATTATGAATGACACTTCTTCTTTAAAAAGAGTCCTGCTTTGGACAATAAATTAATTGGCCATATTACCCTTAGAAAATAGCTGTGAATGCACCCACCCCCCACTACCATCATTAATAGCACGTGGGTTCTGTGTCCACCTCTGTCCTGAGCCAATGTCCAGGACAATGTGCAGGACTGTGGAATGTCAGAAGCTCCCCTCTTCCCCATTGGTACAGGAGAGCTGGGCACTCAGAGAGCCGGGGCAGCGGGGGGCGGCACCCTGTCCCCACTCAGTCTACAGCCTGCCTCCCTCCCTGACCTTGAAGTGTGTTTGCTTTGTCCACTTGCCTAGCCTTCAGTCCCTCCTCACTTTCCAGGTTCCATTCCAAATTTGTCTGAGACTAGAGGCTGCCGCAGATCCCTAGTCAATTGAGACCTTGACCTTCCCATCTTCTTCCAGCCCCTTTTTCCTAGGACTGGATCCAGCTTCCTGATACTTTTCTTGCCTACACCAGATATGACACACTCAAGTTTTTCCAAGGAGCCCACTCCACGCCCCACCTGCTTGGCTCAGACCCTTTGAGTCCCAGCACTACACTGGACTTGAGTCCACCATGCCCCTGGCCTTGAAGCTGGGCTAGGGGACCTTTTTTGGAAAGGTTTGTCCTCTGCTGTCTCAGTTGCTTGTCTCTTATTTCCATTTTGAGCAGGTCCTGGAATTTCCAATGTACTCTGTGACCAAGATTGTCTGGATTATAACAAGAATTGGCTCAGAGTGTGCTGAAACAAGTGAGAAAAAACTGAAGGGGTAGAAGTGATGAGTTCCATAAGATTCATTCATTTGTTCATTCATTCATAAATTTACTCAAATATGGCTGAAATATCTAGCAACACAGTTCCAGACTCGCAGTGGGTATTTAGTGTTTGTGGGATTGCACAGATAGGGGACAGGTACAGAAGTATGTCCCTGGGGCTTCTGACACCAGGTGGGTGAGAGTAGGGGTACATCAACCCAAATTCCTCTCCCACTCAACTCAGGGTGCAGATTCCCCTCATGGCTCAGGGCAGATGGCGTTTGGTCAGGAAAAGTGCATTTTGTTTAGTGTATCAGCTACACGACCTTAGGGATAATAATAATGTTGAGATATTTTCTGCTCTGCTTTTGAGTTTCCATGAAGCAGGTAATCCTGGCCTCTTTCTGCTCCCTATTACTCCTCCCTCCACCAGCTCCATATCTGGCTGCTTACAGAAAGGACACATTCATCTCTGTTCTAAGTTTTATGTGGTCAGGCCTCTGGAGGTGATTTTGCAATGGTCCAATGCTGCTTGGGACTGAATGATGAGTCTAGTTCTAGGGGGCAGTGTTAGGAAGTGTAAACCCTAAGCTGTGTTCTCCCTTATCGGCTATATTATAATAAAGAACATTTTGATTTCCATTTTCCAGATACCCATGTCTATCAGTTAGTTCTCAATTCCAGTGGGAAGCAAGGATATAGGTGACTGGGCATCCTCAAAACACCACATAGTTCCAATTTCATGGGGTTGGTGTGAGGGTTACACGTATCTTTAGGATAGGGCCTGGCAGCGAGAGCTCAAAAATGTTAGCTATTGTTATTATTATAATTATATATATTATTATAATAGTAACAGCAACCTGATTCTTTACTAAACCTAGTTGAGAAAAAAAACCAACACTATTAAGTATGTATTTCAAGCATTGCCGAATAATATTCCAGACTAGGGAAGAAGTAGGTGGAAATGCACACAGCAAAGTGGGAATCGGGAGAAAGGAAGTGGGTCCTGTGGGATCACTCACACCAAAACCTACAGAGAAGCCCAGACTGCTTCCCTGAAAGAAGGCTCAGAACCGGCCTCTGGGTGGAGTCCCGGGCAGCCTCGGACACTGGTCAGCTCCTCCAGCAGCAAGTCCTGAAAAGAATCCTCAGGCCATTACTGTGGGCAGGAGTGCCAAGCCCACTGTCTTCTGGAAGGCCAGGAGCAGGGAAGAGTTCAGTTTCTTGTCCTTTTCCCATTTCCTGATCCCCGAGGGAAAATGGAGCCGAGAATGCAGGCCAGAGACTTCACATCGTATTGAGTCCTGGCTGCCTGAGACTGAGGGCAGGGCCGTCAATGCAGATCCCTTCATTTGTGCATTCAAAGACCTGCTGATGGGCAGGTTAATCTATTCTCATTATTTACAATTAAATTATTGATTGAGTAGCTGCTGTGTATCTACCTCAACTCACTCTGTTTACCTTGGGCGTTAACTCGCCTAGGGAATATCTCTAAGGAGATGCCAGTAACTCCTTAGCAGCTTATATAGGATCCTTTTTCTTTTCTTCCAAGTTTTGTTAAAATGCAACAGTTGGGAGATTTATCAAGCATTTTTAAGTTATTGTTGGGTGTTTCTTACAACTTGACCAAGGGTGGCAACATTTATGGGGATCTTCCTAATTTCCCAGTGGCTCCCCAAATACACATTAGGACTTCTATTTTCATTTTGAAGGAACTCAAAAAATATATAATAATCCTAAAGGGGGTGCAAATGGTGAAGAGCTAGAAATTACAAAAATTTGAATGTTCTGTTTTACGTTATTAATGAAAATAGCTAAAGAGCCGTGCTCGCAGCAAACACATCTTTTACAGTGTCTTGCGTATGTCTGTGCCAAGAGCAGTGGGTGAAGGGGAGAGTGGGCATTCCCAGAGCATGCCAGCCTCACGCCTGGTCCCCAGTGATCCAGGATGGAGCAATATTAAAGCGGATCCCTTCTTCATTCCTCTCAGTTTCTCTGACCATTTGACTTTCCCCTCCCCTGAGCAAGATGGTGCAGGCAGGGTGAGTGGTTGACTCCAACAGCCAAATGACCTGAGTTTGGGGAGTAGGGCTCTAGGAGTATGGTGGGGTGTGGTTGGATGGGGGAGACCCTAACAAGCCAAATTGTAAACACTGGATTCCTAAGCACCTCAGCACTGTCTCATTTATGGGGATTTCTGCCACTTACCTAGACTAGACTCTTCTATTAAGATGAACCTCCCAGACTCTGTCACCACTGACCTCTTTTATGAGGTGATTTACCCAAAGGGAGTGTTTACTTTCTTGAATGCCAAACCTTTAAAGCTCATATAATTTCCATTGGGGCCATCATAAAAGTAGCTTCCTAAATAGATAGCAGAAGCTTTAAATATTTGACCCAGAATTTCTACCTCAGGGGCATAAGTAAGGATCGGGGAAAAGATTGTAACTATGGTATTTATCTCAACATTGATAGAGAAAAAAATCAGGATCAACCTAGTTATCCATCAATAGGGGACTGATTAAGTTATGATATATCCATATGATGGAATATCATGGATCCATTGGAAATGTCATAGGACTATATTAATGGACATAAAAATATATTCAGACATACTAAATGAAAAAAAAGGGAGATGCAAAACAGCACACACCGTATGATGATAATAAAAGCCATCAAGTGTTGAGCGCTTACTGTGTGCCAGAGATTGAGCTGTGTGCTTATGCTGCATTATCCTAAATAATCCTTACATACTCCACTGAGGTAGGAGGTCTAGTTCTCATTTCTGAGATGAGAAAACTGAGGCTTGAGGAAATTAAATTACTTGCTGCTATGGACTGAATGCTTTTGTCCTTCAAAGTTCCTATGTTGAAACCTAATCCCTAATGTGATGGTATTTGAGGGTGGGGCTCTGGGAGACGATTAGATTATGAAGGCAAAGTCCTTATAAAAGAGAGTAGTGCCCTTGGAAGAGACCCCAGAGAACTACCTTGTCCCTTCCATTATATGAGGATATAGTAGAAAGACGTCTGTGAACCAGGAAGGGAGCTCTCAGCACACACGGAATCTGCCAGTGCATTGATCTTGGACTTCCCAGCCTCCAGAATGTGAGAAACAAATGTCTGCTGTTCAAGCCACCCGGTCTACGGGATTCTGTGACAGCAGTCTGGATGGACTAAGATGCTTGCTCAAGGTCACATGTAAAGCTGGGATTCAAGCTCTTATTCCCACAGTCTGTGTTTTTTGACTTAAAATACACACATGCTCAAAGAGACAGAGGGACATCTGCAAAGACACATAACACAATGTTCATGGTAGTTAATTCAGGATGGTGGCATGACAGACAATTTAAACTTTCTTCTTTTTGCCTATTTGTATATTCTAATTTATCTTCAGTGAACAGGTATTCTTTCTTTCTCCATCCTTCCCTCTCTCTCTCTCTCTCTCTTTTTTCTTCGTTCATTTATTCAACAAATATTTATGGAAAGCTTTCTGCATTCCAGGTATTATTCTAGCCACGGAGGTAGAGTGGGAATAAAACAAAGAAAAATTGTTGCTCTCATGGAGCTTACATGCTAATGGAGGGGAGGTAGACAATTAACCACATAAATAAAGTACACAGCAAATTTGAATAAGTGCAATGGGAAAAATAAAACAGGGAAGAGACATAGAGAGTGCCAGGGCGGGGGTTATGATTGTAATCTTGAATAGAGTGAGTCAGTGTTGGCCTTACTGAGAAGGTAACATTTGAGCAAAAACGTGAGAGAAGTGAAGGAGTTGGCCACACAAAGAAGTGGGGAGACTTCTTTTGGAACTGAAGTTTTTTTTGAAGCTGTTGGAGAAGGTCATTGAGAGGACGTGGCCGCTGGTTGACCCTCAAGCTGGACCACAGCAACTGGAGGTTCTTAATCCCCTCCCCTGTCCTTGGAATGTATGCTGTGCCCACTGTTCCCACAGTAGGAGCTGTTTTAAGGTCGTAGCCTTGGGAGAGTAAAGTGTTGTTGAGACCACCTGGACTGAATATGTGACTGAACCCAGTTAAGGCCTCTATATGAACTTTTAAGATTCTGGCAGGCAAGTGCAGAGATCTACTTGTCTTGCAGCTGCCTGCCCAAGACAAGCCTCATAAGTAAGTTCCTTTGCTTATTAACTCCTGCCAGTCTGGAGTGGTTTGCCTCTTTCTTTGGTCTCTCCTTCCCCTCTGCATACGGGGGCCAGTTTCAGATTTCACCCTGGAAGCTCCTGAGTTTGCAAACCAAGAAAAGTGTTCTAGGCAGAGGGAGCAGGAGCAGAGGCCTTGAGACAAGAATATACCTGGAGGACTCAAGGACTAACACAGAGGCTAAGGTGGCTGGAGCGGAGGGAGATATGGGGAGAGTAGGAGAAGTTGAGGTCAGATCTGTCAGGGGGCCATAAGGACTTGTAGACTATTGGGAAGACTTGGACTTTTCCTGAGCAAGATGAGAAATAGAGTGAGTGTTTTTGGCAAAGAAGTGACATGATCTGACATTTTAACAGGATAACTGGCTGCTGTGTGAGGAATAGCTAGGGGGGAGGAGGCAAGAATAGAATCAGAGAGAACAGTTAGGAGGCTACTGAAATAATCCAGGGAAGAGAGATAGTGGCTTGGAGTAGGGCAAGGCTTCTCTTCCTCAGCACTATTGATATTTTAGGCTGGATAATTCTTTGTTGTGGGGGCCTGTCCCGTGCATTGTGGGATGTTTAGCGGCATCCCTGGCCTCTACCCACTAGATGCCGGTAGCACCCTCTCAATTGTGACAATTGAAAGTGCCTCCAGATGTTGCCAGATGTCTAATGGGAGGTGAAATTGGCAAATGTGGTTGAAGACCTCTGAGCTAGGCTGATAGCAGTGGAGATATGAGAAGTGATCAGATTCAGGATTTGTGGAGTTTGTATGTAGTGAATGAGCGAGAGAGGCGTTAAGGCTGACTCCAAGGTTTTTGACCTGAGCAACTGAAAGGAAGGAGCTGCCATTGACTCAGATGGGGAAGACCGCTGGTGAAACAAGTTTAAGGGCAGGGCTGTCTGGGGTTTGCATGAGAGGTATGGACTTTTAACACTCTGGCAGGCAAATGCAGAGATCTACTTGTCTTACAGCTGCCCAAGACAAGCCTTATAAGTAAGTTCCCTCCCTTATTATCTCCTGCCAGTCTGGAGTGGTCTGCCTCTTTCTTTGGTCTCTCATATATACTTCACTCCAGTGAAGTATATGTATTACTAATTGCTTATGTAATTTTAGAAGAGGCAGAAAGGAGTTAATGATGAAGATCATTGCTGTATTAATGGTGTTACAATGACCAGAGGGAAAGGAAGCATTACCAAGGGGTCTGAGGACCTTGAAGTTATAGGCTTATTCTAGGAGGTCCTGTGTTCTTAAGTTTGAGACTTAGGGTCAAGTGTATCTTATCTCAGTGAGGGTTAGTTGTTACTTTGCATTCTTTCTGTTAGGAGATGTCACAAGGATATCTCCAGACCTTTAGAACCAAAGCAATAGCCTAGAGCTAAGTCTGCTGGAATACGCTTTAATAAATGCAAAAAATATACAATGTGGAGATCAGAGATCTCCACAGCCTTGGGTCAATATTGAATTATTTACTATTGTACATTGGCTTTAATTATTCAGTGTTTGGTTTTACCCCACCAGAGAGGATGGCACTGTTTGGAGAAGAATCTGGCACCCGAATACCTTGCATATCTGATTTATCAAACTGAAAAAAACATTCTCTCCAGTTGCAAAAATTCCACTCTGCTTTACCTATAATTCTTTGGCTATAGCCTGAGCTGAAGAGTATTTTGCTAAAGCACGGCTATATATAGAAACTTCTCATCTGTCTGAAGATATAAACAACTGCAGGAAGTTTGGAATATTTTGCTAAGACTGCTCTCTTGGTTTCCTTGTTGCAGATTCTCTTGCCATTCTGCAGGGGATGTGCTGCTTTCTATTCGGTGTGTGGTTTCTGCTTCTCCTCTCTTCCTAAACTTTCAGCAGAAGCCCTTCTTACTTCACTGTGGAAGAAATAGCCTAAAAGAAAATGGCACCCTGTTCTCCCATTGAGTGAGCAGATCTTTCAGTGTCTGAGAAGACAGTAAAATCTCTCTGATTCAGACTGGAGGTGGCAGGGGAGATGGGTCAGGAGGGAGAGAGGAGAAGCCCTGACTTTAAATTAATGAAAATTCTGAACTAAAGAGTTTTGTTTTTACTTTATTTCTTTTAAGTAAATACAATGACAAGAGCTAAGCTAATAAAAGTTCTTTAAGCAGAAGTCCTGCTGGAATACAGTTTAATAAATGCAAAAAATATATAATGTGTGCACATTATTGCTAAAGTGCTTTTTAAAAATAGCCTGAAAAGAGAATTTCCTTAAGAGTTGCTATATTATTAACTAAACTGGTACATTTAAAAAAATGCAATTTCACCAAGTCTGTGTTAGTGGAGTACAACTAATAATGATGATGTTCCCTTGGTGTTACAGGGCTTGCCCACTTGCCTAACTGATGTGATCCCTGTAGTAGTGTAATGACACTTTAAACATAAATTAAGGTTAAGAGTAGTAGAAATAATCATAAAAGTTTTTTTGTTACATTTTTTCAAATTTATGCTATAAGTCCATGAAATTATAAGATTATTTTACCTTCCTAAATTCAGAAAAACTGAGCATCTCTCTGTTTGTTTTTTATTCATCTGATCTTCTCAAAGAAACACAAGTAAAATTGCCTACATTATATTCAGGGTCCAAAAACTGGGGTCTTCACTTTCTTACCATATCCTTAGTAAAATCTCTGCCAGACGCCTCCCTATTTCCCCCAAACAAAATGTTTATGGACATTTAGGAGGCTTCTAGAATCTGCCAAATAGAGCTTTCTATAATGATAGAAATGTTCTATATCTGCTTTGTCCAATATGGTAGCCACTAGCCATATATGACTTCTGAGCACTTGAAATATGACTAGTGCTGGTGAACTGAATTTTAAATTTCAATTAATTTAAATTTTGATGGCTACCATATAGGACAACTCAGCTTCTAGACAATGTACTAAGGAAATAGAATTCTGTATAAACTTAAGACCATCCCTTCCCTCTCTCCTCTCCACCTCTTCCACCCCTCCATCCTTTATTCCTTAAACATGCTCTGAGCACCCACCATATTCAGGCTTTGTGCTTGGCACCAGGGAGCAGAAGTTAAAGACATGCCTTTGCCCTCAAGGAATTAACAAAGGTTGGAACGACAGTGACAGTAGGGAGAACAGATGTGCAGTCAGGGCCCAATGATCATACAGGTATGGTTCTCTTCCTCAAATACATCCATATCACAGGTACTCATTTTTGCTAAATCTTATTTTTTTAAGGTTGAATATTCATCAAAATAGCCCAGTGAGTTTTATTAAGAAAACTAAATGAAAGATGTATGACTTTGTGATCCTAGGGATGTGGAGTGAGAGAAGCTGTGAAGAAACAGAGAAATGGAAACAAGAGGAACTGGGGGTTAGTCAGGAAGGCAAGGAGAAGGGGAGGCTCTGGCAAGAGGCACAATGTGGTTTTATTATTTATTTATTTTTTTGCCGAGGAAGACTGGCCCTGGGCTAACATCCGTGCCCGTCTTCCTCTACTTTATATGGGACGCTGCCACGGCATGGCTTCACAAAAGGTGCATATGTCTGCGCCCCGGATCCGAACCTGCAGAACCCTGGGCCACGGAAGCGGAGAGCGCGAACTTAACCGCTACACCACTGGGCTGACCCCACAGCGTGGTAGTTTTAAATGAATGAGGATGGCAAAGGCAAGGGAAGAACTGGTGCAAGAAGGCTTCAGAGCATAAGAATGGGATCTGGAGAGAAACATAAGTGCCTGGGTCAGTTCGCCTTGGACTAGAAGTTATGGAAAACTAGCCAGGAAGGACTTTGGCTCTTTTGTATATATAGTTGCTAAGAGAAGGTTCTAGTTAGACCTGGAATAGCAAGGTAATAAAATAAAGGCTAACGACAAGTTTGCCAGCCAGACAGAAGCAAGCCTGGATCATGTTTATGGTTGTCCCTGGACCATACTTTGGGCTCCAACTGTGATTAACTATGTATAGTCCCTGCCTCAGGACTTCCAGTGCTGTCCTAGTTCCCTATACTCCAATGGCTGTCTGAATGTGACGTTTCCAATGAGTCATCTCTGAAGAGGACAGTGAACTCTTCTGCCTTGGGCACATATTTATGGAATGAGGGAATAAAAGGAAAAGACCTGGATACCCATGACTAACTGAGTTAAAGAAGACACTACCCAGTACTTGAGCAATGGTGATGAGAGAGGTGGGAGGTCTAAGACTACAGATGTCACGTTGAAGGTTTGCTGGGCAGCTAGGGTTCTAGTCATCATTCATTCATTCTATTCCTGCATTCACTTATTTATTCAACCGAGACCTATTTAAGACCTTTAATATGCCATTAATATGGACACTGTAAGGAAGAAGACTTATGATGCATTGGGGGAGATAGATGTTAAGCAAATAATTATAAAAACATAAAATAATTGATTTAAATCTTTGATATAAGCTCTGAAGAGAAGTTGTAGTTTGCATTATGCAGGAATTTGGCCTAATCTGGGAATCACGGACGAATTCTCTGAGTAGGTGACGTGTTAGTTGAATAGTTGTTCAGGCCAGCTTGGAGAAGAACACTTTTTAAGCAGAGGAAACAATGCACTGTAATCTTCCTTCCTGGACCCTTTTGAAACTGGTATTATGTAGCCATTTATTTAATTACTTGTTTACAACTCTATCCCCCCATCTAGACTGTGTGCCCCAAGAGATCAGGAGTTGTTTTGGTCTTGGCCACTGTAGCACACTCAATGTCCATTCCAGTGCCTGGCACATATCAGCTGCTCAGTAAAAACCTATTGGATGTATTACATATAGAAGCTCAGAAGTGAGAAGGAATTTGAAGCATTTGAGAATCTGAAAGAAGGCTGGTGTGAGAACACATAGAATGAGGGATGGAGAGGTTCAAAATAGGGATGTAGGGGTTATCCTGGGCCCTGTGCGCTATGCAAAGGATTTTGGGCTCTGACCTAAGAGCAATGAGAAACTATTGAAAGGTATTAAGTAAAGAAGTGATGAGATCAGATTTGCAGGTTAAAAGTATTATTCTGGCTGCTCTATGAAGAGTAGATTGGAAGATAGCAGAAGTGGACATAGGAAGATCAGTCAAGATGCTTATGTAGTGGTCCAGGTAAAACATAATGGTGTGTTGGACTAGGGAGATGGAAAGAAGTGGATGAATACTAGAGGTCAACTAAAAAGACAAAAAACCAAATTGAAAAATGGTCAAAGGATCTGAATAGACATTTCTTCAAAGAAAATATGCAAATGGCCAATAAGCACATGAAAAGATGCTCAACATATTGGCCATTAGGGACATGTAAATCAAAACTACAATGAGACACCACTTCACAACCACTGGAATGGCCAGAATAAAAAAGAGAGATAGTAACAAGTGTTCATGATTATATGGAGGAATTGGAAGCCTCATACATTGCTGATGAGAATGTAAAATGGTGCAGCCACTTTGGAAAGCAGTCTGGCAGTTCCTCAAAAGATTAAACGGGGGCCGCCCGGTGGCGCAGCGGTTTAGTCCGCGCTTGGCAGCCCGGGGTTCGCGAGTTCGGATCCCGGGCGCCCGCTGACGCACTGCCTGTCAGCCATGCTGTGGCGGCGTCCTATATAAAGTGGAGGAAGATGGGCACGGATGTTAGCCCAGAGCCAGTCTTCCTCAGCAAAAACGGGAAGATTGGCAACAGATGTTAGCTCAGGGCTGGTCTTCCCCACACACAAAAAAAACAAAACAAAGATTAAACGTACAGTTAAAATATCACCCAGAAATTCCACTCCTAGATACACACTCAAGAGAAATGAAAACATATGTCCACACAAAAAGTTGTACACAAATGTTCATAACTACATTATTTATAATAGTCAAAAGTGGTAACAACTCAAATGTCTGTTAACTGATGAATGGATAGATAAAATATCAGGAGTGATCATTATGTCAAGATTAGTATTTTCTACTGTCTTCTCTCCAAAGAACACTGATTTAGACAACAACTTACAGGTGAGAGAGCCTTTGTGGAAGTCCACGAGTCTAGAGAGACGTTCCAGCACACTGGGATGCAAGGATGGTTTGACATTTGCAAATCAGTAAATGTGATACACCACATTACTAGAATGAAAGATAAAAATCATATGATTATCTCAATAGATACAGAAAAAGCATTTGAAAAATTCAATATCATTTCATGTTAAAAACTTGCATGAGGACTATAGTTAATAATACTGTATTGTATATTTAAAAGTTACTAAGAGAGTAGATCTTAAAAGTTCTTATCACAAGAAAAAAATTGTAACCATATGTGGTGATGGATGTTAGCTGGACTTATTGTGGTGATCATTTCACATTATATACATATATTGAATCACTATGTTGTACACCTGAAACTAATATAATGTTATATGTCAATTATATCTCAATTTAAAAAAACTCAAAAAATTGGGTATAGGAGAAACATACCTAAATATAATAAGGGCCATATATGACAAACTCACAGCCAACATAGTAATCAACAGAGAAAGATTGAAAGCTTTTCTTTTAAGAGCAGGAACAAGACAAGAGTGCCGCTTTTACCACTTCTATTCAACATGGTATGGGAAGTCCTAACCAAAGCAAATAGGCAAGCAAAAGAAATAAAAGGCAACCAAATCGGAAAGGAAGAAGTAAAATTGTCTCTGTCTGCAGATGGTATGATCTTATATATAGAAAATCCTCAAGATTCCACAAAAAAAAACACACCAAAACCCTGTTAGAACTAATCAATGAATCCAACAAAGTTGCAGGATACAAAATTAACACACAAAAATAAGTTACATTTCTATACACTAACAATGAAATATTGGAAAAAGAAATAAAGAAAACAACCCCATTAACAATAGCTTCAGGAACAGTAAAATATTTAGGAATAAATTTAACCAAGGAAGTGAAAGATCTCTACACTGAAAATTATAAGATTTTGATGAAAGAAATTGAAGAAAACACAAATAAATGGAAAGGTTCATGGATTGGAAGAATCAATATTGTCAAAATGTCCATGCTGCCCAAAGCAATCTATAGATTCAAGGCAATGCTTATCAAAATTTCAATGTCATTTTTCACAGAAACAGATAAAACAATTCTAAAATTCATATGGAACCATGGAAAACCCCAAATAATCAAAGCAATCCTGAGAAAGAAAAACAAACCTGAAGACAATACACTTCCTGGTTTCAAACTACAAAGCTCTAGTAATCAAAACAGTATGGTACCAGCATAAACACAGACACATAGACCAATGAAACAGAATTGAAAGCCCAGAAATAAATCCATGCATATATGATCAACTAATATTTGACAAGGGAGCCAAGAATCTTCAGTGGAGGAAAGGATAGCCTCTTCAATAAGTGCTGCTGGGAAAACTAGATTCCACATGCACAAGAATGAAATTGGACTCCTATCTTACATCACTCACACAAATTAACTTGAAATGGATTAAAGACTTAAATGCAAGAACTGAAACCGTGAAACTCCTAGAAGAAAACATAGGAGAAAAAGCTCTTTGACGTCAGTCTTGGCAATGATTTTTTGGATGTGACTCCAAAGGCACAAGCAACAAAAGCAAAACCAGCAAGTGGGATTATAGCAAGCTAAAAAACTTCTGCACAGCAAAAGAAACTATCAACAAAGTAAAAGGCAACCTGCAGAGTGAGAGAAAATATCTGCAAACCATCTATCTGATAAGGGGTTAACATTCAAAATATATAAGGAACTCATGCAACTCAATAGGAAAAACCCAAATAGTCCAATTAGAAACTGAGCAGAAGAATAGAATAGACATGTTTTCAGAAAGGACATATAAATGGGCAACAGGTACATGAAAAGATGCTCAACACCACTAATCATCAGGAAAATACAAATCAAAACTACAATGAGATATCACCTCAAACCTGTTAGAATAGCTATCATCAAAAAGATAAGAGATAACAAGTGCTGGCAAGATTTTGGAGAAAAGGGAACCCCTGTGCACTGTTGTTGGGAATGTGAATTGGTACAACCACTATGAAAAAGAGTATGGAGGTTTTTAAAAAAGTTAAAAATAGAACTAGTATATCTACCAGCAATCACACTTCTGAACATATATCCAAAGGAAGGGAAATCACTATCTCAAGAGATACCTGCATCCCCATGTCCATTTCAGCATTATTCACAGTAGCCAAGATTTAGAAACAACCTAAGTATTCATTGATGGATGAATGGATAAGGAAAATGTGTTGACATATGTGTATATGGAATACTATTCAGCTATAATCAAGATGGATATCCTGCCATTTATGACAACATGGATGGACCTTGAGGGCATTAGGTGAAGTGAAATAAGTCAGACAGAAGAAAAGTACTGTATAAGCTCACTTATATGTGGAATCTAGAAAAGAAAATGACAACAGGGAGAAGGGCACAGGAAGCAGAGATGGGAAAGCATAGAAGAAAAAATGTAGGTACAGTCATACACCACATAGCAACATTTTGGTCAACAATGGATCACATGTATGATGGTGGTCCCATAAGATTAGTACCATATAGCCCTAGGTGTGTAGTAGGCTGTACCATCTAGGTTTGTGTAAGTACACTCTATGATGTTCGCATAACGAAATCGCCTAACAATGCATTTCTCAGAATGTATCCCGTCGTTAAGTGACACATGACTGTACTAAATCTGAATGCTTTGAAAATTTGTTTCTAAGAGCCCCAGAAAAGTGTTTCCCCACATGGAGCCTCTAGTTTGGGCACAGAAGGTTGAGGTTGTGAGGAAATCCCCTCAATAGCTACGGCTTGGTTATTCAAACCACAGTCCACTGAGGGGAACAATTCTGAGCTTTCCTGGAAGCACTTCAACTTTAAAGACCATATTATCTGCCATGTCATTAGGGGACCAGCATGGCAGCCATTGGATTAATTTAATAGACTTTTATATAGCATTTATCCACATCCATATAGCAGCAATACCATACAGAAATGCCAGCAGGGGATGCACAAAGCATGTAACTAGTGAGAGTGAGATCAATGGGAAGCATCACTGAGCTGAAGGCTCTTGATTCATGTTAAATAATAATAGCCTCCCCCAGGGCCCCAGTGACATGGCAGATGAGAGGGTCTTTAAAGTTTAACTGCCCCCACCGGAGAAGCTAGACAGTTTCATCCCCAGGGCGAACAATCAGGGAAGGGACAAAGCATCTTAGGCAGGCTCATGGATTAAAGAGAAATGTCTTTCTATGAGTGGCATATGTGATGTTTGTGTTGGTTAATCCCTTTTCTGTCCTGAGGCCTGGGAATGCTCTGTGATGTTTATATGACTTAAGACAGGGGATAGGGAAGAGTAAGGGGCTCCCAGAGTGGAGCAGCAGGAATTGGTTGACCATATCAGCCCAAGTCTGGGTGAGTAAGTGTTGGACTCAAGGGTGAGTTATTAGCAGGTCACACTTGACTACAGACCCAGGTCACATTCTTGAACAGCTTTGTTGGCGATAAGGATGATATTCTGATCTCCTTTTGCTTGATGGAGGTAATTATCTAAACATTGATGGGGAGGATGGGTGTTATTTCTTGCACTCCCTGAAATCCTATTATCAGTTGCATGGACCCAGAACCATGAGATATTGACAAGGATGAGCATACAGGTGGAAAGCGAAGCTTCTGAAGTAGTCTTGCTTTTGGGTAGTTATAAGCCTCAGGCTCAGTAAGTATGGGGCACATGGGATATCTCTGGGTGGGGCATCGCTCCTGTGGAAACTATTCGTAGGGAGTGGCTGGTTTTGTTCCGGCATGGGTCTTCAGTCTCAGTGTGCTGAGCGCTGCCACTTGACTTGAAACTTCACAGGCACTGCTTGGCATAGACTGGCTTGCGGGCAAGGCTGTGTCAGAGATTAGATCATTTTAGGCATGAGCAGGCAGAGCAATATTTACTGCTTTTATTGTGCTTCTTAGCTGTGTCCGGAGGCAGAGACTTCAAACTGGAAATAAAAGAAAGAAAAAAAGCTAAGTCTCATGCATGCTACAGAACACTAATATACAAGATTGTGACTTGAATTGTTTGTGTCAGATACAGGAGACAATGTGACATAAGACACCCCCAGATGTGCTAACTGCCTTCAGGGCCCCAGGAGGGAACTGAGGATGTTTCACAATTATCTGGCTTGTTTATTGGTTCTGAACATGTGGTTTCATATTGACTCTTGATTTATTGATTATATAAGCTCTCACCATGGCTTTGGATGGCTTGACCCACACAAGGGTGATAGGTTTTGCTGATAAACAGACAAAAAAAGAATCCTTATTATAAAGAATGTGTCATCTTCTTGAGATGAGGCAGAGAAACAATTGGATAACACTATCACACACTTGAAGTCCAAGAGGACAATTACAAGGGCCCACGCCTGGAAACTTCTGTCTCTAGAAATCAGATTGCTCAGGAAATCAAGGATAAACTAGAATGGCATGAAAAATGTGCTTCATTCTTACCACCAGAGCAGGAATACAGGAAAAATGAAAGTGAAATACAGGAGAACAGGCTTATAAAGCTTGAAGAAGAGAAAGTTTTCCTTAGGAGAAATGTTGATATCTTTCAGATATAAAAAGGAAGAAAATCTAGAAGCCTAAGATGGAGAAATGGGGACAGGAGGTGCATACAAGTCTAATGACTCTTAACAAGGGAGTTAGGACAGGGGAAATGCTCTAGTTGTCATAAGATCTGAAAACGTGGATTGGAGATCAATGAAATCTAACAGATGAGGAGATGCAAGAGAAGTGACAAGAATGGCTTCCCCAGAAGGAGCTCAGATCCAGAAAAACAGGGAGAAGCAGCCTCTTAGAGATGTTGATAGCATCCACAGCAAGAGCAAGTAGGGAACACCCTGAGGGTTGAGACAACTATTCCAAAGTCATTCCATAATATGGGGATAGATTTGAGAAGGAAGACTAGAAAGCAGTCTATAATATAACAGTATAGTGTCATTGGGTGAGCATCAATGATTACTGCAAGGAAGCAGCTTTTGCCTGTTAGCTGGGGATTCCTGACGAATACATTTATAGAATTATGACATGAAAGGAAGACCTACCAAAGGAGCGACTACCAAAAGGAGCCAAGCCAGCCTGGGTTAGTTGTTAGTCTGATGGGAGATATCTCCCAGGGGGATCATCCTACTCAGGGAGTAACAATGGACAACATTTGAACAATAATTGTTTGTCAGTCTTACAACTCATTGACTTTATGTCTCACTGTGGAAGACCAAATGTGAAGAATATGTTAGAAAACATGACAGGGGCCATGTGAAAGAGAAAGGAAGGAAGGATGCTTGAATTCTGCAAATGTGGGTCTTTGCAGGGGAGAGGAAAGGTGATCAGCTCCAGAAGTAGGTTACACTGTTGGAAACTCACCTTTCTGAGAGAGGAGCAGGGGAACGGGAGAGGGAAATGGAACCCTGGCACATGGCCTTCCACTGCAAGTAAAGACAGAGCAGAGAGCAATGGTCCTTGCAGCCTCGAACCATCAAAACATGAGGAAAACTGCATCCCGAGAAGCATGTGGCAGAGGTGTGGGTCTTCACTAGGTGCCCCAGGGCACAGGTTCTAAACGCAGAACCTGCATGTTCAGTTCAGGGATCCGCTGAGGGTGGTTCTCCACTGCAAGCAAACATGAAGGTGAGGGGGACAGTTCTTCAGGAAGCAAGTTTTACTGGCATCAGCAATTCTGTAGAGAGACATTCGAAGCACCACTGTGGCCCAGTACTAACTGCCTACTTGCAGTTCCAAGAGAATCTGGGGTCACTGTCCCTAAGAGCCTATATTCCGTTCATGTCTGAGATGTCAGACACACAGGACTCAAAGAGAAATGGACACTCAGAGGTGTTGAATATGCTGCAAGGAAAAGAGAGGCCTTATAAGACCCAGGGCCTGAGACTGCCACCACACACTTTCTAAGAAGGCCTCTTTCAGAGTAGAGACGTTTTCCTCTGAAATGTGGTAAATAAATTGTGTCACAATTGAGCCCTCCATGGAAGAGTCCCCGGCAGAACTTAAGTCTAGCTCTGGGCATCTGGGAAGGCTCCTGGGAAGATTGATTCCACAATTTTCTGTTTTCTCCTCAGATACCAAGTCTTTGCTATGGTCTTGGGCAACATCACATGCTAATTCTAGGAAACTAATTTTTCCTGGAATAGCTTAGAGTGCTTTTGTTTCTTATATTTCATGGGTATGAAGCTAGAGCTATAATAATTATATGTGTCAGAGTAAATCTTCAAATTTTTGGTAAAGATGACATTCATGAGAGACTTTGAGGCTTGAAGAAACTATATCCCAATGAGAGGAAGATAGGAAATAGCTGCAGAAAGAACCCAAAGCCCATTTTATTTTATTTTATTTTTTGCATCAAGAACTCTCTGACTTTAACTTAAGAATTTTGAACTTTGGACTCATAAGGACATGTTTTGCTTTAGAAATTTGATTCCTTTGGACTTTAATTTGCAAGAGGATTTAATCTTTGGACTTAAATTTCTCCCCAAGAATTTGATAGTAAAGAGGCATTTTTTGTTATTGGAATATCTTTATGTTGTCAGTACATCTAATTTCAGAACCTCTGATGGTCTCTATCAGATAACATATTTTGGTATGGGAAATAGAAAAGAGAGTGAATTTTCAGCTTTGGATTAATGCACTATTTGATCCTTGGTTAATGTAGTGGTTAGATCCATTTGTGAACCTTCTGGTGGCTAAATCTATACTTCCGCCTGTAGATCCAGGCAGACCCATAAAGGAACAGTGGTGGATGGTATTAGGGGAGGCCTCGTGAAAGTGGAAACAGGACTTCCTTCAGGACCCTGCATTCCTCCTTCCATTGGAAGGAACTTCCACTAAAGTAACATCTCTGGCTCCTTTCTGCCCTATGTGAGTGGTGAATTTGAGAGCGGGCTCAGCTCCCTCCGGGTTTTCTTTCTTGGGCTCTGCCTTCCTGCAGAGAAGGTACATTCTGGAATGGATGCCCAGCCACAAACAAAGTGTAGCAGAGCAGGCCTTGTCCATGCAAAGGATGCCATGTGGTCCAGCACTACCTATGGCTGGTGGGTTAGTTGAATTCAAGGGAGCAGAATTATTTGGCCCATTTGGCCAGACATTGGGGCCATATCCTCCAACACAGTTTTTGATCAATGAACTCCATCTTGTGTCTATCTCTTAGTTCTCTTTACTATGGAAAAATTATAGTGTGTACATTGCACCACTGACCCTCGCGTGTTTGGCTCTGACTCACCATAAGGATAGGAACATGGAGATTAGGATAAAGGAAACATTCCCAAGTTTGTAACCAGTGTAGTGCCCAGTGGTTCTTGGTGGCAGTAGAGACAACCCTGATGATCAAAAGAAATCCAAGACTCTCATTCCAGAACCAGTAATCATGAGACATGTACCACAGGGAAGCTGCAAATTACTGAAGTGTTCTGCACGGTCCACTCTTGCTCCCTGACCCTGGATTGATTTGGATGATCCAAGCACAGGTACATTCCCCTCTGTCTTACTGTATTTAGTAGCCTGGGGAGGGACTCCCCTTTCTTTTGTTTCCTATTGAATTCCTCTCCCCAAAGTTTCCATCCAGAAATTCTTCTTTGGCCGTTCCTGCCCCATTATACGTTTCCTTTAGTGAATTTCTCTCAGTATCATCTTCAGATTCCTAATAGATGTATTATTTAAACAAAGACAACATCTAGATTAATTTTCTTATAGTTCTACATAAGAAAATAAATTCTAGGGTTAATATGATACATTTAACAAAGTGTGGTTTAGTCTCCTTATGTCCTATTTCTACAGGAAAAAGGTGGAAAGTCATTCATTTCCATTTCATTTCAGGTATTTATTTGAATGCCTACTGTGTACATGTCAGTGTCTTTGGCACTGTGGCAGGTGTCAGAGAACTGAAATCAAAGTCACAAGTCCTGTAGTCGATGAGCTTGGGGGAAAAGAGTAAGTAAAAGGATTAGAGAACAGTACAGTAAATGGTAGAATGGAGGTATAAATGGGTTGTAATTTGTGTTCATCAAGTTTGGGGGGTGTATAATGGACCCTAACTGGTCCAATTGGTTGAATTGTATGCAAATGATCAAGCTTCACCTGCATATTCAATTTGCATGTATGTCACAATTTCATATTTACCGCAGTGTTCAGGACCCAATGTCTTCCAGTTGAATTTGCTTAGGATATGACAAAAATCTATGTGGAGGAGATGTTCTTGGAGCAGCTCCCCTGACCTCCCTTGGTTTCTTTCCACAGATACAATGGCCAGTGGCTGCAGGTCTAAGGTGTTCTCACCGGCGTCATGAGCTGAGAAACCCCCTTCAGTTTCCCTCCATGAACTCCTTCCAGGAGTGGTGGTGCAAGTGGTTCTTGTCAACATAAGAGGCAACATCTAAACCTGTGATTCTCAAACTTTAATGTGCAAATGAATGACATGGAGATTTGTTAAAAGGCAGATTCTGATTCCAGTGAGTCTGAGATTTGTAACCTCTAATAAGCTTTTAGGTGCTTCTGATGCTGCTGGTCTGTGGAACACACTCTGAGTAGTATGATTTAAACATGTTCAAACTAACAAGATGCATACATACAATTTATCTATGTGCACTGAGTCTTTATAGAGAATGACTAAGGACAATCTGTCCACCACCTTTCCCTTCTCCTGAGACACGATTTTCCTGATGTCGTCTATGGGGTGTCTACAGGAGCTTCCGTGTTTTAAAATATCACTAAAGTTGTCTCCTATACAGATGAGGAAACTGAGGCACAGAGTGAAAGTTATTTGCCCAAGGTCACACAGTAAGGGACCAGGGTAAGATTTGAACCCAGGCAGTCTGTTTCAAGAGCCCAACATTGTGCTTTTCTGCCTTTTAACTGTAATCCTCTGGTCAAAGATGACTCACCCAAGGGTTGCCCATTTTTTAAGGAAAGGAGAAAAATTAAGTTAAGCCCTGTGGGAAAGGTTATGTGCTTCTTCTGAGACCTGAGTTCTTTTTCTTTTCTTAGTGTCTTCTCTTTTTCAAAATCTAGAACTAAACTGGTTAAAATAAGTATTCTCACAGCCAAACTCGAAATCAATTTAATATTACATTTTATTTTCTCACACCAGCAAAGAACTCTTTAATCCTTCAAAAATAAGGGAGGGGAAGAAAAAAACAACAACTGTAGTAGTCTGTTCGGGATGCTGTAACAAAATACCACAGACTGGGTGGCTTACACAGCAGACATGTATTTTCTTGCAGTTCTGGAGGCTGGAAGTCAGAGATCAGGGTCTAGCATGGTCGGTTTCTGGTGAGATCTCTTTCTGGCTTGTAGACAGCAGGGGAGAAACCAAGCTCTGGTGTCTCTTGCTCTTCTTATAAGGGTTCTAATCCCATCATAAAGGCCCCATCCTCATGACCTCATCTAAATCTAATTATGTCCCAAAGGCCCCGTCTTCAAATACCATCACCTTGGGGGTTAGAGCTTCAACATATGTATTTGGGGGGATACAATTCAGTCCGTAGCAACAACCCAATGCTGGTGGATCTGGGTCCAGTGTGTACTGGGTCCAGAAAAGCTTTGTTCCCTCAGAGCTGTCACCCTGTCACAGAGCAGGACAGAAATGGCATACAATGTGGGATATGGCATGTGTGACAAAGGGTGTCTTCAGAGAACATGACTAGAATGTCCCACTTACTCTAAGACTGAGTTGGGCAGGCTGTGAGCAACATGTATGTGTGTTGGAGGAGAGAATATACTTTCCACTAGTTTTACAAGTGAGGAACAATTATTTGGAGTAGGCACCCGGAGGCATATCTTCTCCTTCCCAGATTCCAATCTTCTTAGTTTAGTCAAAATTAAAATAACCTAGCCTGAGGGAACATACATTCTGCAAGACAGCCCACCCAAGAAATGAATGTTCTCTTAATCAATTTTGCTGAAAGGAAGGATGGAGATTGGTGCAAAAAGTGGACTTTGTAAAACCATTAGAAAGTGAGAAATTTGGTTTTTTTCCACATGTATTTTGGGCAAAATTGGGGGGTGGGAGTGGAAGCTATTCCATTGTGTTTCCCTGGAAACCCAGAGTCTGGAGATGCCCCTGTGCCATCTGCAAATGGATAAAGTTGAATGGCGAAGCAGGGGTTGGAGATGGAGGGTCTGGATGGGCAAAATTGTGTTTCCTCCCCAATTCATATATTGAAGTCCTAACCCCCAGTACCTCAGAATGTGACTGTATCTGGAGACAGGGTCTTTAAAGAGATATTTAAGCTTCATGAGGTCATTAGGGTGGGCTCTAATCCAATATGACTGGTGTCCTTATAAGAAGAGATTAGGGCACAGACACCCACAGAGGGAAGACCATGTGAAGACACAGAGAGAAGACAGCATCTACAAACCAAGGAGAAAGGCCCTCAGAAGAAACCAATGCTGCTGACACCTTGATCTCAGACTTCTAGCCTCTAGAACTATAAGAAAACAAATTTCTGTTGTTTAAGCCACCAAGTCTGTGGTACTTTGCTATGATAGCCTTAGATAACTAATATAGTCCCAGATTCAAACACTTCTGAAGTCCAAGCACATTCCTATTCTTGGAGGACAACACATGATCCTGATGATAAATTCCTGTTTCATCCCAAGCTATTTTGAGTTGGGTTTTATCACATACAACTGAAGGAGTCCTGGTTAATATAGTATTGATAAACAAGTAGGAGTCAGTCAGTAAAGGAAGGAGGGAAAACACAGTCTGCAGGGCAGAGGCACAGAACACCGAGAATGACTTGAGGAACAGGCAGGAGCCAGGTCAAGAGGGTCTTTTATGTTGTAGCATGAGAGCTCTGGGGTAAGAGAGTATTGAAGTAAGTTAAGCAAGGAAATGAGATGATCAGATTCAGATTTTTGAAAAATAACTGACCACAAGAGGATGTGGATTGGGAGGAATTAAATTAGAATGCCAGTGCAGGATTCTACACGAGAAATGATGAAGCCTGAACTAAGGGTCTGGTCATGGGGAGATGCCCAGATTCAAGGGCAATTTTTTAGAACATAAAGTTGACAAGTCTTGGTGACCAGTTGGTGCTCAGAGGAGAGCAGGAGTGAGAAATTGAGGGCAACTCCAAGGTGTCTTATTTAGGTGATTGAATGAACTGGTGCTGCCTATTGTAGGGACAGAGATACAGATGGAGGGCAGGTTTGATCAGTGCATAAGATGGACTCAGTTTTGCACATTTAAATTTAGAAAGGCTGTGGGGACTTTTGCTAAGAAGGGGCCCAGTATGAAATGTGGGGCTGCAGCTGTGGAAAGAAGTCTAGGCTAGACAGTAACCATGGGTACAGATGAAACTGTTCAAAGGGAGGAGGGAGGAGGAGATAGGAAAAGGGAGGAGAACAGGAATGAGAAAGAAGAGCCTTAGATGAGACTGAGAAGGAATGGCCAGAGGGAGGAGGAAAAATAAGAATAAAGGTGTCAATGGGAAGGCATTGTTCAGAAGTATCAAGAATAGCAAGAGAGCAAACCAGGTAAGGATGGAAGAGTTTCCACTTGCTGTCACAGGACCACTGGTGACCTTGGAGAGAAAGACCCCTTTCGAGGAGCATAGAGGGGTTAGACAGTGGGGGCCAGGTTGTCATGGGTTGAGGAATAAACAGGGACATCTTAGAGTGAGATAGTGGCAAAAGTAAATGCAGACAGCTCCTTTAAGAAATTTGGTTGTCAAGGGAAGGAAAGAGATAGGGGCTAGAAGGGGACTCACAGGTTGAAAGAAATTTTTTTGTTTGTTTGTTGTTTTTTTAACAGAAAGGATTTCAGCATATTTTTGTGCTGAGTGGATAAAATTTGTGTAGAGACTGAGGTTGCAAGAGAAAGAGGATGATTGATGTATTCATTTATAAATAATTATTGAGTACTTACTAAGTGCCAGGCAGTTGGTGAACACAACAGACAGGGTCTTGTGTCTACTATATTCTAAGTAGCTCAAGGTCACAGAGGTGGAGGAGTAGATGGCAGAGGACATGGGGGAAAGATGAGGTTTGCACAAGGGGAGGAATTCCAAGTTCACTGAGGCAGAAGGGAAGAAGGGAATGATGGATGGGGATATAGGTAACTTTGTCAGGGCAAGAGCAGGAAGCTGATGTGCTTCTACTCTTTTGTAAAGTAGGTGGTGAAGCTATCTGTTGCATGGAAGGGAGAAATGTGGGGTGGAAAGTTTGAGAAAGACAGAGTTTAGAATTCTTGATGGATGTGGAACAAGAAGTTGACTAAAGAGAAACAGATGACTAAAGAGACATACACAGCATTGAGGGCCCAGCTGAAACCAAAGATGGTAGATTTGTAATGTCCCAAATCCATAAAGTTGTTTGATTTTCTCCAGTAGAGCCCAGCTACCTGGTCCAGGCTCAGAGAAGGTGGACCAGTGACTTGCTGCGTGCTTGTGTTACTAAATTTACTCACTTTAATCACCACCTTCGATGGTTCAATGGTCGATGCCTAGAACTTTGCATTGAGGGTTTGGAGACGAAGAGCAGGCTTCAGGGAGAACAATGCCATGGTGGCCTAGCAATGCCTCCAGGGGTGCTGGATTATGAAGCAGAGGCACGAGTGCCACATTTATGCTGACTCTGATCCAAATGACTCCGTAGCTCATCCAGCTGAAACACTATAATGTGTGTGTTATGGCCACTGAAGACGTTGATGCCCTGTGAGTTTACCATGTGGCTTGGATAATATTTTGAGATATTAATCCATGGTTTGTTATTCTCTGTCTCCTTTATCTTTCTCCCTATTCAAGCAGATAGCAGGCTCCATGCTCACCGCCTTGGGGGGCGCGTGTGTTCCAGTAGGAGAACAGATAGCTAGCAGGTCTCATTCCTTGTTTCTAAAAACCTAAACTCCTGAGGGAAGTGGGTTGGCCTGCAGGGATAAAGTGTCTGGGCCAGAAGAAGGGGAAACACTGGGTGTATTAGTTTTCTAGGACTGTCGTAATAAGGTTCAAAAACCTGAGTGGCTTAAGATAGCAGACATTTATTGTCTCAGAGATCTGGAGGCTAGAAGTTCAAAATCAAGGTGTCAGCAAGGTGGTGCTCGCTCTCATGGCCCTAGAGAAGAATCCTTCCTTGCCTCCTCCAGCCTCTGGTGTTTTCTGGCAATCTTTGGTTTCCTTGGCTTGTGGAGGCATCACTCCAGTCACATGTCCGTCTTCTCCTGTGTCTCCACATGGTGTCCCTCTGTGCATCTCTCTCTGGGTCCAAACTTCTCCTTTCTATAAGGACGCCAGTCACACTGGATTAGGGTCTGCCCTAATAACCTCATTTAACTTGATCACCTCCATAAAGACCCTATTTCCAATGCTGCATTCTGAGGTGCTTGGAGTTAGGACTTCCACATATCTTTTTTCCCCCCTCTTAATTAATTAATTATTTTGGTGAGGAAGATTGGCCCTGAGCTGACATCTGTGCCCATCTTCCTCTATTTTGTATGTGGGACACCTCCATGGCATGGCTTGATGAGTGGTGTAGGTCTGCTCCCGGGATCTGAACCTGTGAACCTGGGCCACTGAAGCGGAGTGTACCAAACTTAACCACACCGCCACCAGGCTGGCCCCTCCACATATCTTTTTTTGACACAATTCAGCCCATAACACTGGACTTTCTGTCTTCCTCCCCAACACGGACTGGCTTCCTAGCACTGTAGAAAAGATGGCAACAAGATTCAAGAAAGAAAGTCCTCGACGATGCAACGTCCAGTTTGAAAGACCACAGGCTGTGCAGGACCTGAGCGGCTATGTCAACAGAGCCACCTTAATGTCAATCTGTGTGGACTGAGATGTCTTCTCCAGCACCCCCAGATGCCTGGAGATTTAGGACTGTGGCACAAACAAGGTCCTTACCTCACAAAGAAATGAGGTTTATCGTTAAAAGTTATGAGAGATAATAAAAAAGTTATGTTTCTTGTATACTTACGGGTGTGAATCAAGGTTTGTGCCCACTGCACCTGTCATGGACATACCCCCTCAGAGCTGTCATCGCTGTCTGTACCTCTCTTTTCGCCCAGACTCTCCACGAGCCAGATACTGATCACGACAGCAGTTGTTTTCTAGGACGTGTTTATCACTGACTACTTGCTTTTTCTCTCCCCTACAGATTTTTCCGTTCAGTACAACCAGAATCGATATTGGTAAATGTTATATGAAAAAAAACCTATTGCATTTTTCATATAATGTAGAACCCTGGAAAATAATCTGCCTGGTCACTTTATCTCTTTCTTTTTCTTCCTCTTTTTTCAAAAAAATAAAATATCTTTTATTTGATACACGCCATTAACAGAAGCAAAGGGAAAAAATGATGTACGGGAAAGAATATGATTTCATAATCAGGGAAGGAATTGTGTGCAGAGATGGAAAGTGTGCAATAATTTTCTATAGTGAAAAGCAATTTCCTTCAAACGTTGTCATAACTTTTTATTCTGCTCACAGTTTTGCAGTTTCCACATTTCCCCAGAAAAATAAACCCCAATTTCCAGACCTTGCTTAAAAATTTCGATTTGGGAAATCTGCCACTCAGCTCGCCCACAGTCATTGCTTTATGGGAGGGAGCCTCATCCTGCAGGAAATCAACAGTGGGAGGAGCCCCAGGCCCAGTCTCAATCCATTTATGTCTAATTGGCTGGATGATCTCAGAGGGAAAATAGACTTAGGGCCTCAGTTTGGCTTATCTCATCAGAAAATGTGGATTTTTTTAAAAAATCAAGTATGCGTTCTTCTTCAGTCATTCTTCTAACCAATGTTGAGTGACAGGCACAGGCTAGGTGCTGGGGACATGGTGAAGAGGGTGGAGTTCCCCATCTGGGAAGACAGGCACAAACGTTAAATCACAACCCAGATGAATGCTAAGAAAGGAAGTACCAGGTCTTATCTGAATGTATAAAAGGGAAATTTGAGCCTGTCTGGGATTCAGGGAAGGCTTCTGAGGAAGGACCCTTATTGCTGTGATCTGAAAGACAAGTAGGAATTGACCAAGTAAAGCATGAGGAGTGAGCATTCTAGAGAGAGGGCCCAGCATAGGCAAGACTGGGTGGTGGGAATAGAGCACGGTGTATACAAGAGATTGAGAGATGGGGGCTGAATGGTGTGATGAGGCTGGAGGGTAGACAGAGCCAGCATGTGCACATGCAGGGCCTTCCCGGCCATGACAAATACTTGGTCTTTATCCCACAGCAGTGAATGGGAAATGTGGTGTGTCTGTGTGTAATGAGCCATCCACTCACTCCTCCGGCAACAGGTGTCATGATAAAAAGTGAGTCTCTGAAATTCTTTGAGATTCTTTTTTTTCTTTGCCTTATAGCATAAACTATTCATTTATTTATTTTATTGAAATAACATTGGCTTATAACATTATACAAATTTAGGTGTACATCATTATATTTTGACTTCTATATATACTACACAGTGTTCACCACCAAAATTCTAGTTTCCATCCATCACAGTACAAATGTGCCCCTTTACTCCTTTCGCCCTCCCTGAGATTCTAATTTTAAGGACAGTTTTGATTTATGAGATCCTTGAGTGCATCACTTGGTTCTTGATCAATCTGCAGAGAACCAAGACCGAACTGTAATCTGTATATGAGCCCTCCGCAGCTACAGGATTGTCTCCACAGGATGATGTAGTGTTTATTAAAAATATAGACAAGTAGCAGCCAGACCGGTGGCATCACGGTTAAGTTCATGCACTCCGCTTCAGCGGCCTGGGGTTTGCCGATTCGGATCCTGGGCACGGATCTACTCACCGCTAATCAAGCCATGCTGAGGTGGCGTCCCGTAGAAAAGAGCTACAACTCTACAACTATGACACACAACTACCTACTGGAGCTTTGGGGAGAAAAGGAAGATTGGCAACAGATGTTAGCACAGGGCCAATCTTCTTCAAAAAAAAAATCATGTCCAAAAAAAATGCTAAAAAAATATATAGACAAGTAGACAGTTATGTAGATCAGCTGGAAAGATGCACATTAAAATGTTATCTCTAGCTATGGGTGACTTTTGATTTTCTTTTTTTTGGTAGATTTTATATTTCCCAAGTTTTCTGAGAGTTATTTATTTATTTATTTTTAATTGTTGAAAGCCAAGGGAAAAAATCTTTTTTTTTTTCATTTTTATTGATGTCTTAATAGTTTATAACATTGTGGGGTTTTAGCTGTACACTATTTTTTGTCTGTCACCATGTGGATGCATCCCTTCACCCCTTGTACCCCCCCTTCCCCTTCCTCTTGGTAACCACCAACCAGTTCTCTCTGTCCGTGTGTTCATTTATATTCCACATATGAGTGGATTCATGCGGTGTCAGTCCTTCTCTCTCTGGCTTATTTCACTTCACATAATACCATCTAGGTCCATCCATGTTGTTGCAAATGGGACAATTCTGTCTTTTCTTATGGCTGAGTAGTATTCCATCATCAGTCGAGGGACACTTGGGTTGCTTCCACTTCTTGGCTATAGTGAATAATGCTGCAATGAACATAGGGGTGCATAAGCCTCTTGGGATGGTTGATTTCATGTCCATTAGGTAGATGCCCAAGAGTGGGATTGCTGGATCATAGGGTATTTCTATTTTCAATTTTTTGAGGAATCTCCATACTGTTTTCCATAGAGGCTGCACCAGTTTGCATTCCCACCAGCAGTGAATGAGGGTTCCCGTTTCTCTACAACCTCTCCAGCATTTGTTGTTTTTTGTCTTGGTGATTATAACCATTCTAACAGGTGTAAGGTGATATCTTAGTGTAGTTTTGATTTGCATTTCCCTGATGATTAGTAATGTTGAACATCTTTTCATGTATCTATTGGCCATCTGTATCTCTTCCTTGGAAAACTGTCTGGTCATATCCTCTGCCCATTTTTTGATCGGGTTGTTTGTTTTTTGGTTGCTCAGTTGTATGAGTTCTTTATATATTACGGAGATTAATCCCTTGTCGGATAAACGATTTGCAAATATTTTCTCCCAGCTGGTGGGTTGTCTATTCATTTTGATCCTGGTTTCATTTGCCTTGTAGAAGCTCTGTAGTCTGATGAAGTCCCACTCATTCATTTTTTCTTTTGTTTCCCTTGTCTGAGTAGACTGGGAATCTGAAAGGATCCCTTTATGACCAATGTCAATTAGTGTACTGCCTATATTTTCTTCCAGGAGTTTTATAGTTTCAGGTCTCACTTTCAGGTCCTTAATCCATTTTGAATTGATTTTTGTGTATGGCGATAGGAGATGGTCTACTTTCATTCTTTTGCATGTGGCTGTCCAATTTTGCCAGCACCATTTATTGAAGAGACTTACCTCTCTCCATTGTATGTTCTTTGCTCCTTTGTCAAAGATTAGCTGTCCATAGGTGTGTGGTTCTATTTCTGGGCTTTCAATTCTGTTCCATTGATCTATGTCTATTTTTGTACCAGTACCATGCTGTTTTGATTACTATAGCTCTATAGTATATTTTGAAATCAGGGATTGTGATGCCTCCGGCTTTGTTCTTTTTTTCAGGATTGCTTTAGCTATTCGGGGTCTTTTGTTGCCCCATATGAATTTCAGTATTTTTTGTTCTATTTCCGTGAAGAATGACATTGGGGTTCTGATTGGGATTGCATTGAATCTGTAGATTGCTTTAGGTAGAATGGACATTTTAACTATGTTTATTCTTCCAATCCATGTGCATGGAATATTTTTCCATTTCTTTATGTTTTCCTCGATTTCTTTCAGTAGTGTCTTATAGTTTTCATTGTATAGGTCTTTCACCTCCTTGGTTAAATTTATTCCCAGATATTTTGTTCTTTTTGTTGCAATTGTAAATGGGATTGTCTTTTTGAGTTCTCTTTCTGTTAGTTCATCATTAGTGTATAGAAATGCAACTGATTTTTGTAAGTTGATTTTATACCCTGCCACTTTGCTTTTCTGAGAGTTATTTTTTTAAAAGCTCCCTAAAAATACAACTGAGGGTGGTGAGTGTCAGTCATATGCAAGTCACCAGGCATGCATGGCCTTTCTCTTTGGGAATGGAGGAGGATGGGATCAGGTCACTGTGAGGGCTGGGGTTAAAAGGAATACAAAGGAGGGACGGTGCTGTGGACTGAACTGTGTCCCCCGCAAATTCATGTGTTGTAGCCCTGACCTCCCAGGTGGCTGTTTGTGGAGTAAGGAAGTGATTAAGGTTAAATGGGTCATGAGGGTGAATCCCTGATCCCATATGATTAGTGTCCTTATAAGAGTGACACTAGAGAGCTTATTTTCTCTCTGCCATGTGAGGACACAGCAGAAAGATGGCCATCTACAAACCCGGAAGCAGGCTCTCACTAGATGCTGAGTTGGCCGGCACCTTGATCTTGGACTTCCCAGCCTCCAGAACTGCGAGAAATAAATGTCTGTTGTTTAAGCCTCCAGCCTATGGTATTTTGTTATGGCAGGCCGAGCTGACTAAGGCAGAGGGTTAACTCCATGGCAGCAGTCTCTCTGGGGAGACTTCACGGAGAAAGAGAAATGTATGCTGCACCGTGTTCAATTTCATTACATTTCAAGTTACCTATGTTCCTTTTATGAAAGAAAATCATATGCTATCTAACACTTACCAAAAAATTATTAGATCCCAATAAAAAGTATTTAAAGCAGGTAAGTGTGTCCAAATGTGCATCCATGTGAAGGTAATGCTTGGAGGGACAACACACTGACCCCCAAATAAGATTTGGGCCAAGTTCTAACCACTAAGACTGAAGCAAACAGGGATTTTGCACAGTGCTCTATGCTGACATACAGACTTCTGGGAGGCAAAGAACTTCTTTGTTCTGTGAGGAGACAACATTACAGGGGTAACGCAGACATGAGAGGAGGCTCCTCATGTCTCAGAGGAAGGGGTGTTAAAATAAGTTCTGAAGGATGGATAGGAGTTCGCTAAGCAGATGAGGAGAGAGAGAGCTCTCTTGTAAACTCATGAGGGCAGTAAGTGTGTCTTCTTGTTTTCTATGCCTGGTACCTAGCTGATGCTCAAAAACAGTTTGTGGAATGGATGGGTAGAGGGACACAGAGGGCAGAGGAAACAGTATGTGCAAAGGCCCTGGGGCCAGAAGCAGCGTGAGATGTTTGAAAAATTCCAAGTTGTCTGATATTGTTGGAGCCGAGAATGTGTGTGTGTAGGGGGAGTGAAGGTGGGGCAGTATGGGAAGGATGGGAGGGTGACGGGATAGAGAAGAGTGGAACACAAAGGAGATGAGGTTGGAGAGGTAAACAGGAGCTAGGTCATGCAGGGCCTTGTATGCTGCACTTGGGAGTCTGGACTTGGTTCTGTGGGCAAAGGCATCGTACATTTGTTGGCAGGTGGCAGAATCAGAATGGTAACTCAGGTCTTGGGATCTTAGCCCGTATTACCTCCATTTCCATCCAACACCTTTCTCTTTCTCCATCTTTACCTGTGACTTCTAAGAGAGGTGCCTAGCCCCAGAGGCCTGAGGGCAGGGCCAGACGTGGAGCTACACCTGGGCAGGTTTTCCGATGCCTGATCCTCAAGCAGAGCTGTAAAGCAACAAGCTGTCTTCTCTTTATTTTTTTCCTCTGTCACTCTTCCTCACGCCTTCATGCCCTCACACCCCTGACACCATGCAGCTGCTCTCTGAGTGGCACAAATTCAGATTTGATGGGTAGGAAACTGGAGAAGCTCTGAGGCAGGTCTGAGGTGGGGAGGTGAGCCCTGAGAGACACCTCGTGTCTGTAGGGATGTCTGCAGAGCAATAACCAGGAGAGGAGCAGGCATTTCTCTGTTCCTGAAGCCAGCAGTGGGTGCTGAAGAACAGCATGGAAGCCTGGTTGGGAATGTTGGGGGACCACGAGAGGTTCGTGAGTTATACAGAACTCCAGTGAAGAGCAGCTCGGAAGATGGGCTCTTGTGTGTTGAATGGTGAGGACTCGGGGAGGCCAGGAGGCTGTTCTGAGGGAGGTACTACCGCCCAGACTTGTCAAGTACCTTGGGTGTGTAGGGAAGTCTTACCCGTCTGCCTCTGCTCCCCCCACACTCACACCCCTTGTCACACACACGCACATCAGCCACAATCCACAGACAGCTTCCACCTTCACTTTCTGATCCCAGACTGGCAGAGATAGTACCAGGAGGCTTCCCACCATAAATGCCCCACACAGTGTGAGCACCCAGTCCCACTGCTAGGCCTCATGGTGCCTTGTGCAAACTAGGTGAAGATGCCCCTTCTCCAGACACTCTACAGCCACCTGCTCTAAACAATCTTCATCACCACATATGCCTACTTCCCAACACTCCCCAACTGCCTCAGTCTTCTTACTTTGTAAGTCCCCTGTCCAAAAAAGACACTCTCAGAGGAGAACCCTGCGGACAGAGAGGTCCAAGAATAAAACGTGGGCAGATGCATTTTAAAGTGCATTTTCAAGACTGCATGGGGAGAAATTGCATGTGAAACAGAAAAAGCCCAATCAAAGGTGCTGTTGCCACTCTCTCTGCATCTCTGTCGTGAGTCACCCAGGTGTCTGGGCCTCAGGACGAGGCTCCAGATGCTTCAGTGAGAGTCGCTTTCTGCATGCTAAGGATGATTCTCGCTTCATACATATTTCATCTGTTCGAGTGCATGTGGTTTGGGGTGAATAAAACCAAAGTGATTTCTGTGTCTCCAGCTTTGTCTTCAATATTTAGAGATTGTATTTCTACCCAAGCCTCCGAGATGTTACAAACACAAACAGCCCTTGCCAATGGGCATTGGAGCTCTCTGCAGAGAGGGGCGCAAGACCGAAGATTCCCATTAGCAAATTGGCATCTCATCCTCTCTTCTCCCCAGTGGGCCCTTGTATGAAGCTGAAATGCCAAGCTATTTCCCCAGAGAAATGTTTCCCTCGCAGAGTACATGTCGATCAGATGTGTCACATGTTCCCAACGGTAACGGACTATCTCTCCACCAGCCTCTGTGTACGGTAACTGACAGCAGATGAGCTCATCCCACGCAGAAGTGCTGGGGCCATAAATCTTTCAAAAGATTAAATGGAGGCACCGAATCAGGCACCAAAGTGGGATTAGAAAATATGGTGAGTGACTAAGACAGAGGCTGTTCAGATTCCCCATAAGATTAAGAAACTATCAGAAGTGGCCAGAAGCCCTGTAATCGGGCTGGGCCTATCTTATTCAGATCTTCGACAGTGCTTATCAGTCCCTTTTGATCTCCTAAGGAGATTCAAAAAGAATAGTTGAATAGAAATAGTCATTTCAAGTGTCTTTATTTCCACATAAATCTCCTCTGAAGAAGTCACATCTGATCATGTCACTATACTGCTTAAAATCTGATGGTTCCTGGGGCTCACAGGAAAAAGCACAAATTTCTTAGCATGCAAGTCTCTGACAAATGATTTCCTACTTTCCCGGTCTCCTTGCCGGCTGCTTACTTGTGCTTGAATTATACTTGACTACTTGGGACTCTCATGCATTGTAACACCACATCTTGGCTTATGCTCTTCGTCTGCTGGAATGCCATTCCACGCGTTGTGTGCCTGGCCTCTTCCAACTCATCCTTCATGCCCAGCTGCCTCCTGGAGAAATTCCTGCTGCAGGAGAATTAGTGCTTGCACGTCTGCAGTTACAAAAGTCTTTATAAATTCCTGTAGTATAATATTGTCAGACAGTATTGTCACTATTTGCTTACACGTCTGCTGCTTTGCCGGACTCTGAGCTCCCGTCTTGATATCTGAGCATATTCTTCCTCGAAATCCTGGCACATGGTAGGGGCTCAATGAACATTTGCTGGATTAAATGGAATGGAATGGAATTACATTTTAAAGAAGAGATGGAATACCAAATCCATATGTGACTAAGACCCAATGGTATGTTCTAGCAGGGTTTAGAGTAGGTTTACATAGCTACAAAAGTAACTCTGAAGAAGAAATTAACTGTAGAATTCTTCAGGGGAGCAAAACTATAATATTTTACTTGAATATTTACTTGCATTATTCATTCATTCAATAATTGCTTATTTAAGGCCTGCTATAATGTTCTAGATATCAGGGGTTCAGCAGCAAACAAAATAAATAAAAATTCCTTCCCTCATGGAACCTCTATTTTGGTTAGGATGGGCTCTGGGTTCAATTTCTAGCTTCCTCACTTACCAGTTGGGTGACCTTGGGAAAGTTACTCGACCTTCCTGAGCCTCAGTTTCCTCATCTATAAAATGGAGATAAATAATAATGACTATCTCATAGGGTTGTTGCAAAGATAAATAAGTTAATACATGTGACGCACTTAGAATATCACTTGGCATATAGTATACACTCAGCAAACATTAGTTACCATCGTCTAATCGTTCATTGCACAGCTGAGAAAACAGAGGTACAGACTCTGCACTGGGCCATTGCTCTATTCTCTCACTCACATGTCCCCAGAACTAATCAGCCTGTCAACAGCTGTGTGCGCTCTGTCGCTTTCCTTGTATGTGTCTTCCACTCTTCCACCTGCAACCGACTCTTGCTCCTCACTCTTTGTCTCACCCTTTTCCTTGATTAACACTTGCTTGTCCTTAAGATCTTAGTTTGGAATTGTTCTGTCCGGGAAGCCCGTGGATACAGAAATCAGAGCTATTGGAAGTAAACGAAGTCCGGGTTCCCTGCAGATGGTCCACCTAGATAAATATATTGACAACATACGCAGAGGTGAATTATTCAGATGAGCTCTCTACTTTGCATCAATCTCATTGCTCAACTTCATGTTCTCCAGATACAGCCAGAGGGAAATTCTGGGTCATTTTAGTAAAAATGAAATCATTTCTCTTGACTAGTCAGTGCAGGGTCCTGTCACTTATGTGTCCTTGAGCAAGTTACCTAGTTTCTCCCTGTCTTAGCTTTATCATTTGCCGAATGGGAGCTGCCTCATTAAGTCATTGTGAGAATGAAATAGGATAATTATGCCAAATCTTTAGTACAGTTCCTGGACTATAGTAAGCATTCAATAAATGGCAACAATGCTTATTAACTATTATTAAATTCCTATTTTTCAATGAGTCCTCTTGCTACCTTGTCTAATCAGTTGACTCCATGGTGTGGTATTTTAATGCCAAATCTGGAAAGGAGCGAACATTGCAGTAAATCTCTTCATTAATATGAATTGCTTCCTTAACTATTATGAGAGACTTTACAAAACAAAGAAATCTACTGCATTCTATCCCAGATTCCTTTCTTCTTCCCTTCAATAATCACTTTTTGAGGATACCTGTAGAGATTGGCCAGGTTTACGCAATAACAATCTCCAAATCTCAGTAACTTAAAACACCAAAGATTTATTCCTTGTTCATGTTATATGGCCATTGAGGGTTGGTAAGGGGGCTCTGCTCATTGAAGTCACTCAGTGACCCTAGGGCACAGGGCAGCCATCACCTGAAATGTTGTTGCCAATGGCCAGAGGGAAAAGAGAGCTGTGGATGGCTTTAAACGAGCAATTTAGTGCTTCAGCCTGGAAGTGGCACAACTTGCTGTGCCCACCATTCACTGGTTGTCTGCCCCACCTAAGCCTAAGGGAGCTGGCAGTGCAATTCCAGGAAGAGGGAGAATTCCAGTGCAGATCATGGAAGGCCGTGTTTGACCAGAATGACAATCACAGGACACCAAATATATGCAAAGCACTGTGCTAGCCCCAGTAGAAGACAGGATGATACATAAGCTGTGACTTTGGTCCTCAGGTGACCTACAACCTGGTGGGAGAGATAAGGAACAGCAGAAGGAGGAATAAAACAGATACTACTTCTGAGCTTCCAGCAGCATTCCACTGAGCCTAGAGGATGAGCAGAATGATTAATTCCCACAGCACAGCTTTAGACACTGAAGAAATTCATTACCAGGGCCCTGGCAGGGACTGTAAAGATGTTATTTGGGAGATGAGAACCAGGGCCGTAATAGCTCCTCATTTTTAAAGTTCTAGTGAAGGCTGTCATCACCAACTCCATCATTTATTTAAACATCTATCTGTCTGTGTGATGGGGCAAGCAAGCAGCAGATGTGGTCCTGCCTTTGTGGAGAGCTTGGGAACTAGGGAGCTGCAGGCAGATCATGCACAGCAGGAGAGGGGAGTGAGACACACTCAGATGTGCTCACACTCGATAGGATGCATCTCACGCGTGATTCGGCCTTTCAACCACAGACAGTTATTGGGCACTAATTGGGTGCAAGAAAACAGGGAAGGCAACAGGAAAACAGAGAAAGATGTGGAAGCCTGGGCCCTGCCCTCAAGGTGCTTATGATATATTTAGAGAGATAAGACAGAGATGCAGGGAAAATATCCCAACAGTAGAGATTACTGCCTAAATGAGTGATTCAGACCTGTCCTATAGCATCTGAGGAGAGAAAGAAAGCTCCCCTAGAGAAAGAAGTCCAGGCGCACAGACGGAGGAGGCAGACTCCCTTTACCCTGAGGATGGGTGAGTTTTTGGTTGGCGGAGAAGAGGGATGGCATGGGAAATGGCATATGCAAAGGTCGTTAGGAAGGAGAGTGGAAGGTCCAAGTAGAGTTTAGCCAGAAGAGGATCTTGTGTAAATGAGCAGTAGTCAGACAGGAAGGGAGGTGGGAGACATATTTCCAGGGTCGAATTTCCATGGGGCAGTAAGTGCTCTTTGAAAGAATGAGAACTAATATTTATGAAGCACCAACCACTTAAGGTCAAGGCCTGTGTTAGATGCCTTACATATATTAGTATATTTTATCTTCACACCAGCTCTTAGAGGTTAGCAGGTGTACGGATGAGGAAACCAAGGCTTGGGGGTCAGCTGGTAATCAGGGGCAGAGCTGGGGGTCACACCTAGGACTGTCTGGCATTAAACGTCATGTTTCTTATATCACGTTGTGCTGATTGTCTGTGAAGACTGTGGGGTAGGAGTGTGACCTAGTTACACGACACATTAAGAATATCAAGCAAACTGGGACATAGAAGATGGATGAGGGAAGAGAGACCGGTGCTGGGGAGATTGATAAGGAGGGGATTATAAAAATCACAATTTTGATGACGGCCTGAATTGAGATGATGAAGGAAATGGGTGTTTCCATGAATGTAGGAGAGTCACAAGAAATTGCCCGATTGGGAGGAAAGATGGTGACGTTGATTGTAGACACACTGAGTTTGAAGAAAACAGATGGTAATCCGTGGTAATCCGGCATCATGAGACCAGATTAATGAAGCGTTTATGGTTAGAAGCACAGGCACTGTGTGACCTTAAGCAAGCTACTTAACCTCCATAAGCCTCAGTTTCCCCCTCCGTCAGGATTGCCATAAGGATTAGATGAAGAAATGCATGCAAAGCATTGAACATAGTATCCAAGAAACAGTCAGAGCACTTGAGTAGTGGTAGCTGACATTTTATTCGAGAGGGGAGTCAGAGCTTCAGAATGCATCTTCTCCGAGGGCTGTCTTCCTGGCTGGAAATTCCGGCAATGGGTTGCCTTATGGGCCCTGGAAACTGCCTACAGCTCCCATCATGACAATTTGTCTGACGGATCCACCTGGGTCTGCTCATTTGGACAGTACACCTGTCTTTCTGCACCCCTACCTCCGCAGGGATCCTCCATGGTGTGGGAGGAGGCTGGCCTGCCCTATGGTGTGATGAGCTTAGGAACTCTGGGTTTCCTGAAAGAAGAAGACACGGTACCCACCTTGTCAGTCCACTGTGCCTATGGGGCTGGTAAGTCTCATCTGGACGTCACCAAATTACACTCTCTTTACGTGGGTCGTTGCATGTTCCATACCAAGAGAGTGTTTGAAAGAAGAGACGCTCAAACCCAACCACCATCACCACAAGGCCACATAAACTCTTCCTGTTCTTATCATACAGCAATATGACCTGGTGCCAGAGAATTTCATAAACAAACTTGGATGTACAATAAAAAAAAGTCCCCACACGAGGCAGGCAATCAAATTTCGACATCTTGAAGGCCCCGATGAATTACATACATAGTAACCAGGTATGTCCTCATAAAAGTCATTCTGCCACCCTCACACTCATCATAAAAAGATCTATATTAAAAATCAGCATCATGATGTCCATAAAAGAGTGAAGCAAAAAAATGTAATGTCAAGTTTGATTCTCGCAGGGCCTAAGGCACCCCTGACATGAGGCAGGGCTCCCACGAATGTCAGGGTAACTTAAGGGTCCCAGCTAGCTGGTTGTTTAATAAAGCCAAGGAGTACCCAAAACCTACACTTATAGATAATTCTTTCGAAACTGAAGAACAATAAGAAAAGCACAGCCGAAGGTTTAACTGTTCTGTGAACATTCTCTCCACCGGCCACCCCAGCCTAAAACAGGTCTTGCGGCATCTAAGTATTACCAGACCTGATGTTTATTTTATCCATACATGCCTGCATCACTTCTTCAAAATCAGACATTAATTGCCTGCAATGTCTCCTGTTGTCACAGTCACCTGGCTTTCTTTCTTTCTCTGCTTGTCCCCTTCATCAAAGCCAGTTTGAATTTCTGTCCCCTAAGAGAAGCTTTGTAGAGGTCCTGTAAGTTGGTAAATCAACATCGAGTGAGTTGGTAACTCCCCTCGTGGAAGTTGCCTTCTTGACCTCCAAACAGACCCACCTTGAGAAGAGGTTCTGGGGAACCTGCCATGGGCCTGTCTGTTACTGATCTCACGGGATACCGTTTGCAGGGTTGTGCAAACAAGTGTGGTAGGAATGACGGCATGAGGTGGTCCCTGCAGAAGTCTTAGCCCCTCGGAATATGAAACCTACAGACCTGTTTAGTGACAGAGGAAGAAATTGGGGCCTGGAAGGTCTCAGTGACCTGTCAAACGTCTAAGCTGAACTTCTTACAGCCTCAATTCCCTGATCTACAAAATGGGGGCAACGAAATAAGGATGAAATGAGACTGTTTGTAAATTACAAACAGAAGGACTTCTTTTCCCTTTCAAGCGTCTCCTGGCCCTGCCTTCCTTTTAGAGCAGTGGTGTACAAACATTTCTCTCCCTGTCCCCATCACTCCTCTTCTGGATCATTCAGTGCTGCTCGCTGTCTCTCCACCTCCTTGCGCTTCTCCTCTGTGAAGCAAAAATGTCTGTGTGGTAGAGTTTGGATTAAGACCCACTGTTCTGGGGGCCAATAAGCCTGGACTGAACCTACTTGCCCCCACTGGGGCCTGCCTGTAATCACAGAAGAGCTGGACTGGCTGCTCTCGGAGGACAACCCGGGCAGGAAGGAGGCTTGGCAGCGCCCCGGGCACACTCTCAGAGTTCTGCTGGAAGGGATGGCCTCCTCCATGCTACCCTCCCCCCCCACCTTTGCTGTACACTCTCCCCTGAAACCCAAGCCCCCCTCTTCTTTCTCTAGGCCAAGAGAGTGGGCTTGGCAAAGGCGAGATGGAGGTTCTGAGTTGGGGAAGGGCGAGGGCTGGTGAGGGAGGATGAGTGTTTTATTCCTTCGGGAGGATGAGTGTTTTATTCCTTCGGGGTTGGGGGCTGACTGTTTTAGGAAGAGGAGGCCTATACCTCAGAGCCACTGATAAGGTCATTTATGCAAACTTCAGCTTCTGGAGTGGCTCAAGTGTGCCACAGAGCAGAGCTCATGTCAATTTCCCCCCCCTTCCCGGTTGACCCTCTGACCCTTGGTCACAAGGCTAGGGCTGACTGTACCTCCCCCTCCTTCCTGACAGCAGGCAGGGACAAAGCCACTCCCTGAGGGCTAATGCCACCATGCTGGCTATAGCCTCATCTCCAACCTGTAGGAGCAGGGGAGCTGATCTTCCTGGATGAGATGCTGCCACATACCCTCGGTCACCTGGGACCTTGAGAGAGACCACTCTCTTAAGCTCTGTCTTAGTTTGTGGACATTACTCAGATCAAGAAGGAGAAACAGACACTAGTCCCTTCATCTTTACCCTTGCCCTAGCACAGGGAGCCACCACCCAGTGTCCACTGATTGTGTCACAGGCACTCTTTCTTGGCCTGCGGCCCTCATCCCTGTCCCAGCTGTGTGGGCCCACATAGTCCAATGGCCACATCAGCTTGGGTCTTGGACTGGAAGCCCCTCTTCTCTGAGCATTTTTGTCAAGTGCGGCCATCAACCCTCAGATAGGGAAATGGTAGAGGGTAAATCTTCACCCTCTGACCTCCTCATGGGGTCATGGGAAACCTCATAATGTTTGAAAAAATGCTGGGTTACAGTGAGTGAAAACAGGACAAAATATTTGGATTTGAGATTACCACAGAAAATCTATGACCTGGAGCTGCCAGGTCTTCTCTTCTAACCTGACTACTTTCTCAGAGAGTCTTTCTGAGTTACCAGTGGGACCGGGGCTTCCAGAACTAGGATGAGGGGAACTCATATTTTTTTCCTTGTCACATTTGCCCATCGTTTCTGTCACCTTAGCCAGACTGGAATGAGGAGATAAGCCAAGACAAAGGGAGAAAACTAGTGTGGGCCAAGAGGCAGGGTCCATTTCTCCCTGGGACGTCAAAGGGCACCACCATCCTCTTCTCCCTCCAGGATGCCCTCTACCCTTTCATCACCATCCTGTCAGACTTCGACCGTCATGACCTTCCAAGGCATGCTCGAAAGTTAAGAAAACAAGGGAAGGAGAGAAGAAAAACTTTACACCAACCATGAAAGAACTGTAATCCTGAGACCTGAAGAGAGTGTGCTAAGACATCCTGTTAAACTAATTTTGATTGGAATTTGTTTATACCTTATCCACTTCCTAAGATATTATTGGCAGCTTTCAACAAAAGATGCAGATATAAGAGAGCAAAAATTCAATCTAATCAGAATTCAGCAAGACCCTACTATAGGCAAGGGGTGAGGAAGTTCGGCTTGTGCAGAGATCAGGGGCTTTGGAATAGCTTACAGCTGTGTAACTTGGGCAAGTTATTTAATATCTTTGAGCATCAGTTTCCTCTTCTATAAGACAGAGATAATAATCACTGTACCTACCACACAAGATTATTATTTGGATTTAAGTGTCTGTAAAGTGTTTACTTTAAATGAGCAATTAAATGAGCACTTATACACAGTAACTATTTCTGTGATTGTTTATTTCTGTGCTAGGAAAGCAAATGATGGTGGAGACATTGCCCCTGCTCCATAGGAGACACAGAGGTGGTGAAGGACTTGATGTGTTTGGGGGCAACACTGAGGGTGCCACATGAGTGGGAAATGAGCAATGGGGAGAAGGAAGCTAGGTTTTGCAGGGCCGAACTTTGGATTTGTCCTGTCAGCCATGAAAGTCCACTGGAGCCCTGAACCACTTGGCAGTTTGGAAAGATCACTCTGATAATAATGTCGAGGATGGATTGAAGTAGGAAGAGACAGGAGGCAGTTATGGGCCTGTTGTAAGACGTGAGGTAGAGATGGAAATAGTCCTTTTAGGACCTTGGCAGTGGAGAGGGAAAGTCAGGGACAGAGTCCAAGCCTTCTGGCTTATGTTACTTGGGTTGCTGCACTAGAATGTTGGCTGCATGACACACGCTCCATGTCAGCTCCATGAGGGCAGGAGTCTTGGTTTTGTCCACTGATGTATCCAAAGCACCTAGAACAGTGCCTGGCACATAGTAGGTGCTCAATAAGTATTTGTTGGATGATTGAGTGGATGGTAGTGATATTATCCAAGGGAAGGAAATATAGAGAAGTAGTAAGTTTGAGGGCAAAGAAAGTGAGTTTTTTCAAGATGTGCCAAATTTGAGCAGCCTATGGGACATTCAAAGCCAGCCCTAGTGGTCTAGTGGTTAAGATTCTGTGCTGTCGCCACTGGGGTCTGGGTTTCTTTCCCAGTCAGGGAACCATACCACCTGTCTGTCAGTTGTCATACTGTGGTGACTGCGTGTTGCTGTGATGCTGAAAGCTATGTCACTGGGATTTCAAATAGCAGCAGGGTCACCCATGGTGGACAGGTTTTAGCAGAGCTTCCAGACTAAGACATACTAGGAAGAAGGACCTGGGCACCCACTTCTGAAAAAACTGGCCATGAAAACCTTTGAATAGCAGCAGAGCATTATCTGATACAGCACTGGAAGGTGAGAGGATGGACTAAAGGACTGGGTGGGGTTCCGCTCTGCTGTACACAGGGTCACTAGAAGTTGGAATCGACTCAGTGGCACCACCACCAACATGGGACATCAAATGAAAATGCCTCATGTGGAAAATAGAAAATTGGGCCTGATACTCAGGAGAAAAAGATAGGCTGGAGTAGGGTTTTGAAAATGTTGACCTACAAGACATGGTTGAAACCATGGCATGGTTAAGACCAACCTGGGAAAGGGTATAAAACAAGAAAAGGGTCAAGAATGGAGACCTGGCTGAAGACTCACAGTTTAGAGGGGAAAGAGGGATATAGAAAGAAGAGCCAATGGATAGAAAGGGTAAAGACCAGATAAAAAAGTAGGAGACAGGAAAGGGTGTTGTCTTGTAGACTCTGAGAAGTAGCTTCAAGAAAGGAGTAGGAGTGTGAGCTGCTACAGAGGGTTTAGGTAGAAAGAGGGTGATTGCAAAGGGCTACCTGATCTGGCAGTTGGGACATCATCATTGAGCCTACGGGCGGTAGGGATGGAAGCTGGATCACAGCCCCCACCCCCTCCCTTGGTGACCAACAGAAGGGTTTTCTCACCATTTTCCATTTTCTTTTTCCAAATAGTTAGCAAATGATTCTAAATAATTTTAATTAAATGCAAAACTAAATACGCACATTCATGCAATACTTAGGTGTGACTTCTTTCCCAATTTATAATGTCCTTGCTCAGCAATAATGTCACCAATTTAAAAATCAGAATAAAAAATAGAAACGTTCAAGTATCTAATAATCTTGTTCACTTTCCCACTTTGCTTCCATGTGATGTTTTAGGTTATTCTTGTAGCTATTAAGAGTACTCTAATCCTCACAATTTGGGAGCAAGTTGTCACCTCAGAGAACTTTAAATTGGGTGCGTTCTTGCCTCTACGTCTGTGAAAACTTCATGTTTCCTAAATGTCATTTTCTGAACTTTAGATATGCAAACTTAGAGTGAGACTTCAAAATGCAATGATTTCTTTTTACAGCCATGATTAGGTTTGTCTAAATCATTTGGTCAGCTTAGACAGTTGTATTAAAATCTTTTTAAAAAATGATAGAAACCAGATCATGCTATCTAAAGTATACATCCTTTCCTGTTGTTTTGGAAAGCCAAGGGCACATACTTCATATGCAAGACCCTCATTCTCAGGACTGTTACATATGGATAATCAAGTGCTGGTTACGCATTTTTATACAAACTCGGCCTTCACAGCTCAGCTGCTCGGCCGAGGCCTGGCCCCAAGAAAGGTTGCCTGGATCTGCAGCCTTGCATAGCGTGAGTGATATAGCGCAGTATTCTTGTTCATATAAATATTTTAAGTTGGAAAAAATCCTTTTGTTATTTTTCTCCCTGCCTAAGAAATACTTCTATGAACGCTTCCCATAACAGAGCCTTTCTCTGACTTCAGTAACTGCCCCGGGTGACAAGGAAATAGCTTCTTGGCACTGTTGGTTTTCCACGACTGTTTTAACAACGGCGAGAGACTACGCAGAGCCACACCACTTTTAGGTGACTAGAAAGGTTCCTCACTTCCTATAAACTCTTCATCCTTTCTCCTTGCCAGTTCCGGATGTGGGAAAAATTAACAATAGCATGAATACTTCCTAAGCAAGTATACCCGTCAGACCATTAACCTCAGAGAGTCCAACTTCTTTGAAAGTTTCTAATTTCCTTCCCATTGTGGTCTGGTGCAACTGGTCATCTGGATTTTTATCCAAGGATTCATTCTTCTAGGAAGCCTTCTGTGACTACTTCTAGCCCACAAGGTCTCTTCCTTCCTGTAGTGCATGTGTGTGTGTGAGCATGCGTGTGTGACTTGCCTTTTTTTCCCCTTACCCTTCTGTATTATCTTCTATTTGCTTGTTCAGATATTTGCCTTCCCCATCCCTCTTGTTAATCTACAAAATCCTCCAGAACAAGGATTGTATCTTCTTTTTCTTTTGTTTTCCATTTCAAAGTATCTAGCCAGAGATTAGGCATCCAAGAAGTATTTAATCGGCACTCATGGGTGAAATGATGCTAGGACAGAAAACTAAACGCTAGGATCTGGGGTCATACCCCTTCCTCCTGACTAATACATTTTGCTCTGTGATCCTTACCCTGGGCTTCAGTGGGGATCCATGAACCCTCTAAAACTGTGACAAAATTTTAGTGAAATTGTGCTTATGTGTGTGTGCATGCACACTCTTTTGGGGACAAAATCCTCAGGCTTCATCAGATTCAAGGGGCATCCAAGATCCTCAAGGGCTTGAGGAATGAGCCCCCTCAATCCCCTTGGTGCTGGCAATGGACCCCGCAAGGACTCAGTGCTTTTTCAGAACCAGTCAAGTATCTTCCAGACATGAAGAATTTTACCATTAACAGCATTAGGGATGAGATGGAGTCAGGGAAGAAAGGTTCTGAGTTGGCCAAAGATCAAAGGCCAGTTTGGCTGGGAGACTCTGGGATCCCCCTCCGTGCTTGTCAAACATGATCCAAGCATTTAGTGTGTTTGGCATTGTTCTTCCCCCTTTCCCCACCTCCAGACTCTTGCCTCTATTGGCTTTTTCAGGCTATATCCCAGTTACAAATCCTGATAATAGTGATTTCCTTAATTACATTTCCTTAATATCTTCTGGACATTAATATTAACATATTTTCTAGACATTGCTGACATGGAAGCAAACCCATAGGAAGAAGAAGAATTGGAAGAAGGGGAGAAGAAAGAGAAAAATACAAGACTATAAAGATAGCAGAATATGACTCTGGTGCCCAAATATGTGACAGATGATGGCAATTGTATGGAGAGCTTCCTATGTCTCTTAAAGGGAAAATAGTTCGCCAACCTGGAAACAGAAAGAAGACGGATTATTCAGTGCGTGTTTCAAATAAATTATCTTAGTTCATTAGTAGCAATATTTCTAATGAACACTTAGGGCTGGTATGAATCACTTCTCTGCTGACTCCATTAGGAAACTGATTGAGTGTGCAGTTGAGAGGGATGGCAGAGAGAGAAGTTGAGAGATCTGTGATTTAGAAGGTGGGCAGCTCTTCTCTAATAGGTTTGAGTGTCCTCTAACTTCACAAAAACAGGGCTTCACAAGCTCAGCTGCAGAGGCAGCCTCTGGTTAAAAGATGCTGCAGGTTGAGTCCTTCACCGAGAGGCTGGCTCATATGAAATTTGCGCCAGTGGTTCACTCATTGCCATGGCAACCACTCGAATGCAGAGAAGTGCATTTGTTCATTTTTACAATTATTCTATTATTTATACTGAGGTATCTTTGAGAGGATCATACATTTCTGGGGAGGAGCCAGAAAAGCTATCCCTGAGACAAAAAGGACAATTAACCACAGATGCCCGAGTTGGAAATACATGTTTGCTAATCACTAGGGGCACCCTCTCTTCCCACCTAGCCCTGAGGGAAATCTTCAATCCCTGAGGGGATTTTCTGCTGTTCACAAAATAGGGGAATTGGCAGGTTTCACTTATCAAACCCTGTTCTCAGAAATCTGCAGACAGTTCGTCTCCTTTGCCAGATCTTTTTCTTTTTTGATTCAGGGTTTTCTCACAGTGCATGGTTCATTATACTTAATTGCCTAGAATATGTCACTACATGCAAAAATAAGGTGACTTTTTAAAAACTCACTTGAGAAAACTTCTTGTCTGATTCTGAAAACATAATGCAGAATCTAGGCTTAAAATATAATGAATTTTGCTTTTGAGGAATCTAGCAAAATAAATGAATAAATAAACAAGCAAATGCATTAGCGAGGAAATAAACAAATTCTCGAACTCTTTAATATTTAGTGTGGATAACTTGATATGCTTCTAATTTTTGCTGGTTTGATTCCAGGGATTTAGAGTAAAAGGTGTAGGAATAGGGGCAGTTCCTATAGAGAAACAGAGTGACAGAAGGTTCCAATCCAGTGAGCAGAGATATATGGCCAAAGAGATTTCTCTTGACACATTGATTATTTCATAATTGCGTGTAACATATATATATAAGTGCATATGTAATAATATAATAATATATAAAATGTAGAGCATATGTAACACATATATACTAGAACTGACTTAAAAGTTCAAAAACGGAACATTGGTTTATTATGATTTATACAAACAATGGAATACGTGTAGCCATTAGCCAGTGAGAATGATGATATTGGTAAACTTGTTGACATGGACTAATGCCTATGATATATTGAGTTTTTAAGAAGAAAAAAGAAAAAAAGAGCAGATTAAAAACAATATGTATTTTATCACCAAATTTTGCTTAAAAATCATCTATGTGTCTACCTATATTTATATTTACAGAGAAAAAATATTTAGAAGTAGAGCCGTTGAAGGTTTAACAGTCATTATCTCTGGAGATGGGATTGTGTGTAATCTTTCTTGTTTTTTCCTTCCTTCATGGACTGTGAGCAGAATAGTGATATGGTTGTAGTTGTAGTCTATGATTTATTAATCACCTACTATGTGTCGGGCACTGTTTTATGTGCTGGGGATGTAATGGCAAATGACTTACTTGGCTCCTGTTCTCCTGGAACTTCTGTTTTATGACTAGCTATATCAGCCAGACTTCTTAGTTGCAAACAAGGGAATCTATTCTGCCAACTTGAAGCAAAAACGTGATTTATTAAAGGATATTGGTCACTGCTCAGAATTGTTGGGCGACCTGGAGGCCTAGATTCAAGGCTAAGCTTTCACAAGCAATCCCCCAAACCATAGCACAGAACTGGCCTGATAAGGTAGCTACCTCTGCTGTCGTTGCTACTGCCAAACAGGAAATGAAATGACTTTACTGCACCTCCTACTCCTCCAGCACCAAAGCTACTCTTGCATCAAGAACTTGTCTTTGTAACTCTTGCTACTCTCGAAAGCTGGACACATAGGCTGTCACCTACACCAGCAAAGATAGCAGCTCCATGCATACATGGAATCCTAGGTGTAGATAGTCAGATGATGGCCAGAGCCCGGGTCACCTGCTTACATCCTAGCTGCCGAAGAGGCTGGGAATTTGGGTTCTGAATTTTGGATTCTGACTTCACATGAATGACAGTGGGGGAAATTCACACATTGACAAGGCTGAATTCATAATATAGGAATTTCCCCCATTAGAGAAAGACTTTTGAAAGGATAATAGCAGCCAGGAGTCTGACAAAAGTGCTTTTATAAGGCCATTTATAGTAATCAGAACTTTTGAAATTACATGTAATGGAAACCCAATTCAAACTAGGTTAAGGACAAGAAATTAATTGACTCTCCAAACCGAAAAGTCCAGGTTCATGCTGACTTCTGTTGTGGTTGGATGAAGGGACTCAAATGATATCATCAGTCACCAATCTCTCTCTTTCTTGTCCGATTCTCTTATGGGGAGAGTATGATGGCCCCTAGGACTCACACATGCCACATTAGAATCATTAGTAGAAATAGAACATTCCCCCAGGCATAAAGGACTTTGATTGGTCCAGTTTGGATCATGTGCCCATCATTGTACCAGTCACGTGCCAGGGACTCTGGTCATATGCCAACCCTATGGGCTTGGGTGTGATGGTGTCAGCTCCATTCCCAAACATATAGAATATGTTCCCCACAGATAAAAGGTACATCTCAGCTCCATCACTTACTAGTTGTATCATCTTGGGCAAGTCACTTAATTTCTCTAAACCTCAGTTTTCTCACCTGCAAAATGAAAATAATAAGACTGTCTACTTCATAAGGTTGTTAAAGGTTGAAAAGAATTCCTATTTGTAAAGCACAGGAGAAATATCTGCCACGTGATTAGCGGTATTTGTTTGCTATTATAATTCTATTCTGTTAGTTAGGAGAAGGGAGAAGAAATGACAGGCAGCTCAAACTCACACATTTCTTTTGCACCCTGGATCAGGCAGTTGAAAAGATGAGTCTGGAATTTAAAAAGAGACCTTGGCTAGAGTCTGCTGAACACAGCAGTTCTCTCAGTTACAGTGCTCAAAGGGGAGGGTGGAGCATACGACCTCTCAAGGGAGAAAGTGTGGAGGGGAGGAGGACGAGGAGGGCTAGAACACAGCTCTGTAAGCCGGTGAAACTTACAACACTGATGTTTTCCACATCATGCCCCTCTCAATGGAAATGTTAAACGTGCTCTTTTTTTTTAAGTGTCTCATTCCTACTTTGTGACTAGGTCCTTTCTTGAGATACTTCTGAACCCTATACGCCTTAAGGATTTTTAAAAGATAACAGATTATTTGGCCACATTAAAACTAAAGATTTTAGTTCAAGCAAAGTAAACTATAAAGTTAACATATGGGTGACAGACTGGAAATAAATGCAATGTCTGAAACTGACAGGGATGAGTATCCAGAATGTGAGGAACTCCTGAAATTGAAGAAGTAAAGCATGTGAATAGGAAGCGAGAGTTATCTTATCCCACAGATACCCACAAAGAGGTCCATAATGACATTTATATTAGAATATTCCTAGAAATAATGTTATAATAGGACAAATTTGCAAGCAACCTAGATATTCATCAGCAGGGTTATAGATACTGTAGAATATGACACAGTGAACAAAAGCTATGAACTAGATGTACCAATAGCAGCATGAATAGACCCTAAAAACAGTGTTGAGTGACAAAATAAGAAGCAAAATGAGATCTTTAAGTCAATACCTCTTGGTAAGTTACAAATGCAAATATACGTAAAAGAGCACTATGAATTTAGCAAGGATATGAGCATGTTTAAAGACACAAATATATTAGAGTGGACAGCTTTTGGGGAAGGGGAGGGGAAGAGAGAAGAGAATTGAAAAGAAAAATAAATGAAAAAAAAGTCTTCCTTCCTTTCCATTATCTCCTCAAAGAGAGTGTATATATAAGAATTTGTCAAATCTCAACCAATTCCAAGACTGAAAATTTCGGTGAAACAATAATTTTGGGGGTACAAAATAGTTTCATATATGTTTGTGAAACGTGGAAATTCTCTCACATCTCATATCCAATTAATTAATGTATCCCTTTGTCTCTTCCTTCAAATTATATCTGGAATCTGCCTACTTCTTTCCACCTCCACTGCTATGCCTTGTTCTAATTCATCGTCTTTTCTCACTATAACTAATGTAATTGTCTCCAAACAAGTTTTCCTGCCTCACCATGCCCCACCCCAGCTCTCCCATCCCAATCAAATCTCCAACCAGAAGCCAAAAGGATCTTTTAGATGCCTAGTTCAGATCATATCACTGTTCAACTGAAAACCCACCAATGGTTTCCCATCTAACAGAATAAAACCCTTGCATACATAGGTCTACAAGGCTCTGCATGACTTGGCCCTGCCCTCACTCTCCAGCACACCCCTGAGACTTCAAATCCCATCTCAGGGCTTTTGCACTTGCCACTTTCTCTGCCTAGAACCCTAATCCCTGCTCAGGTTCATCTCATCAAAGGGGTCTTCTCTGACCACCATCTCTAAAATAGCAAATCCTCTTTCTTCCTTCCTATCTACCCTCTTTACCTTGTTTTATTTTTCTTCATGTATTTATCACCACCCAACAGACTATTTGTTGCCAGATGCTTCAACCCCACTGGAAAGTAGGTGCCTTGATGATAGGGAAGTCTTTTGATGTCCTACTCAATTTTCAGTGCATTCAATAAACACTAGCTGAGAGAATAAACCAAAGAATGAATGAAATATACAAGGAGGAGGGGGGAGAGAGAGAGAGAGGCATACAGAGAAGGAAAGACAGAGAAGAGACACCTGCTCTCTGTTGGAGCTGCCTTGCTTGAAGTAAGAATGATTCTTTTGGACTAATCCCTCATCATTCTCCTTCCCCCTCCAGACTTCCTCCCTGGCTCCTTCAGGTGTGGGGATTGAGCCAAAAGCAGCTGCAATATGGAGTGGAGGCTTTTTCTGTCTCTGCTCAGGAAGGGCTACTTCCCCGTGACATGGAAGACTGACAAATATTTCCTGATTTTTACCAACCCTGGGAGGAAATTGTACATCTGAGGAAGCTAAGTACCTTTTCAGACAGGTATAGACAGCTCCAAAAACATATTAATTCTTTTTCTGATTTAAAAGCATATGTTCTCTGCAGAACATTTAGAAAACATAGATAAGTAAAAAGTAGAAAATACAAATATCCAGTACCTTCAGTATCCAGAGATAACTTCTGATAATTTTTTGATTTACTCCTTTGCAATTTATTTTTCTGTATATATGGGATTTTAAACAATGAAACTTTATGAGAAAGGTATTTCACTTCTGTGGTTTTCCTTCCAAAAAAACATAACTCATGTCTAATCATGAGAAAAACATCAAGCAAATCCCAGCTGAGGACTATTCTACAAGGTGCCTGACATTAATCCTCAAAACTTTCAAGATCAAGAGTCAGGTCAGCATCATGGCAGAGTGAGTTGTTCCTTTTGTCTCTCCCCTCTAAGTGACAGCCAGTAGGACATCCACAGAGCAAGAAAGGACTCTTTGCACAGCACACCAGAACACCTGAGCAATCCATGCATCTGTACATCTGCAGGTGTGTGGACTGGACCTCCTGGAGGCAGTGGACCAGAGGAGCAGCAGCAGCAGCTCCTGAGACTGCTGGTTCCAGGAACCGCAGCTGTGCCTGCCACCAGAGGCCCCAGGAACTGAGGTAACACCCATGAACACAGGCCCCAGGAATCTAGGCACCCCACACTCCCGGAGCTGCCAGGAATCACTGCAGGCTCACCACTGGAGACTCCAGGAACTGTGATGATACATGTGACCCAGCCCTTCTCCTGGCAGCAGTGCCTCCAACACTGGCCCTTCTAGCAGCAGGGGCTGCATGCAAGACATGGATACCCCTGGCAGTGGTGGCAGTACCAATGACCTGAGGTTCCAAAAACCACACTGGCACTGGAGACCAGAGACTGCAGGAGCTGCAGCGGCACTTGAGACTCAGCCCCTCTCCCTCCCCCAGAAGTGGCAAGTGGTGCCCATGCCTTGAGGCTTCATGAAACATAGTGGTGCCCATGACCCATCCCCCTCCCCCTCTCCTGGAGCTGGTGCCTCCAACACTGGCCTTTTCAGCAGTCGGGGCTGCATTCAAGACCCTGATGCCCCTGGCAGCCATGGCAGTGCCCATGACCTGAAATTCCAGGAATTAGGCTGACCCCCAAGACCAGAGGCTACAGAAGCAGCAGCAATGCCCATGACACAGCCCCCAGCAGTGGCACCCTTGACACCAGCCCTACCAGCAGCAGGGACTGCATACAAGTCCCTGGTTCCCTGCAGCAGTGGCAACACCCATGAACCCAGTGCCCCTGGCAGTGGTGTTGCCAGCACCCCAGATAACCTGGGAGCAGCAGTGCAGGTGGCACATGTGGCAGCAGTACCTAAGCCTGTGGAGAGCCCATGGAGAGCTAGGTAACAGTGACAGCCTACAACCCTAGTCCCCCCAGCTGCAGAGGCACCTGCAAATTTGGCCCCCCTCACTCATAGCAGTGGCACCTGCAGACCCAACAAACCTGGACTTGGTGGAAGTGCCTGTGATCTCAGTTCCCATCCCATTCTCCCCCTCCACCCTGCTGCAGTGGGGAACACATGAACCAGGTGACCCTGGAAGCAGCAGAGGTGCTCACAGCCCAGTGACCCTGGTGGCAACACCTGTGACTGCAGCAATATCATAAGCAGCAAGGCACCAGCAACCTCAGAGGCACAAGAAGCACAAGGAGGGCACTGAAAGCACTTCTGGCAGAGGCAGTGGAGAGTGGAAAGAACAGGTTCTCAAATACAACCAGAGTATCTTAGAATCAAACTAAACAAAGCCTCACTCAAGGATGAAAGGTGTTTGCTACCACAAATGTGCTGTGCAGAACAACTCATCAAGCACCATAAAGAACTATAATAACATGGCAGCAGAAAAAGAAATGACAATTCTCCAGAAACCAAACTTGAAGCCACAGAAGATTGTGACCTAACTGACAGAGAATTCAAAATAGCTGTCATGAAGAAATTCAAAGAGTTACAAGAAAACTCAGAAAGACAGTTCAATTAGCTCAGGAATAAAATTAATGAACAGAAGGAGTACTTCACCAAAGAGACTGAAACTCTAAAGAAAAAGCAAACAGAAATTCTGGAGCTGAAGAACACAATAAATGAGATGAAGAATAAAGTAGAAAGCACTGGAAATAGCGCAGACCATATGGAAGAGAGAATTAGTGAACTTGAAGATAGAAATCTAGAAATGATTCCAGTGGAAGAGGAGAGAAAACTGTTTCTTTTTTTAATGGAGAAATTCTATGAGAAATATTTGACTCAATTAGGAAAAGCAACATAAGGATAATGAAGGAGAAGAGAGGGAGAAAGGAGCAGAGAACTTCCCAAACTTGGAGAAGGAACTGGATATACAAGTACATGAAGCTAATAGAATGCCTAATTATCTCAATGCAAAGAGACCTTCTCTAAGACACATTACATTAAAATTGTCATAAGTCAATGGCAAAGAAAGAATGTTAAGGGTGGCCAGAGAGAAGAAAATAACTTGCAAAGGAACTCCCATTAGCCTATCAGCAGATTTCTCAGCAGAAACTCTACAGGCTAGGAGAGAGTGGAATGACAAAATCAAAATATTGAAAGATAAAAACTACCAGCCATAATACTCTATGCAGCAAAATTATCCTTCAGATATGAAGAAGAAATAAAGGCTTTCCAAGACAAACAAAAGTTGAGGGAGTTCATCATCACTAGATCTGCCTTATAAGAGACATTGAAAGGAGTCCTCCTACCTGAAACAAAAAACAAAGGTATATAAAGCTTTGAGCAAGGTGATAAATAGACAATCAGAAAATTGCAACTCTATATCAGAATAGGTTAATAAACAATTATAACATAAAAGCTTAAGGGAAAGAAAGCATTAAAAATAACTATAGCTACTTCAATTTGGTAACAAACTCACAATACAAAAAGGGATATTTTATGAAAACAAAAACATAGAAATAGAAGAGGAAAAGGACTGAACCTGTATAGGCAAATGGAGATAAAATGCCATCAGCAAAAAAAGTACTATCTCATCTATGAGATCTTTTATACAAACCTCATGGTAACCACAAAACAAAAATTCAGAGCAGAGGCACACAACAGAAAAAAAAGAGGAAACTGAGAAACACATCACAGAATACCACCAAACTGAAATGGCAGACAGAAACACAAAGAAAAAGAAACAATGGAAATATAGAGCAAACAGAAAACAAAAGACAAAATGGCACTATTAAGCCCTCATATATCAGTAATCACCCTAAACGTAAATGAATTAATTTCTCCAATCAAAAGTCACAGAGTGGCTGGATGGATTAAAAAACAAGACCGAACAATATGCTGCCTCCAGAAGACCCATCTCAGCTCAAAAGGCAAACATAGGCTCAGAGTAAAGGGATGGAAGATGATACTTCAAGCAAATGGCAACCCAAAGAAAGTGGGTGTAGCCATACTTATATCAGACAAAATAGACTTCCAGCCAAAAAAGATAAGAAGAGACAAAGATGGACAATATATAATGATAAAGGGGACATTCCACCAAGAAGACATAACGTTTATTAATATTTATATGCGCTTCACATAGAAACACCAAAATATATAAAGCAATTATTAACAGATCTAAAGGGAAAAATTGACAGCAACACAATAATAGTAGGGGTCTTTAATACCTCACTAACATTGATCATCCGGACAGAGAAACAACAAGGAAACATTGGTCTTAAATGAAACACTAGACTAGATGGACTTAATAGACATATATAGAACATTCCCTCCAAAAGAAGCAGAATACACATTCTTCTCAAGTGCCCATAGAACATTCTCAAAGATAGACCATATGTTGGGAAACAAATAAGTCTCAATAAATTTAAGAAGATTGAAATCCTATCAGGCATCTTTTCTGACCACAATGGTATAAAACTAGAAATCACCAACAAGAAGTAAGCTGGAAAAGTCATAAATATGTGGAGACAAAACAACATGCTAGTGAATAACTATTGGATCAATGGAGGAATAAAAAAATACCTGGAGACAAATGAGAGTGAAAACACAACATACCAAAACCTATGGGATGCAGCAAAAGCAGTACTAAGAGGGAAGTATATAGTAATACAGGCCTACCTGAAGAAACAAGAAAAATCTCAAATAAACAGTTTAACACTACATCTAAAAGAACTAGAAAAAGAACAAACAAAGCCCGAAGGCAGCCCGAAGGAAGGAAATAATAAAAACCAGAGCAGAAATAAATGAAATAAAGACTGGAAAGACAATAGAAAAGATCAGTGAAACTAAGAGCTGGTTCTTTGAAAAGATAAATAAAATTCACAAACCCTTAGCTAGACTCAATGAAACTAGCATAAAGAGAAATCAATGACAAAATCCCATTTACAATCTCAATAAAAAGAATAAAATACCTAGGAATAAATTTAACCAAGGAGGTGAAAGACCTGTACACCAAAAACTATAAGACATTGTTGAAAGAAATTGAAGAAGGCATAAAGAAATGGAAAAACATTCTGTGCTCATGGATTGGAAGAATGAACATCGTTAAAATGTCCATATTACCTAAAGCAAGCTGCAGATTCAGTGCAATCCCAATCAGAATCCCAATGGCATTTTCTGTGGAAATAGACTAAAGAATCCTAAAATTTAGATGGAACAACAAAAGACCCTGAATAGCCAAAGCAATCCTGAGAAAAAAGAACAAAGCTGGAGGTATCACACTCCCTGATTTCAAAATATTTCAAAGCTATAGTAATCAAAGCAGGATGATACTGGCAGAGAAACAGACACACAGGCCAATGGAACAGAACTGAGAGCCCAGAAATAAATCCACACATCTATGGACAGCTAATTTTTGACAAAGGAGTCAAGAACATACAATGGAGAAAGAAAAGTCTCTTCAATAAATTGTGTTGGGAAAATTGGACAGCCATATACAAAAGAACACTGCTGGTGGGAATGTAAATTGGTGCAGCCACTATGGAAAACAGTATAGAGATACCTCAAAAAATTAAAAATAGAAATACAATATGATCCAGCTATTCCACTTCTGGGTATTTATCCAAAGAACATGAAAACACTAATTCAAAAAGATATATGCCCCCACTATGTTCGTTGCAGCATTATTTGCAATAGCCAAGACTTGGAAGCAACCTAAGTGCCCATCAAAGGATGAATGGATAAAGAAGATGTGGTATATATAGACAATGGAATACTACTCAGCCATAAAAAAGATGAAATTTTGCCATTTTCGACAACATGGATGGACCTCGAGGGTATTATGCTAAGTGAAATAAGTCAAATGGAGAAAGACAATTACCATATGACTTTACTCAAGATAAACAAGCAAACAAATACATAGATATGAGAACAGATTGGTGGTTACCAGAGGGGAAAGGGGCAGGGGGAGAACAAAAGGGGTAAAGGGGCACATGTGTACAGTGATAGGTAGAAACTAGACTTTTGATGGTGAACATGATGCAGTCTATACAGAAGTTGAAATATAATGATGTACACCTGAAATTTATATAATGTTATTAACCAATGTGACCTAATTAAAAAAATTTTCAAGGTCATCAAAAAGAAGGAAAATTTGAGAAACTGTCATGGCCAAGAGGAGCCTAAGGAGACTTCATAACTTAATGTTATGAGGGATCCTGGATGGGATCCTTGAACAGAAAAAGAACATTAGGGAAAAACTGAGGAAATCTGAATAAAACATGAATTAGTTAATAATAATAGATTAATATTAGTTCATTAATTGTGATAAATGTATCACAGAAAGGTAAGATGTAAATAATAGGGGAACCTCTGTATGTGTGGGAAGCAGAAGGTATGGAAACTCTCTGTACTATCCTCACAATTTTTCTGTAAACCTAAAACTTCTAAAATTAAAGTTTATTTTAAAAGTGGCATATGAAATACTCCACCTCAAATATATTAGAGCCCTGCATAAGAATAAAAAAAGAATTGCTTCTGGAAATGTCTCGTGTCTAGTAGAATTTTTCTTCGCAATTCAGTATACACCTTCCGTCCCAGTCACTGTTGGGCTGGCGGATAGAGTTCACTGTTTCTGGTGACAGAAAACGCTATTGTGTAATTAGCTCTCTATCAGGTATAGCCTGAGGATTTGCATGTTTTGCCATGTTTAGATTTCAGCTCAGCACTCAGTCATGTTATTTTAAGATCCTTGGCCTTTACAGGAAAAGGAGAGCATGGAAAAACACATCAATTTTTATAAAACTACATGTCTAACAAAAATGATTTACATGGAAGTGAGCAATTGGACAAGACGTGGAGGTCAGCAGTCCTGTTCAGAGAACTGTCTGCATGGAATTTCCTTGTTTTAAGAAAATCTTTTTCCCTAGTTTGTGGAAAGGATAGTTTTCCTCCTCTGAAAAGGGTGGAAGGGTGAAAAATTGGATCCATTTTGCAATCAATCCACCACAAGATATAATAAATAATGCATGTGTATTTATTCTATGTAAATTTACACATACAATAAATACACATGCATTATTCATCTATCTATCTATAGAGAGACAGATCTATGATACAACTCATATAGAGAGATCTATATATAATTGTATAACGTAATATAATCTAACGTATAGTATCTACATACAAATACATTCTATACACACATTACATGTTAGATCATATTATGTATTAGATCTGTCTCTCTCTTTCAAGCATAAAACAAATACCCATAAGACAAACACTCCTGCACTCATCACACAATTTAAGATAAAGACTATTTCAATATCTTTGAATCCTCCTCTGTACTCCTCCCTCATCACCACCCTTTCCCTGGAGGTAACTGTCCTGAATTTATATTTGTTCTCTTGTTTTCTTTACAGTTATTACCAGACAAAAATATATCTCTAAACAATATCTTTTTAGTTTTGCATATTTTTGAATTTATATAAACAGAATTAGACTGAATGAATATTTCTGTGACTTGTTTTGTTCACTCAATAATATGGGCCATTTCTAATATATGTTCATTTGCTGCTTATGTTTCCTCTTCTGTAAAATATCTTTTTATAACATATCTATTTTATCACTTTCTTATTAAATTTTAGGAGTTTTAAAATATTTACATTCTGGATACTAATCACTTGTTGGTTATACACATACGGCAAGTATTCTGTCCTAATTTCTAACCTTCCTTATGGTCTTTTGAATAAAGAGCTCTTAATTTTGATTTAATCAAATATATCAAAAATTTTCTTTACGGTTTGTGCTTTTTGTGTCTTGTTGAAGAAAATCTTCCCTACTTTCAGATCCTTAAGATAGTCTCTATTATTTTCTTTGAAACATTTAAAAAATTTTTAGATTTACCTTGTCTTGCTTGATCCAACTAGAATCCACCTTTGTGTAAGATGAGAGAAATAGTCCCATTTCATTTTTGAAAGTGTTTCTCTGTTGTCTTTTGATTTTTAATGCTGCTGTTGGGAAGTCAATTTTCAGTCTAACCATTTTTTCCCACATAATACATCTTTTCTCTCTTAGAAGATCTTTTCTTTGTTATTGTGATCTGTAGTTCCACTATGATGTATCCAGATTGGGGTTTCTTTGCTTGTGACTTGTTGGGCTTCCTGAATCTGAGTATTTGTGTCTTTCATCAGTTCTGGAGAATTCTTGGCTAACACCTCTTTAACATTACATTGCCCCCATTTCCTTTATTACTTCCCTCTGATATCTCATTGGATGTATGTTAGCCTTCTGAGTCTACCTTCTAGGTATCTCAAACTGTCATATAGTCCACCATGTAGTCTCTCTGTACTGCATTCTTGGCAATTACTTCAGGTCTATCTTCCGGTTCACTAATTCTCTTGTCAACTGTATCTAATGTGGTATATAATATGTCCACTGAGTATCTAATTTTATTTAGTATACTTTTTTATTTTTAAAAGTTCTATTTGGCTTTCCTTTATACTGCCTGCTCATTAAAAAAAAACATTTTAGTATAAAACACTTCAAACATATCAAAGTAAATATATGTTAATTTAAATTTTATGTCTAATTTTTCCAATATATGTATTCTTGTGGGTCTGATGCTATTAGTTGTTATTTCTGCTGGCTCTTGCTCATGGTCATTTGTTTTCTCATGTGTCTATGAATTTTTTTATTTTACTGTGAGCTTATGGTCATTAAAACTTTTCTGTAGGAATTCTTTGAGACTTGAACTTCCCCACAGATTTGTGATTGCTTCTTCCAGGCACCTTGAGTCATTACTAACCTGTAATTATTTAAATTCAGTTCTCAGGTTGAGTTTTTTAGGCCACTAAAGAGTATGAATTTTGACACTAAACCTATGGAATGGTCACTTTGTGGTTAGTAATTCTTAGAGGAGCCTTTATTTTCCTTCTTTATCCAGAGTCAAAGCTGACAGTTAAGAGTTCTCGCTGTGTTCTTGCTGTGATATTAATTTTATTTTTCCAGTTTGCATTCACTGAGGCTATTGCCTCTTTGTAGGACTGGCTCCTTGTAAGGATCTCATTTGCCTTCCTAGCTTGCATAAACTCCAGGTATTGTCTTCTATCCCCAGTACATGCTTATACCCTGTTAAAACAAAAAAATTCTTCACGGCCATGTATTGGCAGATTTCCTGAAGACAAGATTTAGCTTTAATGTCCAGTTACTGCTTTGGATTCATGCCTTTTTACAATGAGTATTTTTTTAAACTCTGCTAAGCATTTAAAATCATATTATGAATATTTTACTCAGCATTTTAAGGTGTTCTGTACTGGGATTCCTTAGGGTATCCACTGTACCAACACATCCCCAGAAAGAGGAGAAATTAGCCCCCTTGAAAGTGTCTCCCAGCTGTTCCTGAGACCCTCCCATTTAGGGGGCTGTGTGATGAGCTTCTAGGTTCAGATCCTCTAAAATCTGCACCCTTCTGTTCTGGCTTCCTCATCCGACCATCACACCTTTACTATCAATGACCTTCATGTGTTCCTCATTCTGCTTAGCGAAGCTGTCCTTCACTGGTGACCACCACTGTCACTACTGTTTTTGGACTTGGCGTGAGACACTGTTCTTCCTTTTCTTACTTTATGCCAGACACTAGCCCTTGTCCTCAGTTCTTTAAAGCACAGAAGGTATGAGAGAGAGAATTATAACATAGAGATGTGTGTACAAATACTGCCCTGTGCCAGACCCATCCTCAGGACTACTGGTTCACCTACCTCTCTGCCTCTCTCCTACCCTGTTGCCATGTGACAGTGGTTACTTTACTTTCCAACACCTGGGGTCCTGCACTCATGAATGGGGTTTGGAGTCCAGCTAAAATTCACAGAGCCATAGACAGTGGAATTTTCAGTCTCTTCTTCACAAGCCAAGCCCTATCTTCCCAATCCCTATTTTGTTTTCCAGGACTGACTGCCTCCCATGGTCATTGGAAGGCAGATTTTTTTCTTTTTTAGAAAAGTCCAGGGAGGTATGGCTTTACCTTATGACTCCCCACTTCCAAGACACCACAACACTAGTCTCTGACATTAGTGCATTTTTCAACATCTGGGTCTTTTTGTCTCATATAACACCATGTATAGGACTAGCCCATTTTAGTTTCGACTGCACTGAGCCTAGTTCATTTCTTTTTCTGATGCCCTGTGGACAACGACTTACATAAGAAACACACACAAACTTCTCCAAAGACACACAATACTAAAGAGGTACAAGCAGTCTAAAGTAGTATTGAGAAGAATAACAGCTCTCTAAGGGACAAATGGTCTGCAGAGATGCAGCTCTTTTTAAAACGTCTTCCAAATGTACCTGAACAAACAGAACACTACTCTTTAAAATTCGGGTTACTTCCCTGCATGTGGGCTTTTCCCATGAACAAGGGGTGGAAATATGCCTCGGATTTGCATAACGAATAGTCCCCAAAGTGGTGGTTGTTCCATAAAAACAAACAAATAAACGAACAAAAACAATAATCTGCCTCAAAAGTAAACTCAAATCTTCACCTGGGCCTCCTTCCCCCATACACACACCTGTGAAGTAAAAGCTACAGCTTTTTATATTGCAGTTTTTCCAACTGCTGCACTTACACATTTTCTAATCAGGATCTTTATTTCACCTAGGATCCCCCTTACCTATCTTTCTTAATATACCACAAAGCAATGTCTTACTCTTAGTGTATCCCTGTTAAATGTATGTTTATGTCACATGTTAGTGTGGATTATTGTTAGCGTGAAGAATTGGACTCATTCTTCTCTCTTCCTACTGTGCCATGAAAATGGGGGCTTCGATGGAGGATGGGGTGGTGGTTTCTTTGGAATATGAGGCTCTTGAAACCTTTAAATCCTTGCTCTGCCAAATATTGGGTGACCTTGGCTAACTTATTTTCTCTAAGCTTCAATTTTCTTGTGAAAATATTGCTATATTAAAGACCTTAGCAAAGTGTCTCAATGAATATTAACACTCTTCTCTCTTTCCTTCTGCCATCTCTCAGCCTCAAGATGTTAGAGGCCACCCTTGCTCTGCGGAATGGCCCGGTGAAGCTGGATCTCACTCATGCCCACACTTCTGAATACTATGGATCATTTGTAGTTGTGTTGTGACATACCCAACTCAGATATTCTACTTGGCTTCTCTGGCCCTTTTAGTCATTTGTGGGCTGTTCCCCCAAACAAGAAAGGGATCAGGAAAGGCTAAAGCCCATAAATCATATTTTTCAATAAGTTTTGTAAGAAATGAGCCACATTTTTGTGTGTACAATGTATTCCTTAGTGCGGGTTGCAGTCAAAAAATTTTGAGAAACACTGCTTTAAAGGATTCTGATAAAGTCAAAATTCCTTTTTAATTCTACAAAAGTAAGTAGCATAGATGAATATTCCCAGATGAACAAAAATAGCTAGTCCTATGTGGTAGACTGATTTCTTTACTCTCCCCAATTCTTCACTCCTCTATATCTACATTCTTTGCCATGAAACTTGCTGTGCATTCCCATTCTGACCCTGCACTCAGTCATGTGACTTGGTTTGGCCAATGAGATGTTAGTAAATGAAATGCAAGCAGAGGTTTGTAAAGAGCTTGTGACATTGGGCTTGCTCTTACTCTTGCCCTTTGCCATTGCCATGAGAACACGTCCAGGCTGGTCTATTGGACGATGAGAATCTCATGGAGAAGAGTGGAATTGCTCCAGTCCCCCAACAAAGGCCATCCTAGACCTGGTGACAGCCAGCCAACCACCACACCTGTGAGTGAGCTCTGACAAGACCAGAAGAACTGCCCAGCTGAGCCCAGCCCAAATTGGTCAACGTGCCTACTCATGAGTTAAGTAAATGTTTATTTTTGTATGCAATGGAGGTTTTGTAGTTGTTTGTTATGGAACATTATTGTGGCAATAGATAATTGATATATCCATTAGGAGATCTTAGTCATTAATAATATTGATAATAATCATCATCATTACAATAAAATACACACCATTTTTTCAAAGACTATTGCGTTTGGTAATCTCAAAAAGCACTTTTGATTTCTATGTTTCACATTGTACTGGGTGCCACAAAAGGCCTTTTACTTGAAAAAGGGTTTATTGAATTGCTTTAATAGCAGACAAGATGACAGAGGAAGTATTCCTGCCCAAGTTTACTCAACCAGGTTCTGTCACCAAAAAACTTGGATTCAGCCACTCAAGAATTCTCTTTACCAGAACTACCTACAGGTTACTGACCTCTCCCATTTTCCAAATTGAAAACCCCAGTTCCTGCCCATTCTTTTGGATCTACCTCAATTTTCATAAAAGGTCCTGTGGGATATCAGTTTGAATAATTAGAATTGACATTTTGCTTGCAAGCAAAATAGAGGCCCTTTCCTCAGGAAACCACAATGAGATGAATATCCTCCGAGTACATATTGTCCTCCAAATAACCTGATTTGTTTTCCCTAAATTTGCATTTTCATTTGATCAGTAAAGATGAGTTTGTCTTTGTAACAGGAAACCCATGATTCTCTTGACTAGTCTAGTTTGTCCTGTTGGTTATCATAGCAAGATCCTTGGGTGATTTACTCATTGAACATTCCATTTCCAGGAGCTACCAGTTATTTAACAAAAGCCTGCCCCTAAGAATGAGTGCTCATCCTAGCCATCAGTGAGGGACAGGGAGTGACAAAGTAGTAGTGAGGGTTGGAGTGAGAGGTTTGAGGTTCTTTTCTAGAACCCATATTGAACGCTTAATTGTCCATATTAAAGAATTACGAGTTGGTATATTGAGGGGGAGAGAATGGAACGCAGGGCAAAGTCCTTCAAAGCCACCCCTTGGCACCAGCAAACCTCTATCAATTAGACAGACCTGATAATTTTGAATTAGAACCACCCCAAATACCTTGCATCCTGTTGATAATGGGGCTAGTAAACAGTGATTTCACATTTGTCTCAAATATATTTGTGCCCTAAGATGGCTTATGATCCCGAAAGGAGGCAAATTTATTTGGGCACCTTCTATGTGCTGGGCAGTATGCTGGCTGCTGGAGAGCTACAGACAAATAAGACCCAGTCCCCCCATCAAGGAGGACCTATTCTGCAATTGTTTGGTGTGTTCATCTCTATGCCTCCAGGGAAGGGGTCAATATTTTGACTCTTTGATGACTTAATTTCAATAGCACAATGGGGCTTTACCCACCTTACAAATATTTCTTTCTAATTTCTTGATAGCTTGGTTGTTATTTGTGTCTTCTGATGCTTCTGCCTTGAGTCATTTTGGGGTTTGCATTTGGCACAGACAGGTATTCAATAAAAATATTTATTAAATGAATGTAGAAACTATCATATTTTTTAAATACCTCAAAATGAGTGGTCAGTTGATTTGGCAGAATTCACAAGAGAGCAGTACATGTATTTGTGTGTGTGTGCATGCCAAAATACTTACAGGAAACTGATCTAATATATATTTTTAAGAACATAAGTACTTTTTCAGCTAAGGATCTTAGATTGGCTTGAATCAAAATTTGACTTACATTTCCTCTAGTGCCTGAAGCTTGGTTTGAAGCTTAAATATTGAGTTCAAAGTATTTCAGCTTTTAACGAAAATCCTTCGGATTCCATCAAAATGGTAGATTAAGTATGCTTACTCCAATCTCCTGCCTCACAAAAAGGGCATGCAAATCTATTTTAATGACTGTTTTACATAAGCTTTTTCTTGAGAAATGGTGAATAGGTAAGTTTAAGATAATCTATTTTAGTTAGAAAAACAAAACATTTCTGAATGCATTTAAAATAAGATTTGTTTTATTGTGGATATTTTTCATTAACCTTGAAATCATGTAAATTATAGGAAAATGAAATTGTTTAAAAAATAGTTTTGCCTTACTGGTGCACTTAAGTGTTTTTTTCTTTCATATGTTAGTTATCACATGTCTTTATGTGTTATGAATTTATTATTTTTATGAAATAAGATGAATACTTGTGACAAGGGAGCTCACTATTTAGTAATACATTGTTACATTATCATCAATATTTGTAATCTTTGAATGGCACAGACATGTATCATTCACATTTTTGTTTAGGGTTAGATTCTTTTTACTCTAAGTGACTGTAATCTGTTCAATCTAAAAGAATTCATAAAGGCTTTTAAGATAATTTGTATCAATATCTCCTGAATGTAGATATAATTTGTCATCATGTATTCTAAGACTGTCTTCTACTTTTGGGGAGACCAGTGGGTTGGGTGACCATGTAGAGGAGTAGAATTATGGTATTGGAGAGCTGGAAAGAACCCAGCATAACACAAGTCCTTCATTTTACACAGACGATGACTTGGCTCATAAAGGTTAAGTGATTTGTGTACCCTTCTAACCTTATAAACAAAGACAATTTCAGAAATGTTGAGCCTGGAGATGGTAGTTGGGGTAACTTGTACATATTGTCCCTAGTGAGTCTTTTACCAACCACGTATCTTCTTCCCAGAGTACAGTATAAGGGCAAAATATCAGGCTGCCTACAGGAGCAATGGTTAGTGTGATTGATGCAAAACTCAGGTGTGTTCTCCATCACTCATGTAACGTGATGCTGAGAGCTCACACCAGAAACCAAACCAACGGGAAGGAGAAGACCAGAAGGGAATAATGAACAACTCCACAGGGGATAACATGTTGATTTTATTTTTATACATATTGACTTAGTGTTACGGACTGAATGTGTCCCCCCAAAATTCATATTTTGAATCCTAATTCTCAGTGTGATGACATTTGGAGGTGGGGCCTTTGAGAGGTGATTAGGTCATGAGAGTGGAGCCCTCATGAATGAGGTTGGTGCTCTTACAAAAGAGACCCCAAAGAGCTCCCTCTTCCCTTCTGCCATGTAAGGACACAGCAAGAGGTCATCTATGTACCAGGAAGCAGGCTCTCATCAGACACCGAATCTGTCTGCACCTTGATCTTGGACTTCCCAGCCTCTAGAACTATGAGAAATAAATGTTTGTTGTTTAAGCAACCCAAACAGACTAAAACACTTATGAATCAAACTTTTTGCTAGAACTAGCAAGTGATGGTTTCTCAGAGTCTGAAGCTTTCACAACCGTGTGCCATCCAAGACCGGACATACAGAATGACCCAGACAACTCTAAGGCTTGTGGGTCTCATTACTGAGATGCTGAAGCATGGGGCTGGTTAGGGTCCCTGACTCATGATCAATTATGATGACTTGAAAAAGTTGCCTTTCAAGAGGCTGGCAACTAGAAAAATTGTCTTGAAGAGGAAATTCCCTATTGAAAATTACCAGTGTTCCTGTAATTAGTTGAATATGTGTCTTGGGTTTGAGGAGGCAGTGGAGGATGGCAGAAAGAACCCAGCCTTTAAAGGGAAACAAACTTGAATTTGAACCTTAGCTCCACTGCATGGTAGCTGTGTGGTTCATCTGTAAAATGGGGGTGATGATACTGCTCTTGAGACATCGTTTTAAGACATAGATGCAGGCACATGAATGGTATATAATAGGTGCTCAATGAGTGACAGATGGTTATGATGAATTTTCCTCCATCCATGTGAAGGAGGACAATAATGTCATAATGGTTTCCATTCCTGAGCCCTTTTTAGATGCCAGGCAAAAACTTTACAAACTCTCTTTTTGAATCTTCACAACAACCTTACAACCCAGGTATTATTAATATCGTTTATTAATAGGAAACTTAGACTCAGTAAGGTTAAGTTACATACCAAGGCCACTTGGAAAGTAAGATGCAGAGACAGGCTTCAAATCCAGTTCCGTCCGGCTTTTCATCACTATCCTACACTCTCTCCCCACATCTTTTGGATGCAGGAGGCTGATTCCACTCCATAGATGGCCTTTCTTTCCATGTCTGTTTAGGCTGAAAGAGAAGCCATGATTAACTAATAAAGATGATTAAAAATCTCAAAACTAACTCTTTAAAATGCATGCAAGGGGGAGAAGCTCCAAATTTCGGCAGTTTTAGTTGAGACCCTCAGGAACCAAGGTGAAACTAGAAGACAGTGAGACAGATGTTTGACTTTTAGCTTAAACAGTGGAATTTTTAGTGCTCTATGTTTGTTTTAGAACATATTTTATGGCGGTTGCTGTTGAAACGATGGGAAGATAGAAATCTCTTTTAGCATTTGGAAGTACTTTTTTCATTTTCATTTGAGTGGCAATATTACAATTGGCTTCAGAAGATGAAGTTTTTAAGACATTTATACTAACTTCCGACGTTAGCTGATTTCCTTTAGCTCTGCTGTAGTAAAATTCGGGTAAACACAATTTTACTCCATGCCTTCCATTAACGAGGTCAAAAGATTAAAACATACAAAGCTGCGTTCCTTTCAGTCTAACAAAGCATTTAGCTGGGATTATACTTACTGTCTTTGGGTTTTTCTTGTTTCTTGAAGGTTGTTGTGGTTTCCTTGGTTTATGCTGTCTAGTGACTCTTTGTTACTTGGACTTATAGCTGGAGACGGTGATAGAAGGGGAGCCTGAAGGTTCTCCCTTCTGTGATGGGCTCCTGCAGGCCCTGGGGAGCTCAAACTCAGGAAAGACCTTATAGAAAAAATGCTTATATCCTGATTTGCAGAACAGCATGCCAATTTGTTACCTTACTGATTTGTCCTTTTTTCAATATTACTGTATCTGGAAAGATAAACTGCAATCAGTTAATCCATCAACAAGTATTTTAAGGGTATCTATCATGCTATGGACACCATGGCAGTTACAAGGAAGTGTAATATACTGAATGAGCAAGAGTTCCTGGAAAAGAAAGCTCAAGTCTGATGATGATGATGATGATGATGCCAATGATGATGATAATGGAGTGGTGGTGGTGGTAATTATCAATTATTGAGCATCTTTCATGTATCAGGATCAAGGATCTGTCTGTTTCTAAAACTCGTACTCTTTCTAACATGCCCACTTCCTTGTAACTGCCACAGTGCTAAAGCATAGTAGATGCTCTGTAGGTCGCTCACTTTAATGTCCCATTATTAGGAAGTAACAGGGTCAGAGACACTAGAAATGTGACATCTGAAAGGTAAATTAAATCCCTTCACCTCTGGAAGCTTCATTTTCCTGGTGAAAATCATACCTATGAGGTGTCAAAGGGGAGTTGTAAGGATCAAGAGGCTTATGCAAACTACTAGGTGCATGGAAGATGTTTCGTAATTAATAGCAATTATTAATATTATTACTATTATTAGACATAGTCTTGTCTTCTAAAAAGTCTCTGTGATGTCAAAGAATACAGTCAACAGTGACAAGTGTCAGAGAGAAGGCAAAAGTGAGGGAGAATAAGACTCAGGTAATATTGCTTTGTTACCATGGAGTTATTGGAAAAGGAACTCCAGTAGGTCATGAGGCTGGGCATGAAGAACTAATTGGAAATTCATACACCTCTTCCCCGTGCAGGCATGAACTAGCCAAGGTCTTGCATCATAGTCTCTTTTTCACTAGTTTCACGCTGATTTCCCAAACCTCATCTCCCTAGTCCTTCGGTGGCTACATTTATGTCCCTGGAGCAGACTTAGATCCATTGTTCCCTCCAGCCGGTTCTACTGAAGCTGCCCATCAGGCTTCTCTTCTGCCCAGGAGAGGCTGGTTATGTTTCCAGAGAAGCTATCCTCAACCTTAGCCTCAGGATTTATGACTGAACAGAAGACACTAAAAAGTTACAGTCTACTGAAGGCTGCACAAAGAGATTGAGCTGATGAGAACCGTCTCCTCTGTCACTTGCTCGACTGTAGTTGTCATTAGCTTTGTTTTCTAGCTTGTTAACAGCGGAGAGAGAGGCAATAAAATGCTGTTCCATTTTGCAGAGACAATTGTTCCAGTACTTGCTTTGGTCTTTGTTAGTTTGGGATAAATTTAAATTATGTAAACAAATCTTCCTTCTCCTGACTGTTTCAGCTTTTATGTTTTTTCCCTTGATTGTTTTAAATCTGAATGAGAGCAGCAGTAGACCTCAGATGCCCTTTTATTGAGACATCTTAATGAACTTTGTTGAAAAACATCTCGGAGGTGATTTTTTTTTTTTTTTTTTTTGTGAGGAAGACCAGCCCTGAGCTAACATCCGTTGCTAATCCTCCTCTTTTTGCTGAGGAAGACTGGCCCTGGGCTAACATCTGTGCCATCTTCCTCCACTTTATATGGGACGCCGCCACAGCGTGGCTGACAAGCAGTGCGTCGGCGGGCGCCCGTGATCCGAACCAGCGAACCCCGGGCTGCCAACCGCGGACTAAACCGCTGCGCCACCGGGCAGCCCCTCGGAGGTGATTTTAATTAATCGAATAATTAATTATCATATAGAGTTTAAAAAAATAGGTAATATGTATTTAGGGTAAAGTTTTCAAACAGAACAAAAGGGTAAACAGTGAAAAATATGTCTCCTTTCCTGATTTTTCTATCCCATTTTTTATAGCAAATTGGTGGCATGATACAATCCAATCTCAACACAGATGAAATTTAAGGTTTTGTATTATGAAAAATGAATGTTTCCTACTTTATCAATGCTGCAAATTTGCAAACTATGAATATATTGAATTGATGGATAAGGGATGACACCTGCAACTAAATATGATATCATCAACAACAACAAAAGCAAAAGACGTAGAAAAGGACAGCAGAGAGAAAAGAGAGAGGGGGCATTAAAGGTGGGTGAAGCACAATACCCGGATTCTGACATGGCTCCTGGAGACCCACTTTATCATTTCTAGGTTATCATGAGACCAGCTTTGGGAAGAACCGATTAGGGAAATTTGTGGTGAAATGAAATGTGGAAGTCAGACTCTGCCTCCATGTAACTCTTCAGAAAAACCACCTCTTATGGCTGCCTCATTAGAATAATTCATACAGGCAGCCAAAGTCTCTGCTTTAGCTTTGCAAAAAATTTCAAAAATTATTTAGAGGAAAACATAAACTCTTCATGGTCATCTAGAATTTCAAGAAACATCTCTCACTTCCCTGGCCATCCTGACACTCTTATTACTTCCCAGCATGAAACGAAGAACAGAAGAATCTGTTTATAATACTTACCCTGAGGTGTTTCTTCCAAATACCTATTCCTACCCCAAAAAACAAAAACAAACAAACGAAAACTCCAAAAGTCCAAGGAATGCCTCAAAATTACGTCTGTGCCCCCGTCTGCTCTGTTTTCCTTGTAAGCTTGATTTCCTTGGGTCTGCTGGATTTGGCCGAGTGTAAGTACAAACCAGTTTCTTCTCATGGCTTTTGTTTTTCATTCACCTGCACAAAGGTATTATGACCAAGATGGTCACTGGAAGTTCAATTAAGCACCTCTATAAAAGATGCCATTTCCAAATTAAAGTATTTCATGCATGGATCATAAATGATAAATTTTACCTCCATCCCACCCCCAGCCCCTTTCATCTCCTTATATTCTCCAGGCTTTGAAGTTTTTCTCCAGTAGAACTAACAGACCTATACATTAGGAACAGATTCAATTATGGGCTAACCAGAACCAGGATTTAATCATTATTAATGAACTAATTAATCATGTATATTTCAATGACTACTCTACAATGGTAAATAAACAGTGCAAAGTGTGTTTGTCAGATCAGTTAGTTTCTCCAGTTCTCCATAACCTAATCCTGCTTTTTTCCCTGTTTAATTTCTCAATATACTTAAAATGATGTACCTCTCAACTGACACACAACAAGTGACTTATCCTGGGAGAATCTGCCTCTTTAGCAATATGTAATTCTTGGCACATAAATGTCATTTAAGGATTGATTCTAAGTTTCTTGAGGCCAGGGTCTGTGTCTTACAGTACATCATATTTGCAGCCCCTAAAGTCCTGTGATTGAAGGACAACTGATTTAGTAGATGGAGGAATAGATGGAACCAGAAATGGATGAGTGGGTGGATGAGAAGGATGCTATGCAATTTGAACTTGACATATGAAAAAAAAGTTCAAAAATTTAAGGTCAAAGGAGCATAATGGACCTCAAAGATAATCATAAAAGATTAAAGCAGCAGCTGAGAGGTAGCATATGCAGATTCCTTAGAAAAGCGAAGACCATAACAGACTATTAAAAGCTTCTAGGGGCTAGCCCTGTGACCTAGTGGTTAAGTTTGGTGTGTTCCACTTCAGTGGCCCAAGTTTGGTTCCCAGGCACAGACCTACACCACTCCTTGGTGGCCAAGCTGTGGCCATGACCCACATACAAAATAGAGGAAGATTTGCACAGATGTCAGCCCAGGGACAACCTTCCTCAGGAAAAAAAAAAAAAAGTTTCCAATACTTTCTTTTTTAAGTTAGAGGACTAAAGCCATTGCTTCTTTCCAAAGTTTTCAGTTGTGAAAATTAGTCTACCTTCCAAACATGTTTGAAATATATGAGTTGTCCATCTGCCTCCCTTGCTATTTATTGAGAAAGATTATGCTCAGAATCATTAGAAAAGTAATTCTCTCTTGATTTTTCAAGAAAATCCCAGATGTGACCTGCACATTGATAACAGAGAATTTAGTTTGCTGGCAAGAGCCAAATTGGATTTTGGCTGTATTTTTTAAGTAGAGTTGCTATACTTTTTTCTTTTTTCAAGGACAAATTCAAATATCTTCTTTCCTCCTGTCCATGATTGTCACTCTGATGGGAAACTCCACTAGAATAGAAATATATTTTAGGTGGCAAAAAATCCAATTGACAAATATTTTTTAAAAATCCACCTATTAGATCAAAGTATCAAATTCAACTCTGAAACATTGTACCTGGGAATGCAGTATCAATCCCCTAATCTCTCTCTCAATAATACTACTTGAGAGAGACTGAGTGATTATACAAATCAGATGCAGTAAATTAAGTTACTTTGTTTAAAATGACCAATTCTGTAGTGGAATTAAATCACTTGAATCCTGGCATTATTTAAATACCACACGGCATGATCCAACGGTATAAACTGTCAATTATGTACGACCCTGCATCTATTAATGTCACCTGGATGTTGCTTTGCCCTGAAGTAATGATAATAAATTTCAATTAGTTAATACAAATGATGGGCCTTATTTGTTAAAGTAATTTGAGAGTGAAGAAGGAAATTATTATGTAATATGTGTTGTAACATAAATTTGCATTTTGAGCAAACACTAGGCTCTGTGTAGGAGCCAAGGACAATATTAATAGGTTCTCTTTAACTTGAGTACAACTTTTGAAGCAAAAACTTTTGTCCAGGAGATAAACTTCTGAAATAACTCCCCAAGTAAATATAAAATGACCACCACAGAAACAAGAGTGTGATGACATTTAAGCTTAACCTTCTCTTCTAAAATATTTGGTAGAATTCAGAGAAGATAATTACATCCCAGGGACTTCAGAAAAAAATATGCATAGTCAGAGAAACTGGAAGGGAATTTGCCAACATGGAAATAGTCATGTTGGGGTGGTAGGATTATGGATGGGTTTTGTTTTCTTTCATTCTCCCCAATTTTATGAATTGTTGTGATAAAAAGAAAATGGTTCAATTGTACTCTTAGGTCCAGGGTTTGATTGGTTGAGTCAAAGTGCTCTGGGCGTCTATTTTTTTTCACCAGAATGGTCTACTAGTTGCAGAAGCTGTTTTTGAGTTTTTATTAAGACCTGGAGGAAAAGGAGAAGAGATGTGTTTGTGTGTGTCTGTACAGTTCTTTCTTATAATGTCCTTTTTTTCTGTGTGAAAGAGGGTATTTCCTTTGTACGCATTCTCTTTTTCTCCTTTGATGCCTAGTCTGTAGGACAACTTGCTGAAAAAAATCTCCATTCAATAAAAGATGCCCTGGTTACAAGTAATTATGTTTTTCTGTTCTGTCACTGGCTCTACATTTGTAAAAACAATATTATATTCTGCAGACATACATGTGATTGCTACACCCTTCAGCAAACTTTCCAAAGCATATTAGTATGGTTAAGATCATTTTCAAGTCCCTGCAAAATGCAGTAAAAATATAGCACTTTGTGTAATCAGTCCTATACAAATAGTCATTCTAAGATAATAAATTATAGCCTTAAATTTAAAAATAAAATTAAGAAAGAAGGTAATATTGAATAGTGGATGAAGAATGGGAAGTATGTATTCAAGCTCTGACTTTGTTACTCTTAGTCTCCCAGAAATTTTAGACTCAGTTTCCCCATCTGTGCAATGACCTAAATGTCCTTCGTGTGTCTATCTCAGAGGACTGATGTGAATACGCTCAACAAGGATTGGCTGTTACTGACAGTTTTGTGCAGGTTTTTGTGTTTTTTTTTCAATCTCTCTGCAAACCACAAAGAAGAATTTTCAGCTCTTCTTTCCAAGAACAGGTCCTGCTCATCATAAGTCACCCTAGCACACATCCTAGCCTAGAAAACAAAAGGTTTCATCCTCCCTTGTACTGGCATTCACAGACATGGACCCACATGCAATCAGAGGCCCCTTAAGCTGCTGAGGGAATTATTTTCAGTGAATCATGATGCTCACTGCAGCCAGAGGGACCATCCAAAGCCACTGTCTCAGGCACTAAGTCTTTCCGAACAAGAGCTCCTTGCTGGCACTAGGCTGAATCACTCTCTCGCAATAATATTCCATCCACCAAAATGTCTCCGGAGGACCTTTAGGGTATTGTCATCTGTGGAAAATAGGAAGCCTGCACAAAGCTTTCTAAATTCTTAATTCATTTGGCAGGATCTTAAAACAAGTCATAGCTAGCGGCAGAAATAGTGGAAAATGAACCCCAAGCTGACTTAGGAAATATGTGAGTTTGCAGTTGCCTTGACATCAAGCTTCTTTATGGTCTTTTTGATTCCCCAATATTTTCCCTTAAGCATTTTGATGTGATTTTGTGGTGGTGGTCACAATAAACGGTAGGGATGTCAGGGTATGGCTTCCTTCCCTTCAAGGATATAGCAGTGGAAATACAGAGGGTTCTTGGTCTATCCATAGGACAGAGGAAAAATTCTAATGGTTTCTAAAATATCAGATGTTGAGCCAAGAGGCAGGTGTTTAGCAGTGCAAAGTGGCCCTGCAGGCTGGGTGGGGCACCTTCAGGAAGTGTTTGTAAATAGGAGCCAGAGAAGAACCATCTATGTTTAAAGACAAAATGAAACAAGGAGAAACAAAATAGTGAATGCAGATTTGGTTGAGGGCTGGGACTGAGTTTTCCTACACTTGGGGTAGTATCAAATTCTTAATTCAACCCATAAAGTTGTTGGGTTGCTGGAGGAGCTAACATTTCATATTTTCTCCATTAAAAGTGGACAAAACGTATCCATTTCTGCCCACATGAAACATATGGGGAATAGGTATTAATCTTATCACCATCCAGATCAATAATAATTATAAAATAGGAGAGGTACCATGAATAAGAGAAAACTGCAGGGAGCTAAAAGAAGATACACATATCTCATGTATAACTGTTGTAGTTGCGGCTCAGTGAAAGATTTCCTTAAGATGGAGACCTTTGGGCTGGGTCCAGTAGGATCTCCCAAGGTATGGGAAAATGAGAAACGTCTCCATGAGCTGTAGAAAAGCAGAGTCCTCAGGAGATAGCTTTAGAGGAATGATTCTGTGACTAGGAGATTGATGGAGAGAAGCTTTTGTCATGAATTGTGGATTCCTGAGGACTGGGAAGAAATGTTTGGAAGAAAAGGAAATCATGGGGAACTGAGTGAAGGCCTTATCGACTTCCCGCCCCCTTCCCTTGGAAGGGATTGATGCGGTAATACATTCTCCACATTTGCAGCATTGCTTCTAAAGTTGATCTGGGATTTTCCAGCTCCTGACTGTTACCCAGCCTGGCCTTTTGTCAGGAAGAACTAGAAACCTTTAAAAGCTGTTGTGAATGCCCGGAGGAGTCTTAACATTGAACTTCTTGGGAACTTTGGGAATGGAAAGAAATCAACCAAAAAGATGCTTCATAGACAATGCTGAGGAACAGGGGTTTGGGATAGAGCGACTGTTGCCTCCTGCTGCCAATTCACAGTTTGGGGCTGAAAAGCCTATAAATTATAAAGATGAAGCTCAGATTGTCCCAATCACTCAGATGGAAGACATTTCATTGGTCTGGCAATCTGGAAATCTGCTTTATCTTACTTTTCAAAGGAGGATCTATCCTGCTCTGTCCAAAATGGTAGCCACTAGGCCTATATGGCTATTGAGCACTTGAAATTTGGCCAGTCCATACTGTGATGTGCTGTAGGCATAAAATACACACTAGACTTCAAAGGCGTAGTATGAAAAAAAGCATGTGAAGTATCTTATTAATAATTTTTTTATTGATTACTCAGTGAAATAATGACGTCCTGGATATACTGGGTTAATTAAAATACCTTATTAAAATTAATTTTTCCTTCTCCTTTTTCCTTTTCTTAGATGTGCTTACTAGAAAGTTTAAAATCACGTATTCACATTTGTGCCTCGTACTATATCTCAACTGGACAGTGCTGGTCCAGTCAGACAGAGCATCACTCTCTTCATTTCATTTCTTCTTCCATGGATAGCAGCTGTACCCACCACAGCAGCATGACTTAGATCAGTAGTGGGAGAGAAGTACCGCCTGATTCTGTATTCATTTCAATAGGCTGCATTCTCTTCACCTCGGCAATCTAAGACAGAGTGGAAAAATGTGTGTGGCCTGTCTAAACCTTAGGCTTCAGTATCTGCTTCCTTGACGTTCCCGTCGATAGAGGGAGGGATTTGCAGCTCCTCTCTCAGCTCCTCTGAGCGCTTCATCTGCCTGGCATCCCAGACGCTTGTGCATTGAGAATTGTTCCTGCCAGTTCTGCCTTTCACAGATGTAGCTTTGGGGAAGGACCTGCAACAATTCTCAGGGCATCAGGGAAGAAGGCGGCATCGGGCCAGGTTTTTTTTCCTTCCAAATGCAGTGTTTACGAACGCAGCTGCGAAGCGCTCGCTTCCCCTCAGCACAGCGCCGCACACTCGTCACCTCTGTTCTCCTTGAGACTGGAAGAGGCCTCTCCCAGGAGAATCTGCATTTTTAGATGGAATTCTTCAAAGCCTGCAGTATGAAAAAAAAATGAGGCACTAATAAGGTAATTTCAAACCTGATGGCAGAGAGTGAGGACAATTTTGCCCCCTACTCCCTCTCCTTGTCAAGTCATCCCCAGGAAATGTTTTTGGTTAATCTTAAAATGACCTATTGGCAATGGATTTGGAGCAGAATTCTAAAGACATAGAAGGATTTGGATCGAGAGAGACTGAATGAGATCCTTACAGTAATAGCTAGCATTGATTAAGCCCTTCCATGGGCCTAGCCCTCTTGTAAGCATTAATTCACTTAATCTTCATAACAGTCCTACAGGGTGAATACAATTGCTACTTACATTTTATAGAAGTATAAACTGAGGCAAGGGGTTGTTACGTCTGCTGCTTAAAGTCATAGGCTAATAAATAGCAAGACCGCTTAGAGCCTAGGTCCAGAGCCAGTGACCTCTCCCACGTGTGAAGGGAGTGCAGAAGAAGTGAGCAAGCTTGGCTTCGTCATTCTGTTAAATCAACAGATTTAATCTTCTCTCATATAAGTTCCAAAACATTATGAGCCTGCAGACATTTCTGTAGCCTCTGAAACATTCATGATCCTTCCTACACTTAATGCAAGGGCTCAGAGTACCTTGGCTTCCCTCAGTGTTGATGGAGAGGATATTGGTAGTAGATAACTTCCTACGTGTGATATTTTGAACTTCCAGACATGTGGCCCTCTAAAATGTAAGTTTCCTGAGGGAGGGGTTTTTCTTATCTGTCAGTGTGTTCTCAGTTCCTGGGATGGTGTCTGCCACGTGGCTGGTGTTCACTAACTTTCCCTCCAAGTCCTACTTGAGTAGAAATGAAGAGTTAATCCCATTGCCTTTCCAAAGAATTCAGGGGACAGTTACTCAATAGAAGATAACATTATTTATTACCTCTTATATAATCTTTTAAATTCTTTTCACCCCAGAAACCTTAATTACCAATGGGCAAATGTTTCTCCAATTATTTGGACATAATTCTGAGGTCGCAATCAAATAATCGGACTTGTAAATTTTAACAAGAATAACTACAAGCAAGTAAACAAACTAAATAATACAAACATTCCTATTTAACAGCCCTTCTTGGATTAAAAAGAAATATTTTTGGTAACTGATAATTTCAGAGAACACATTATATTCTATTCATTGCATTTATCCCTACTCAAAAAGTATAAAACAAGTGTTCATTTTTTATGAGTCAAAATTGCAACATGTATAAATAATTGGTTTTCAGTGATGCATGCAAATAATATCAAAATTTGTTTTAAATGTAGAAGCAATTGTGGAATATAATTACACAGTATGCCGTTCAACAGCCTCTTGCTCATTAATATACACGGACCCTCTAATGGATGTTCATTGTTTCTTGGGAATCAAATTTGGCAGGTCAAATCCAAAGGAGATAATTTTCCCTGGTTGTCAAATAGATAATAGTCTCAAAAGCAAATCAATAGCCATATCCAAATCAATTGCAACATTTCAAATAGCAAGGCCCACTCAAAACCCAAACCTCAATTTGATTAGTACTCAGAAAGAAATATTAATTATAGGGATATGAAATATGCTATACAAAGCTTGCCTCTTCTCATTTGACCCCTCCCCCTTCCATTTTAGTGGGTAGTAGGCAAAAAGGGCATATTGGCTTTTGTTTTAGTGGTCGGAGAGGGGTGAAAAAAGCTTTCTGTATTTACGTAACGAGGGTGTATGTTTGTATGAACCTACTCACAATCATTCCTGGCATCGTTGCAAAATTCATAGCGATTTCTCAGTTTTGCAAATTTTGCAAACTTTGGCTTACTCACATTTGTAATTCTAAACTGCAATTAAAATTCTGTGGCTTTGTGCCCGTTCCCCTAGAGCATTCCCTTTTGGGTAACCTGCAAAGATGAGGGAATGAGTGGGTCCTTATAAACTCTGTGAAGCTAGTCAGGTTGGTTTCAAATGCCAGCTTTGGAAGCGAAAGTGCACAGGCTCAAAAGCCCTTGGGCACGGCCAGCTATGTTTGTTATATTATCCACTGCTGTGACCATGTCTGTCCTCACCCCTAAGCTAATGTGATATGTAAGCTGATCTTGAAATCTGAAGAGGAGTCAGTCAGATGGAGAAGGACAGGGACGCGGAAGGAGTTCCAGAGTGTGAACAACCTGTGCAAGTGTTCAAGGGCCAGAGAGAGGTGGCACAGTTGAGGAGCTGAGAGTAGTTTGGAAAGAATGGAGCATTGTTTGTGTGTGAGGATGAGGCTGGAGCAGCAGGCCAGGGCAAGATGATGGAGAGCTGAGCGTAACATACACTGCCATCCCCAAATCAATTGCAACATTTAGAACAGCGAGGCACACTCAAAACTCAAACCCCAATTTGATTAGTACTCAGAAAAATATGTCAGTTATAGAGATCTAAAATATACTATGCAGAGCTTCCGTCTTTTCATTTGACTCTTCCCCCTTCTATTTTAGCGAGTAGGATAGGCTAAAGGGGCATATTGGTTTAAACTTTATTCTGAAGGGTAAGGCTATTTGTTGAAATTTTTGAAAGTTGAGAACAACATAATTAGATTTTAATTATAGAAAAGACAAAAACCATTGTAAAGATGTGGTAGTAGAGAAAGACAGGGATAGGGAGAGAAAGAGAGAGGGAGGAGGGGGTGGATGGATAGATCTCTAAGATTTAGAAATTACCCTCTTCGGTGACCTGATGAAGGGGTGAGTTTAGGCTGACACACACGTTTCCAGGTCAGGTAACTTGAAAGATGATGGTGTCGTTGATCAAAATAAGTATTATTAAGTATTACGGTTATTATTAGGGAACAAATATGAGTGAGGGGATGGAGACTTAAAAAAAGAAGATAAGGGGCCAGCCCAGTGACATAGTGGTTAAGTTCATGCACTCTGCTTCGGCAGCCCAGGGTTTGCCGGTTCGGATCCCGGGCGTGGATCTACACACCGCTTATCAAGCCATGCTGTGGCAGGCGTCCCACATAAAATGGAGGAACATGGGTATGGATGTTAGCCCAGGGCGAATCTTCCTCAGCAAAAAGAGGAGGATTGGCAATGGATGTTAGCTCAGGGCTAAATCTCACCAAAAAAAAAAAAAGAAGATAAAGCTTAATAGAGATTTTCCTGTAGCAGGTAGCTCTCTGGTGTGCACAGCTGAAAGAGGAAAAACAGCCACAACAACATCATCAAAGCAATGAAAGGATGTCCACCCCCTCCCCCCAGAGATTCTGATTTAATTGGTTAGCATGGGGCCAGGCATTGTTTTTTTAATTTTCTATTGTGATTGCATGATTGAAACTCTACATTCATTGAACAGCAATTCCCCATTTCCCTCTCGCCCCAGTCCCTGGAAACCACCATTCTACTTTCATCTTATATGAGTTTGACTACTTTACATACCTCATATAAGCGGAATTATGTAGTATTATATAGTATGTGACTGGCTTATTTTACTTAGCATATTGTTCTCAAGTTTTATTCATGTTGTAGCATAAGATAGAATTTCCATCTTTTTCTAAGGCTGAATAATATTCCATTGTACGTATATACTGCATTTTCTGTATCCTTTCATCTGTTAATGAACATTTAGGTTGTTTCCATGTCTTAGCCATTGTGAATAATGCAATGAACATTGGAGTGCAAATCTCTTTGAGATCCTGATTTCTGAGATAAATACCCAGAAGTGGGATTGTTGGATCATATGGTAGTTCTATTTTCAATTTTTCAAGGAAACTCCATACTGTTTTCCACAATGGCTGCACCATTTTACATTCCCACCAACAGTGCTCGAGGTTCCAATTTCTCCACATCCTTGCCAACACTTGTCATTCTCTGGTTTTTGTTTCTGATAACAGCCATCCTAACAGGTGTAAAGTGACATCTCATTGTGGTTTGGATTTGCATTTCCCTGATGATTAGTGATTTTGAGCACCTTCTCATGTACCCATTGGCCATTTGTATGTCTTTTTTTGGAGAAATGTCTATTCAAGTCCTTTGTGAATTATCTGTCTTTTTGCTATTGAGAAGGAGTTCCTTATATATTTTGGATATTAGCATCTTACCAGATATATGGTTTGCAAATATTTTCTCCCATTCTGTAGGTGTTCTTTTCATTTTGTTGTCTGTTTCCTTTGCTGTACAGAAGCTTTTTAGTTCCATGTAGTCCCACTTGTTTATTTTTGCTTTTGTTGCCTGTGCTTTTGGTGTCATAGCCAAGACATCATAGGCGTTAGGTGTTTTATAAAGCTCCTCCAGACGACTTTAATGTGCAGCCAGGAGAACCACTAGTCTAAATTATACCTTGCTGTGCCATAGAGCCAGTGGTTCCACCTGGATGTGAAAGTTCTCTCAGTCAAACAGGCTAGCAGCTAACCCCGTTTATTGTCTATTTGGTGTGGTGACCCCTAGAGGGAGGGATGTGCCTAAATTTCTAGATGGGATGGGGTGACGTAGGGAAAGTGTAGTTTGAAAGAGCACATTCAATATTGTTATCAAATTTATTTCTGAATAATAATTTTTTTCATAGTTTAAACTAGAAAAACTAAAGCGCAACAAAATCTTTTTTACTCCTGAGATAGTCAGTGATTCTAAAGGATGTGTGTGTATGTGTGTGTGTTAGGTGTGCACAAAATTAAAATGTCAGGAGATGGTATCTGCAATTTAATTTTTTTAAAGTTTAAAAGTTTAAACTTTTAAAAGTTCAAAAGTCAGGCCAGCCTGGTGGCATAGTGGTTAAGTTTGTGCGCGCCGCTTCGGCGGCCCGGGGTTCACAGGTTCGGATCCCGGGCACGGACCAACGCACTGCTTGTCAAGCCGTGCTGTGGCGGCGTCCCATATAAAGTAGAGGAAGATGGGCATGGATGTTAGCCCAGGGCCAGTCTTCCTCAGCAAAAAGAGGAGGATTGGTGATGGATGTTAGCTCAGGGTTAATCTTCCTCACCAAAAAAAAAAAAGTTTAAAAATTTAGGAAACCAGGTATAGGAGTTAGTCTCTGATTCAGTAGGTATATTTATACATTCATGAAATATTTATGAGTACCTCCTAAGTGTCAGTGCCTTTGCTGGGCCCCCTAGCTATATTGTTTCCAATCTACTAGCCCTATCAGGTAGGTATTATTATACCCATTTTATAGAAAAAAGTGTGGCAAAGAAAGGTACAACAGGGTCCATGGTTACAATGTCAGTTTCGTAAGGGCAGTGATCTTTGTCCTGTCCACTGCTGTCTCCCCAGTCCCAGGACAGTGTCACGCATGTTGTAAGAACCCGAAATATATTTGTGGAAGAGGCTGAGCTGGAGATCGGATGTGGTTCTGCAGCCATGACTGGCACTGCTGTTTTTCCCTCATTCCTAGAGACTGTCAGCTCTTCCTCTCCCTTGCCAGCCTTGCCCTTCCCCTCTTGGTTCAGAGGAAGCTGTGTCCCCCACAGGCGGCTTTGCATGGCTGTGTCTTGTTCTGTGAAGCTGTGAGGGCCGTATCCAACTGGGTCCTTGCATGCATTGTGGGGAAGACATTTATCCATCCAGGAAATATCCATTTACATATCAAAGTATGGTTGATCTGGAAGGTTAATGGGTACAATTACTACTGTGTGTCCACAGGCTAGGAAGCGTAATATGTCAAACTCAACAGGCTTTAACAAAATGTTACGTCATAGTAGTAACAGAGTGACAATCATGAAAGCGTTTAAGTGAAAATACACAGAATGCCCTATATTGACAAGGCTATTTTAACTTCATCCCTTAATTGAAATTATTTTCACTTGCATTCTAATGGTCTTTGTGCTATTAAGTGACACTCTGTTTTGAAAATATGCCTGATAAAATAAAAAACACCGACTTATTTCTACAGTTTAAATGTGAAGACTTTCGGGGGAAAAAAAGAAGAAATGAAATATGCTTACTGTTTTCCATAATTTTTATTTTATCATTTTAGAGCTCTCAGATGAGGATTTAGGAAATCTTCATGACACTCTTTTCACAAAGCCACAGTGAGCACTTAAGGCTGCTTCCACTTCCCACACACAAACTTTCTAATTATAAAAGGACCTTTTCAGACTTATTCAGGGCATATAATCTTATTTGCAGCTCCTAATTGGAGGACTGTGTTTGTTGAAAAGAACAGAAGTCTTCAGTCATTTAGAATAAAGCTGGCTCATCAACCACTGTGGGAAGAAAAGAACTATTTATTTTATCCGTTAATCCCAAATACAAACACAATAAAGCTGTCTTTTCTAATAGTGACCTATTTCATGTTAAATTGGGATAAAGCTAGCTTTGCTCAATAAGACTATTGTGGTCAACAAAAAAGTCAATCTTATTAGGATTCCTGTTGAATACCTTCCAATAACTTATCTTTTAAAATGCTGAACCCACATCCCAGTTGAATTCTTTATGTTGTCTGACACAAAATGCAAATCTGGAAGGGAAATAACCTCAACTAGTGAGCCCCATCTAGTGACAGGGAAGTAAATTGCTGTTCAAAAACCTGGTCCATAATTGTCTCATATCTTTAATTTGATTTTTTATTCTTCTATCTGTGTCCAAGCCCTTATGTTTTAGTTTCTCTCTGTTTTTTTGCCTATACTTTTATTTCTAAGACTAGATAACTTTTTATACCAAGCAAACTCTTCCTTGATAACTTAAATTTCAGTCTTTAAAAAATTAGCTTAAAATTAACTAAATTTCCTCATTTATAGTTGAATTTTAAAATGTAGACCGCCATATCCCTTGAGTAGCATTACATAGCATTTATAGATTAAACTGTGTTTGATGTAAATAACATCACTTATCAATGACGCCAAAGGTTCTTTACTCACAAGAACTTCAGAGGAGTAAGACTGAGTCACAGAAAAATCCATTGAGATATCTAAGGGCATTAAAACTTTCAAAGCCTACTTTCTTGGGCAACATCTACATTTGACGATTATGCTGGCTCGTAGGTCAGTTTCTTTTAGCCAACTACATTAGAAGTTAATTTTGGCGCGTCTGCATTCCATGCTTCTGCATTTCTTGACTTTTACTATCACAATAATAAACATGCCAAAAACTGAATCAGGCTACAGCAGGGTTCATCTCTAGTCATGCATGGGAGATGCTTTTGTTAACGATTCTGCCTTATAAATGCAAACTTTCTTTGTTCCCAGAAAAAACAAGTTGATAATAACCATATGTCTTTATTTTATTTATTTATTTATTTTTGTGAGGAAGACCAGCCCTGAGTTAACATCTGTTGCCAATCCTCCTCTTTTTTTGCTGAGAAAGACTGGCCCTGGGCTAACATCCATGCCCATCTTCCTCTACTTTATATGGGACGCCGCCACAGCACGGTTTGACAAGCGGTGCCTCTGTCCGCGCCTGGGATCCGAAACTGCGAACCCTGGGCCGCTGAATTGGAGCGTGTGAACTTAACCGCTACACCACCAGGCTGGCTCCCATATGTCATTTTAAAATGAAGTAGAACATATTCCTCAATTTATCTACACTTGAGTTACTTTCATTATATCTTCCCACTAGCCATGTGCCCAAATACCAAAGGCCTAGGTATAGGAGGTTTCTGGGTTATGGAGGAAACAATAAAGGACTCAGGTTCAAGTCCTAACGTTGCCCTTCACTGGCTGCATAGCCTTGGGAAAGTCATACCTCCCATCAAGGAGCCATAAGCTCAGGCTACGGAGCAGATGATCCCTGCTCCTCCACCTCCTAGCTGTTGGACTTTAGACAAAATACTTCTCTAAGCCCTGACTTCCTCAATGTGTATCATGATATTTACTTCATAGAGTTTTTATGAGGATTGATTGAATGAAGTGTGTGAGGTGCTTATTTCAGGGTCTGGCTCACAACAGAGTGCTCAGTGAATATTATTATTGCTCTCAAAATGGAGGGACCAGCATCCGCCTCTCAAGACTGTTGAGAGGACTCAATGAGATGACATACGGGAACATGTTGGTCAACTCTGTGGCACCCTATCAGTGTTATGGATTAGAACAAACCTAGTAGAACACTCACAGAAGGCCTAAAGAAAAAAGGAATGTGGTCATAATTAGAGAACATGGGGCTTTTATAGGTAGGCACAAGCTTTATGGGCTGAACAGAGTTTTTCTAGGTCTAATGATTTGTACTGTTGGCTTACATTCTATTTGGGGTGTCAATTGCTGAAGGGAATAGAATGATAGATTTGGAAGGGAGATTGTATAATTTAGTCTCCTTACTTCATTGAGGAAAAAACCTAATGCCCCTTCTTCTTCAGAGCTCTTTGCACACTTGAGATTATTTAAGAATTTTAAATGATTTGTTTAACATCTGCCTTTGCTTCTGGCCTGTAAGCCGCATGAGGACAGGGGCCATGTCTGTTTGGTCCACACTGTACCCTCAGCCATGCCTCAGCATCCAGCACAGTGTCTAGTACATTGTCTACAAATGGTAATTGCCAACAAGCTGAGAGATGCCACATAGCAAAGAAGATGAGAGCATGGACTCTGCAGGGAGGAAAAGCTGGGTACAAATTTGACCTCTCTGGTTTACTTCCTGTGTGACCTTGGGTAAATTACTTAGACTCGCTGATCCTCAGTTTCCTTATCTATAAAACAGGACTAATAATGGCAGAACTTATTTCATAGAATTGTTGCAGAGATTAATGAGCTAATTCATATAAAGCGCCTGAAACAATGTAACTCTATTAATTTATCTAAATGACCAAGATAACAAAGCCAATTTGAGGGAGTTCTGGAACTAGAACCCTACCTAGGTCTTGCTCTTTATTTTTATTCTTCCATCATCCCTCAACCCCTCTACCTAGACCACTCTCCAAAACCATTAAATATAATCAGACAGAAATGGCAACATAGAATCAAGTATTGAGCAATTTACTTAGAGATGCTGTGACCCTTCAAAGTACCAGCAGCCGGTTTCAGGAACTCATTTGAATGGTGGTAAAGGGCTTATTATTGCTAATAATCTCCCAGTGTCTAAAGCACAAAGCCGAACAGAGTATTTCATATTTTGCTCAAACAGTTGGTCCGTAAGGGTTTGCCTATCAGGTGCAGGCACAGCTAGATTATGAAAATGGCATGTTTAAAAATATCTCTGCGACTCACTCCTAGATGACTTTTAGCAAGTGAACTGACTGTTAGCCTCCTGGAAGATTAGATGTCAAGATAATTAGCTCTCTGCCACATGGACTATCTATTTTCAAATCTCATTCTCCTTCCTTCCGTATGTCTCCTAGTTGACACAACTCATTATTACTTTACACCCGAGTTCTTCAATTTCTTGTCAGTGTACTCATAAACCATCTCCTTTTCAGGACTTATCACACCTAACACTCAAATCATACTATTAACTTTGATGTTATATTTTATAATTCAGTTTGTATCCAAATATCATAGAAAACAAAGAGCAGGTTAGACAGGTAAGCCAGATATGGGAGTATTGCCTATCATAACCCATCCTCCTGTCTCTCCTTGGTCTTCAAAAGCCCATGTGTCACAGAAGAAGTGAAATGCACATTTTCCTGTTTCCTTTCATGACGAGGTCTGTGAATTTCTTCTTTCATTGTCTAACATTGGGGTCTGTGGGCTCTCCCATTTCATTATTTTATACCACCTGGACTTAGCCTTATGCAACTGGGGAATAACTTTCTTTTTTCTATCATAAATGTAGCCAATGAAAAGCTAGACTAAAAAAGAATAAAATGGAATGGGGAATTATCCAAAGGAACCATACAATTATAGAAATTTCTAGCTGGAAGACTTTGAAAGGCTGTCTGTCCACCTCCCTGCACTTTAGCCCTGCCCCACACCAGTCCAGCAGGTAATTTTGGCTCCGATTTCAAAAGAATCCACAGGATACCATACCTCTGCCCTCCATTTAAGAACTTTCTTCATTTATGCAGCTGAATACCTTTTCAGCCTTCAGTTCAGACTCTTTTCTTTCCCTTGTTGGGAAGAGGAGTTGGTTAGTTTCAAGTCACATAGAAATATAGATGTCCCCCAGGCAGAAAGGCTGGACTACTTCCCCTCCAGCTCCCTTCCCTGCCACGACCTGTGGAGTTTGCTTTTCAGCTTCCCTGAGTGTTGCCACAATTTGATTAATTGTGGAAATTTCAAGATGTCCTGAAAATAGTCTTGAACTGAACCACTGTTTGAGGTAGAAGTAAAGAGGATGAGGGATGTTTCTCTTCCTTTTCTCCTCCTCTTGCCAGCATCATTGCATGGTTCCTTAGGTGCTGACTACCTCCTCACTCTCCTCCCACATTCACAGCTCAGGAAACGTGGAACAAAACTGAACGCCTATCAAGCTGTCTTTAGCTTCATGCTTGGCTCCATCCCAAATCCAGCTCTTCTCAAAACTCCAGGAAGGGCCTGGGCCCTAAGAGTTTTCTAAGATTTATTTAGACCCAGGAACTGTTCCCCGGAGACCTCAAACTTGCAGGAAATTCCTCCTCCTGGGCTCCCACCTGCAATCTTGCATGTAGGTCCTTAATTAAATTTTTTTGAATGCTGAGCATGACTTGATAGATAGTGACTTGCTGAGCTATTTTCGATGTGCATCTCTCTTAGTTTTTGTATACTGGTGATAGGTCTATTGAACTTCAAGTGGTCTGGCAACGTATGTAATGAGAAGAGCACTGGTTTAGGGGTCAGGATGACCTTGGTCTGATGCTCCACTATTTCATTTACTGTAGAATGACTTTTGTCAGGTTGCTTAACCTCTAAGCTTCAGGTTCTTATGTGTAAAATGGAGCTAATACCAGCTTCAGGGTTTGATACAAGGACCAAAGAGAGAGAGAGAGAGTTAACAAAATAAAGCACGAAGCACAGTGCCTGGCTTATGCTAATTGCTTCAAACGCGTTTCTTTCCTCCACTGGCTACAGGGAGAGAGCTGTATAGGGCTTGGAGCGTTCATTGGCTTCCTCAGTGAAACTGAGCTGCCTTAACAGCAACACTCACTGCAACCGTTAAGAGCAGAAGTAGTGCCTATAATTACCAGGGTCTCTATTGTGTACTTGTTATGTGCCCAGTATTGTGCTAGGGACCACGGACAGAAAGGCAGTAAGACACGTGGTCCCCGTTCTCAGGAGCTCACGGCATAGAAGCACAGCAGCAGCTGGTGTATGGGAGGCCCCTTCATGAACATCTAAGCTCAGAGTCACATCAGGATTGGATTAAGATTTTAGAGGACCTAAGCACTAAGAAGATTATGGTGCTGCCACCCCTGTGTATAATTAAAAATAAAAACAGCACTAAACCATAATTAAATATAAAGAAGCAGAACAATGTTCTGATATTTTTCCCACTGTGATGACAGTCTTAGTACTTCTTTCGAAATATCAGCTTTCCAATTCTCTTCAAAAAGATTTTTTCTTGGGTGTCCTCATTTTGTAGGTAACCAGTCTGCTTATAGGGTAACATGGCATCACTCCAAGTGCTCTCCTAATGTTCAGTGAATGGGTCAGAAGGTGGGCTAAGGGCAGAGAAGCCAGGGGTCTCAATAATTCACAAACTACTTGACAAATCCCACAAAGAATGGAAAAGTAATTGTACATTTTGAAACAAGATCAAATCAACTCTTTAAAAAGTAAATTGAAACTCTTTCCAAACATTTGGGTGGACGGGGATGGACTTTTCACAGACAGGACGAGAGAGGTCATATTTAGATTAGCAAGTTGTAGAGTCAATTATACACTATGTCTTAAAAGATGACCTCACTACTGAACTGCGCCCTCTGACTCTGTTACAATAAAGTCGCCAGAAGCAATGGTGACACGAGACATTCACCAGGATGCAAAGGCACTTGTTTTCCTTGGTGCCTTCCTTTCTTTTGTGGAGGATGTTCTCCCTGAAGGACACAGCCCTGCTCTGAGGCAAGGTTGGCCGTGCCTGGTGAGGCTTATCTGGGGATCCAGCTAACAACCCTCCCATTTGAGGCCACTCACCTTTACGCTACAAATCAAACAGATAAGCACCAGGAAAGGCCCAGAAACCCTGACAGGGAACTTTCTCAAGCATAGATGAAAACAATTTACACAGCCACTGTAAATAGTTAATAAAATCCATTTTACAGTCCATCTACTTAGATTTCCATTACATCCTGTTCTGTTTCAAACACGCATTTTTCTTTTGGATTGTAGGGCAATAAAGAGTCAAGCAATTTATCAAGCAGTGTCTCAGTATTCCTTTAAAATGTTTTACCATTTTCAGGAAATACTGTGGCTTCTATAATTAATCTCCCAGTAGAAGCTGTTTTAGAAAGACTTCAGAACAGCAGAAAGAAAAGTCTTCTTTTCATGGGAGTTTTTTGGTTCTCGTGAGTGGAAACGTTCAGAAACAGATGCTAGGGGTATTATCACATATTGCAAACTGTTCATTTCAGATAAAGAGGAAAAAAACAATAGAGTACAGTCTAACTCTCCCCAAACCGTCCTGTGACAGAGCTGTTGTTAAATGGGCCCCACAAGCCACTCAGTGTTATGCTAAATTTGGAGTAACTCTTCAGAGCAAGGCTGGGTTTCCACAGTTCTTCCACTTGGATGAAAACAGGAATGCCTGGGAGAAGTCACATGAGGGATCCCCACCCCCCGCCCCCCTTGGCGTGAGTCATACCAGCGACCACTTAGCACTCTCCATGGATTAGGCATTATTCTAAACATTTTATGCATGTTGACTCATTTGATCCTCATAACATCTCTCTGCTGAAGGTACTGATATTCTCCCAATTTTCAGTTTAGGAAATTGATGCAGGCTTCCCAAGGAGTGAGTCCAGGAGCTGAGCCCAGGCAGCCTGGCTGAGTCCAGCCTCAGTCGCTCTGCTCTCAGCTGGTGGAATGTACCATGTTCAACTCTCACCATCTCATTTGCGCTGGCACATAGCCTGGTCGTTCAGTCATCCTACAGAAGAGGAGGCGAAGGCACGTGGATGCTACATGGCTCTCCAGAAGTCAAATACACGATGGTTAGGAGTTCAGGTTCGTTGACTTTTAGGTCAATTTTTCCTACTTGCCAGCCTTCTTCTTCTTCATGTAAAAAACATTAAACCAACAAAATCAAAACCATTGCTTTCCTTCTTTCTATGACTTGTCCTCCTGGATCACAGGAAAGGGCCGAAGGCTTGGTTGGCCTGTAACATGCAGACTAAACCCCACTCCAGGCTTGGGTTCCACCCAAAGCAGCCATGACTTCGTTCCTTGAAGGCAAGTGTGGGGTCCGATTGGCGTCCTGCCTGAGTTGAAAGTTCTGAAATGGTTTAATCTCATCCTCAGACAGATTAATAATCAATATTAGGAAGTGCTCCCATCTTTAGGGCGTATGCAAGGGATAGAAAAAACAATATGAAAAACCAGACAACTTGGATGATCTCCAGAAAAATATTCTTGTTTCCTCCAAGAAACTTAATGGGACAATCATATTTACCTCTCCAGTGTCAAGGTTACATTTCTGTTTGTTTCATTTTGGTTTTTAAAAGGAATTATACTGAGGGCTCAGATGGCTTCTGTGACCCAATCTGACCTCTATCTAGATCAACCTCATTCTGAAGATATTGAGACATCACTTCATCTGCATGACAACCTGATGCATTTACTGGAGTGTTTTCTTCCCACATGGGGGGAAAGCTTGGTTGTGGTAAAAGCACAGGCAATGCGGTGCACAGGTAGGACTCAGTCTCTTAACAATATCACTTGATTAAGCAGCAATTGTCTTCACGCAAGGAAAATCTTGAGTCACATGAATGCTCATCTGTATTCATCAGAGTGCAGCAAACAGGAAGAGATGGCCCACACCAAATGGGTATTTAGGTGAGTTTAACAAAGGGACTGTTTACAAAGATAAGGATAGAGTTTAGGAAGACACACAGAGATGGTGCAGCACCTCAGGGCGGCACCAGCAGGGAGCCATCAGCTCTAGACTTAAAGAGAAGAGTTAAGGAACTGGAGAGAGAGTCTGTGGAGAGAGCCACATGACAGGAGCTGTGGATTCTGGGAGGGACACAGAAATTCACAGTGAACCCGCACAGAGGGAGGCAGGAGAATAGACACCCCAGCCACAACTCTCTTCCTGCCCATTGACCAAACCCAACCAGAGAGCAAGGCAGCCTACAGATGTGGTCCACAGTGGACAGCCGGCCAGGGCCCAGTGCAGGGAGAAGTGGCAGAGGGAAGATACCCAGCTCACCATTTCATTAAGTTTTTGAGGTACAATAACATCAGCATGCCCTCCTGCTGTGACATGAGTAGTGTAATAAAGAAGTACTTAGGAAAAAAACCCTCTGCATACATGGAATTAAGTGGCTACTTTTATTCCTATGGCAGAAATCAGTGTTGTAAATTCCTCATTGTGTTTTATGAGTCAGAACTGGATGCATGGAAGGGTCTCAGGAATATGAACCTCAAAACAGGCCTTCTGACAGTTTGCAACGGAGAGCCAGTGGAATCCTCTCCCGCCAGGGCGATGGTCATAGTCAAAATTAAAAAGGAACACAGGTTTAAGAAAGAGGGTCATGGGGATTTCAAGTTCCTGGCATAAAATCTCTAGCGGCACCATTGCATTGAGAGGCCCATATTTTAATTGAATAAATAAAGCCTGGTTTTGTTTTGCTCTACATTGTTTTGTCTGGTTTCCTTTAGCAGTTGGGGCAAAAAGCCAACCAGAAAAAGGAGCAATGGGGAAATCTGAAGAGGCGTCCTGGGGCATTTCAGAGAGGTCAGTGTCACCTAAAGTCAATTAGGATATAAAGAGATCATGGTGAAGCTAGTTCCCAATCACATGGTTAGAGTCTCTCTTATCAAAGACAGAGGTCCATGCAGTGTCTAGGTAAGAGCATGATGTCGTGTCAGAACCAAAGGCTTTGGAGCCCAGCTATTGGCTGGGTCACCTTGAGCAAATTAGGTAACGGATATAAGCCCCAGTTTCTCACTCGATGAAATGGGGATAATACCTACCTCTCCTTTTTTTCCATTTGTTTGTTTTGTGAATTAAATGAGATCATGTATTTAAAATGCTTGAAATAGTATCTAGCATATAATTGGTGTTCAATAAACCAGTGAGGGATAGGAGTGGTCATAACTGCTCAGAGGGCCCTTTGGCCGTGAGAACGCGGAGTGAGACAAGAGCTTCTTCCTTCTTTCTCTTTCTATCCACCATTCTCCAAAAACTTATATATTTAAGCTAGCTCTCTCTTTCCAGCTATGTCCCCAAATTCTTCTTGACCCTTTAACCTGACACACATATACCCATATATACACTTGAGAAATTTTTTTCTTTAAAAAATTTTGATTGAACAATTAATATGCTTATTAGTTTAATTTTAAATTTTTCAGCATTTAGGATATCATAACAAAGTCTTAGATGCTCCATTTCTCTTCCACCCTCTTCTCTCATCTCACAAATTGCTTTACTGTGAAAGCGACTTTGTTTCCAAAGGTCTGGTATGATTTGGGAGCAGAGGTCAGAAAATTTTGTTTGTTACACTTTAATTTGGCCAGAATGGAACTAAAGATTTCAATGTAGTGGATTTATTTGTTTGTTTCACTTATTACTGACTAGACAATTCACTCTAGTTTATTCATGAATGTTGGTTTAAAAATGTCATATATTTTTAATATTTTTAAGAGATTTTAAAATATGTTGCCTTAAGTGATTAAAGCAAATGCAAAAGGTTCAACAATTCTGCCAGCTCCTTAGAAATTTCATTCTTGGGCCCATATCCTTGAAAGGTATTGACCCCTACAAACAGCTAATAATGTAAAAGTTGACAGGCCAGTTTAACCTTCTAATTTTATTCTGTGCATCATGCCTTTGACCTTCCAGAGACAACTTGATGAGTTTCTGCCATATTAATTACTCTCTGCTGTTTTGCAGTGATTCCTTACAATCCAAACCTAGTGGATGAATGCATGGACCTTTCTAGGCTCCAAGGACGAAGCCAGAATGGCAACTTAAAAGCACCCAACAGAATTTTCCACTACCAGGCTTATTTTCTTTCCCTAAAATGGTGAACAAAGACCTCTGGAGTGATCTCGTATTTATTGTACTCTGTGACTTGCAAATGTTTAACATCTTCTTTCTAAAATATCGTTGAAACTGCCAGGCCTTATCTGGAATACTCTCCTTCAATTATTATGTAGTCTATAATCAATACATTTATTACTAGGCAATATTACCTTTGACACCCGAGTCTTCTTAACTTTGTCTTAAGTGTCATTAGTGAGATCTAATATGCAAAGCTTCATTTAATTTTCCACTCCTAAATATACTTCTTCTGGGTTTGAGCTTTGTCCTCCTAATAAATTAGACAATAGTCATGGGTTTCTAGAAGATCTTCCTCCCTCCCCATTTGTTTAAGTTTTCCCTCTTCCTCTTCTTCATATGGAGCAGGAAGTCACCTGTGTGGGTCATTTTCATCTCCCTGCACTCAGGCTCCTTCAGGAAACATTTTGAGCCATTTCAGAATTAGACCCGAGCATTTCCAACGGCTGCATTTGGAAGGCTGCTCACAGCTCAGCCCATTCTTATGTGCCGTGTGAGGGTATTAAACAGGAAGTCCCATGTGCCAAAGCTGGATTCTAGATTCCAACTTTTTCCTGCTCCCCGTCTCCCTCCCCTCATTACTTAGGTCTTTTGATTCAGTAACTCTCTCCAGCCATATTTTCTCTGATGGCAAAATGTGATTGAATAGGAGTCAAATAATTTGGAGTCTCAGGTCTCCCATTTACATCCCCGTGTCTCTCTATTAATGCACGTGTGTACTGAGTACATGCTTTGTGCCAGACATGGTGTAAAGCAGTTCACACAATCCACATAGCAATCCTGTGAGAGAAATACTAGGATGGAGACTTTGCAGATGAGAAATAGCTTAGAGAGTGTAAATGATTCATTGTCAGGTTTAAATAATTTACTTGAGTTAGTACTAGTGCACGTGAAATTAAAACACAGCTTTAACTGACTCCAGAGTGAGTGCTTTTAACCAGTACACCATACAGAAAATCTTACAAACTTAATCAAGGCGTTTGGCTTTTTGGCTTTTCGGCTTTTCAAGAGTCTGGAGCCAGACTGCCTGGAGTTGAAATCTGTCTCCTTCACTTACTAGTTGTGTGACATTAGACAACTTATTTTACCTTTCTGTGCTTTGGTTTCCTCATCCATAAGGTAAAAATATTAACAACACAAAACTCCTTGGGCCACATGGAGGATTAGAGGCATGTAAAACACTTAGAACAGGCCTGACACGTAGTAGGTACTCCTTGAAAGCAACAATAATAAAAGCAGCTCAATAAACGTTAGCAAGTATTGTCATTACTGCCTTATTTGTCAAAAAAGGAGTTGATGAGAGTGACTGTGTCTACTCTAAGTGACTGCTGTAAGGATGCTCATGGAGCCTTGAAAGTGTGAGGTTCTCCGATTGTATATTGTTGATAAAATCCTCTTCATATTCCTCAGCCCAGAATGTGATGGTAGAAGAGGGCTTGAGGAAGCCTGCTTGGGTGTGGTGTCTAAACAGTAGAAGCAATAAGTCTTGCCCTTCATCCCCTGCAAAAATGTGTGGTTATGTGGCTAAGATCAGGAGAGGGAATAAAGAAATTGGGCTTCTATCAACCTGTGCTACAGGCTTGTTATCCAAACTTGGGTAATTAACATATCCAAAGCTCAAGCTCGTTATCCCTTTTATGAATAGGAGTATACCGTCAATGCAACCTAATTTCAGAGAAAGATTGGGAAGCAGAAAAACAAGATAAAAATTAAAAGGACGATGATAGCTTTATATCACCAAACGGACTCTCCTCTAGGCAGCAGGAAATGGATAGGGCTAAGCCAGATAGGTAGTGACTAGGGAATGATTAAAGGGATATATAGCAATCAGTAGGATGCTTGTTATGGGCAAGGACTTGTGCTTGACATGATACAAAGACGCATAAAAAACAAATTCCTGCCTTAAAGAGGATGCAATTTACTTAGCGAGCAAGATGTAAAAAGATAACTAATAATAGAGGAGTTTATGCACCAGATGAGTGGTGCAAACCAAAAGGTTATAGGGCAAATTTTCCCATTACAAACATCTGCTGCACTGTTTAATTATGTGCAGCTATTATATTGCAGGACTTAAGTTAGACCAGTTTGCTCTCAATCTTCAACAGGGTGTAAACATTTAAGTAGAATTCTTAAGATTTAATCTAAACTCATTTTTAAAAGTTAATTTTAGTGCCTCTGGGGGTGTCATAGACACCTCTGAGAAGCTATCAAAGACTCTGAAGCATCTCCCAGGAAACTGCACAAATACCTCAAAGTCTGCATATAATTGCAGAAGGTCCTAAAATCCATCCATGAACCCCCAGGTTAAAAACTCCTGCTCTAATAATGTGAGAGCAACACTGTTACAGACACTAAGTTACCTATAGTTTTCCAAATCTTACCAGATCTCACTTACTTTTTGTTAGCTTTTGCTGTTGTGGGGGATCAGAATTGGTCACCTCAAAATGTCTATTTTCTCTGAAGGAGGCTTTGACCTTCCCCGCCCCCACTAACTGTCTGAAGGGATTTGGGATGGAAGGCCTGTCACTGGGACAGGCCATCACCACGGGTAACTCTGGGTATTGATAGACTGGGAGGGCCTTTGCTGAGCCCATTCTTATCAAAGTTCTGTTTACCAGACATTTACATTTGTAAGAAAAATCTCCATTTGTAAAGGTATCTCCTTCTCCGTACCAGGAAGAAGGCGGGATGACTTGATCTCTAGGGATCTTGGCCGAGTGGAAGGCAAAAATTTAAATCTGCATACTCTTGTTTACTGTGCTTTTCTTGTAATCCCTCATGGCTGACACTCCCAACCCCCTCAGAAATCCTCGTTTGTCTTTAAGAGGAGAACCTCCCCCATTCTGAGAGAGGTACTCAGTTTTCCCAAGTCTCTCCCATGTATACATGTTATAAAGCTTTGTTTGATTTCCTCCTGCTATTCGGCCTCATGTCAATTTAATTTGTAGCCCAGCCAGAAAGGACCCAGAGTGGGCAGAGAATGCTCATTCTCCCCTTCACTGTTCTAAATAATGCTATAGTTAAGATTCTTGGAATCAAAGTGTGTTTTTTTTAAACAGAAACCTCAGACTGTTTTCATACATTGTATGGCAGGAATTGCTGCTTGCCCTCCAGTATCTATTGTCTACTTCTTCCATAGAAATAAAATTTTTAACTGGACACAACAAAATGAAGACTACATTTTCCAACCTCTTTAGGTGTTGCCATATCCTTAAGTTTTAGCCAACAGATGTAGACGGAAGTATTGTATGCCACTTCTGGAACCTCCTCAATAGACAGCTCAAGTGGGCCCTTTGCTTCTCTTTTACCTCTTCCTGCATCTAGCTGTTTGGAACATGGATCTGATGGCTGAAATGGCTTCTTGGGCCATGAGACAAGAGACACATCCTGGCGACCACAGATCTGAAAGATGGAAGGAGTCTGGATCCTTAAGGGGTAGGAAGGAGAGCCACTGTTGTAGTCTTGAATATTATCTTCTGGACTTTGATGTAAGGGGGAAATAAACTTTCCCCTTGTTTAAGTTGCTATTGTTTTTGGTTTTTCTGTTACTTCGAGCTGAACTTAATTCTAATTTACAGGTGCAATCCCTAGCACTTTGAAGATGTGATCCTCTTGCCTCCTGGTATCTATTGCTGCTAATGAGAAAAATAATCAGTCTTCTCTTTCTGGTAGTTTTTAAGATTACCTCTTTATGTTTCACAGCTTCTCTTCAGTGCGTATAGGTGTGCATTTGTTTTCATCTATCCAGCTATGGCCTTGGTGTTTCTGAGGTCTCATTCCCTTTTTCAGTCCTAGGACATTCTCAGCCATTACCTCTTTCAATATTGTGCCTCCATGTTTCCTCTAGCCTCTTCTGAAACTCCTCTTCAAAATATATTGGAGCCCCCAGTCAAGACTTCATGGATCTCACCTGCACTTTTAATCTTTTTTAAATCTCTGCATTGCATGCTGTTCTTTAGTTTTCTTTTTTTTTTTCTTTTTGTGAGGAAGACCAGCCCTGAGCTAACATCCATTGCCAATCCTCCTCTTTTTGCTGAGGAAGACCAGCCCTGGGCTAACATCTGTGCCCATCTTCGTCTATTTTATATGGGACGCCGCCACGGCATGGCTGACAAGCAGTGCGTCGGCCGGCGCCTGGGATCCAAACTCACAAACCCCAAGCTGCCAAAGCGTGAACTAAACCGCTGTGCCACCGGGCTGGCCCCCTGTTCTTTAGTTTTATCTTCTAAATACTCCTTTTGATTGTGAACAAGCTGGAGTTTATTCCATCCATTGAATTTTTTCATTGCATTTTTTCCCCTAGGATTTCTTGTAGACAACATATAGTTGTCTTGTTTTTTTTTAATCTGATCATCTCTATCTTTTAAATAGTATATTTAGACCATTCACACTTAAAGTGATTATTGAGATGGTTGGATTAATACCAATCATGTTTGGAACTGTTTTCTATTTGTTGCATTTGTTCATTTCTTTCTTCCTCTTTTTCTGCCTTCTCTGGTTTTAATTGAGCAGTTTATATGATTCAATTTTATCTCTTAACATATCAACTATATTTCCTTTAAAAATCTTTTTAATGGTTGCTGTAGAGTTTGCAGTATAATTTTTAAACCAACTGAAGTCCATCTTCAAATAACACTACTGTCTTTTGTGTAGTGCAGTTACCTTATAATAGAGTACTCCCAATTCCTCCCTCTCATCCCTTATGATATTGCTGTAATTCATTTCACTTATCCATATGCTATAATCATCCAATGCATGTTTATTATTATTTTAAATAAAGTTATCCTTTAGATTAATTAAGAATAATAAAAATCAAATATTTTATTTTATCTTCATTTATTCCTTCTCTGACATTCTTCATATATATGTGAGTTTCTGATCTATATAATTTTTCTTTTCCCCAAAGAAATTGTAACATTTCTTGCAGGGCAGGTCTGCTGGTTCCCTCAGTTTTTGTTTGTCTGAGAAAGTCTTTATTTCCCCTTCACTTTTGAAGGATAATTTCACTGGATATAAAACTCTTGATTGGTGAGTTTTTGTTTTCTTACAGCACCTTAAATATTTCACTCCATTCTGTTCTTCCTTACATGGCTTATGATGAGAAGTTTGCTGTAATTCCTTTCCTTGTTTCTATATAAGTAAGGTGTTATTTTCCTCTGACTTCTTTCAAGATTTTTCTCTTTGTCTTTGGTTTCTGCAGTTTAAATAAACTATGCCTAAGTATTGACCTTTTACTATCTATCCTACTTGGTGTTCTCTGAGTTTTTTAGATCTGTAGTTTGATATCTGTCATTAATTTCAGAAAGTTCTTGTTCATTTTTACTTCAAATATTTCTTCTCCATTTTCTTTCTGATTTTCTAATCAGGCAAATGTAACATCTTTTGAAATTGTCTTAAAGTGCTTGAATGTTCTGGTTTTTGTTTGTTTTCTTTCATTTTCTTTTAATCTTTGCTTTACAGTTTGGAAAGTTTCTATTGGCCTTTCTCCAGGCTCACTGATTCTTTCCTTGGCCTTCTCCAAACTACTGATGAGCCCTTCAAAGGCGTCCTTGATTTTTGTTACAATGTTTTTGATTTCTGGCATTTCCTTTAGATTCTTTCCTCAGGTTTCCATCTCTCTGCTTATACCACTCATCTGTTCTTTCACGGTTTCTTTTTCCATTAGAGCCTTCAACATGTTAATCATAGTGATTTAAAATTCTCTGTCCAATAATTTCAACATCTGTCTCATGTCTGAGTCTGGTTCTGATGTTGCTTTGTCTCTTCAGACTGTGTTTTTTCTTACCTTTTACCATGCCTTGCAATTTTTTTGTTGAAAGATGGATGTGATATACAGGTAATAGGAACTAAGGTAAATAGACCTTTGGTGTGATATTTTGTATTAATCTGGCTAGGAGTTGGGCTATGTATAATGTTTTCTGTAGCTACAGAGTCCAGAGGTTTCAAGTTATTCTAGTATCCTTGTGTTCATCTTCCTTCTTTACTTTGTTTTCCCTAGGAACTCCTCCTCAGAGCCTTCATCTTGCAACTCTTTCAACTGTTCCACTGTTATTATACTGGAGCCCTGTAAGTGTGGTAGAAAGGTGGGAGAGAAAAAGTGTTCTATAATCTCTTATTTAATCAAATTATCTTTTAGTGGGCCTGTGTCTCTGGGCTGAGAACTTCGCAATTGTTTCTCAGCATTTTTCCCTCTCTTAGGTGAAACAAGAGGGCTAGAAGGGGAAGGAGCAGGAGAAATGCCCTTCCCCCAGCTGGGATAAGGCTCTGATAAATTCTTTCCTCTGGAAAGGAAGCCTTTGCTATGGAAAAATTCTGAGTGTATTTCACAAGGATTACTCTTTTCTTCCTCTCACTGGAGCCACAAAGGGATCTTTCTCAGATTATGACTGTAAGATACTGGTGGGGTTCCTGGAGGAAAAAAATCCACGAAAATTACTCAAAATCATCAAAATTACTATGTAAATGTTCCTACCAGATTATGGCTTCAGCATCCTCTGATTCAGAGAATCCGATCTTGGCAGTGACTCTCTGAATTCACCTGTCTCTCTAGCTCTCTGATAGATTCAGGAAAAGTAGTTGATTTTCAATTCGTTCAGCTTTTTCTTGCTGTAAGGACAGGAGTGCTGATTTCCGGGTTCTTTACAGGTCAGAGCTGGAACCAGAAGTCATTTTGGGGGTTTCTATTGATCCATGTATTCTGTGTGTTTTTATTATTATTTTGTCATTATTACATTATATTATCATTATTATTATTTCTTCCTTTCCATCTCATGAACTTTTGTCCTTTTTTATGGATGCCAGCTTTTCTCTATTTCTTAGAGGTCCTTAAATAGACTTACATAGTCACTTTTGGATAGGCCTATTTGAATAATAGGTTTCAGCAAAATAATACTTAACTAATGTTCAGGAGTAAATTGATCTCTTGATTTTTATGTTGTTGGATAACTTCTTCAGATTTAATTTTCCTTCTGCATTTTAGATATTGATTTGTAGGTGCATCTTGAGCAGAAGGGTTTTGGTTTGTTTTGTTTCTCTCTCTAATATCATTCCTCCCTGTATTTGTGGATGTCTCAATTAGACCCCTTGGGTTCTTAATCCAGAACTCTGTCTTCTATTGGAAACTCAGGGCCCCTGTCCTCTGGTGAGGTTGAAGATAGCATCTGTCTAGGCACCCAATCTAGTGGGCAGCAGCAGGCAGCTAGGACTGCTCTCTCCCTCTTCCCTAGGTATAGAACTTTATATTAGCTCCATGTATACTGTTCAGGTGGGGGGAATACACCTCCTGCTTTGTTTCCTGCTTTGTGCTTCTGATTCGTGCAGAAGTTGACCTTGTTTTAGAATGAAGGTTGTGTCTGTTTCATTTTTCTCTTTTAAAGATTTAGCATTTATTTGGAGTAGATCAGGGCCTAAAGCCTGAATTTACAATACCTTCTGGCCCAGAAGACATGTTTCATGTCTCTTAACAACATCTCTATGAAATATACAGAGTCAGGCTTTATGTACCCATTTTACACGTGCAAAGAGAGCATGACAGGTGATCAGTGGCAGGGCTAGGATTGCCAAGTAGGTTTCCCGATTCTGTCTTAAGCAGGTGATATTCATAATCATATTGAACGTGTGATGCTCAACAGCAGCCTCTACATTTTTCTGGTTTACAGCACTTGGAATGTGGGATGTGATGGAGAAGTTCTATGGTGGGTGGGCCAAACGGTCCATTTATAACTTAATCACGGGGTATTTCTACTTTAGAATCAGTGGTTTCTGCCTACAGATCTGTGAGCCATCGGCTGAATTTCATGACACTCTTTCATTGTATTGGTTCCTTTATGTGCTCTATGCAGAAAAATTTATGGGGATTTCATTTCCCTCTCCTCAATCTTCAGTCACACACAGACAATTTCTAATGACTTCAAATCCACTTCACTCAGGCTGTCCCTCTCCCTCTCATCTTACATCTTTGTTAGATTTCATCACCTACAGATTGGAGTCCCTGTACATTTGTGGGGGAGGAAGGAGGGAAGTGTTTATGTTTATACTTTTCTTGAATTTTATGGCCTTCATTACCCAAAGCTGTGTGAAATTGAAGGAAACACAGTTGGCCTGAACCCTGGAGCCATCTGTTCAACCTGCTCAAGATATTGGTGGTTGACTGTTTACTAAACAGACTACCCTGAGTGGCAGCCCAAAGGCTGAGGCTGGGGCTTCTGTTAATCGTTAGGCACTTAACTAACAGTTGGGCCCTGGCTAGTTTTGCTATCATTGCTTTCAGAAGCAACGTTCTGTACCCTGCAACGTTCTGTCAGCCACATAACAAGAGATGGACTCGCTGGTGTGTTTACTGTGAGGATTTCCAGCAGGCTTGAGTTGCCACACCCAAGCAGCAGTGGTCATGTCATTCTGCAGGAGATGTGACACATGTCCTTTTGTTGTTGACTTTATCTTTGCCAACACACGTGGGTATCTAACGTTGGCTGAGAAGCCGGGCTGTAGGGTGGAGCAGAGCTTTAATTTTGTTGACAATTTAATGCTTGGAGAGATATGTGCTTTGGTGAGGTCTCTCCCTTGAGACTTTTGCCCTTTCACTAATCCCCTGCATAAACACTACCTTGAAAACTGTTTCTGAGTATCTGCAAAGGCATGTAGAACTGTTGGTAAATAGTCGTTGTGAATAACATTTACTCACGGTCAGATTCCTGGGCCTGTGTTTCTTTTTGATGGGATTCACTGTCTAATGTAAATCTTTGTGAAGCTGCAAATACAGGTTGAACCCCTGTGCCCGATCATTGTGGCAGACTAGAGTTCACGACAGAAATGGTGATTGAGCCTAGGGAATGGATGTGAAAATCTTCTCCCAAAGTCTCTGTGTTCTAAACAGCAATCTCTACTAGTTGAAAGTATTAAAAACAGGAAAATAATCATGAGACAGAGGCAAGGCTAGTCCGTATTTTTACTTAAAGAGGAAAAAGAAAAACTTGGAGGCAGTGTCCCTCAGATCTAGTGGTGTGCTGGAGCAGCTGGCATGGCTCTTAAGAGCAGTTTCTGTGTCTCTCTTCCCAACTCTGTTTTTGGGGAGATCAGGTCGGTAACTTCAAATCGACTATGGTCAGAGTATTTACACCACTGAAATTGTCAAATGCTACCAGTTAGGGCTTTTCCCCCTTAGAGAGCCAATTGTTAAATGTTTACCAGTACACCACTGGATGTGGAAGACTAGTTCTTAATTTCATTTTCAAGCTGTGAGAGAGGTTATATCATTTCAGAAATAAAGACATGTCACAGATGAAGACATGTTCACAGAAAAGTAATATGAGTTTGACTCCATGACAAGCCTGAGTCAAGAAATAGCCTCTGAATTTAAACTGAGCTCTTCTCTCTGGGTAAAAACACACTAAATGTGAAATAAAGCCATTTTAGAGATCCAGGGGTGGGGGTGGAGAGTGTACAATGTAAGCAATTTCCAGATCTCAGCCGTTGTGTTCTGCTTGGTTTTACTGGTTTGGTTCATTTTATTCACTTATTTATTCATTTTGTAATATTTATTGAGTACCTCCTGTATGCTGTGTTAGCTCTGGGGTGAACAAAAGCTGACATAGTTGTCTTCATGGCACTTACGGTCAAGTAGAAAAGACAGATATGAATGAAACAGCCATAAATAAGTGTATAATTACAAACCATAGTAGATTTTGTAAAGGGAAAGTATAGATTCTAAGCAAACATACAACCTGATGACTTGATCTAGAGTGGGGATGGGTGAGGGAGGTTTCCATGAAACAGTATGCATTGAGCTGAGATCTGCAGGATTGGTAGCAGCTTAACCTGGTGAATGGAAGTGAGTGACAGGAGATTTAAGCAGCTAGAACAAATGTGCAATAGCCCTGTGATGTGTTGGAACATGTGTACTTTTAAGAAAATTAAATATGGGTTGTGTGGTTGGAGAACAGGGGACAGGATAGTGATGTGCGATGAGTTGTGTTTACACATTAATATTAATCTAAGAGGAAAGGAAAGTTATTGGATCGGATTTGTTTTTGTTTTTTTAAATTTCACTTTGGCTACAATATGGAGAACTAATTGGAAAGGGAAAAGAGAAGATGAGGACACAAGTTAGAAGCTATTACTGCACTTTCCAGGTGAGAGATAATGGAATCCCGGACAAGGCTAATGGCAGAAGTGACGGGGAATAAGCAGATGTATTTGAGATGTTTAGGATATAAAGTTGAAGAGACCCGCTGATGCATTAAATATAGGGATGACAAGGGAGGGGTCTTGTCAAGGATGATCCCAAGAGTTTTGGCTTTGGAGATTGAATTGATAATTGTTCCATTTACCAAGATTGAGAATCAGAACTGGGACAGAAGCTATGAGTTTGGATTTGGATATGTGGAGTTAAAGTACCTTTTCAACATCTATAATGGAGGTATCTAGTAGATTCTTTGGATATACAGCTCTGGGGCAGCATGGAGAGGTCTAGTCTGGATTGCTACCTGCTTCTAGGTGGTAATTGACGCCATGGTCATGATGAAGTTCTCCAAGGGGAGAGTGTAGAGTGAGAAGAAGAGAGGGCCCTAGTGATACCTTGAGGAATTTGAACATGTAATGACTCAGTAGAAGAGAATGAGCCTCCAAAGGAGGGAGGGAGAAGCTAGGGAGGTAGGAGGTAAACCAAGAAAGATGGGCTAGGGATGAGAAAGGGGCTTAACTGGAAATAGGCCTGAGGGATTTACTGATTTTACTAGTTTTAATGTTGTTAAACAAAAAAACCAAGAGTCTGGAATGAGAGAACAGAAAGGGTGAGAATCTTTCAAGAAGGAAGGAAGGGTCACGTGTGCTGAATGTTGATAAGTTCAGTAAGATAAGGACGGATGATCGCTAACAAATCAAGAACTATAAACAGATACGTAATGTGAAAACAGTGGTCCAAATATTGGATAATGGAATATTGTAAAAATACTGACCTATATTTAAAAATGATATCTTCATAATTGTGAGAAGATGCACATGACTTGGTTCCTCCTTGTTCTCGGATAAAAAGCCTAAACAGAAATGTTCGTTATGCCTTCTGCATGATATGGCAGCTAGGAAATGGACTCTGACAAGGCAATTCTATTACAACTGGAAGCCCCGTTTGTGTGTGGGTAAGAATTATCCTCCATATGTGATCAAACAATACATTTACTCTAGAAGTCTGAGACACTCAGAGAATATTGTAAAACTCTTGACTTTTTAAAAAATTATCTAATAGTTACAAAGGAATTATGTGTCAAATAACAATCATCTTCAATACCTCACCCAGCATATGATATAGAGTAGGTGTTCAATAAACATTTGTTGATGACTCCAACTCAGAAGTTAGAAAAGTGAGAGTGCTCATTAATCATTATTTAGATCTACACCGCAAATTATTACAATAGCAAAGCTCAGAAGAGCACAATATTATATCAAAAGAAAAGACCAAATTTATGTGGGTAATTTACAAGCTTTGTCCATTTAGAAAGAATCCACTAGTTCTTCAATAGTTCTTATTCATTTTTCACTTGGTTACCCACATCAAGTTACCCAAATCTAGTCAACCAAAATTATGCATATAAATAACTCAGTCTTCTTTTACCTTAGCCATCTTTTGGAATTTATTTTTGCTGTAAGTGTTGACTTAAATCACTTATCTTTTATTTGAATCATTATTCTGAAAATCATATTTTTTTCCATTTTTATTCCCTGTCCTGACCAATAGATACCTCTGACTTCTAAATTAGGCCACACTCAAGAAAACATGTACCAAGGGTTTTTTTCAACTGAACTTCTTAATTTAGATAGCTGTAGAAGGCTATTGACATGTGATTTCCAATCCAATTTTTAAATGAAACATTTCCACTAAATTTAAGTGACATTTCCAAGTTGGTTTTTAGGAAATGCTTAACTCAGGCCATTCGACCTTTAGTAAATTTCCTGAACTCATCTTACACTTACAATAGCAACTCAGTGTTTTTCTCTGAGAGCAGGAAATCAAGGAGCAGAATTATAGTTGTCTGTAGTCTCTAAAGGAGGAAGTCAGTGAGGACAGAGATGACCTAGAAGTGACCAGTTTAGACAGAATAAATTTTAGATAAGGATCAATCTGTACGGAGCGATTGTGGTATTCTGTTAGATCTGACTACTTAAATGTATTTTCCCTACTGACATTTTTGTATTTCCTAGCTGGACATTCATAATGTTAGAATAATTGTTCTGGGTTAGACAACACTGGAGAGGTGTTTTGGGCTGTGCAGCGAAATGCATACAAAATTAGGACATTTCTCTTCAACATGTTGACCAAAGCTTTCCATTCTCTCTGTGGACATACTGACTGAACACACTGAGCACTTGAGATGTTTTGTGGCTCTCTCGTGGCCCCATACATTTCTGTTCCCACAAGCAAAGTTGTATGTTTACCAAGAGTCCATTGTTCCTGTGTTTGTCATTGCCATTATATAATTAATTTATATATAAACATTACACAATGTGATGCCAATCAGAGAGAAAGCAATATTTCCATGAAAACTAGGTTGAATGCTTTGGAAAGACTCACTAGGATGAGTTGCCCCAAAATGCTGTTGGATTAGGTGCAAACAAGGCAACTACAAAAGATTGGGTGGAAGGATGTTACAAAAGCATAGTTTCTGTTTAAGGTTGCTTTATAAGTGTTTCTTAGTTCTCACTTTAAAAAATCAAAACTGGAAATAGTGTACAATGCAAATGGATTCACTTATATAAGAAAGTCAACATGGAACATTAATCAGAAGACCATATTCCAGGAAAAGGTCTGGGGCTAAAATCAAAAGTTTGGTGAAAGATTACCCATTTACGAGTTTTAAATTCAAACAAAATGTGTAAGGCATGTAAAGACAATGTTCTATAATTTTTCACTTTCACCAATATTTTTGATGAACCAATGAAAATAGAATAGGAGGAGTTCAACTGTTCTTGTGATTTTCCCAAGGTACCCTCTGCTATTTCTTCTGTCTAAAATATCCTCCTTCACTCTCTACATCTACTTCCTGACAGTTCTCTTTTTCTTTCTCTCTCTCTATAACTTAATTCTTGTTCATCCTTTAAGTACTAAGACTCTGGCTCAAATGCTAACTCTGATGAGGAGACTTTCCTGTCCCTTTTCTTTTCCAAGTTAAATTTTTATTTTATTTTAATCTATAAATACAGCTATTTGTTTGAATTGCTCACATAGATCTATTCCATCCAAAAAGGAAATGTGAAGTTCTTCTAGCAGGGCAAGCATAGTTGGCATGGCCTATCCAAAGGTCTTCCACTAGAGTCTGCAGGAAATCTAAAGGTAGTAAAATCACACACTGGATGTTTTTATTCTTTGGACCACAAGAGATTTTCAAAATCACCATGAGTTTTTAAACCCATCAAAATTTTTCTGTAGATTGTTCTGTCCTGTGTGCCTTCTCTGTGCTGAGTACATCCTTTTAGGACTGTATTTAAGGCACAGTTTCTATTATATTCTAATCATGTATTTAACACACTTCATTATCTTTGGGTCCCTTTGGGGTCAGTCTCCACTGATTGCTCCTTTCTCTTGACAATGGGTCACATTTTCCTGTTTCTTTGTATGTCAAGTAATTTTGTTGGAATATATCCTAGACATTGTGAATGTTGTGTTATGATGACTCTGGATTCTGTTATATTCCTCTGAAAAGTGTTCACTTTATTTGTTCTAGCAGATAATTTACTTAGCTGGATTAAAATGCAAACTCTGTCTTTTGGGTAGCAACTCAAATTTCAGCTCAGTTTGTTCATCCTCAGCTGGTCTGCCTGCAATCTACCCAACACATGCATTATTCAAGGGGCAAAAAGAAACTCAGACAGAGTTTATGCACAGAATTTGGGTTCTCTCTCTTGGATTCTTTCCTCTCTGTGATCCCCCTCTCACTCACCAGTAAATTTTTAAAATGATTTTAGCCACTCCACCCTTCATGATACCCCGAATCTGAAAACCATACAAATAGGAAATTCACCTGGTGATGTTTCCCTCTTCCAAATGCCAATCCCTTTCTAGAATCTTCCTGATCTTGTTTGCTTTCCAGTTCCTTCAAGTAGTTGTTTTGTTGTATTTTATCCAGAATTTATAGTTATCTGTGAGAATCTTGATCTGTAGGAGCTTACACATCCTACTGGAAGCAGAAGCACCTCATTATCTTTGTACTTCAGTGTCTAAACAATGCCTGACACATCATGTGGGCCCTCAGGCAACATTTTGTTTTGGATGGAATTAAATAGAGGAGCATCACTAAAATGAAAAAGTATATTAAAGGGAAAGGGGGAGGAAAGCTTGTTCTCATTAGTTCAGGTTGATTTTTTGCTAATAACTAGACTTTAGAAGCCATAAAGATCTTAATCAAGGGGACTTGAAGAATGGAAACAGTAGGTTCCTATGATGGCCAGAGTTAACACAAGGCAGGAAGCCACTAAAGGCAGGTTCAGTGCAGTGGCATCCATGGGGTCTAGAAGCATCTGAGAGAGTTTTAACTCGTCCAACCCTGGATACGATTCCACCAACAAAGTGAGTTTCCCTAGACCTTGGCATTATTAAGCCTCAGGGTGAAGATCCGCCTCATGAGAAATCCCCTTGAAAAATCTGCTAAAGTCAGTTTAAAGAAAAACAGAGTCACAACTGGCTAAAAGATGATAAACAGAGCAGCACAGTAAATAGCAATTACCCACCAGGGAGGTGTCTGCAGGGGTGCTAGAGGCTGGGACTTGGCCTTTCTCATTTACTATCTTAATTAATGACCTGGAAGTGGTGTAAGCAGCTTGCTAATGAAGTGGCAGCCAGGCCTGCAGTGGGAGCCACTGCGGCTGGAAAGAGGAGAATGCAAACCAAGCTAATATAACAAGGTTAGGACACTAGGCAGAAAAATCAAAGGAATGAGATTCAGCAGGGAAGGAATATTGGAACTGTCAAGAGAAGAATAATCAGAAGTGTAGCTTTCTGATGGCAGAGAGTAGAGAAAACAAGCACAGAAACAAACGTCTGGGAAGAATCTGAAAATGCAAGGCTGAAGAAGGCAATTGACCCATGGCAGTGGGATGATGCTCCATAACAACGACTTCCCACCTTCTGACTTTGCAGACTATAACGTCACTGAGAAGTGAAAGGACCGGGGAGGCCCCCAAGACCTGAGGAAGGAGGGAAGGCTCTGCTCCCTATTATGCTTTCATGGTTCCCACCACTCCTTGGCGCTGGTGGTCTCCCAATTCGAGACTGGCCCAGGCCTAGCTTGGCAGCACCTTCATGGTCCTGGTCCACAGGGAGAGACGTCACAGGCAGGTGGATATAGGACCTGGAATGCAGGACACTAGGACCCCCGACTATCCCACGCAAACAATTTCCTTCCACCCATAGTCATTTCTGTACTTCTTCCACTTCACAGCTCTCAGGGCTGTCAAGGATGATCTTGTTGCTTGATTTTTGTTGTCTGTCTTCCCCACAAGAATGTGAGGCCCCATAAGGACAGAGGAGCTCATCTGTCATGATCCCTTCTGCAATGTTTATGTTGAGGACAGTGCCTGGCTCATGGTAATCAGGAAATAAAGATTTGCTGAATGAATGATTGAAGAAATGAGCCCTGTCCTGCATGCTCATTTTACAGAGGAGGAAACAGAGTCACAAAGTGACACAGGGACTTGACTGTAGTCACACAGGTGGAGGCTGAGCCTGGACTAGAACCCAGTGCTTCTGACTCCCAGCACCATCTCATTCCCCACCTCCTTCAGGTCTCTAATCAAAAGTCACCTCAGGAGGCCTTCCCTGGCCACCTTGTGGAAAACTCCACCCCATCCCCCCAGCTGACATGTCACATTCCCTTCCCCAGTCTATTTCCTTCCTGAGCACTTATCACGACTAATATCCTCTTTCTTTTTTTTTTTTTTTTTTGGTGAGGATGATTGGCTCTGAGCTAACATCTATGCCAATCTTCCTGTATTTTGTACGTGGGATGCCACTACAGCACGGCTTGATGAGCGGTGCATAGGTCTGTGCCTGGGATCTGGGCCCATGAACCCTGGGCCGCCAAAGTGGAGCACATGAACTTAACCTCTACACCACTGGGCCGGCCCCATCCTCTCTATATTTTTATCTTGTTCGTTGCTTGTCCCTTCCTGTGTTACCAAACCAAGTGAGCTTGCCTCCTGGTGAGTTAAATAAGACTCTACACCAGTGGAAATTGTCTCACAAAGTAAAGTGTATTTGCAGAGAGTAGGAGGACATGAGGAATCATTTCCAAAGTCATGGCGTCCCTGAACAAAGGGAAGCAGGGGCCTTTTATTTAGGATGGGGAATGAATATTCTAAAGGGAGAGGTGGGTATTCGCTTGTGCAGGCTCAGTTGGAAAACATGCTTCCACAGACACTGCAGGTTATGGTAATGAGGCCTAAGCTCCTCCTGGAGAGATCTTAGCATTAAAAATAAGGCAAAGGTCATGGGTGCAGCTCTTGTGGTGAGGCTGGGTCTGGTTCAGGGTGGTTGGTGGTTACATCCTTAACATACAAAAGGAAGAAAACAACTTGGAAAAACAGTTAAATCCTTCCAAACCCACCCCTGAGTTTCTCAAGGCACCTAGTCGGTGACACCTGTAGAGTACAGGCTGGATGATGGCTGGCTTTTTGTCTGTTGTGTTCACTGCTGTCTCCCCAGCAACAACAATGACAATGACAATAGCTAATACTTACAGAGCACTTGCTATGTGTCAGACAGTTTACATGGATTATCTCATTTAAAATCCCTAAGAACCCCATGAAGGAGCTATTGTTAGCATGTCCATTTTATAGATGGGAAAACTGAGCTTAGATAAGTTAAGTCACCTGCCCCACCTAGTAAGTGACAGAAGTGGGACAAGAAGCCAATGCCCTAAGCGCTGCACATATACTGCCTCTCACAGGGGGCACTTGTGGGGCAGGTGGTGGAGGTGTCTGGGGCCTGCAGAGTCGGGGGGGCTGGGGGGGTTGTCCAGCACCCCTGTCATGCCTTTACAGGCTGCTGCTCTCTCCCTGTGACCCAGCTGCACCCACAGATGAATCAAAGGAAGCTGTAAGTCAGCACTGGGGGACAGAGCCCAGGATGGAAAACAGCATGCAGGCCCAGGAAGCTCCTGACCTGCCATTCCAGCTGGCATTTCCCCTGGTCACGTGACAGCACCAGCCTCTAACCAGGAGGACAAGGGGGCAGCCTGTCCTTAACTTGGAATAAGTGGAGGGAGACTCCCTTGGTCTCACTCCCTCCGTTTCTCAGAAGCCCCGCCCCCCGATCTACACACCAGAGCAAACACTCCCAAAACGGGGTGGGAAGATCCCAGCATGTCAGCGCTTTTCCTTCCACCAGGATGAGCCGATTGCCTTCCGCCCTCGGAGTAAAGTGTGCATCGCTCTGATGTCAAGGCCCAGGCAGAGAGTGAAGGGGAGCTGAAAGGTGCTCTCACTGGTCCCTTGACATGCTCACTGTTGCTCCTAATTTCTACCTTCTCAGCACTCATTTCAAGGGCTTCCCACGTTTTCCTTGGATTCTTAGATCCAGGGACCCTATTGTGGATCTTCACAGAGGCAGATTACCAGCAAAGGGGCACTCATGTTTATCAAGCACCTATTACCTGCCAGACACATGCTGAGGGGTCTGCAGAAATGGCACCATTTAATCATGTAATCCCATCACATAGACGGGAGAACTGAGACTCAGGCAAACTGGGCCAAAGGCCAAAGGCACTGACCACACAAGTGTAGTTTTAAAGTTTGTCTCTACCAGTCCCTGATCTGAATTGCATACATCCTGTGGAAACTGTCCTTTTGTGTCCCTAAAGGCTGAGGGCCAAGCCTCTCACTGCTCAACAGCAAATATTTATTTTCTACTGTGTGTTGGGTATCATGCTAGGTGCTGGGGAGACAGCAATGAACTCAACAGACAAAATGCCTGCCCTCCTGCAGCCCACATTCTACAGGGAGGGGCAAACAATGAACAAGATAAAATACAGAGTCGTGATAGGTGCTCACAGGTTGGGGGAGTGTAGAATAAAGCTGGGAAGGGAATATGACATGTTGGCTGGGGGAGGGGCTGGAGTTTTCCACAAGGTGGCCAGGGAAGGCCTCCTGAGAAGGTGACTTTTGATTAGAGACCTGAAGGAGGTGGGGAATGAGATGGTGCTGGGAGTCAGAAGCACTGGGTTTTAGTCCAGGCTCAGCCTCCACCTGTGTGACTAAAGTCAAGTCCCTGTGTCACTTTGTGACTCTGTTTCCTCCTTTGTAAAATGAGCATGCGGGACAGGATTCATTTCTTCGATCATTCATTCAGCAAATCTTTATTTCCTGAATACTATGAGCCAGGCACTGTCCTTGCCATAGACACTGCAGAGGTGAATACAACAGATGAGGCCTTTGTCCTCATTAGAGCCCATATTCTTGTGGGGAAGACAGACAATAAATAAATGAATAAGCAACATCATCCTTGACAGCCCTAAGAGCTGTGAAGAGAATCAAAAACAGAAATGACTATGGGTGGAAGGAGATTTTTGGCATGGGATAGTCAGGGGTCCTAGTGTCCAGCATCCTGGGCTCTATATCTACCTGCCCGTGATGTCTCTCCCTGTGGACCAGGACCATGAAGGAGCTGCCAAGCTAGACCTGGGCCAGTGAATTGAATACATAAGATGACTAAGGGTGGAAAGTAATTCTTCGAGCGGGGTAGTCAGGAATCCTAATGTCCTATATTCCCTGTCCTACTACCCACCTGCCTGTGACATCTCCTCCGGGCAGGTTTTGTCCTGTCAGGCCATAGCAAGAGAAAACACTCAACAGCTAACAAGTCCAACCACTCTGTGCAGGAGACAGTCTGCAGCTTCTTTCCAAGATGTCCTAATTGAGAGTGAGGACTGGTGAACTCGGCCAACGAACCGTCAGCAGGTGCGCAATGTATTTTGGAACTCTGAAAACACTCTCCTCCCAGGAAAGCAAGCTGCAGCTTGCAGGAGATGTTAGGCTTACACTTTCCACCTCTCCTACCTTTGCAAACAAGTTATTAGCAACGTTACGTTTTCCCTTAGGGGACTCAGTGTTAATTTTCCTTGACGCCTTTCTGGCACTAACCCATCTGGTCCTGCTCATAGTTCCTTAGCTAAGGAAGAAGGAAAGAAGGCGGGGAGAGGAAAGGAAGGAAGGAAGGAAGCAAGGAAGGAAGGAAAATGCTACCTCAAAGACTTGCTACAAAACAGACTGAAACTCACCTTAATGACTGCTGGTGATGAGCGAGTTCTTTGGGATTGCATGTCCCCAAAGGCTTCCAATACATTTTCTGGGACTTCTGCTTCCATAGAGATTCAGAGGGAGAACTGCTTGGGTCCATTAATGCGTTAAGGAAGAGGTCTAAGCTTTCTTCACCATAATCACCTGCACTTTTCTTCTGTGTTCTCCAGGGTTAATGGAAATCGAAGTTCAAGGGATTCAAGGCTTTCATGTCAGAGGTGGAGAAACTATTCCTTAGCCTAAAAATAATGGCAGGTCATACAGATTGTATGTTACTCTCAACACCAAGCTCCTTCATTTTAATTCGGCAAATCAAATTTCTTAATAATAACAATAGTAGCTCCCGTCAGTTGAGGCACAGATCCCTGCCCTCACAAGCATCATCTCTTTGAACCTAAATAACCTTGACCCCTGCAGGGACTCACTATTCCAGCACTGTCTTTGGGTAGGTTGGTTTGCCTAATTCTGGAGTTCAGTATCAAGAAGCCTGCATATGTGAGCCACATTCTTCTCATCAGATTCTCAGTAAGTAAAGGTGATATTTTGATTTCCAGGCTGTGTCGCTCTTTTGTTTTATATCAGTTGGTGCAAAACTCTTTCAGGGAAGGGAAGTGCTGGTTGTTGGGCTCTCTCAGACCCTAAAAGGAGCTTATTTCATACAGCTGCATCCTGTACCCGCACACACAGCCCTGTAGGTTTGTTGCATCCTTTTCTCCATCACAGAAAACACTGTGTGTACCTTTATGACCTCCCTGAAAATAGAGGCTGGGCAGGCGTTGACTTCCCTTATAAAATGGAAAGTGAGGCCCACCAACTGTCAGAGTTCACCCTGGGGTGAAAGTCCAGACCCTGCATTTAGGAAGAAGCAGAGCTCAGAACCCATCAAGTCCTTAGTTCCGTTGGACAGAAAATAGACATGGGAGCCCATCATTCCAGCTGCAGCTGACTGCATCTGGGTGGGTGCCTGACCCAGGAGTAGCCGGTCTATAGGTGTACATGAGGCCTGGCACAAAACTTCGCAACAGGGGCAATGTCAATATTAAAGGTAAGAACAATAACTATCGTTTACTAACCATTTACTATATACCAAGCATTGTGCTAAGTGCTTAACACTCATTATCTTATTTAGCCCCACTACATCAAATATGTATTATTATCATGATTTTAAGATGTCAAATCTAAATCACTCAGAGATGAAGAAAACTTGGCCAAGAGACAGTGGGGTGAGAGAGAGAGAGAGAAAAGAGAAAATCCCAAAGTAAAATACAAAGTTGTGGTTATTAGCATGAGCTCAGGATCCGAAATGCCTGGATTGGAATATGTTACACTCGGCATTGTCCTTTTGTACATCCATAAACTGGGCCAATAATGGCACCTGTGTCAAATGATTTCTGTAAAGTTTGGAGGGTTAATACTTGTAAAGAGCTTAGAAAAGTGTCTGGCACCTAATATGTATTCCATTAATATTAGTGATTAATACCATTCTTTTTCCTTACCCACAAATAACTCTATGATACCATGTGATAGCAACGTTGTCAAAGCAAAAACAATTTTTCCTAGGATGGCTATTATTATTATTATTTTTAAAATATTTTCTAGATGCGTGGGGAAGAACGTTTCTTTCCGTGAGAAGGGGCTCCGTGTGTGTTATACTCGTGTTTCCTCGCTCTGCCGGCTCACTTACTCCTTCCTCCCTGTTTGTTCATTTGATCAATATTTGCGGAACACCTTGCACGTGCCAGGTAACTTTTCTAAGCAGGGGGAATAGAGCAGTGAACAGACAGAAAGAACTCCTGCCCTTGTGGGGCCCACGTTCAAGCGAATGATGCCGTCTTTCCTGCATGTTCCGATCTCATTCGGCATTTTGATGACCTTCTGTTGTCCTTCTCCTGAATCTGGCTCTGGGCACTGTCCCCTTGTCACAACTTCATAACCACCAGGGCCACATTGGAAAAAAGGCATGAGGAGGGACTTCATGTCTTTGGTGAGTCTGGAAGGTGATGCCGGGGCTTGGGGCCCGGGTGCACACAGGCTTCTCTGCTCCTTCATGCTGTAAGTTTTAGGGGGGCCGCATCTGTGGTCATCCAGGCCTGTCTATGACTGGGTGGGCTGGTTTGCCTAATTCCAGAGTCCAGTTTCAAAAAGCCCAACTACTTGCATATATAAGCCACGTTCTCCGATATCACTTTTATCCGTAAAAAAAAAGGTGGTTTAGTTTCCCGGCTGCCTTATTCTTTTGTCTGATTTCTCAGTTGGCTCCAAACTTGATCCTGGAAGAGGGCTCACTCAAATGCCAAATGAAGCTTACTTTGTCCAGCTACATTCTGTACACACAGCAGACAATATTTAATACATGGCTAATGTGTGACTTCATGTCCAACATTAGTCAAGCATTGACTAATGTTCATTATAAAACAAATGGCAAGAAAATCTCTCTCCTCTGGAGGAGAACACTAAGCGATTTAATTTATTGAGCCAGGCATAGAAGAGTCAGGAAATGAAAGGCATGCTTAACAACTTGAGTGGGTGTTTTCTGTTGCCTGTTTACAGTGAATGGTGAACATTACTCAACAGTTAAAGGCGGACATTAAATTGTAATTATACATTAATTATAATGTACATGTATAAATATATATTTGTTTTATACGTGTACACACAGTTGACAGTCATTCTTAGTTCAAGTTTTATAATACCCAGGGGATCTTGGCTTCGCTCAAGAGGGCACAACCAATGTTTTAAATTTCTGAAACTTAATTAATGTCAATTCATTTCAGTTTGAAAAAGACAAGATAGTCCACGTGGCACATTGGTGATGGGATGGTGAGATGGACTAGAAAAATGGAGACTGTGTCCAAAAACCAAAGGGAAATATTTTCTAATCTTCAGAATTGGAAGGTTTGACTCCTTGATCTGATCTCTAAGATCCTTTCCTTCCATTTTTCTGAAAATCCCTAAACATCATAGTTGTCTCTTTGGCCAAACCACACAAAGTCAGTTTTTCTTACAAACCAGCTGCTTCCATCCAGCATAGGCTCACACATTCACAGAGAGCAAAACTGAACACTGAACTTGTATAATTCTTAAACCCGTTATAGTCAAAGAAATACTTTAGTATCTGTGTTACTCAACAATTAAAAAAAAATACTGATTTTAAGAGCATATAAGATACTTTTTTATTTAATTCAAAGAGTTGAGTAGAGTTACTTTGGTTATCATGGGGCTTAGAGTTTTCCAGACTTTGGCTTGTGGGCCGCAAGTCTTATCATTAACTTTCCCCATGTCCTCCTCCCGTGCTCTCTTCAGGATCCCCTTTCTCCACATCCCTCCTTCAACATCCTCTTTTTCAACTTGAGGTACCTGGTCAGACCTGATATTCCAACTCTGAAGCACTCTGGGCAGCTCTCTCTGATCAAACTTTTTTAGAAAACAATAATTTCCTTCAAGCTAATGGAGGTGATAGTACTGACATACAAGACAGAGCCATTTGTCACTTGTTCACTTTATTCAACAAACCCTGTTTGACTCCCTGATCTGTCATAGAAACTATGCTGGGGACTAGTGATGGAAGGATGATCAAGGCACTCTCCTGGTCCTGGAGGTGTGCAGAGATGAGAAAAGTCTCAGAAGTCTCGGGGAAGCTTGCTACCGTTTTCTCCTCCTGTACCCGTGGCAGACACTGATAATCAATCACAGCACTTTTCCCCCCTTGAACTTAGACTTAACATCACAGTCCATTTCAACCCAGTACTCTAAGCAGCCATATCAATGAATTGGATCCAACCTGTGAGATGAAATATACTTGCCATGGCCAAAGTCAGACCTGACTTCCAGAGTGGGAATAGGATGGGGAGGAATGATAAATCATCCCAGTAGACTCTTTTTGTCAAAACCTTCTTAAAGTGGACTTCTTGATTAACAGAACCTGAAGTGTAAGCATTATTACAGCCAATTCTCTTGTACCAGGCACATGCTAAGTGATTTCATGCGGTATTTCATGTAATCCTCCTAACAATCCTATGAGGTCAGAACTGCCATTACCCTGAGTTTGAAGAAGAGGAAACCCATGCAGAGCGAGGTTGTACAATGTACCCAAAGTCTCACACCTAGAGTGGTCAAGGATGAGGATTCAAAGTCAGGCTAATGCTACAAGTTTCCAAAGTGCAATGTGAGCCACTAGGACATTTCAAGCTTCTCTCTATATTTATTTTTCATCCAAAAACAAAACAAAAAAATGTATTATGTGGATTGTCACTGGCACCCTCAGGCTGACTGTCAATGGTTTCTTGTTACACACAGCATGCGAGACCCCCTATAGATAGACAGTGGCTCTGCCAGGCAGAGGGCTGGCCAGGGTGCCCTCACTCTTCCATCCTCTTCACATATTGAGAACTGCTACCATTCACACGTGCCTGGTTACTACGGTGTCTTAGACACGAGATTCAGCAATACTTTCTACTGAGTTGGAGAGTGACTATGAAAATATTATGAACCACCCAGAGTTTCATGCATTGTCTTACGGAAATATTTTGAATAGATCTGTCAAACTTAAAGATGACTCCCATAGTTTTCTTTTGCAAGAAGGAATTGTTTTGTGTTTGCAGTCCTTTACTATGATGACAAATGTTACCAAGCAGATATTTTTGAAAAAATAAACACACTTCATCTGCCCCTTCAAAGTAAAGGTGACATTTTAACGAGAAAATCTTTCTAAAAAAAGGTATATGAAAGGAGCATTTTGGAAATGGTTTGAATTTTTCGTCTGTTGGTACAAACAGTGTAAACGAGCCATATGTCAGCACTCTTTAAAAAGTTGGAAACATAATTTTCTAACCTGTTTAAAGATCTTCCAAAGAGTTTCAGTGAGTTTTGAACCCATTTGTTAAAAATACTAACAGTTTAAGAACTGTTCAAGATTACTTTGTAAGAACACCTGATAGACATCAAGGAAGATAAAAATTTCCTAGCCAAATTTCAATAAAATTTGCATAATTTACAAATGAGACTGAAAAGTAAACTATGATGATTTATTAATTCCAGCCAGGGGTGCATTTCTTCTTTTGTCTCGGTGTCCCTTAGCGAGGGAACTTTTTCAGTTCCGAGAGTCGTGAAAACCAAGATTTGAACTCTTCTGCTTTGGCTTAGAACCAGCTCATCAAATCATTTCATCATAATGGGTTACACAAAGATTTAGCCACCGCTCTTGCTAAAACATATGAATTCTTTTTGATTAAAGCAAAGTGTTTTTGCACTGTTACAAAATAAAATTAAAATCAGTTTAAGAATATTGTTTATTTTATCTTTTACCTCGTTTTGCAAATTTTCTTTTTGCTGTTGATTTTACTACACAGAATACCCTGGCAGAGTAGTCCATGTATGTAATTTATAAACAGATAGGCATCTATTGGGGCCTGTTTAAAATTTCTTTCATTAAAGATATACAGCCCAAACAGAACTTTTGGAGCCCGTTGCAGTGCTCCCAGCGGTTTCAAGAACCACAGCCAGTGGAAAGGAAGTGAAGTCACTGAAGATCATCACTCGACCCACAGGCCTTGTGTCTTTACTCACATTGAGGCCAGTTCCACTGTATAAGTTGAATCCAATTGTGTTTAGCCACTAGATTAGAAGCTGAAACCTTGGATCGCTCCCCAGTGGCCAGAGGCCCTACAGTTTGGCCCGGAGCAATCCCATAGATTGACTGTGCCCAGCTCCTCAGCGAGGGCTGGGCTTCAGAAGCAAAATCAGTGAGGGAAGCTCTATGTCTTCATAGACTCTCCCAACGGCTTCTTGAGCTGGCTGGGGGGACCCTAACCTTCATTGTCCCAGCAGCTCAGCTCGGTGTGGTTCCTGGCCACATTCTCCCTCTGCCACCCAGACTAAGAGGCTGCCCTGTCCTTCCCTTCCATCAGCACAGACAATCCAGGTGTCAACAGAGGAATCATGAATAGTTAATGTAATCCCCTCACAGCTTAATAAGGGAAAGATTATCTGGAAGCTCAAGGACTGCGTGGAGCTGTTTGAACATGAACAGCTATATAGGCACACCATCTGGAATCGGCTTCTTTCTCCGTCCTCTTTCCTCTCTTCCTCTGCAGAGTTTGGACACCTCACCCTCCCAGGAGTCAACCCCCTCCACCCTTGAGGCTTGTTGTCGGGCCTGATGACAGCAGGTTCTCATCTTTGCAGGAGAATGGTAAAACTGACTTTCTATCCAGAAGGCGGGCTTTCTTTAATCCATCCGCTCTGACGTCAGCTTAGATGGTCTTTGAGACTCTGTGCAGCCAATGACCAGAGTGCCCGAGTACTCAGGACTCCTCAGAGGCAGTGATTAACCCTTTAGACACCTCCTCTGCTACATGATCTGGTTCCAGGACTTTCCCTCAGGTTACAGGTACCTTTTCCCAAGGCCCTGCCCGCCTCTCTTGACCCCTACTTTCCTCACCAGTCTGTTTTTTTTTCTTCCCACTTCTTTCTCTAACCTCAGAGGAGCCTTAGGCTAAAATGAAATTGTTCTTGGTGATGGTGGCAGATGATTTAAAAGCATGAGATGCTTTTTCTTTTTCTCTTTTATAAGTAAGTTCTTACAGAATAAGCAAACCAAATCTGAGGTGATAGAAGCCAGAAGAGTGGTTATCTCTGGGGGTGGAGGGGTATTATCTGCAATGGGCAGGGGGGAAGTCTTCTAGGGTAACGGGAATGTTCTATAATGTTCTGGATTATGACAACGCCACTTCACATATAGTAAAAATTGAGCTGCACACTTAAGATTTGTGTATGGTATAGTATGAAAATTATATGTCAAATTTTAAAAGGAAAATAAAAATACAATAAGCTATATTCTTCAGGGTTTGGTGTTCAGAAGCTGGTAAGGTGCTCACACTAGGAGGCCCCTAAAGTCACGGGGAGCTGTCAGCAGCTGAGCAGACACTCTTTACCCACCACCTGACACAGCCCTTACTCAGGTCTGCTGAGCTCCATGGAAATCACTGGGTGGACTGAGCCAGGACTGACCCTGAGAAGAACCCAGAATTTTAAAAATCCATCCTGAATGCTATTGTAACCTGGATACAATGCTGACTACTTTATACGAATTATTTCATTCCATCCCCACAATAATCCCGTGATGGGGGATTATTAGCCCCATTGCACAGATAAGAAACCTGAGCCCCTGAGGCTGGGCAGCTGGTCCAGGGTCACACAGCTCATCGTGTGGCAAACCATGTGCTCTCCTCACAATCCCACAGCACTGGCCTCTCAATTAGAATGTCCTTGTGGAGAATTTTTCTTTTTTTCAAAAATGTGACTGTTTTTCTCCACTAGCTGGGTGTTTCATTCCTTACTATATACATTGTGACAACAGAAAAGTGACAGATTGACTGACTGAGGGAATCAGTTCCCCAAGAAACATTGCTCTGGGGACTTTGCCCTCCTTCTCCTCACCAATGAGGAAAAATGGAATAAAAAAGTCTCATTTAGTGCCCAAGAGGGGAGTCTTGCAGCCCAGTGCTCCCCTCCAGTTCCATCTCCTCCTGGTAGCCAGTATCTGAGGTGTTCACTCAGTGTTTCTGATCTCTCGGGAGGAGGTGCTTTAACTTTTTAAATGCATAAGTGAATAGGGGAGAATCCAAACCTTCTCCGAGTAATCTATACTGGTGTCTTTATGTAGTTGCTTTTTCAGACACCAGTCCTTTTGGTGTTTTGGATTCCCGCACACACTTCAGCAATGTCCACCCAGTTCTCCCAGTGAGTAGAAAATCATGCTTTGAATTGTCAGGGGGGCTGCGGCGTATGGGGTGTTGCACTGCTTTTGACATCTTAGAGCCTGTTCTATATCCTGTTCTGCCTCTTGGTCATCTCAAGTCCTTAAGAAAATGACTTAACCTCTCTGGGCCTCAGTTTCTTCATTTGTAACCATTTAAAGATGGTTACTGCAACAAACAATAAAAACAAAAATAATACTCTTAATTGAGCCATTTTATGTGCCGGGCACTCTTCATACCCGGACTCATTTAATTCTTACAACAACCGTATGAACTCAGAACCGTTGTTACCCCTGTTCACAGATGAATAGACCAAGACACGTGCCTGAATGAAGTTGCAGAGTCAGGATTTACTTAGGTCTGCCTGATCCTAAGATCCTAAGTTAAGAGCCTAAAGTCTTAACTTCCATGCTTCTTGTAGTCCCATCTCAAAATGTTGCTGTGAGGCATTTATAATATTTGTAACAGCACTTTGTAAACAATAAAGAAAAATCAAAATATTAATATTAAATATTAATTTAATATTAATACCAGTATTATTATTCTAACTACATGCAAGGAAAGTTAGAAATAAGAGACACAGGGCATGCCTTTGAGAAATTTATAGTCTCAAAGCTTAGAAAACACATACACACACACACACCAAAATATAAACTAAATATATCCAACTGTGTCAAGCACACAACCAACAAAAACTGTATAGGGAAATATACATGTGCCCAAGGGATGCTGAAATTTCTAGAACATCTGGGGCCACATGGCACTGGTGTGAGAATACCTCCCAGGAGTTTCACTGTCTGACTAAGGGTGAGAGAATCGTTCCAGGGAATGCTTGTTACATTTCAGGGGGACCCCGGGTTGGAGCCGAGAGTGCAGGGTGCCTGGGTAAGAGAGCACAAGTTGAGTGTGTTGCTTAGTAAGAGGCAACAGAGGGTGAGAGAGCTGCTGGCCAGGGGCCTATGAGGCCACCTTATCTAAGGCCCTAATTGGATTTGCAACACCATAATGAACCACACTGGGTGTCTGACAAGAGATGTGATGTGATTCAAAATACATCAGAGGAAGGCACATCAGAAAGACTGGTGAAGTAAACAGCCCAAGGCAAGGAGTATGTTGCTAATAGTTCGGGGACAAGATGGACATGCTTCTGGAGAGGAAGAATCTGTGATGGTTTGGGGAACTATTAAAGAAGAAGAATCCCCCCACTGGACCCAGGCCCCTTGAAGACCAGACAGTGTCTGTCAGACCACACAGCACTCCCAGTGCCCAAGCTTAGTAGGCATACCATAAATATTTGTTGCCTAACCAGGCTTATTAAGGGACAGAATGAACATAGGATGTAAAAAAAAAGGAGTCAAAGATCAGATTCATAGGTCACTATGAATTGATTCATTACTACTGAATGACCAGGACACCAGAGATACCATTGATGATTATATGAAATTGAAGAGTTGACATTCAGGAAAGGAATTAATTATCCTGGGTAAATTTGAAAGTGACAGATATAAGTGGAAATTCTTTGCTAAAAGCAAGATGTGAAGTTCAGAAAATAGAAGAAGTCGGGACTGGGATGTAGATTTGGAAGTCTTTTGGAGACATGTGGGTATCAGTTAGGATTCTGATTTGCAAGCAACAGAAACTTACTCTAGCTGAATTATATAGAAATTAATATATTGGAATGATAGTTCCTAAGTCAGAGTCATGGGGGAGTTTGGAGCACCAGGCAAAATAATAATGCATCCAGAACCCCGGGCACATGCACTCCCCAGAACAAGCCAGCAGGGAGACTTCTGCATCTGTTGCTGAGTGCCATCACTTAGATCCCCAATCCTGTGGGTCCAGGACACTGGCATCCCCGTTAGCAGCCCTGGCACTGCCGCCCCCGCAGAAAGGTTGTAACTGCCACCTCCTCTACCCCAGGAAGAACCCTCCACTCTCCCTCATTTTTGTGTCAGAGACCCCCAGGCGCTGCACCTAATGGACAGAACCCAGGTCATTACCACACTCAAGCAGCAAGAGAAGCCAAGAGACGAGTATTGGAACCTCTATAGCAGGGAAGGCTTTGCTTCTCACAAAATGAATACAGTGGGGAAGGTAATTCAAATACTGCAGCCCAAACCACACACGTTTCAGAGAAGAGAATGGTGAGTTCAGAGCAGACAGTGCCAGCAGTTCACCCACTAGGGCTGGCTTCACCCACTGAGAGAGTAGGTGGGTACTGATGTAGTAGACCAGCCCCCCACTACCTGCAAACTATCTCCCTCCAACCCCAGTTTAATGCCTGTGATTAACAGTCATCTGTTTACATTAAGAGACTGTTCCAGTTTAAAATGTAAGTATCCCTGGAAAGAAACACACTTCACTTTGTCATCACTGGTAACTTTCATGCACTAAGTTTCAGGGCTGGGGGTTAGAAGCTAGTACCAACTCCCAGGCCCAGAAGTTTGGCAGGGGCGTCGGTCCAATATAAACCCCTTGTAAAGATTTGTAGCCAATCTTTTCTTGCTGGGGAACTTCCCAGTTTTTTTCACTCATGGATTCTCAGTAGCCTGATCAATTTGTCACAACACGTCCGACATGGTAAGTGTTTTCTTGGGAGAGAAATGATAGAATGGAAAGAAAAGGGGATTTGTTTGTTGTGTAGCTCCTTCTATGTGCAACGCCATGAGGATGGGCTTGAATTCCCATTTAATGGGTGCTGAAACTGAAGCTTGGGGTGACACAACTTGCCCAAGGACACCCAGCTGCTATGGTGCAGAGATAGGTTTCAAAACCAGCTCTATCAGTCTCTAAAGCCTGACGGCTCCCCGTGTACTATGTCATCTCTCCATCAAAGGAGAGGGGGCCTGAGTGCCACAGAATGGGGGAAATTTGCACCCAGTCCAATGGGTTAAAGGAAAGCAATATCTTTTGGGAGTGTCCCGGGATTGCTTTGGCGTAAATGTGCTGGGTTTCTCTGGGAGAGGGCGTGCAGGAATGAAGAACAGAGAAAGCCACGGAAAACCAACCCTAGTTTATGACTTCATCTAGCACCCTTGACGCTATTTTTCAGGCATCTTTTGGTGGCAAATAACAGAAACCCAACTCAAACTGGCCTAATGGGAAATGGAAATTGTTGGTTCATGGCTGTGGTAAGCATGCTAGGACTTCTCTCAGTCACTTTCTCTCCATCTCTCAGCTTGGCTTTCCTCTGTGTCTGCTTCATTCCCAGGCAGCCTGTCCCTGTGTAGTGGCAAAGGTGGCCAGCAACGTCTCAACAGCTAATTGCCTCCTGCCCCCTCAACTGAAACATCGGGCCTTTTCACCAACAGCTCTAGCAATGAACTAACCTTGTGACCGAGGAGCTTCAGGGCCCTGATCGTGCAGGCTTGCGTTCACATCTGCTTATGCAGCCAAAGATTCATCGGCCTCAGCTCCATCACAGAGCCTGAGAATGGCTCCCTAAAGGGACGCCGAAGTGTGGGCATCATTGTAAGGGATGCTAGAGAGGCAAAGACCCCAATATCCACTAGAATGTAAGCTTCATGAAGACAGGGAGTTGGTTTTTGTTTTGTTTTTAATTTGCTTTGTCTATTGCTGTATCTCAAGGCTTCAAACAGGGCTGAGCACCTGGTGGGCACACTCAGTGAACATTTTTTGAGTGAAGGATGGAATAAATATCTCTACAGACCGTGATGCCCAGGATGCCATGAAATGGGAGAGTGGGCATACTGTCATCATGGACTAGTATAGGGAGCAGACTCTCTTGTCCTTTAGATGACTCATGTGTCATCTGTTCAATGACACATGGCTCCTGCCATGTTGGCTTTCAGTGCACAACAATCACAGAGTTAAACGGAGCCCGGAACACCAGTGTCTAATAAGGGCAGAGCTTTTACAGTCCAGTTGCTCACAATCCTCCTGGAATGAAGGACGATGTGTCTTTTTCTTACAGGGTTGTATTTACAAGGTAGATGTGCCTCATGCATTGCTGCCCTTTCCCCAGATTCCCACTTCCAAGTGGAGAGCCAGTGTGGTGATGCCCATTCACTTGGAATTCATGGCACTGGTCTGGCAGGATCCTGGGAGGTGGCATTCCAGAACAACCACTCAAATGCTATTAATCGGGTCGTACATTCTTTCTCATCAACATGCTTGCCCAATGTCCCAGAGTGTATTTTGGGGAGAACATGTACCTCAAACCCCTCAAGTTATCTCCCACTCTTATTAGCACCATTTGGTTTTCCCTGGCACATTGGAACAATGGGATCTTTTGCATTAACAAGTAGGAGAATGTGCTCAGTCAACTCTTCTCAGTGAAACTTGGATTTCTCCCCAAAAGGCTGCAAGGACGTTGGATCTGGAAACCCTTTTAGAGACAAAAAGAAAAACAACCCTCAAAAAAGTCACTGCCATAAACTGCCTGGTTAATATGCACCCAGTGCATTCTGCCACTGTGGAAACTGAACTTAATTTGTTGTAACATGATGCAGCTATTTAGCATTTCCTTCCCCTCCTCTTCCTTCTTCTAGTTAATTCTGAGTGGAGATAAATCTTGAAAACAGACTTGGAGGGCACAGCAGGAGGCCTTGCAAAGTCATTTGGGTTGTAGCTTCCATGGTGCCCCTTTGCTATTTTCTGAGCAATTAGAACTGATGCCAGAAGATAAAGTGTGACTAAAGTGACTCGTGAACATTATAGATCCAGGATGCATGGAATACTTAGCTTCTGATAAGAGGTTCCTTGGGCACCCATGGGTGTTGAAAAAAATCTCTATTGCCCCAGTACCAGTCCTGGATACTACCAGAAGGGTAGAGAAGAGATGTACACTCAGCGGGTTGTCAACCCTCAACTCTTACAGCATTCCAGAGAAGTAGGCAAGCTACCGACCCGTCAGGTCCTAAGCTGGAAACAAAGGCTGCAGGAGTTGAACAATTTCCCTCAGGCAACTTGTCTGAATCAGTGACAGAAGCTTGGGTTCTTCATCTACAAAAGCATGACAGTGCCGCGCAGTGTTAACCTCTATCTCTCTCCCTTAGTATTGAGGTTTTGATCCTTGGTATTTTCTTCCTTGATCCAGCAGTCACGCTACTGTACTTTTGTCTGCTATTATTATTACTCTCCTTTTGACCTTCACACGCCTTCAGATGTACTGTGTTTCACTGAATCTAAGACACCGTCGAGCATGAGATGAACCACACTTTTATGTAATGCTAAAAATGAAGAAATACTGCCAATTAAATACGACATGACATTGATCACGATTTCAGAGATGTTAAAATGTGGGGAAAAAAGTATCTCATGATCCATAAAATGTGGTATATTATTTGCCTGCCCAGATTCAGAACTCTTTCTTTTCTTCAAGAAACAGGTTTGAGGAAGTGCTCTTCCTCCCCTCCAACCTGTGGTTGTACTGCACGTGGCCAGTCTGCTCCTCTGGCTACAGAAGATGAGCATGAAACCCAAATGGGGCAGAGCAGTGGACCACCCTAGGATTTTAAATATTAAAGAAAGAGGGAGTGCTTCGTCTCTGGCCACAAAGAAGACATGGGTCCTGGAGGTTTGGGCAGCCCGCATGCCAGCCTGATGGAGAAACCTGGTTTGAGAAAATGAACAGCTCATAGGAAGGGCAGCTGAGACAGAGATGGAAGAGACCCTCAACAGGGCTCAGCAATTTGAGTGCATTTGTCCCTGAGACCAAATGCAGCAACACCATTAAATTCCCCCTTTGCTAAACCTAGGGCAAGTGTTTTGTCCCGTGCTACAAGAATCCTCTTTTTCACCACCAATAGTCTAGTTTTTATCTGTTGCCATACGTATGTGCCCCTCTACCCCTTTTGCCCCTCCCCCACCCCTTTTCTCTCTAATAACCACCAATCTGTTCTCCTTACCTATGTATTTGTTTATCTTCCACGTATGAGTGAAATCATACAGTATTTGTCTTTCTCTGCCCGACTTATTTCATTTAGCACAATACCCTCAAGGTCCATCTGTGTTGTCGCAAATGGCACTATTTTGTCTTTTTTTATGGCTGAGTAGTATTCCACTGTATATATGGATACCACATCTTCTTTATCCATTTGTCTGTTGATGCGCAATTGGGCTGCTTCCACATCTCAGATATTGTGAATAATGCTGCAACGAATGTAGGGGTGCATAAATCTTTTTGAATTATTGATTTCATGTTCTTTGGATAAATACCCAGTCATGGAATAGCTGGATCATATGGTATTTCTGTTTTTAATTTTTTGAGAAATCTCCATACTGTTTTCCATAGTGGCTGCACCAGTTTGCATTCCCACCAGCAGTGTATGAGGAAGAACTCTCTTTTTCAAAGACACCAAGAGAGCATACCCCTCCCTCTCTCTTCTAGGCTTACTCACTTTGAGCCCACTGAGACATGAAGACAGTGGACAGGAATGACGAATGTCCCCCACCCGTATCTTGGGAGTTAAGCCACCGTCTTCCACAGCCAAGGGCTTGTGAATGCTAGCGTTCTGCTTGCTCCTTTACCGAGGAAATAAAGTTGTTTTATTTTTTTCTTAACATTGAATTTCAATTTTTTAAAGAAAGAGGAAACCAAAATACCTCTGGTGTGGGGGCGTGGTGGTGGTGGGGAGAGGTCAAGGAAAAGAGCAAGCATATCCTAAGAAAAGGCAAAAAAGAACTGAAAAAGAACAACAATCTGATTTTCTCTCCGAAAGTCCCTTCTGTTGACAGTGCCTTCCTGACCCTTTTTTCAAAACTCGGCTGGTGGGCAGGATAGGTAGGTCTTGAAAATTAAGGATGAACTTCTTGGGAATTGTAGAAATAAAAATGTGGGCAAACAAAGCACAATAGGACCTAAAGTTGCCCTCAGATTTTGATGCTTCCACATTTCTGAGGGTTGCTAATGAGCACTCTTCAAAAACTTTTCTACATAAAACTTTAAAAACCATCGGGGAATTATACAAATCCACTTACCCTATTTTAACTCTTCAAATGTTCCCAGAGCCTCTGATTTTCTACTGCAGAGAAAGGTAAGTGGAAAATTGCTTTTGAGGTTTCTTTTGTGCAATAATAATCTTGGGCACTACCCACCTTGCTGTGTTCTCGTGTGCACCTTGTAAATTGATTCCAAACTGCTCCTTTATTCAAAAACCCAATCCCCTTGGAAACCAGAAAGGAAATGGATTGTGGTAAAAGCCCATTTTACTAGTATTAAGATCAAAACCTTCATTACACAAATATGTTTGTCCTTCGGTGCCTTTTTAAGTCAGAAATATTCATTATGAATTGGCGTTAATCTCACATTTCTGCAATATTTTTCATCTAGATGAATCTCAAAGTTGTAAAGTTGTCTAATCCTCAAGGACAAAAAAAAAAAAAAAAGCAAAAAAAAATCACTTCCTCCTGCTGCACCCAAGAATTTTATTACTTTTTTTTTCCCATAGTAACACTGTTTTATAGTGTTTTCTGAAGGTTTATTAACTTTTTTACATGGAGAAATGTTGAACGGAGGTGATGTTATAACCTATGGGTCTTTGATCAGAGCTTTTTCCCCAAAGAGTGCCTTTTGCTGGAAACTACTGAATGAGAGAAAAGAAGCAGAACCTCGTGGAGCCATCAGTTTAGCATCACGCTCACATCGGGCCTGTTGGGAAATGCAATGCTGCCTGTTTTCTTTCTAGAGGAGAAAAAAGAAAAGAAGTTTGAAATGTAATCACCCCCTATTGCAATATCACCAGCTTTTGAAGGTATCTGAATAAGAACTGTTATTAATCTGATTCATTAGTGAAAATACTCCCTCTACTAGAATATGAGCAAGAAATGCTCACATGCCTTTGGTGTGGGTCTGAGATTCCCGAGGGATCACCCTTCTCTGTCCCGCGTCTTTACATCTGGAGTCAGGGAAGCCCTCCCCGAGCCACCTCAATCTGTTGTAGTTTTGAGCTAATTCGCAGTCAGTCACTCTCTTTCCCTCCCTGGTCCAGCGTATGGCAGTGAGGCTGGGAATGAGCTTCTCCTGTGAGCAGGTCCAGTGGCTTTCGGTGTGGGCCAGAGGCGTGGCCTGCCTCCATTGTCCTTTCTGGACTCCAAGTCTCAACCCCTATCCACCTGACTCAGTTCTTACCAGTCTCCTCTCCCAAGGGTGATCTCTTGAACATCTGGTTTTCTTGCCTTCCCAGAATCTTTCCCGCCTTCCTCTGGTGTCAGGTATTAATTTAAATTTTGGTAAGCCAAAACGCCATGTTCATAGTTCACGTGGTTTGGGCAGTTATAGCACATCAGCCCCAGCCCTAGCAGTTAACACACGGCCCAAATCGGGCCGATTGGTGTATTTAATGCTTTGGCCATGGTGATTTGTTCATAGATGAGCATGTGATAAAAGTTGATCCCATGAGAATCAATTCTGGGACTTGGGTTAAAATTGTTGGGTAGGAGAAGCTTTTTCCACTACACCATTTCTCATCCATGACACTATCGACATATTAGTCCAGACAATTCTTTGTTGTGGGAGGTTGTCTTGGGCATTGTAAGATGTTTAACAGCATCCCTGGCCTCAATCCACTAGTTGCCGGTAGCAACTTCTGCACCTCCGGTTGTGACATCCCAAAACGTCTCCTGACACTGCCAAATGTCTCTGGGGAGGGGGAGCAAAATTGCCCATGACCGAGAACCGCTGCACTAGACTGAAACTGTGAGGTGTGTGCCTGGAGCTGCTCGGGGGATTTCTCCAGCAGTTCTAGACCAAACGACATTCTTTATGTTCCTGGATAGTGGACCAGATTCAGCCCACAGGCTGTAGTTTGCCAACTCCTTCTATAAACAGATGCTAATAAAAACATGACAATTATCATGACTGTATCAAAGAGGTGGTGAAGCAGGTGAAATTTCTAATGTTCCATTTATGTTTATGTTTTAGAGATCTGTGCAGACTAGAAAGAACAAGCTATATTTTTAATTATTCCTCAGTAGTACATATTTGTTTGCTGTATTAATATTATTTTGGAGTAGTGGGTTTAAAAACTTGACTTAGTTTATTAAATAAAAGTTCAACTTGCAAAACTTAGGACATACACATAAATTCACTTTCCCTCATAAAAAGACATTTTTAATAACTTTAAATGATTTTTAAAAGCTTTGATAAATACTATGTCCAAACTCTACACTTGTACCCCCAGCTTTCCTCCTTTACCCTCTGTCTGATTCATAAGGTTATGACAGGGTCTTTGCACTTGCTATACCCTCTGGAATGTTCTTCCCCCACATAACATCACTTCCTTTAGGTCTCTGCTCAAAAATCCTCTTATGAATAAAGCCTTCAATAGTAAGCTGCTCTCCTTGTTTTTTTACCCAGCTTTCCTTTTTTTCCTGTAGCACTACTACTATCTGTCACACTGTATCTTTCCTTGTTTATTTCCTTAATTTCTGTCTCTTCTCATTAGAACAAGCTCTGTGAAGGCAGAGACTTTGTAGTTTTCAATGGTGCATAATCCCAGCGCCAAGAAGAATGCCGGGCAAATCATAGGTGTTCAATATGTGGTCTGCTGAATGAATAACCTGGGAATGCATAAGACTATGTCTTTCCTGGCAACATCATCCAACAACTGCCATATAGTGAGAAAAAAGCTATGCTGAGAACCACTGGCCTGGGACACCCAAGGACCAAGGTGGGAAAAAACACCAATTGACACCAGCCAGATGACCCTGCCCTTCAGGAAGGTGAGCAGATCACACTAAGGAATGTGCTGCTGCAGATCCCTGGGAACCCCTGATGGAAAGATCTTTCCTTTGGGATATATATCTTACAAGGTTTTGAGCAATGGTCATAATGGACAACTTTCAGTAACCACATCTCCTGCTGAAAAAGTAATGGTCATTTATTTTCCTTTCCCTAAGCTTAACTTCACTAAACTTCTTTCTAACATTTTCTGGTTAAAATGCTTGTGAATAAAGAGGGCAGATTACTTAGTAGGAGAGTATTTCCCAAGTTTCAGAGAGGAGGTTTGAGTGAAGAATAGTGTGTTAAATTCCCAGAAGGCAAGTCAAGCCTTCTGAGTTATAGACGCCCATAGCACAGGGTTATAATATAGTGCATTTTCTTCACAAAGCCCATTTCACTGTCTCAGAAGTGCAGTGTCAAACTGTATAAATCTATGCTTTTGAAGTTTCTGACATATAATGTTGACATTTTCAGACTCTCAGTTCTATGATGAAAGATTAGAATGATGATAGGGAACAAGAATGACCTATAGAAAGACCTTTTCTGAAGTGGTAAAAACATTTTTTTTAATGGATGGAAAATTTTTCTTTTAAACTATGAGTTGATCATGAAGAAGAAGAAAGAAAACAGATAAACATACAGATTGGTTTTAATTTTCTTTACTAAATCTTATAGGAACCAACAAATACAAACTTTGAACGTCTTTGTGTATGAAACATCTTCCTCTTTTGCCACACAACTGAAAATATTTTTATGGGAAAAATATGGTCTATATTTTCCTAATATTTAAGAATTGTGTCAAAATGAGTCTGATGCTAACATGTAAAAATTAGAGCTTGAGTAAGTTTGAATTCAGTAACTGTCGTCTAAATAATTGTTCTGACTCTTGACCTTGAAGGACAACATTAATGAATTCTCTTTCTCTCTGCTATGTACGATATTTACTTAATTCTAAGACACATTTTTTTTGCATTTTAACATTTCTGAAATCAGAATGCCTTGTAATACACGGCATCTCCCAATTATACTTGTCAGCATTTTTTCTTTCCTTGTGGTGCATAAAACAATATTGAAGCTACACTTGATATCATCTTAGATTCCATGAAATGAGATATATATGAAACATATTTTATTTTATTGTTTTTATTCTATTCTTCATTAGGGACCATTCCCCTCCGCCCCCACCCCTCAATTCCATATGAAACTTAACAGCAAAGCCCAATAAGAAAGAAAGACTTTATAGTATTGACTCACTGACTCCATGACAATGGTTCTTTTGTGATTATTAAGGATCAGTGCTTCTAAATGGTTAAGTTACATCTTATATTTTCAGAACCTATGCTTTTATAACTCACATGAACAAAGTTATTATTAGCAAGCACCTGTTTAGTGTGAGTTGCTGTGAATGTCTCAGCCTTGATATAATGCCTTCCCTTTCTTGGTTTTCTTTTCTTTCTGTAGCCAGAATTCTCACCTACTGATTGCTTAGATACTAAGTCTGAATTTAATCCAGGATTTGGCTTAGGAAATTATATAATATTTGTTACAATCTGTATATGTCCAGCAATTTACTATCCTGTAAGGAGTATCAGCACGATTAAATATTAAGGGTGGGAGGCAATGCTGGGAGCACATTGCTTCAGGATCAGGCCCCAAAGTTCAGGCCCCAGGTTGGACTTCACGGGAAGGGCGTGGGCTCTAGGGCCACAGAGACCTGAGTTTGAATCCTGCCTCTTCCACCTCTCAACTGCGTGAACTTGTATGCAAAATCGGAACAATAATATCTACCCTGCAAGGTTATTGTAAACATTGGATGTGTATAAATTTGACTTTAGGAGGGGTTTGAGAAATTGTTCAAAATCTCATATAAAAGAGGCTGAACCCAGGAGAAATCTGGGGAGTCGCTGCAACCTTTAGCCTCCTCCAGTGTTCTTGTTTGTTCGTTTTAGACTCAGCGTTTTGATATTTACACCTCTGCCTTGCTACAATCTAGAATCATATAAGTTTAGAATTGCTCTTAGCTGGCTACCTGTTATCGCCTATTTACATTGATCTCTTATCACCTATTTACATTTCAACATGAATTTAAAGCAAGCCAGACAGGCCTGGGGTGGAATTCTGGCTCTGCCGCTCACCATCTGTGTCACTCTGGGCATGTGCTTTACCTGGGTATTAGTCAGGCTTTTCCGAAGCAACAGAGCCAATAGGATATATATATGTACACACATACATACAGATATTTATTGTAAGGAACTGGCTCCTATGACTATGGAGGCTAACTCCCAAGCTCTGCGGGGTGAGTTGGCAAGCTGCAGACCCAGGAGAGCCGATGGTGTGGTCCCAGTCCAAAGGCCAGCAGGCCCAAGACCCAGGAAGAGTTGAAGTTTCAGTTCATGTCCGAAGGCAGAAAAAGCCTGGGTCACAGTTCAAAGACAGTCAGGAAGGAAGAATTCTCTCTTACTCAGGGAAGAGTCAACCTTTCTGCCCTGTCCAGACCTTCAGCTGATTGGATGAGGCCCTCCCACATTAGGGAGGGCAGTCTGCTTTACTCAGTCTACTGATTTAAATGTTAATCTCATCCCAAAACACCCTCACAGACACACCCAGAATAATGTTTGACTAAGTATCTGGGCACCCTGTGGCCCAGTGAAGTTGATCCACAAAATTAACCATCACATTCTGTCTGGGTCTCACTGTCCTTTTTGTAAAAAGGGGGTAATAATCATTGCATCATGGAATTGCCATCAGGAGCAAATGAGACCATATAATAAAAGGTTCCTGGTATACAATAAAGGCCAGTTGCCCTCTCACTTTCCTTTAATATTCAATATTTAGGCATGTGTGAGCAGGTCAAAGGGCTGTCTTGGTCTCGTATCCTTTCCTTTGCCCCTGAAATCCCATTATACCCACGACCCACCCTAGCTCAACTCTACCCCCTAAACAAAACGTCAGCAGGTCGTGTCCACAACTGAAGCAGTCCTTCTCCTGTAAATGTCTGTGGATCCAAACATCGTCTGGCAAGAACAGACCCCATTTCGCCTTTGGGGAAGAGCCTGTCCCATAGCCTGATGTGTCTCTGTCCATCGCAGACTATTTCCTCCTCGGTCTTGGCGTTCCTTTGCGAGACAAGGCCAATCAACTGGCTGAAGGGGTCAAACTTTCACCAACGTAAGGCAGACTGTGAGCAATCTGGCTGCTCTGCCTTGCCCTTCCTGCTTTGCAAAGCAGATTGCTGGGGTGAGCAGGATGAGCTGGGCATCGCACCTGTTCCGTGCTGGGTGAGTGCGGTCGTACATCATTGCAAAATCACCCCGTGTTTTCTTCCTCAGTGTTCCGCTTGGGCCTTCCGTTGATGTGATTATCGCATTGTCCTTCCAAATTGCACCCTAACTTCCATTCGGTTTCTTTCCACTGTTACAATTTCCAGATTATAGTGATTTCCTTCCAGTGTGTTTAATCTTGAGTAAATCCATACGATTTTCCATCAATTTAATTTTTTTTTTTTTTTGTGAGGAAGACCAGCCCTGAGCTAACATCCCTTGCTAATCCTCCTCTTTTTTGCTGAGGAAGACTGGCCCTGGGCTAACATCCGTGCCCATCTTCCTCCACTTTATATGGGACGCCACCACGGCATGGCTGACAGGCAGTTCGTCGGCGGGCGCCTGGGATCCGAACCGGCGAACCCCGGGCTGCCAAGCGCGGACGAAACCGCTACGCCACCGGGCGGCCCCCCCATCAATTTAATCTTAAGTGAATTGAATCTTGTTTTCATTTGAGACGGGGAAGGGGCTGGGCAGGGCCACATAGAGAAGGAAGATGACTAGGGTGTACTGACGTGTGTTATCCTCAGCCCACCCATGGCTTTTCACTTTGACTTTTGCCGAATTCACTTTAGACCTAATTCCTGGTGTTCATCTCACTTTGAGGCCACAGACCTTCTCACTTCACCAAAATCAAAAGAAATGGAGAAGTGGGTAACTAACTATTTGACTCTTCCTAGTAATATTAAAATAATCACAATCCATGGAAGAAAATATTTTTGTTCTTGTTTCAGTGAAAAGTAATTAGAGATCTTGAATTTAAATCCAAGTCCTCCTGTCTCTCACGGTATATCCATTCCAACTGCACACATTTCTTCCTTTTGGGTCCTTTTTGGAAAATGTGCCAGGTACAGCTAAGGTTAACAACTGTGGTCAGAAAAGCAGCTCATCATGAGAAAGTTTGGATTTCCTAAAGACTGCTGGTATGCAACTTCCTGCCCTGCTGATACTTTAAAAATATACATGAGGGTGGAAAAGAATTTCGATTAAAAATTAAAACAAAAATAGTCTCCTGGAAATGAGTTCCCCTTTGGCTGAATTAAATGGCCCTGCTTCTGCAGCCAGCATTTTCTGCCTTTTCTAGAATCCCTGGTCACTTGGTAAGGTGTTTGGCTCCAGGATTCTGGTCTTGTGACTAGAACGAGGTCATGGCGGTGGTGAAGGCTAGAGGTCAGGGGCAGTTGGCCATGCCCCATCTTTCTCTCCCTGCCACTCTCTGAACAGGTGGTTCCCGCTGGTAAGGCTTTGCTACCAACAACATTGCTCTCTGAAAAAAGACTTGAATTGCCACTTGCATCCAGCTATTCATCTACTTCCTTCCAAGAAGATGGGCCATACGGTATTTGTGTTTACAGTGATTCTTTGCTGTTTCCAGATTACACACAGGCTCAGAAAGTGAACCTTATTGTTGTAAATGCAATGGCCAAGTGTTATGACTCTGCTTAGCAACTCCTGAATAATGAAATTGGTGCCCAGGAGGAAAACAAGGTCTGGACCAGATGAAACACTGAGTAATGGAGGGTGTGTAAAGAACACATTTATCACCATACACAGACATTCCTCTTGATCATAATCTGGGAGCATCTTCCCCTCCCTATTGGCATTGACTCTGAGGATAGATACTCTGAGGATTCTACCTATCTAGGATGTACTGAACAATCTTCTCATCTCATACACACACACACACACACACGCCAAATCACACCAGACACCTCCTATGTTGGGTCACATGCCCCATCCCTAGATGCCCTAATCCATAGCTGGCCATTTCTTCCCACAGCACCAACCCCAAGCCTCTGCTCCTGGAGATATTTGCCAGCCTGGTTATTGCTTCTTTAACTGATCATTCAAAAGTCATCACCATCCACAGTCTGCCTGTGTTTTGCTCAATAAAATTCACGCAGCAATTTGTGAAACCATACCCCCTTTCCAACAGGGAAGAAAATTGCGTATCAAAAAGATACATTAGGAGGTGGTGACTTCTGCCTAGATGGCTTGTTCAAATGGCTAACTCTAGCTAACTCATTCATTCATTCATTTATTCATTCATCTATCAAATAGTTGTTGAGATCCTACTATGTGCCAGGTATTGTCCTAGTTATGATAATACACACAACACTTAAGATCTACCCTCTTAGCAAACTCCAAGTATTCAATATAGTATTATTAACTATAATCACCATGCTGTACATTATTCATCTTATAACTGGAAGTTTGTACCCTTTGACCAATATCTCCTCATTTTCCCACACCCCAGCCCCTGGCAACCACTGTTCTACTCTCTGGTTCTGAGTATGACTTTTTTAGATTCCACATGTAAGTGAGATCATACAATATTTGTCTTTCTGTGTCTGGCTTATTTCACTTAGCATAATGTCCTCAAGGTTCATCCACGTTGTTGCAGAAGGCAGGATTTCCTTCTACTTTATGGCTGACTAATACTCCACTGTATGTACATACCACATTTTCTTTATTCATTCATCCATTGATGGACACTTAGGTTGTTTCCATATCTTGGCTATTGTGAATATTGCTGCAATGAACATGAGAATGCAGATATCGCTTCCATATCCTGTTTTCATTTCTTTTGGATATATACCCAGAAGTCAAATTGCTGGATCATATGATATTCTATTTTTTTTATTCATATCATAGTAGTTTATAACATTGTGAAATTTCAGTTGTACATTATTATTTGTCAGTCACAATATAAATGCGCCCCTTCACCCCTTGTGCCCACTCCCAGCCCCCTTCCCCCTCGTAACCACCAAACTGTTCTCTCTGTCCGTGTGTTAGTTTATCTTCCACATATGAGTGAAATCATGCAGTGTTTGTCCTTCTCTGTCTGGCTTATTTTGCTTAACATAATTGATATTCTATTTTTAATTTCTTGAGGATCCTCCACACTATTTTCTTTAATGGCTGTACCAATTTATATTCCCATCAACAGTGTACAAGAGGTCCCTTTTCTCCCCAACCCTCACAAACACTTATTTCTTGTCTTTTTGATGATAACCATTCTAACAGGTGTGAGGTGATATCACATTGTGGTTTCGATTTGCATTTCCCTGATGGTTAGTGATGCTGAGCACATTTTCACATACCTGTTGCACATTTGTATGTCTTCTTTGGAAAAACCTTTATTCAGATCATTTGCCCATTGTTAATTGATTTGTTCTTTGGCTACTGAGTTGTATGAGTTCCTTATATATTTTGGATATTAACTCCTTATCAGATACAGTTTGGTTTCAAACCAGATATGGTTTGAAAATATTTTCTCCCATTGGTAGGTTGCCTTTTCACTCTGTAGATTGTTTCCTTTGCTGTGCAGAAGCTTTTTAGTTTGATGTAGTCCCACTTGTTTATTTTTGCTTTTGTTGCTTCTGCTTTTAATGTCATATCCAAAAAATTCTTGCTAAGAACAATGTCAAAGAGACTTTTCCCTATGTTTTCTTCCAGAAGTTTTACAGTTTTAGGTCTTATGTTCAAGTCTTTAATCCAGTTTCAGTTAATTTTGTGAGTGGTGTAAGATAATGTGTAAGAATGAAGAATAAAAATCACATGATCTTTTCAACAGGTGCAGAAAAATCATTTGACAAAATTCAACATCCTATCATGTTAAAAACTGTAAACAGTGGATATAGAAGGAATGTACCTCAAGATAATAAAGGCCGTATATGACAAGCCCGCTAACGGTGAAAAGCTGAAAGCGTTTCCTCTGAGATTAGGACCAAAGCAAGAGTGCCCACTCTCACCACTTCTGTTCAACATAATTCTGGAAGTCCTGGCCAGGGCAATTAGGCAAAGAAAAAAAAAAAGAAAGAAAAGAAATAAAGATCATCTAAATCAGAAAGGAAGAGTTAAGTTGTTTCTGTTTGCAAATGACATAATCATATATATAGCAAACCTAAAGACCCCATCATAAAATTGTTAGAACTAATAAACAAACTCAGTAAGGTTGCAGGATACAAAATCAATATACAAAAATCAGCTGCATTTCTATACACTAAGAACAAACTCTCCAAAAAAGAAATTAAGGAAACAATCCCATTTACAATAGCATCAAAAAGAATAAAATACTTAGGAATAAATTTAACCAAGGAGGTGAAAGATTTGTATACTGCAACTGTAAGGTATTGATGAAAGAAATTGAAGAAGACACAAATAAATGGAAAAATTAATATTGTTAAATGTCCATACTATCCAAAACGATCTACAGATTCAATGCAATCCCTATCAAAATTCCAATGGCATTTTTCACAGAAATAGAAAAAAAATTCCTAAAATTCCTGGGGATCCACAAAAGATTTTGAATAGCCAAAGCAATCTTGAGAAAGAAGGGAAAAGCTGCAGGTGACACACTTCCTGATTTCAAATTCTATTACAAAGCTATAAAAATCAAACATTATGGTACTGAAATAAAAACAGACACATATATCAATGGAACAGAACAGAAAGCCCATAAATAAAGCCACATATATATGGTCAACTAATCTTCAACAAAGCCATCAAGAATACACAACAGGGAAAGAATAGTCTTTCTCTTTAATCAGTGGTGTTGGGAAAACTGGATATCCACATGCAAAAGAATGAAATTTTTTCCTTGTCTTAGTCCACTTGGGCTGCTATAACAAAATACTACAGACTGGGTGGCTTATTAACAGCAGAAATTTATTTTCACAGTTCTGGAGGCTGGAAGTCTGAGATTGGGGTTCCACCATGGTTGGATGAGGGCGCTTTACTGAGTCACAGACTTCTTCTCATAGTGTCCTCACATGATGGAAGGTGCTAGGGAGTTCTGTGGGGTCTCTTACAAGAGCTCTAATCCTATTCACAAGGGATCCACCCTAATGACCTAATCACTTCTGAAAGGCCCCACCTCATAATACCATTACATTGGATTACATTACATTAGGATTTCAACATATGAATTTGAGAGGTATACAAATATTTAGATCATAGTATTCCTCTAGCTGACTAATTTCAAATGACTTGTCTTTGAGTTTGCTGATTCTTTCTTCTGCATGACTGAGTCTGATTTTGAAGCTCTCTATTGAATTTTCCAGTTCTATCTTCAGCTCCAAGATTTCTGTTTAATTCTTTTTTAATAGTTTCTATTTTTTTATTAAACTTCTCATTTAGTTCATGCATTGTTTTCTGATTTTGTTTAGTTGTCTATCTGCGTTCTCTTGCATCTCGTTAAGCTTCTCTAAGATGATTATTTTGAATTCTTTGACATGCAATTCATAGATCCCCATTCCTCTGAGGTCAATTACTATGGCTTTATTAGTTTCCTTTGGTAGTGTCAGGTTTGCCAGATTCTCCATGATCCAAGTAGCCTTGCATTGGAGCCTGTACTTTTGAAGGAGCAAATACCTCTTCTAGTCTTTATAGACTGGTTTTGGGAGGTAAAGACCTCCTGTTGGATCCCTGGGCTGATGGGATTACCTCTGGGATTGCAGTTGAGCAGAGCTGGAGCTGGGTCTTGTGGCTGCTGCCAGATCCAGTGAGGTCTGCAGTTGGTGGGTCTATGTCACCAGGGGCTCGGGCAGGCATGGATTCCGTCTAGCATCTGGGTAATTGGAATCGCCTCTAGGACTTTGGTCAGTAGGGCTAGCACTGGGACAAGGGTCAGCTTCAGGGTCTGCAGACAGCAGGCCTGCTACCAGGCATGCAAATGGGTGTGGTTCCTGCCAGGCCCCTGGGAGAGCTCCCGACAGGTCACTGGCTGGTCCCTGAGCAGGCAGAATTGGGCCCAGATCACAGCTGAGAGGAGCTGGAACCAAATCACAGGGCTGCTTCAGGGTCCACAGCTGGGACAGAGGTCTGCAGGCCTGCATCCGGAGAGGTACAGACAGGTGGGCCTCCTGCCAAGTGGGTGAGCAGGACCACTCCCAGACCATGGCTAAGAGGGCTGGAGCCAGGTTACAGGGCTGTTTCAAGATTTCCAGTTGAACTGAGATCAGCAGGCCTGCCTCCAGGGGCATGGACAGATGTGACTCTCTTCAGGTCCCTGGGCAGGCAGGATTGCTGCCAGCCCATGGCTGCGAGGGGCTGGAGTGGGTACAGGGCCACTTCAAGATCTGCAATCTAACTGAGGTCAGCGGGCATACCTCTGGGGGCACGGATAGGTGTGTCTCCTTCTGGGTCCCTGTGTGGTCAGGACTGTTCCCAGATTGTGCTGTGAAGGGCTGGAGCCAGGTTACAGGGCTGCTTCAAGATCCGCAGTCAGACCAAGGTCCTACAGGGGCACTAATGCGTATGGCTACCTGCCGGTCTCTGGGTCGGAAGGAGTGTTCCCAGCCTGCAGCAGAGAGGGGCTGGGGCTGAGCTACAGGGCTGCTTCAAGGTCTTCAGTTGGACTGAGGTCAGAGGGCCTCAGGGGCACAGATGGACGTGCCTCCAGGTGGGTCCCTGGGCAGGCAAGAGTGTTCCTGGCCTGTGGCTGGAAGGGCCTACAGCCAAGTTACAGGGCTGTTTTAGGATGTGCAGTCAGACCTGGATCCCAAAGCTCCCACAAAGGCATTTTTGTCCACGGATAGCTGTCAAATTGCTGTTGCTGCAGAGGATATGAGCAGGGGAGCTCCTATTCGTCTACCTTGCTGACATCTGAGGTTACTGTAGATTGGATGACCAGGGAAAGACTTCCAAGGCAGTGACAGTGGGCTGAGATTGACTGCAAGAAGGATCTAGCCACATACAGTGTTTTGTCCACTGTAAAGCAAGCAGACATGGGAAGGAGACAAACGTTCCTTTAGCAAAATCATGTCATGGGAATTGTGTCAACAACTAGGGCCAAAATCATGTTAGTAAGAATACTCTTGCCTTGTGTGAGATCTGACTGTGATGTGTTTATAACAGTTAAAATGTGCCTTTAAGGAACTGAGGAGGATTCAGGCCACAGCCTTCGCTGGTGCAGATTGGAGTGGAATTAGATCACCCACATCTCATCCCCAATCATTGCTCCAGAATCTACTGCTCCCCTGTGGGAGCCAGCAGAAGTTGGGGCAGTAGAAAATCTCCATTAACATCTGGCTGAAAGCAGCAGCACCTGAATTTTTGAGACACAAGGAGGGGCAGAGGGCCAGAACAACTTGCTCTGTGGGAAGGGGTGGAATCTTTCAAAGGCAGGGAGAGTGGAACTCAGGGGAGGGTGGGGCCACCAAAAAGAGACAATATAAGACAGGCTGTCCAGTAAGAAAAACCACTTAAACCTCGTCAAAGCCATTGTGCCTTCCACCTAGAGATGGGAACGGTGGGGGCGGGGTTGGACTCACTTGTTGGGGCACTGAGTGAGCTGGACCTGGAGGTGGGTTTGATGGGCACAGCCCTCTGCCTCCACCAACCAGTAGAGATGGTGCACACTGGGACAGGAGACCCAGAGAGAAGCAGTACGTCCCTTGATCTATGGGAAGGGCCTGGAAGGGGGGCCTGTGACAGTCAGACCAAGGTCCTACAGGGGGGACCTTGCTCTCTGCTGCCTGAGCCATTCTGGCCAAGGCTTAGTGGTCAGTGGTGAGTCTGTCATTCAGGATTCCACATAGCTGGAAGAAGGCCGAGGGGTGCTCAGACATCTGGGTGTGCTCGACATGGTGAACCCAAATGTTGAGAGCAGGGACTCGGGGATCAGCGTCCTTTGATCCAGATCCCTGCTCTGTTAGTTTTTTGTAAAGTACTTTCTGAGCCTCGGTTTCCTCAACTGTAATTGAGATGATAACACCTGCTGCCATGGGTGATGGGAAGATTAACTGAGAGGGGACATGTGAGATGCCTAGCACAGAGCAGGAGCTCAGCAGACACTGCTTACTAATGCCTTTAGGAAGAGGGCATTCTTAACCGTCTTCAAAATGTAGACTTTATTTTGCATCATACTTCTGGCAATATTAACAGAGCTTCAGAGATGAAAACTGAAAGATCAATACAGGATAGTCAGTTAAATTTGAATTTCAAATAAACAATGAATAATGTTTTAGTGTCAGTATGTCTCAAATATCGCACAGGACATACTTATGCTAAAAAATTATTTGTTGTTTATCTGAAATTCAAATTTAATGACGCATCCTGTAGTTTTAGTTGCTAAATCTGGCAACTCTGCCTGAGACATTGTTCATTTCAGACAAGCTCTGGAACAATGGCCCCCCAGCTGGAGTCATTAACATCATCCTTCTGTGCCTCGGGGGGACTTAGTCTAGTGCTGCCCAGCTAGTCAGGCAGACAGACTAGTGTCCCCAGAACCCAAGGAGGCTGGGCCCTCTGCCCAGGTTCTTCCTGGATGCACCTTCTTCCACCCAGAACCTTCCTCTTCATCACTAGTATGCCCCTTGCTGGTGGTTACCCTTGCCTCCTCATGGTGTTGTAAGAAAACATCTTCCATGTCTCCTCCTTGTCTTCCTTCCTTCCTTCCTCCCTCCTCTTCCTTCCTTTTTTTCCCTCCTTGCTAACTATCCCACAACTGGTTTTATTTGCTGTCTTCTGAAGTCACCAGTTACCTAGTACTGTTTTTTCTGCATCTGAAAAGTACCTCTAACACTTTGCACTCACATTCTCCCTCCTGCCTGAAGCATGTGTTGAAGTCAAGACTACTCAGATCCCATCTACAGAAAGCATATTGCTTTTTAATGGGGAGACTTGACCAATAATTCTAAATGTGCTGTGGTTTCCTAGTGATGGGTAGTCGCTACCCTTTGCTGAGTGCTGACTAAGGGCCAGGAATTGTTAAGCAGTGTACATACATTACCTCATTAAAATCTCACCTACCCTATAAAATCTCACCTACCAGTGGGTACTCTTATTAGTCCCTTCTTGGCAGATGTGGAAAATAAGCCTGAGATACGTTAAGGAACTGGCTCGAGAGCACACAACTAGTAAGAGGCAGAGGTGAGGTTCAAACCCAGGGATTGAGACTGCAAAAGCCACACTCTAACTTCCGGGCTATTCCAATCAGGCCCTATTAGAACAGGGGAGGAGTCCTTTCTTGTGTTCTTGTATTTTTGCACTGCAGCATGTCATCAAGATCCATGTCAAGTTTCATTTCTATTACTTTTGTTTGCATTCCCTCTCAAATTGCTTTAATCTCTAAATCCCTACTATTACATTTCTTCCTCTTACAACCCTGGCTTTTCTAAATATGCCTAATATTGTGTCATGATTAAGGTCCTAACCCTCGCTCACAAGCCCAAATCCTGAAAACATCAAAGCAAAGTTGCCTGAGGCAGAGAGACAAAGAAATGAAAATGCAATATTAGCATTTCAGCAATATATCTGGAGCCCCGCAAGGAACCACATGCTGTGTGGTGCATACAAAGACATCACCCTGTTCTCTAGATGAGGTCTGCTGATGACCCTTCTTTTAAAAAAGGATGCCGTGTTCTCATCGTTAATTTATCCAGAGATCACTGCTGTGAGATTACTGCTCTTGCAGATTGCTCCTGCCTGGGAGCATTCTGTGGTGGGGATGTCAGGAGGTATTTTAAGCTCCCAGGGGAAGTAGGTTTTTCTCCACAATTCTCTAGGCCTTCTCCCAGTGACAACTCTAACAGTGTCCTCAGGAAAAGGTCACTGGTTATCACGTCTTCTCAGACAAGTCTATAGGAAAGAATAAGCCTTGAAGTTCTTTCCAAAGGTCACCCAACTCCGGATGTAGCTGAAGGCCCTACAGCTGTAGGCCTTGGGCCAAGGACTTCCAGAGCACTGGAGGCCACGTGCAACATTCTCAGTAAAGGAATGGGTCTCAGCTGTCATAGGAGGCCATGGGAGGGGAGGTTTGGGGAGGAGCCAATGCCTTGGGCAAGATGACCTGTGTTCCCTTAAAATGTAACGCCCAAGAGTATTTGCTAACCACCTTGAACTTGCTCAGCTTTCTCCATGTTCTATGAGCATAATTGTTTTGGGGTCCATTGCCATAGTCATCCATTCTTCCTTCCTACTTTCCAGTAATCAACTTCATTTAACAAATATTTATTGACTGCCTACTGTACACAAGTGCTGTGTTAGGAACATGAGATACGTGTGATGAATACAGTTGTGTGGTTCCAGCCCTAGCTGGGGAGAAAAACAATAAACAAGTAAGTACCTAAGTGGTTCATTATAATTAGAAGCATGTTTACTAGCAAGTTAATGAAACATAAGCTTCAGGGTAAACTTCAGGGTCTCTGGTTTGATAGGCCCCTTCCAACGTTGTGCGCAATGCAGGGGGGTGGGGGCACAGGTTAGCAATTTCTGCCTAAGCTCCCATGTTTTTGTAAAGTGTGCAAAAGTAATATATTTTTGCATTCTCTTTCTTAAAGAAGGCTCCCCAAATGTATAACCTTCAGCCTGATTACAATATAAGGAGCTGTGCATAGATTACCAACTACACACAGAAGCAAAAACTGCATTCTGGCTTTTTGTGGAAAAGTAAAAGTGAGACATGTCTGCAGTTGTTATAAACAAACCTATTCTCATTTGCCTATTTTCTTTCACAATTGCTTCAGGTTTTCTTTTATGCAAATAAAAGTTGATAACACCCAGCCTGGGGTGGTAGAGGAACTTCTCCGTCATCCAAAAGGAGAATTTAAAAGTAACCATGAGACTAACCCATTGTGAACTGAACATCTGCCTGTTAAGCCTCTGCCTTCCTTGCCACAGAGAGAAAGTATGGGGGGGGAAAGGGTAAGGATGATTTGAAATCAGATTAATGCTATTACAAGGCCAGCGAATTAGGAGCTGAGCAGGCTCTTAAGTTGAAAATGCAGCTGCAAGAAGATGGAAAGGAAGCCAAAGAATCAGGACCCACTGAAGAGGCAGGGATGACTACGGGCTAATGGGCTGGAGGGAAGTCAAGGGAGATTTCCCCAGAACCAGCAGGCTGGGGAAATCACGGCAAAGATGGAGACATTCTCATCAACTCTCTTGCATGGAAGTTAGCTGTGATCTGGAAATCTGAGGTTGGAACTTTTGAACCCATTTTAAAGACTTGCTGAGGGAGCTTAGGTGAGCTGGGCAGAGATGCTTCAGTAGTAAAGAGCTGCTTTCTACTAGAGCACAATCATCTCTATAAGGGAAAAACAGGACAACAATAGGCAATGAGAAGCATTATGGGCTGAACTGTGTCCCCCCAGATTCGTGTGCTGAAGTCCTAACTCCCCAGTACCTCAGAATGTTATTTAGAGATAGGGTCTTTAAGAGGTAATTAAGGTTAAATGAGGTCATTATGGTGGGCCTTAATCCAATATGACGGGTGTCCTTGAAAGAAGAGGAAATTTAGACACAGAAATGTACAGAGGAAAGATCTTGTGAAGACACAGGGAGAAGATGGCCAACTACAGGCTAGGGAAGAGGCCTCAGAAGAAACTAACCTGCCAACACCTTGATCTTGGACTTCCAGTCTACAGAACCGTGAGAAAACAAATTTCTGTTGTGCAAGTCCCCCAGTCTGTGGTGCTTTTCTGTGGCAGCCTAGCAAATGAATACAAGCAGTTACTGGCTTCAGCATTTCTTCTGTCCAGTGATGCTAGAGCTCCAACTCAGAGGCAGCACAAAGAAAGGAATCCTGCATGATCCTGGACAAGAGAGTTTCTCTGTCTATCTTTCCTGATACCTCCACTCTGTGTGCACACTGGACATTACTGTTTTGCCTTGAAATGGCAAACCCCCACAATTTACCAATATGGCTTTTTGTGTGAGTGAAACTGGTCACAGGAAATACTTCATTCCAGCAATATAGAATTCCTATTATGAAAAGAGTAATTTGAGGACACGGAGTACCAAAGACTTGATTGATGGATATATTTTCCCATTTTGCTAACAATATGGTTTATTGTAGAAAATTTAGAAAAACACTGAAAAAGTGGGAAGAAAAACAAATCATGCACAGTTCTACCAGCCACATATAACTGTAGTTGATAGTCTGGCGTATGTCCTTCTGGAAGGCAGGGAAAAAGAAGAACCTCTCAGAAAAATTCCAATATCAAAGAAGCAATTTTAGCATTTTGTTGTAATTTCTCACAGCTTTTTTCCCTTGTGTTTGTTATGGAAGATTGTAATCATACAGAATATACTGATCTGAAAGCAGGGTTAATATTCTGAAAATTGATAAAATGAAAGAGTCAAGCATTTATGCTGCCTTTCTTATATAAACTGTATTTTAAGGTAAACAAATAGCTGATGAGGACAAGTCCTTTTTTTTATAGAAGCATTCCTGCTAATAAATACAGATGGAATGATAGAATTAGAAAATCACCATTACCTTAGGTTAGGCAAAGAGTTCTCATATGGGAGATGAAAAATACAAAACATGAAAGAAAAAATTGATCAGTTAAAAACATTCCTCTTCAAAAAATACTTTAAGAAAGTGAAAACGCAAGCCATAGACAGAGAGAAATTATTTGTAAAATACGTATCTGATAAAGGGCTAGTATCTAAAACATAAAAGAACTCTTACAACTCAGTAATAAGAAGACAATTAAAAATGGATGAAAACTTAGACACCTCACTGAAGAAGATCTATATGCACACACATACACATATATATGTATGAAAAGCAAATAAACACATAAAAATGCTCAACATCATTAATAATTAGAGAAGTGAAACTTTAAATCCTAGTGAGATAACACTACACATCTACGAGAACGGCTAAAATTAAGAAGACTAACAATGCTGAATGTTAGCAAGGATGAGGAGCAGTGAGAACTCAGACATTGGTGCTCAGAGTGCATACTAGTACAGTTACTTTATGAAGTAAATTGGCATACTCTTATAAAGTAAAACAGATACTTGACGAATGACCCAGCAGCTCTTCTAGACATTTAGTCCAGAGAAATGAAAACACGTCACAGAGAGAGTTGTACGCAAATGATCATAGCAGCTTGATTCCTAATAGCTCAAAACGTAAACGACTTAAATGTCAATCATCAGATGAGTAGTAAATTGTGATATATTCATACAGCAGAATACGGCTCAGTGACAAAAATGAACACGCTACTGATACACACAACAACATGCGTGAATCTCAAACATTATGCTGAGTGAAAGAAGGCAGACACAAAAGACTACAGCGATGATGATATTTATATCAAATTCTACAAGGGGAAAACAACAGTGACTTAAAGCAGATCAGTGGTTGTTAGGGGCCAAGAGTGAGGGGAAGGGAGTTATTGACCGCAAAGAGGAGTGAGGGGAGTTATTTTGGGTGATAGAAATGTTTTATAACTTGATCATGGCTCTGTATATGTGTTTACACTTATGGTAGTATGTATACTGTGGTGCTGTATATACACATGTGATGTAAACTGTATACATTGGCCAACACTCATTGAACTGTGCACTCTAATGGGTAAGATTTGTGGTACATATATTGTACTTCAATAAAGCTGATCTGACATACCACTCTGTATAGTCTTGCTAAAGGGAGCAATGCCAAGTCTGTTCAAGTCTCTGGATCCAGCTGTTAATTTTTAGGAGACACAGAGGAGAGAAGAGGCTGAGCTGCGCCATGAGTGTGCAATCAGCAATACCTAGTCTCTGGGAAAATCAACAGGCCGCACAGGTCCTTTAACAGACAATTTATAAGGAAAAGAGAGTAATAGGAAGGAAGCCTGTGGATTAAGAGACTTAATAACATTTCAAATTTTTAAAAATTGGGAAGACTAAATTCTGGTGTCTTGGTTGATGAGAGCATAAAGAAGCATAGGAGAGTGGTTACTATAAAAATCAGGACAGTGATCACATTTGGAGGATGGGCTGAATTGTGTACACCCTCCCGATTCGTATGTTGAAGTCCTGACCCCCAGCACCTTAGAATGTGACTGTATTTGGAGATAGTGCCTTTAAAGAGGTAATAAGGTTAAATGAGGGTGGACCCTCATCCAATATGTCTGGTGTCCTTATAAGAAGAGGAGATCAGGACACAGACATGCACACGCACAGGGGAAGGACCACGTGAGGGCCCAGTGAGAAGGCAGCCATCTGCAAGCCAGGAAGAGAGGCCTCAGGAGAAACCAAACCTGCCAACACCTTGATCTTGGACTTCTAGCCTCCAGAACTGTGAGAGGATAAATTTGTGTTGTTTAAGCCTCTCAGTCTGTGGCATTTTGTTATGGCAGCCCTAGCAGACTAATATGGACAGAGACAAGGGCTTGTGGTTGGAGGGGGCACAGATGGGGCACTTTAGGGTGACTGAGAAAGTTCAATTTCTGCTTCTAGGCGATGGTTACAGGGTGTTCCCCTCATAATAATTCTTAATCTATACATTTCTTTTGTGCAATTTTATGTGTCTTTTATAATAAAGAGTTGTAAACTAGGTTGGAAATGAAGATTATCCAGGCAACACGTGAGGGTGGCTTAGACTAAGGTAGGGGTAGAGGATTTGACGAGAAGGGTGCCAATTCCTGATATATTTTCTAGACAAGAAGATGCAGGAAGATGCAGGGGCCCAAACAACTGCCATGGAGGGTGGGAGAATGGGTGACGGTTTAGAACAGATGAACCAGATTGGTCATGAGCTAGAAACTGTTACAGCTGGATGATGGGACACGGGAGTTCATCACACTATTCTGTCTGCTTTGATACAGGCTTAAAATTTTTCATGTTAAAAAATAAAATAGAGAAAACGACAGTGGGAGGCTAGGAAAAAGTTGCTTTATCATTATTTTCCATAAGTTGTGCCTATTTAATATTTCAGTTGTCACTTTTTATCTTAGCCCATTTCTTCCACATGCTTTTCTGCTCTTGTTTCATACAGTTCCTCTGCATCCTATTAAGGATGCTCAATGAGTTTTAAAAATTTCCCTCTGATTCTTATAAATCATTTTCAAAGGTTTGCTATTCCTCTGAGTCTTTAGGATAATATTAAATTTTTCTTCTTTGGTGATATTTTTTCATAGGCCTTATGTGCCCCCCCCCTTTAAGGTTTCATCTTTAAAGATGGGGCCACCTATCCAAACCATGTTTTCCAAAAGAACTGGGTGTGAGGATGGTTCTTGGCTCCATTCTCTGTTCACGTGGATACTGAATCTTCTCAGAGCTACACCTCAAGGGCATGTTTATTCAAATGATTCCTAGGCCAATTCCTGGTGTCTGTTATTTCAGCCTTTTTTAGAGCAGACAAACCTGTACCCCAACTCATACACTTGGGTAATTACATGCTTTTTTGTTCTTATCTTAGCATTTTAGGCTTGTAATCTTTGATAATCTGCACAATTCTTCCCTGACATGTACTTGGAGACCTGAGACAAGGGAATCTCTCTTTTTTATCCCTGGGTGGTCATGCACAATTGTGAAATTGAGCAATGAGACGGAGCATGAAGCTGGGAGCAGCTTTTAGCCCATATATTGGGGCTGTCCCATGTCATAAGATAGCTGCAGAGTTCTTAGGCTGCCGCTATTTGTAGTTCTTTTGGTGCTGAGACTCAATTTCCAATGTGGAGGGGGGATTCCCCACAACAACAAGCAATTCTCGGGACACCAGCTGAGTGTCCCATAATTCAACTCAATTCTGACACTATCTACTCGGAGATAGCGTCAGATTCCACAGGTTGAGGGCTCAGTCCCACAAGACTGACCCCTCCCTCCCATTTCAGATGGCTGGATTGTTACCTGTGCTTCTGAACAAACAGCTACAGACTGGAGTTGCCAAAGACTCCCCCTCCTTGAACTTCAAACCCCAGTCACAGGTCCAGGTTATTAGCTGTACCGTGACTGATTGGCTATAAGTTAGAGGTTCCCATGACCTCCTTCTTGGGTTTGATTAATTTGCTAGAGTGGCTCACAGAACTCAGAGAAACATTTTACTTAACTAGATCATCAGTTTATTATAAGAGAATGTAACTCAGGAAGAGGCAGATGGAAGAAATGCACAGGGCGAGGTGTGGGGAAAGGGCGTGGAGCTTCCTTGCCCTCCAGGTACGCCACTCTCACCTCCACGTGTTCACCAACCGGGAAGCTCTCGGAACCCTGTCCTTTTGGGTTTTCATGGAGGCTTCATTATATAGTCGTGATTGATTAAATCATTGGCCATTGGTGATTGCTTCGATATCAAGCCCCTCTCCCTTCCCCTGAAGTTGGAAGGGGCAGGTGGAACTGAATGTTCCAACCCTCCAGTCGCATGGTTGGCTCCACTGGCAACCAGCCCCCATCTTAAGGTGCTTTCCAAAAGCTACCTCACTAATATAACAAAAGACAATTTAATTACTCTCAACACTTAGGAAATTCCAAGGAAATTCCAGAGAACCTGTAAGGTGGAAACCAAATATATATGACAAATAAATTTTGGTCATCTGAATTACCAAATATATATTCTTCTTATAAATCACAATATTGCAGTGGCCCATAAAATGTATGATTAGGTAGCCCACAGGATATTACACTTGCAGCATCCCCCATCCAGGCACCAGTCACTCATCATCAGATACATTAAAACTTGCTTGTAGATATTCTATCTCCTAAGCGCATGCTTTACCTAGGAGCTTGGAGCCATGTGAATTTCCCCAGGTTGTTAGAAGTAGCCACACTGGTCCTAAGATTTTACAATAGTCTAATCAAAACTCCAGTCCTACACAATGAGATACCACTTCATACATACTAGGATGGCTACAAAAATTAGAAAAAAAAAAGAAAAGAACAAATATTGGTGAGCATGTGGAGAAGTTGGAACCTCCATGCATTGCTGGTGGAAATATAAAATGGTGCAGCTGCTATGGGAAACAGTTTGATGAGTCCTCAAAAAGTTAAACATAGAATTACCATATGATACAGCAATTTTATGCCTAGGTATATATACAAAAGAATTGAAAGCAGGGACTTGAACAGATATCTGTACACTAGTGTTCATAGCAGCATTATTCATAATAGCCAAAAGGTGGAAACAACCCAAGTGTCCATCAACAACTGAATCAATAAACAAAATATGGTATATGCATACAATGGAATACTATTCAGCCATAAAAAGGAATGAAATTTTGATATATGCTACAACATGGGTGGGCCACTATACTTAGTGAAATAAGCCAGATACAGAGGCCAAATATTGTATGATTCCACTTATCCAACGTACCTAGAATAGACATATTCATTGAGACAGAAAGTAGAATAGAGGTTTCCAGGGGCCAGTGGGGGTGGGAGGGTGGGGAGTTATTGTGTAAAGAATACAGAGTTTAGGTTGGGGATGATGAAAAAGTTTTGGATATATATAGTTGTGAAGGTTACACAACATTGTGAATGTACATAATGCCACTGAATTATACACTTAAAAATCATTAAAATGATAAAAATTATGTTATATATATTTTACCACAGTAAAAAGTATCTCCTTAAAACAAAAACAAACACTAAAGTTGAAATCAAAATTTGTATATGAAATTATGATTATAAATATTTTGCAATTGTCTACATATTTAATGTGTTGGGTTTCAGAGAGCATCTGGACACAATGCTGATCTCTTGGAATATCTATTTGAAAGAACATAATATTAAAACAAAATGTATTCTAAAAAACAAAACAAAACAAAACCAAAAACAGACTCCAGTCCCTCACCCAGAAAATTTTATGACACCAATGACTATCACAAAACTCTTTTAGCAAAATAGTCTTCTTATCTTTAACATAATTGTTACCGTACCAGGTCCATTTTTGCCTGCCGTCCAGAAAGCCAAACACTGAGACACGAGATTGCAGCAGAGAAAGGGTTTAATAATCATAAGGCAGCCAAGTGAGGAAACGAAAGAATGAATCTCAAATCTGCTTCCCGGAATATAGGGACTCAGGGATATTTATGGGGTAGGGGGGCTAGGTGGTCTGAAATGATTGGAGGTGAGGAGAGATGAGGTAATTGATGACCTATGCACGTGTAGTCAGGCTTCACACCTCTTCATAGGGCGCACGTTCACAGAGTGATGGTGTCAGCATGCCCTGAGAGTGGAGTTTTAACCTCTCGCTTATCGGACATACATCTGTGTGGGCTCAGTTGATGGGTTGGTGGTCTCAACTGGCCTGAAGTGGGCAAGGGGTTCCAATTCCTGAAAGAAATAGCTCAAACACCCATTACCTTGGTGAGCTAGGCCCCAGGGAGATGCAATCCATCAGAACCTTGTGGGAGTTACATAGCATATTGCCTGAATAGCACAATTAACAATGGGTAAGTTTATCATGCAGATTTAAGTCCTCACCTTCCATTCTGATGAGTTTCTAGGTAAGCCTCCCCCCCCCCCCACTACAGGGAAGGAGATGCCTTTACAAATAGAGATTGCCTTTACAAATGTAAATGTTTCTTACAAAGGGTAACCAGAACTAACGATGGGCTTTGCAAGGACCCTCCCAGATATCTGGAGATGTCTATGGTGATGGCCTGCTCTGGAGGCATGTCTCCCATCCCAAACTCTTTTGGTCAGTTAGTGGCAGTGGGGATCAAAGTGTCTTTCAGGCAGAGAGATATTTTGAGGTGGCCAATTCCAATCCCCCCTAGTTACTAGCTGCTTAATTATCAATGGCTAACTATTTGCCGGTTTCATTATTGCCTCCAGGACTGCTGTATGTAGCCATATTTGTGCAGTGCATGACCCACACAACCTTATGTGATGTCCTTGATCTCCTTCCTATCTACAAGTGGTGAAAAACCATAGCTTCATCTAAGCTGATTTTTTTAATACTTTGGATATATTTCTTGGTAAAATGGCACAGTCTTTCCTAAGCTCAAATAAAACACATACAAAGGGGCAGGAAAAGTTGAAATCTTACAATTCTAAAAATTAGAATTGACATTTATCTATTGTGAGAACTTTAACAAAATCCTCCAGTATCTACAAGGCCAGAGGAACTGGATTGAAAAACACAATAGTAGACCACGCCTTGAAGCAGAGAGAGACCCGCTGTGCAACAGCATCTGCATCTTGCACAGCCACAGGGGACACCATTCACATCATAGACTACATGACCAGTACTCTGGGCCATGTGGCCAAACAAAGTGGCCGTGTCATGAAAAACACAGGCAGACAATTCCTACCTCATCCTTGGCTCTCCATTATGCCCAATTCTGAAATGCAAGCCAGATCCTCAGCAGAAAACGCCATGGCTATCTCCCTTTTACTTGGTGCTGCTTTTTGAGGCAGCCTGACTACCACACTCTTCCCCATCCCATACACCTCCCCCTTCTTCAGAGACTGCAATTCTCTAAAAGTAAATGAGCAGAAAGTGGGGCTTGGAGGAGAGAGTGGAGGAAACAGACTGTGACAATTTTATCCTTGGACATGTAAATTAAATTAAAATTTAAAGTAAAATTTTGTATAGGGAGAATAAAAAATTGCCCTGGAGCATACCAGGGATTGTAATTTTTCACCTACTGCCTCTCTTCAGTCTCTCAGGGGAGTTAGGTAGTGAGAGTGAGAGAAAATCCCATTTCAGCTTTGCAGAACCTCAAGAAATGAGAGCAGGGGTGATATTATAAATATTTAACAACTGGGACGGCATGGGCCTGGACCATGCAGAAGAGATGCTAGCCGCATCTAGTATAACTTGACCAGTGAGTAACACCTCAGTATAGTTTGGATGAGAGCTTCTTAACACTCAGAACTGGCTATCTTCTGGTTGAGGTTCACAGTGCTCTGACTGATGGGACCTTGATCTAAGTTACCTGAGGACCTATATTTCTATCCTTGTTCTAGCCTACTCGTTAGCTTATGGCTTATCCCAATGATTCTTTTCCTGGGGGTGACAGAGATGGCTTGTTATCACCACTCTCCCTTTCCTCTATGGTTTAGAAGTAATAGAAGTTAGAATATAGTCACCCAGCTAAGGATTACATTTCTCAGCCTCCCTTGCAACTATGTATGGCCATGTGACTAGAGCATCACCCCTGGGGTGATGGAACCTGCCCTCCTCTCACCTCGTTCTCCCACCTCACTGACTGGAAGGTGGATGTGGCATTGAAAGCTGAGACAGTCATCTTGTCCACAGGAAGGAATCCAGGGAAGGAAATCCAAAGAAACTATAGAAAGAACTTTGTTCTCTGAAGATTGTAGGGCAAGCATTTCTTTCCTAGTGGTTTCTTCTCCCACCCTATATACCACCATTGTACCATTAACTGCCCAACTCTCCTCAAGTGCAGCAAGGGAACTTCAGCACATAAACTCTAACAGATGAAGTAGACAGGCACACCACACTCCATGTGGCAAAGATGAACTTTCCTGTGCTTGTGAATCACCTGGCGGTTTTGTTAAGACGCAGAGTATATTTCTGTAGGTCCAGGCTAGGGCTGAAATTCAGCATCTCTAACAAGTGTGGTGCTGAATGATGCTCATCCGACCACACTCTGAGAAGCAAGGTAAAGCACTGGACTAGCTTCTGAGAGGTCCCTGCCGTCACTCCACTTTCAGTCTGTGGGTTCCTCCAGGTCTCTGAAGCAGGGTGCATCTTCTCCCGCTTCCCTCCTCTACAGAAGGCCTGTCAAAGACGACAGTCCTTTCTGGGGTGGTTCCCTGTCTCCAGTCTCCTTTCATTGGCATATGCATGACACTGCTGACTCCATGTCTGTCTTGGTCTAAGGCCAGGCTCTCAGGCAGAGCGAAAGGTGTGTCCAGATGTGCGGCCCCAGACAGTAGGCAGTCCCAGAGCTGGGCAGGTAGCACAGGGAAGTTACCCCCAGGCTAGAGTCTTTATCCAAATGCTCCCTTCTCACTGAGGCCTTTGCAGGCCATTTTCTCTAAGTTTGCAATCCCACCCTGACGTTTCTCTGCTTTATTCCTCTTAAAGAACTTATTACCGTATAACATACTACGTATTTTATGGGTTTATTTTATCTATTGTCTGTCTCCTCCCACTGGAATGTAAGCTACTGTCTGTATTTATTGAAAGAATGAGTGACAGGCAGGTGACACTCTGTAAACACAGAAACAAGGGCTCTACAGAGATGCCTGCAGAGTAGTAGGGATCTGCGACAGAATTACTGTCTTTGTGGGGTACCAGGCAAGTTACCAAGACAGGTACTCGGACACCTCAAATAACACAGGATCTTATATGCAAGACCAGATCTCAAAAAATGCCACTACTATTCTCCTACCACTGCCATTAGTCCTTATTTGTGGAAATCTTACTTGTGACAGCCATCACCCACTCCACAACTCTGGAGGGTAGATATTATTACTGCAGGGAAGGTATTATTACTCCCGTTTGATAGATGAAGATAGAGGCATAGAGAATGTAAATATTTACCCAAGAAGCAGAGTTGGGATCTAAATCCGATTCTATTTAACTCCAAAGACACAGGGTTTTGATGTGGGAGTCCCAGAGTGGAGCTGGGTCTGCAGATGGAAGTCAAATGGCCTCAGTTTTCAGGAAAGAAAGGCTGAAGAGGCTGCGGACCAGGCAACGTGTGCATCTTCCTGGGTTCTCCATCCCAGGGGTCCTATTCTCATCCCTTCTGACTACTGGCATAGGCCCCTCTTCCAAGCAATTCCTCCAGGACACGGGCTGTCTTCTCTTACCCATGTGGAACCCATTATTCTAATGGGCACACCTCCTACCCACCTTCAACTCTTCGCAACTCTGTCTCTCAGCAACGCCAGACCACTGGGCCCACCTAATAGTCCCCTTCCCCTCTAAACCCCACCTGGGAGTGACAGCAAAGAAGGATAGACTAAAAGGTTCCACACCCCGCCACCCCTCACACTTCCCAATACATTAGAGGATACCCCTTAATCCATAATTACTTCAAGTGTCAGTAAACATTCAACACAGGGAAAGCATGGCGCTGCTCTTCTGAGGACGACAGTTTCGCTAATATTCACCTCCATTCAGTTCCACGAGCCTTCACTGAGTGCCTGCCAGGGAGCCTGCCCAGGATCCCCACCTCTGGGATGGGGGGTGGGAGGTTGGAGGAGGGAGTCCTTAAGGCTGAGGGAAGGATTTCTGGCTTCTGCTTTGCTCCCTAGCCCGAGGCCGTTATTAACGCTTGCACACGTCCTCAAACAGAACGTGCACCTGCCACCTGCACCTTCTGACCGGCGAGTGCTCTGCCTCCGTTATTAAAGCGTCTCCGCAATTACAGTGACGGGAGAATGCCTGAGAGATGCACTCTGGAGCGCCTGGACAACCTCGCTCTCCCTCCTCCTGTGAGTGACACACAATCATGCCCTGTATTTAGAGAGCACCCTTCTCTGCGGAACTCGAATGACCTTCTAGACATAACCTCATTCATTCTCCCAGCAGGGGTACGAGGCCGACCAGAAACAGGTATCCTTTGGCAACCCTGCCTGCCCTGTTTCCAGGGGAGAGAACTGAGACCTGGAGAAATTCAGGTCAATGTGCGTCAGCGCGAGAGAGCTAGTAATAAAACCCCTGTCTCCTGACCCCCGTCCTGCAAGCCGCCCGTTCATCCTCTCCTGACAGCCTGAGCGCAAGGCAGGATTTTTATATTTCCACACACGGGGACTTAAGAAAAAGGTTAGTTCTGTGTAACTGTGCTTCTTGGCAGAGTAGAACAGGTGAGCCAGCCTAAATAAAAGACAGAAAGAGAATTCAGGGTTTAAAACAAATGAGAAGCAAGGAGAAGATTGAGGGTGGGCAGAAAAGGGTGGCAGGATGGGCTCCTGGGCTCTGAAATGTTGAGATCTCAGTTGATTGTAACACCTAAAGCACAGGCGTGCGCTCTGCCCTGGGCGTGAAACACAGTGAAGGACGGTCCATGACTCATACGCAAGGATGGGTGCCTCATTTACTCTTCAGGGTTCATCCGTTTCTGAAATCTTCAAAACAAAGGCAGATGGCTGTGGTTTATGGTTCTGCTTTTGCAGATATAGTTGCTCAGATGCCCAAGTTGTTGATAAATAAGGAATAGGGCACGGCATTGAATACAATGATGATAACAGCTAACATTTACTGATCCCTTACTCTGAGACAGACATAACTATCCATGTGCTTTCTAGTTAATCCTCCCAACAATCTTACGAGGTCATATTATTAACCCCATTTTATTTTTGAGAAAACTGAGGCTTAAGGAATATGGCTAATGGGCCCAATATGCTTTGCCCAACTTTCCCTCTAACACTCCCAGAGCTGTTTAAATTGTTCTACAAGGAAAGACTGACTCATTTGTACAGGAGGGAGTCCCCTGATGGACACTGGAATTTTGTTTTTTTCCAGGGAAAGATTCGCCCTGAGCTAACATCTGTTGCCAATCTTCCCTTCCCCCCCTTTTTTTCCCTCCCCAAAGCCCCAGTACATGGTTGTACATCCTAGTTGTAAGTCGTTCTAGTTCTTCTATGTGAGCCACTGCCACAGCATGGCTACTGACAGACGGGTGGTGTGGTTCCAGAACTGGGAAATGAACCCAGGCCACTGAAGCGGTGAGAGTGCTGAACTTTAACCACTAGGCCATCAGGGCTGGCTCTGCAATTTTTTATTCCCAAGAAAGCAAGTGAAATGCCAGGATGAGTAGTCAATACTGGAAAGCATATACTGCTTTTTAAAATTCAGTGAAATTTCCTGTCTGGAGAGCTTCAACTTCCTTTTGAAAATCATCACCCTAATAAACATTTCAAACATTTAGATAAGTTCTATAAAGGCCCAGCATAGGCTGGTTTTCCTTTAGCCTCTTGGAAAATAAGCTTTTAACCCAATGATACAAATAGTATTTTAGAATGAAATATGCAGTAGCTAGATTGTCAGCCCTTCGAGGGTGGGGACTGTATTTTTTATATCTTCCAGGACAGATACTCACTTTTTCCCCACTCTGCACCTGGAAAGGTTTATGAGCATTTGGTACAGCTGCAAAGGTCTACCAGGCAGGCAGTTTGAGAGAGGGGGCAGACTTTAGATCAGGAGTCAGGAGACCTTGGGCAAGTCACCTTGCTTCTGTGGGCCTCAGTGTCTTCTTCTGTAAAGTGGGGGTTCTGACAGTCTTATTCCATGACTCCAAGAGCCTACTCTGGGGCTCAGAAAATGTTTCTCGCAGCTGCCAAATGTCAGAGGAAGGAGTGGTGCTTCGTTTTTATACCATCCTCTATTGCTTGCATCCCAGGCACATCTCAAGGTCCCTCTACTGCTTTACTGCCTCTTACTAAGGCTGGAGTCAAAGAAAATGGACCTGTTCAATGTCACTTTTCTTTGATAGACCTAAAGCTTCATCAGGACAGGAACTCTGTCTGTTTTGGTCACCAGTGCATTCCCAGTGCTTAGCCACAGCAACTATTCAATAAATGTTTGTAAAGAAAGAATGAATGATGAATATTTGTGAAAGGGTAAATGAACACAGGGACATCTTTGGGAAGTCAAGAGGGGGAGATATCTTCGATTACAACGAATTCAATGACAAAGACTTTCTTGAAGACATTCTATTCTAGAGATCTTTAAAAAATTTTTTTCAACTTAGAAAGTAGATGCAAACAATATGGATAGATGAGATCCTGAAGGAGTATAAATGGCCAATGAAACTATAAAAAATTGTTTAACCTCCAGTAATCAGGAAACTACAAATTCAAACAACAGCAAATACTATTTTTCTCTATCAAATTAGAAAGAAAAAAGAACAATATCGATTGATAGGAGAGATACTGTTTATGGATATGTAAATTGGCAAAGACCATGGAAGACAATTTGATGTTTCTCTCAAAATTAAATATGAATACCATTTGGCTATCTGCTGTCGTCTGATGTTTGTGTCTCCCAAATTCATATGTTGAAACTTAACCCCAAGGTGATGACATTAGGAGGCGGGGCCTTTGGGAAGTGATTAGGTCACCAGGGCAAAACCTTAATGCACGGGATTAGTGCCCTTTAAAAGAGACTCCAGACGGGTAGCTAGCCCCTTCCGCCATGTGAGGTTAGAGCAAAAAGACCAACTTTCTGTGAGGAAGTGGGCTCTCACCAGACACCAAATCTGCCTGCACCACAATCTTGACTGTCAGCCTCCAGGACTGTGAGAAATAAATGTTTGTCACTATAAGTCACCCAGTTTATGGTATTTTTGTCATAGCAGCCCAAATGGACTAAGACATCTTCAGTTCCTCCTCTGGGTACCTATTCCATAGAAATACCCACCTTGTGCTCAGAGGTGTATATAAAGGATGTTCATTGCAACATTTTCTTTAATAGTGAAAAATTAGGGGCAACCTAAATGCCCAATAGGGGAGTGCATTAGTCAGAATGTACGAGGTTATGCTGTGGTTAAAAAAAAAACAAAAACAAAAACCAGAGGCCGGCCCACTGGTGTCTCTTCTTTGGGGGCCCGGGGTTCATGGGTTCAGATCCTGGGCATGGACCTACACACCGCTCATCAAGCCATGCTGTGGCAGCATCCCACATACAAAAAAAAATAATAATGATTGGGGAAGATTGGCATAGATGTTAGCTCAGGGCCAATCTTCCTCACCAAAAAATAAAAAAATAAAAATCAGTGGCTTAACATAGCAAGAGGTCAGTTCTCACTCACTACAGGATTTGCTCTGCATCCAGGCAACCCCTAGGGCAACTTTCCCTCGCGCTGAGATTCAGCAGTCCAGGCTGGATTGATCTTGTGGCTCCACCATGTCAGCAGGAGGTCCTCTCCATTGTGGCAGAGGATCAAGTGCTGGATGGCCTCATACCTGCAATTAAACACTTCAGCCCAGAAGTGACACAGGGCATTTCCACTCTCGACCCACTGGCCAGAGTTAGTCATGTGGCTCCAAATAACTGCAACGGAGCAGGAAGTAGAATCCTTGTGTGTGTCCAGAGGAGAAAAGAACTGGATACGTGTAAGCACTAAAAGCCTCAGCCCCACAGAGTGGCTAAATGGGATATCCATGCTGTGGAATACTATGCAGTCATAAAAAAGCATCAGGTGGACCTACATTTAGTGATAAAAAAAGATCTTCAAGCTTCAAGACTTTAATAAGTAAATGCCTTAAACAATTTGATGTCATTTACATTAAAAATAACTATGTTTGTATACATTTACCTGTGTGCAAATATAGAGCAAAACGTCTATCTAGAAGTGGGTAGCTCTGAGGAAAAGAGTTGGATTGGAGAAAGGACCCAGACCAAAGTCTCTTTCAATTTTCATCATGTATTTTTCTACATTACTCACTTCTTTTAAAATGAAATTGTATTTGTATATTTATTATGAATTAAAATATTTTTATACTTTAAAAAAGGTAAGTAAACACATCTGAGAACCTCTCCTCTCTAGGAGCTCTTGAAAAGGCTTCGAGAAAATGTTTTTCCCAAAATGCAAATATATCAATTTGAGCCAATTAGTTACCTATAGCTTGTTGCCATAGCCAGAGGCTCTTAGGCATCAAGGGTACTTAGAAAAAATCATTGTCTTAGGTCTATTCCTCGGAAACAGATTCTGACGCTGAGATTTGTTGGCAAATGTTTGATGGGGGGTGCGCTCAGTCAGGAACAACACCTGTGACAGATGACAGAAGCAAGATTAGGCAGAGTTACATGCAGTTCTGTCGTGCAGTTACAGTACAGGCTTCCATCAACCATACTGAAGGGTAACTCTGGCCCTTCAGAATTGTTCCACACTGAGGCAAATGTCCCCTCCCCGTCCACTGGACATTAGTTGGGGCTGCCCAGGGTGGGGGTGGGACACTGGGCAATGGCATCCCGGAGAGGGACTGAGCTGAGAACTCTCAGCCACCCACACTTCCAGCAGCTGGAGTGATGAGGGGCCCTTCACCAAGGATCCCCTGCCATCACATGCCTGACTTCATCTAGAAAGACAGTTTAACTGACGGCATAGCAAGAGCTTGCTCGAGGGAACAGGAATCTAGGTCTTCCCTAGCACAGCGCCTAGCATGGAGTGGACACTCAGTACATATTTGTGAAATGAATGAATGAATGGGGTCAGCCTTGGCCCAGGCTCCAGAAGCAGGAGGAGCCTGTAAAGGAGCTCAGGGTCCAGGATCCCCAAGGCTGAATCTCCACACAAGGCAGAAACAAGTCAGGAGGATTCTGGGCCTCAGGCTCTCTGGGCCTCACCCTGCTGGTTCCCATTAATCTCACAGGGGGTAAGGGGAACCTGGAGATTTCGGGGAGGCTGATAACCCAGACTGTGGGCCATCCAAGCTCTGAGCTTCTCCTCCTTATCCATCCTTCCATCTGCCTCATCTGGTCATTTCTCTGCTCCTCAGCACTTTCTTCTAAGGGCATCCAGAGGAAAAGGGAAGAAATCAAGCTCTAGACAGATGCTTTGCTACTAGAGGGTGGCCCTGGAGAAAATATTGCAGCCATTGAGGGGAGAATTGGGGTGCCTAAATGCACCTAGAAACAATGCTCCAACTGATTCATAAGACACCAGCTGATTATTGGTTATAATGGGTTGAAGCCCTTGGAATGTTCTAGAGCAGTGCTTCTCAAACTTCAATGTACGTACACACCTGGGTGTCTTGTTAAAATGCATATCCTGATTCAGAGGGTCCGGCGTAAGGTCCAAGATTCTGTGTTTCTAACCAGCTCCCAGATGATGCCCATGCTGCTGCTCCATGGACCACACTTCGAGTAGCTGAGGCTTTACAGAAAGAGATTATAGGTACGTCACTGAGTTAGAGTCAAAATTCTACATCACCGTCACCACATGACCACTGAGCGCCTGCTGGGCACTGTACTAAGTGGTTTGAACTTCTCACTTAATTTTTAGAGTCCTCCAAACAGCTATTATTGAAAATAATACCCATTTTACAGCAGGGAGAACTGAGGCCGGAGAGATTAAGGAACCAGCTAGTGTGCGGTGAAGCCAGCATTCCAATCCGGGTCCACCAGAGCTCCCCTCCTGAGTTCTTAACCTTTCCATAGAAGAGCATGGCACCCTTTCCTGTGATTATGTTTTCTGGAAGGGCTCTGCCTTCACCCTAGCTTGCTGAGAAGACAAAGGCACTGGAGTCTTGAACAGAAGCACGAGGGCTGTTGCACCCAGAGTGGGAGATGACGCTGGCTCACCAAGCGGCTACCGTCTGCGGATCCGCCTCGCGCCTGGAGCAGCATCTTCCAGCGCAGGGCACCGGCCCTCGCAGAGCCACCCCGCCGGCTCCGGGCCGCCGAGCCGAGTCAGCAGCGGCGCGGCGCTGCGCCGGGACCTGGGGGCGCAGCCCCCTCCGCGCGCCCGTCCCCGGCTCAGCTGCGTGCTCATTTCACACATGGCCGCCGCGCCCGCCTTCCCGGAGCTCAGCTGAAATATTGCTTAGCTCAGCCTTGAAATCCAACCTCAATTCACCCCTTGGGCCAGCAGACACTTCCTCGCCAGATGCTCTTCCCCAACCGGAGGTGACGGGCTGAGCGCCGGGACCCAGGGCACAAGGCTGAGTGGCTGCCAGCTGAGCGCCCTTCTTCCCAAAAGGCCTGGGCCCTGAAGTGCTGCGTTCCTGCACTTCTTCAGGGGGAACATCACAGGACAGGGGTCCGCACGTGCAGCCTGGGGGGAGCAGGGATTTTACTTATTTTTAGGCCAGAATGCTCCACTTTCTTCAGATTTGGGGGGTTCTCTTGCTGTGGGTAGCTGCTACATCTTAGCCTCATCAGAGTCCACTATAGCAAATCCTGACAAAGTTATGAGAATTTTCTTGGGGTTGAAAACAAACTGCAGTGACAAAAAATATATATACATTTCCTAAAAAAAATGTTCTCCATTCAACCCCCAGCCCACATGGCACCTTTGTGAGAATTAGAAAAAGTGCCCCTCCTGGAGCAGGGAGCAAAAGGGGGCAAGACAGGCAAGTGGAAGACGAACATACGGGTTCTGGCTTGATGAGGGGAGCATGGCCTGGCTTTCAGCATTCATTTGCCCCATTCAGTTGGTGCCCCTTGTGCAGTGAACAACAGGTACAACCATACCAGGCAACCAACCTTCCTTTTCTCCCTTTTTCTTTTCTTCATCTATTGTTTATTGAATACCTCCTCTGTGTTCCCTGCTCCCCAGCCCTTCCCTCTACCCTCCCCACTGTGTAGGTAATGAAAATCTAAAGATAAATAAGATAGTATCTTTGATTTCAAGAGGCTTACCGTCCAGTAGGGGAGGTGGCCATGTAAACAGGTAAACCTAGGAGTTTGATATTTAGGACTGAACGATTTATACATGTCTAAAGTCAGGGAATCATTATAGCCCATTCATAATCTTGAACTGCCTGGGGTAAGGGGAGGAGACCAAGGAAGAATCTAGATCCTTTTAAGTTGTCATGAGTCAAAACCATAGGCGCTAGAGGCAAAGCAGACCATGAGAATATTAATCCATGAGCATTCACACAATTACTTGGAAAGTCTGAGGTTTCTCGGGCCGTGGAATTGGGGATTCGAGGCAATTTCAGGCAGCCCTTGAGGAGCAAGGAGGCCCCAGCTGATATCTGGGTTGGAGCACTAATGTCTATAGCAACTCAGGGTCATGTTCAAATGCATACAGCAGCCAGGCAGGTCAAGAAGTGAAGCAGGCTGGATGTGAGACAGCAGGGAGTGGTGGGGACTGTGGCAACAGCACAGCTTTCATCAGAAGGAGATAACTGCCACCCAGCCCCAGCTGAGTGTTGCTTTGCCAGAATTCAAGCCCATTGTTGCCAGATAGTCCAAATTTAAGAGAAGCCAGAAATGTAGATGTTTGAGAAAGACCTCCCTTTTTAAGAAAAGTTAATTCAGAAAATATTTTTAGACTTCAAGGGTCAAACAAAACATATCTCATGCTGTATGTGGTTTCTAATTTCAAAGACGTAAAAAATACAGAGACAAGATCCATTTTCAGAGCAAGTAATGAAATGAATGACATTAGTAAGAATGGGAGGGAAGGCTCTGACCCATAAGTCCTAAATTCAGGGCTCTAGGCTCTGCTTTGCTACTAATTGTCCGTGTGGCCCCAGAGAAGTAATTTACAATCTCTGGGCTTTAGTCTCTTTATCCTTAAAAAGAAGGCATTAAATCTGATGCTCTTTTAGAGTTGGAGTTCCCATTATTGAGAGGGCAGAAAGTTTAAGAGATGGAAAAATAAGCCCTGGGTGTGTTTCAAAAAGTATTGAATTCATTGACATTTTTCGTGCGTCTGCAAGGTGCATTGCATTGATCATGGAATTCTTGCTTACTCTGAAAAAGTAAACAACTCAGAAAGCCCCTTAATTATTTTGCCTGCCTGAGAACAATACTTTCCAATATGTGGGAGAGGAGGCCCCACCGCAGGGAGCGTGTTAGTGACACTATCAGCAGGTGAGTTACAGAGTCTGTCAGCGATGATAAGAGCCTTGGCGCATTTCCTATTCAGACTGACCCTGCTCCGGGACAGGAACCTGACTGGTGTTTGTTCAATAATACCAAGATATGTCACAGAGTCTGTGGGGGTGTCCGGTATCTCTCGTCAGCTTGGAGTAAAACGCTGGGGAAAATATGTTGCAGACTGTTGCAGATGGTCTGAGATTAAATGATGTTTCCCTGAAAGTGCACGAGGCCCGGTCCACTGGCTGGCCTGTTGGCAAACCGCCTTTTGCTGCATCAGGACCCCTCACCCCATCCCCCAGGCCACTCAGAAAAAGCAGAGTCACATGTAGGTCTTTGAGCTTTATCTTGAACCCTGGGGCAGCCCCACACTCTTCAGGGATCTGGGGGTGGTAGTCGTCGGGTCTAAGGGTAGGTGGGAGGGTGAGAAGCAGCAGCAAAGAATGAGTGGGCAAGAGAGGACTCAGACAACCCTGAGATTGAGTCATTTTCAGAGGCAGCCCTGTTTATGGAACATTTCATTCTTGATAGCTACTGTCACATTCTAGTCATTAGACTGCGTTTACTCGTGGGCTGTAGAAATGACTTCCCATGGGAAACCAAAGCCATTCCTTTTTCAAAGGGTGCTTTGTTTTCTAGGAAAAGAAAGTAAAGCATATGATAGTGCAGCCGACTGTAGCCTGCATTCCCTGCTAAGTCAATCCTTGTTCAAGTTCATTCCTTAGTGTGACCATGTCAATAAATAACCAAATGATGATAATAATGATAGCTACCGCTTGTGGAGCACCTTCTATATGCCAAGTCCTGAGATGAATATTTATGTATGTATTTCAGTTAATCCCTGAAGATACCTGGGCATACTCATTAGTCCCATTTTACAGATGAGGAAACTGAGGCTTAAAGAAGCTAAATATGGGGCTGGCCCAGTGGCGCAGCGGTTCAGTTAGCGCTTGGCAGCCTGGGGTTCGCAGGTTAGGATCCCGGGCACCTGCCGACGCACTGCTCGTCAGCCATGGTGTGGCGGTGTCCCATATAAAGTAGAGGAAGATGGGCACGGATGTTAGCCCAGGGCCAGTCTTCCTCAGCAAAAAGAGGAGGATTGGCGACGGATGTTAGCTCAGGGCTGGTCTTCCTCACAAAAAAAAGAAGCTAAATATATTTGGTCGAGATAACACAGCAAGGGACTCAAACTTGATCTGTCTGGCTCTGAAGCCCATTCTTGTAAGTGCTGACCTCTGAATATACTACATTTGGCTGAGAAGTCCTTTGTTACTCCTGAAATAAAAATGTCTCCCAGCAAATACTGTAGGAATAAGAAGTGAATGAAACAAACAGGAGGGCACAAAACAGATGATGGTGTTTTTGAAATGGGAGTAATCTACGTAGATTTCAGCTTTAATCTATAATGTCCATTCGGAGGCACCTGCTTCTCTTCTGCTGTCCCGGTATCAGCATCCAAAGCTTAAAACATCTGCGAATTAAAGTGAGACCGTGCTGCTGTCCAGGGAAATGAGAGCTCCTGCTCTCTGCCGCCTCGGCCAGCCGAAATCCCATTCTGCCTCGTTAGCATTTATATAAGACCTCCAGCCATAGCACCGATATACTGTACTCACTGCCCCGGGTGTTCTTATTTTGATTAGTTACAGTGGAGCCGTAATAACTGCCTTCATTTCTTCCCTTCACACCTGATAGAATACCGGGAGCTCCCCGGGCCCTTCCTGCGGTCTAGCTTCAAGCCACGACCAATCCCACCTGAGTGATAATGATTAATTAAATCCTTCCATCCCTCATATCCCATTTTCCAGTTTCCAAAGAGAAACACATCATCTTGTTTGCAGTGATGAAATTAGTCATTGGGGCACCAGTGAAAAATCTATGTGCCCCTGCCCACAGCACACCAGAGCTCCTCTCGCTTCTCTGGAGAGCAGGACTTGTGGGCTGGACCCGGGAAGGGTTTGCGTTTGGGCTGTAATGTTAGAAGGAGGGAGAGCCCCACCCCACCTCCTTTGGTTTTCAGGAAAGTTTGTCAAAGAATAGAAGCCTCAGAGCCTCAGTGGTGATGTGGCTGCTTCAGCTCGGGTGTATCCACTGAGGTGGCCCCTATCTTCAAGGAAGTTGAGGATGTAAGTTTATTCTTTGGGGGAGCAGCAGCCTGCACCACAGAGGGCACGGAACAGGGGCCTCTTGGCCCTCTAGATCCTGCCCCTCCCCTCCCTGCACTGGCCCCTCTCAGTTTGCCAGTAGCTGCAAGGGATGTGCTTGCCATTAGCCAGTACTCTCGTCCCTGGGCTCTGACCATGGGGCCCTCCCAGCCCAGGATCCCAACCCAGTTCCTAAATTGGACGCTGCTTCATCCTCACATAAAAGAAGAGATAGGGCTGGCCTAGTGGTGTAGTGGTTATGTTCATGCATTCCGCTTCGGCAGCCTGGGGTTCGCTGGTTCGGATCCTGGGCGTGGACCTACTCACTGCTCATCAAGCCATGCGGAGGCGGTGTCCCATATAGGAGAGCTACAACTCTACAACTAGGATACACAACTATGTACCAGGGCTTTGGGGAGAAAAAAGGAAAAAAGAGGAAGATTGTCAACAGATGTTAGAGCAGGGTCAGTCTTCCTCAAAAAGAAAAAAAAAGAAAAGAAAAGAAAGAAAGCAAACATTTCATTAAAAAAAGAGAGAAACTTTTTCTTATTTAAAACCACACGTAGAGTGTGGCGCATTGTTCAGCCAAGGTTAACAAGGCTTTGGAGGTGACAAGAGAAGCCAGAGTTGAGTTTGGAGATAGGGGCTGGAGGAGCTGAATTATTCTGCAAAATGATTCCCAGAAAACTTTTCTATGCATCTGAGAGCCGAGAAGAGGGAGGGGCAAGAGGCCTGAGTTACAGTAGGAGGCAGGTGCCCGAGTTGGCAGATATGGCCAACGTGGTTTCCAGAAATGAAAGTCTAATATTTAACTTCTAGTTGTTTGCAGTGCTCTGACATGAAGTCCTTCTGCTTCCCCCAGAGACAGCGGTGTAATGGGGACACTTGGGGGAGACTCATCAGTCCTGTGAGGCAGGCAGGGCGAGGAGTAGTATGTCCCCATTTGACAGATGAGAAGACCAAGATCTAGATAGGTTACAATCCTCGCCCTATGACACACACTTAGCAAGTAGGGAAGTCCAGATTAGAATGGAAAACCACGTTCTAGTCTGACCGAAAAGTTCCCAACCATTATTTGCCAGCTAAAAGGCAACTAGAAAAAATTATCAAAGGTAAATAAATGAGCACCTTCTATATACTTTGTTATAAGTGATTACATCACCAGCCTTCTCCTCACTGTGTCACTCCGCTATAAACGTCACCATCTGTAAAACTTAGAACAGAAGGGAGGGACAGGTCATTTTGATGCCAGGGACATTGCCAGAGCAGAAAAACTAGGTAGGATGTCACAGCAGCAAATACTGGGTGGGTGGGCAAGGGGTGGGACCCTTACTGAAGCAGGTGGATGATTGGCCTCAGCCAGGCTGGAGATAAGCCCGACGGGATCAGGAGTCCTTACGGATCCTGTGGTGTGTGTGTGTTGGGGAGGTGGGGAGAGAAATCCTCAGCCCTCTGCATTTTTTTCCTCTGCAGAAATCCTCCTAGGATTCTCCCAGTTTGGCACAATACTTCATCGGACCACCTGCCTGGGGAATGAAACCTTCTTTCTGCCTTGTGACCTTCTCCTCCATTGACTATTTCCTTCACCCCGAGGACCCGTGACTTGGGCTGTTTGCATAATCTTTCCCCACCAGTACTCATCTACTGGGCTGAGCTCTTTGTGGGGACTTGCTCACTGGGTAATTGCTCATTGATTCACTGATGTTTTCACCACGAAACTTGTGATTCTCACATGATTCTGAACAAGAACCGGGCTGAACCCGTGTCATCTGTCCTTTGCAGATAGCCTTGTGCATTTCTTCCAGCTGCATGCTCCGGTAAATAAGCATGGTGCTGTCTTCTGATGGCTTCTGTCCCTGGAACTGTCCCTGATGGCTGCTGTCCCCAAGGCTGTCACCTAATGACTTCATTCCCAGAGGCTGTCCCTGATTGCTTCTGTGCCTGGGGCTGCTCTCAGAACCCTGCCTGATGCTGAGAAAGAGAAGAGCAGTCAAGCCACAAAATTATAGGATAGAGAAGCAAAGGCCCTCTGAGCTGCAATAGGACTCAGAGGTTGGGTGATCATACATCTCTGTTTCTCTGCGATGCTCCCACTTAAGTCTCTTATCCCAGTGTAGTTATTAATAGCACCTCCTTTCCAGTCTCAAATGTCCTGTGTGGATGGTAAAATATATATGATTACTCAACTTTCATGATCATCTAAAGTGGTTTTCAAGCTTTCACTTAGCCTGGAAGACCTTTTCTTCAAACAGGTACTTACTCTGGATCCTGATGTGTAAAACAGAAAAAAGGGAAGCTGTTCTGGCTGAAGGGAGGAGAGGAAGCTGAACTCCTGGCTCCGAGTCACTCCCTTCACCGCTGTCCCACCCCACTGCTGTGGCAGCCCCCTCCCCAGCCAGTGCGACTCTTAGAGCTCAATGCCTCAGTGGGAATCTTAGACCTCAATGCATCGCCGGTGATACCCACTACTCTAATTCTACAGATGAGGGCACTGGGGCCCATAGAGAGGTAAAGGGATTATGTAAGGTCACACCACCAGTTAGTGGAAGAGCCCACGCTAGAAATCCATAGTGGAATCTCCACCATGCCAAGTCTCCTTCCGATTTGCCAAATGGTCTTAAAACTAAGCGGCTATATGCCCAACTTTGTGCTAGCTTTTCGCTGTATGTATATATATATATTTTTTTTCACTATATATATGTATTTTTTAAAAGGATGTATCTCCTATAATTTTTATGTGAAATTTCCATCATGGAGAAGATGGTCATGAGTTAGTTAAAAATCATCCAGTTCACACTTGAGAAGTCCACAAAGCACAATGAGGGAATTGCTTTGTGCTGAGGTAACTGGTGTGAATTGTGTATATATTATTAAAGTAAACTGTGCCTGGGGACAAATGCCTTTTCTAGAGACTGTATCCTTGAAAATATTTGGACGGACTTCACTAATCCCAACAAGCAGCCCTCAAAAATCAAACAGGAAGCAAACCTCATACTGTTGTATAAAATAAACACTTGTCCCTCACGGGGCCTCCCAAGCACACAGTTCTCCCTTTGTCTTGGCCCTTCGTTTTGAACAACAGTTGGCAAATCTAAACCGAAGCAATGCCCTATCTTGGAAGCATACAGCTTCTCCAAGCCCCTCATCATTTGAATAGCTGTCCTCCTTCCACTCCACCTTCTGCTTCCCTCTGCCCTCACCTGGGACCCAGCCAGGCGGTTCCAACTTGAACCCTGTGCAGACAAAGCATATGCTAAATGCAAATCAGAAAGCAAGGCAACGTTTTATGGCCTAAGGAAGGCTGCTGGGAGGCACAGTCATGTGGAAGGCAGCCCGCTTGTGGCAGCTTCCGGGTGGAGGGCAGGGATTTATTTATTTTTTTTACTTTAACCATGTCTTAATTTGAGCCTGGCACTGACTGTTTCTCAGGGGAAAAAGAGTCTATAACTTGGGCCCACACAGACCAATTTGTCCACGATCAGAAAGCAATTGTTTCCCTCTCCTTGTGTGGGAGAGAAACAGCCTGACAAGGTGGGGCTGGGTTCAGGCTTGCCCTTGCCCTTCTCACCTGCTGACTCAGAGTATTTGCATAGCTGGGATTCTGAGGAAACACCCAGGTCCATCGGTGCAAAAGTTCTGAGTAATCTATGCAAAGTATGTTTCCCCGGTTCTGAGGCGGAGAGAACCGAGGGCTGACATTAGAAACAAGGGTAGAAATAAAATCTAACATTTATTGAGCCTTTACTCCACGCTGTTCCTCTAATTTAAGCCTGACTAAGACCCTTTTAGGTGGAAACTGTGACTATCCCATTTCAGAGGTGAGGAAAGAGGGCTTGATCAAGCTGAAGTGGCTTCCCCAGTCACTCAGCGAGGAAGTGGTGGCATGAAGATTCAAACCCACGCAGTTCAGCTCCAGAACCTGCCCCTTAACAACCAAACCCAGAAACACCTAGGCCTAAGCCGAGGCCTCCCAGACTTCGCTGTATATTCAGATCATCAGGGGCCTCTCGTCGAAATGCATGTTCTGATTCAGGGGCTCTGGGATGCATTTCTAAGAGACCCTGCATTTCTAAGAAGCTTCCAAGGGATGCCAGTGCTGCTGATGGTGGTGAAGGATCTAGGGCAACTCTCAGCAAACATTTTCAGTAAAGGGCCAGATAGGAAATATTTTAGGCTTTGTGGGCCATGTACAGTCTCTGTTGCATATTCTTTTATTTTTATTTTTTTATAGCTTTTAGAATATAACATCGTCCATAGCTCTTGGCTGGTGGGCTGCATTCGGCCCGAGCAGCAGTGTGCTGTTCCCTACCTAGAGCGCTGTTGGTAGAGAGGATGCCACCCTGACGGGCCCAGGTGGGGATCATCTCCACTCAGTGTGTATGAGCTGCAGTCTGGCTCTTCAACTAGGTGTGGTCCTCAATATAGTAAGATCCCAGACAGGCTGCCTCCACAGCAGCCAGTTTTGGTGACAAAGAGGGAGGCTGACCTATGCCAAAAGGAATCCATTGGGACGCTGAGGGGTCTGGACTCCCAGGTGTGTAAAAGAGAGCTGGAGGAGTGGGGGACCGGGGCTGGGGGGTGGAGGGGAGCGGGAACTGCCACACTCACTACTGAACTCTTCGCGTCTGGTGAAGCAGGGGTGGAAGATTTTCAAAGGGGCTCCAGCGACCCGTGGGAGGTCAAACCCTGAGCCCTCTTCAACTCCCAGTCTAAGGTCCTGTGATGCTAACGTGCGAGGCTAATCTGATGCTGTCATGAGATAATCTGTACACACATGAGCTGCTTCTCCCGGAGTTTATCAGCAACCACATCTCAGAGCAGCTGCGGAGTTGGCCCCTTTATCTCTTGGCCCAGCCAGGGAAGAGGAGGCTGAAATTCACTCCAGGATGCTGGTCTGGGGGCAAAGGGAAGCAGCCCCAAGCTCCAGGCTTAAAAGTAGTAAGTGAGAGTCCTCTGCTCAAGAACCTTCTCCAGCCCCTGGGGAACCCTGTTGCTCTTCCATCTTTCTCATGACTTGAGAATGAAGTGAAGTCATCTTACATCTAGGAATTCATTCTATAAAATTATGAATATGAATCAAGATTTTCCCCCCTCAGGTGCAAAGGGCTAAGTAATTCATATACCTCTGTGCCCGAGTCGTCCTGCAAGGCTTCTCTCTGGATTCGCTTGTTCTCTTCTCTGCCCTCTCCTTTCTTTCATTCCCCTTCCTTTGACATAGGCAACCACGCTCTGGTATCTAGAGTGCATCTTTTTGGTTGCATGAGCTCTTGCAAAATGCATATTGTTTTATATGCATATATATTTTAATTTACTTCACCGATATTGTGTACATAACTTATTCCGTTTCTTGCTTCTTCACCCACCACTATGTTTTTAAGATGCGGCCGGTAGCTACATAATATCTGTTTCTTCTAAATGCTACCTAAACTCCACATGCAACAAATTTTGTCTTTCCATTCTCCAGTGATGCTCACCCAAGTTACCTCCAACTTCTTGTCATCAGGTACTGTGCTGTGATGAAAACCTCTTGCATGTTCCTTTATGGGCACGGGTAAGAACTGCCTTGTGATCTCTATCCAGGGGTGAATTTGCTGGGCCATAGGGTATGTGTACATTAAATTTGACTTTTTCTTGCCAGACGACTCTCAAGGAAAGCTGTACCAATCCATACTCCCACCAGCAATAGACCAGGGAGGGTTCTTATCCCTACATCTCTCCTAACAGTTGACATTAACCGCCTTCTAATTTTCTAGTCTCATAGTTGTAAAGGGATATCCCATTGTTTTAGTTTGTTCTTCCCCAATTACTCATGAGTTTGAGCATTTCTGCATATGCTTAATATCTTTTTGTTTTCTTTTTTGGTAACTGCCTGTTGCTGCCCTTCATCTACTTTCCTAATGCTGTTACTGACTTATCTTAATTTGCAGGTGTTTCTGGAATAGTCTAGAATCTAGATATTGGTCACTTGTGAGTTTTAGGCATTGTTGATATTTTCTCCCAGTCAGTTTGGGCCTTGTTCATGGTATCTTTTGTTGAAGAAATCCTTAAAATTCATATAATCAAATATATTAATTTTTTACCTCATGGTTTACACTTTTTTCAGTTTTGCACAGAAAGTCCACCTACAATCCCAGGTCACAAGATATTCTCCTACATTTTATCTTATTGTGTGATTTTTATATGTCACATTTAGGTTGTCACATCATCTGGAGTTCACTTTTGAGCTAGTCATAGGAAAGGTTCTAGTATACTTTTTCCAGTTTTCCCAATACCGTCTACCTAACAAACCTTCCTTTTCTTATTGATTTGTGGTGCCACTTTGTCATATATTAAGTTCCTGTATATACATGGATCTGTCTCTGAGCTGGTAGCAAAGACTTAGTGTCAGTAATATTCATTGTAATATTATTTTAAGTAAAAGTGTAAACAACCCTCATGATCAACAGTGGAGAACTGATTAAATCACTCATAGTACATCTCTACAAATAGACTACCATGCAAGGATTAAAACTGATATAGTAAAAGGATACACAAGGCCATAGTACTGTTTTAGTAGGATAGTAGTGTTTATTTGCTAGTGTTTGTTTAGGATAGTAGTGTTTTATTGCTAAGTGAAAATAGCAGATTCCAAAATAGCATATAGTGAATGATCTGAAGTATGTAATACATCATGTGTATACATGTATATAACTGGTAAACACTCAACCAGCCAACCCTGGTGGTCTAGTGGTTAAAATTTGGCACTATCACAGCTGCAGCCTGCGTTCCTTACCCGGTCAGGGAACCACACCATCCATCTGTCAGCTGTCATACTGTGGTGGCTGTGTGTTGCTGTGATGCTGAAAGCTATCCCACTGGTATTTCAAATACCAGCAGGGTCACCCATGGTGGACAGGTTTCAGCAGAGCTTCCAGACTAAGATAGACTAGGAAGAAGGACCTGGCCACTCATTTCCAAAAAAAATTGGCCATGAAAACCCAATGAACAGAGCATTGTCTGATATAGCTCAGAAGGCGAGAGAATGGGGCAAGAAGACTGGGCAGGGTTCCGCTCTGCTGTACACAGGGTGGCTAGGAGTCAGAATTGACGACTCTAGCAACAACAAGAAAACCCACTCAAATAGTATTGGTGGCTTCTTATGGACAATAGGATTCTAATGACTGTCGAGTAAACGAGGGGCTTAGTAAGAGAACATTAGAAAAACCTGCTTACTAGTGGAGCACATTCTCACCTTCAAAGTCCAACACTGGTCTACTGTCATCAGTGACAAGGTAAGTAGGCAGCAGGGAACTGGAGACCAGAACTTCTCAAACCTTGAGATGCATATTAATTACCTGGGGATCTTGTTAAATTGCAGATTCAGATTTAGTGGGGAGGGAGGGACCTGGGATTCCGCATTTCTAACAAGCTACGAGGGGATGCTAATGCTCCTGGGCCGGGACCTCACTTTGCATAGCAAGACCCACATAGCTGATTCAGCTCTGCTTCTGCTTACCTCACAGGACAGGGTGCTGAGGACAGGGAGCCAATAGCCTTTACAGGTTACTTAGACGAGATGACCTAGAGTGGAGAGTTTATGTGTGTATGTTGTCTTGAGATTATTGCTTTTGGAGGGGGCAGAGTATGGAAGTATGTATATAAGAATTGAAATATCACCTTTATCAGTAGTAAAGATGGACCAGCAGACATCCTCCTGCCTTCTTCCCCTTCTCCTCCCTGCAGTTGGATTTAGCCACCCAATCCCCTCTCCGCAGTAAGGCCTGGGGTTGAGACAGGAAAGAGGGTAAGAGCCTTCTGGCCCCAGGCATGAGGCTGGTCTCTCAGACAGGGCTCACCTGGGTAATAAGGTGAGGAGCACCTGTAAGCCCCCTCAGGAACATGACCCCTGATGGCAAGTCTGATGAGCACTAGCTTTAAGTCAAGGTCCCAATTATCACTGAGAAAGAGTCAGTGACCTATACCCACCAGATGGTTAGAAAGCCCTTCCCCTCTCATTGCCTACTGGCATTTGTCAGCCCTGACTCTGTTCTGCTACTCCTTTCCAACCCTGATGACCTGTTTTAAATAAAAGCAACCACAATTATATCTCCCTTACCAAACTACTCGAATTGCCAGTATAAGCAGATTCTTCTTAACAAGGCCAGCAATTTTAACTGGCATCATGGGCAAAGGGAACTCACACAATAAATATCCATTGGCTGATTGGTCAGCTCACTGTGCAGACTCTATAAAACTCTCTACATTGCCCCCTTTGTGTTCTTACTTGTGGACATTCAGAGCCTGGTCATCAGCATATACAAACCCCTGTTATCATTACTATTTAACCAACATTTATTTCACATTTCTTATGTGCCAGGTAGCAGACTAGGTACTTTCGCATTTGTGATATCATTTCTTCCCTAAAATAAGCCTGGAAGCTAGATATTACAATGAAAACATCAAGGTTCAGAGAGGTTAAGTAACTTGCCCAAAGTAACTCAGGTTGTAAATGAGAAACCCCCAATGAGGGGAAGGAAGAAAAGAAGGTGACAAGTGGATTGTGCGGATAAGTTGGAGAGTTTGTCTTGAGTGGAGTCTTGGCTCAGAGTGAAGGAAAAGCCCCGAGAGGTAATGCATTCCTGTACTCCTAACTAGAATAGACCTCCAGGAATGTTTCCTAGGCTATGGGAGACACTGTTGGTTTCCTGGGTTATGGAAGTAGAGTCATTGCCTACCTCTTCCTTGCTAACAGAATGTGGCAATGCATATAGCCCCAGGGGATGATCACAACTGATCTAAGTTAGTCATGGCAATCTCTTTCCTCTTTACCAGTGATTGATTGAATTGTGGGCATCTGGTCAGACATGAGATGAAAAAGATCTATGAGGACTTCTGGGAAAGCCTTCCTCCCTGATAAGAAAGAGATCCATAAAGAGAAAGTCCCTTTCTGCAACCAACCTCCCTTCCTTCTTGCTCAGGCTGATGTAATATGAAGATGTGATACTTTGCACTTAGGCAGCCATCTTGTAACCATGAGGAGAAACATAGCCTAACACACTGAGGATGGCAGAGTTAAAGATGTAGAGCCTGGGGTCCTTGATGATCTTGTTGAACAACGAAACAGCCCTAGAATATCCACCTCTAGACTTCTTGAAATGTGAGATAATTAAGCATCTTTATAATTTAGCCTACTGTTGGTCAGATATTCTGCTACTTACAGGCAAAATCACCATACCGATACAAGGGGCCTTCACTCAAACCCCCTTCTGGTAAGAGGCGAAGCATTCCCACACAAATCCATCTGTCTTAGATCAATAGCTTGGTCCAGAATTGCTCTTCATCTGATCTTCTCAATATCTTCTTCCCAGAGCTTCTTTGTGTCCACAACTGGCTCAGTCTAGCACTAGCTACAAATCAGGGAACAGTCTTCATTATTCTACAATGGACAGTTAGTCTACTCTTCTACATTTTTTTCATCTTTGTAAAACTCAGCTCACCCCCTCATGGAAGCCTTCCCTGATATAACAGGACTTGGCTGTGGTAGGCAGAATAGTGGCCTCCCAAAGATGTCCACATCCTGATCCCTAGAACCTGTGAAGATGTTACCTTACAGGACAAAAGAGACTTTGCAGATGTGATTAAGGTTCAAGACCCTGAGATGGGGGGAGTATGCTGGGTTATCCAGGTGGGTCCAATAAAATCACCTGAGGCTTAAAAATGGAGACCTTTTCTACACTGTGGTCAGTCAGAGAGCAATGTGACAATAAAAAAAGGCCAAATAGGTGTGACATTGCTGGCTTTGAAGATGGAGTGTAGGCAGTTTTTAAAACCTGGAAAAAGAAAAGAAACAGATTCTCCCCCAGAGCCTCCAGAAAGAAACACAGCTCTGCCAACATCTTGATTTTGGCACAATGAGCCCTATGTTGGATTTCTAACATAAGAAGTATAAGATAAATTTGCATTGTTCAAGCCACTAAATTTGTGGTAATTTGCCACAGCGGCAATAGAAAACTAATACGTTGGCCATGAATGCATCTAGCACTCCATTTTCCTGCATTTTAGCACTTACACTCTATTGTATGTAGTATAGTAGGTGAGAATATGGGTGGTAGATTCAGAAAGATTGGTGTTCAAATCCTGGCTTTATTTCCAAGTGGCCTTGGGCAAGTCACTAAAGTTCTCTGAGTCTCAGATACATCATCTACAAAACAGAGATGAATAAGAGTGTCTTTCTCCTATAAGTTTGTTGTGATTTTTGAACGAGGCTATGCAAGTAACACACTTCGGACAAGGCTGGGTGAATAAAAGTCACTCCATAAATGGTAGCCATTACACATAATATTTATTGGAGAAGGATCAAGGGCCTGGAAAATTCTTCTGTGGTGAGGAATGCCTTTATTTTTTTTCCCCAGCTTTATTGAGATATAAGTGAATATATAAAATTTTGTAAGTTTAAGGTATGCAGTGTGATGACTTGATACAGATATATACCGCAAAATGTTTACCACAATAAGTTTAGTTAACACATCCTTCACCTCACATAATTACTGTTTTATTGTTGCTGTTATGGTGAGAACATTTAAAATCTACTCTTGTAGCAACTTTCAAGCATATAATACAGTATTGTTAACTACAGTCACCATGCTGGATGTTAGATCCCCAGAGCTTATTCCTCTTATAACTGGAAATTTGTACTCTTTTACCAACATCTCCTTGTTTCCTCCAACTCCCAACCCCTGGCAACCACCATTCTACTCTCTGCTTCTATGAGTTCAGCTTTTTTAGATTCCACATATAAGTGAGATAATATAGTATTTGCCTTTCTCTGTCTGACTCATTTCACTTAGCGTAATGCCCTCAAGGTCCATCCATGTTGTCACAAATGGCAGGATTTCCTTTTTTTTTGTGGAAGAATAATATTCCGTTGTATGTATATACTGCATTTTCTTTATCTGTTCATCCTTTGATGGACACTTAGATTGTTTCCATATCTTGGCTATTGTGAATATGAGAGCTCATGGAGTGAACATGGGACTGCAGATATCTCTTGGAAACAGTGATTTCACTTCCTTTGAATATATATCTAGAGGTGGGACTGTTATTTCTAATTTTTTGAGGAGCCTCCATTCTGTTTTCTATAGTGGCTATACCCGTTTACATTCTCATCACAGTGCACCAGTGTTGTCTTTTCTCCACCATCACCAGAATATGTTATCTCTTGTCTTTTTGATAATAACTGTCCTAACGGATTTGGGGTAAAATCTTATTGTGGTTTTGATTTGCATTTTCCTGATGATCAGTAATATTTAGCACCTTTTCAGGTACTTGTTGACCATTTGTATGTTTTCTTTGGAAAAATGCCCATTCAGGTCTTTTACCCATTTTTTAATCAGATTATTTGTTTTTTGGCCATTGAGCTGTACGAGTTCCTTATATGTTTTGGATATTAACTCCTAATCAGATAGATGATTTGCAAATATTCTCTGCCATTCCATAGGTTGCATTTTTGTTTTGTTGATTGTTTCTTTTGCTGTGTAAAAGCTTTTTAGCTTTGTATTGTCCCACATGTTGATTTTTGCTTTTGTTGCTTATGCTTTTAGTGTCCTATCCAAAAAATTCTTGCCGAGACCAATATCAAGGAGCTTTTTCTCTGTGTTTTCTCCTAGGAGTTTTATGATTTCAGGTCTTATATTTAAGTCCTTAATCCATTTTGAGTTAATTTTTGTGAGTGATATAAGATAAGGGTCCAGTTTTGTTCTTTTGCATGTAGATATCTAGTTTTCCCAGCACCGTTTGTTGAAGAGACCAGCCTTTCCTCATTGTATATTCTTGGCACATTTGTTGAAGATTTGTTGACCATAAGTACATGCGTTTATTTCTGGGCTCTCTATTCTGTTCCATTGATCTATGTATCTGTGTTATGCCAATACCATACTGTTTGATTTCTATAGCTTTGTAACATAGCTTGAAATTGGAAGTGGGATACTCCAGTTTTGTTCTTCTTTCTCAAGATTGTTCTAGCTATGCAGCATCTTTTGTGGTTCCATAGGAATTATAAGATTGTTTTTTCTATTTCTGTGAAAAATGCCATTGGAAATTTGATAGGGATTGCATTGAATCTATAGGTGGCTTTGGGTAGTATGGACAATTTAACAATATTAATTCTTCCAATCCATGAACACAGGATATCTTTCCATTTATTTGTATCTTCTTCAATTTCTTTCACCAATGTCTTATTATATAGATCTTTTACTTCCTTGGTTAAATTTATTCGTAAGAGTTTTATTCTTTTTGATGCTATTGTAAATGGGACTGTTTATTTCTTTTTCAGGTAGTTCATTATTACTGTATAGAAATGCAACTGATTTTTGTATGTTGGTTTTGTATCTTGCAACTTTACTGAATTTGTTTATTAGTTCTAACAGTTTTTTGGTGGAGTTTTTAGGATTTTCTATATGTCAGAGCCATCTGCAAACAAAGACACTTTTACTTCTTCCTTTCCGATTTGGATGACTTTTATTTTTTTTCTTTTCTTTTTTTCTTCTTTTTGCCTAATTGCTCTGGCTAGGACTTCCAGTACTGTATTGAATAGAAGCAGTGAGAGTAGGAACCCTTGTCTTGTTCCTGACTTAGAGGAAAAGCTTTCAGTTTTTCACCACTGAGTGTGATGTTAGCTGTGAACTTGTCACATATGGCCTTTGTTATGTTGAGGTACATTCCTTCTATACCCACTTTGTTGAGTTTTTATCATGGAAGGATGTTAAATTTTGTCAAATGCTTTTTCTGCATCTATTGATATGATCATATGATTTTTATCTTTCATTCTATTAATGTGACGTACCACACTTACTGATTTGTGCATGTTGAAACATCCTTGCATCCCAGGGATAAATCCTTGATCGTGGTATAGGATCCTTTTAATGTACTGTTGAATTCAGTTTGCTAGTATTTTGTCAAGAATTTTTGGATCTATATTCATCAGGGATATTGGCCTGTAGTTTTCTTTTCTTGTAGTGTTTTTATCTGGCTTTGGTATCAGGGTAATGCTGGCCTGATAAAATGAGTTTAGAGGACTCCCTCTTCTTCAGTGTTTTGGAAGAGTTTGAGAAGGATAGGCATTAATTCTTCTTTAAATGTTTGGTAGAATTCACTTATAAAGCCATCTGATCCAGGGCTTTTCTTTGTTGGAAGGTTTTTGATTCCTGATTCAATCTTCTTACTCATTATTCGTCTTTTCAGATTTTCTATTTCTTTATGATTTAGTCTTGGTAGGTTGTATGTTTCTAGGAATTTATCAGTTTCTTCTAGGTTGTCTAATTTGTTGGTGTATAATTGTTCATAGTAGTCTCTTGTGATCCTTTGTATTTCTGTGGTATCAATTATAATGTCTCCTCTTTGATTTCTAATTTTGTTTGACTCTTCTCTCTTCTTTTCTTGGTAAGTCTAGCTAAAGGTTTGTCAATTTTGTTTATCTCTTAAAAAAACTAAAAATTTCCTTAATCTTTTGTTTTTCTATCCTCTATTTCATTTACTTCTGCTCTGATCTTTGTTATCAATCTTTTCTTCTTGTAACTTTGGGCTTGGCTTGTTCTTCTTTTTCTAGTTTCTTGAGGTGTAAAGTTAGGTTGCTTATTTGAGATATTTCTTTTTTTAAAAAAAGTAGGCATTTATCATTATAAACTTCCCTCTTAGAACTACTTTTGCTTCATCCCATAAGTTTTTAGTATGTGTGTTTCCATTTTTGTTTGTTTCAAGATATGTTTTGATTTCCCTTGTGATTTCTTCTTTGACTCACTGGTTGTTCAAAAGTGTGTTGCTTAATTTCCACATATTTGTGAATTTACCATTTTTCCTCCTGTTATTAATTTCCAGTTTTATACTACTGTGGTCAGAAAAGATATTTGGTATGATTTCAATCTTTTTAAATATACTAAGACTTGTTCATGACCTACTGTATAATCTATCCTGGAGGATGTTCCATGTGCACTTGAGAAGAAAATGTATTCTGCTGCTTTTGGATGCAATGGTCTGTATGTGTTTCTTAAGTCCATTTTGTCTAAAGTACAGTTCAAGTCCAATGTGTTCTTTTGATTTTCCATCTGGATGATCTATCTGTTGTTGAAAATGGGGTCCTCAAGTCCCCTACTATTATTGTATTGTTGTCTATTTCTCCCTTCAGATCTGTTAGTCTTTGCTTAATATATTTATGTGCTCCAATGTTGAGTGCCTATATATTTAAAATTGTTATATCTTCTTGATGAATCGAATCATTTATCATTATATAATGACCTTCTATGTCTCTTATTACAGTTTGTTTTTTTTTTTTTTGGTGAGGAAGATTAACCCTGAGCTAACATCTGTCACTTATCTTCCTCTTTTTGCTGAGGAAGATTGGCCCTGGGCTAACATCCGTGCCCATCTTCCTCTAGTTTATATGTGGGACGCCTGCCACAGCATGGCTTGATAAGTGGTGCGTAGGTCCGCACCCAGGCTCCAAACCTGCAAACCCTGGGCTGCCAAAGCGAAGTGCACGAACTTAACCACTACACCACCAGGCTGGCCCCTTATTATAGTTTTTGGTTTAAAGTCTATCTTGAGTGATATAAGTGTAGCTATCCCTGCTCTCTTTTGGTTTCCATTTGTATGGAATATCTTTTTCCATCCCTTCACTTTGAACCTATGTGCGTCCTTAAAGCTGAAGTGAGTCTTTCATATGCAGTATAATTAGGTCTTGTTTTTAAAATTCATTCAGAAACTCTATGACTTTTGATTGGAGAATTTAATCCATTTATATTTAGAGTAATTATTGGTAGGTAAAGACTGACTAATGCCATCTTGTTGATTGTTTTCAGACTATTTTGTAGTTCCTTTGTTCCTTTCTTCCTCGCTTGCTGTCTACCTTTATGAATTGATGATTTTCCATAGTGGTATACTTTGATATATGTGTGTATATCTACGATAGGTTTTTGCTTTGTGGTTACCCTGATATTTACATGGATCTAGCAGTCCATTTAAAAATATAACTGTCTATTTTAAGCCAATAACAACTTAACTTCAATTGCATACAAAAACTTTACCCTTTTATTCCCCCCGCCACATTTTATGTTTTTGATATCACAATTTATGTCTTTTTATGATGTTTATCCATTAATAATTTATTGTAGCTATAGCTATTTTTAATACTTCTGTCCTTTAACCTTCATACCAGAGTTAAGTTAGTAACACACCACCATATTACAATATTAGAGTATTCTGAATTTGACTATATGCTTATCTTTACCAGTGTGTTTTATATTTTCATGTTACTAATTAGCATCTTTTCATTTCAAATTGAAGAACTCTTTGACGCATTTCTTGTAAGGCAGGTCTAGTTGTGATGAAGTCCCTCAGCTTTTGTTTGCCTGGGAGCGTCTTTATCTCTCCTTCATTTCTGAAGGACAACTTTGCCAGATAAATTATTCTTGGTTGGCAGTTTTCTCTTATAGTACTTTGAATATATCATCCCACTCTCTGCAGGCCTGTAAGATTTGTTCTGAGAAATTTACTCATAACCTTACAGGGGTTCTCTTCTAAGTCACAGGCTTCTTTTCCCTTGGTACTTTCAAGATTCTCTCTTTGTCTTTGATTTTTGACAGTTTTATTATAGTGTGTCTTGAACAAGATCTCTTTGAGTTGAATTTGTTTGGGACCTATGAGCTTCATGAAACTGGATGTCCAAATGTCTCCCCAGTTTTGGGAAGTTCTCAGCCATTGTTTCTTTAAATAAGCTTTCTGCTTCTTTCTCCCTCTTTTCTCCTTCTGGGAATCCAATAATGCATAGATTGTTTCTTTTAATGGTGCGCCATAAGTCTCATAGGCTTTTTTTCATTCCTTTTCTTTCTTTTTTCTTTTTGCTCCTCTGACTGGATAATTTCAAATGATCTGTCTTCAAGTTCACTGATTCTTTCTTCTACTTGGTCCAGTCGGTTTTTGAAGCTCTCTATTGAATTCTTCAGTTCAGTCATTTTGTTCTTCTGTTCCAAAATTTTTATTTCATTCTTTTTTATGTTTTCTATCTCTTTGTTGAACTTCTAATTTTGTTCTTGTATTGTTATTCTGATTTTTAAAAAATTGTTTATTCGTGTTCTCTTGTAGCTCTCTGACCATGTTTGGGACAATTATTTTGAATTCTTTGTCGGGCAATACATGCATCTCCATTTCTTTGGGGTCAGTTACTGGAAGTTTACTATGTTCCTTTGGTGGTGTCATGTTTCCCTAATTTGTTGTGATCCCTATAGGCTTGCACAGGTGTCTGAACCTTTGAAGAAACAGTCACCTCTCCTGGAATTTATGGACTGATTTTGGTAAGGAAAGACCTTCACCTGTGGGGGGGGGGCATGCCGGAGCATGCTGTGACCCTGAATCTAATGCAGAGTGCCAAATGCAGGAGCATGTGGTGACTCTGGGTCCAGGGGAGTGTCATGTCTCATTGGCTCAGGCCACTGGGGTCTGCAATATTGACAACTGTATAAGCCTTGGAGACTGCTGCAGGGATTCTGCAGTGCCTGCAAGGGCTGTCGGGGGCCTCAACGGTGCCTCCAGCTCCAGTGGCTAGGGACCAGGGCAGCAGTGGTGGTGGCTGGAGATGGCAGTGTGCACACATTCAGCTGCAAGAGCCTGTATAGTGGCAGGGGCTGGTTGCAAACATACCCACAGTGGTGAGGGCCAGGGCCAATAGCAAGGGCTGGGGCCAACTGTGGGCCTACTAGCAGCTGTGAGGGCCCTGGCTGTCATCATGCCCTTATATGACTGCAGGATCTTGGGCTCATGCATGGCAGTAGAAGTCAGTGATGGGAGTTGGGCTGGCAGAATTCAGGCACAGAGCTACAGGGGCTAGTTTTAGGAGAACCAGTAGTGCAGGCCAATGACAGGACTCAGGGCCTAATCTAGGCCCACAAGCAGCTGTGGGGGCCCTAGCTTTCAGAGTGCACTCCCTTGGCTGCAGGCTCTCACCATAGGCACATGCATTGCAGTAGAAGCCAGTGATAGAAGCTCAGGCTGGTGGCATGCAGGTGCACCGCTGGAGGGACTAGCCCCAAGTGTGCACACAGCAGTGGGGTCAGCTGCAGGCATCTAGGCTTGTGTATTGCACTCACATAGCCACAGAGGCCAGGGCTGGCTGCCAGTGTGGATCCTGGGCTCCAGTGGGCAGTGGGGGAGGAAGTAGGGAGAGATAGAGAGGGCTGGCATCTACAAATGCAAAAACCTGTGGTGGGAAAACCTCAATGGTGAGATCTTCAGGGGGTCTATAGTAGCTGTGCTGGCCATAGTGGCAAAAGTTGCTGGGGTACCCTACAGAGCAGGCCACTGGGAACCACAGTCACTCTCACTGCATGGCTGGCACCCATACTCCCTGCTCTTCTTTCTTGTTCCAAGTTGTCTCTATACATCTCAGCTTTGTGCCTCTGGGTGGTATGAAACTGAAGTGGGTTCTTGTTCAGTATTCCGAAAGGCTGGGGAAGCCAGTTGCTCATCCTGCTCTCTCTTTCTCAGTGCAGGGAACTCTTAGAAAGAGCTGGGAAGTTCATTCTTGACACCGAGCAGTGCTGGCCTGGGGGATGAGATGATGCAGGTAAGATGAAGCTGTTCTTCCTTTCCTTTTAGTGTGGTAATTCTCAGGTGTTTTGTTCTGCTGTGTTGCTGAAGTTTCTTAAATGGACCCCTGAGCTGTCTCAAAGCTATCTTTGTAGATATCTGTATAATTGTTAATCTTTGTGAGGGGACAGAGGCTGGGGTCTCCTACTCCCCCATTCTGGTCAGAAATGCCTTGAAGTGGGTATGCCTTGCATTCCGCTTGCAGTTGAGAGGCCATGTGATGTATTGGGAAAGATCATAGAACCTAAGCCAGACTCCCTGGGTTTGAATCCAGGCAGTTGTGTGGACTTGGATACATGATTCAAAATCTTAGTTTAGCTTTTCCCAGAAGCAGACCCTAAAATAACCATTTGAATGCAAGTAGTTTATTTGGAGGTGATTCCAGGAAATATGCATAGGGGAGTGGGAAAGTGAGACAGGGAAGGGAAGGAGGCCAATAAGTGTAATTACTAAGCAAGTTACTACTGTGGATGGCTGGAGTGTAAGCCCTCCAGGGAATTCTGGGGACACACGTACAACACGTTCCTCTGAGTTATCACACTCAAGGGATGAGGGAGCCAGGAAAGTCATATACCAACTCCTGTCAGTCACTGGTTGAGGGCTGCTCAGGGGACAGTAATCCCCAGCACCCCTGGCCTGCCACATGTGGGTGGGAAAAGCTCTCAGTGCAGTGATGGTGGCAGTTGGAACTTGGATTGACGTGCACTGAAATGGTGAGGACTGAAGGGATATGGGGAGGATCCCACAGTGTCTGCTAGGTTTAGTTTTTTCATCTTTAAAATGGGACAATGATAGTATCCACCTCGTAGGATTATTGGGAGGTTTGTTTAAGTTAACAAAGGAAAGTGCTTGGATCAGAGCCTGGCATAGAGTAAGCACCATGTAAGTGTTAGTTGTTATCGTTTGAAGTTCTTTGCCTTTCTGTGATGCAAAAGCTTTTTTCCCCACTACGCCCCTCAAAAATGTTCAGTGAAGTTATTTAAACTCATAAATTCTTTGGGAGAAGGGAGGCTTTGTGGAACAAGAGGGAGGGGCTAACATTCATCTCTGGTGCATGCTACACAGACAGAGGTAGTCCACAAGGAAGCGGGAGTCATGGGCAGAGAGGTCCAAGGCTGTAAAATCCTCAGCTGGAGGTTCGCACACGTTCTGGAGGGTTTGGGGCTTCTGTGGGGCGTGGACTGGGAATTTGAAACAAGCTCTTTTATATCTCAAAGGACATGGAAGCCACAGCTGCCGTCTGGGTTGTGTACTAGATTGTAAGCTTCCCGAAGGCAGGAACTCTGTGCTCATCACTGGATTCTCCCTGCTTGTTTCCTGGCTCGTGGTAGACACTCAATAATTGAATGTTGAGTATATGAGCATGAAAAGAACTCAGAAACCAGAAAGTGCTCGTTTTTACCTAAAATCTTGGGTGACTGATACCATTTCCATATGCAGCCCCTCAGCTAGTGGCCCTCTTGTCTCCCCTGCCACTCAGCCAACAGGACCCAGGAAGTAACCTGTGCCTGACCCCACGCTGACATTGACAGCTTGGGTGAGCTCTCCACTCTCAGCAGGGCCATTTAGAATAGAAAGGACAAACTGTAAGTATTTATACCAACACATACGTTTTAAATGGGCCCTTACTTCTTCCTGAAAGGACTCCAAGGGCTCTGTTGGAACTGAAAACATTTATATTTATGTATCACCAGTTATTGAGGGAACGCAAAGTGCTCCGCGAGTATGATCTCGTTAGTCCTCAGAACAGCCCTGAGGGAAGAAGTTGGCAAGAATTCTCATCCTCCTTGGACAGGTAATAGTGTAGGCTCAGGAGGCCAGGTATACTTGCCAGAGCCACTAAGGGAGTGCTCCAGGGCGCCAGGATAATGGTGAGGGAATGGAAAGCTCAAGAGAGAAAGTACAAGGACTTCTGTCCTACCATGGACCAAGGGGTGTCATAAAGCTGTGACCTCCGTGCTCACAGCAGCATTATAGGGACAAGCAAAAACCTAGAAATAGCCCGATGTCTCTCAGTACAGGACCTGATAGATGTGTTATGATACAAACCATGAAATACTATTCAGTTGTTAAAAAGGATCTGTATGTTCTGGCATGGAAAGATGTCAAAGACATTTAAATGAAAAATGCAAGTTATGAAAGTATATATAATATAATCTCCAACTAGTATAAAATAGATATTGTATAATATTAAGGGGAAAAGTCTAAAAGGTGTGTACCAAATTATATATGAAATATAATTATATATGTCTGTGTGTTAGTATTTTCAAGGACGGTCTAGAAGAACGTGGAACAATGGTTATCACTACAGGTTGGGTTAAGTTTTCTTTTCTTTTTTTGAGGAAGATTGGCGCTGAGCTAACATCTGTTGCCAATCTTCCTCCTTTTTTGTTTTTTTTTTCCCTCCCCAAAGCCCCAGTAAATAGTTGTATGTCATAGTTGTGCATCCTTCTAGTTGCTCTATGTGGGACACCACCTCAGCATGGCTTGATGAGCGGTGCATTGGTCCGCACCCAGGATCCAAACCCCGGTGGCCAAAGAGGAGCATGCAAACTTAACCCCTGCGCCACCAGGCCAGCCCCAAGTTTTCTTTTCTTTTCTTTTTTTGGTGAGAAAGACCAGCCCTGAGCTAACATCTGTTGCCAATCCTCCCCTTTTTGCTGAGGAAGACTGGCCCTGGGCTAACATCTGTGCCCATCTTCCTCCACTTTATACGGGACGCCGCCACGGCATGGCTGACAGGCAGTGCGTCGGCGGGCGCCCGGGATCTGAACCAGCGAATCCCGGGCTGCCAAGCGCGGACTAAACCGCTGCGCCACCGGGCCGACCCCAAAGTTTTATTTTCTTAATCATACGTGTGTTAAATGTTGAAATTTTTTTGCAATGGGCGTGTTTTTCTCTGGTAATCAGATTAAAATTTTCTAAAAACCAGAAAAAATGAAATCCTTTATGTTACCTGTGAAGTATTAAAAATAGGAAATAAAACTATCAAAATATGCTCACACTGTTTTCTTTCATTAAAAAAGAATACCAGAAGTGTTTTCCTTGAGGTGAAGAATTTGGAAAAATTCCACTAGAGTTCCTATTTAGTTTCTGCTGTGTGGTGAAATTTGGATCACATACTCTATTTTGTAAACATATGGTCCTGAGTCTGCAAAACCAAAATACATAATGAAATCTTTTTGCTTTTTCCTTGATATATTTAAACACAAGACAGACATGACTGTTTAGCACACTGGATAATAAACTTTAGTAGAAGGGCAAACAACCCCACCCCAAGAAGGGAGTCAAAACATCAACAACTCAACATTTTCATGAGCTATTGGGACAATAGACATAAACCATGTTATGTCATTAAACTTTAACTTTAAAAGCTCAGCTCATTTTGTTTCATGACAATATGAATGTACTTAACACTACTGAACTATACACTTAGAAATGGTTAAAATGGTGCATTTTATGTTGTGTTTCTTACCACAATAAAAATGCACCCCCCACCCCCTTCCCCAAAACCCAAAACTCAGATCACTGAAGTCTAAGATTAGTATAGTGTACAGGAAGGAGAAAATGGGGTCAAGTAGAGCTGGATTCAAGTTTCAGGTCTCGAAAACTGACCACACTGGGCCTTGGACAGATTGCATTCCTTCATTCGGTTCTTCTCCACATATCTGAGTAGCTCTCATGTGCCAGGCACAGGGGAAGGCACGGGGATACAGCGACCAGCAGGACAGAGGAGTGCCTGCCCTGGTGGAGTGAGCTAACCTCTCTTAACTACAAATGCCCACCTGAAAAGAGGGACTCGAGATGTAGGCCACCAAGGCTTCATGAGAGGGTGGGATGTACTGAGGCCAGCACTTATCTGTGGGGATGAAGATATCTCAGCTTCATCCGATGAGAGATGGATAACGGAGCGATATCTGAATTCAGATCATCTCCCCCCTAGGAGCAGAGTCTGTCCATGGCCTCCTGCCCTTCCAGCTTCTCAGCCCCTTGTAAGGGAATAAGAAGAAGAAAGGAAGGATGAGTGTCCTCATCTTCCCTTCAGTGGGGTTGGTTGAGATGCTGGTTTAGGATGGGAACAGTGAAGGTCATGTGGACTCTTCTAGGGAATTCACAAGGGAGGGGGGACATTGGATAATTATGGCAGGAGTGGAGCCAGCGTGAGGGGTTCACTGAGTGTCGGGCACTGTGCTGAGCGTGCTCATTATCCCCACAAATCCTCACGACCACCCTTTGAGGCAGTCGGGATAATACTGATGATGACTTTGGTCATATCAGGCACTGTTCTAAGCGCTTTGTGTGTCCTGACTCATTTAGTGCCCACAACAACTCCGCAAGGGAAGAACTTTTACTATTCCCTTTTTACAAGTAAGGAAACTGAGGTGCAGAGAGAATTAGCTACTTAGTAAGTAGTGGAGTTGAGACTCAAATGCAGGCATGAAAGTGTAGAGCATAGGATCTTAACCATGAAATTCTATATCTTCATATTTTGTGGACAAGGAAACCGCTGCTCAGAGAGGTTAAGTCATCTGCACAAGGGCCCTCGTAGAGAGCTAGGTTTGACACCAGCAGTGCCTAACTTCCAAGCCTGTACTTTGTAAACCACGACACTTTCCTGCACTACTCCAGGCAGTGAAAATCTCCAGAATGAGAGCCAACCTCAGGTCTGTCGCTGACGGGCAGAGCAATGTAACCAGCCCCACTGTGTGTCTGGCTACCCTGGCTGCAGAGACTGGAGGAGAAATGCTTACTTGACTCTCTGCCTGTGGCAGATGGGCCTACTTCACCACCATCTGCGAGTGCCCTCACTCCTAGTCCCTGAGCCTTAATACTGATCTGGATATTCATTCATTCATTCAACAAATATTGATTGAACTGTTTGCCAGGCCCTGGTCTAGGTGCTGGGGATTAAGCAGTGAGCCAAACCATCAAAAATGATTTTGTACTTGGGTCCCAGGGTCTGGATTCTTGCCTTCTTCCTTCTTACCTCATCCTTATCTGCACATCATTCCTTTCTAGAAATGGGTCCCTTTTTGTTCCGTAAGTCACTGACATGGTCCATCTGCAGGACTCTGCTAGCCTATATGGTGCCTTTGTGCAAATTAGAGAAAGGTGCCCCCTCTGGGTGCATGCAGCCTCACAGACCCCCTGCATGGAGAGTGGAGAGTGACTGGATGTCAGCACGTAGCAGCCCCCTCTCCTAACCCTTCCAAGAGACATGCTTTTGATGCCCAAGCCCAATGCCTTCGTGTCCCACCCAAGCCCATCCCCCACCTGCTCACTCCAACCCCAGTGAGCTGGGCCCTGCTGGCCTACAGCTCTTTACCCATCACCCACTGCTAGACCAGTCAGACACACCCTGTCACCTCTCTGGATCCCCTTCCTCTTCCTCCTCCTCTTGTCTGTCAGCTGCTGGGATCTCCCCTTCCCAGTGTGCTCTGCCCCACCCTGAGGCCAGGGTCCAGCCATCCTGGATGTGGTTACCACACTCACATCCAAGAGCCATTCTGACAATGGGGCCATTGTGAGGGTGTACCAACCCCTCACCTTTGTGAACAAAAAGGCACTACAGACCTGTTCAGTAGCAGGACGGTATAAACACACAACTATCAGGATGTCCTCATTCCTGACTCCATTTTGATACGAGATGGAGATGCCATTTAATTACTAGGAAGTTTAGAGGGAACACTCAAAATATAGCCCAGATACATTCTTTCTCAAAGGTGAAAAGTTGTGGTTTTAAAAACGTAATTTTTAATTTAACCCATGATCGAATAATTCACCTGCTCAACTCCTACTTACCTTCAGGACACTTCTTCCAGAAAGCTTTCTCAGACTGCCTCCTCTCCACCACCCTTGCCTCTGATTGGGTGCCCTTCTCCGCACACCTCCCAGAGCACCAGAACTTGCTCATCGTAGCACTCATCACATTGAACTGTAATTGCCTGTTTGCTTCTGTACCATCCCCTAGGGGACTACACGTTCTGTGAGATCAAGGACTAAGATTTGCTCATCTTTATAACCTCAGCAACTAACACACAACCTAGCAGGAACTCAGTAAATATTTGTTAAATCAATAAAAGATATTTATTTGTATGAGAGAAAATTGGCATCAATATCAAGTTGGAGTTTTTCTCAATAACAGAAATCCTGCCTTCCACTGGGAAGAGTGAGGGAAATGGGAAGCTGTGGCTGCTCTCAGGTCTCCAAACAAGCCCCATAAATCAGAAATTAGTATACTGTGTAGCAATTCCATTCATTTGTTCATTCACTCATTCATTCATTCATTCATTCACGATACGCATTTATTGAGCACTTCTATGTGTCCAGGCACTGGGGATTCTACAGTGAAAAAGAGTCAATGTTCCTGCCCTCCTGGAGCTTATCGTCCAGTGGGAGTGGGAGGGCATGGGGCGGGGGGTGGGGGGGAGGGCAGGAAGACAATCCCTAATTGGTCACTTATGCTGCAGTGAAACATCACAACTTGAACAACGTTCATTGGCCCCAGCTACTTCTCAGAATAGTAGACTGGTTAACTTGTCAAGCAGTGGAGTCAGACAGCTTGGAAGCAAGTTCTTAACCTATGACTTACTAATTAAGTTACCTTTGGGCAAGCTACTTGACCTCCCCGGGCCTCAGTTTCCTCATGGGGTGATAACAGTAACAGTACCTTCTTCCCACTACCTACTCACCCGGCTGAGAGGAGGCCAGTCAAGGTTAGCAGCAGGCATTGCTAACTCACCACTGAAGTGGTTTGGGAGATATCAACTCATATGCACTATACTAATATGAAAGCATTATTTTAATTTCTTACTTTCACTGGCTCATGCTAAGTTTTGTTAGGGGGGTAACTGGCTTAATTTAGTCCTCTGAGTTGTGCAATATTTGCATGTGATCTTTGCGTCCAGGCTCAGTTCCCAGAGGCCTCTGCAGCAGATGAAGATGCTGTCCACAAGCTTTAAGCAGGAACACAGAACAGGCAGCAATGCGGATACAGTACACGAAAGACTCTTCTTGGGTTCTGGCCATTGAATCTGTATCCAAATGACTATCATGGAAGTCCTGGCGCTAATTTCCCCTTATTATTGAACTTGAAACAGCTAGGATAAATAAAGCAGATTTTCATCAACTGCATTATAAACAAAAGGCACAGATGGCAGAGAAAGATTGACTGACAACAGCAACGTCCCCTGGGCACTCTTGAACCCCCCTGGAGGGGATGCTAAAGACTATGGCCCCTGCTTTGTTTTGCTCTTAGCATTTATGAATTCCAGGAACTCCTTTCCTTGAAATATATGGCTACCATCAACAGGATATTAGTGGGCGAATGCTCTTTGAAGCCACAGAGGAAAAAACTCTCAGTTAGGCTCTGAATAGGTCAAGGGGGAAAATTGATTGTCCAAAGGGTATGCCTCAGCTCCCCATCCTGCCAGGAAGAGATCAGTGTTTAAATGAAAGAGGGGAAGACAAGCCTCCTGGTTGTTGAGTCTAGAAAAATTGAATAACAGAGGGGGCAATGAGAGAGAATGATGAGGGAAGTTTAATAAATCTTTTACCAGGAGATTCTAGATTTGCTTCACTTCTCTTTATCCTTCTCTCAAAGCACACACGCATACACACACTTCACACACATACACTCCTGCCTGATGACTCAAATCTCAAACAACTTCCACGTACTCCATATTGAATCATGATTCTGTGTCACCCTAACACCATGGCCACTGTTATTTGGTCCAGATGGGGTCATCTGACTTAAACAAGACCAATCATATTCCTGAATACTGATTCTCATCTGTAACCAGAGGGAAATGGCCTAAGGGAAACCAATGAGAGTTCTTTCCCAGGAGTTTAGAACAAGAGCTGAGAAAGTGAATCATTTGTGTGTTGGAAGGCTTGAGTACTTGAGGGCGTAAATCAGATATTTCAAAGTTAGGATGGTGGACCTTGGGAGACATAACTGAGATGAAAGAACTGAATGGAATGCTAGGATTTGGATAAATTGGATTCATCCAAAAATGGATGAATCAATAAAAGCAAAGGTTCCAAAGAGCTTGTTTCCTGTAACTTACTTGTGTGTTAGAGAAAGGATGGTACATAGTAGAGCAATGGTTCTCAAAGTGTAGCCCCAGAACCCTGGCAGGGGTGAGGGTTGGTTGCAAGACCTTTGCAGGGGATTTACAGAGTCAAAGCTATTTTCATAATAATGTTAAAGTACTGTTTGCCTTTTCACTCTCATTTTCTTATGAGCATACAGTGGAGTTTTCTAGAGGCTCACATATGCTATCACAACAGACTGAATGAAGAAGCAAATACGAGAATCCAGCTGTCTTCTGTCAAACCAGATTAGAGATTTGCAAAAACTGTAATGTGACTCTTCTCATTTTATTTTTTTAGTTTCTAAAAATAATTATTTTAATAAAAATTGTATTTATGTTAACATACAATATGTGTATTATTGTTATTCCTAGATTCATAAGTATTTTTAAATTTTTCATTTTAAATTTCTCAAATAGCAAATACCCATAGCCATAGCAACACAAATCAATACATATCAACAAAAGCTCTTTTGTGTCCCCAATTATTTTTAAGAGCATGAAGGGGTCCTGACACCAAAAAGTTTGAGAACCTCTGCATAAGAGGATTTGAAAAGCGTGGCAGTGCTTTTTTTCCGGCATTAGAAACAATGTATAACAAGTCCAAATACTTGTCTTTAATCCCCATCAGCCAGATATGGCAAAGGAGGATATTTAAAAGGGAAACAGAAAAGACCCTTTTATCAGAGGCCGTGATGCAAGCCCAGATCACACCACCTTCACTCAGGTAAAAGACGTGGCCTTGGACCACGAAAGATGGTCTCGGGAAAAGCCTGATTTCTCATGGTCCCTGTGGAGCTGGAGATGATGCTGCGTCAGGGAGCCAGCTAATGGCCACTTTCTGCCTGGCCAGGTCCTTTCCTGTTCAGGAAAGATGCACTGCTGAGTGTGGAAACTAAGAAGGAGCTTCTCTCCTATAGGCCCCAGGACATACCTTTCCTGGGAGACACAGGCAAACACTGGGCCCTACACAACAGACTGCTAACTTAACGGCCTTGGCCATCACTGGAAATCAGACCCAAACCCACTTGGTGTTTAAAAAGTAAAGTAATAGCAATAATAATAGCTCTGGTGTACCTTGCGTATTTGCAGGGGAGCTCTCCAATCTGTGGAGAGGTACAAGAAAGTAACTTCTTAGGTCAAGTAGAAATCATGTGCCTAATTGGACAGGGACAGGCTGAGCTCCCAGACCCTGCTCTTGTGCCAGCTGGGTGGCTCTGCCCTTTGCATGCAGGAATGGGATCCCAGTCCATCTAGGGGCCTTTGTTTCCAGCTTGGTGGGTCGAAGGCTCCCAAACCTCTTTGGTCCTCTGCCCCTGGGTCTGCCCCTGGCCCTTCCAAGTCGAGCATCTGTTAGAGAAATTTAACAAGTATCCAACCAAGATCTCAGAAAACCCCTCAAAAGACATAAAAGGGATCAACAGCGTAGATCTTATTGGACTTTTTAATTTCTCATACTGGTAACAAACTATTCATTTTAATGGTTCAGAAAAAAACAATCCTTGTGCACACTTGCTCATGGATTAGCCAATCCAGGAAGTGAGTGGGGGAGCTGGGAAATGGATGTGGGCTAATCGTTTTGTTAATGAAGTAATTAATTGCTGTATTTATATTCTACCTTCTCAAAAGAATTTGGTAGCATATAAAAATATACAACAAAATAATTGAAATGGAGGAAGTTAAGCAGATTACTTTTCAAATACCCCGAACTCTCAGATTTGATGAAAATAAAGGAAAAGGAAAACGGGAGTTTCCAATGGAGGAAGGCATTTAGCTCCAACAACAATCAACAACATTTCTGAACTTGGATCTGGAAACTTTTGTTAAAGTGGAAAAGAGAGTTAACCTACAGTAAGTGAACGCATTTGCACATATGACTGTCTAGGTTTCTGCTGGAGTCTTAATAGTATAATCTTGTAAAAATAACTTCATTGACTTTAAACCTTAATTTTAAATTAAAAAAAAGAACCTAAATAAATAAACAGGTGAGACAATCAGGCCAAGGGCTCAATAATGTTAGAAAATAAGAGAAAACTGGGAGCAAGGTCGGTATACAAACCATTTGTAGATGGAAGGCTGTGGTTTCACCTTGAGCTTTCTAGCCTCCAATACAGGGAAAAGAGCTCGATAAGCCAAATATTTCTTGAGGTTCATTAGATAAAAACAGGCCATCCTCAAAACAAGGAGGCAGATCAGTTCAGCTGTTTAATGCGAAGAATTCTTGCCTGAATTGATTGAATGTCCTTTGTTCCTGACTGAATGGAGGTGACTTTAACAACTTGGCAAACTTAGTAAAATCTGAAAATAATTATCCAACCAACTAGCAGTCATCAGATTTAGGTACATTGTTTCGCCCTTCCTTCTCCCTGGTAATATTAGTAACACCAATCTCCTACATCTAAATGGAATCTGGCGAAAAGAAAAAGCGTCTGGGAAAAAGAAAATAAACTATTCAAATAAAAGGTGTTATTAGAACTAATATTGAGAAGGTTAGGGCTGGGAAATTTTGAGTTAAAGTTCTAGCTCTGACTTGAAGGCTGTGCCATCCTGGGCAGGTTCCTTAACCTCTCTGAGTCTTTGTTTCATCATCTGTAAATGGTAACTATAATAGTAGCTACCTCATAGGTCTGCTATGAGGATTAAATAAAATAATGCACAGAAAACATTTAACAGAGTTCCTTGTCTATAATAAGCACTCAATAAACATCAGACTATGATCCAAAGAACTTCTGCTACACAGACCTGTTAAATCCTCACCATAATCCTGTTGATTAAGAAGGTGTTTATTATACCTTATTCTGTGGACTGAGATACAGATGTAATTTGCCTGACACACAGAGAACCATTTGGTGAAAAGGAGGGTTACCTATGTGATCGCAATAAATGAGCTACTCTGGAGGCCCTGTGATTCTACCATCAGAGATTTCTTGCATTGCATATAATCCATTTTTCAATGTGAATCATAATCTGTGAGTAGTAGCACATTAAGAGTTTATGGTTTTACTGGGGAAGGGGGATGTGGGATGCTCACCACAGTCCACAACTCCTAACTAGAATGTAGTAATCTTGTTTTGCTTTCATTGTATTCATTTTTATAGTTAGCTTCTATTAAGAACAACATATGTTCATGTACACTGGTCATATATTATTTCTTTTAAAAATAAATATACTTGAGTTTTAGAGTTGGTTGACTTGAAGAATATTAAGTTTAAAAAATGCAGTTGGTGAATGGAGCTGGCAGAAATCCTGGCGGCCATGTCTGTTTAGCTGCACTTTGTAAACTGCTACCCTAGAGGTAAAATGTGTATACTCTTCAACCCGTCTCCGGAGGCCTTCTCTGCTGTGGCCTCTGCTGAACTTTCCAGTGTCTTTCCTCAACATTCCCTAGACTCTAGTCACACAGAAGTACTTGCTCTTTTCCCTTTGGGTTTTTTTTTTTTTTTTTCATCTCTATATAAGCTAGTTCCACTCTTTGGAATGCTCTTCCCTTTCTCACCTTTTCGAAAAGTGAATTCCTTCAAGTTCATTATGGAAAACCTTTCCAGACACCACTATGTCTGCTGCCTCAGCCTTTCTCACCACACTAATCAGAGTGGATCCCTCACCCATTCATGCTGCTCAGTCAGAGGGCAACCCCACCAGAGTACAATACCTTCTGGGGACCCTGCTCTGTGTGTACTTATAAATAACATATAGTCTCATTTGTTAAGTGCAGGGTTTTATAAATATTTATATGCAGCTTATAATTGTGTTGTTCAAGTCTTCTGTATCTTTTCCAATTTGTGTCCTCCTAATCTACTACTTTAGAAACATCTGAAACTATTATAATAAATTTGTAAATTTCTCCTTATAATTTGACATGTTTGATTTCTGTGTTTCCATAGTATATTATTTGGTGCCCACAGGTTCACAATTGCAGCATCTTTTTGGTTGGTTGTGAACATGCCCTGTGTACCTCTGTATCTGGCAGGTAGCTGGATGTTGAATCAAGGGAAGAATTTGATAAAAATTAGTACTGTACAGGAGGTTCAGAGAGTAGGAGAAAGAGACCACATCTGCTAGTGGCAGGGTCTGTCCCCTTTAGAAGTTATAGGCTAGAGCCCAGGGACACACAGCTTTCCAAAGGCCTATGGAAATGGGGAATCTGTAAAGAAAAAAAAAGTATTGGCTCACCAATATGTAAAGAAAAACTGTAAAACCAAAGTTAATAACTATTTATTAATTGTCTTCAATAATATTTAAATTTAACATTCAGAAAATGTTATCATAGTTTGAAAACAATCTATAAATTTTCTTACCTTACCAGAATTCCCAAGGATAAATAATGATTTGCTGAAAAATCATAGCCAATTGTAAACTAAATGTTTTTAAAATAATAAATAATTTGAAAGCAGAGTGATATTTTTAAACTTTACAGCAAAAGTATTTTACTTGATGTGTATTTTAATATCTTTGATGTGAAGGGAGGTGGAAAAGTACATGAAACTATGAGAGCCTTAAATGGCCCAAGTTCAGAGGATCTTAGAGACATCTTGAAGGAGATGGCATTTAAGTGGGGCCCTAAAGAATGGGTAACTTTTTGACCAAAGCGGTGGAAGAGGAAAAGGGCATTTTGCACAGAGATAATAGCAACAGTGCAGAGGGCAAAATGCACACTAAGATTTGGAGGACGGAGAGGAATTTGGTTGGAGAGAGGGGATGGGGCTGAAACCTTCAAACCCCGAAAGGCCTTCAACGCCTTGGCTGGAAGTTGAAAATTCACTTTTTGAAATGTGGGCAGCAAAGGACAGCTCCAGAGTCCTCCGAGGGTCATTGCTCACTAGAAACATGCTCTAAGGTTTCTCTTCCCGAAGTGAATTTGTTTTCATTTCGGTCTGGGCCATCTGGCTTCCAATAAGGCATACAGCAGTGAGAAATAAAGAGGCCAAGAGGCCAGAATATGCAACTGCTCCCTGCTCTCTTTCCTGCCCGGGCTGCCCTCTCACCCCTGTCTATCCATCCATTAACACGCAATTAATCCCCTGGGTTTTTCAAAGCCTGGATCTCCTGCCCCTTGGCAATTGAATCCCTGCCAGTTAAAAGGCCAGAGAAACAGGTGTGTTTCACACTTGGTTTCACTTTCCTGCAAGGTGCCAGACGGGCAGCCCCAAAGACCACAGACTTCTTTGTTGATTTCACAGGGTCAGTTGGTAGCCAGATAGTCTCTCTGCATGTCGGTAGCCTCGGGTGCGACCAGGAGGGGCAGGGGAGTCCCACTACTCCTGCTAATTCCTCTACTTCAAGTCTTGGCATATTGAGAGAAGCCCCACTTTGGAAGGTAGCATCTTGAGGGCCCTACACTGCCCTGGGAATCCATTCATTCATTCAATCAGTCAATCAACACCATTCACTGAGCCAGGAGGAGCCAGCCACTCTGCTACTATGAGGGAGATTCAATATGGATAAGAAGTGGTCCTGGGGCCAGCCCGGTGGCGCAGTGGTTGAGTTCGTGTGCTTGGCTTCAGCGGTCCGGGGTTCTCAGGTTCAGAGCCTGGATGCAGACTTACACACCACTCATCAAACTGTGCTGTGGTGGCGTCCCACATACAACACAGAGGAAGATTGGCACAGATGTTAGCTCAGGGACAATCTTCCTCACCAAAAAAAAGAAGACGTAGAAGAAGAAGAAGAAATGGTCCTGCCTCTTAAGAGATTACAGTCTAGTAGAGGATACGTAAACACGATTTAATGTAACTTAGGAAGTTTAGCAATAAAAACATTTATTTGCAGTTTATTTATATATTGGTTGATATATAGAGTTATAAACCTATATATAAATGTTTATAGTGCTTATTGTGTGTCCTGTACTGTTCTAACCCCTGTACAAATATTAACTCATTTCATTGGTATAACAACCGTGTTAGGTAAATAGGCACTACCATTGTCCCTATTTTACAAGTGTGGAAACAGAAGTATTAAAAGTTTAAGTAACTTTCCCAAGTCCCCCAACTAGTAAGTCAGGGAACTGGGATTTGAAGTTAGTTCAGTTCCCACGTGCATGATATTGCCCTCTCTTCCGTGCTGCAGAGAACACTTTGGAAAAGTGATTCCAAAAGTGGAGATGGCATGCCAGGTAATAATAACAACAATAATCATAATAACAGCTGTCGTATATTGAACACTTATTCTGTGCCAGGCTTTGTGCTAAGGGATCTACACAGGTTATCTTGTTTCATTCTCATAATAATTCTATGAAGAACTATTGTTATCAACCCACTTTTACAATCAGAAGAGTGAGGCTTGGGCAAGATCAGAAACCTGCCCACAGTTCAGAACCACTAAGTGAAAGAACTGAACTTTGGATCAGGCAACCTGCCTCTTAACCGGCATGGAGGCCAGCGAGAGATACATTTGGGACAAAAGCTGCGTGGCACCCTGGCAAGGTCACCCCTAAGAGCGTGTCTGTGTTTTCCTGATGGCATTGCACCCAATGAACTCTTGCCCCAGATCTTCCTTCTAATCACCCCCCCAAAGTGAAAGCATACACAGGCTCCAAGGATTTCTGGAGCTTGAATAGAAAGGGGCTCATGGACATTAATTCTGTGGAAACTAGACCCCAGGTAGCCACTTGTGTCCCTCAGCCTAACCCCAAATGGTCATCATTCACCAGAAGTAAACCCGAGGCCCAAATCAGGGCAGTCCTGGCTGCAGGGGTGAGTGGAGCTGAGATCCACCCTGGATCTGATCAAGGTTCAGCTGCATCAGCTCAGCACTCCTCTGCCCTTGAATGGGCACAGTTTGCTGATTCATACAAAGACACCGTATGTGCCAGCCATTGTGCAGACATGCCTTTGACTGTAAGACCAGGACAGGACCAAAAGCTGCTCCAGAGAGTTGAGGTTATAAACCTATGTTTCCAGACGACTTCTCTGACCTTACTTGACCTCCTCCCCCAAGCCAGCTAATCCCAGCTTCATCACCGGTTTGGGTTTCACTGTTCATCTGGCAGAAGAGCAGAGCCCAAAACAAAGGAATGGCCGAGCTCTGATAAAGGAGGCTTTGTCAGGAGTCATCTTGGCAGACACCTGGGGAGACAGCTTCGCACCACTAAGAAGGAAAAATGAAGGACATCTAAATAAGGTGGGGGGGTTGCTTGGGATATGTAAAGTGGACAGGGCTCTAAGGGGTGGCCAACAAGTCTCCCTCCAGTTCTTTGAGGTTGTGGACAGGAAAAAAAGGTTGTAAAAGCAGCAAAGTACTGCAGAGACGTAATAGTTCTCAACCCGCTCAGAGCCCATCTCCGTCAGTTCAGGCAGCTGTAACAGAACACTGTGAACTGAGTGGCTTATACACAACAGACATTTATTTCTCACAATCTGGAGGCTGGGAGTCCAAGATCAAGACACTGGCAGATTCGGTGTCTGGTGAGAGCCCAATTCATGGTTTGTAGACAGCCATCTTCTCTCTGTGCCCTCACGTGGCGGAAGGGGAGAGGGAGCTCTCTGGAGCCTCTTCTCTAAGGACACTAATCCCATTCATGAGGGCTCCACCCTCACAGCCTCATCACCTCCTAGAGGCCCCACCTCCTAATACCATCACACTGGGGATTAGGCTTCAACATATGAGTTCGGGGGGAGGGACACAAACATTCCATCTCTAGCAGACCTAAAGTCTGTTTTTAATACAAATATCATTTAACTTCTCCTTTATTATCTTGAAATGTATGGCAATATAACCACTCTTCCATAATTTCTTTAAAAATCAATATAATACCCTAACTGTAACATAAAAGAGAGAAATAAAAGGAAAGTAATTTATAATAAAGTAATATGCATTTCAGTCCACGAATGCTTAGTCACGACCACACCAAAGTGTGACAAAGTCATCAGGCGCTGGTGTCTTTATGCAGAAGCACTAGGAATGCACGATCACAAGTGCTGACAGATTCAGCTGAGTAGTGTTGGCAACTTGTACACCATGAGGGGCATTACCATCGCTGACATATTTTCCCAAAATGGTGAACAATTCTTATTAAAGTTCCCAAACAATTGAAGAACAATCATCCCTTGCTTCACAAGGATGTTTCATTCCTGGAACAATGAGCATATATTAAAGGATGCCAAATGTGCTCTGTGTGTACAGGTACAATCAAGTTAGTTTGGGGTTTCATAAGTAGAAAGAAGTTTTTCACCCACTTGCTTGACAGGAGTGAGATTTATATAGGACTGTCCTATGCATTGCCAGTTGTGCTACCTCCATCAGTATGACAACTAAAGATACCTCACATGTGTCCAAATCCCTGCTAGGGCTGGTACCACCCTTGCGCTGAAACAACCATGTGGAGTTTACTGTTGTTACCAAATAAACTTAACAAGAGATCAATCTGCATATATTCATTTACTCATTCAACAAGCATTTACAAAATCCTTGTTTTGAGCAAGGAAGTTATCCATTTATTTAAGAAATATTTATTGAATATATGCTAAGAGCTAGGGGTTATATCAAGATATATAAGCTTGGGCCTTCCTCTCAAGGGCCTTACAGTCTAATATTTAAGATACGCTTCAAATATAAAAATAATATTGTGACATAATAAGAAACACACATTTCACCTCTGCCTTCCCCCAGCCAGTTTCCTGGCACACAGCTCCTAAAACCCTTGGACTCTCCTAAGCAATAAGTGTTTATTTGTATGCTGATGAGATGTCAGGCACTGGGGGCTCCTGGACAGCCTCAGGTCGGGGCTGGTTGCTAGAAGAACCAACTGTGCAAGTAGGGGGTTGGAACTTTCAGCCCCACCCTTGACCTCTGGGGAGGGGAGAGGGGCGGGAGATTGAGTTCCATCACCAATGGCCAATGATTCTATCAACCATTCCTACGTAATGGAACCCCCATAAAAACCCTGAACAATGGGATTCAGAGAGCTTCTGGGTTGGTGAACACATGGAGGTGCTGGGATGGTGGCACACCTGGAGGGGGCATGGAAGCTCTGCGCCCCTTCCCCACACTTTGCCCTGTGCATCTCTTCCATCTGGTTGTTTCTGCATTGCACCCTTTTCTAACAAACTGATAATCTAGTTAAGTACTGTTTTTCCTGACTTCTGTGAGCCATTCCAGCAAATTATCAAACGCAAGGAGGTAGTTATGGGATCCCTGGATTTACAGCTGGTTGGTCAGAAACATAGGTGACAGCCTGGAGTTGTCATTGGCATCTGAAGTCTTGTGAGACTGAGCCCTTAATCTGTGGGGTCTGCACTGTCTGGCCGGTTAGTGTCAGTTAAATGTATGACACCCAGTCGGTGTCCACCAAGAATCAGAGAATTGCTTGGTGTGGAAAAATCCACACATCTGGTGTCAGAAGTGGTATGAGGAGAGATATAGAGAGGAAATAGTAGTTTACTTAGACATTAAAATAATAAATTCCTGTAAAAAGTAGAAACTAAGAAAACACAAGATGAGTAGATAAAGAAGTGTTTGATCTATACTTGCTACTGTACTGCATGGAAAAATAGAAAAATAGAGATCCTGGTTTTCAATGGCCAGGGTTCCCCAGTTCTCCCACCATGTCACAGGAAGGAGATTTCTAGTACTTCGTCACGTACAAGAGACTCACACAACACACACACGTGCATATACTCATACATCCTGCATACACTGGAGGGCTTCCACAGTTCTGCGTCTGGAGGAAGTTACAACCAAACCTCTGGGCTACAAAGTTGTGACTTAGCTGCCCCGGAGGGGACAGGAAAGCAGAAACACAACTGGCTAGGAAAAAAGAAACATAGTCTGTCTCCCCCGCATCTTGGGAGTCTTTGGGACAGGAGGCTGGTGTGGGAGGAATGCGGATTCATAGCGGAAGAAAACCTTCAGCTCCCAGAAGAGGCCTTTCCGGGTATCCTCTGCACTCCCACGTGGAACTGAGTACACTTTTCTTTTTGTCGCACAACATCCAGGGCAGTGTCTAAATATTTCCTGACACTTCTCTTTTCATGTCCGGCTCCTCATACCAAGTGATGAGGCAGTTAAGGGTAGAGACTCTGGTTCTTTTCGTTATTTTAACCCCAGAACCTGGTTGAGAACCTGGAAGGAGCACAGCAGGTGTTCAACAGATTTTTGTTGACTGAATGGAAGGAAGGAAAGAAGGAAGGGAGAGAAGGAAGGCGGGAGGGAGGGAGAGAGCCAGATCAAACACTTCTCTCTGTAGTCTTTCTGTCTCAGTCCCCCGAGGTATTGTACCATGACAAAAAGAGGTTACTGTCAGCAGCAGTCTGCCTAATGAGCTCAGAGGCAAGAAGGAGGAAGTAAGGATGATAAATACATTCATACATAGACAATAGGTAGATGGCCCACTCACTTGCTATTGTTTGAGTTTCTCTCAACACTAAACAAAGTCGCTCATTCTGCAATCAGAAGTAAGAGTTTAAAATGCAAATTCCTGAATGAAACACACATTGACATGACCAGGTTCTAGGCAAAGTATAGGGGATGATAGTGGATTCTTTCTTACTTTGGTTATGGGACCGTCTATTTGGTGGGAGAGGATGCTTTCGAAGAGGCAGATATTCTCAAAAAGGGACCCAAGCCCCCAGAGCCAAACTCTGCTAAGTGCGCCCTCCTCTGTGTACCCAGCTTCTGGCTGCCAGCATGGCTGGTTGTGCGGTACCACCCGAGGGCCCCTGCACCATGCCGAGCTCTGCAGGCTTCTGCTCCCAGCAGATAGTAAACTGTGCATGAGGCATTTTTAAACAGTTGCTTAAAAAGACAGCATTGCATGACCCTGGGAAGGGTGCATAAACCCCAGCATGTAGGAATCTTGAGATAAGCTTTCCATTTTACCGAGCACTGCTCAAGCGCTTCCTAGAATATTGTGTTTGAGCCCTGTAATTATAGAGGGAAGAGGAGGACTGGGAGAGGTTTCAAGAAGAATTGTGAGGATATTGAAGGGTTGGAAACAATAAAGCTTACTGAAAAAAGATTGAAAGAACTGGGATTATTTAGACTGAAGGACAGAAGGTCAAGGAGCAGAAAACAATAATCCTCATATACACTCATTCTGGTGTCAGGGAACGGGGCTAATTCCTCCCTGATAAAATAACCATTCAGGGCCTGGCCGCACTCTCTTATTAGCCAATGAGAGAGAACTCAGCAAAATGAAAGTGCTGAGTGGTCAGGCTGCCACCACGTGCCTAACTGGCCCAGATCTTGGTCATACCCCCTTTCTGGGGCCTAGGGACCCAGGGTAAGCATGAAGCCTGGGAGGGGGTGCAATTCTTTCTAGATGATGTAAACTCCCAACAGTATTAGTGAAAACCTTAATGTGAGCCTAAGAAATATCCCCACCGGGTTTATTTATCCATAAAACAAAGTTCATTATTTTTCCCATTGTAAAAGGAGTATACACTCTTTAAAGAAACCAGTTGTTTCCTAAGTGAAAGCAAAGCCAGATCTTCAGAACTGCCAATGGAGAGAGAACTCTGTGTGTGTGTGTGTGTGTGTCTGTGTGTGTGTGTGTGTGTGTCTGTGGAGGAGGTAGGGGCAGTAGGAGGTGGGAGGGTGGCTAGGACATTAAAATAAGGCTTTACTAAGGTCTTGGGATAATCGGGAAATGACTTACAATGAAACATTCCAGGTTTTCAAAGGCATAGTTTCCTATTCTTCAGCCTGGGGACCCCTGCAGAGACCCGCTCCTGCGTGGATCCCACTGCAGGCATCGGGAGGCAAGAAGCTGCCAGCTCCTGTAGTACCATCAAGCCTCTGTCCCACGGGGTGGCACTGAATAGAGAATCTCAGGATGGGAGTAGGCCATCCATCCCTTCCCAAATCTCTCTCCCAATCATCCCATCTCCAACCTTAGAGAACCAGCAATCAATTCTATTTAGGAAGCAGACAAATATCGAAACTGCTGAGGAATTAGAATGGGAGAAACCTTCCCCAGTCCACCATACAAAGACAGTCATAATGGCACATGTAGATATGTGATTTTGCAACTTTTTTCCACCTGGTTTAGTCAAGTTAAACTAATTAAATCGGTATGTATAGTATGAAACCCATTCTTAAAAATATGCATGGATATTCATACTAATGGTAAAAAGACTGGAAGGAATTAAACCAAAATACAACTGGTTATCTCTAGATGTGGGATAATAGATTATTTTATTTTTGATGTTATTATTTGTATTCTCTGCAATGAATATAGTTCACTTTCATAAAAAGAAGACATACATTATTGCGCAATTATAACATAAACATTTCCCATGTTATTATGAATTCTGTGACCACACCACTTCTAATGGCTGTTTGGTCAAGGGTATGGTCAATATTTCGTTTATTCCTCCCACATTGCTGAAGTTAGGTTGTCTCAAATAAAAGGTCATATTCTCAATAGGATCATTTCCTTAAGACAGGTCCCCAGAGGTGAAGTTACCGAGTTAAGTGGTATGAACGCTGCTCCATTCCTGGCAAGTTTTTGACAGCTCACTTTCTCTGCTGGCAACCAGGCTCCGGTTCTGACCCTCTTTTCTTAACTCTTATCTTTCTTCCTCTCTCTCTTGTTTTATCTACTGATGGATTTTGGGCTCACATGCTTTCATTGTCCCCGCCTTCCTGTGGTATTGACCACTGGGGTCCTTCCTGTCCCATTTCTGTCCCTATTTCTCTTGTGGATGCCTTAAGGCACCAGTGTTATGGCTTTTCCACAGGCATGATTCCTTCCAGCTCCTGCCAATGAGATGGCACTATTCTTAGCTTCCAAACCTCCATTTCTATCATCTTGAAATGTAGGACACAAGAAGGAAGTAACAAGCATGCTGAAGTGTCAGGACTGTGGCAGCTGCCCTGAGGGGTTGTCACAAACAATAAATGCTTACTCTGCGAACACCGTGAATAGCTTGAAAAAAATTAATAAATCTAAGGTCATTTACACACTTTTGATGATATTTCTTTGATGCCTTGAATAGAGCATATTGTTTCCCATGCCTGTCTAGATAGGCAGCCATAAAGGATGGTGGTTATTTTTAAGTATCTTCAATGCATGTGATTTACAGACTATTATAGACATAAAGACTCTACTTCTTGCTTTTACTTATTGCCTGAAAACATTAGCCAAACTGTTCCACCGTGAATGTAAGCATCAGGACCTTGACTCAAACAGATTGCCCACTACTGAAAATTCATGATCTAGGCCAGGGGGTCCCTGGCTTTTTCAGAGTTGTGCTATCATTCGTTTTATGTAATAACTCCCATTCTTTGTATTTCCCATCTTCATCTCACAACGTATTCGCGGCTTCATTATTTTGGTCACATTCATAGAATTTCAGAGCTGTCAAAGACTTTTTAAAAATTGAGGCGAAATTCACATAACATGAAATTAACCATCTTAAAATGAACAATTCAGTGGCATTCAGTACATGCACAATATCACGCAGCCACCACCCCTATCTAGTACCAAAACATCTTCATCACCCCAAGAGGAAACCCCATATCTATTAAGCAGTCATTCTGGCTTATCCCCTCCCCAAGTTCCTGGCAACCACCAATCTGCTTTCTGCCTCTATGGATTTGCCTATTCTGGATATTTCGCATAACGGAATGACACAATATGTGACCTTTTGTGTCATGCTTCTTTCACTCAGCATAATGTTTTCCATGACAAGTTGTAGTCTGTATCAGTACTTCATTACTTTTTATGGCTGAATAATATTCCATTGTATGTGTATACCACAATTTGTTTATCCATTGTATTCCATTGTATTAATGTACCCTTATTTGTTGTTAAGGGATGAATATCCCTTGAAGGACATTTGCGTTGTTTCCACCTTTTGGCTGTTGTGAATAATGCTGCTGTGAACATGTGTGTACATATATTTGAGTACTACTTGTCTTCAATTCTTTGGGCTGTATACCTAGGAGTGGAATCGCTGAGCAATATGGTAATTCTCTGTTTAACTTTTTGAGGAACTGCCCAACTGTTTTCCTTAGTAACAGAACCATTTTACATTCTACCACCGTTGTACAAGGGTTCCAATTTCTCTACATTCTCACTAACACTTGTTTTCCTTTTTAAAATTGCTATTATTATAGCCATCCTAGTAGGTGTGAAGTGGTATTTCATTGTGGTTTTGATTTGCATTCCCCTAATGACTAATGACATTGACCATTTTTTCATGTGCTATTGGCCAATTGTATATCATCTTTGAAGAAATGGCTGTCCGTGTTTTTTGTCCATTTTTGAATTGGATTGTTTATTTGTTGTTGAGTTCTATTAGTTCTTTACATATTCTAAACACTAAACTCTTGTCAAATATATGGTTTGTAAATACTTTCTCCCATTCTGCAGGTGTCTTTCCACTTTCTTGATAATGTCCTTTGATGCACAAAAGTTATTAATTTTAATGAAGTCCAATTTGTCTATTTTGTTGTTGCTTGTACTTTTGGGGTCATATATTAAAAACCATTGCCAAATCCAAGGTCAAGAAGATTTACTCCTGTGCTTTCTTCTAAGATTTTTATGGTTTTACCTCTTATATTTAGGTGGTTGATTCATTCTGAGTTAACTTTTGTATGTGGTGTGAAATAGGGGGCCCAACTTCATTCTTTTCCACACCAAGGAACTTTTAAGTCGTTTGATCCAAATCCTTCATTTTACAAATGAGAAAACAGGCTTGGGGAGGTGAAGGGACAAAACAAGTTTATAGCAGACACAAGACTGAGGTTCGCAAAGCCTGACCCCGAGTCTACCACGTCACACTGACTCTGCTGTTACTGCCCTGGGTCAGAGGCCTTTGCCATATTCACAGAGCAAAGAGTAGTGGCCATGTGATTTTTGGAGCACTCTCTCAAGTTAGATTTCCAAACATGAAAATAAATAACAATTCTAAAGGTAATTTTATACAGTCCAGTGTATCAACTCTGTGGTATCTAAGTCTAAATGTTATTTTTTGGAGGTGTCATACATGAATCAACTTTCAGGATTTTATATTCCTGAATCAGGTGGGAAATAGCTTATCTTTTCTATAATTAATCTTGAATAAATGTGAGTAAAATTGTCCCTAAAAAAGTTCTCATGTAAATTTGGATACATGAAACTAAATAAAAGATATTGGAGCAAACGCAGATTCTCTTGACAAGGGGAGACCCATAGAACCTTATAAGGACCCTTACAGCAGACACCCCTTGGGCCCCATTTTGGCCTTCCTGGCCCACCTTTTCTGCCAGGCATTGTTGTAGCAATCTGCTTCCCACGGGTGTAACCTGACAGCACTTTGCTTCAGCTGTACTAGGTACGCCTCGCCTTCTGCTCTGAGACATCTCTGATGCTGGTACAGGAGGCCTGCAGGCATCCACTTGGTATTCCAGATGCACAAACCTGGAAGTGCAAGAGAATTAATACCCCGAGGGACAACCACTGACCAAAGGAACCAAAGTGGGAGAGGGACGCAGAGCCAAGACATAAACACTCCTCTTTTCCATCCCTTCAGCAAACAAATCTGAGGTGTACCCTACATGGCTCTTCAGAGGGTCCGCAACGGGACTCAGGTCCAGCTGCCCACAGTAGTGTCCCGCTCAATAGCACATCTTTGTGTTGTGTTGTCTCTCACTGTGACACTATTTCCAGTCCCCCCACTCCTATTTCCTGGGATCATTTCCCCAAATAAACTCTCTCCATAAAAGTCCTTGTCTCAGGCTTTGCTTTCTGAAGGGAAGCCAGGCTAAGACACACCTCAGGATAGGCACTGTGATTATCCCCATTTTACAGATGAGGAAACAGAGGATCAGAGAGTTTCGAAAACTTTTCACGGGCACGTAGCTAGTAAATGATAAAGCAAAGAATTACACCCATCTGATTTCAGAGCCCAAGATTAACATTACACTCTACTCTCTCCAAGGATGGTTGGTGTTTACACCTCTCCCATTGTCTCACTATCCCAGAAGGAGCCAAGTCTCTGCAAACTCATCCTGAGTTCAAAGCCTCCCCTTTGTGCCCAGCCCTCCCAGCCTCTTCTACCTTCTGCAGGATGTCATCCCAACTGCAGGAGGTCCAAACTCTAATGCCTCCCACAGCTGTCTGGTAACAGGAATACTGGCTAACATTTATCGAGCTCTTCCTATGTGCTAAGCACTGTCCTGAGTCTTTTACATGTATCAGCTCACTTAATTCTCACTACAACCCCATAAAGTAGGCACTGCTATTATCCCATCTTACCAATGAGGAAACGGAGGCAAATGAAGTTAGGTAACTTGCCAAAGACCCGCACTTTGAAGAAGTGGACCCAGCCATCTAAGCTAGACGGTATGACTACAGAAACAGTGCTCTCAGTTGTTGCCTCCAGGAGAATGCAGATGAGTGAAGCTGGCTGACTAAAGTACAATAGGGAATGGTGGGTACTGGGGCAAACTGGGGAGCACTTACTACTAAGAGCGGGAGGGGGCATGAGGAGGCAACAAGCTACTCAGCTGCAGTTGATGGTTGCCTACAAGCAATTTCAGTCTTCTGATCTTTTAAGGAATCTAAAAATTCAGATTTTATATAAAGTCTTGTAATTTGTTTAAGACTGTTGACTCATTCATATTTGATTACTTTGTGCAAGACAAACCAAATAGATCTATCCATCAGACTTAGCCCTCTGGATACCAGCTTGCAAACTCTGCTTAGCTATTTGGAATTTAGCGCTTTAAGTTCCATCTTTTCACAAAATATAGCATCATTGTCACAAAGTACTGGCATTGGAGTCTCTAACTTTTGGAAAAGATAAGATTAGCCAGGAAGAGTGATCTAGTGGGATCACTTTCATTATCATAAACCACCTGGAGCAATTGCTTCTAATATAACCAGTCAACTGGATATTGTATTTTGATGGAATATTTGGTCACAGAGATTGATGCTGGCTTATAAAACTTAGTAATGGAATAAAGTTCTTAGTAATGGAATAAAGATAAAATATTCTACACCAGTTATATAAATCTAGTCTTTACATTTTGTAGCTGGACAAAACATTGTATTTTTTATAATATTTCATTCTGATTGAAAACACTAATACATAATGTTCATTTTAGAAAATTTGAAAAATACAAAAAGAGATTAAGAATATAATTTGTTATTAGTGCTGTGGAGTGGTTCCGACTCTTAGCAACCCTGTATACAGCAGAGCAGAACCCTGCCTGGTCTTTGCGCCTTCCTCTCATCTTCCAACATTATATCAGACAATGCTCTGCTGCTATTCATGGGGGTTTTGTGGCCAATGATTTTGTGGCCAATTATTTTGGAAATGGGTTGCCAGGTCCTTCTTTCTAGTCTGTCTTAATCTGGAAGCTCCACTGAAACCCGTCCACCATGGGTGACCCCGATGGTATTTGAAATATCCGTGGCATAGTTTTCAGCATCACGGCAATATGGAGCTGCCACAGTATGACAATGGACAGACCGGTGGTGTGGTTCCCTGAGTGGGAAATGAACCCGGGCCACAGTGGTGGGAGCACAGAATCTTACCCAGTAGACCACTAGGGCTGGCTTAAGAATATAATAATCATTTGTAATCTTCCTGCTCAGAGATAATATCAACATTTGGGTATGTCTCCTTCCAGTCTTTTTTTCTAGACAAAGAATAATTTTTATAGATGGGTCTCAAAGGAATTCGAAGCTTTTGAAGAATTTGATTATAGTATGATATAGACTCAAACTGAAGAAGTTCAATTCTGCTGGTTCAAAGCCACTTAAAGTGGTTTTCATGTTTTCACATTTGTATAGCATAAGCATTTTCAGATTGCTTGAAGTAACATTTTACCCCTGTCTTTTCCCTTGCTTTCAGTTTTCTAACATTACTTTTCAGCATTAAATTAACTTTTTCATATATATTTTAAATTAAAATAAATTTTGTGAGGTTCTTTTGAGAATTTTTTGACAACCATAAGTTAGACTTGTGGTTATGCAAAATAAAAGTAACTCAGAAAGGGCCCAGGACTGGGAATTCCTCCCATGGGATATAATAAAAGTGTCTGAGTGAAGACTTTTTCCAGTATGTAAAAGCACTTCCAGGAGCAAAGCATTTTGTGAAGCTGTGTTAATCCTCTCAGGCCACCTCACTATTGCAAGTGTTGATGAGGCAAAAACTAACCTACTAGATAAGACCTTAGCAGCCTAAGATTCCATACAGTCCTGTAGTAAATGCTGTTTTTGTTACCTTAATCCATTTCCCTCTTTCTCTCTCCTAACAGGACCTTAATTTTCAATCAGATGTTCACCTGATCATATTTATTCTAAGCCAATCTCTTGTTGACTATTATTGATCCAGCAGAGGGGGTGAGACCTATGTGGTCCAATCAGATGGAAGGGAAGATTTAATTCCACAGCTGGGGAAAGGTTTCTTTCACTCCTGCTGCACCCAAACAATGGAACAAGAACTCTAGATTGCCACTAGCAATGAAATCGCTACCAAGAGTGAAATTGCGTTAGGCTACGGATGAAGCAGAAGACAGCAGAGTGGAAACATGCACAGATTCTGGGTTCTTGAGAGTCCATGGAGCCTCAGAACATACCACATCTGAGGCCTGTCCAACTATGGACCCCTAGTTCTGCAAGGTAATACCTTTCCTTATTGTTTTAGTCAGTTTCACATGAGTACTTTCTGTTACTTGCAGCTGAAAGCATCCTAACTGGTACAAGCTCTACAGAGCTCAGTTTCTTTCCAAGCTTTGAGGTGTTATAACTGGTCCTATATTATCCAGAATTTAAATGGACAGAAACTATTCTTTATTTTTGTTTTTGGTATAAAAAACGCACATCCTGATAAGCAAGAGCATACTAGGAATTCAGTTTTAAGAAATTCACCACCAACAGGGTGAATTTCACATATGTAAATTACACCTCAATAAAGCTGACTTTTAAAAATAAAATAAATTTTAAAATATCACCACCAACAAAAAAATTTCTGTGTGTCAGTTAGGATTGTGTTTAATTACTCAATAATGGCATCAAGGACTTGGGCTCTTTCTCTTTCAATTCTGCCATCCTTAGTATTCAGCCTCTGGGGCTGGGGCAGGCCCTATGGAGCAATGGAAATTGAACAAATGAAGGCTCTGCTAGCTAAGGAAAAGAGAGAGGGGAGGAATGGCTTTTATGCAGGCAAGGGATGGTGGCTACTACAGTCAGTCCTGAGTTTATTGTGCATTCACTCCAATTTCCTAAATCTATGTTTACGTCTCAGTAATATTAAATACAATTATATTATGACTGTCATTGCCATCATGCAAAGATCTTAAATCACATATTAAGAAATTAAGGAAGTAGTACACTTAAAAGATGAATGGATTAAAATTATGGAATCTCAGAGAATCACATCAACTTTTTGTTACCTATTGAAGAGTTGACACATACCAAGCTTAGAATCACCTAAAATCCTGAGGTCTTTTTAAATGAAAGTTGCTATTAATTCATGACTCCCTTCAAATCTTTGTTTAACCATTTCAAAGGTCCAACTTTTTTTGATAAGGTTAATTAATTAGTGTTTGTAACCTCCTAAAGTACACAAAACCCAGTCAAAATCTTGTTTATTTAGATTAGTTATATAAATTACAAATAAACCTGCAAGCAACATGGGCAAATCTCAAAAATATGATGTCGGGTGAAAGAAGTCTAACACAAAATAGTGCATACTGTATGAATCCAATATTTGAAGTCCAAGAGCAGACAAAATTAATTTTTAATGATAATAATCAGAAGAGTTGTGAGGCCGGAAAGACTGACTACAAAGGGACAAAGGAACTTTCTTGGGAGATGAAAATATTCTGTGTTTTATTTTGGGTGGTCTACAAGAATGTATACAATCATCAAAAGTCATCAAACTGAACACTCAAGATCTCTGTATTTTAATTGATGGTAATTATACTTCAATAAAAAAAACATTTAAAATAAAGAATAAATTTGCACAGTCAGGAACTACCTAAATGGCCATCAAGAGGTGACACAAGTTATGGCATATCCACACACTGAAATAGTATACAGCTTTCAAAAAGAATGAGGCAGTTCTGGAAAACTGGACAGCCACATGGAAAAGAATGAAACTGAACACTATCTTACACCATATACAAAAATTAACTCAAAATGGATCAAAGATTTGAACATAAGATCTGAAACTATAAAACTCCTAGAAGAAAACATGGGCAGTGAGCTCCTTGACATTGGTCTTGGTGATGATTTTTTGGATTTGACACCAAAACCAAAGGCAACAAAAGCAAAAATAAACAAGTGGGACTACATCAGACTAAAAACTTTCTGCACAGCAAAGGAAGTGGTCAACAAAACAAAAAGACAACCCACCAACTGGAAGAAAATATTTGCAAATCATATATCTGATAAGGTGTTAATTTCCAAAGTCTATAAAGAACTCATACAACTCAATAGCAAAAAAAAAAAAAAAAAAAAACAACTCGATTGAAAAATGGGCAGAAGATCTGAACAGATATTTTTCCAAAGAATACATACAGATGGCCAACAGGTACATGAAAAGATGCTCAACATCATTAATCATCAGAGAAATGCAAATCAAAACCACAATGAGATATCATCTCACACCTGTTAGAATGGCTATCATCAAAAAGACAAGAAATAACAAGTGTTGGCAAGGATGTGGAGAAAAGGGCATCCTTGTGTACTGTTGGTGGGAATGTAAATTGGTGCAGCCACTATGGAAAAAAGTATGGAGGTTTCTCAAAAAATTAAAAATAGAACTATCATATGATCCAGCAATTCCATTCCGAGTATTTATCTGAAGAAAACGAAAATACTAACTCAAAAAGATATATGCACCCCCATGTTCATTGAAGCATTATTTACAATAGCCAAGACATGGAAACAACCTAAGTGACCATCAGTGGATGAATGGATAAAGAAAATGGGGTATATGTACACAATGAAATATTCTTCAATCACAAAAGAGAAGAAAATCTTGCCATTTGCAGCAACGAATGTACCTGTGGGTGTTAAGCCAAGTGAAATAAGTCAGACAGAGGAAGACAAATAACATATGATCTCACTTTTATATGGAATCTTAAAAAAAACAAGGAACTGATAGATACAGAGAACAGATTGGTGGTTGCCAGAGGCGGGGGTAGGGGGTGGGTGAAACGAGTGAAGGGAGTCAAAATGTACAAACTTCCAGTCATAAAATAAACAAGTCCTGGGGATGTAATATACAGCATGGCGACTATAATACTATATTCTATATTTGAAAGTTGCTAAGAGAGTAAATCTTAAGAGTTCTCATCACAAGAAAAAAATTCTGTAACTATATATGGTGATGATGTTAACTAGACTTATTGTGGTGATTATTTTGCAATACATACGAATATTAAATCGTTATGTTGTACACCTGAAACTAATATAATGTTATATGTCAATTATACCTCAACAACAACAAAAAAGTAAAATAAATAAATAAATGTTATTATGGGGGCTGACCCTGGTAGCATAGCAGTTAGGTTCACGTGTTCCACGTTGGCAGCCCAGGGTTCGCCGGTTTGGATCCTGGACACGGACCTGCTCACCGCTCATCAAGCCATGCTGAGGCGGCCTCCCATAGAGAAGAGCTCCAACTCCACAGCTATGACATACAACTATGTACTGGGGTTTTGGGGAGAAAAAAGAAAAAGAGGAAGATTGGCAACAGATGTTAGCTCAGGGCCAATCTTCCTCAAAAAATAAAATAAAATAAATTAGAACTTGCAATTTCTATTCCACTTCAATAATTAAAATAAATAAATGTTATTAGTTTTCTAAAAAAAATTTTGTAACTATGTGTGGTGACAGATGTTAACTAGACATACTGTGGTGATCATTTTGCAACATATATAAATATTGAATCATCATGTTGTACACCTAAAACTAATATGTTATATGTCAATTATATCTACATTAAAAAAAATGAGGTAGATCGATCTGTACTGAGATAAGATGATCTCCACGTTAAGCCTTTAAGTTCAAAAAGTAAGATATGTTGTCATTCGTGTATGTTTATTTGTGTATGTTTGTACTTGTGTAGAACTACTGTGGTTGGACACACACACCAGTAACAACAGTTTTCTCTGGGGAGAGAGATAGGATAGAAGGGGGCATGTGGAGTGAAAGACTGTATATGGTATATATTTTTGGAAAGAAAAATCAACCTTAATGTATTATTTCAAGGTACAGTTTAGTTGTAATTACAAGGCCTTAAATTACTGATACAGGCCATTGTTGGATGTTATAACAATTCTTGCATAGGGGCAGCCAGATGTAAGGCAGATATGCTGGAATTATCTGCTGGGTTGGGTCTATGTGAAAACTCCGCCACGGACAGTCTGATTACTTCTAAGTCCGGAGCTGAAGGAAATTTTTCTTCACCATTTGCCAAGTGGTATAAATATCATTTCAGGTAAAAGTTACTGGACTCCCAGGGATCCCTCCTTCTAACTCTGGTCTAATACTTTGAAACATTTAAGTCCTTCGTGGACTGGTCGTAAAGCAGCTGTAGAAAAGGACAGCCCAATGTCTTTGCGTTTGGGCAAACATAAGGCTTACAAAAGAGCCTGGTTTTTTTGACAAGCACACTTATTTGGTAAAGGTTAGCCTATCTTGCTCTGGAATGGTAAATCCTCTTCACTCTGGAGAAAAGGTCTCCTTCATCTCAAAACCAGCTCTCAGTGACCCACAAAAGCAAACAATAGGAACAACCACCAATTAGGAACCATCGGGTGATGGTTCATTTTCTGGGGTGAACAGCTGACCTTGGTTGTTGCTGTTGGGTTAGGGTATGTCTTCATAAGGACTCATTTCACTGTATATCTCTGAACTATCAAAATATGTTACCATGTGCGTATATATTACCTACTTAAATAAATTAATTAAATTAAAAAGAGTAAAGATACAGAGCAAGAGTTAAGAAAAGGCAAAAGCTATTGGCAGTAATTAAGGCAATCCAGATATTGGCATGGAGTGAAACTTATCCACCTGGCCTGCCAATCAGCCCTCCTCGGGACAGATACACCACCTGTCCATCCACACCTCTCAGTTGGCACTCACTGCATCCTTTCTGAGATCTTGATTCATTTTCTCTGTGCATATGGTTTATCTTCATGGCTAGATTGTAAGTGACCTTGAGAGTAAGCACCTTATACAATTTTTTGAAACCTACCCATCCCCCACAAATAGTTGGCAGCTGGATAAATATTCAATCATTAAAGTAAGTAAGTAATAAGTGTGAAGGTTTTATCTCAATATGCAAAGTCATTGCTAATTATCATGTGAGACAATGGTGACCCAAAGAGGTTCCAACCAGTTGAGTTTTTTTTTAAATTTTTGCTGTTATAGTTCAATATTACATTGATCTGACTCATTTAAAAAACATATTATCCCCAACATTTGGAAGTAAAATGTGTGTAAATCAAATCTCATTTTGCATTCCAGGAGCTCATTATTTAAAATGTGTACCTCGCTGTTTTTTTTAATAGATATAATACTCCCACCAGTAATATTGTAATATTTTTGTGATATGAATAATCATAGTATAATTAAACTGTTTCCTAAATTCAAAAGTCTGGGTCATATATTTTCTAAAGTAAGCTTCAGCTGTGCTTGGATTAATACCAAAATGACTTTTTCTGGGTCATACACTGAAATCCTAACTTATTCTCCTTTTTATTTTTATTATTGGATGAGGGTGAATGCAATTACTAGAGGGGAAAGGAGATGGGATTATAAAAGACAAAGGCATAATCCTAGAATATTGGAAAAACGGAGGCCCAGGAGCTTTGTACAACAATGAAGGGAAGAGAAAGACTGTCCCCGGGAGAAAAGAGGTCACTTTCCCTAGAAGTAAGGAGGCAAGAGGGCTGGGTAGGCTGGGGAGGGGAGGCAAGGAAAGAACAGAAAGTAAACAAGCTTTTGAATGTAAAGAGGGTTGAAATCAGGAGAAAATAGTAAAATGGTTGAGAGACGGGCTACGTCAGGGCTGAGAGATTGTACACTTCTGAACACGAAAGGGAATCTTGAATTTGAGGTTTTTCTCAAATAGGACACATCTTTACTTAGAAAACCACGGGAAACAGTGGTCCCATGGAGGCTGAGTGCCACACCTGCCCTGTCTCTGCCCAGAACAAATACAACACTCCTATGAAGTTCACCACTTGGGAGTTGACCCTTAGATGCCTTTGGTTTTGTCTTTTTTTTTCTTAAGGCAGGTTTTTTGCTTGTTTCTTGTTTATTTACCACATATGTACACCGGAGAATTGATCTGAAGTACCAGAACAAACCATTTCCTAGACCCCTGTGACAGCTCGTAAGGAAGTAGTTTCCCCAGGATGGCTCCCACCTCCATCTTGCTCTCTGGCACTAATGCAGGATCAGGGGATGTGGGGAGGGAAAGGAACCACTACTTACTTACCTTGTTCATTGTCTCTCTTCCCTCACTGGAATGTGAGCTCCATGTGGGCAGATTGCTTCTGCTTTGAACACTACTACATGTATCCCCAGCACCTAGCACAGTGCCTGGTACATGGTGGACACTCAATAAGTATTTGTTAAATAAATGAACGAATTGGCTTTGAGCCTATCCTCTTGCTTTCCGATAGGAACGGCCGGATTCAGAGGATGGAGAGAAGGAGAGTGTCAAGCACTGTGCTATGCTCTTTACATAAGATATCTCATGGTTGAGAATTGACCTAAGCCAACTCGTCATTCAACAGTCACTGGTTATTCTGGTAAGTATTAGTACCTCTGGTCACTGAGGTGGATAAAAGGCATCAATTCCCTCTCCTCCAACATCCCCCAACACACCATGTAGTAAGGTGATGTGTTACAATGACAGCATATCCTAGACCAGCTTCTTATTAAAGTATCAACATTTAGTAGCAGGCAGGCACAAAACAGTCATACAGCCTGTTCTTGTAAGCATAGAGCAGCCTCACTTCTTGTCCTCGGGCCTTTGAACTGCATCTTGCATGACAGGCTCACTCACAGGCTTTCCAGGGCATACTGACTGGTGGATCAGCCAGCCTTCTGAATGCATCGCAGGACAGAGCCCTCTGTGAAGTGAGAGGCAGACACGAGACCAGTCAGAGCTCAGGATGGAGATGCAGCTCTGAAGGTTCCAGGATTCTCACTCTTCCTTCAAGCAGGGCAGTGGGGCCTGCTAAAACTTTCCAGCCAAACTCGTATCTTAAACACTAATGTCACCAATGGGAAAAAATTGTGTTACATCCTTACACCAGTTCATGAACCTTCTGGTGTGTATTTTGTTAATGATACTTGAAATGCTTAAACAGCCACCTCTGAGGTGGGGATTCCTGATTAGGTTCTTTAGATACTAAATAACCATCCCCACCCCTTCCCTCCCTCCACTGAAGGAAAAAGTTAATTTATACATACACATACGTTTATCCTGAGGTACTGTAGATTACCACATACACCATGCAACTCTCTCTACACCCTTCTGGAGTAAAAATCAGAACAGCAAATGCTCATAAAGCACTTATGACGTGCTCAGCCTTGTTCAAGGACCTGTGCCCTCATAGAACCTTCACAACAACTCCACTTTTCATCCTGATTTGACAGATGTGGAAGCTAAACCCCAGGGAAGTGAAGTGACACATCCAACGTCATGCCGCTGATAGGTGGAGTCAGGATTCAAACCCGCTGTAGAGTTTCATAGCCCACACTCTTAACCACTATATTCTGCTACATTTCCTTCTGAAACTAAGAATTATTGGAATATTACAAGTATTTAGAGTCCTCAACATTTCTTTATCCCTTTTATGCTTTGAAGGTAAATGTGTTAGCTGACAACTGCCATAGAAGTTTCGGGCACTGAGCAAGTTTGAGCAAATTCGCACAAGGGCGCCAACTCAGGAGTTATAAAAATATCCTACAGATTGCATTATCTTTTTCATCTCAAATGGAAACTTGACTTTTGAGCCTCTGAAGAAGAAATAATATTCTTACCATTTCTTAACCACATTTTAAAGTGGAAAAATATCAATGAAAACTTCAGGTCTGCTAAATTTAGTGGCTAAAATGTTAATATTTGGTATATTTGGAAAGTAACAACTCTGAGGCAGCTTTCCACTTTTTCATGCTGAAATTAGCCACCAGGAAATACCACAAAGACTCTTCAAGTGACTCATTACTGCTGAGGAGATAAGAATGTGGGCTTTGGATTCAGCAAGACTGGGTTGGAAGCCCAGCTCCACCACTACATGCACATCTTTGTGCAAGCTACTTCATCTCCCTAAGTTTCAGTTCATTTATGAAATGGAAGTAATGGGGAGATGTGTGTCTAGCCCATGACTGACCATAACACATAGCAGTAATTATTAGAATGTTAATTATTCCAGGGCAATTTGCATTTATTTGACACTCCTGAGGACAAATAGCCTCCAAGTCACAAAAGAAAGAAGAATCTCCTTGACTTTTCAAATTGCCCTCCCTAGAAAGCCACTCATCTCCTGCTTATAGTATACATATTTTGAGAACTCTGGTTACTGGTATATAATCACTCAACTTAGCTGGGTTGGAAGCTGGTTTACGCCGCAGGCAAGTTCCATTAACCCTATTAATGTAATCAGACAGGACAAGTCAAACTCAGGCTGTTCTCTCTGGTTGACCCTTCCATCTCCTGTGAAGATGTCATTTTAAATAGCTAAAGGGCTGCTTTGTGGTTGTAAGAGGTAGACTTCTGGTTCAGGAGGCAGAACGAGAACCAGCAGGTGGGAATTTCCCAGGGATAGATATGGACTCAATGAAATAGTAATTGGTGATCTCCCTGTTACTGGAAGCATGCAAGGAAGCTTGGTGATTACAGGCCAAGATTGGTGGAGAGGTTATTTTTCTTTCGGTTGAACACAGGACTGGATAATAATGATGAAAAGAGTAATAAAAATCATGGCTTCCATTTATTGAGCCATGTGCCAGCACTGTGCTAGATGCTTTGCATATTTTAGTTTATTTAATCCTCATAGGATCTTTCCAATTTTACAGAAGTATCCTTTTTAAACATTACTAAACCAAAGCTCAGAGAACTTAAATTATTTATTGAATCTCACATGTTATTTCAAAATTTCAGGTATTTAACATCTACTTGTTATAAAGTCATCCAGGAGAACAATGAAACTGTTTATTGAAGATAAAAAAATTATATCTGAAGTTATGAATGACAGATATCATCTAATATCAGCCTCAGCATCTGAATTATATATTTTTTATTTTGTTTCTCGTGCACAGTACTGTAAATGTGCAGTGTTTTCACTGTCCTCTGATATCTATGAATATTCTTCAGTTGGACTAATTCAGAAGTTGGAGAGACGATCAGGACATTTTGTTTGAAGTTTGAATTATTACCAGTATCTAACAACCCCATGCCTGCCTTATCATAAGAGAAGTCAGACAAGAAGGGCCCAAAGCTTAGGGAAACTGCTGAAACAATCTATGATATGATATGATTATCACATGACAGTTACTCACTCAACAAAGTCTCTTTCTGAGAGGTGGTAGAACTTGTTGGCTAGGAGCATAAAGTTTGACATGAGGTAGCTCAGCTCCACCACTGACTAGTAAATTGACCCTGAGCAAGGTTCTTAAGCTCTTTCAGCCTCACTTCTACAAATAAGGATTGTCATGAATTGACCAAGTCAATCTGGTTGTTTACAATTATGAAGTTCTTTTGACAAGATGGAGGTAACCTCTGCGGGGCAGAAGTAGGTCTTCCTCCCTGGACACAGGAAGTATGTTACGGTGACCAAGTTCTGCCATATTTAAGAGCACTTTTTAAATAGTCATTCAATCTTATTTTAAGTAAGCCCAGGGAAGTGCCAACTCTCTGCCCTTTTAGATGCTTTGAAAGCACCTTGCATGAAAGCTTCACTTCAGGCAGGTGCAGCAATATTCCAGCAGCAAGACTCAGCCAAACTTCTAGTCAGTCAGGCTACATATGCCTCCATTAAATGGCTGTCCCCAGAAGAAATCAGAATCCTAAGCACAGGTTACCACTCAAAGGGTGTAGGCTATTGGGCTACCTAGGTTTCAAGGGCAAGAATCTCTATTCAGTATTTCTAGTCAATTCATTCTTTCTTGAACACTATTCATTTCTCCAATGAAATGTCATTTCTAACATCCATTATGCTAATTAGAAAACCTTCTGGTGTCGATCAGAAATACTGGCAGTGGAGTTGGAGTTTTGAATTAGAGTCTTTAAAATGCTAACTAAACCCCCAACTTTATATTTTCATTTAGGAACTAAAAATGTTAACTAATGCCCCCAAGATAGAGATTAAAGTTAACACACACTACATTGAAGTATTTTAAAGTTACTTACAGATAATATAACAGGAGTAAAGGTACCCCCCGCAGGGATGTCCGTGAGAATTAATAATAGCTAATATATATTGATTGCTTACTACGTGCCAAGTACTATATTCAATGTTTATGTGCCTCTTCGCATTGAATCATCATAAAAACACTGTGAGGGAGACATTATTCATCAACTTGTAATTAAATAATCAAATAAATAGTCAAATATTCAGTTAGGATTATTCCTGGTGCATAATAAGCATGCAATGAGTGGTAACTATTCTTATTTTGCAGGTCTGATTATTGTGTTAACCTACAGCCCACGTCACTGCATCAATGGTCTCTAATGTGTTAAATTTGGCATGTTGCACATTTGGATGGATGTGTAATTTTTTGAAGTCTCAGGTTTTTTAAATGTTGACAAATTTTGTGTGCGTGTGTGAGGAAGCCTAGCCTTGAGCTAACATCCATTGCCAATCCTCTTCTTTTTGCTGAGGAATATTGGCCCTGGGCTAACATCCGTGCCCATCTTCCTCTACTTTATATGGGACGCCGCCACAGCATGGCTGACGAGTGTTGCGGCAGTCTGCGCCCGGGATCCGAACCTGTGAACTCCGGACCACTGAAGCGGAGCGTGCAAACCTAACTGCTATGTTACCAGGCCGGCCCCAACAAAGATTTTTAAAATGAAATTTGAATCAAACGTTTGTGGAGTTCCTGAAGCATTTCCCTCCGTGAGATCCCAGTTTGAGACCATTGGCCCGAATGACTGGCAGCCATCTAGGGTTCTTTCCAGCATTCAGTCTGTGATTCAATTATCACTAAGAGCAAAAATCTAAGATCTGCAGAAGCCCTACCTTCCAACCAGTGAACAAAATCCAGCTACTCTTTATTCTAAATTCCAATCAATGTAGAAACATGATGAATAAGATGAATCATTATGGTCGTCACTCACATTTTTCTTCTCATTGAATAAACATGATTATTTGCAGTTTGCAAGTCATCTCTCTCTTTATGCTTTGTGGGTTCCTGGCTTTAAACATTAAAGCAATTTCATAAAGTTTCCTGATCTATATTTTTCAAGGAATCATATGCTGCTTACTCACAAGACTAGCCAAAGCATCATGACGGGAAGGACACACCTCGCCATAGGGCTTCTAACTGCAGATCAGAAGCTTCCAGGTTTGAAGCCAATACTTTTAGTAGCCTCCTGATCGTTGTCTTGTCTTCTCTCCGTTCTTTTTCTGGAACTGGAAGTTGTAATTCTTTCCTTCTTGAATCAGACTGGACCACTAAAGTAACAGGAATGAGTGAAGCCAAGAGAAATAACTTCCTTCAGAGGAGTGTAGACATCAGTGTAAAAAGAAAAACAAAGATAGCTTCAAAAAAGCCACAGAATGGGCACTTTCCTGAAAGCGGAAGCATATGACAAAATTTTTAAAAGGTCTGACTGAATAGCTGGGTCTCTGGGGGGAATTAAAAGCTAAGAGGCCTGGATATCACAACAAACTGTGAGTAGATCCAGAAGACACAGAGACAGCAAAACACTGAAGGCAACCAGCACACCCAGAAGGGAAAGCTAATTCAAAACCATAGCCATCATTACCTAGAGCAAGTGCCCATCTTAAATTTTCAGAGGAAGGTTATAAAAATCACTTAATTTAAAATAAAGTGTACCTTTTGATGTGAAAATATATAAACCCTGGAGCAAAAAAAGGTAATACAATTAATTTTTAGATCAAATTTTGAATGAAGGGGAATATTTTGCATCTGTTTGTCAAATTTGCAAACATTAACAAGCAATTAATGGCTCCTAAACCCAATAAAGTCATTACTAAGCTAATAAAGACAATCGTAACCAAGATCCACAGTTTGTCAACCTAAAGATGGAAAAGCGTGAATTAGCTAAATGAAGTCAGATGATGGATTAAAAAACAAAAAATAAAAAACCCACTACTCTCATTAACGGAGAAATTAAGAAAACTGTTATCAACTTCTGCCGTTTTCTGTCACCTCAGGCCATCTCTGATCCCCCTCTTATCTGTTGATTGCCTTACTTCGATTACAAGGCAGTGAGGCAGGACCCATCTCGTGTCTCCATTCCATGGTGAGCATTTCCCTGGCATTAAATGGAATACAGTCTGTGGTTCATTAGTTCATTCATCCAGCAAATGATTACTAAATGCATATTGAGAGCAAAGCATTGATTTGAGTTTGCTAGTTAGACAAAGATGAAAAGATGGGACCCCTGCCCCTGGAGGAGTTAACAGTCCAGTGAGGAACACATACATCAAAATAATTACAATACAATATGCATAATACACAAAAATAATTGCAATGCAGAGGACCTTTGGAAAAGGTGCAATGGGAGCTGAAGGGAAGGACCCAAGGCTCCTGGGGAGGAGGTCGAGTTTCGGCTGAGAGTTAATGGCTGAGAAGAGGTTTGCTGTGAACCGTGCTGTGAACCGACCAAAACCCATTGGGTCATACACAACTCTTACATTCAATTTGCTAAATAATCACTGCTGAAGAAGTTTGAGGCAGGTGAGAGTTAGCTACTCCCCCAGTCTTACTGCTATCATGAAAGCAAGCCTCAGAAAAAAATCTGCCAAACATACAGCATTCATTAAAGAAATAGTCATTAACAAGGAAACACTAAGTAGCTCTTGTTGGTTAAATGAAGTGGCAACTCTCTGTCCTTTTGAGGCAGGATTCTATTGGCCTTAGAGTTGGCATCAGGTAACCATAAATCCTCCTCAACCAACGGCTGAACATGGGATCATTTAGGAATTCAGCTTCAAGAGCCATCCCTACAAATGCAAGCTATAGCCCTCCTAATTCTTATACTCTGTGCATGCTAGAGTGAAAAGTGCCTCTGAAATATTTTAGCCAATCCACATTTCTTTAATACCTTTAATTTCACCAATGAAAATCCATTTTAAATACGAGTCTTGCTATTTAAGAAGCCATCAATTTCACCAATGGAAAAAAACGTCAGACATTCACTATGCTAATTTGCCCAACCTCAAGCGTTGATCAAGATCTGGCTACCAGGAGCACTTGCAGTAAACTGTCTAGAGCTGCACTGTCCAATATGTTAGCCACTAGCCACGTGTGGCTATGGAGTGCTTCAGCTAGGCCAAACTGAGATGTTCTATAAGTGTGAGATACACACCGCAACTGGAAGACTTCGTACAAAACAAACAAATCACACACAAAAAAGTAAAATATCTCATTAATAATTTTATACTGGTTACATGTTGAAATAACATTTTGTATATATTGGGTTAAGTAAAATATATTATAAAAATTAATTTCACTTGCTTCTTAACTTTTTTAAAGTAGCTGTTTGCAAAGTTAACATTAAATGTGTGGCTTACATTATATTTCTATTGGACATAGCTGCTCTAGGGTATAGAATATAGAATTTCAAATTAGAATGCTTGCTGGTCTTTCCTGGACTATGCATTTCTGGTGAAAATGCCAGTAGCCTGAGGTATGGTTGTATATAACTTAAGTGGCACATCCAGAAGATCAAACTGTATATGCAGAATTGTTTTAAAGAAATCTATTTATTTGCTTATTGATTGCCTAACAAGACAGATAAAGTCTGTACTGACGTGGGGATTTATCTTCTCTCTGAGATAGACAGAAAGTAAAGAAATAAATAACAAAAAATCAGAAAATCATAAGTGCTGTGCAGAGAGTTAAAATGGTGTGATGTGCTGAGTGAGTGGGCAGCTACTTTAAACTGGATAGTCAGAGAAGGGCTCTCTGAGAAGATGACACTGAATGACTCAAAGGAGCCAGATATGCAAAGACAGAGATTGGGGGCAGGGGGTGGTCAAGGCTGGGGGAACAGCTAATGCACAAGCTCAAATATGAGAATGAGCTTGGTTTGAAGAGAAAGTGAATAATGCATAAAGATATTATTAAGACCATGGTATTCGATAAGATCTCCTAGGGAGAGAATGTAGATGAAGAAGGAGAAGGGGCCCAGCTTCAAGCCTTGGAGAGCTCACATATTTAGAGGTTGAGTAGAAAAGGAGACATCCACAAAAGGGAAGAAGAATCAGGGAATTTGAAGGAATAACTGGGAGAGTGCGTTGTCACAGAGGTCAAAAGCAAGACTGTTTCAAGAGAAGCAAGTAGTTGTGTTGGAAGTGTACTGCTGAAGGGTCGGGTAAGCGAAGAGCAGTGATTACTGAATTCTACTGCCCAGAGGCCATTGGGCATTTCACAAAAGCAGTTTTATTGGGCACTGGGAATGGAACCCATCAAGAATAGGTTGAGGAGAGAATGTGAGGCAATAAGTGGAGACAAAAGCTGTAGTCAGCCCTTTCAAGCAGTTTTTCTGTGATGGGAAAACTGTTGGGTCTGAGGAACAGCAGAGATGGCTGAATGCAGGTAACATTGAGCATGTTATTGCTGTCAGGGAGAGGGAGCAAAAGTAGATGGATGAAGTCACAGGGCAAAGGGCATCTTGTGCTGTAATGGAGAGGAGGGAAACTACTGAAGGATATTGAGCGGAGGAGCATAGTGATCAGATATGAGTAGAAAGGGGAGAGGAGGGAGGACAGTAGGGGGTTTTGACTGTAGGAGGCAGGGGTCTTCCGTGTACATACTCCTTGTCATTGGGGAAGTCCACAGACCTCATGGAAAGTTCTCAAGGATGGTTGTTAAGGAGAGTCAGCAGTGCAAAAGTCCTTTGTAGATGCAGGTCAATTCACCAAAAACCAATCTACTTAAAGTCAATTCACCAAAACTCAATATGCCAAATGACCAATTCGCTTAATTCACCAAATTTTTCAATTAACCAAAAAGTTTTTATGGAATCCTCTGAAAGCTAATTTGCTGAAAGCCAAACTGCTAAAACGAAACTGCTAAATGGCCGGCCCACTAAATCATCAATTCATCAGCCATTCTACATCATAAAGTTTATAGTGTAAATGGTAAAATGGGCAAAGGATATGGACAGGCAACTCACAAAAGGATAAGCTCTAATGACTAGAAGGTATATAAAGAGACGTTCAAACTCACTAATAATCAAAGCAATGCAAATTTAAATGACACTGAGATTCTACTTTACATATATCAGGATGGCAAATACTACACAGGAAGATAATACCAAATGTTGGCGAGTGACACAAGTTGGAATCTCTGGGCAACAGACTCAGCTTAAGGTTAACAGGCAAGACATTTATTAGAAAGTGCTGGCGGGACCAACATCTATGGAAGAGGGCGGGGAGGAAACAGGAGACTTGAGCTGCATGCCGTCCCAAAGAAAGCCTCAGCCAGCTCCCCAGTGAACACTGAAGCTGGGGTGACCCCTCGGAGTTGACACTGGATGGGAGTAAGGGGACCAGTCATTTATATCCCCTCAATTGGATGATCAATCATTGGCAGCTTTTTCCAGCTGGGAACATTCCTAAAGAGGGGTGATGGCTGAGGACCCTGAACTTTTTCTGGCAGCTGAGGACTAAGTTGCTCATTTCCAAAGGGGTATCTGAGAGTCATGCAAGTGTAGTGTCAGATGTCTTTATTTTTAAAATTTTAATATTTTGTTTATCATGGATCTTTTGCATTAGTTTTGATTTTTAAAAATATTACATTAAAATGTTATTTTGATTACTAAGTTTTTTGGCACTCCCTTAAATTTTGCCTCACTCACCTCGCTCTAATCCCAGCCCTGCTTCTGGTGGCTGTGTAAACTAGTTAGCCATTCAGGAGAGCAAGCTGGCAGTACTTAGTGACATTGCCTGTGCACAGGCCGCATGATGTAGCAATCTGCCTCCTGGGTCTATACCCCAGAAAAATGATCTCATCCCTCTGTAAGAGCACACGTATCAGGATGTGCATCAGAAAATTGTTTATGGGAGAGGAAAGCTGGAGACAACTAGGGCATGGTTAGTAAAATGGTCTGGGTGCATCCTATGGAATACTAAGCAGCAGTTGGATGTAATGAACTAAATGTACAAACATCAACATGGGTAGACCTTTAAAACATAGAATAAGAAACAGAAGGAGATTCATAGCACCATTGTATGTGTGTAAATTAAAAACAAACATATGACCCAGCCCTCATGAACTAGCGGTTAAAGTTTGGCACACTCCACTTTCGTGGCCAGGGTTCGATTCCTGGGTGCGGAACCACACCACTTGTCAGTAGCTGTGTTGTAGCGGTGGCTCATATAAAAGAACCAGAAGGACTTACAACTAGAATATACAACTATATAGTGGGGCTTTGGGGAGAAAAAAATATATATATATACAAAACACTACCGAGGGTACATGCATTTTAAGGACATAGAGCAAACACATCACAGTGAGTCCCTGTGGAGGCAGGGAATGGGAGTGGTAATGGAGATGAAGGGGGAAGATTTAAAATAAAATAAAACATGAGAGTGACCTTGTATGGGTCAATGATAACAATATTTTATGAAGTAAGGAGAATGATTAACTCAATTTTCTATACTATAAGGATCAAAATAAAAAATATATATTTAAATTTATATATGATTAAATATATATTAAATATATTTAAATTTTTTAAATTTAATAGCAAATTATGTTATATGAAAGGTTTCAAATGCCTTTAAGGATCACCTTGCTGTTAAAGTTGTAGTTCAGATTTAGTTTTAGGTGTGGCACACCTGGTTCACCTCAGCTGTTTTGCAACAGATTTGTCAATTCATCTTAACTGAATTTCAATTTTATGTGTGACTCACATTTCAGACACTAATCCCTTCTCAAATGCTTGAAATACAGGGAAAATATTATTTGAACTAGCTGATTTACAAGTCTGTTAATTAAGAAGTATATAAAAGGCAATGAACTGGAAGAAAATGTCTTAGAATAGAGAAGCCTGCTCTACCATTCATAAAAATCTTGTCATTTAAAATGCATGAATCTAATTTGAAATATCAATGAAATTCTCATTCCCCAAAGTCATTGACCCAAAATACAGAAAAATCTGGAATGTACTGAACTTTGGACACAGAGATACAGCGAGACCAAACTAAAACTAAATTAAAACTAAACCAAAGTAAAACTTCAAACTCATCTACTAATATTTTATGAAAATCTTCTAAATCTGCTAAAAGTAATTCCATCCAAAAAATTAATGAACGATTATGAACAAATCATGAACAATTAAAAGGAACGGGTACATTGATAAACAAGGCAAATTTATTTGAAAATCTGATTCATTGTTTGGAGATTTGATCTTCAGTGAATTGACCTGGCATATAAGGGACAAATCCTCTCCTCTTCCCTGTCAGTCAAATCTGCCTTTGACGTTCATCAGAACTGTGAGCACCTGAATCAAAATGCTGGGGGGTGGGAGTGGGGGAGGGGCAGTGAGATTAGCCCCAGATCTGTTCATCTCCAAGGACGGCCTAACTACCAAGTGGCAGAATTTCAATACATCCCCATCTCCCTGAACCTGATTGCAGGAAACCAAGTGGAAAAAATTAACCTTGGGCTGAATCCAGTCCGTTTGCAGCTGCAGCCCGAGTGGCCTTTTTAAAAGCACACATTTGATCGCGTCACGCCCCAGCTTAAATCATTTCAAGGACTCAGGATCAAGTTCCAACGGGCATCTCGGGACATACAAGGCCCCTCAAGATCTGCCTGTCTCTCCAACCTCAGCTGAAGCCTCCCCATCCTCCTCCCCTGTTCCCTATGGTCCAGTTGTACTTAGCTCTTAGTATTTCCTAGGTGCTCCATGGCTGCTGGACTTTTCTTTACCCATGCTGTCTCCTCTGCCAGGAACACTTTCTCTCTGTCCCTCCCACCCCCACATGCCTGCCTAGCTAGGCTTCCATCCCCAAATGCCTGCTGTCTAATCTTTATAGCTCCCATTAGACATGACTTCCTTCACGAAGACCTAAATTAAGAAAACTGCAACCAATACTACAGTATTGAGAGACAATGACCCCTGGGTCTCTCACATTTATGCATGTCTTGCAAACAGAGGCACTCACTGCCCTTTGTTCCAGACTAGCTTTTCAAGAATGTTTGTATAGCAAACAGGCTTGGAGGATAGAGATAGTGTCCCCCTCCAAAGCAAAGGGCAGGTATGCTTGTTGCCTGTTATAAAATATTCAGCTCCCTAAGCTCAGGGCTCCTCTCCTGTAAGGCTACCCACTAGGCGTGCTTGCAATGATCTGGGCCAATCCATGTCGCCCCTATGAGACCTGGAGGCAAGAGGAACTGACACATACGTGTTGTTCACACTACTTGCTGTGCAATGAGAAAGTCCTTTGTCTCCGACCCAGGAGTCTGACGGCTTCTGCCAGCATCCATAAACTGTGACAGGCGAACTCGCTGACTTGCAAGGAGGGTAAAAACTCAGGCCCTTCTCAGTTCTTGACAGTACTATATTGATGTTATTTTCCTAATTTAGACAGTTGTACTGTAGTTTAAAAAGATTATATCCTTGTTTGTAGGAAATACACACTAAAGTGTGTAGGAGTGATGTGGCATCATGTGGGCAAGCTACTATTAAGGAGCAAAGAAGGTTTCATACTGTAGTTGCAACTTTTCTGTATGTTTGAGATTGTTTCAATTTTTTAAAAAGGATTGATCAGTGGGTTCAGGTGACATTAGCCTGATCCATCCAAGAAAATGTTCCCCATCAATTTTTTTTAAATAGACTTTATATTTTAGAGCAGTTTTAAATTCACAGCAAAATTGAGCAGAAGGTATAGATTTCCTCTATAGTCACTGCCCCCACATACACACAGCTCCCCCACTATCAACATCCTGCACCAGGTGGTCCATTTGCTGTAATCAATGAACCTACATTGACACATCATAATCACCTGAAACCCATTATATTAGGGTTCACTCTTAGTGTTGTACATTCTGTGGGTTTGAACAAGTGTATAATGTCCTGTACTCAATGTTAGAATAACACACAGGATAGTTTCATGCCCTGAAAATCTTCTGTGCTCTGCCTATTCACCCCTCCTTCCCCACAACCACCGGCAACCACTGATCCTTTTACTGTCTCCATAGTTCTGTCTTTTCCAGATAGTTGGAATGATAGAGTAAGTAGCCTTCTCAGACTGGCTTCTTTCACTTAGTAATATGCATTTAAGATTCTTCCATGTCTCTTCATGGCTTAGTAGCTCATTTCTTTTTAGTGCTGAATAATATTCCATTGTCTGGATGTCCCACAGTTTACTTATCCATTCACCTAGTAAAGGACATCTTGGTTGCTTCCAAGTTTAGCCAATGATGAACAAAGCTGCAATAAACATCCATGTGCAGGCTTCTGTGTGGATATAAGTTTTTAATTCTTTTGGGTAAATACCAAGGAGTGCAATTGCTGGATCATATGGTAAGAGTATGTTTAGTTTTGAAAGAAACCGCCAGACTGCCTTCCAAAACGGCTGTATCATTTGTGTTCCCACCGGCAATGAATGAGAGTTCCTGTTGCTCCACATCCTTGCCAGCAGCTGATGTTGTCGGTGTTTTAGATTTTGGCCATTCTAACAGGTAGGTAGTGGTATCTCATTGTTGTTTTAATTTGCATTTCCCTAATGATGTATAATGTTGAGCACTTTTTCATCTGCTTGTTTGCCATCTGTATATCTTCTTTGATGAGTTATCTGTTCAAGTCTTTTGCCCATTTTTAAATGAGGGTTATTTATTTTCTTATTGTTGAGTTTTAAGAGTTCTTTGCATATTTTGGAAAACAGTCCTTTATCATATGTGTCTTTTGCAAATATTTTCTCTTAGTCTGTGGCTTATATTCTCATTCTCTTAACCATTAACCTTTTACTTAATGGTTTTGGAACTCATTGATGATTATTGCCTAGATCCATTATTTTATTAGAGGTTCCCAAAATGATGATTTTCTAATTAAATTATTCCTTTTGAATTTATTAGCTGTAATTCTCCCATAAAGAAGAACTTTTCCTCGTCAGAGATTTGGTTGCCCTGAAATAAAGTTTATAAGGGAAAACAGAAAAAATACTTTATTGTGTCCTTTTGTTTTCAAGTACTGATTTGTTGCCCTAAGGAGTGACCAAAGAAATTTACTTTTTATTATTTGCTTCAGGTAAGCCCGTAATTTTTACACATTTAATGTTTTTAATCCATTGCAATAATTTTTCATTTTGATGCTCAGATTGCCCATCTCAGACCAGCGTAAGCCCCTTCAAGATTAATCAACTGTCTTTTTGTGATGATTTTATTAGTCTTTGATTGCTTCTTTGCTTTGGGCACAATAAGATATTACAGGTTCATCTTGGACATTTCTTGCCTGAATCTGAAATCAGCCACTTCTCTAAGCAGCATTGACGTGTTTCAGTAGGAAACTGGTATTTAGAGGCTGCAGTCTAAGAGCTACAGGTGTTTGTTGCTACCAAATTGTCATTAATTCCAGCCTTTTCAGTGGGAAGAGCTAAGACATGCCTCAAATCATGAGTTCATGCCTATATTTAGAGGTTTATATAACTTTGATTTTATGCTTTTTCCTGCATACTGAAAACCTTGGTTCCTAACAACCGTAACACAATTATTTATTTATCTTACACTATGCTGTGCTATACTTAGAATATACTGCAAGTATACTATAATGGTTTCAGAATAACAATGCTCCAATAAACCACTAGGTCTTAGTAATACTAAGTCTACCGAATGCAGTTAAATATTTCTTGTGGTTCTTTTTTTTGCTGAGGAAAATTCACCCTAAGCTAACATCCGCCACCAATCTTCCTCTTTTTATATGTGAACCGCTGTCACAGCATGGCCACTGACAGACGAGTGGTATAGGTCCACGCCCAGGAGACAAACCCAGGCCACCAAAGCGGAGCACGGAGAACTTAACCACTAGGCCATTGGGGTTGGCCCTCTCTTTGTGGTTCTTATTTGTCCTTAGAATAGAACTTACTAGGGATGTACAGTCAGAATAGTGGATTTTATAATTACTTGTTAGGGTGATCAACTGTCTTGGTTTGCCCAGGACTGAGGGGTTTCCCCAGATCTTTGCTAAAACCTGGACAATCCTGGTCACACCAGGAGGGCTGGTCACCCAACTTGAAGTAATTCTCTACTCTGTGTGGTCAGCCACCAACTTGACATACAGTTAAGTTTATTTGTTTCAGATTGTTTTCAATTTTTGAGAAATTCCTTTTTAAATTTTTTTAATGTAAAATACTTACATAGTTCCAAAGCCAAAACCACATGATGTAAAGCACATTCAGAGGAGTCTAGTTTACATCTCAACCTCCTCTATTTTATTCCTTCTCTCCCTAGAGGTGTCATTTTCATTTATTTTTTTTATTTATTCTACCATTGTTTCTTTTTTGAAATATATAAGCAAGTACATACATGTACTTTCGTACACATACTCCCTTTCTTACACAAAAGATAACACTCTACAAATACTATTTTCATATACCGTTTTAAAAAGGCTTCCCAGATTGGCCTTTAATCTCGAACTACAAAACCAGACACTTAAATAATCACACCCATCATCCTCAGAATGGCCCTAAACCTAAAGTTCCAGAACTGGCAGAAAAAAATCCAACAAGCCAGGGACAGAATGATATGAACAAGCCAGGTTAACTGGGATAAAAAATTCCAAATTTGCTCTCCACGCCATACCCTAGCATTACCTACTCAGCCCCAAATAGCTTTTAAAAATTATTGCTGAGCTCAGACCCAGGGCCGTGTAGAGATTTAATATAATGATGAGTCTCGGATGGTGAGAGGAATTGCTTTCAGCTTCCAGCTGCTAAGGATGGGAAATGGGTGATGAGAGGGCAGCAGTACCAGTGTGCTAAGTGGAAGGCACGTGGGCTGCTCACCCTTCTGGTGTGACGGGGCACATGAAAGGAGTCAAGCACCTGTGGGAGCTGCTTGCTTGGCTGTGTGACATTCTACACAAAAGCTCTTCATACAGTATGTGCCAGTAGCATCACAGGAGAGAGATTTTAGGGGCTGGAAGAGGAGTCATTTATGAGATCCAATGATTTCCTTGAGTATAAGAGAGGAACAGGCTCCTGTTTTTTATTTGGAAGTAGCAAGCTCACCTCTCGGCAAATTGAGCCCTGCAGCCTGCAGACTAACCACAGACCATTTGTGGCTGCCAGAGAGTTCTAGGCAGGGCTGCCATGATTTGTGTGCCAAATTGGTGGCTATCTACCTGGTGTAATTTAAGGACAGCCTTAAGCTCCCCTCGCCCTCTCACACTTCCTTCCTACCAAGGCCTGATCCCCTCCTTCTCCTTCTATTTGGGGAGGACACACTCTCCTGAGCTCTTTTTGACAGCAAAAGGAGAACATCACCTCTTGAAGGTCACCCTTTAAATGCACTTTTTCCAGTAGGGAGAAGGAGATGGGGAAGCTCTAGCCAAATCCAGCATAAAATTCAGATTTGTGTGTGGAGGTCAAAGAGCTAAGTGGTTTGAGCAAGGCCCCTGGAGACTGAACACATGGGTTTGAATCCTGGTCTACTATCCCCTTGGGGACCTCGGGCATCTTACTCAGCCTTTCTGTGCCTCAGTTTCTCACTTGCAAAATAGAAAAAACAATGGCTCTTCCTAATTCATAAAGTTGTTACATACCAGTGGTGGGTTGAAATGTGGCCCCCAAAAAATATGTCCACCCAGAACCTCAGAATGTAAGCTTATTTGGAATAAGGGTCTTTACAGATGTAATTAAGTTAAGGATCTAGAGATGAGATTATCCTGGATTTAGGGTGGGACTGAAATACAATGACTATTGTCCTTAAAAGAGGAAGGGGAGGGAGAATTGAGACAGAGACACAAAGGAAAAGCCATGTATAGATGGAGCTAGAGATTGTGGTGATGCATCTACAAGCCAAAACCCACCAAGAATTGCCAGCAACCACCAGAAGCTAAGAGAAAGGCATGGAACAGATTCTCCCTCTGAGCCTCCAGAAGAAAACAGCCCTGTGGACATCTTGATTTTGGATTGTTGGCCTCCAGAACTGTAAGAAAATAAATTTCTGTTGTTTTAAGCCAAGTGGGTGATAATTTGTCACAGCAGCCCTGGGAAACTGATACAAAACTTTATGAGCAACAAAGTCTATGAAGCAGTGCATATAGTAGGAGCTCAATAAATACTAGCATGATTACTTAACTCAGAACAGAAAAGGGTATATCAGCTGGGTAATGACAGTGGGAAAAAGCAAGAATGAGGAAGAGAAGAAAAACTTCCTCAACTTTTCAAGTTTGCCTAAGATCATCCATTCATTGTCTGCTGCCACTCAAGCACGCAAAGGAGAATATGACCTGATTCTTGGCTTCAAGGAGTTTATTATCTAATGGGCAAAAAACCCATAAACAGAAAATCTCAGTAAGGTTTAGCGATGATCGAAGTATTGATGACTCTCACATGTTTATCTCTAGTGTAGACTTGTGGGTTAACTCCAGAATTATGGAATCATATGAAGCTGGGTTGGAGCTTCTCATCCTTGCCTTTCCAGCTGGTGAACTTGGGTAAATTACTCAACATCCATGAATCCCAGTCTCCTCATGTGTAAAATAAGCTGATGAATACCTGCTTGTCAGGTTTTTAAATGAGAACACATCCTTAAAGCACACAGCTTGGTGCTTGACACGTGGAAGTGTTAATAAACGTGAGTTCCTTTGGCACTCCATATCCAAATTCTTATAGGATACCCAACAGGAGCTTCAAACTTAATATGCCCCAAAGTGTCCTTATTTAAGCCCTTCTCCCATCAAATCCTGTCCTCCTCCTTAATTTCCTGATCCAATGAATGACATTACCACCCTACTCAGGCTCCCAACTCCAAACCTAGAAATTATTCTAGATGCCTCCCTTTCCTTAGCTCTTGCATCCAGATACTCACAAGATCCTGCTGATGTTATCTTCCAAAGAGCTCTCAAATCGCTCACTTCCTTGCCGGCTCTGCTGCCACTGCCTTCATTTGGGGAGGTGTCATTTCTCAGCGTCCTTCCAGTGGTCTCCCTGCTCAATCTTAACACCTCGCCCCAGCAGCATCCCCTAGTCCTTCCTCTGTGTGACCACTGGAGTTGTAGCCTTCAAATCTGATCTTGTTATTCTGCTGTTTTAAATCTTCCAATTGTTACTATTGTTAACCCAGACGGAGCAGAAGTCGGGACCAGCAAGCCTTCTGAGAACATGGGAAACTCTGGAGTCTTAAAAGCTGATGTGCTAAATCCCAGACACCCACATGCCCAGTGAGACAGGAAATAAGGGACAAAAGGTAAAACAGGGCAGACTCAGACAGACTCTCTGTTGCACCTGCCTTCTGTCTGCGGGGCTGAGTCTTGAATTAACTGTAAGGATTGGTGCTCTAGGAGAGTTCAAGCAAGATTACCCTCCCCCCTCTGAATCCAGGACTAAGAACCATAGAGTGAGGCTTAAATAAAATGAGCAGGGGAGTTTTCCAAAATTAGAAGGCTGCTGTGATCGTCCCAATTTTCTGAAGCCTTAGGTTTCAGTAGGAGAAGCACTTATGCATTGTCAGCTGCAACAGCTGTACATGCAGGTGGAAGTAAGAAAATACTTTCCTACCATTCTCCTGCCTTCCCTAAGTAGGACACTCCAGCCACAGTTCTTGAAGTTTTCCAAACATACCACATTATTTGATGCCTCAGGACCTTTGCACATGTTATTCTAAAATTTTTTTAAATTTGTGATTGTCTTTCCCCATTAGAATGTAAACTCCAAGGAGAGCAGGCATGGAGTAGTGCCTGGTACATAGTGGGTGCTCAATAATTATGCACTGAAAGAATGATGCTATTCCTCATGTTCAAAATATACTTTCCCCCTTGTCTGCCTGAGGAACTTCACCTATCCTTCAAGACTCAGCTTCTAGACTGCCTCCGACCAATTCCCCTGATCCTGCCTCACTCCCCCCCTCCTAACTCACTCCCTCTTGTGAACCCTTTGGGTTTCATCAATGTTCCTGTAGGACTGCACTTGTCCTGCCATTTATAATGGTGTTTTTACAAGTCTGTCTCCTCTAGGAGACCATGAATCACAGAGGGCAGGGGCCAAGTCTTGCTGACTGAGGGGCCCAGTTCCTAGCACAGGGACAGCTATTGAGCACCATTCATAACGAATGTTTGGGAAAACAGAAAGGGGAGCACCCAGCTTTGCCTGGAAGGTCTGGGGAGATGAGGTCAGAGAAGGATTACCAGGAGAGGGAAGGTTAGCAGAAGAGAGAATGGAGATGAGTCTTCAAGAGGGACAAAAGGAAATGCCAAGAAAGAAGACATTCCAAGGTCTACTCTGGAGAGTCTTTCGAGAAAAGCTACTAATGACTACTGGGCTGGACCTCCTGAGTCCAAAAACAGGGGGTTTAGAGGGTGACAGCACCACCTAAGGAGCCGGCTGTGTTCTCCCCCTGGAGCCAACCGCCTCCCCAGCCCGCCCCTCTTCAAAGCCTGGGTCAGGAGGGTGGAATGAGAATATGCAAATTGCTATCCAGTGGCAGTTTTGCCTGCAAGCAATTTCTGAGACCACACAATAGAAGTTTTCAAATAAATGGTTTCAAGTATCCACAGTGTAATGAGATCAAGACTCCAAGACTGCCAGCATGTAGCACAACAGGAAAAATATCATTTATGGCAGGCTTATGAATCCCATTTGCATAAACTTATAAAACCAAAAGCACAACTCCCTATGCAGTGGAAATCAAAAAGACCTCTCCTAGTTTCTGTTTTCTCTGAATGGTGGCAGCCTATCAGGTGAGCAAGCCTTCATGATGAGAGATTTCTCTAAAGCCCTGAAGAGGCTACATATAATGGATTCCTAAATACAGGAACGCATTCATTCAGACATTTTTTTTATTGCTCTGTGATAGGAAATAGAGCCTTTCCACTTAAACTGTTTTACAACCCTTTAATCCCTACACACCCACTGACACACCCTCCATACCCCATCTTCATAACACCCACGCACCCAGGCAAAAGACATTATGTACATACAGACCTGGTATGTTCAGAGTATTCACACATCTACAGAGCCCGGCTAGGGCGCCGCAGATTTTCTAAAGCACTCATTCTCCCTGGCTTAAGTTCACAAGAGCGCAACCCTGTAGTTCATTTTGAGGGAAAACACCCCTAACAGGGTCAGGCGAACTTTTTCATCAGTAAATTGAGGGAGCTGAATTATATGAAGCTTGAAGTCCCTTCTAACATTTTAGAATTCTCAAATTTCTTCTATCCCCTCCCTCCTTCCACACTTCCTTTAGCAAGGAGTAGGTGTAGCATTTATATGAAAGGACCTTCCTGTGCCTTGAGGGGACACGAGCTTTTCTGCTAAGCCCTCCAAGCTTTGGTTCTCCTTGGAGCCAGTTGCTACTGTATTCACAGAGTTGAATAAATATAAAATGAATTGAAACCCTCTTCTGGACACTTAATGCCATTTGTGAGTTCTGCTAGAGGCAATATGTCTTTGAAACCCCTTGTTTTGACTGACTAATGGTGAGGACTAGAGGAATCCAGAATTAAGGTGAACATTTCTGGACCTCAGAGGTGGTTAGGACCACCACCAGCTACATGGCTCTGGCTGGGGGTTGGGGACTGTGAGGCCTGCGGAGAGCCAAGGAAGGAGCCAGGGAAGGTGGCGTTGGGGGAGAGAGGAGCATGAAGACCAGAACACGGACTCCTCCTGGGCCAGGGTGGCAAATGCCTCCTGCTCCAAAATAGCAGCCTTGTTCAAAATTCTCTAAACTAGTAGGGCCCAGAATAGGGGTCGTAGATTTGAAAGCCTACCAAGGACAGTGGCATAATTGTGTGAGACCTTGTTCCTCAGTGCTGGGAAGAGAGCAAGGAGAGAAGGGGACTGCGTGGAGAGCAGGCTGCAGCCATTGTTGATTTTAATGCACAGGGACTCAGCTTTGCAAAGTCTGTAACTTTATGTGAAACTCACACATTTCAAATATTAGCAACTTAATCAAACTTAGAATATGGTGCATTCCAAACAAGCACCACGGTGGGCCGGATTTGGGCTCCAGTGGGATTTGTGCACAAGGCCAGAGTAATCAAAGACGTTTCACCACTGGTGGGACATGAGGGCCTGGCCTAGGGAGGGGCTGTGAGGATAATCCATGAAAGGAAGGCAGGTCACAAAGCTCAAAATACCTCAAAGTTAGGAAGACTGAGAATATTTGGAATAATGGAAATGCTCGGCATCTTCAGGAATATTTTATGGTCAGGGTCCAGGACACAGGTTATCCCAGGACATATGTACCTGTGGCTGAAACTAACACACCATGAGCCACTCAGGGGGAAAAAACTCCCTTCTTCAGGAATACAGGAAGCTTAAAAGAAATTGCCTCTAGTTTATACTAGAGGAGGGAAATGAGGTCAGAGAAAGGTGAGAATAAATCAAAATACTGAGCTATAGAAAGAGCTGGCCCACCTGTTTCAGGATTGCAAGAAACTAGGCAACGCTTTCAAGAGGTCAGACTGAAAACCACAAATCTGTGCAGCCACAGCTTGACAATAGGCAACTCATGCCCCAAGATTCCCCTCTCACTGTGGTTCAACACTTGCATCTTTAAATGGGGGGCTGATGATGTTGTATTACCAAGAATGGGGAAGGGATGTTACAAATGAATGGGATTGGAGAATCAATATTTTTTGAGCATCACTATGTGCCAGGCCCTATGTGGGTGCTTCATGTATGACAATTGCTTTTGCTACTCACAGCATCCTTAGGAGATAGGTAAATTCATTTTTTGTGTGTGTGAGGAAGACCAGGCCTGAGCTAACATCCGTTGCCAATCCTCCTCTTTTTTGCTGAGGAAGACTGGCCCTGGGCTAACATCCGTGCCCATCTTCCTCTACTTTATATGGGACGCCGCCACGGCATGGCTGACAAGCAGTGCGTCGGCAGGCGCCCAGGATGCGAACCCATGAACCCCGGGCTGCCAAGCGCGAACTAGACCGCTGCGCCACTGGGCGGCCCCTGATAGGTAAATTCTTATCATCCCCATTCTACAAATAAGGAAACTGAGGCACAGAGTGGGAACATGACTTATTCAATGTCAGGGAGCTAATAATAAGTGGGAGAACTGGAATTTAAGCCAATTCATTATAACAATAATAGCAGCTAACACTTCTACCTGCTCCCAGGGATCTTTGTGCAACCTCTGAGCTATGACCTTCCATTATCAACTTCAGCCTGTCTTTAGAGGGTTGTGAGGATGAAATGAGATGGCACATGTAAGCACTTAACACGCTGACCTGCCCAATAATGCAATTAATAGTTGTTGTTATTAATAGAAGTAACTGGATCTGGCATTCAGAAGGTTCTGGTGACTGTAAGAGTGATAGACAGGAGGAAGAACAGGGACAGATTGCAATGGACTGAGAAGTGACTGGGACAGGAAAAAGAGGAGGCAGCAAGTGTAGACTACTCTAAGGAAAAGTTTGGTGTTTGAAGTTCATTTTTAAGAAAGCTGATTTGCCATGACTGCTATGGACTGAATTGTGTCCCTGCAAATTTATATGTTGAAGCCCTAACCCCCACGTGATGGTGTTTGGAGATGCAGCCTTTGAGGGGTGATCAGGAAGCTCTGCCCTCATGGCAGGATTAGTGTCCTTATAAGAAGAGACATAAGAGAAATTCCTCCCTCTCTCCACCACCTGAGGACACAGCAAGAAGACGGCCACCTACAAGCCAGGAAGAGGGCTCTCAACAGACACCGAATCTGCTGGCACCTTGATCTTGGACTTCTCGGCCTCCAGCACTGTGAGAAATAAATGCTTGTTGTTCAAACCACACAGTCTGTGCTATTTGTTATAAAGGCCCAAGCTAATTAAGGCAATGACCGCAAGTGGAAGAGGAGAGGCTGATGGTGCAAATGGAGAGGGGGTGCTGGTAGATGAAGAGCAGCCCACAGGTCCTGGAGGGAAGGGCACTAGGAGCCCAGATGAGAAGATTAGCCCTGGAAAGGGGTAAGGATGCTTCTTTTCCTGAAACGGGAAAGAAGAGAATGGTGGAAGACACTGGTATATTTTGATGTGGAAGGAAGAAAATTGAGGGAACAAAGTTTGACCTAATCCCAATGAAAGTGGAGAAAATGTTGCTGCTGACAGTGAGGAGAGAAGGAAAGGTGCCGGGGATGGAGGAGTTGGGGAAAAGTGGGCGTGGTTTCCATGGGGATCTATAATCAAGACAAGCACACACCCCAGATTTTCTGGCACAGCCCTGATTTCAGTATCCTCTCCCATTATCTTCCGTAAGCACGTTCACATGGACATGGATACTTGTCAGACATTATGCCCAATTTGGGACTCAAAAAAATAGTCCAACCAACCAGGGCTGAATAAAAGTAATGATGAGCAGCCTGAAACAGAGCTGAGATTAGACTGAGAGACTGTGCAATGGATTCTGTCAGTAGACCCAGGTGACTCTCTCTAGCTCCACAGAACAGTCCAGAGAACCAGAACCAGGGAATGCTTGGCAAAAGGGCCACAGTGGAAAAACCAAAGAATTGTAGGATTCTATGACATAGATGCGAAGGCAGATGTAGGGATGGGAGCACCTCTTTTCCTGTCCTGATCCAAAGCAAAGAAAGCTTAATTTATATCCAAGATTTCTATAAATGTATTCCCTCCATGGTGAAATAAACTTAGGAAGCACTGCATATTTAATTCTCTACAGAGGATTTATGTCATAAATCAGCATATTAAAGGCTCTGAGAAGTCCTGCAGTAAAGAAACTTTGCATCAAATAATGAACAAATGCATTTTAATACAGCTGCTCTTTGGGAAAACACTACAGGTAGTTGAAAGAACTACTTTAATAATCTTCTAGGGATTGGGGTGGCATTGCGTCTGTAAGGGGCCTACTTAAGAAACAACAGATTGTCTCTAAATGCTGTCTACGGAGAGCAGGCCCAGTTAACTGCAGAACTTTTGTTTTACTGAATGCAATATGCAGGTTTGGGGCCCAAATAAAAATTTTCTGGACAATGAAGAAGCTGGATGTGAATGAGGAAAGGACAGGGAAGAGGAGTTCCATGTGTGCCAGAAAAAGGGGATCTTGGAAAAGAGGCATATCTAATGAGGATATTTAAGATAGCTTGCTATGGGTATGGGGGATAAACCTCCTTCATTTCTCCCAAGAAAACTTCAGCAAAGACTGAAAGAAATAAAATCACGAAATGGCCGCATGTAATTGAAATTTCTCGTGGAAAATGGTGAAGGGGTGAACGTCTGTAGGTGTGGAGGTGAGATGGCATGGGCGTATGAAGATGGGGTGGGGGTGAATGTCTGTCCAAGTGCGCTATATCTGTTCAACCCAGTATTTCCTAAACTTATTTGTCCAAGAACCTGTTTTCTTTTCTTATAATGCCTATTACATCTCAGAACTAGTATTCCTCAGATCCAAATTTGGGAACACTCTGGTCTTACTCATTCCCCTTTTACATAATCTGACTGAAGTAGGGAGCTTGACAGAGTTCTAAATTTGACACTGACAATTAAAAAAAAGAATAATGATATTCAAATACCTAACAAGTCCAGCATGAGTTCCAGTAAATGAGAGTGGATAAGTGTCAACCCAGAGCACTCAAGCTGAATGTCAGTCCTACAAAATCCCGCTCTCTTCTCAGACTACATTTAATTCTGGCACTGGAATTTAGACTCATCTTTTAATAGAACTGGAAGGGGCCTTGGACACCCTATTCTTTAACTCCCTCCTTGTACAGAAGATGAAATTAATGGCTGGTTGGTGGCACAGTTGGGGCTGAAACCCCAACCCACTAATGGTGGGGTACACTGGCAGTCACTCTGTGAAATGTAAATACGTCGCTGCTAGGTACTCAAGACCAAAATCATCAAATACTGCCCTCTTCCTCCTCGCCTTCCTCCCCACCTACACCTGTTTTGGGTCTGTAGTTGTGCATAAACACTGTGCTTGGGAAGAAGACCATAGCATTTGGGCGTTGCTTGGGTGTGAAAGAAAGAACTCTTCGGACCTGTGTTAGTTAGTTAGGATAGGCTACAGTAACAAACAGACCCAAACAGCTTATGACTCAACACAACAGAAGCTTATTTCTTGCTCACGTGACAGTCCAGAGTGGTTCCAGCTCTGGGGAGTAAGAGGTATCCAGGACTCTTCCATGATTCAGGAACCTAGGCTGATGGCAGTTCTGCCACCTTCAGCATATAGTTTCTAAGGCTACTCAAGGGATCTCCATCGCAGCGGGATAGAGGAGGACACACGGAAGCTTATGAGCTAAAGCGGAAGTAGCACACATCACCTCTGCTCCACTCCCGTTGGCTGGAATCAGCTACCTGGTCACAGGAGAGGATGGGAAATGAAGCTCAGCTGTGAAACCAGGAAAGTGAAGACAGACATTTTGGTGAACAGATCCTTTGACCCTCATCTTTCCGTGAACTTAGGAAGCATGGGGATTTAAAACATTAGCTTTTCCATCCGTAACAGTGTGAATAAAATAGAAAGAAATGACAATTAGGTTCATTGGTATCTTTTTGTCTTTTTTATTTCCTAATGTTTCTGGTAGGCTGGTTTGTATTTAGGATCAAAATTGATAAATGCTGATAGTAACTTTAGAGTTCTTCTCCAAATCCTTACAGGTTCCAATAGCCACCTCTCCTTTCCCTCCATTTTATGAATGAAAGGTAAGTGCTGGATTGTGGAAAGCCTATTGGTGTAATAGACAGAAGGTTTGGGTTCAAACTCTTCCACTTCCCAACTGTATGGCCTAGGGCAAGTCAATTAACCTCTTGGAGCCCCAGTATCCCTTAATTATAAATTAAAAATGCACATGTCAGCTCTACCAAGACATCTGCCCCAGAAAGTATAAGTGTCTCCTCCATTATTTCCCATACAATTCATATTAGGATCTTTTCTGGAGGATTCATCTCAGGGGTGAATTGGCATTTTTCACGTAGGTTGACCAGTACTCTGGTTGGGGGCTAGGGGTAAGGGGGAAGGAAGGCTGACTCACACATGCTATCAAAGTCTCACCCTTGAACAGGGCCATTTCAGTGAGCATTATCTCTCCTTGAAAGTTAATAGAAAGACCAATTTTTCTATAAACTTAGTTTAGGGTGTTTTTTTGCCATTTCCAAGCCACTGGTAGTCTGTCTAAATTTATACTCAATTTGTGTTTGAGTCAGTCCTTAAATTAAGGTACAACACAATGAAGGGCATAGACTTGGAGAACTGGATTATGCACAGAAAAATCAGTGAAACTGGTGATCTAGCATGAACTTGGGGTATATTTTTATTTTCCAAGATATAGCAAAGTCAGGATAAATTTTTTTGCGCTTGTAGTATCAGTGATTTTTTTTTTTTTTTTGCGTTAAGGATATAGCACTGATTTAATAGAACAAAAATAAATACTTTAAATATTATTACCATGTCCTCAACCATCCTAGTAGGGACTGAGAGGAAAGGGTATGGCAAAGTTATTATACGACTATAGTTCTTTTCTCCCAAGAGAGTCCAAGAATTGTGCTAATAATGCAATTTCTCCTGGACAAAGAGAGGTGATACCCAAAATGTCTCAATTTAATAAGTGGAAAAACTGAGGCCAGAAGAGGTACATTCACAGCTTATCAAAGATTATGTATAGAAAAGCCATAATGTAGACTCAGATTTTCTGACTTCCATCTTGTAGTTTCTGATTCATTTACTCATTCACACACTCATTCATTCACTTGCTCTTTCATTCTCTCAGCAAATACTATGGACACAGCAGTCACAGGGGCTGTGAAGGACACAGAAGAAATGGAAGACAATTATTAGAGTCAAAGATCATTATCCAGTTGAAGAGACAAAATCAACACAGGAAAAGCAAAAAGCAACAAAACTGAGTCCAAATGATTAAGTGCCTGGTACCCTGGCCGGAGAAGTGCTTGAAGAGCTCAGCGGGTGTCCACTTCAGTGTGAGGTGGCCTGTCAAAGAGGTTTTGCAAAGAAGGTGGAAGTTGGTCTCAGAAGTAAAGACAGGTTTTTTCTTTTTTTTTTTAACTGGGGGGGTGGCATGGGTAAGGGTGGTAGTGACAAGTAGACTTGTCAAAGAAGAAAATTATGAGCAAAACAGTAGGAAGGCAGTAATAACGCAATTTACTAAAAGACATTGGGAACTGGTTTGACTAATGAACACATCTTTTGTAAAAGAGGCAGACAAGAGAAGGGAGAGAAGATCAGGAGATGGAAAGAAAACCTAGAAGGGGAAAGGAGATGAGGGTCTGTTGGACATGAACTTGATTGGCATTCAGAATCCATTTCTATTGCCTCCTAGTATATATGTGCACGGCAGAAGCTAGAAAGCAAAACATGACATTTTTCAGACATTTTCCCTCAACTCGAAGGTGGGCCTGTGGATGTTACTTGGGCTCCACTAGCAGGGCCAGCTTCTGGGTGTGTAGCCTGTGTGCTTGCATAGGTCCCCTCGCTCAGAAGGGCTCCAGGTTTGGTTTAATGCTCTGCTGTCATGGTCTTGAAATCCTGAATAATTTTAGGTTTGAATTTGCATTCTGTAAGTGAAGTCCAATGGGACGATGGCATGTGTGCATGGGCCGAGAAAATACACACAGTATGGGTGTCCACTGCTGTTCCTTGCTGCCCCATTCCCACGTAGCTTTAGGGGTGCCCCACAAGCACAGAATCTGGTAGGTGTACAGTATGTGGGAGTACATTTCCATTCCTCCAAGCACCTGGCAACCACTAATCTACTTTCTGACTCTATGGATTTGCCTATTCTGGATATTTCACACACAGAACTTAAAACTAGTACCCAGTAAGTATATTACCTAGACAACTGAATACGCAGAGCTGCTGGCAGCCCTGAGAGGTCACACTTTCCACTTGAGACGGAACTTACCTAGAACACAGAAAGGAGGCAACATTCTAGGAAACGTGGAGTGCCAGGTACCCTCATCATGTCTTTTCTTACCTGCATGTTTTTACTTCCCTGTAATTAGCCAACCACTTTTGCTGAAAATGAAGACATGGAAGGAAAGGGAAAGATAGGAAAACCTGAAGTTCCTTTTCTTGTCTGTCCTCCTTGTTCATCAGTATTGCTTTGATAAGAACAAAATGCATACTCATATACAAGCTACAAAATACAAATTGTGTGATTTTGGTGATTCTAAATGCAAATTAAATGCTATTACATTTGTATTTGAAACTGGCATTGCACAATGTAAAGACGGATCGTAAAACTCATGCTAATAATTTTAATTTTTTCTTTCTTAGAGAGACATTAATAGCTTAAAAAAACACTGCAAGTCAAGAGAGAGACTGCAGAAGAAAGGAAAAAACTTTATATTTTAGTATCCTTAACAGCACTTTCTCCCTTCTTTTTGAACAAAGGGCCCTGCATTTTCATTTAGCACCGGGTCCCACGTATGACGCAGGCCCTATCCATCAATTTGATGCCCTTATGTGAGATCTGGAAGAAAAAAATGGTGTGGACGCCAGCATGGTTCCTGGTCTACGTTACTTTCATTACAAGATGAAAATAATGTGACTCCTGGAGTAAGGTTTAAATTAGGTGGGGTTACTTACCTATTCCAAAGGTAATTCAGAGTTTTGAGTATATTATTTTTGAATTAATTTTAATTGAGGTAATGCTTTTGTATAATTTAACATTTCAAAATGTTCTATGATTCTAAAAATTGAGATATATTTCATATACCATAAAAGACACCTTTTCAAAGTGTACAATTCAGTAGTTTTTAGTGTATTCATAAGGTTGTGCAACTATCACCACCCTCTAATTCCAGAATATTTTCATCATCCCCAAAAGAAACTTGTACCTATTGGCAGTCATTCTACATTTCCCTCTCCTCCAATCCCTTGGCAATCACTAATCTACCTCTGTTTTGATAGATTTGCCTATTCTGGATATTTCATATAAATGGAATCAAATATGTGGTCCTTTGCATCTGGCTTCTTTCACTTAGCATATGTCTTCAAGGCTCATTCCTGTTGTAGCAGGTATCAATACTTCACTCCTTTTTATGGCTGAATAATATTCCATTGTATGGCTGTGCCACATTTTGTTTATCCATTCATCTACTGAAGTATAAAGTTTAAATGAAAAGACTAATTCCTTGCTCCATTCTTTCCTTCTCCACACTCCCGCTGCCCAAAGGAAGCCACTTTCTACTCTTTTAGTTATTTCTCCTATTATATGCTTCCCTGTTTCCATATATCTTTATCCTATTTACTTATAATTTTTAGATATTTATTATATTCCTACTTTGGAAGATGATCATGTGTCACTTTCACACGCCCCCCCCCCCACACCTATTCTTTCTTCTTCCTTTCTCTTAATATAGTTATGTGGATAATTTTTGGTTAAATCACTCTTTAGAGATTAGATTATTGTGACCATGTAAAATGGTGTTCACCGCTGATCCCAGAATTATACTATTACTCTTGCTTTTCTGAACCAGGAGAATCAACTGTCTTCCTGATCTCCACACGCTGGAGAGTCACAGGGCCCAGGCCTTGGGCCATTTCTTTTATTTACCCTCACTCCCTAGCCATCTCCATGGCTTTACGTATTATCCAAATGCTGATGACGCCCACATTTATATTGCCAGCCTTGTCTTCACTTGAATTCCAGACTTGTGTCGTCTGCTGCTGACTTGACTTTTCCACTTGGAAGTCCAACAGGCACCATATACTTACCTTGTCCAAAAAAGAACTGCTTCTTCCCCTCCTCTGCAGCCACAACCTTCCCCATCTCAGGAAATGGCACTTCCATTCTTCTGGTTGGTTAAGTCCCAAACCTTGGAATTCTCTCTCTTTGTTTCCCTTTCATACTGTCTATATAATCCACAGAAAATTTGGTCAACTCTACCATCAAAATACACCCAAAATCCAGCTACTTCTCACCTCCTCTACTCCCACCACCCCAAGTCCAGGACACCATCATCTCTCACACACACTGCTGCAGTAACCTCCCGACAGCTCTCCTACTGCCATCCTTGCCCCCTGACAGTTAACTGTCCAAACAGCAGCCAGAATCATCCTTTTAAAACATGAGTCATATCAAGTCATTCCTCTACTCAGATCTCTCCAGTGGTTTTCTATCTCACTGAGATAAAAGGCACTGTAAGATCCGGCCCTGCTGTGTCTTTGACCTCATCTCCTTCCACTCTCCCCCTACTCATTCTCTTCCAGCAGCACTGGCTTCCTTGTCATACTTGGAACCCTCTAAGTTCATTCCAACCTCAGGGACTTTGCACTTGCTGTTCTCTCGCCCAGAATGCTTTGCTCCCATGTAACAGCATGGCTTACTCTCTTATTTCTCTAATGTCTTACCTGCTCAAATGTCACCCTATTGGAGTGGCTGTTCCTGATGAGCCTGTATAAATCAACTCCCTACTATGACTCTCTTTACACCCCTTATCTTGTTTTATTTCTCCTCACAGTATTTGTCACTACCTGACATATTACATATTTATTTGTTTGTCTGCTGTCTTCCCCTAGAAGGCAGGGATCGTCTGTTGGATGTACTACTGTATCTCCAGTGTCTAGAATGTGCCTGGAATACAGTAAGCACTCAATAAATATTTGATGACTGAATTAATTAAAAGCTATCAATAAATGCATGCATTCAATCTATAGGGTGAATTTGGAAGAAGGATTTTATATCCTGCATTAAAAATTCTATGTAGCTTCCCCTCATAAATGCCTCCCAGTTGGTAGGACTCTGTGCTTAAGTCTCTTTTTCTTCCACTAGACTGAAGCTCCTCAGAGGAATTCTCAGTGCCTGGCACAGAGGCAACTCTTAGTAAAATGTCTGTAGGACTGTAAAATCTTGGGGATTTAAAGAACTAATGGGCATAGCTGCTCATCAAGGTAACTCAGATATATGTAGGAGTGAACCCAGTACACTGAAGACAGAGGATTCTACCACCTCATTCATCCATTCATTCCAGCATTCGAGCTGATATGTATTAAGCACCTTCTCTGTGAAAGTTTCTAGTTCCTAAAGACTTCCTATTCTTGCGTCTAAATTACCTGCCCTCCCCCTTAGTGATCTAAAATGTTATTTCTCGTTCTGACCTCAGTGGAGCAGGGAACAGCTGTGTACCAGCGTCTGTCTAATCACCCTTCATCCCTTGGCAATGATTAAGACATGCCAGGACGCTCTTTGCTGATGCTTCTCAAATTTAAGATGGGGACACTGGGCATTCCACATAGAGGGCCTCGACATTTAGAATACCTGCCCCTCCTTTTTCAGCCTGAGGGAAATACCTATTGTTGACTTTCAGGGTTGGGCATAGGCCAACCATCACTCTGTAGGTCTGGTCTTTGGTTTGGTGGGTTGCGTTCATAGACAATGGGCACATTTTCATAAGTCATCACAGCAGGAGGAATCTACATTCTTGGAAGCAATGTGTGGTAGCATGATAAAAGAGGGGTAATACTTTATGAATGGTGCTTGAATTGTATTCAGCTGGTGTGGAGCAATTTAAAACATGGGGGAAAAGAGATGAGACCAAATTGGAAACAAAGCCCCCAAGTCACACTGAAAGGCTGTTTTGTAGTCAGGTCTTCAGAATTTCTCTCTCAAGTCACTGGGCTCGCTGGACATCCTTCCAGACTCCTTGCTTTAGTTGGAATGAAAAGGTGTCCTTGGAGTGAGTTGCCTTAAACTCTGCTGTGTTATGTAAATAAACTTGTTTTATAACAAAGTCTCCTGGGGGCCTTTTACTGAAGGGCCTTGTTTTTAGGTCAAAGGTCAAGAAAGGAGAGCAATTACCAATCCATATTATTGTTTTGCCACAATTATTCAGTTTTTATTAGCATCATTTTTATCTCCTAAAAATAGAGCACTTGCAGGGTAAAGGTATGTTTTACTTCAAGAAACAAGAGGCAAAACTTCATTTTTACCCAAAAAAACTGAACCTAATTCTTGTGCTCCAAGAGGCGACTCTTTGAAGAGCAAGCTCTCCTATTGTATTTAAAACAGCTCAGTTAGCACACACAGGTGTGCAGACACACGTCGTCTCACATACAGTTTGATTTACCCCTAGCTTCTTGTTTTTATTTATGTTTTTTGCCACCTGGTTCAGAGCTAGTGTGTAGAAGGAAGCTCCAGCCACCCATTTGCACGTGGGACATTAGTAGGGGAAATGGGCCCAGCTGCCTGGAAAGGTGAGCAGGGATTTCAGGATATAAAACTGACGGACCTGATTCCTATCGGGTGCATTTGCCTGTGAAGTGACCCATTCAGCTGTAATGAGGTGGAGTTACTGCCCATGGCCAGATTGTTGGGAGATCTCCCCAAGTGGCTCAGGGACAAGCAGGTGGGTTGGGGGTGGGGCTGGTTCCTGGTAAGGCTTCTGGGTTAGACTGGGGCTTCTTTTGTTTTCCTCCGGGAGGTTGGCTCAAGCCTCCAGAAACTTGTTTGTGGCTGGTTCTCCTGCCAGGTGATTCTGTCCTTGTGAAGGTATGGGCTGTGAACGCAGGGACAGCTCAGTTAGGACACAAGGCTTGTAATTTTTAACCGACACTGCATTTCTCCAGATATGCACAGCCTTTCTTCAAAATCATTCTTTCTCCTTGACTTCATCCCTAGAAGTACTTTCTTTTGCTCCCTTTAAGGTATTTTTAGAATCCTGTGAAATTCATGATCCTAACTTCCCAGCTTTTACCCAGCTCCCCATCGCACCCATAAGCTTCAGACCAGAGTGTTCCACCCACTAGTGCCTTCAATTTCCACTTGAACCACAGTTCCTCTTAGCAAGGATGTAAGCAGCTTGGGAATCTTAGATTGAGTCCCTCAAAGCATGTGTGCAGCCAAGTCACCCATTGACAGCCAACTAAACAAGCACTGTTTATTTTTGATGGAGATAAATGATCAGGAATAGATAGAAAAGAAGCAAGTTTCAGGGAGTTAAGTAACAGAGAGATGACTGCAAATTCCTTTCTTAATTCTACCATCAACTCCCTGTATGACCTTGAGTTACTAAGACTTACCATAAACACACAGAACCTCAGATAACTTCCCAGGGCTATTTTGAACAATACACATTAATTGGTTAAGTAATGTAATGATTACAAATCATTTTGTAAATGCAGAGTTTTATATATACTAAGTAATTCTCCTGCATGACTTACTAAATGAACTGGACTAAAAGCAAAGAAGTCCATATTATTTCTCTGTGTAAAAATAAGAGCTAACAGACACATATGAAGCATTTATTTATGTCCCAGGTATTGAGCTTAGATGATCTCATTTAATTTCCCCAACAATCCTATGTGGTCAATACTTTCATTTTCCCCATTTTTAGAGATGAGGTCACTTAGGCACAAAGAAATTAAATAATTTTCCAAAGTCTTGCAGCCAGAAAGATCCAGAACCAGGGTATGGACTCCAACAATTCATTTTCACTGTTGCTCTTATCCACTCTGCTGTAATGCCCATCTCTGTCTAGAATTCTCTCAAACTGCTGCAGAAAAGTTTGCTAATTCTTGTTTCATTAAAATCTTCAGTCCATTGGATGACATAGTAATGAATAGTTAACACTTGTTGACCAATTACTGTAGACAATTACACACATTAAACCGTTTCATGCTCACATCAACCCTAGGAAGCTGTGCTGATATTATTCCCAGTTTGTGGATGAAGCACAGAGACGTTAAGAAACTTGTCCATGGTCACAGTTAGCAAGCGGCACAGGCTGGCTTTGAACCCCGGGCAGTCGGGATCCAGCACGTAAGCAGCATGTAGGATCCTGTTACAGACTCGAGGAGTAGACTTGGCCACTAAACTAACTGTACGATGTTTTTATTTGGAGGGGGTAACTTTTTATTTTGAAATAATTGCAAACTTACAGATTCACCAATTGTTTACCCTAGAAACTTTACCCAGATTCACCAATTGTTTCCATTTTGTCCCATTTCCTCTCTTCCCCCCCGCCCCGCCCTCAATGTCTCTGTCTCTGTCACCTTCTCCCTTTAGAGTATATTGAAACAGTGTTTCCTTTTACCTCTTAACATTCAGTATATATTTCTTAAGTACAGGAACCTCCTCTCACATAACCAGAGTTAACTGTGTGATCTTGGGCCTCAGTTTCCTCATCTGTAAAACGGATGTTCTCCAACAACCCTGCCCAAGTCTGTAATTCTGTTCTTCAACATGTCTGAATTTAATAGGAATCTGGAGAACAATCACTGCAGCTTCAGGAACAAGTGGGTAGCAAACAAAGTTTTAGGAACTTGAAGAGAGACAGGACATCGACAGAGGTTTGGAGTTTCATTCAGGGGCCCTGGGACGCTTGGACCCAGAGGCGCTCATGAGACTTCAGGAGAGAAAACCACTTGGCAGGAGAACAGAGTTGTGATCCCAGGGGACATGAGAGCTGGTGTGGGGTGTAGAAAGGTGGTATAGAGGGGCCTTGGAGGATTGGTCTAGAGTAGAAGGTAGAAAGATGGTAAAAAAAAAAAAATACAATTGGTATTGTGTTTCGTGGATTCGTATGTGATATTGGGAAAGGAGAAGTCACAATCTTGTCATTCTTAAAATGCAAGTCTTATAGTAAAGGTAGCATGTAAAGAAAGAGCATAAGGGCTTCAGAATGCGTGGACGTGGGTTTGCGTCTCACTTCTGCCACTTTTTAGCTTGTGATCCTGAGGAGGCACCTTAATTTTCTCCTTGGGAAAACAGGGATCATACTAACACCGAGTAGAGACTCAGTAAACGCTACTTTCCATTCCAGCAGGCCAGGATTGCTTCTCTTTCCACCCCCACCCCAAACCTAAGAAAGTCAAAACCCAATTAACTCTGAGCAGTGATGAAAAACTTTGATCTTAAAGAAGAGTGAAGATGTCATATTTGCCCGTTTTTCCTTTCAAGTTGCTATAGGCTTCTGAAGGAGCTTGACACCGATCTCTGAGATGAAGGGATGGGAACAGAGTGATAAGTGGCCAAACAAGCAGCCTGAAGCTAGAGAAGACCAGCTTGCTCCCAAAGGTAAGCACAGTAGGGTTTCACTAAAAATGTCATAATAGGAGCTTCCCTACCTCCACCCTGGGTAAGGTCTGGAATACAAACGCTGGCCAACAGCTGACCGACTTCGCTGAAGAGAGGGCTAATCGGCAGAGGAGCCTCCATTACAATTCTTCTCAGGATCCCCAAAATGGAGGAAAGAGCAGCCTCCCAAGGGAAGAGAGGGAAGAGGCAAGAGGGTTGCGTACATAGATGCAAAAGGGCAGGTTGGAGAGAGAGGAAGGAACCGACCTGTATTATTTCCTACTGCTGCTGGAACAAGTTACCACAAGTGATGGTTTAAAACACATATTATCTTACAGTTCTAGAGGTCAGAAATCTAAAATGAGTTGGCAGGACAGCCTTCCTTCTGGAGGTTCTAGAGGAGAACTCATTTCCTTGCATTTTCCAGCTTCTAGAAGCTATCCATGTTTCTTAGCTCTTGGTTTTTAGATTACCCCTATCTCTGCTTCTATCTTCACATCATCTCTGACCCTGACCCTCTGCCTCCCTCTTACGAGAATCCTTGTGATTAGATTGGGCCCACCTGGATAACCCAGGCTATCTCCCCACTCAACAGCCTTAATTTAATCACATCTGCAAAGTCCCTTTTGCCATGTAAGGTAACATATTCACAGGTTTTGGGGACTAGGACATAGACATCTTTGGGGCAGGCCATTATTCAGACTACCATGCTACCTAAGCTTTGGTATCCAGAAATTTAATTCATGTCCTTATTAACTTTGTGACCTCAAACAATTCACTTTTCTCCAAGCCTGGCCGTCTATACCTGTGAAATGGAAGGAGCAATAATTTACTTGATTCCTTTACTGTGAGGGCTCATAGGGGTAATCTACATAAGATGTCCACTACTGTGCCTTGCATGGTGTAAGGGCACAGTAAATGTTAGTTCCCCTCCCTCTTCTCTAGCACATGATGAAAGATGTTATGGGGCTAGCGATGGGGAGAAGGCACTGGGATGCTTGGCAACTGTTGCAGTTTGAATTCCTGGGAAAACAGACTTTGAGATTGAGATTTGCGTGCAGGAAGTTTCTTGGGGATTGGTTTTAGGATCCACACCTGTGGGGGTGTGCAGGCAGCAGGACTTGGCAGAGGGAGAAGGTGAGCTGCAATAAAGATGCAACAAAGGCCTCAATCTACCCAATGGGGAACTCAGATTTGACTCAAGTTAGGGCAAGAGGCTGAGCTTTTATGTCCCTGCTTCTAGTCGCGATACGTGGGTTGCCCTGGGGAGGAGCATGACCTTGGCCAAGCTGGCTCTCACCCACCGAGGGCACCCCTGGAGAACACTCAGCAGCAGCCAACACTTCCAGCAGCTGCAGGAGGCACTCCCCAGTCCTGCAGTGGGGATCCGGGGCGTGCACCATGGCATCCACTACAGCAGCTAACCCTCTTGTCTTGTTGACGGAGGACCAGAGAGAAGACAGATGGTAAGAGTCCTAGCAGGCATTTGGCTCTCAGGCTCCGAGGCTCAGTGCTCATGCTCCCAAGCAGGTACACCTGACTTCAAATCTCAGTTCTATTTCTTTGTGTTGTATGATCTGGGATGTCAACCTCTCTGTGTCTCAGCTTCCTCATCTCTCAGTTAGGGGTAATAGTATTTCTCTCTTAGAATTGTTGTGAGGATTAAACGGATAGTCAGTGAAGGATTCTTAGCACAGAGCCCGACATCTGGTGGGTCCTCTACATGTTAGATTTTGCGATTAATACTATTCTCACAATCCCTTTCCTTCTTTATCCTTTTGACCCAAATGTTTAAGATGTGAGCTGGAAAGGAGAGGGAAGAATCCTGTAAGAATACCCGTCATGGCTTAAGACACATATCAGGAAAGGTGGGGGATGGAGGGTGGGGCAGGGATTGGGGCTTAGAGGGTGGGAGGAGGGTGTTAACAGCACACACCTGGTGCCGCTAACTAGCTGGATGGCCTCGTGGGGTCATCGTGAGAAGTAAATGAGATGATGCAAAGAAAGCTCTTAGGACACTGCCTGACGCATGGTAGGCGCCATGTGTGTTTGCTGTTATCATTCTTACACTACAACACATCCACGAAGGCAACATTGAAGGAAGAAGCCCTTGACTCAGACCTCACAGTTTTCCCAAGAAGTTTAAAAGACTTGGACGTGGAGACCGAATTCCTGAAGTTGGCTACAAACGCTTTGTTTCATCTCTCACCAGATTCACCCTTTACTAACCGATTCCCTGGAGTAAGTGTAATCATTTATAATCGTAACAGAGTGGTCAAAGATGGTGATGTTTTCTTTAGTTTGAGCTTGGGGTTGGATGGAGAAAAAAGGTTTAGGAAAAATGATTCCAGAGATCAGCTAAAGGAATTGGTGTTCTTTGAGAATCCTGGGCCTCCCTTCCAGGTAAAATAAGGTATGTTAAGGCACACTGAACTCTTTATGCACTATATGACCTCAAAGTTAAAACTTATAGGAACTTCAAACACCCTAACCCTAATACATCTGCCACTTTGCCTAATATTAGATGTTCTACAATTTTCTTTCTTCCCAGTCCCAACCCATGCTGGAAAGGGTGGCAGAAGATGTGAATGATCAGAGTAAAGCGGGGACTATACTATTTGAAGTGGGAGACAGAGCGGGTTTGAGAACATTCTCCCTGCAGAGGGCCCAGGCTCCAGGCTGAGAGCTCCTGCCCATTCTCTCCTCTCCTCTCCTCGCTCCTGTCTCTGTATCAAGTGGAAAACACATCAGATATTTGATTTTCCTTTTCAAATGTGCTTGATTTTCAAGCCCAGCTTGTTGGGAACACTGCCCCACTAGGTCCAGGCTGGCTTCACTGGGTTCCTGCCACACGGAGTGAAAAAAATAAGCCACAGGAAATCCATGTCACAGAGCCAGTCAGCTTGTTGGACTCATTTAAACTTTCTCCAAGTCTAACTCCTCATTAATTTTATTTGGTTAAGAGTCACAGTAAAGTTTCTTCTGCAACTATGGTGTCAGACTTTTTTTCTCTTTTCAGCAAGTAAGCAATAAAACAAATGTGCAAAGTATTTTGATAAGGGGTGCAGTTATGGTGTTTGTATCTTTCAGAATCCGAAGAACTCCTAGTGACCCAAGTTTTTGGCATTAAGGGGGACACTTAGCAGACAGGATCATGCCCCCGATTTTAATCTTTGTGGACTTAAACTCCATGAAAGTCAGTTCACAGAGATGTTATTACGAGGACGGAATGGACTCTCCATTTCCTGCACTGACTTTTCATATCAGAAGGCATAGTTGACTTTAACCTTGTATTATTTCCCAGGGGGAAAAAAAAGAATAGGCAGACAGAAAGGAAATCCTCTTAACAAAATGTACCTAAAGTCTAAGCCTTTCTTTCTATCTCCAATGCCACTATTCTAGGGCAGTCAACCCTATCTCTGAGACTACTCACAATGGCCTCCTAATTGATCTCCCTGTGTCTACTTGCCCAATTCCTGTGTGGTTTTTGCACACACAATGGCCAGGGTGATTTTCAAAAAGCATAAATCAGATCACGTCACTCCCCCGGCTTAAACTGTCTACTAACTTGCCTTGCACTTAGGGTAAATTGGAATTTCTTACTGTGGATATACAGACTTGCTTGTCCCTTCAGGCTCATCCACTATCCTCTAGGCCCACTAGACTTCAGTTCCTTAAGTAAGCTCTTAAATGCCTCAGGATCTTTGCACATGCTGTTTCCTCTGTTTAGAAATCTTCCCTCTACCCTATCCCCTTCTTTCGAGTGACTCTTCTCATTCTTTAGACCTCACCTTAAATGTTACTTCCTCAGGCAGAACTTCCCTGACTATCCTATTTAAACTAGGCTTCTCATTCTGATTGTCAGCCTCTATTTCAGTCTTTACACAGTATTTATCATGGTTTGTCATTGTTTTTATTTATTATTTTCTTTTTTCTGATTTATTTTCTGCTTCTTGCACTTGAACGTAGAGGGCTAAAATCATGTTTTTCTTGTTCACCATTGTATCCTTTCTGTCTAGTTGGCACAGAGTAGGAACTCAACAAATCCCTGTTGAATGAAGAAATACTTTATTCTGATAGGTGGTTTTAAACATGGCTGCAGTTTCCATGAAGTATTCTGCTTTCAAAGTTTTAATTTTATTAAATTCTACATGACATGCTGAAGTGTCTGTTAAAATCATCTGGTTCTAAATTTCATTGAGATTGTTTCCAACCCCCACATTCCTCATGTTTTCTTGTCTCATCCTTTGTGAATTCCATGAATATGAATGTATGCTAGAATGTAAGCTTCATTTTGTCTGTTTTGTTCACTGCTGTATCTCCAGAGTCTATAATGGTGTTTGGCACAGAGTAGGCATTATACATGTAGTGCGGTTGCAGAAAAGCTATCCAGGGTGAAATTTCTAAACTGCTTTAGCACTAAGACTATAAACAATGGTTTTCAATAGTACTATAATGGTTCTTATAATATAGAGTTTGCAAACTGGCAGTGTATCAGCTAGAAGTGTATTGTTTAACTTGGGTAGAATTTTAAATAGTTTTAAATCAGTTGGCTATATTTAAAAATTGGGATTTCATATAAAAATCTCGATACCAACTTTTCTTGAAAAGCCAGAAGATCTAGCCACACTGGGTCCTCTGCCACATGGCACTATGGCTGCCCCTTTTGGAGGCCCGTGTCCTCCCCATTTGCTTTTTCTAACAGTTGTGTTGATGCGAGGATCCTGCCCCATTACAATCGTTCTGAAAATAATAGTGGGGGATTTTTAAATTAGGTAAATACAGAATTTCATCAGAAAACCCATCCGAACTGAAGAACCAACTCAGGGAATATCTGTGCAAGATGGAGATGGAGTTGGTCCTGATTAGTCCTTTAGAGACTTGTTCACAGTTCTCTGCAAGTGCTGCAGTAAGTAGTGGCTGGAATAGAAATTATTTACCCTTGAGATCTTCTGTGTTGTTAAATTCCGGGCATGGAGAAAGAAGCTAAACTGATTTCTTCCTCTTAGGACCAAGCTAACTCAGCTCATAAAAATTATTCAAGGGCATCATGTCCCCAACTTCCAAAGAAGGGAGGAAACAAATATAGGCATTATTTAAATCTGTTACTGGGCCATGTGCCTTGAAAGTTGGCAAACAACTAGTGCCCGGACAAGTCAGAGTGCTTATCCATCAATTGATGATGAGTTAGCAGCAGCAGGGCATCATCATCATCATCATCACCTCCGATGAAATCTGAGATTTATTCTGGGCCTTTGAAAACAAGTCAAGTCCCCAAACAATGTAAACAACTGTGTGAGCCTGATATAAAGAGGTTCAAGTTACATCTGATCAGGAAATACTTTGGCCATGTCCCTAACAAGGGTCGAAATAACAAGTGACTTATGAGATCTCGAAATGAGTTATTGGCCTAAGTAAATCTGGGCTGATTTCAAAACGATAATTAAGTTTATTATAAGCATTTTGCTTTTAGAATTTTATTTTTTGCCTCTTTTCCCTTATTGTTTTGGTCACTGTGGAAAAAAAATAGGCCTGATGAGGGTAAAAACATCCAAGGACTGCGGAGTTTGATTTAGCCTAGCAATTAAATACATTTTTACAAGTGCTACTAATTATCCCTTAAAATAAACTGGAATGCTATGAAAATGGATGTCGCAGTCTAAAATTACTCATCTATTTTGAAATCTAATTCATAGCTTCCACTTAAATGTTTACAGATTATAGTAAAAAAATAAGAACTATTAAAATGATAAAATGTTTAAGTATAATTTATGGGGAATTTGTCATTCATGATTTAATTAAGTAGTTCATTGCAGCTGTTCAGGTTCATTCCTGAATAAAAATATCTTGCACCCAGCGGTATTGCAGAAAACCAAAAGTTTTACCACAACAGGGTTAGCTTTTCTTTCTTCTTTTTTTCCTAAAAAACACATGGAAAAAATTCACATGTGGTTACTCATTGGAAGAGTAGCACCGCTCCATATTCAAGGGCCACAGGCTTGGAATGGGATTAATCTGGAATTTCTGGTCTGGTCCACAATGACTCCCCAGCCTAGACCAGCCGAGCTTTAGAATCATCGAGAATCATTGATGGGACTTATTATAAATGTACATGTCCCTGGACCTTTGGATTGCTTAGTTCTAGGTTGGAACCTGGAAATCTGTAGTTTGTAAGGTTCCTCAGGTGTATCTAGTGATCAGCCATATTAAGGAAGTACTGGTCCAGTTCCAGAGGATTTGAGAACACTGCGGGGACCTAAAATGGATCTGTTATCCTGTTGTCCTTCAAACTCAAGTGAGCCTAGAACCCATGTTCTGAAGTAGGCCCGAGCCCTCCAAGCTGATTCAGCCCCTACATTCCAATTGTCTCAGATTAAAGTGCCTGAACTGAAGTGAATGATGATAAGAGAATTGGCAATCAGAAAACTTGGGTTCTAATCATCTTTTTGCTTCCAACCAGCTGTGTGAAATCAGTCTCACCTGCAGCATTACTGTCTGTAAAACGAAGGAGGTGGGCTAAATGGTCCCTAAAATGAGGATTGCAAACCCAGTGGCCTCAGGCCACATCCAGCCTGCAGATCGATTTTACTTGGACCTACATGACGTTTGAAAATGAATTTCAATTACTTTCCCAGCAGGAGATTTCTCCCCAAAATTCTCATGGGAATTTCTCCCAGCTTCTCATGGGAAATTGGAAATTCTGGGCAACAATGGGCCCCCCATTCTTACCCAGCAACTGTCGCCTGGATAGAGTAGTGTTTTTTTATTTGAAAAGGGCCACAAGCTCTTATATTTCACAGTAGCCACCCTTCTTACCCACCAGCCTGCTCCTACATTGATGTTCCTGCTTGGCACGGGGAGATGGTGGAACTGTTGACTCTTGCCCCATGGCCATATTCAATACTAATGTCCCTTGATCCTCTAGATTGCTTCCTAGGGGTGGGTCCTTTAACCAGGCCTATGCTTGATGAGCACCTCAGCAGCTGCTTGGTCCTCCTTAATTTTTGAGTCAGGAAAGCAATTTCTGCTGTTCCTTTTTCAGGGTCTAGGGAGTCTTTAAGGAAGAAGCAAGAGAGTAGGACCCTGAAGGAATGTGGTGGCTGCTTCTCCAGGAAGGATTCAAACAACAAAAATTGCTGTGTTTACAAATTCCTAAGTACATATACCCAAGTGGGCCTTATTTAGGCCAAATATTTGTACCACTGGTTATGTGCAATTCCACCAAGAGTAAAGACATGACTAAATTGCCAGGTTTCTGCAAATTATAACGAAAATTGTAGTCCAAAACTGAGTCCAAAATCCTTGTGCCAATATAATAATTACTGTATGACTAGAGTTACTGAAAGGAAGTGGCTTCTCAGTCAAAACAAAAAGTTGGAAAAATTCTTTTGGCTTTTTCAGAAGCATCGTCAGCCTCAAGGTGGGACAATGGGATTAAGGGCCTGGGAAATGCTATTGAACTGATATAAATCTGATTGTGAATTAATCAGATCTCACAGTTATTGAAGGGATTGACCTATTCAGGATATGGTTTTCACACCACTTGCAAGTAAATTCTGTCAACATACACCAAACGTAAAGAGTGGCCAGTGTAGATATTATGCTCAGCTTTCCAAGACCAATTAGTGTCAAAAGCATACTCCCTGTGATCACTTAATGCAAATCAAACATTTCTTGTTCCCCAGTTGTGGGCATCATTCTATGTTACAAAAGATGGATAAAATTTGAGCCCAGAAGCTAGTGTATGTTACAGATATCTATGCAAGTGACAAAAAAACTTGTTAGATGTTTTAATGAATTCTATTGTTGAGAAATGACAACATGCCATGGGAAAGGGAAAAGGGTATGATTTAGGTTGGGTCTAGAAGAATGGTTTGAGTTGGGTAGTGAAATGACAAAGGACTGACAATTGCAATACTTATTTGGGGAACCCTGAGTGGTCTGCTATGACTGGAGTTGAAGCTTCTTGAGTGATGAGAGAGAAAAGAGTGAGAATTGGCAAGAAATAAGGCTGGAAAGCTAAATTACAGCCAAATGGAAGAGGTTATCCTAAGGCGTGGTACATTATTTTTAGGTAATGCTGAAAGCCATTGAAACTTTTTGAGATGGGCATGGGAATTATCATATTTTTATTTTAGAAAAATAAGTCTCCCTGCAGTGTGTAGCATGGATTGCAGAGGTGGGCGTGTGCGGGGCAGTGAGAAGAGTCAAAATTATTTTGAGGTTTCTAACTTGGGTTTGTTTTTATCTTCTGCCTTAAATCTAAAAGGTAAAATATCTATTAATTTATACTTTGTTCAATGGAGTGGTGTAATGTTAATTTCATGTTAGATTTGAGTAACAGCCCTCCTCATAAATTGAATTATTTTGTTAAAGTATATACGTTATTTTATTCTTATACTCTGTCATTAAAAAGTATAAATTAAAAAAAAAACCCGCTTCAATTATTTAAGGATTTCCTCCTCCTCTTTATGATTTTCCTAGGGCCTTTCCCTCTTTCCCCATGTTCTGGGCAGTTTCGGGTAACTTCAGAGTGGTACTACAAAATCTGGGCATTGAAGCAGGGATGGTAATGTTTCAGATACAGTGTCGGGGTCTGAATGACCCTCAATATACCATTCTCTTTTTGCCACAGGTAGCTGAGAGTGTCACAAGACATATGGGATGGAAACCATCAAGTTGAATGTGGTAGTAAGCCAATAAACAAAAAATCTGGTTATGACAAGAAGTAGAAATGAAAAAGAAGCATAACCCACAGAGAAGGGGGGGAAAAAACCCCATAACACACACAGTACTATTTCTAGCATGTTTTACATTGGTCTGTTATATATAGAACCTGTTTTGGCCTCATGGAAAATGGATGATTTTTAGTAGAGTCTACCAGTGACAGGCCTTTGGGGACTTTGAGGTGAAAAGGGAGCCCTTCCGTATAAAATGCAATTGCAACCACGTGAAATATCTTATTGCTGGGTCTGGTTTTACTGCCCTGCACTGGTAGAAACACACTTAAATGGTTAATTCTTGTGAAATATGGAAAAGGGCAGCTGATAAGAAATATAAGGCTGTTTCATAAATTTCACATAACTTGGGACACATTCTGCCCACTGATATGCATGGCTGAAGAAAAATTCCATGGAATGAGGGAAGGCTGAATTTAATATTTCATTATTTTGCTAATACGTTTATTTCGGAGAACTAGTCACAAACTGCTTTATAAATATTTTTATTAAATGTTACCGCTACTAATTATAACTCAATATTATCTTAATAAAAATAATACAATCTCAGACCATTTTAGTTGGAAAGATGGCAAAGAGGAGTAAGTACACTCACAGAGTTCACATTTTGAACAAAGAAAAGAGGTGGAACTGAAGTCACTTGCCTCCTAGTTCCTAAAGAGTGCCAGTGATGATTGGGGCCGCCCGGTGGCGCAGCGGTTTAGTCCGCGCTTGGCAGCCCGGGGTTCGCGAGTTCGGATCCCGGGCGCCCGCCGACGCCCTGCCTGTCAGCCATGCCGTGGCGGCGTCCCATATAAAGTGGAGGAAGATGGGCACGATGTTAGCCCAGGGCCAGTCTTCCTCAGCAAAAAGGGGAGGATTGGCGACGGATGTTAGCTCAGGGCTGGTCTTCCCCACCAAAAAAAAAAAAAAAAAAAAAAAGAGTGCCAGTGATGGACACTAGGGCCCTATGGCAGCAATTCTCTGTTATGTCATCATAAAATCCACAGCAAATTCAAGGTTATCTGCTCCTTTCCCACCAATACACCATAGTCAATGTTAAGACCTCCAGCGTCAGATGGGCTCGGACTGGAAAGCTGCTCTGCTGCTTACTAGTTGTGTGACTAGAGCAAGCTACCTCACCTTTCCATGCCTCCCTTGGTTTCCTCATCTATAAAATGGAGACAATAATCTCCTAGGGTTCTGAGTATTAAATGAGATAATCCACCTAAAGCAGGGCTTATCAACCTTGGCACTATTGACATTTTGGGCTGCGTAACTCTTTGTCGTGGGAGGGTTGTCCTGTGTACTGGAAGACGTTTGTCAGCCTCTCTGGCCTTCATCCACTAAATGCCAATATCACCTCTCCAGGCTCCTCTTTCCCCAAATTGTCACAATGAAAATAATCTCCAGTCATTGCCAAATGTCTCCTGGGGGCAAAACTGCTCCCCTCACCTCAACCAATGATCTTCATAAGGTACTTGGCACATGGACAGTGCTCAAAATATATTAGCTCTTATCATCATTATTACTATTTTGTATTGCCGTGAAGGAGCAGCAACGTTGTGCTTACACAATCTCTTTGTTTCTTTCCTTGGCCTTCATGAGAATGTGCAGACAAATGGTCAAATGCAAAGAGTAGGAAAGGATGAGCCACAAACTGTATAATCAGCTCCTGACAGTTTGGTTAAATGTAGTGATTATCTTTTTTTCTGCCACTAAGGAGAAGAAGGTGACCCAACCCTTGGATCCTTCCCGATATTTTCCAGATTTTATCAGGCTCTGCAGGGGCCTGAGTAAAGAGAATATTGTCACTTTACCAAGCCTGCTGTATGAGAAAAGGGAAAAAGATAACATAGTTAAATCACTCGCATGCTATTATACAAGTCGCGCTCTGGTGAGCCAGGCCGCCTCCGACTGTAATTTCCGTGTATTTCTTCACCTCTCACCTTCCACCATCGCTATTACTTAACCCACTGACCCAGACAGCTGCTTGTTAACATTTAATACATGTTGAAGTGTTAGTGGGCTTTGCACAAAACATGAAGAAGTTTCTGACTTGCTTTTAGCTCTTTGCCCTTGAACCACTACATGAGTAATTCTTTAAAGCTCTGCTCTGCCATTGCTATAACCGTGGCATGTATTTTCTTTGAGATAAAAATGAACAATTTATGAAAAGAGTTTGCCCCCCTGTTGCATGCAAGCTTTCACTCATTTAATGAATGTTGATGAGCTCCTCTTATGCTGGGGAGGGCTCAGCGCATAGACGCATAGACGCAGTGACTGCCTTCTAGTTGCCTGTGGTGGGGAAGGCAAGGGGGAGGGAGCGCTGGGAGACACAGACAGGTAAATGGACCCTCATAATACAGAGCAGGAAGGGCCAAGACACAAAAGGTGCGTCCGCAATAACACCAATTGAAACACATAGTGGGGCCCCTAACAGTCTTCAGGGGTTAGAAATGTTTCCTCTATTTAAACACAAATGAAAAGAAAATTATCTCCACCACCCTCCCTTCCTAAATAAATAAACAAAAATATTACACTGATGAGAAAAATACAAAATTCAATCAAGGGGGAACCTGGAAGTTTGTGACATCTGAAGTGTGTAGCCCTGGTATATGCAAAATGCAAAACATTTGAGGATAGGAATGTTTAATTTGACATAAATATTTATTAATTCCTAAGTTCATTCCAAAGAATATTTGATGTCGGTAGACTTGGCAAATGGCAACTTATTTTTTAATTTTTTAAGTGATAAAAGTAATACATGAACATATTTGATTAAAAGTTCAAACAACATGGAAAGAAAAAGAGGAAGAAGGGAACATCCCCTCCTCAAGTCTACCCCCGTCTCCTAAGATGAACAGCTGACAGTTTGGTGAGCATCCTTTCAGAGAGACAGTTATGGATTAGGTGAAACCATGTAAAATTGCTGTTTTTGTAGTCAGAAATGGTCAAATTATCAGCCCCTTTGTATGATTCCACCTAATACTTAACACGACTCGAGTCATCCTACACATATTATTCTGTGACTTCTTTTTCTCTAACAACATCAATTTTATTTCTTTGGCATATAACATCTCTAAATGGATTATTAAAAAAATAATCTTGAGATGATAGATTAACACTACAGAGAAGAGGAAAGGCTGATGATGGTAGAGCTGCTAGAAAAATTACTCATAATATGCTACCATTTGAAAAATAAACTGTCTGCCTGGGGTCAGCCAGCCCAGAAGGCCCAGTTCTCTCCAAGGGGCCCAGTGTGCATGGTTAAGGAGCTTTTCAGTTTGCAAACAAAAGAACACCCCCATCCCCTTCACTGTGCCGGGCCGGCTCTTGCTGCCTCATATAATTTACCTTTCAGCCACCCGGCGTCCTCCAACTGCACTGTGCTGGGCTCCAGGCTGTCTGGGAGAGAGGCAGGCTGGCTCCAAGATCCAGAGGCCATAGTCTGCAACTCAGACTAAGTTTTTGTGTTAACAACAAATGTTAACTTAGTTTCTGATGACTGCCAGAGTCTTAGGATAGTACCTGATCCTCCTAGATTGCTGTCTAGTATAATTTTTCCTAATTGCTATTTTTCATCATAATGCCCTCACAGCGCAATTTGAGTAGAAGCAGTCCTGGATTTATGGGCAGAAACCTTGCCTTTAAATGTCTGCTCCATTGTTTATTAAAGCTGATAACTTCGGCTAAATCACTTCTCCTCACTGAACCACAATTAGTTTTAATAGCTGTAAAATTAAGATAGTAAAATATATCTATCATTTATTGGGTGCTTACTCTATGCCAGGCACTGCTTTTAGCACTTTACAGATATTAACTCATGTAATGGTCATCACAGCCCTATAAGGTGGTTTTGACCCTATTCTTACCCCATTTTACAGATGAGGAAACTGAGGTGCAGAGGCCCAAGGTCACATAGCTAGGTAGTGGGAGGAATGAAAGCAAGAAATGCAAGGCTCGAAGAAAGTTGAAGAAAGAAGTAAGAGTGGTTTTAGCATCTCTTCTTGGCCACCAGGGCAAAGAATTAGTGATTTATTTTTTTTCTTCAACTATTGCCCCCACATCAGAGAATCACAAAACTTTGGAGCTGGATGGAACCTCAGAGACTGTCAAGGGCAAACCTTTCATTTCAAGAGAGGAAGACACTGGGCCCAGAGCACGTAAAGGACTTGGGCAAGCTTTGAGCTTGCTGAGGAGCGTGCTGGGGCATAGATTTAGCTGTTCACTGCATTCAGTCATTTCCATGGTTTTTCCCATTTGGTTAAATATCACAAACAATTTAAAAAAACTGTTTATTGTAGAGACAGTTAAACATCTACAATAGTATAATGGACCCCAATATTCCACTACCCAGCTTTAACCATCAGGAACCACTTGACCAATCTGGCTTCAGCTATATTCCCACCCACTCCCCACCTCCCAACCCCTCAGATGTCATATATTTCATCATAAATATTGTTTTTATCTTTAAAATATAAGAACTCTATTTTTAATATTAGCACTATGCTATGACCACACCTTAAAAATAACAATATTGCTTAATATCATCAGATACTCTGAGTTCAAATTGCCCTATTTGCCACACACCTTTTTTTTATAGTTGGTTTGCAGCAAGCAAGTTTTGAACTTCTAACAAGTGCAAGACACTGTGGAGGACACAGGGATGGTTAAAAAACAATCCCTACCCTTGTTCAGAACAGTCAAGTATGAAGTTGAAACCCTACGATCAAAGAGGAACAAACGTGCACATGGTGCAGAGGGAAGCAGCACAGTGTCGAGATTTGCTCATTGGCTGCCGGCATTCTAAGCGCCTCACCACTTACTAACCAGGAGGGACCTAAGTAAGTCACTTGACCTATCAGTGCCTTCCTCTCCTCATCTGCAAGATGGGGCTAAGAATAGACTCAAGGGCTGTTTGGAGAAGAAATGTGATAATACAGGCAAACACTTAGATCGGCACATGAAACATCATAATTACTCAATAAACATCAGGTATTATTATTATATCTTGACATGGTTACAACCCATTAATAAGTCTTAAGTCACTTTATAGTAGAAAGGTGGGTAGTCCTCATTACTATGCCACAAAAAATAAAACCTAAAAATTATGTTTTATGCTAATGATGATGATGATTTTGGCCAGGATTTATTTTTTTTGATGTGCAAGTCAAAATTAATTGACTTTGGTGCAATTAATGTGCAAGTGTATTTGCATTCATACTTGCTCTGTCTCCCTCTTTCTCTCTCTCTGCTCACACCTTCCTCCAAGCTGAGGTCAGAGGGACACAATCTCCAAGGCATTTCTTTCCTAAAGGGCCTAAGGGATAGAAGAGATCTGATTCCTAATTGAAACGGGGTAGCAGCAAGGCGGTTGCTGTAATCCCTGTGCTCAGGATAACCATTTACCCTAGATTGCTTCGTTTATGCCAACTGTCCCTTTTCACTCCCCAAGGTGTCCTAGTTTGGATGATAAATTAGATGATCACCCCACCTATACTCAATTCAAAACATCAGGCATGTTTTCAAAAAGACACATTTTGGAGTCAACCTTCCCCCATTTATCTCCTTCCTCCGTCCCTCCACTCCACCACTCTGCCCTGCCCTGTATATACCCCCATCTCTACAGTCACCTTAACCACTGGAGGCCCATGGACAAGCTATGACCAGAGCTACTTCTGTCACTGGGAATGGTTTACACTACAGCACTGGGGTAACAATGGCCGTGCTCCTACTGCTATCCTTTCAGTTGTGGACATAGTTAATCAATCAAGAATGAGGGGTGGGTCCCTAATCTGAGATCATTTAGTTGCAAATTTTAAGCATTGCAAGTAGATTAGACAATTCTGCTCCCTTCCTCCTTCACGAATCAAGAGACCTGATTTATATGTACTCTTTTTTGTGTGTTAAATACATTTTTTTTTTTTTGTGAGGAAGACCAGCCCTGAGCTAACATCCGTTGCTCATCCTCCTCTTTTTTGCTGAGGAAGACTGGCCCTGGGCTAACGTCTGTGCCCATCTTCCTCTACTTTATATGGGACGCCACCACAGCATGGCTGACAGTGTGTCGGCAGGTGCCTGGGATCCGAACCCGCGAACCCCGGGCTGCTAAGTGCGAACTAAACCGCGGCGCCACTGGGCCAGCCCCTTAAATACATTTTTAATCCTTGTATTTCCTCAGCCACTTTTAATCTTTAAGTTTTTCTTACTCCTGCAATATGATTTCTTTATCAGATCCTAAAGAAAATGTAAAAAGGTGAGAAGGTCATGGCACTCAGTATGAGATTAAGACAGATTTGGATTATATAAATTGATGATGACAATAATTTTTTTAAAGAAGTATTTCTCAGGGCCAAACAAATCCTGATAAAATACACATCGAAGGAAAAAGCACCTAGATGCATAATTTGTCAGTCATTCCATTTTGCAGACATGCAGTGCCTACTGTGTGCACGGATTTGTTTTGGGCAAGCCCTTCAGCGAGATCCACAATTGGATTACGGCAGGGTTTCCTCAAAGAATGTATTATTTAGTGGAGAGACTATGACAAGGTTGCAAATAATGCTAATGTAAGGCAGTGAAAGAAATATGACTTCAGAGATGTCTGAACTGTGGGCTGTGGGGATTTATGGAACACAAATGTGACTCTGAAGTTTAGAAATACTCCTAATTCCGGGAAGTAGCATGGATTTAGAGAAGAGGCCCTATCAAGTTGCTATTTATTTATTTCTGTATAGTGCCCCAGGCCTAGGAAGTTCTCAGCAATGGTTGTTGATAATTATGACAAAATAATCTTTTAGAGTCATATTTTAAGTAGTGTATATATATATATACATACACATATATATATATACACACACACATATACCTCTAGGGTTTTTAAATTGACCCCACACACTTCCCTCATTTCTCACTGGACTTGCCCCTTCTGTTTTCTAATGTTCATTGCTCCATAGCGGTTTTAGATTCTGTTTCCATCTCGTTTTTTCAAACATCCTCCCTCACCAACTGGATCTTCAACATCTCCCTCTTCTGGTGCTTTCACATCAGCCTACAAACTGCTCAAGGCTCCCTAATCTCCCCTTGACCTCTTGCCCTATCACCTCCTTTCTTATACCATTAAATTTCTTGAAAACTTATCAAGCACTAAATCCATGAACCCAGCTCTTCACTTCTAATGTATCGCTCCACCCACTGCAGCCTGAATTCTGGCTCCACAAAGTCCGCGTGTATGTGTGTGTGTCTGGGGGTGAGAGTATGTGTTTAGGTCACTAAAGACCTCTAGGTTAACTGAGGAAATGAGTTTCCCCAGTTCATTATCATAGTAATTAAGCACAGGGGCTATGGAGTCAGCCTGCCAAGGGTTCAAATCCTGGTGCAAATTTTATGCAAGTTAGTTAACTTCCTCGTGCCTCAGTTTCCCCAACTGTAAAGCGGGGAGATGAAGAGTACCTACTTGGTAGAGTTATTGTGAGGATGAAATACATTAGTGTATATAAAGAATTTAGAACTGGCTGGGCGTTGTCCGTTCTTGTTATGATTACAAACTCCAGTTAATGCTTTTCTGTCCTTATCTTGCGAGACCTCCCTAAGAGATAGGATACAACTCAATACTCCAGCTTTCCTGAAAATCTCCTTTTGCCACAGCCCTCTCCATTTTTGCCTTTCTGACCCTTGCTTATCAGGATCCTTGGTGGGATCCTCTTCTGCCTGTCCCTTAAATGTGGGTGTTTCCCTGGGTGCTGTCATCAGCTCTCTGCTTTCCTTGTGGTGTGCACGCTATCCACTATCGGGGTGACCTCATCCAAATCCTTGCCTGCAGCCACTTCCCTACAGCCTGGCCCTATGCCGAGCTCCAGGCCTGCGTATCGAGCTTCAAGGAGCCCATGAGCATCTCAAAACCTAGCAGGCTCAACTCCAAACCCTTTACCTTCCACTGCAAACCTGCTTCCATGTCTTGCTGAGGGCAAGCACGTTGTAGCTTACATCAGAAATCGGGGCACCATCCTGGAGTCCCTCTTTCCACTCGCCTTCCACAGTACTATTAGGGATCAAGGCCCACTGGGTCTGCTTAACATCTCTCTTATTCATCCCTCTCACCATGCTCACCTCCATGAACTTAATTCAGTCCACCATTGCTCCCATGGAAGGCTGCATAAGGCTTCTTACTATTTTCTCTTCCGGCCTCAAGTTTGGGCCCCTTTCAACTCATTCTTCACTGAGCTTCCCCACTATCTTTCCAAAATGTAAATCTTATCACATCTGGCCCCAGCATAAAGGCCTTTAGTGACTCTTCATAGCGCGGAGAGGATGAAGTTCACGTTTCTTGGCATGAATGGTTCCTGTTTATCTCTGTGGTCTCCTCTCTCCCCTCCCCGACAGGCCCGTTTCCCTAACTGTGCTGCGCTACTTGTGGTTCTTCATAGACCTCACGCTGTTTCACGCCTCCAGCCCTTTGCGTGTGTGCTTCCTACTGCTTGAACATGCTCCTCTCCCTGCTTTGCCTTTCTCTTCTCCTGATCTCTCAGAATCTAGTTGCCACCTCTTTGGGGGAGCCACATGAGATCACTGTATAATATGATTTAGGTGTTCACACGTCACGCTTTTTGTAGCTCTGTCAGAGTACATACAACAATTTAATCTTTGACCCCCTTACGTGTCTGTCTTTCTCTGCAAATCCCATGAGGGCAGCATCTGTGTCTTGTCTGACTTTTCCTTCCTGGCACCTAATGAAGCTCATCTGGCATATAGAAAGTGTTCAATAAACACTGGATGAAAGCTTGAACTGAGAGTATACATTATCGTCTGTCCTCACAATGGTGAGGTGGTTATTATTAGTATAGAGTCTACCAATAAGGATCACATATTCCTTTCTCCCATTTTATGGACAAAAGACTTTCAAATGGTTACTGGAAAAATAAGGACCATTAAGTAACAAACTTGAAAAAGACTATACCCTTGGTGTAGTAATTCCATCTCTGGGAATTTATCCTAAACAAATAATTAGAGGCAGGGAAGTTTTATTCACCAAGATATTCATCATCAAGTAATTTATGATAGAAAAAAACTGGAATAAAATAGAGAAGTTATTAAATATCCAGAATTATGGTACATACATATAACTGAACATTATACTGCTGTTATATGTCATGTTTCCAAAGATTTTTTTTTTTTTTTGGTGAGGAAGATTAGCCCTGAGCTAACACCTGTGCCAATCTTCCTCTATTTTGTATATGGGTTGCTGCCACAGCATGGCTTGATGAGTGGTGTAGGTCCACTCCCAAGATCTGAACCCATGAACCGGGGCCACCGAAGTGGAATGCTCCAAACTTAACCACTACGTCATGGGGCTGGCCCCCCAAAGAATTTTTAATGATCTGGGATAGCTTATGTTATGATTAATGAAAAAGATGGACAGAAAACTAGCAAATATTGTAAAATCTTAAATTATATAAAGAAAAAATAAAACCCTTAGAATAAACAGAGAAAAAAGATTTGAAAGAAACACACCAAAATGAACTCTTCAGTAATTACATCTTGGGTGATTTTTGTCTTGTTCTTTATAATATTTGGTATTTTCTAAATTTTTTACAGAAAGCATCTTTACTTTTACAATCAGAAATTTAAAAAATTTTCAAGTTAGAGATTTGGGCTGTGTGAGACTATACTGAACATCTTCTATTTGTGCAGCATCATTTCGTCTTCTTCTGGTGAGAGTACCTCAGATTTTCTTTGGGGACACATCCCTCCTTATTCTTAGGCTTTGGGATGTGGATGAAGTGGACACTCAATCCCAGCTCCAGGGGTGGGCAGGCATGTGACCCAGACCTGGCCAATTGACATATTCCATCTGTCTGGCTTTCTGACTGCTTCCAGATAGGCATGTGACTTAAACCAAGTCAATACTTTTATAGATGTTCATGAGGGCAGAAAAGCTCTGCTTACATTGGTACTAATGAGCTGTAAGCCTACAGCTGCCGAAGTGCACACGAGGACAGGAAAGTAAAAGTATTGCTGAAGGATGGAGATGGAGAAAAATGCACGTGCATGTGTACACACACACACACACACACACACACACACACACACACCACCTTCAAGTCCTCACGACTTTGAGTTCTTGGATCTAGGAAAGTCTGGAACACTGTCATCCCCAGACTTTCCAGTTATAAGAGCCAATAAATTTTAGGTTTCTTTTTTTTTTTTTGCTTAAGTCAGTTTGAGCTGGGTTTCTACAAGTTGCAATCAAGACTCCTTGCTAATATAATTATGAAAACAATAAAATATACAAAATATAATTCATGAAAGGGTCCGGGGCTATCACAAAACAGAGTTCAGAGCTGGTCTCATGTATCCTATCTGAGATATCAAATATTTCCATTATTGTAAATGTTTCTATTGGACATGATCTAAAATACAGTTCATTCCCATAGCAGTTCACTCAGAGCACATTCTAGATGCCTCCTTTTAGTACCTGGCTGGCAGGGGGTATTATTAAAAATAGCTAATCTCCCTAAAGGCACAGGGACTGGAGGCTCTCTGCTGTGCCTGGCATTAAACCTTTAATTGCTGGATCTGAGGAGATTTAGGGTATCTCAAGGGAGGGGGTGGAGTGAGGGAGCATTTAGCTATTTTGGGCGAGTGGCTTTTTCCAATCAGTACAGAAAGATTTTGATATTCTACCAACCAACTTGGTGTGTACTGGCTGAACACGAGGCCTGTTAGGAAATATAATAGTTACTCATTTGGGTACCTGTTTTCTCCCTTGGACTGTGAATACCCCTAGACAGGGATCTTGTCTTGTTGATTTTTGTAGGTCTTGTGTCTACCTAGGTGCTCAATAGATATTTGTTGAATGGGGAACATAAACGACAGTTCAGCATTGTGTAATTCCCTATTCTAGGTTTTTTTTCCCCCTCTGATAGACGTTTCCTGCCTAGGATTAAATTGCAATATGGTCTTTTTCACCCATCGTTCTGAAGGCTTGTTATCCTCTCCAATATCAGTTGATGGAAGAAGAAAATTGTAAATTTTCTCTCTCAGGCATAATGTTGATATTTTAACTCATAGTGATTTTTTTCTCACTACAAGATGGATTTTAGGAATAAATCAAGATCCCAGAAACTTATGATTGCTTTGAGTGGTAGCTTTTATCTCTGTCATCCTAAGAAAAAGATGTGGTCTGATGGTTCAGAGTACAAACAGAGACCTCTGAATTTCAGTTTTCCCACAGCTGTATGACTTGAACCATTTGCTAGGACACTGGGGTGTAGGTTCCCACACTTGACTATAAACATTGTGGCAGCACCCACATCTGTCTGTTAACAGCGGTACTCCCAGTGCATAGCTCCTCCTTGTTCACAGTAGACACTTGAATACCTGTTGAACGAATAAACCTAAAGAGAGGCAATCACACACATTGATCTAGTAGCGATAATTTTTAAGTGATTAGCTTTAAAAATCATTTTTCTTACACCAACTTACGTCCTATCCACATCAAACAGGAGAGCTTTCAATGGTAAAGTGTGTGTGCTGGTTAATTACAAATTTTGAATGCTACTGTAAAGTACAGTCTAGGTGTATCTAAATTATTCCATCGCTTTTTCTGATGGGCATCTCCCATTTACTTTTCCATTCTTAAGCTCTCTGGAGGCTTTTACTGGCTTAGAATGTATAGGGAAAGCTCATCATACCTGGAGTCAGACTTAAGATACTGGGTCTCCTCTCTATTAGCTGTGTGACCTTGGGCCACTTTTAGAACTAAAATAATAAACATCTGCTCTACCTACCTCTCAAAGCTGTTATTGTGAGCATGATAATATTCAGTGTAAGGAGGAACTATAAAACCCTATACCTTGGGTAAAGCACTTCCCAGACCGTGGAATCTGGTTTAAGAGAATCCTTTTACCATTTTGCTCCTGGTACAGGCTCAGGCAGCTAAAGAGGAACACTCGGATCCCCACCCTGGTAACTGTCCTCGGATAGAGGGTCAGAGAAACCGTATAGGGATTTAAAAAAAAAGGTGACCAGAGGGTTTAGCACGATTTTGGAGCAAATGGGTTTAAAAGCTCGGGCTCCCAGAGCAAACCGCGCAAGGCGCCCCTCCCCACTCCAAAGCCCCAGTCTCCAGAAAAGTCTCGGCAAGGGCTTGTAGGGCGGAGGCCAAGCCAACCAATAGAAACCAACTGTGATCTTACCGGTGAAGAAGCAGGTGGAGAAAGTGAGCGGAAAGAATTACCGACGCCGCGGCTCAGCCTTTTACCGCGGTGCCAGGCACCACGCTTGCCCCCCCTCACCCCCCGCCGACTAACAGCGATGGAGAAGGATGTCGGGGCCAATTCTTATCTCCTCCCTACCCAATTCCTGTCCCCGCACCACCTCTACCACCAGCGGCGTCCAGCCTCCTCCCTCGGGAGCGTGCTCCAGGGGCAGGCGGCAGACCTTTATTGTCTGGGGAGCACCTGCCAGGTGGCGGGCCGGTGCCCTAATCTGCGCATGGTGCCCAGCTTCACAAAGCGCGCGGGCAGCACCACCCCCGTCCGGGAACCGCCTCCGGCGGCCGGACCACATCACAGGGGAGGAGAGGTGGAGAGACGAAGGGGCTCGGGGGTCGGGCGCCGGTGACAAGGGCCGGCGCGCCCTCCTCCTCCCCCTCCCCGCGGGCTCGGCCCCCCGGGATGAGCACGTCGAAAGAGCAGAGGCCAGACGCCGCTGGCAGGGAGCGAGAATCAGGCAGGAGGGAGGGAGGGAGGGGAGGCGAGGTGGGGCGCCGAGAAGGGGCGTGGCCGGCGCGCAGTGGGAGGGCGCTGGGAGGAGGGGCTGCTGCTCGCGGCTCGCGGCTCTGGGGGCTCTGCTTTGCCGCGCTCGGTGCACTTGGGCGAGAGCAGGAACGTGGAACGGAGCTCCGATCCCAGCGCAGCCACCGCGATGAGAGGCGCTCGCGGCGCCTGGGATTTTCTCTGCGTCCTGCTTCTCCTGTTTCGCGTCCAGACAGGTGGGAGAGCGCCGCGGGCACCGGAGCCGCGCCCCCCGGTGCAGCTTGTGTCCCCGAGGGCTCGAACACGCTGGGGTGTGTTGGGAGAGGGTGTTGCCGGTCCTCCAGTGCCCGTGCGTTTCAGCCTCTGGGAAGATTGGAGGCGTCCCCGGGACTTTCCTGCGCCCTGCCTCGCTCACCTGCGCGAGAAGACCCCAACCGCTGGGGGTGGGGGCGCTGAGCTGGGGTCTTCCAGAAATGAGGGCAGCGAGGGGGCTTAGGCGTGAGCGAGGTGCAGACTGAGGGCAGAGAGCTGCGTGCGAGTTTGGGGTTGCTTTTGTGCCGAGAGTGCGCAGGGGCACAGGCGGGCGGGTCGGCGGGTCGCACCCAGCGCGTTATCTCCGCCGTGCGAGGCGCGGCCGCTGCTTCCTTTTGTTAAAAGTTGCGCGTGTGTGACCGGCGTACCGGAGGACCGGCCGGTAGGTTCTCAGCCGCGCCAAGGGCAAAGTTGGAGAGGCTTTTCTTTGCACTGTGGCTGCTGCTTTCCAAACCGCGGGTACTCTTTGTGCCTCAAAGCTGAGGACCACCGACCTACTGCCGCCCCTGCTCGCGACGCCACCCGTGGACGCGAGTCGAAGGCTGCGGCATACCCCCGGTCCCCTTATGCTTTTGCAGGGGGAGCGCGCGGCGTGCGGCTCTGGGGCCGGACCCCGCGAACCTGAAGGGGGCGGCTACAGGGGCAGCTTGGGCAGGGCGTGTGGAAAGCAGCCGCTAGGTTGCAGACTTTTAGCTTTTATAAATCCTGTGCCAGAGGTTCTCCCCTCTGCCGCTTTCTTTCCTGCCACGCGCCTCGAAGCGGCTGGTGGCTGCGTTTGCCGCCTGCTTCCCGGGAAGGCAGGGACAGTGCGCTGGAACGCTGCGGTCCCCGACCCCGGCCGCCTCCCACGTCCAGCCTGAGTGCCTGACCAGGCTGGGGGGGTGGGGCCCTGCCAGCCCCTCGAATCGGTGTCTGCGACCTGTAATCGCAGGTCCCGGTTTTCTTTGGGAATTTTGAGATTCGCAATACCCCCTCCCACGTGATATCTATACTTAAGGGCTGTCTGAGGTGGGGCGTGGGAGATGGAGTGGAACTTTCTGCAAATCTTACTTGGATCTTAAAGCTGTTGTGAAAATCCGGTTATATCTGCGCGGAACTTGGGTCTTAAGGCGGAGGAGGAGGATTTGCAGGGTTCTGGAAGCCCTCAGTGAGATTCCTGCCCCTTCTTCCCTTTTCTCTGGGTGTCGCTGGTGCGCGAGCGAGTGCACGTCCCCCAGCTAACCCCTGGAGCCCCGCTCTCTCCTAGGTCATTTTTTTTTAAACCTTTAAGGCTGCCCCGATGATGTAAGGTTAGAAAGTGAGTCTGAACTGGAATTCAGGGGCTCCAGAGGAAGCATCGCTATGAACTATTGCGGGGCTCTATCGACTACTCGTCAGTTTTCCCATAAAGTCTCAAGATGCAGCCTCTGCTTTCCCGATTGCGAGGGCTTTCCTGTGGGGAAAGAGGGGCCTTGCATGTGGACCTCTGTGAGATAGGAGGGATCGTGAGTGAGTGTTCGGATTTCGTGGCTGATTTGACAGCTTAAGCTTCATACCACAACGTTTGGTCCTTACATCTTTATGCCTTGGCATTTTTAATTTCAGTTAAGGTATGTGGGACCGGACTGGAGTAGGGCGCCAGAAAGACAGACCATACAGAATATTTCCCTTTTTAAAAATGAAGTGAATCAGTTGCTTCCTTCTTCCTCATCAATAGCCTGCTTCATCCAGTAGGTTTTTGGCAAAGGGAATTTTAAGGTCTGGCTCCTGGGGGGCACTATGGTGCAGTGACAAAGCCTTGTGCTGCCCTTCTGGTTCTCCTGTTCTGTGTGCCTTTGGGCAGGTCGCTTAAATTTTGGGGAGTCCAGTTTCCTGAAGAGGACAGTGAGGATCTGCATCCCAAAGGATCCTTTGGGTCCAAAAATTCTCTTCTTCCAGTGTTCTGAGCATAGACTCTACACTTTCTCTGAACTTTTCCCCTGATTCCTTCCTGCTTCCTTGAAATACCCCTGCCTCCTCTGATCACAGGGACCACTTGGTGGTATCCTAGTGGTCTCCCCCTGGCTGAATCCACACATGCTTGCCTGCAGTTTCCCTTTGAGGGCTAGGAGGTGCCAACTCTGTAGGACCCTCCGTCTCCTCTCCCCTCCCCCCAGTATTTACAACTCCTGTGCCCGGCAGGATGAACCTGAAAGGAGTAGTGAATCATACCTTCCCCTTGTTCCCGCAGATGTGAGGCTAGAGTCATCCCCAGCAGCTGGACACAGGACATTCTGGAGCATTATCCTGCTGGAAATAATATGATGGTTTTATAAAGGGATCTCAGATAATTCATTTATCCCCATTCTGGTCTTTCCCGCTCATCCACACATTTTTCCTTATGACTTTATAAATCATGTATGCTGTGTAATTACAACATGTTTTCTGATGTGCCTTAAATTTCACGTTACGTGTGTGTTGTACATAGTTGTTGCTTTTTAATTGGAAACTGTGTGCCAGGGCCTGTGCTGGGGCCTTAACTGGCATTTCCAGTCCTCTCAACAAGCCCCAGAGGTAGGACTGTTACCATCCCTACCATTTTACAGCTGGAGAAGCTGGCTGAAGATAAGTCAGTTCCCAGAATCATCAGTGGTGAAGCCTGAGATTGGCTTCGTGTGCCCAGCTGTGTATATCCATTCACATGACTTACCCATTCGAAACTATTTAATGAGGACCTATTATATGTTGGAGGTTCTGGGAATACAAGATGGCCAAGTCCTTACTTTCCCAATTTTGGTGAAAAAGACCTAGAATTGCCTGTCTTATGATGTCTGAGTTAGAGTGTTCTCAGTTTGAGGGAAGTCATTAAATTATAGCCCTGGGTATAAGGGCTTTGGGTGTTTGCTGTCCCATTCCAGTTAGTCTCTCAGAAATGAAGATAAGCTGTCTCCAATGATGGTGTAAGCCAGTGGAAAATGTTTTCTATCCTTTACTCCGAAAAATAAAAATGGTCTTAGCATATACTTGTGGCATACTTGTGAAAGAGAAAAGCCCCCTTAATGGGTAATACCATTGGTCATTTTCCCTGGACGAGCACGATGAGATATCATGGCAGTTTACCACTCATAGCCTTTCTTCTCCCAAAACAGACTCTCATCAGAAATGTGCCAAGTGTTTTGTGTGCTTCCCTTGGAGCACGTTTATGTACAGATGTTGTTGTGGTGATGGATTTTGCTGCTGTTGTTGACGGCTGCTAGAAGTTGCCCTTAGGATTTTGACTCATTTCCTCAAGTTTCTTCCAGCTGATTAAAGAAGGACACCAGGAAATGAGCGCGGTGTTCTGAGTGGAATTCTTGAAGCTGGACGGCAGTGCGGGGACCCCTCAAAGGCAGTCGGCAAGGCTGCGGCAGCATTTTCTCCAGAATGAATTTAGTTGAACAGTCAACAGGCCAGGACGTGGGAAGTGCTTTATTTTGGTGCATTCGTGTGTGGTAACTTTTGAAAACAGGGATTGAAAGTCATTTGAAGGAACCTTAAATATGCAAAATTTCATATACAGTTTCTGTAACTTGAAGAGATATTTTCGTGGTTGCAAATCCAGAGTAAAGAGGGCCTTTAAGGGAGTTACCAGAAGTAAAAGTTTGAATCTAGGTCAAATCCGGTGTAAATCTTTGTTGAGAGTCGAGGGCCCTTGTGCGTAAGCCTGGCCTCGCAGCTCTGATTACTGATATTCTGGACATGAGACAGCCCATCTTTTGACTTCAGACTCTTAATAAGTAAAGAGAAATTGCAAGCCGATAGCTCATGGACATGTTTTGTTTGGCCCATATGAGGCTTTTTTAGAAAACATTGAGGGAGTGTTTAAAAATGGGGAGAATTTATATCAAGACCTAGATTTCTCTGTTCTCTTGAAGAATTGAAAACTGCCCCTTTAGATGGAACCTGTGCTCTAGGCAATGCCACTCTCTGCTGCCAGCCCTTAGGCATTTAGCATTGGGCCCTGGTGAGCACAGGTGGGACCACATAGGTCCCTAGTAGGAGCACAGGCCTAAGGAGTGAAGACAGCTTTGAATTAATTAGTCTGCTGGCTTCAGGGCTGACAGCTTTGTTGCCTTGCAGCAAGTTGCTTAACCTTGTTTCATCCTAATTTTAGCTGTGTGACTTTGGGAAAATTACTTAACCTCTCTTTGCCAGTAAGTGTGTTGCTACATATAAAATTTTTAGAATGGTGCTGCCTGGCACGCTCATAGTACAAGCTTAATACATGACAGCCATAATTATTATCTGTAATAGGAATTATTATCCCTAAGATAGGAATAATGCCTACTTTAATATGGTTGCCCTAAAGATTAGAAAGATTCTTGTAAGGATGCTTGGCACACGGTCTGGGATGGAAGAGGCACCTAATAATGAGTAAACTCCACAAGTATGTAGAATTTGACTATTTCTGTTTATAATACTTGCATGCAGATACCAATATGTACTCACCTGACAGCTTTTAAAATGAAATAAACTTAGCTTTTGACATAACATTTGGTAATCACTAGTCTTAGAGATTGAACAGATCTTGGACGTTTTTTCCCCTGGGGGGAAAAAAAGCCAAACAGAAGATTTCTCCAATGAAAACATTCATACCTGTTAATTTTTCCATTCATGCCATGCTTTAGCCTTCATGCCTACATTTTGGTTATCTGACACTTGTTAGATATCTTCCAATGCATACCTTTCTGACAGCTAGGTTTTCAACACTTTTCCAAACTTTAAAGTTGGAGCTAAATTGTCATTTAGGGCATGTGGCATCAGAGTTAGGAGCTCGGGCTCCGAAATTGACATGGTGGGTTTTTATCTGCTTCAGCAACTTGCCAGCTGTGTGATGTGGGATAAGACCCTTCACCTCTCCTTTATTTCCTCATCTGTACAATGGGAGTGATGGCAGAGGGCTACAGAAAGGACTAAATGAGATTATACACGTGACACGCCTAGCACGGTGTCCCTCACAGGGAAAGCACGAGGACTCCACTTATTGGGCTGATTTTATAGTCCACTTTCAGCTTTCTCTTAGAAAAAATAATTGAAAATGGCTTAAAGCAAGATTATGTTGGGTATTAAGATCTTTTGGTATTAAGATGAAGTTTATACAGTTAATGTCTAGTTTTTTCTAAAGTCTACAGTTAGTGGTAATGCTTACCTCTCTCCCTGGTTCTTTGTTTAAACTTATTCATGTGCTTTCCACCAAAGGGGATACAGATTTCTGAATAAAAGTTTAGGAGGGAAAGGTCTGTAAATGGGGCAATTTCTCAAGGTGTCTAAGTAAATGTAGCTGACATAGGGTCCATGAGCCCTATTAGCTTGTCAAGTAGCGTTGAAATCACCCCGAGAGTGAGGACCTTCTCCGAGGCTGCCTTCCCTGGGCGTGAGGGACCAGGCTGACCTTGTCCATTGCCCCAGGCTGGACACACAGTGGTGCTCAGTAAATACTGGTTAGCATCTCTCTGATCTCCAGCACTTGCACAGTGCTTTGAACATAATTAAATGCTCAGAAAACATTTTGGATTCAGCTGGACAAAGGTTTACCAACCCTATGCCCTGGTCCTTGCAGGGGCTATAGGTCTGGGCTGGGGTGGGGCAGGGAGAGGGTAAGCGCACAGCCACCAATTCAGAGTACAGTTTGGTGTCCTAAGAAGTGCATAGTGCTCAGGGAGGATTTCAAAGGAGAGGAGTTTATGTCTTGGTAGGCAGGTGATAGAGATCATGGATCAATAAAAGTGTCCAGTGGGAGATAATATTTGAGATTAATTTCTGCACCTTAAAAGAGGGTAGAGTATTGTTGAGACTTCAATTGGAAAAAGCTACAGAAACAGGGAGCAAGACATTAAGATCTCATTTGCAGATTGTCAAATCTTTCAGTTGCTGTGGTGGCTGAGGGTGGGGAATTGGAAGGGAAGAGGCCGGAAAGGTGGACTCTTTGGAGCATTGGAGGGGGAGGGTATATTTAGTGTTGAGTTTGGTCCATTCTTTGAAAAAAACTTTGAAGTCAAGGTTAAGGTGGACTTGACCCAGTAGTGGCCCTCCGGGTTTTGCTTACTAGTCCAGGGCTGCTCGCTCTGCCGTTCTATCCAATTAAGCACACTCCCCAACCTGCTCCGAAAACTTGCACACCCCCTTGCTGTGGGCAGCTGAGACTAAGAGAGGTATGTGTATGTGTGTTTAAATTTTAGTAAAATACATATAACATAAAATTTACCATTTTAACCATTTTTAGGTGTACAGTTCAGTATTGTTAAGTACACACACATTGTTGTGCAACGCATCTCCAGAACACTTTCCATCTTGCAAAACTGAAGCTCTGTACCCATTCAACACTAACTCCCTATTTTCCCCTCCCCCAACCCCCGCAGCCACCATTATACTTTCTGTTTATGAATTTGACTACTCTAGGGGCCTCATATAAGTGGAATCATACAGTATTTGTCCTTTTGTGACTGACTTATTTCACTTGGCATAGTGTTCTCAAGGTTCATCCATGTTATAGCATGTGTCAGAATTTCCTTCCTTTTTCAGGGAGGAAATGTATGTGTGTATATATGTATGTATATGTATGTGTATGTATATACCACACTTTGTTTAGCCATTCATCCATCAATGGACACTTGAGTTGCTTCCCCCTTCTGGCTGTTATGAATGATGCCGCTATGAATGCTGGTGTACAAATGTCTAAGGGAGAGTTTCCGAGGGGCCTCTTTTAGGATGGTTAATCTCATGGCTGAGAGCTATGCGTTGGTGAGGAGCTGGGCAGAGGAATGATCAGTCAGATTCTTTAGATGGCATGTGGATGAAGGAGTGAGGGCCTGGGTGTTAGGGTACATGTTCTGGAAAGAAGGGAGAGCACTTGAGAGAACTGAGGAACATAAAGGTGGCAGACTTAATTCACTGAGCAAATTTACAGGCACCTTGGACCTGTCAGGCACTGATGAGACGGAGGGGAAGGGGAACAGGAGTTATTGTGGGTGTGGGTAACTGGGAGAACTGGTGATGCTATGGAATGAATGGAAATAAAGCCAAGAGGAGGAGCAGCCCATTTGAGGGAGGGAATATGATATTGTACTCCGCTGTGTTTGTTCATTGATTGTTTTCAGGCTACATTTACTTGAAACTCAACTTCACAGACATGATGGTAGACACAAATGAAATTCTTCTTAGGGTCAGGTCTATGTAAGAAACAAAACTAAACCCCAAAGGTCACACAACGTGGCTCTATAATATTATGGTAGGATTTGGGGATTATAAAGAGTTGTGTGTTGTGTATCAGTCATATAATGAAATGTAAATTTTCATGAAAAGAAGTATATAGTAAGAAGATCATTTTGCATTTATTCTCTGTTTTAGGCCATTTTTAAAGTAAGTTTGTTAGTTTTCTCAGAGAATAAAATGGACATTTTGGATACAGAAGAGGACGTAGAGTTGATTACAGCTTTGGGAAATAGGCCCTTTGAAGGCAACTTAAAGAAATTGGATTTATTAAGCCTGGAGAAGATAAGGTGAAGGAAGATTAGTGAATGACAGTCTTCAAATATTTGTAGTATGTGAGTGAAGAACGGGACAAAATGAGAGTAGTTTAAATAGCCCCAGAAGGAAATTGAGATTTTTTTTTCGGGAAAATTCTTTGATTGGAAAGGTTGGAAAAGACTATTGCATTACCAGAGCTGGTTATAGGGTCTTCTCTGCAGGTATGAGGAAAGCCGAATCATTGTCATTTTGAAATGGTTGGGTCCTGCCCACCGCAGTTGGTTTAATGACCCTTTAAGGGCCTGTAATCTTTTCTAAATAAAATAACCAGCTGTTTTTCTCTCTTCACTGCCTTGGCTGTGGGGTGGAGTGTTTCTCATAAATTCTGGGCGGACTTGAACATGATCCACTACTCTCTTCACAGTTTTTGTGTATACTGAAAATAGCCAATAAAGAACCCACAGCCTAAAAATGGGTTATTGATCTGTTGGGGGGCGGGGGACCTAACCACAGAATGAAGTATGCAGTGTGATAGCTTAAGCTGAGTGCCAAAATAAGAAAAACAGAAGGAAGTTCGAGGTCTAGAGAAATCCATAATTGATCATAACTAGCCCTAACCTAAGAATGATTGTGCTCTGTGATCACCCAACTGACTGATAACTTTGAGATACAGCCAGCCACGCTGCATGTGGGCTGGAAGATCTGTAAGAGTGAAGGAAGTGCTTTTCCCTTGATTACTCAGGGGTGGATGGTTCACTCTGTGGTTTACCCACCATCCTGACTTCCCGTCCCACCTGTCCTTTCCTTTGGTCATTTCATCGTCATGGCTCAATGGCACTTATTAGATTGGCCAGAGGTCCAGTAGGGGAAGGTGATAGAAGTGAAATTGCAATTCAGCAGCTTCTAGTTGATTACACCATTTCACCTGTCATGTCAAAATGTATGAGGATGTCTGAGATGTGATTCTTGCCTTTACAGAGCCAAGGATCTATGGGAAGATAAGTGCTGGGTAGATGCTAATGTAATAAAGTCCTGATCCAGAAGCTAGAACACATAATCATTTATCATTGGGTTGGAGGAATGGGCATCGCTTCTGCAGGAGAATGGCTGATTCAAAGGAAGATCTGGGACCTGAGTTAAATCTTGAAGAGTGGGACAGGAATTAGTCAAGGTGTGAACAGCAAAAGCAAAGAGTTATTTAGCGAAAGGCTCCCATAGAAAGAGTCTCTGTGGAGACTAGCAGAAGATGAGATAGGATAATTTTTAGGGCACCTAGATTTTTATTCTTCAGTAATTGCAGTATTTCCTTCAATGCCATATATGATGAGATTTTTGTAAGTTTGATCTGATCAAGTAGTTGCTTATTCAGAGCAATAACTTTAAAAAATGGAAAAGTACAGATCTCACTTTCACATGTATTACATATATTGTATGTACACTGCAAATCCATAATAGGTCCCGGCACAGTTACTTTGAGTTGTTTTTAAGTCCGGGGCTAATTACCCTCCCCCACCTTCCTACCCCTTCACCCCAATCCAAGATGACAGATTTTGTAGACTCAACATCTGATGGTGGCAATAGATGATATTTGATTCTTTGCTTATTAACAGATTTTAAATATTTAGTAAAATGATAAGCTGGGTATGTAGCAGACTGCATAAATTTGTTAAAAAAAAAAATGGCAACAAGCAACCCCACCAAGCCTTGATAGGGGTCCTGTGTGGCTTAGGACATCTTGAGATTCTGCCCTGGGTTCCAAGCCCTGCATTAGAAGATAATTAGGGGCACTGGTTCCTGCCATCCCCAAAGCAGTGAGCCTTGGGGAGGAGGTAGCTGTTTGTGTGAGGCAGAAGTCTATCACTTGAGGAAAAGCTGTGAGTGATGGCACTTGCCAGGGAATGCCTTGTTCTTGACCAAGTGGAAAAAAATAATAGGGAAAATGAAAAGATGAGAAACCCGTACTCCTTTTCTTGTATCTTTGTTGTTTAGTGAGGCAAAACATCCAGCTTCATTTGGGTTTACCCCAGGTGACTCAGGTTATTTCAAAGGGTGTTATAAAATTCTTCAAAACAATCCCGCACTGCCAGTAATTTAAATATAATGGTCTATGTAGATGCAGAGGAATTGCTTAGCAGAGTTAGAACAAAGGATAGTTATCACAAAGAACTCTGGAAATTATTTGGTGTCTCTTTTTATTGCAAGGAAGTATTTATAGAAAGGGATCTAATGTAGATTTGGCTTCTGGGGAAAACATTTACTGGTGATTTTAGAAGTGTGAAAGGTGGCTGGTGGCATGGGCTGTTATTATTGGTTAGTACATGTTTAAAAGAAAACAAGGCTATGTTTTAAAAATTTCAGAATTATTCTACTTGGAAAGACTATGAATACTTTTAGAGTAATACAATTTTTTATCTTGTAAAATGTTTTAAATGCGTTTCCATCCTAATTTTCACAATGTAGATTTCTTTTTTAATGTCCGGATTGAGTGAGTGTATTTTGGGAAGATGCTCACTTTAAGGAATGGCCTGGTAAAACCGCACAGACTAGTCTTTAGGCTTTTTGTCATTGTTAAATTAAACCAGGATTCTTAATCCAAAATACATCTTTAGAATAGCCACTTGAAAATAGTTAATTGGGATGTTTAAATGTTTTTCTACTTATCTTAGTATAGTCAGTATATTTACTGCAGAGAAATAGTAGACAAGTTTCTAGCTCAACCAAAATGCATCACTCATCAAAAAGCACCCCCCCTCCTGCTTTTTAAAATAAACTAGCATATGTGGAAGGGCTTATGAATTTTTTAGTAGATCTGAATGTGTAGCCTAATTTACATTCTAGCATTTTCAAGGGATATTATTTAAAATGATCGCCTTAGTTTCGGAATGACTGCCTTTTCAAGAGAGGCTGGCCTCGGGAGTGGATGGTCCTGTTTCTATAGGGAAACCTGGAACCCGGCTCTGGCCACACAACTGTGGTGCTTAAGATTTACAGCTTCATTCTCTTGGTCCCTTCTGGTGTCTTTTAAATTGACTCTATACCAGGAATTCATAGATTTTTTTCACAAGTAATCTTGAGGCGTTGGGGGGTGTAGCGGGGAACACAGCAGGCAAGAATCCTTGTCATCTTGGGGCTTATGTTCTAGTGAATTCTCTTTCTCTCACGAACCCATTCCCACAAAGAGCCTGGGAAGAAAGTCTAGGGTCTCTCATAGAAAGCAGCTTAATTTGGATTTATTTCAGTTCTGATTATGGTCAATTAAGGAAGGAAGCAGAGAAAGGCAAGGTCTCGCTGCTTGCCTGGGTTCACAGGGAAGAGGGGCCAGAGGAGGCAAACCAGGAGAACAGGGAAGGGAGAGAGATGGGGGTGGGGGGACAGGGACAGAGCTAGGGGCCCACTCAGTAGGAGCTTTTGGAGAGGTTTGTCACTTGAGTCCTATCTGCCACCCGTCCTGCCCTGGAAGGGCTGAGCATTTGCTGCTGTTCCAGCTTTTTCCCTTCTCCTATCTTGGTATCTTCAGAGTGGTGAGCCTCGTGAGCAGGTGTTCCTGATGAAGGACTTCCCGAAGGGAATTGAGTAAGTGTGTGCAGCGCCAGGGAACACACACAGGTGTCTTCGCTTTCAGGACTTCGTGGAGCCTTTAGTGTGCCAAAGTGCGTTGTTGGTCTGTAGGTTGGAACCATTTTTCTCAGCACCTACCAGAATGCTATTTCACAGCTGAGAGAGATGCTTCAGGGGTCCAGGCTGAATGTTCTCCAGTATGTCTCCAAGGAATGGAGGTTCTGCACCTCCTTGTCAAATTCTTTTATCTTTTTCTTGTTAAAATCTGACCATCTTTGGTTTTTATAATAACTATGTTTCACAGATGGCACTTGTGTCCGACAAAGCACCAGCCATTTAGCCACCGTCAGTCATACTGCACATCTCGTTTCAACTCTCCTGTTACTGTAGCTGGGTGAGGTGACATCAGGCTGACTTCCCCTGACTTGTTGCATTGTAGCCTTAGGGTGGCCTTGCACGGGTCCATGAAGTGATAAGCTCTTCAGTTTCAAATCAAGGATTCCCCAAAAATGAGAATTGACACCGCTGAATTATTTGGGACTGGCAAGTTTCTTTTCTGTCAATTCTTGGGCATGGAGGAGGACTCTTCCTGCCTTTAGTATTGTTAGTGTTGATTCTCAGGAAGGAATCCAAGATAACGATTGTCTAGGGACAGAAAGTGGTACCCTCTTGAGTTATGGGCAAGAAGGCATCCCCAGTGACCACAGCCTGGTTGAGGGCATTAAGGATGATTCCACGGTGCTTGGTAGGATGTCAGTTAACAGTTGTGATGAAACCATCAGCTTTAGGTACAAGTATGAGTACTTAAGTAATTAGGACATCAGTTGCTTTAAAGTACTTGCTCTAGGTTTGATGAAAGACTCTAGTGTTTCTAAGCCAGAGAATTCTTTTTAGCCAGTGTAATCATCATTGGTTAGCACCTGTTGCTTTGGGTAAGAATTTCTGGCCTATATTTAAATAGACCCTGTTTGTTTGCTATCAGTTGACTAGGGAAGGGTAAAAAGAAAAGATAGGGGGCCTATGACTTTTAGGCAATTCCCTGGATTGTTTGAAAACCTATTAGCAGCCATTTGACTTCAAGATGGAGGAATTGAACCTCACATTTACTTTAAAGCATATGTGTATATATATATGTGTGTGTGTGTATATATATTTTATTATGGGAACATTTCATACATAGATAGTGGCATAATGAACCCTCACATACCCATCATCCAGCTTCAACAGCTGGATCAACAACCAGTCTTTCTGCCTTACCTCTGTCCATTTCATCTTTTTATTATTTAGAAGCATACCTCAAGCATCATGGAATTTCATCTGTAAATATTTTCAGTAGCTCTAAAATACAGAGACTCTTCTTCCTAAACATAATGATAATGTCAGTTATTTCAAATCAATATGATTCCACAATGCCATTGAGTATCCGGTATTCATATTTTCCCTATTGAAAATAAATATAAGAATATATACAAATATGTAAATATTTGATAGATTCCAAACAAGATCCATATATTGCAGTTGGGTGATATGTCCTTTAAGTCATTGCTTATTTGTAGGGTCTATTCCCCTATTTTTGTTGAAGAAAGTGAGCATTTGTGCAGTTTTTCAGCCTGAATTCTGCTGATTGCATTCCTGTGGTGATGTTTAACATATTCTCTTTATTTCCTGTAAATTGGTGATTTAGAGGTTTGATCGTATTCAGGTTTTCTTTTTTAAACAAAACTACTTACTAGATGATGTGTTCTTCTATTATGGTATACCTTTAGGTACTTGCAAAGATTTGTATTTTTCATTCTAATGGTTTGCCTTTATATTGATATGTTTCTATAATACCCTTGGTTTGCTTTTTCTGGGGGGCTAATTTCTATTGATTTCCTACTGTAACATTTAAATTAGCTGGTAGCCTATTCTGTCCTCTCCCTTTTCTCCCTCTAGCTTGAGATTTGAAGTAATATCCTTTTACTCTCAGTTACTATCTATAAGGCAATCAGCGAGCATATTCTACTTTTCATATACTCCTCCCTCCCCTAATTTTTTGATAGCTGTTCTTTATCAGAATATATAGCAATCACATACTCTACTATCTCCTTTGTTACCACCACTTAGTCTTAGTTCTACAAGGAAATATATATTTAATGCTTGCCACTGGTGCTTATGTCCTGTCTTTCCTGATGTTTTGGTTTTCTGAAGCTCATCCTCTAAATAGATGCCTTAGGAAACACCCATGGGAAGTATTTCCTGAATTACATGTTCACACAACTTGTCTGTCGCCTTTGTACTTAGAAGTTGGGTTGGCTGATATAAAATCCTTGGCCCATCTTTTCTTTGCTCAAGTATCTTTAATATTTTATTGTATTGTCTTTTGTCAAAACTGTTGTCAAAGTCTGCTAATAATCTGATTTTCTTTCCCTCACGTTTAATTTGGTATGTTTGCCTAGATACCCAAAGGAATGTTTTTTACCTTTATTCTTCCCCCCCACCCCCGTGAGGAGGATTAGCCCTGAGCTAACATCCATGCCAATCTTCCTCTATTTTTTTGTATGTCGGTCACTGCCTCAGCATGGCTGAGGAGTGGTGTAGGTCCACACCTGGGATCCAAACCCGCAAACCTGGGCTGCTGAAGTGGAGTGTGCTGAAATTAACCACTATGCCATAGAGCCAGCCCCTACCTTTATTCTTTGAAGTTCGGTAGTTGTACAGTGTTGGCTGCTCTGGGCTGATTTTTCCAGGGACATGATGTGCCACGTTAGTATGCAATTTCAAGTGTTTTTTTTTTTCCAGTAAGTTTTCTTGTAGTATAGTTTTTGCCATTGGTTCTATTCTTCTTTGTTGGCTTTAGGAACTCCCATTATGTGTATGTTAGATCTTCTTTCCCTATCTTTTATATTGATCACTTTCTCTCACATCCTTTTAATGTCTTCATAATTTGTTTGAATTTAGAAATTTTCCCCCTTTCCATCTTCTTGTTTTTTTAGAACTATTCATTTTATTTGCTCTTGTATTCTTTTTATTTGCCCTTCATTTCTGAAATGATTCTTTCCCTTTACTTCTAATTCTTTTCTTAGTTATCTCCATTTTTAAATCTCCATTTTCGCTAATCAACTCACTTTTGAGTTTTTAAAATTCTGATTTATGCTTTCCTTTATAGCTTTTATTTATTTGTTTTAGCTCATTTTGAATTATTAGGTTATAGTTTTCATTAGTTTTATGTCTGTCTGGCAGGATTTTATTGTCTATATTAGGGATGTCACTTGGTTTCTTATTTTTTCTTTAAATAACTAATTGGAATTCAACTGAGATTGTTTTCTGTTGTTCACTATGAGTTTTCCCATACTTTTAGTGGGGCCAGTATAGTTTTTCTAGTTTTATAGTTCTAGAGAGCCCACTTATGTTGTTTTCATGAAGTGGTAAAAAATCTGGACTCAACTTTTCTACATCTTATTATTTTTTTTGTCCCTATTCCCACCCCCCATCCATCTGGACCTTCTCTTTCCTTTGCCCCGTTTTCTCATCCTAAATTCATCCCCAGCAGTTTCCCCTCAATATGGGGCTTTGTCCTAGTTTGTTAGTTCACGGGGATCAGACCTCCCCACCCTAGAACATTCCAGCACATTAGACATACATGGGTCACAATCCCCTCTTATTAGTGAAATTGGAACCTGCAAAGACCTCTGCCAGTTTCTATGGGTGTTCTCAGAATGGCCCTCTGAGCTCTCCAGTATCTAATGGCAGTTCTTGAAGCTGCTGGTTTGTTAATTTGTCCCCACCTCCTCAGGTCGACAGGGTTCGTGGGGATACCTTCACACCTGGTTTTGTTGTTGATGTTGTCCATGGGTTTTTGTTTCTTCACTATTTGCCTGTTTTTATCGTTGGGGCAGTGGATGAGTTGGGGAGATACAATAATTATGCTGCCACCACTGCAGCCACCACCATTTTGCCAGAATCTATATGGACTTTTCAACATAAAATTCGGTAACCTTGAATCTACCAAATCAGGACTAAAGTAGCAAAGTCTTGAAACGTTAAATCACTGGTCGCTGCCTTTAAAAGTAATTTTCTTCCAAAATAAGTTATGAAAAACCATTATAGATGGAAAAGTTACTGGTTGTAATTATCCAAAAACTGGAATTGAACACTTATAGCCTACCTAGCTTTAACTTTCTAAGCTTATCATTTATGAAAAAATGTAGTGGTTGAAATCATTTGAGTACCAGGAAGCTCATATCTGAGCTATTGTTTCTGAGGAAAATGTATAAAAAGTGACACACTTTTACTATTGTTTGTTTAGTGTGATATTCTTTGAGTTCCAAAGGAGATATACTATTTCATAGTTTTAAAAGCACTAAACCACATTTACACTTTTAATACCATCTAATAAAGATAAAATCATTACTGAATTAGGTACATTTTTCTCTTTCAGGTTTTTTCCCCCAGTGAAGAATTTACATATCTCTCATTATAGTCATTTGAAAAAAATGCTGCCAGGGCTTGACATAATATTAATTTAGATTTCCAAAGATACAAAATTCCTTCCTCCAATTTGAGTTTCCTCCAATTGGTTTCCTCCATTGATTTAAATTACATACTATAAAAGGTTACAATTTTAGAATTGGCTTCTTTCTTCCCCGTTTTTAGGGATAGCCATTATTCTAAAGCCATATAAGGAAGAAGTGCAACTTTCTCAATGGACATATTGGGAACTTTTTTTTTTCAATTCTAGAAAATAAAGCAAGATCATTTTCAGACATTTTGTTTTCTACAAAGAGATTGAGGAGAAATCATTTCAAATATGGAGCTGGTCATTAAGAATTCTTTGCAAAAGGAAGCAGGCTTAATGTATTGCTCTAAGTGAGTGTCACCCAAGAAAAATTACGAGAAAAGTGAACACTCATGAAGCAAATTGACCAGCAAGTGTTCTGATGAATGGCACAGCAAATTTGAATAAACTAATTTTGTCCATTAGTGTTCTTTTAGACCAATGCGATTGTTTTGGTCTAATTATTTTTTATTTTGTTTATTCAAATGTAGAATGGCTGCAGAATTAACTGTTGCAGCAATGATCTGATTAGCAATTTAGAAAAGTGGTGAATGGTATCTGACGACTCAGCAAGAAGTGTCTGATATTTGATAGGGCTGAGTGCAAGAACACACACAGTCTGAGGAGAAGCCTGTGCTCTCGGCTGTGTTTCTCACCCCGGCAAATGGGAGCTCAGCGGCTCGCTCTCGCTAGCTTAGCATCGGCTGCGGACGTGGGCTCTGGGCCCTCAGATGTACTGTACCAGATTGAGGTCTGATGTGCTGCAGAAGTTGTATTTGCCACCCAGTGTCACTATTCTGGAGTCCTGTAGCTGTGACTGGTGAATTCTGCAACATTTCCCACTTCTAAAGCTTGGGGATTCGAGAAATCTGTGCCCGAGTGGCTGCCAACGCTTGTCAGGGGGACCCAGTGTGAGGCCGATTTCTAGGTGTAAAAGCCAGGCAGATTTGCTCACTCAAGAAAATCTGTTTTTGCAGGTTTGCTCTGAGTTCCAAGATACTGTTACTGGTAAAAAATTTTTTGCTGCACTAATGCCATGGGTTTCTTCTGGTAGCTGACTGTCTTGTTGGGGAGGGGAGTGACTGGTTCTCCAAGTGTGCTCCTGAACCAGCAGCAGCAACATTACCTGGGACTTGTCAGAGATGCAGACTCCCTACCCCACCCAGCCCTACTGAAATTGGAAACTCTGGGAGCAGGGCCCAGCAATCCTTTTTAACAAGCTCTCCTGGTGATTCTGGTACAGGCTAAAGTTTGAGAACCTAGAGTGTAAAAATTACTAGTCTTTGTCACAGTATTGGGTTGTGATAGTTAAAAAATTAAAGCTCGTGTGGCCTCTTGAATGTCAGACGAGGGTGCACTTCTCAGTTCTCCTTCTGTTGCACTAAAAAGGTAGATGTGAGTTTCGGTTAGTCCAGACAGGAAAACAGACAATTGCAGAACCGTGGGACAGTGCCCTAGGAGAGGCTGCAAGGGGCCCTCAGAAAATGTGCACGTGCTAGGGAAAGAGGGGACAGGAAGGCCCCTCTAGAGATGGTATCTTAAAAGGACGAATATGATCATGTCCCTCGCTGATTAAAACCTTTCAGAGACTTCCCAGTGCTCTTAGAATAAAGTCTGTCCTTGTGGATCCCATTCAAGGCCTCTAGTGTCTCTTTTTGATTTCCATTTTGCACACAGTACCTGCCTTTGCTCCCAGTGTTTTATTCTCTCCTTAAAGGTGTCCTGCTCCTTCAAGCTGCAGCCTCTGCAGGAGCTGCCCCTCTGCCCACTGCCAGGCGCCACATTTCTCTTCGGTCTCCTACTGCACTTCAGATCCCAGCTCACATGTTTCCTTTGTAATCCTTTTTGACCCCCCAGGGTAGGTCAGGTCAGTTCTTGTACAGTGCACTTCTTCACACTCATCACATTGTAATTATATAATTGTAAAATTATTGCTTTATTGCTTACCAGTGGAGCTAAATATAAACTCTATGAGGGGGAGAGCCCTTGCCTTGTGCACTGAGGCCCAGCACACAGCAGGCATTCAGTACATATTTTTAGATGAATGAATGAATGGTGAGGGGTGGTCCCATCTTTATCCCTCGGACATGTGGGCTGGTTAATGTGTGCAATTTTGATAGAGGTGTCATCTAACGAGTTTGTGAAGGCCCACAGGAGCAATTGCCACCACCAACTAATCCTACTGCTGGAAAGGTGAGTCACTTGCTTGGTGGCAGCAAAATCCATAATTTGGTTCTAATTTGGGGTCTGGCTTCTGGGACATTCAAGGGAAGATGTTCTTGAGTATTACTCTTCCAGGGATTTGGGAAAGGAGAGAAATCCTCTGATCTTGGAGATGTTCATAGTGCCTGGGCTGGAAGCCCGCACCCGAGTGGGAAAGGGGGCATGTGGAAAGTTTCCAGGGGAATGACTGTTGTCCCCTCTCCCCTCAGCACTTCTGAGAAGAGCTGCCTGCTTTGCTCACAGAAGTTGATGTTGGGGCACCCTATTTCTTCCCATCCACTTCCAAATCCATTTAACAGGAGAACAGAGATGCACTCCTTTGCCTTATTTTAGCCAATTTGTCTTTTAGCCAATTTAGCCAAAGGTAGGGTTTTTCTTTCCTATTCTAGAAGGTGAAAGCATGGGAGTTGCCTCCTAGAGGCAACAGGTTCAAAGTGGGGGCATTTGTCTCAAATAAGAAGCTAAGTAAGCCTTGCTGATGTTTAGTAAAGGGTTGGCAATAGCATACCTGTGTGTAATTTACAAAAATACATATGCTGAGAGTGAGGCTGAAATTTTCTTTAAAGATAGAAGTTCTAAGACCTAGAGGACAAAATTGCTGACATGCTTATGGGAATCTTGCTTTTGATAGAGGAACTGATAATCTGTTGACTGTTTGCAAATTAATTGATTGTTGTATTTGCTTTTTTACATTTGGGGCTCAACATACTGTCATATCTAGTGTAAACTCCTGTTAGATGAAGTGAATGTAGTGAACACAGTAAGTTTTAGAACAAGTCATAAACACAGTTTCTCCTTCGCTGTCAGAATAGCTATAATCTGCTGAGCTGGCCAGGAGTGTTGATAGTGCGAATGGCTATAGTTTTGTGTTTTCGTGCCTATGTCCTTTATTTTATTTATCTTCTATCAGATGCCATTTTTTCCTCATAGTTTCAGTTTGTTCTGCATCCCCTCCTCCCCCTGCCTTCCTGGCCATTCTGATCCCAGCGTGGCTCTAATACTGTCTTGCACTCTCGCATCCTCTTTTGTTGCTGTCAAACAGGACCATTTATTGAGTGCAAGTTACGTACAGGATTTAGAGATGATGTAAGAATCCTGATACATTTCACCTCCAAATTATAGACGTCAGAACTGAGGCTTGGAGAGGTCAAGTAACTTCCCTAAAGTGGCACATAGCTTGGGTTGGAATCCATGGTTGTCTGGCTCCAAAGCCCCACACTTTTCTCCATCATATTCCTGCTGCTTCGCTTGCTCCGAAGCTCAGAGAAGCACTGACATCTGCAGTCTCTGAGCTTGCTTCTAGGCTTTAGAATATTGCTGAATAAAGTTACAAAAGTTGCAAGATTAGTACAAAGAACTCCAGGATACCTACCCTTCACCTAGACTCACCGATCTTAACATTTCGCCACATTTACTTTGTCTATGTGTATACCTATTGTTTTTTTCTGAACCATTTGAGAGTAAGTTACTAACAAGCCTCCCTGAAGATCCATCTGAGACTGAGGGCTGTATTTTACGAGGACATTGAGACCACCTAGAATGAGTTCCTTCTTCTGCCCTCCCCCCAAGTGTGGTCTTCCTTCCCCCTCTCCTCCAGGGTGGGGCCTTGCTCCCAGGAGGGACACTGAGCTTCTCATTTGCCCTCAGCCTTAGTCCGAGTTTTAAATTCCTCGCAGACCCCACAACTCTTCCACTGCCTTCCTGGCAATTGGCTCTCTAGCACCTAAAAAACAGAACCTCTGCCCTGACAAGGTAACCAAGGCAAATCAAAAGGGGCTCCCTCTATGTTTCTACCTATTCTATGAAAAGAGACGGGATTTCACCCCAGCTTGTTGTTCAGAGCTGCAGCTAAACTCTTTTGCCCCTGCTAATTCAAGTCTGTCTGCAAGACAGTTATCAATGCTGATAACCTTTTCTCTGGCAACTGCCTCAGATAAAATTCTTTTTTTTTTGATTAATACTTTTGTTTTTACTTCCTTTGTTATAAACCCACCCCGTGGCTATAAAACGACATTTTGAAAGTGGAAACAGAGGGGAAAAAACATTCCATTCTGCTCTGTGTATGGGATGGAGGGGAAGGTGCAATTTCCCTTATCCGACAGGTCCATTAACAGCAGGATTTAGAGTATATTCACTAGTAAAATGTGTTGACTTACCCATTATGGTGAAAATTAGCTTAAATATCTATTTAAGCCAAGTGTAATTCCTAGCATTTTTCAGAACTAGAATACCAGAGGGCTTTCAAAAATGTAGATCACATTTGAAGACCGGGTTTAAAAAGTGCCTCAGGAAAACAACCCAAATGTCAGGATCAATGGATAAATAAAATGTGGTATGTACATACAATGGAATATTATTCAGCCTTAAAAAGGAATTCTGACACATGCTACAATATAGATGAGCCTTGGAGACATTCCACTGAGTGAAATAAGCGAGACACAAGAGGACAAGTATTGTATGGTTCCACTTATCTGAGGTCCCTGGAGTAGTCCCTGCATAGAGATGGAAAGTAGACTGGTGACTGCCGGGCGGGTGGGGGTGGACTGGGGAGTTACCGTTTAATGGGTGCAGTTTGACTTTGGGATGATGAAAAAGTTCTGGAGATGGTGATGGTTGCACAACATTGTGAATGTACTTGATGCCATTCAACTGTGTAATTAAAAATGGTTAAAATGGTAGATTTTATGTTATGTATATTTTACCACAATAAAAAAAAATTTTAATGCCCCAGTTGGCGTATATTTCTGTTTGTGTGTGTAAATGTTGACCAGCCAGTCACTTCCTATTGGTATTTCATTTGACGTCATCAGAATTTGATGCTGTAGAATTAGAACGAGAGCATGTGGCGTCACGTGTTTTTATTTCTTAAAGTTTTAGTTTGCCACTAGCACAACCTCATTTCCCCTCCTGAGCCTGGGAATTGGTGTTTTGAGGGATTCTCAGTTTCCAGGTAGGAGAAAATGGTACGGTGGCTAGTTAGTACCAGAGCACCCTGCGCCCACACTTTGCCACGTGTGTCCGGGACAGCGTTCACGTGAAGGCAGTTTATGCCCAACATGTCCTGCAAAATCTTGCAAGGGTCCGGCTGTAGCCCGCTGTCCCTGGAGCGTGTAGTCAGGAGGCTCTGCTTGAGGAGATGTGCACACAGGGCTCTTCCTTGGTGCTTGGTAGATCTCGGGGGAAAGCTGGCCTTTGACTGGTGTGGCTGACCCTCGCCACGCTCTTTTGCCCTGTTCCTTTTTACTTTGTTCTTCAGTCATTCTTTAAGTTAAGGAAGTTAATGTTGAAAGAAGTCAAGAGCTCCCCCACCCCCACCCCCAACTTCACAGATGGTGAGGGTCTTGTTATGGTGTTTATTGGATTTGAACCCTTAGTGCTTTTTATCTGGTTCAGATTTCAGTAAATGTCTTCCAGAACTCAAAACACGGAAATCTACATATTTACAACAGGAACTGTACTGGGCTATTGGGAAAAACCCACTGGAAATGAGAAGGTCCCTCTTTTCTGCGGCAAGGATGGACCCTAATGTATTGTGCTTGTCAAATCCAGACCTTATCTGACTCCCCAAATGCTCGCTTCATAATGGCGGAGAAAGGTTTCCTCTCCACACATATCTTTGTCTGAGATCAAAAGGGGAAGTCCTGCTTCCTCAAACACTGGGTTGTATTTTTCTTAGGATGAGTGGGTAGGAAGTATATTAAGTAGCCCTATGAAAGCCTTTGCTGCTGGTGATGTGTGCATATCTGCAAGGAATTTTGCAAAATAATAACCTGAGAAGGGTCCTCCTTTCAGTGTTGAATGATGTGTGTATCTCCACACTTACTGTTCACTTCATAAGATGTAAGAGCCAGGGATCAAATTCTGTGTTTAGGCCCTTATTCTAATTCTGTGTTCAAACAATAGTTTAAAAACAAAGTGGGTGATTAGTCATATTATTTATATCATAAGAGAATCACTTCTTGCCACAAGTAGTACCTTTTATGTCCAGCCTCTGGATCTTTATAAGGGAGGTTCTTTATCTTGACCCTTCTGTGGCGTAAGTATTTGATTACCGATCCTAGAATCTTAGAGCTTTTGATGACCTCTTCATAGTTTTTCAGAAGAGGAAACTGAGGCCTGGACAACCTAAGTGACTTGCCCAGGATTAGAATCCAGAATTTCTACATGTCCCCACCATTACATTTTTTCTTCACATCCTCACTAACTGCTTAAGAGCAAAAATATGCAGTTATACATTTTATCTAAAACATACAAATATTAAATAGCAGACATCAAACAATTAATAGTTTTGTTCGTCTCCTCCACCCTGAGAAAAGCTTTGACAGATGTCATATCTTTAAAAGGAGTTTGTTGGAACCTTGAATCTGTTGGGCCTCCTTAGAAGCATGCAGAACATTTAACAGCTCCTTGATCTTGAGTGTGCTTTTCAACAGACAAAGCAGCCCGAGGGCGTCTTCTCTTGCCACCAGATGGCATGCTTGTGAATCGGGAACCAGCGGAAGGAAGGAGGGAGTTGAGGGTTCGACCAGTGAGGCTCCCAGGTGGGCAATGTTGAGGGATCTGCGTGGGGAAATGCTTTATATCAGAGAGTGAGGTCTGCGTGACTTGCTCAGGGATCGTAATAACAGCCAGAAAAGCAGAAAATGCAAATGCTACAGGAAAGATGTGATCAACACAGGTGATTTATTAGCACTGGGATTGTCCATGTGATTAAGGCAGAAAATAGGGGAGTTGACTTGGCCCCTAGGAGGAAACTGCTTTCAGTAGCAGAGGCGGGAAGGGCCCAAACCACAAGTGAATCCACCCAGGCTGAAGGCCCACAGAAAGGTGAGCGAGTGGAAGGTGGCACAGCCTGACCTTGCCTCCCCAGGGAATGGCACCCCTGTTTGTGGAGGGACATCCCTTTCTAGCACCGGGGAGCCTGGTGAACCACTCTTCTCAGGATGTCCATGTGGGTGGGACCCACATGTGGTACCACTGGCTCCTTTGTGTCACAGATATTTCCCTGAAAAGAGTAGGTCCAAAGAAAGAGGGGCTTAAAAATAGTGTTTTTGCCCTGCCTAGGGTACCTTTGAGCCCCAAATGGGCTTGTGGACTTTATGGCCACATTCATCAGCCTCTGAGGTCAGGCAGCAGCAGCCTACGAGCCTCCGCAGGGCTGCTTAGTGGCTTTCTCTGCTAGTCACTCCTCTGTCTGTCCCTGCCTCCCATTCCTTCTTTATTGTTCTCCCTGGCCGCCTGCCTTTGTGGATACTCATCCTGCCAACTCTTTCATGTGAGCCCTCTGGGAGCACCCGTGTCTTCCATTCGGCCATTAGCCACTGCCTCCTGTGCTCACTGACTCCGAGTTCTCCCTCCTCCTTCTCCTCCTCTTCCCCACTCCTCTCCTCCTCCTGACTGTCGTCAAGGTTGCTGTCCCCCAACTGCATATGCCGTCAAGGCTCCTCTTCTCCCACACCCACGACTGCAACACTGTTGGAGATTCTGGTGTGACTGGTGTGGGATAGGACTGGGATGTTGTGATTCTAGCGTGCAGCCAGGATTGCAGATGAGTGGTGTACATGACTCTCTGTCTCTCCTCACTACTGTCGGTGAGCACTCCTGCATGCTGAAGACTTAGGGACTGGTTCTCTGTCTGTTTCTGCTCCCCCATCCGTTGCCATGTCCTCAGAGATTCTAGCATCCATCTAGAAGGCCCTCTGCACCATCTAGTCTGGAATTTCCTGCTTCTCCCTTACCAGTCACATCATTGCCATCTGTACCCAACTCCAGCCACCTTGGGTCTTGTCATTTCCTTCTCAGCCCTCTATTCTTTGCACTCTCCACTCCCTCCCTGGATGATTTCGTGGATACCCCTGGATACCACCTCCTAACCACCCCCTGTGTCCTGGTGAGTATGTCTATGGCCCTGACCTCCCTGCATACCACCCCCGCACCTCCCCAGTTTCCAGGACTTTCCAGTTGCCACCGCTAGTCCAAATGCTTATAAATCTGTTTTTCTTCCTCAAATCTGTTGACAACCCATCTCCCCATCGCTTAAGCCAGAACCAGGAGTGTCTTCTCTCCTTCCTCTTGCTTCTTCACTGCCCATCCCAAGGCCCCCTACTCACCCAGTAAACACCCCTCTCTCCTCCCTGTCCCACCACCTCTGGCTTGTGCTCTCATAAGCTCTTGTCTGGATCTAGCTGTCTCCTAGCCATCCTTGTCTCTAGTCCTAGTCTGACTGTACTAACCTTCTCTGCTCCCAGAGGGGTCCCCCCCAAAACACACATGAATAGCTCCCCATCAGGGCAGGCTCACCCCCTTACCATGACAAAGAAGGCCCTACAGGGGTCCTGCCCTCAGTCCCTCTCTGGCCTCACCTCCATGCTGCAGCGATTCTGAATGAGGTTGTGACTCCTCAGCATGCACCTTACGAGTTCTGAGATATTCGCTCTTGTGTCCCCCCATCTAATAGACCTTTCTCCTCCTCTACCCTGCAGCTTGGCCAGGTCATGCATTTTCTTTACTTTGAGCTCTAGGAATCCTTTTCTGACCTCTCTTCTTGCTCACCCTCTCTCTTTCGCTTTTCACCTGAGCTTGCTTCATTGTGCGGTAATTATCTGTGTGAGTCTACCTTCCCCACAGGGCTGTGAGCCCCTGCTCTGTACTGCTGGTCCGTAGCGCCCCCCAGGCCAAATGGTAGGAGCTCAGTTACCATTTCTTCAATGAAGACGTGTTTCAGAAGCCTTGTTTTTTTCCTGATCCATCTCTCTTTGTCACTAAGGACTAACGTTCCAGCCTTTATTTCTCTGTCCTTCGATGATTCCCTTCTGTCAATTAGTTCATAATCTTTAGACAACATTGAAATATACTTAAGGAGCTGCTTTTAAAAAAACTGTACTACAGTGAAGTCTTTGTTATTCTGTGATTTTAAACTGACTTTCAAATCGCTGGTCATTTTACAATGGTATATTGCTATTCTTGGAACCATAAAGTATCTCAATATTGAAACAGATTTTGTATAATCACTAAATATCCTGTACCTAATGTAGTACCAAGACCTGGCATGCAGATAGAAAATGTCTTTCATTTTTAAAAGCTAAATACAACTTTGCATTGTACCATGGAATTGTTGTTTCAGGCCCTGGATGTAGGAATATTGCAGTGAAAGACTTCGAAGACGAGATCTTCTCAATTACTTGTTATTCACCTCATGTCTAAACTGAGTAGGTTTTAACAATAAGTTCTATCCAGATCAGTATTTTAATCTCTATATTACAAGGTTAAAGATATATCTGAACTTATTCTTACTCAGAAAATCCTTTGGAAATAGCAGATTTGTGAATCTGGGTTCATGTGATCCATTTAGGACTGTTCTTAAACTTGTCCATGGAGGTGCTTTTAAAGGTTAGAGGTCGTAGGGATTTGGGTGGTGTGTATGGGAGTATGTTGTTGTAGTTCAATTTCTTTCAAAGCTCATGCTTTTTCCTCTGAAAAGTGCATTTGATTTTACTTCCTTTTTTATGATATATAATATAATATAAAAGAATGTTTAAAATTATTTGTCACTGAGGGAAACTGACCTTCAAGAAGACTTGTTAACAAACACCCTAGATCAGAGAAGCACTGCTCTATAGGATGATGTCCCAAATGATCTCCCTTTGAGTCCTGGGACATGTTCATCACATTTCAATATTTTTATTTCATTTTCATTGGATTTGTCTCCTGCACAAGGCTAAGTGCCCCATCAGCATCTAGTTCACAACCATAGGAATAATTATGCAATAGATGCTTGTTAAAATGAAAGACTTTTTAATGGTTATGGTGGCGTGGCCTCATCACAGTTTAATGGGAGCCGTTCTGGGATCCTCCATTGCATGACTTCCTTCATTTTGGGTGGGTGATCCAGAGTGGATTTACAGCCTCCCTGTCACTGGGCAAGAGCATTTTTTAGGGTTTGTGTGGTTTTCACTGAGCACACATTCCCCCTCCCCCCAGCTTTATGCTATTTCCAGTACCATCTACTTATTTTTAAAGCCTCTTGGGTGTTGTGGGCAATTACTCGGATCCTTCCATCTTGGTTTTTATCCAGTTTATTCCTATGGGGATATAAAAGTATGTCAGAAACAGTAGGATGTACAAATCATTAGCTTTTTTATTACGAACTGTGGTTCAACAGTACGTGAACCAAAGAGTAGTTGAACTACAATGGAGCTTCGAGCCTTGCCTTGGTCACAGCTCTTCCTGCTCTACTTCCCCAAAACTAGAAAAGGCCTCTCTACGTGGGTTTTCTTGCCCGCCATTATTTTGCCTGGTTCCTTATATTGGTGTCCAAAGGTGAAAAGGTTTTGAAATGACTTCCTTACTTTTTAACCCCAGCTATAGATCAGTCTTTGCAGCTTTAGATGTTTGTGAAGGGTATAAAGCTTGGGAGGACCGTTGAGACTCTAGATTGCAGTAACAGTTGACATGGTCCAACCACTACTAACGGTGATTGGACAGCCATTACACAGGTCCAGCTGCACAGGTCATTGAGAAGCTTCTACAGGAGAAGCCCAGTCTGGACTCTCAATTACTCTTTTAGCTGATAGATCACAAAAACTGCAAGTATACCTTGAATATTTTATTTTTACTTAAGAAAAGAAAGATGGACAGCTGCATTCTTTTTGGTGTAGAAGCAAAACCTTTTCTTTGAGTTTTGGTTGACTTTGAGTTTGGGTTGACTGATGGGAGCTGTCAGGGGATTTCTGAGCTGCCATCCTCCCCATAGACCACATCCAAAATGCCAAGTCTGCAATTTCTAATTTCAGTTTCCTTAAGTGTAGTGCTTGTGAAACAATCAGAGTGCAGAGTCCGCCTGTGCTTGTGAATTGGAGGCCCCCCTCCAATCTTCTGTTTCACCCACATTTAATTCAACAGTAGTCTTCTTCTAGTGGAGCTAACTTTATAAAGTATTTCTTCATTATCGGAGAACCAACACACACACATGCTGATATTTCATCAATTTTCTTAACATGTACTTAATTTATATATAATACAGTATCAAGTCTAACTTTTCATAAACAGGTTTGAGAATAAAACTGAATGACTCGGATGGTGTGAGTAGAAGAGTAAAGATGTACGAGAGAAGGACCTAATAGTCTTGAGTGTTCAAAGTCTCTTGGGCAGTGTGGTTTAAAATTTCTAGGTTATTCAGCCCAGCAGGTTAAAAGAGCTTCCACGATGAATGCCTACTTTGTGTAAGGTAGTAGAGAGATGGGAGTGAAGATGCCGTTCACACCTTCAAGCACAACTGTGTGGAATAAATTAATGAAAACAATTAAAATTTTTAATGACGTGATTTAAAACAAAGTTGAGGGGTTCGCAGAGGCTAATACTGAAGGTCAGAGGGGTCAGATAAGAAAGAGCCAGGGTAGCTGAGAAAGTTTCGAGGCTTCACCTGGGCCTTGAAGAATTATTGTTGTTTTTTTTTATTGTGGTAAAATATACATAATATAAAAGGTACTATTTTTAAGTGTCTAATTCAGTGCTGTTAGGTACTTTCACAATGTTGTGCAACCATTACCACTATCCATTTCCAAAAACTCTGTACCCATTAAACAATAACTCTCCATTCCTCCCTCCCCTTAGCCCTTGGTAATATCTATTCTGTTTTCTGTCTCTATGAATTTGCCTATTCTAGGTACCTCATATAAATGGGATTATACAATATTTATCCTTTTGTGTCTGGCTCATTTCACTTAGCATAATGTTTTCAAAGTTCATCCATGTTGTAGCATATGTCAGAATTTCATTGCTTTTTATGACCGTGTAATAATCTTTTGTATGTATAATGCCTCATTTTGTTTATCCATTCATCTGTCAATGGACACTTGGGTTGTTTCCACCTTTTGGCTATTGTGAATAATGCTGCTGTGAACATGGGTGTACAAGTTTCTGTTTGCATCCCTACTTCCAATTCTTCTGGGTATGGTTGAATTTTATACTAGTGAAAGAGGTTATAGAGGTATGTTGGCGTTTATCTTGAACTATTGTTAAAATCTTGCATTGTTAACTGTTCATAAGTGCCCCTTTCCTCCATTATTTATGCTCTTTGAGAGCAAGGACTATCTTCTAGGTTCAACACTTAGCAAGGCACCTGGGATAAATATTTGCTGAATAGTTCCTGGAGTTCCTACCCCAGAGCCATCATCACTATAGTAGTTGGTCCCCAGAAGGATGGGTGTTGCCATCTATCTTTTTTTTTTTTTTTGGCTCATTAATTAACATGTGTTCAGGGGGTAGAAAACAACTCTTAGTATCAGCCTTAGCCAAACATAATTAGGGAAGTACATTTTCTAATGCAGAGTCCTGATGTAGATAAAACCCAATTCAAAAAAACATTTGTTGAGAATTTGCTATGTACCAGACACATTTCAAAATGTGTAATTTCAAAGCTCAGCTGGAATACCTTATTGGTATTGAATTTTAAATATAATAAAGGTAGGTGTGTGTATATATGTATATATTTTAGCATGAATCTCTAGTCTTTTTTTGTTGTGAAAACATTATACAACATTCAAGATAGTTTGGAAAAAAGAGAATAACACCCACAGTCTCACTCTAATATAAGCTCTGTTTTCATTTTATAGTATGAGTTTGAGGGTTGAACCTATAAATAATTTATTTTGAATCTAAACCCCTCAATGCTTCTGGTGATAATTATTTTAAAAATTTATATTTTAAAACTCTTGGAGTAAAGCATAAACTAATTATCTCAAATTTGGAGTCTCCATTTTTGGAGGTATCCGTTAATAGTTTTAATGGATGAATTAAGCCACTCCCTTTTCTTAGTGGAGCAGCAGAATTGTCATCTCTTTTGGGGATAGGTCAGTGGACTATTGACATCTCTTATAGGGGCTGGGTGTTTAGGAACCAGTCTTTCCTTCAATCTTTCATATGTTCAGGGATTGAAGGGAATGTTTTATGACCATCCTAAGGGAAAAAGTATATGTAGAATCCTTACTCTGAGGGCTCTAAGATCTTGGAGTAGGTAGATCTAGATGTAGACCACTGTTGAGCATCTGTCCAAGCCAAATGGGAGATGGGACTGGATGTGTTGGAAAGATTTAGTGAGGACAGGAGATCGTGACCCAGGGTTGTTAGGGAACAGCATCCATGAGGGCTGGGCTTTCCACATGACAAAGAGGTGAATTGGTGGAGTTGGTGTGTCCTGGGGACACGGGCAGAAAGATAGGCATAGCAAGGAATGAAGAATGTTTGCAGGATCCTTAGCTAGCCAGCCTAAGAGTCTGTCTTATTGGAGAGGCAGGTTGGGTCCAGAGGAAACAGCTAGAAATTAATCTCATGAAAGTGCTTTGTAAGCTGTACATGATGTCAGTGTTAGCTGCTGCTGCCTCTGTTAGGGATTTTGAGGCTGGGAGTGGAGTTGTTGAAAAGGTGGTGTTTTAGGCTGGGTTGTCAGCTGGGATGCATTGGGGGTGGGGTGAGCAGAGGCTGGAAGCATGGAGATCTTTTAGGAGAGGATGTTATCTCTCTGTGAGGTGGTAAATGGTTAGTCTGGGGTAGGGCAGCAGGAGCAGAAAGGCGTACAAGGATGTGTCACAGAAGCTCTGAAGGAAAGATTGCTGAGATTTGCTGCCAAGGAGGGGGAGAAGTCAGGCAGGAACCTGTTTGGGAAATGATGGAACCATTTACATCCATAGGAAGTGAGTAAGTTAGGACTGATTAGAGGGGTGATAAGAGGTTCTGTTTTTAGAATAATTGTATCTAATATTTATTATGTGTTTTCTGTGTGCCCAAGCACGGTTCTGAATGCTTTACGTAACAGCCTTTGAAATCAGTGCTGTTACTGTCCCTACTTTACAGATGAGGAAACTGAGGCAGAGTTGATTAGTAACTTGTCTAAGGATTACACATTTAGTAAGTGGCAGAGCCTGGATGCAAATCTAGACAGTCTTAACACAAGAGCCAAGCTCTTGCCTAGTATGCTTTACTGCTTCACTATAATAGCTAGCATTTATTAAAAACTGCCCTGTCCTGTGTTAAGCTCCTTGCATGTATTTACCACATTTGATTTCCAGAAGAACTCTATGAGATGAGGGCATTTTTATCATCATTTTCCAGATGTGGAAACTGGACACAGAGAGGTTGAATGGGCCTGCCTTAGGTCACACAGGTAGACCTTGCCTACATTGGTGTGGTAGGTCTCCGGAAGTCAGCAATATTTATTCAACTGGATTGTAGTATCTACATATGACCTTAAGATCCACTCATGAGAAAATTGAATTGATTGAAGTATATTGCAATATAAATTCTTTAAGCATTTTTGGATTGAATTTACTATCAACATCAATCATATTCACTTGGAACTACTTTTTAAAGGGGATAAATAATTGAAATAATAGTGTCTCCATTTATTACTGTGCCCATTTTCATTATTTAATGCTCTGTATGACTTTGAAAGTAATCCCAACCACTTCATTTCCGTATCCTGGATGCTCCATTTAGATGCTGAGCCTTGTGGGCACAGATAGTGTTGCTCAATAGTGCTTCTCATGTTGTTGGTGTTTAATAACCTTTGATGATAATAATTGACCTTGTTATCTTCTGTGAGTCAAGGGTGCTGACCTTCTTCTGATCTGAGGGTGTACTTTGCGTGATATTGTAGAACTGCAATTGATGCCATGGTTGAAAGGCGTCCGGATGAAGTATTTGTCTGGATAATAAACTAGAACTGAGACGGGTCATCTATATACAATTGCAGGGGACAATTTCAGCCCTTCTTTAGAGTATCTTCCATCTGTCCCTCTCCATGGACTCTCTTCCTTCTGTCTTCAAATGTCAACAGGTCTCCTGTTTTCTTTAACTTTAACTTTGTTTGACTACAGATCTCTTTTTCTGCCTTCTCCCGCCATAGCTCTCCAAGGAGAGGTCTACATGAGCAGCCTTTAACCTTGGAGCAAACAGAAATTTCCACTCAACTGAAATTGTACTTTTGGATTTCCTGTGGTCTCTGTCTAACCAAATTTGGGGACCTTTGCTCATTCCCTTTGATCTTGCTCAGCCTCTGCCCTTAGACCCACCCATCTTCTTTTGAAACCTTCAAATATATTGTCTTCCTTCCCTCTTAGGCTTCTCCCCTTCCTTTCTGGTGGTGGTTTTTTGTTGTTTTTTTTTTAATCCATTCTCTTTCCTACACCCTTTTGGCTGGAAGATCCCTCCAAAATTGGTACTCAGTCTGTTCCTCCTTTTTTCCACAAGCTCTTTGCCTTGGTTATCTGATCCTGTCTTTTAACTTCACACATTATTGCTCTGCCTCTACCATCTGAATTTCAGGGCGTCAAGTGAGAAGTCCATCTACTGCCCAGGTAGCATCTGGAAATAGGTCTCTTGCCTCTCCTGTCCCAGCCCCTTTCTTACCATGTCTCCATCTCCCCACCCCAGCCATCCTGAACTTGTGGAGAATTTCTTAGTATGGCTTATTCTTTTAGCCTTTGCCTCCCACCTGGCTTGGATGACTTTTACTCTTCCTTTAGAACTCAGGTGAGTTCTTGCCTCCAACCTTGTACCTGTGTGGAGGGGGCACAAATCCGATGCACATGAGCCATTTCCCCCATCAGCCTGCACAAGTAATTGAAAGCCCCCCAGGGAGATCTGTTATCCTATTGCCCCAGCCCACCTCACCCAGAGACCTTTTCTTCTGTCTCCCTCATCCAGATCATCCATGAGTCAACCTTTTGTATTTTTCACTGCACTATAACCATTAATGTCATCTTCCTCTGACAGTATATCACATCTTCCTCTTTAGTCTCAAATCCTTACTGTAGGGTCTTATCGCTTCTGCCTGCCTGATCTCCTTGAATCTAGTTGATCTGTTATCTCACTGTGCGTGTCATTTTGCTACTGAAAAGCCTATGGTGTCTCTACATGGACTACGTGGTCTTTGTGGTATCTATCTTTGGTACATGTCTGTCTTCTCTTTCGCCTCTTCTGATATTGTGAAGGTCCATCCCACCTCTTACTTTTTCTTCAGCTCAAAAGCTAAATCTTGTAGCTATGTTTCACTTATTCTGACACTTGAGCAGTGTGTTCTTTAAGCTGTGGAGTGTAAGGCCCACATGTCACATTACGTGGACTTTTTCCCAGCACCTAGCACAATGCTTTTGCAGATCATAATTAATGAACAGATGTTTGCATTCATGTAACAGATGCATGAATGAGTGAACAAATGGGCTGGTGTGAATTTTCTAAGGTTCAAGTTTCATATTCAGAGTCTAAAGTTTACGTCCTTAAACTAGTTTTTTTTTCTAGGAAACCATCTAGGCATTAGGTTAATCAGGCTGCAACCCATATATGCCGTGAAATATCTCATGTTCTGATCCTTAAAGTGGGCTTTTCATTTTCTGCCTTAATGTTTGAAGCTCATAAATAGTTCTTCTTTGGATGAACATCACCATATAAGGAGAATTGCCTAGAAATAACTGAATTCACAAAGCTTTAAGAAAAAACCAAGCTATGTCATGGTCATGTACATTTTGCCAGAAGAGGGACAGGCCAAAAATTTTTTTTATAGTGTGAGATTTTGTTTTTGTTGTTTCTAAGCTGGATGTCAGCATGTCAGTGTCATTGCGATGGCCCATATTCAGAGTGGAAATATGACCTAACTGTATGTTTAACCCAGAGAAGGCCATGGCATCCAGCAAGTCTTGGCTTGCATTCCAAGTGTGACCCTCAGGATTAATTGAGGGTTGGAGAAAATAATTTTCTAGATGAACTTGGGAAGCTTTAAACAGAACTCTTTCTAACCGTAAATAGGGCAGCTTTGTCCTGTTTTTACTGTAGAGGACACAGAAGATGGAAATCAATATTGGAAGAAATGTTTTATTTCGCCAAGGAAAAAGATCATGCTCAACGCAATTCTCATTTTTCTTGGCAGGCTCTTCTCAACCATCTGTGAGTCCAGGGGAACTGTCTCCACCATCCATCCATCCAGCAAAATCAGAGTTAATCGTCAGTGTTGGCGATGAGATTAGGCTGTTATGCACCGATCCAGGATTTGGCAAATGGACTTTTGAGACCCTGGGTCAACTGAGTGAGAATACACACAAAGAATGGATCACAGAGAAAGCAGAGGCCACCAACACAGGCAATTACACATGCACCAATGAAGGCGGCTTAAGCAGTTCCATTTATGTGTTTGTTAGAGGTAAATGCTCGGCTTTCTTTGATGCTATGCTTTAGAGAACTTAATATCCTGTTCTTAATTATGGATGACATATAGATGGCTGAGCCATAGATAAAATATTACTGGCTGGGTCTAGAAAGCCTAAAACAAATTTTTCTTTGTTACTTTCCCCCATCTTTTGATACATAGGGTCTTTGGGTACAACTATAGCTGAAGGTCTGCAAGGCTGTGATTCTCTTCCTAATAAGATTACGGTATGGTGAGCCCATTTGTCCTGGTGCTCTGAGTAAACCCTGAGAATAAATTAGGCCCTTTGGGAAAGCTGCATTTTAATGCCTTGAGATCTCAGATACTCCCACTTAGTAAAAACACTTCAGGGAACTAAAGGCCTCTAAAGGCCTAAACAGACCAACACTTCAAAAGAACTGACCCACTTTGAGGGAGTAAATTCCAGAAAAATAACTCAGTCAGCTAAGCACTCCATGTCCTTCCTAGGTTCTTAATAGAGTCAGTTGATTCATTAAAAAAATTGTGACCTCTTAGAAACAAAAGGAAAATGTAACCATTGTATTTCTGTACTTCATTTCCTATGATGAATTCAGTGATTCATCTGTGTTTGTGCTTTTAATATTCTCGTCAAGAGGAGGTTTGCTGCGGGGGTGGGAGTATCTTTTTGTTGATGCGAAAACTGAAGTACTTAAAGCTTAAGAGACATACCCAGGTTATAGGAGGAGAAATGGAGGCCCAATTCTGCTCCTCAGTTGTTACCTAGACTAGGGCTGTCATTGAAACAGGCCTGAATAAGAGGCCTCATCCATGGTATTGTGGAAGAATAGTGAATAAACTTATCCCAAATTGTAGATCTGAGTAACTGTGACATTTGAATAAGATCACCTGCTCTATCTTCCTTATGTAATTATTGTTAGGGAGACAGAATTGTCCAAATTCTAGCTCTTTCAAGGGTTAATGAAGTTGACTCACGTGTTCACTATAAAGAAGGTTGCCATGAAATCGACTCTGCCTCTCCTTAGTTTATCTGGTGTCCTTTCCTAGGTGGGTAGCTGAAAAGAAATAGATGTAGGTAAGCCACAGCTTAGCCTCTGGGTATGGTTCCATAATTGTTGAGCCAACCTGTGTGCTGTTCTTTGGCATTCAAGAAGGTACTCTGTAATTTCCAGTTGGTAATGAAGTATCATTCTGCTTATTAATAGGATGGGTAGACAACTGAATAAGTGGGGAAAACTGCTGAATTAGCCAAATCAGTCTCACAGAGCTCACAAATTTTCTTTATAGGGGATGTCATCCTCAGTAACTTAGAACCATACTTATTACTGATTTAAGGTGTTAGGGTACTTATGTAATCTGTGTCACAGCAATGAAGGGAATTGGGGCATTGTTGTAGGAGCTAGACTCAAGTGACTGAGAAAGAGTAGATGGAAAAATAACCAACTGTGGCCTCAGACCATAGTTCAGCCATTGTGAGGTAGTGTATTCACAGAATAAATCAGTGAGGCTGGGAGGTACTTAGTTCATTTTGGGAAACTTTTCAAAATTGGTCAAGATTAAATGATAAGTTTATTTCAATTATGTCAAATTAGTTTTTGTGGAACACGTGATTTCCAGATGGAAAGGACAATTAAAAAACACTTAAATGTAATCTGTTGGCCCAATGGCATTTGTGTTATCTTTACACAGTAGAGGTGGCAGCATACTGCGTCTGCAGAATGAGGTTTATCTTGGCTTATATGGGGTCCTAGTCTGCCTGCATCTTTCCTGGTCCATGCCTGGTGTCCTGCATAACTATTAGTAGTACTCCTTTTCACTCACAAGTGTCCTGGTTTGGACAATATTAAGTATTTGCTACAGCATTTCTGAGACCCATAAGCTCCCCTTGTGCATGTGAATTTATTTGATTTCCAGAAGTTACATTTATACGTATCTTTCAAGGAATATGAATAGAGTAAGTCCCACATGTTTGTACTGGGTGGCCTGCTGATAGTTTTCTAGGTTCTCTTCAGAAGCTGAGAGATCCTGGAGACTGGGAACTCTGGAAAAGGGACCCACACAGAGGGGTTAGAGGATTTCCTGACCCTATTAGGTATCATTAGACTGGCTTCTTCTTGGCCCAGTCTCCTTGGAGTATTACCTGTTTAGAAAAGAGTAATGGTTATAATAAAATACTCTCAGAGTTTTAAGAGCTCAAATTGTGGTGTCATTCAGACCTGGGATTGAGTTTCTCCCAGCCATTTCTGGGCTATGTCACTTCAGGAGAGTCACTTTCTTGAGACTTCAGTTTCTTCATCTATAAAATGGGGATAATGATAGTGCCCATCACATAGGGGTGTTCTGAGGATTAAATGATTAGATAAAGTGTGTAATGGTTCAAGCTTAGTGCTTGACACATGGAAAATGTTTAATAAATCTTAACTCTTACTCGTTAGTATATTATTTGGATAATTTTTCCTTGCCTTGCAAAGAAAAAAGTCAGTAGCCATTTGACCCATTAGGGATTGTTGTTACGAAAGGCAACATTTTAGATCTTTTCGAATTTTTTTGCCTGTGACCAACCATTCAAACTACTAATTTTTGATATGCTATAGATCCTGCAAGGCTTTTCCTTACTGACCTTCCCTTGTATGGGAAAGAAGACAATGATGCACTGGTCCGCTGTCCTCTGACAGACCCAGAGGTGACCAATTATGCTCTCACGGGATGCGAGGGGAAACCTCTTCCCAAGGACTTGACTTTTGTTGCTGATCCCAAGGCCGGCATCACCATCAGGAACGTGAAGCGCGAGTATCACCGGCTGTGCCTGCACTGCTCTGCGGACAAGAATGGCAAGTCAGTGCTGTCGAAGAAATTCACCCTGAAAGTGAGGGCAGGTACGGGCCCTTTCGGACTTTCTTCTGGGAGTTGGAGCGTCTGTTGGTCTAAAGGAGGCTTCCCTCTTCTCCTTGGTCCATCCGAGTATAGTCAATCAGGCAGCTGACTTTTCAGCAATACCCCCAGCTTCCAAACAATGTCAGCTGCGTGTGAATTCTTTATTTCACAGTCCCAGCCCCACATGACCGGTCCATGACTGTCTCCAGCTAGGAGTGTCTACCGTGTTTAGACAGTACTGGGGACAGTCGTTAAACCTACTGACTTCAGGATGCCCCAAGTTTCATAATTGCACTAAGTGTTCCTTCCAAGGGAAACCCATGGGGCGGCTTTAGTTACACTGTTTGAAAAGATTAGCATACAGGTTATTCATTCCTTGATTTACTATTGATAGACGAATTGACTTTCTCCTCAGCCATTTGACTTCAATGCATTCTGAAACTGTTCACAATCTGAGGAGGAAAGTACCAGTTGACCGTGGACCTTGCTGTTACTGTGGCATTATGTAGAGTATTTTGGTAGCTGAAGATATCTAGATTTTGTATCTTAGAGACCATCTAATTCAACACCAGTTGGCATTCAGCTATTGAGAAGTTTTTATTAAGGCTTTTGAAAAAGTATGCTCATTGGAATTAAGGAAAGTTTGATTATTTAAAACCTGGGATTTTCAGAAGCAAACAAGATACTATTTTTACAGCACATGGGAAAGATGCCTATTAGATTAAAAGAACATAATTACTTGTAGGTCACATCCTCATGAAACCATCAAGGTTGTGTGAGGCAAAGATGGAATCTGCTTCCCAGTACCAGGGCTTCTTGAAAAAGCATGGTCCAGGAGCATTATATTCTCAAGTGTCTAGACACTCCTATATTTTTCACTCAATGTTAATGAATTTACTTGAAGGATGCATGATTTAATTGCTGATGTCTTCAGATATGCAAGAAATACAGATTAGTTAGTGCCATACTTTATATTTTATTTAAAAGATGACAAAATAAGTTGTGCACATTTGAGGAAAAATCCTAAGTGAAAATGTCATGCTATAATAGAATAAATTATTTGAGGGCCACATTTCTTTTTTTTCTAGCCATCAGAGCTGTGCCAGTTGTGTCTGTGTCCAAAGCAAGCTATCTTCTTAGGGAAGGGGAAGAATTTGCAGTGATCTGCTTGATAAAAGATGTGTCTAGTTCTGTGGACTCAATGTGGTTGAGGGAAAACAGCCGGGTAAGTGAATTTCCTTCATTTCTCTCAATATATCATTCTCTTTGTGTGGGAGATTTTAGGTTTTTCTTTAAAAGAGTCTATTAATTGTCCTGGGGATGGCTTAGCTGGTGTGTCTGTCCGAGGTGGAACTGTCTGGGAATGTGTTGAGATGCGTATTTTCCCCTTTCATAACGCCATATGTAGATGTGTACATTCACTATTAGTAACAAATAAATGTCATTTTGTAAATTTATTTTGAGAAAAATCAAAGAGAACTTCAGACTTACGTTATTACTTAATGCTGTTTCTTTGAATTACTTTAGTAGCGAAATTTTTTAAAAACTACTGGTTAACTGCATCAATACCTTGATTTTTAAAACTCTTATTGAAACTGTTCAGGCCAGATTACTTAAAATATGGGGAAGAGTTACCAGTTTTTTTCCTTCCATGTTTGAAAAGAATAAATGGCCTCAGATAATAACCAGGAAACTCTATCCTCCCCCACAAAGTGGCCTATCCATTTGAGAGACAGGTTTCTTTTTATATGGATCTAATTTCCTCCTTTGAGGCTGGTTACCTGAGATCAAGTTGCTAATGGTTTTCTGTTTGTTTTAGTCCCTATTAATAAAATGGTTATCTTTAATCTGAAACATTTAGACATGTTTAGGTTCTCATCCGTTTAACAAATGCATATTGAATGTCTACTATATGTCAGTTACTGTGTTAAGCATATCTTAAAATTAAATAAATTTTAGCCAGTTATATTTGAAGGTTTTTTTTCTCTCTACATACTCATATTAATAGCAAGGAGTTTAAAATATCTTAATTTCTCTAATATTTTGCTTTAAAATTCCTATTGACTGAGTTTTCAATAAATTTTGTTTGAATAATCTTGGCTGTCTAGCTAAATAGCTCTCACGGTGGTTTTTCTTCAGTACACGTGCATGCATTACATTGGAAAAACAAAATACTCTATTTCCCTCTCCCTACTCTTCCTCTTCTTCTTCCTCACGCTCTATATTCAACATTGGCAATTTCATGCTTGTTTAAAGAATTTTTTGCTAAGCAAGTAACCATGGTGATTAGCATAAAGCAAAGCATTATGGTGGTGTTCCTGGAGACCTGTGATGGATGGTACCTTGCTAAAGGAAGCCTCCCATTGACTAAGGGAGTGGATTGTTCTATAGACTTGTTATTTCAAACCAATGGCTCAGAGAAACAAGTTCTGGTTTTCATAACATATAATTTAATAAAAACAATAGCTTATGTATGGATTTTTTGACTAGTCTTATAGAACACAATCCCGTATTAATTGGCTTCCTATAATCCTTGATTTCAGATGAGAGAACGATTTAGACTGTGTGTGTATTCGAGCCTCTGTATAACTTGAAAATTAGCCTTTTTGAGATGAGAAATTAAATTGCCCTAGGCGGTTTTGTTCTGAACCATTTTTCCCAGGAGCCCTGCATGCCATTCCCAATTAATCCACTGGCGCTGGTAGATAAGCCTTCAGTGTTGGGAGCTCTTTGGGGAAATCCCAGTGTGCACCTCCAAGGGTTAAGGAAAACCAAATCACGTGCAAACAATATGTCATGTGTGACTTGCAGATGGGACTCATGGCTCTATGCCAAGGTTCATCCATGAATCTTTTATTGATATCTTTTGGCTTAATTTGGAATATTTAGCACTGTTGGCACTATCAAATTATTTTAAAAATCCATAGTGTTTGAATCTGACCGTTTAGAATAAGTTTAACTCACAATAAAATTTAGGGTAAAATGACTGTTTTAGAGTTATTGCAATTATTTATTTTAAAATGTAAGAGAGTCTTGGAGTTTATTCAATACTTATGAACCGTGGTTAGCTTTTCTAATACTTCTAAACCTTCGTATTTTTACTTACTTTTAATTATGATCTTTTACAGTATCCTAAATTATGGTCTTTGGGTTTGGGTGTCGGTATTACATCACTTATGACCAAGCTCTTCTTTCTGGCACTGACGTGTTCATTGTTCCTATGTAGCTCCCTGTTATAGACTCTTAGGCTCTTGCAAGAACTAGAAGGAAGATACTGAAAATCTAGAATATGGTATGTTACTTGTCCATTGTCACTATACCTTTGCAGAGGAGAAGCCTGTGACATGATGGACTGGGAGAGGCCAGAGAAGATGTCACTTCACCTTGCTATTGCATCTTCTTAACAATTGACCTTATGCAGTGAAATGGCAGATTTCTGCCAATTATTAGAAGAATCTCTTAGGAGGGAGTATCTTCAAATCCGTATAGTGTTCCAAACTGGAAGGGCCTTGAAAGACCTTTGTATCCTTGTCGCCTTTTAGAAACAAAAGCTGAGACTAGTGGTATCCTTGACTTGCCCAAGATCTCACAGTTAACAAAGCAGGTGTCTCTTCTTTTTATTTCAAAACATTCAACTTTGGAAGTCAGCTTTTATGTGTGCTTATTTTAAAGAAAAAAAATTCCAAAAATATAATAACAAGAAAAAAAGAAATAGGTATAATTCCACCATTGTATATAGCAGTACTGTTCAATAGCAATATAATGTGAGCCTCCTGTGTAATTTAAAATGTTCTAGTAGGCACATGACAAAGAGTAAAAAAAGTAAAATTGATTTTAATATATTTTTTAACCCAGTATATCCAAAATATTATTTTGTCATGGAATTAACATGAAAATTATTAATGGAATATTTTACATTTTTTTCATTTTAAGTCTTCAAAATCTGGGATATATTTTATATTTACAACACAACTCAATTTGGACTACAGCATTTCAAGTGCTCAGCAGTCACATGTGGTTAGTCCTTATAAATGCTGTATTGCCTGCATCTTTTTTTTCATATTTCTTTTCTCTCTGCATGTGTATTATCACATGGTTGCAGTTTTAAGGTACACTCAATTTCTGCTTTTTAAGTAATATAAACATTTTTCTTATTTTCTCATATTCATAATTTTGATAGCTGTTGTACATTTAGGTCATCTCCGAGTTTTCACTGCAGTAAATATCTTGGAGTTTGGGTTTTTTTTTTTCTCTTGAGCATGTTATTTTTTTTTTATCAAGGTAACATTGGTTTATAACATAAATTTCAGGTGTACATCATTATATTTCAACTTCTGTGTAGACTACATCATGTTCACCACCCAAAGAATAAAGACTGTACCATCCATCACCGTATACATGTGCCCCATTACCCCTTTTGCCCTCCTCCCTCCCCACTTCTCCTCTGGTAATCACCAATCTAATCTCTGTATCTATGTGTTTGTTGTTTTTATCTTCCACATATGAGTGAAATCATACGGTATTTGACTTTCTCTGTCTGGCTTATTTTGCTTAGCATAATACCCTCAGAGTCCCATTGTTGTTGCAAATAGCAAGATTTCATCTTTTTTTATGGCTGAGTAGTATTCCATTGTGTATATATACCACATCTTTATCCATTCATCCATTGATGAGAATTTAGGTTGCTTCCAAGTCTTGGCTGTTGTGAATAATGCTACAGTGAACATAGGGGTACAAATATCTTTTAGCATTAGTGTTTTTGTGTTCTTTGGATAAATACCCAGAAGTGGAATAGCTAGATCATATGGTAGTTCTATTCTTAATTTTTTGAGGAATCTCCATACGTAGGCAGGAGCTTTTGTTTTTTATTGAGTTAATTTCCTTGAGATAAATTTGCTGGAATTGATCAGGGATGCGAACATATTCCCAAGTTGCTTTCCAGAAGGACTGTTCTGATTCACAGTGCTGTAGAATGGTCTAATGCCAGTAGGTTCACCATAGCCTGGCCAACGAATCACCCTTGATCTTATTCCATGTCAGTATCAGCTCCTGTTTACTTTCTTTTTTCAGTTGTATTTTTCTCCATTGTAATAAGAATGTGTTCACATTATAGAAAGTTTGGAAGATGCAGAAAGCTATATGCTACTTCTTTAATCACTTCAGAGAGTGGCTCTAGTTTATATTATGGTTTTTTTTTCTCATGATGTTTTCCATACAAGGAACCTCTCCATATCTTGTCTGCAGAAAAGTAATGAATGGGATGGTGATATCATAAGAGTAAATTTGCAACCTTTTCTCTTCAGCTCATGCTTAAATAATTTGGGGCTGGGTCATATATGTCTTACATACTTTGGAACTCCCCTTAATGGTTGCCAAAATTCTGTTGGGTAAGAACTGTGGGATGAATTTCCAAGTTAGTTTTAGACATTGTGATTCTATTTTTATTCATGAAAATAATATAATTGTTAATAAAATAGAACATTATTATTAGCGATGTGTCTTTTTTCCACCACTGGGATATAGAATAGAAAAAACATATAACAGGAAATATTGATATAACTATGCTGACTCCTGTAAAATATCAGTATTCTGCAATATTTCTTATGTAGTAACTTTAAAAATATGGCACTGTTAAAAAAATATTTAGCACTGCAGAGAATTTGGAATTATGTATGCTATGATTATTAAGAAATGAATTTTCATGGTTTTTCTAATCATTAATAATGAGTATCTTTCAATATAATTGTGTAATATGAAGTGTTCCAATGACAGACTTGTCATGATGCTTTATTATTCTTACTTAAGTAGTGTATAATGAATGCTAATATGGAGAAGTTAATTGCTGCTATTTTTAATTTCTCTAGGAAGGATCCTGAATATAAATTTTATGGTAATCTTTGATTTTTTTTTTCTCCCCTTCTGAAACCGGCAGACTAAAGCACAGGTAAAGAGTAATAGCTGGCATCAGGGTGACTTCAATTTTTTACGTCAGGAAAGGCTGACTATCAGCTCAGCAAGAGTTAACGATTCTGGAGTGTTCATGTGTTATGCCAATAATACTTTTGGATCAGCAAATGTCACAACAACCTTGGAAGTAGTAGGTAAATATCTCTATGGGAATGTATAAATTACTGGCAGTAGTGAAAGAAGAAATTACTAGATAGTTTCCTTTTTATGTTAATGGAATGTTGAACAGATTCTTAGAAATTTTAGTATCACTGAATGAATGAATGAATGAATAAATGAATGAAAATTATCGTCGCCTCTTCCAACTAGAGCACAAAAGCAAATTCTACCAGTTTAACAGAAGGAAGTAGGAAGCTGTAACTGAAGTTGTTTAAACATGTCATTCTTTGTTACCCACCCTCCCCTCTCCGGCAAACAAACAAAATGTAAGTTGAGCTTTTTCAGAAATTCTAGTCCTTCCTGAATGACTTGAGTTTGGAAATGGAAGTAGACTTTCTCTATGGAGGAGTGCAAGTGCTTAGAGCCTATAGTATTTCTGAGTCTTTTGGTGAGGCTCCTTGGCCTTTTGGTTTAGTGTTTTACCCCTCATGGACTCTAGTTCATTTGTAGCAGGAAAGGCTCAAGTGGGCTTCTCCTCCCTAGCATGGCCCTCACCTCCCCCTATCCTCCAACCTTAGGCCGTAGCGTAAACCTTCAGGAAGGAGGTCCACCAGGGCATGGGTCATGGGTCCTACAGGGTGTAAACTGGAGCATGGTAGCCTGTGTCCCTAACCCCATCAAGTCTGGTATACACAATTGCTTTAGCCTTTTCTTCCCTACTCTAGAAATCTCACTAAATATTTATTTTCCAAACAACTACTTAGTGACAGCAGAGTCTAGTGAAGTACTTGATGTTTTTGATTCACTGAAAAAATTTTTAAATTACTTCATTTACACATTTCTTGTCTTTTGAATCTTGTTTGAATTTAATCTATTTTCCTGTTTTTTGATGCAACCGTATTCTTAGTGCTTACTTTGACTAAGTACTGGTAGGGTGGTGAAATTCTTCATCACGAGCAATAATATAATAATGTGATATTTGTTTTCATTTCTCTTGTTTGCCCCATATTTCTTCAATAATTTATGTAGAAATGTTAGAGGTCTGATTTATCCCACAATAATCTCATACAATTTTGGCATTTCTACCCATGTTGTAATGGGAAGTCTCAGCAGACTGAATGTGGAGAAGACACTTCACTTTCAATTATAGAGTCAGCACACAGAAAGAGTGCTACTTTGTCCCTAAACGTGATTGTGAACCATTTATTAGTTTGAATAGAAGGCTATGCTTTTAAAATATTAAACTCCATAAGTGCTAATTTGCTAAGTTGATTAGGGAGCATGTTGATATATCAGCTTCAGCTCCAGAAAGCAATTAGTAAGGATGTTTTGAGCATATTGTTGAATGTAATCAGATTTTTAAAATCCATTCATCAATTTCCAAGAATATAACTGTATAACTGGAAAGACTTGTGGCCATGAAACCTGAATCTGGTTTTGTATTGTTTCGGGAGTGGGTTGGAATGGGACAAGAACAGGAAGAGACAAAGACAAAAGTCATTTCTTTAGGGGCTGAGAGAAGGATTTGGATACAATGTGGAGGGGTGGAGAGCACAAAGCTTTGGATTGGCCCTGATCTGGTTTTGGTTGGGCTCTGCCACTTAACTTTTGAATGCACGCTATTGTAACTCTGCCTGCACTTTCTCTTCTGAGAGACACAGCCTCTGACTCCCAGGCTGTGGAAAGGAGAAACGGCAATAGATTTTACAGAAGTGGCTGGCATAGTGTTTGCACTGGATTAAATGTTCATGCATCATCAATTTCTTAATGCAGACATCCTTGAAAAAATCATACTTTACGTTATAACAACCTGGATGGAGTTCTTTGATTCTAATCATTCTTACACTTCATGAATTTGAAGCTCTATTCCACTCTAGGACATAAAACTATATTGAGCAAACTAGACTATGGGAAACTCAGGAGCAACTTAAGACGAGTATTTTGTATATGGTGATTGTGAGAGAAATAATCCCAGTGCAAATATTGTTGCTTGTAATATTTGAGTACTTTGCCTTGTGAGGTATCTTTGAATTGATGACCTTGAGAACCTGAAAATTTAATGCAGCATTCAGATGAAACATTTATTCCCTCAAAATTAATCTAAATTAGCTTAAAAACGGCAGAAGTTATCATTTATGACTCAGATATTATAAGGTGGTGGTTTCTGCCTCTAATTTTCATTTGGATGGTTTTTCATTTTCACCTGAAAAGTCCTGTGTCCATTGGTACAAAAGACAGTTGGACTCAATTTGCTCTTCTGAATCTATGGGGAAACAAAGGGCGGTAGATACTATAATGACAACTCGTCTGGGGCTTCAATACATTTAACCAAATAGTGCCAAAGATAATGAATGATAATTTTAAATTTTATAATTCATTTTTAAATTTTGAAAAATAAATAAAAGGATAAAATAAAAACTCTTCCATAATCTCACTAACTTGATATAACCCTTTTTAAGATACTGCTTATCTTTTTGTATGCAGCAGGGTTTTAATTACACATATAATTTTACTCCCTCTCTCTCTGACTGAAAGTGTATAGAGACCCTGGGATATGCTGTAGGAAGAAGAGGCCAGCCTTGGCTGCTCACAGACCACAGACCTGTATTCAAATCTAGGCTCTGCCGTTGGGTAGTTAGCCATGTGGCTTTCCAGAACTTGATTTGTGTGTGTGTGTGTGTGTGAGAGAGAGAGAGAGGAAGACTAGCCCTGAGCTAACATCTGTTGCTAATCCTCCTCTTTTTGCTGAGGAAGATTGGCGCTGGGCTGACATCTGTGCCCATCTTCCTCTACTTTATATGGGACGCCGCCACGGCATGGCTTGACAAGCGGTGCATCAGTCTGTGCCCGGGATCCAAACCTATGAACCCCAGGCTGCCAAAGCGGAGTGCGTGAACTTAACCACTACACCCCAGGCTGGCCCCAGAACTTAATTTTTTTTAATCTGTAAATTAGGAGTTATAAATTTTCTCTTTCAGTATTGTTACAAGATTAAATGTTTGTCATAATTATTGAACGAAATGTATGCTAAAGTACTTAGGGCAGTTCTTGGTACATAGTAAACATTCCATAAATGGCTATAAAAATAATATTGGCAATTATTTTATTACATTCTTTTTCAACGTCTTTCTTATATTATTATTATATAACCATTTCTAAGGGCTGCTTTATTAATTAACCAGTTCTCTGCTTTGTTATTTTAAAAATTATTATAACTAGTGTAAATAGCACTTCTTTTTACATGTAGCCATCCACTAAGAAGAGTTCTCAAATGGAAATTACAGGGTTACATTGAAGAAGAGATAATTTTAAAAAGTCTGTATTGCTAAATGCTTTCTAAAAGAGCTGTGCCAATTTACAGCATGTCACTCCATGTGCTACTTTTACCACACTTGCAAAGCTATGGAGTTTATTTCAGATTAGTTTTGCTATTGTTTTTCCATAGGACGGATATATTTTATTTATTTATTTATTTATTTTGCTGAGGAAGATTCACCCTGAGCTAACATCCACTGCCAATCTTCCTCTATTTGTGTGTGAGCCACTGCCACAGCAAGGCCACTGACAGGAGTGGTGTAGGTCCACACCCAGGAACCAAACCCAGGCCACCGATGCAGAGTGTGCCAAACTTAATCACTAGGTCACCGGGGCTGACCCTGTTTTTTTGACAGCTTTATCAAAGTTTTGCTACTTTTAGTAATTGAAAAGTGATGTCTTATTGTAATTACTGGTTTAAATATTTTTTATTCTATATTTTTATGTCCTCTTTTTCCTATTACCTTAGTTAATGTTACTATATAGACATTTTAAAATGTTTATGTGTTCAGATTTGTCTTTCATGATTTTTTTTCTTCTCTTGCTTCTAAAAAGCCTAGAAAACTGCCCCCTCTCTAGAAGTTTGATAGGAATCAATTCTGTTGTTTAGTTAATATAGTTTGATTGTTAAAATGCTGTCTTTGATTCATCTGTGATAGATGATGTGATGAGAAGGTGTAAGCTTATTTTTCTTCAAATACTAAATGATAGTCAACATTTTTTTTTTGCACGTTAAGGTTCTCTTTCTCTTCTTGATTAATGACACCTTCTTATCACACATACAGTTATATTGGGTCTGGGTATTGGCTAACTGTTTTGTCCAAACACTTCTTAACCTAATAAACATTAAGACTAGGAGTTCCAGAAGACTTACAAGTTGGTGACAGATCTTTAAGAGGGTTGCTTAAGAGACTGAGATGGGAGAGTAGACATTCCAAGTGTGTGTCCTTTCTCACGTTATGACAGTGATTCTATAAGAGCAAAATAAAATTTAAAGTGGCTAGTTAACATTCCCTTACTTGCTATTGTCAATTAATACTGGAAACCTGTTAATTATCTTTGTAATCCAAAGATGAAGTTAGTGTTTTTTGTCAAGTAGTTGTGGATAACGGTTTCTTTCTGTTTGACTCTGTTATGATTAGATAAAGGATTCATAAATGTCTTCCCTATGATGAATACTACAGTATTTGTAAACGACGGAGAGAATGTAGATCTGATCGTTGAATACGAAGCCTACCCCAAACCTGAACACCAGCAGTGGATATATATGAACAGGACCTCCACTGATAAGTGGGAAGATTATCCCAAGTCTGAGAATGAAAGTAATATCAGGTAAGAAGAGGGTCTGGCACTGGGCATTACACATCTCCCCTGCTCTTCCACTTGGCTTACCAGATCCTGTTTGTGTGACCCATAAATGTATGAGAGGACACCTGCTATAGAAGGGTGTGTGGGGCTGCTTCCTGAGTCTTCATCCCAGTATTTCATTGTGCCATGTGTTTAGTGCGCACACAAACGTCTGTACCTCAGTTTTCTCATTTGTAAAACGGGAGTAGTTGTTTCCCAGAGTTCTGAGAATATGTCAAAGCAGTGACTGGCGTATACTAGGGACACATTAAATAATTCTCTTCAGAGAAAGAGGAAAGCGAGTACCTTTAATCGCTTTTTTAAAACTAAGAATCTAAGAAAACTAAGAATCATTAAGTAGCTTTGGGCCAGGCAGTAAAGCCAAGTTCTTTTCCATCAGACCTCCCATTTGATCCTCAAAACATTTATAATAAAAATAGTAGCAAGAGTAACACTTCATGTAAACTGCCTGTGCTTTTCTTCTGCCCTGCACTGTTCTAGGTACCTTGTGTATATTAACTCGATAATTTTAGTCCTCACACACCCTATAAGTAGGCACTCTTATTTCCCTCATTTATATAGAAGAGGAAACTAAGGCCCAGATGAGTTAAGTAATTAGACCAAGATCAAATGGCTAATAAGAGGTTGATGCCTAGATAGAGTTTGTATTTTTTTCCAGTCAGGAGCTGTTGGCTGTTACAAGAATGTGGGCGAGAGATGTTGGTGTTCTGGGGCAAGGTCTAAGGGTTGGAGGGAAGAGGATGGATTTGGGAGGTGTCCAGGCTACCTCTTGAACAAGATTCAGTGATTGAAGGAGTAGGTGAGAGAGGAAGGAGCTCAAGATGCCCCTTAGAAGTCTGAGTCCATCAGCCAGGTTGGATGGTGAGAGGAGATACCCTTCAAGGAGACAGTGAGTTCAGCCTGGGTGTGTTGAACTGGAGGCTGACCGTGGGATCTCGAGTGGAGATGTTCAGGTAGGAAGTATTGTAGGTCCGGTTCCCTAGAAGGAGAGCCTGAGACAGGGATTATCGGGCAAGGGCTTCATTAAGGGAGAGGGAGACCTGCCAGGGAGTGGAGGAGCGGGTGGGGAGGGGAAAGGAGGAAAGAAAGGGTGTGAGTGAGGTGAAGTCTGATCTCAGGGGCACTCTGGAACTGGACTTTTGTCCCTCCCCATGGTCAGTCACTCATTGGCTGTAGACCTGGTGGACAGTCAACTTCCAAGAGGGTCTGAGCCCCCAAGGGCAAGATGTGGGAGAAGGTTGCAGGTGTGAGTCATTATTAGCTGCACCCGTGGCAGGGGCGGATGGGGGCATGAAAATAGCTCTGTACAGGAGGCGAAGGACGGAGCAGTCTGGACCAGAGGTAGAGACTTGAAAGTTGTGAGCAAACAGCAGGTAGTTCAGTGTGTGAGTGGATTGCCCCGGGGGCATGTGCAGTGTGAGAGGAGAGTCTGAACAAGCCACTGCAGTCACTTGTGTAGCTCATGTGGGTCGAGGGCACCCAGGGCTCTCCATCCACACTGGAGCCTGTGTCAGTGATTCCCCAACAGTTGTATGTGCTCAGTCTATACCCATAGCTGGCTGTCCTACAGTGAAACAGAAGCTTAAATAGCAAATACTGCAAAGGACCCTCGGAAGAAGTAGCAGAAGGAGGAAGCCAGGAGATTGTGGGTTTGCAAGGAGGAAGGCGAGGGCAGCAGTATTGACCTTGCTGCTCTGGCCCCGCAGTGTCTGCGTGGAGGCAGCCTGCGTGTAGATGCCTGCCAGTCTGGGGTTTTGCCAGGAGAGTCTTGTTAAAGCAAAGCAGGGCAGGCAAGTCCAGGATGCTGGCGAGAGGGCAGTTGAACGGAGGACGTGGGCAGAGAATGATGCAGCCCTGGGGACGATGCGGGAGGAGGGAGAGGCTGCAGTCCCTGTGAGGTTGCCTTTATGCTGAGAAAGCATTTCCCCGCTCTGTATTCTTACACGACAGGCATTTCTCCCAAGTTAAATATGTGCGTGTCTGTTTGTATTTGTTGTTTGTGAATGTGAATCTTGTTAATGCTGCATTCCGTGAGTCAGATTTTTCCTAACCAGCCATGTATTTCCAGAGAGGAACTGTGAAAAAGACGTGCACTCAGAGGCAGGCAGTCCAGGGGTGATTAATTTGTCTTTCTTTGTAGATATGTGAGTGAACTTCATCTAACCAGATTAAAAGGCACTGAGGGAGGCACTTACACGTTTCTAGTGTCCAATTCCGATGTTGATTCTTCTGTGACATTCAAGGTTTACGTGAACAGTGAGTAAAACGAATGGCTCCTTATCATCTTCTTTTTTTTTTATTATTTTAAGTTGTGGCTCGTGTTTGTAACAGCTGCAGAACTGAGCTCATTGTGTACTATGTAAATAGTGTTTCATGATAATTCTGACCTTAACAAAGACGCCGTGGTTTGGTGGTTGGAAGAATGTGTACAAGAACCAATTCCTTGTCCTACATTTCACTGACCACGTGACCTGGTAGATATCACTCACATTCTGGGTGCTACCTTTGAAGTAAACAAGAGCCACAGAAGTTAAAAATAACAGTTGTTTAAGGGAAAAGGTATTATTATTGATTGTTTAAATGGGGAGCCAGAGGTTGAATAGGGCTGGATTATCGTGTTGGGTGGGAAAGAGATGCTATCAAGACTTGACATGATTTCTTTGTTACAATGCTTTCTCTTTTGTGCTTGTGATATTATTTGTGTTCAGATTGTTCTCCCACGAAGATGAATGTAATATCGTGATCCAGCTCAGTGGGTCCCTGCTGTGTACCATGTGGGTACAATGGGAGAAGGGAGCTGGTGGTTTAGGGTCGGGGATGGAAGTGGACATGGGAACCTGAACACCTGAGTCCTGCCCTCCTGTGGCCCACACCCCCACAGCGTCTTGGAGAAATGTCTCTGCACAGAGGGTGAGGCTAAGGGAGCATGCTCACCAGCTGGGGCTTCTGCCAAGTATAAGGCCTCCTCCTGGCTCTGCTCTGGGGCCGATCTGCATTTCCAAGGAAGGGCGGCAGGTGCCTGCCACACCACACCAGCCAGGGCACCAGAAGACCAGAGGCCTCCAAAGACAGCGAATTCCAGGGTCCACAAAATGACCATTGGAATTAGCCATCCTGAATGTGTGGGGGCTGAGGAGACAACCTGGAACATTCCCCAGAGGACAGCTTAGTAACTGCTGAGCACGTAAGGCTGCAAGATGAGAGCCAGTTCCTTGTCCTCAAGGAGCTTATTACTTGCTGTATGAAGTGATTTTACATCATTATCTCACTGATGCTACAGGTCAGCAGTATAGGGGGGTGGGCAGTGCAGTCCGTGTACCAATGAAGATGAGAAACAGCTAGTAAGTAATACTCAGGACAGGTTTTTGACTGCTAATCTGGAGTCTTTTGACTATACCAGTATTTCCAAAATTGTGTTTCCTGAACAAGATATGTGTTTAGATAAAGAGGGTCACATCCGTGCAGGTAAACACTTTTCTGAACTATAGGCCTTCTCAGAATTCTTACTGTGTTGATGTGTATTATGCATTCCCTGGAGGGGGCTGTGGGGTGGAGCTTGTCCCAAACTTGTTTGACCACAGAATGTTCCTTTTCCAAGAGTATCATGTTAATTAATATCTCAGTTCCTCGGAACAATTTTGATTATATGGTATCTCATTGGCCCACAATTCAGATATCTCTAGATTAATTCAGATGTTAATCAAAGGAGCTTAGTGTACTACACATGGGCGAAATTACCTGCTTCTGAAAAATCTTAATGTTCAAGTAATTTAAGAGACGATTTGAAGTCAATCAGTATCCTTGCAAGCATAATATGAATTCTGTCCATACCAAACTCTATTTTTACTGCTCTAGTGTGGTACTTCTCAAACTATCCATGGTAAAGGACCTTTTTTTAAAATTTCGAATTCATTCTGGATCAATACTTGTACAGTGAGAACCAATTACTAGAGAAGTAAAGTGAAAAAGAAAAGAGATATTACAAAATGCGAGATTGCATTTTTTTTTATTATTTGATTGAACAGATATAAAAATTACTCTGTCAAATTGCTCGTTCTCAGTGCTTGTTCTCAGTTTCTGTATTACCTCCTGTGGACCAGTAACAGCAGATCATGGATGTGGCCTCCTCCACAGACCTCACTTGGAGAAGCTCAGTAGTTGGAAATTTTATTAAATTAAGTGCCATTTATATCTCTCTTTCCCTGGCTTCAAGGGCAAGGAGGCAATAAGATCTGTTTCTTTCCCTCTTTTTCATGCTTTCATTTGCCAGTGTGTGGTCTGCTAGTTGGTTGTGAATCATCGACCTTAGAAGGACGTCTCTGAAGTCACCCTTAGTTTTCTCTGGGTGGCAGAATTGCTACCATTTTGCTTATCAGGCTAGTTTGCCATCTGACAGGATCAGTATTAATCACCTCTGCTGGTGGACTCATGCCTGTTTGAAACGAGATAGGAAATGGCATTAACCTTCCCAAATGATCCTGACTTGGATTCCCTGTTAGTTCAGGAGGCCTTTTCTGTATTTGGAGGCCTGGGTCGCAGGTATCCACCCAGCATTTACTGAGTTCCTGCTTCATGCACTGGGCGAACAGATGAGAGGGTAGTGTGTTTCTTCTCTGACCTCTTAGGTTAAGCTCTTCAGGAAGTCTTTTCATTGATACCAGTTTTGTTACAAACACGAAACTGACTAAAGGCATTTATTTCACTTACCTAACACACTGGATTTCTTGCTCTCCAAGTGCTTTGACAGGTAGCATTTTTATGTGAAACTTAAAACATCTATGACTTGCTCTTCACAGATGTAGTTAGCTAATTTCTTTGTTGATTTTTGTTTTGGATTGAAAAAAAATTCTAGTGAATACTATTATGGGGCAAGATTTTTTAAGTTAAATTTTAAAATCAAAGGCTAAAAATAGTTTTAAAAAATTAAAAATTGGAGCAGTTGTGTCCATTTTGATGTAACATTTTAGCTGAGCCAAATGCATATGTAGATCTCCTGTATGGTTTATTCTGTAAATAAGCTTAGCCCCAAGGATGAAAGAAATTACACTCTGCAAAAATTAGAATTAATAAAAATCAGAATAATAAATGCATAGAATTAGTGCAGAAATTCAGGCTACTTTTACTCAGTGACATTGATGCATAATTGCTTAATAGATTCAGTGAGAAATGCTCATGAAAATCCTTGATTTTGAATGGTTGAATGTTTGGTGGTTGAAAAATGCATTTCTTTTGAAAATTCTACATGTAGATTTGAGTATATTGAGAGAGAAAGAGAGAGAGTGTGTGTGTGTGTGTTTAAATTGCTTATGTGGGCGGTTTAAAAAAAATGATGTTCTATCAGTTTGTGTTAAGGGAAAAATATATAACATGTAAAGCTTGAAAATGTTTTAATATTGTTTTTAACCACTCTAACCAAGCCATAATTTACATGGGTCTAAGTTGGCTCAGTGACATTAAAGGTGGTTTATAATGGCCAAGAGTTATAACATGTTTGTCATTTTTGAGCAGAACTCCCAGTGGAAACTAATGGGAGTTTTCATCAGAAGACAAAACAAAACAAAAATATCAGTGACTCTGCATTGAACTGCATTACTATAATTACTCTTGCATTGTTTACTAAAGATGTATACAGAGGTCATATTCTTAGTTCTAAAAAGTTTAATATCCTTTGGTGAAAATGGCCATTTGTTTCCCTTGCAGATTAAAATTTGGAGTAGAGTTCTAAAAACTATAAAACTATCCCAAGGTGCTTTCTTAATAAGCACTACTCTTTCCAAAATTCCTGGAGGTATTAGAAAAAGTGATTCTGTAGGAGGTTGTGATACTTGTTTAGAAACCTATGGTCTCTTTGGTTAAATAAATGTCACACAATAAGGTTTTTACCAGATCCAGGACAAATAAAAGGACAAACATGTATTTTAACCCTAATTTATTCACTTGGCTCTTTTCCCTCTCCATTCCATATTTCTTGAATAAATTTCAAACTTTATGGTGGACTGAAATGTTAATCAGTAATATAAATATTTTATGTTTATTTTGGCTTATAATTTCAAATATCCCATGTGAATCCTGAATTTACATAATTGTGGGAAGAAATTATGATTGATGTGATAAATCAGTTGTTTTTCCAACCTCTGGAAAGATTTTAAGAAGATCCAGTAGCTTTTCTTTTTCAGCTTTATTAAGATATAATTGGCAAATAAAATTGTAAGATATTTGAAGTATACAGCATGATGATTTGGTATATGTATTCATTGTGAAAGGATTCCCCCCCAAGTTAATTAACACATCCACCACCTCATGTGTTTACCCGTTTTGTTTTGTTTTGGTGAGAACGTTGAAGTTCTACCTTCTTAGCAAACTTCGATTATACAATATAGTGTTATCAACTATAGTCACCATGTTTTACATTAGATCCTCAGACCTCATTCATCTTGTAGTTGAAAGTTTGTACCCTTTTACCAGCCTCTCCTTATTTCCCCCACCCCCTGGCAACCACTTTTCTACTCTCTGTTTCTATGAGTTTGACTTTCTTTTTTAGGTTCCACATATAAGTGATATCATGCAGTATTTGTCTTTGTCTGGCTTATCTCACTTAGCATAATGCCCTCCAGGTTCATCCATGTTGTTGCAAGTGAAAGGATTTTCTTCTTTTTTAAGGCTGAATAATATTCCGTTGTATATATATATGCCACATTATCTTGATCCATTTATCTGTTGATAGATGCTTAGGTTGTTTCCATATTTTGGCTATGTAAATATTGCTAGAATGAACATGGGAATGCAGATATCTCTTCAAGATAATGGTTTTGTTTCCTTGGGATATATACCCAGAAGTGGAATTGGTAGATCATATGGTATTTCTATTTTTAATTTCTTGAGGAACCTCCATACTGTCTTGCATAGTGGCTGCACCAGTTTACATTCCTACCAACAGTGCACCAGGGTTCCCTTTTCTCCACGTCTCCACCAACACTTGTTATCTCTTGTCTTTTTGGTAATAGTCATCCTAACAGGTGTCAGGTGATATCTCGTTTTGATTTGCTAGTAACCTAAAAATGACACTTCAGAACGTTATCTGGTAGCATTTCTAGATCAGTATTATGAATCTAAAACTTTCAGCAAATGACATCTTGGGGCCACAAATAGGTCTCTGTCCAATCTTAAAGGTCTGTCCTTTAATGACAAGCCTACCAGTGAGGTGAGAATACTGTAGTACTCAGGTGGTGGTAACAGGAGGGCAGGCAGGGCAGGTGAGGTACAGAGAACGAAAGGGCTCGCCTTTTGTATTGGCTTTCATGGAGCACGTGTGATGAATGTTAAGCTAGACTGGATATCCAGAGGACTGCTGAACTGCACCAAATTAACTCTCAAAAGTCACAAATTTCACTCCATTTATGGTAGAGTGTTAACAAGGGGTTGAAACAATTTAAGGAAATGTTAAATAATGTATTATTTCTAAATCACTGCATCATATAATTAACATCCTGTCTGGTGTGAGCGATTATTTATAGATCATACAGTATACCCAAATCAGTCAAAGTGATAAATCACCCAGAATGTGGCCTCTTGATGAGAAAGTTTCCCTTTGACCACATTTGCAAAATCTGGGCTGCCTTTTATGTATTTTTGGTTACAGTGAAATCCAGTTATGCATGGCTAAACAATCCTTCTTCTCCGGAGAAGCCACTATAAGTTCAGCAAATAAAGCACATGGCCAGCCCACCATTTGCCAAAGGTGAGGGTTGACCTGTCAAGCCGGCCGTGTAGATGGATGGCTTTGGACGAACTGCCTGCCAGCCATCTGGGTCACCCACCTGGCTGGAAGTCTCAAGGACCTTTACCCAGGGCAAAAGAATAATGCTGGGCTCGCCTCCAAGGACTTCTCAGTTTTGGGGCTTTTGAGATCATCATGAAATGAGAGTGAAGTTACCGAACTTTGAGTTTTTGGATGATTGGAAATATTTCCTACCTGTTAACCTGTTAGCCATTCTAGTTCTATTTTTTAAAGGTTATAGGACCTTCCAAACATTTGGGTGTCCGAACCATTCTTGTGTTAGAGGCTAAAAATTTTAAGACTTACTGCTAACACACTTATCTATTGAGTTTTGCTTGAGGGACTTTGCTTTTTAGTCTTGTTTTTTTTCCTGCTAAGTGGATTCTATTAGACCTACTCCTCTATTAAATTATTGGAATTCTTAAACATTAAATAAAGCTAGTGCTAAATAGAACTCCTTTGTGATTTATTTACTTGCTTTTGAGAGTTTGCCGTAAGGCTACTGCAGTAACCAGAATGGAGCTTGGTTTGTGCAAACATTTGTGTACGTGTGTTTTTAAATTAAAACACTTGTTTCTTATTAAAACAATGTTATGTAAAGGATAGAATAACTGGAAAATATGAATAAGCAAAAATAAGAATCAAGCAAGTTTTAACTGTACCTTTTTGTTTATTTACAGTTTATAGATTACCATTGCTGGTATATCCCTTACTATATATTCTTGCAGACCATTAAAAAAATTTTTTTTTGGGGGCCGCCCGGTGGCGCAGCGGTTTAGTCCGTGCTTGGCAGCCCGGGGTTCGCAAGTTCGGATCCCGGGCGCCCGCCGACGCACTGCTTGTCAGCCATGCCGTGGCGGCGTCCCATATAAAGTGGAGGAAGATGGGCACGGATGTTAGCCCAGGGCCAGTCTTCCTCAGCACAAAGGGGAGGATTGGCAACAGATGTTAGCTCAGGGCTGGTCTTCCCCACAAAAAAAAAAAAAAAAAATTTTTTTTGGACAAAATGAAGTCCTATTTTTATAACCTTATGTTTTGGCACTGAACAGTGAATGCATTGTGAGCATCTTTCCATGTTATAAAATACTCTTCCACGATATCATTTTGGTATCTCGTAATTTCATAATTTCTTTAACCCATGTCTTATGCAATTTTGAGACATTGTAGAGTGTGAGGTGGGACTCTGAAATGACGTGACTAAGTTTAAAAGAAACCCATCAGACGATTATTTAAAGTTTATAATTATCTTTAATCTCAAATGAACAACCTTGCCTAAGAGCCTGGAAATCAGTAAGGTTATCATCTGTTGTTATCTTTCGTGCTCCCACATCTTGAACATATGTCGTGGAGGATACACCGTATTGGCTTTTGGGACAGTTCTGAATTCAGGAATAATTTTCAGATCTTGGTGTGGTAGCTAAACTGTGTAAAAATAGTTGCTTGTCTTTTTACATTAATCTTTTATAAGTATATGTGTTCATTTGAGAGATCTGACAGTTGAACTCTGGTTTTATTTTCTCTTCCTGAACTTGAAATGAGTTTTTGTTCTTTAATTGCTTGGGAGTTATGAGTGTTGTTTTTGATGTGACAATTTAATATCTCCTTATGAAGAGGATCTCTGTGGATGTGAGAATTGTTATAGACATTTAAGTCGGAGGCAAAAAGGGATATCATGGCAACCTACCTTTAAAGTAGAATTTGGTTCTCTTATATTCTGAAAAAATTTAGGAAGTGTGGCTCTGAACTAAAGAGTCTCATTTTTCCCACCCTCAAGTGTTGTTATTATTTTTCCTTCATGTCTTATAAGAAAGTTGGTCTGATAGGGTGTGTTGCTAATTTGGGGATTTATTAATTGCTGAACCTGTTAGAGAACAAGGTAACCTGTCTGGATGGTTCATCTCTTTGTTGACCCTGTTTGTATGGTCTGGCCATTTTTTTCATGTTTATAGTGGAAAAGCAAGAGAAACAACTTTAGATATCTAGCCATGTAAACTTCTGCTGGAATTGACCCTGAACTTGGGGCATAACTTTTCTAAAAACAGCAAGAGTAGTCCCTTTTATATTAGTGGAACTTGTACTCTGTGGAAATGTCCTTTCCAGTTTGGCCATATGTGTTTTTACATCAAATTAGCCCCCTTCATTTACAAATGTCTACAGGGTCACCTGTGATTTAGTGGAAATTTAATCCAAGAATAGGGACATAATTTTTCTGTGGGCATTGTGTCAATAACCTTTCTCCTCCACTTCTGAATTATGTGGCACAATGAATTCACTACTCTTACAGAGTAGAAAAATCGCCATTTTATCACATGCCTGCACTCCTTGGCAGCCAGCAGAGTTGCATTATGATGCGTTTATACATCCCCCCTCCCCGTGTCTGGGTCACATGGCAGTGGTGCTCCTGTAAGTTGAGCCCAGTAATTCTGGTTGAGGAAGGCTCTCTCTAAGTAGTTTCAACAATTTTTTTAACTTAATCTCAGGATTTGGGAGACCTTTTTGATGGCTCTTTAGAACAGGGGTTGGCAAACTATAGCCCTCCGGCCAGATTCTGCCTGCTGCTTGTTTTTGCATAGCCCATAAGCTAAGTTTCTTTTTTTTTTGAAAGGTTGAAAAAAAATCAGAAGATTTTGTGAGATATGAAAAAAAACTTCAAATTTCAGTGTTGTCCATAAGTAAAGTTTTATTGGAACACAGCCATGCATATTTGTTTACATGTCTATGGCTACATTTGTGGTACAATGGCAGAATTGAATATTTGCAAGAGAGACCCTATAGCCCACAAAGCCTAAAATATTTACTGTCTCATCCTTTACAGTATAAGTTTGCTTACCCCTCCTTTAGAACATCACTTCATTAGGAGAATGATTTTTTTTTTTTTAAATAGTCAGTAGAAGATAGCTGGATATAGGAGACTGTAGTCAAAGTTTTATTTCGTTTGTTAAACTTCTAGTAAAGTGCCCATATGCCAGTTTCTGGCTATCTTTAAGAATGTATAAGATGAAATGTATTTTTAAAATACCTATTCTGGGGCCAGCTCTGATGGCCTAGTGGTTAAAGTTCAGCAAGCTCTGCTTCAGAGGCCTGGGTTCAGTTTCCGGGCATGGAACCACATCACTTATGTATCAGTGGCCATGCTGTGGTGGTGGCTCACATGAAAAAAAAAAAAACAGAGGAAGATTGGCAATGGATGTTAGCTCAGGGCGAATCTTCCCCAGCCAAAAAAAAAAAAATTCCATTCTGGGGATTTTTTTAAACTGTAATACTCCTTTTATAAGATAAAAGTTAACCTGAGTAGTACCTTTAATTTTAGCTGACTTAAATTCCTTTATTATAATGGTATTATGGCAGGAATGTAGATTTGATCCAGACCCAAACCAGGATAGTTGACAGATTGCTGCAAAGTGTTGCTGTATTGCCGTCGGACACCAACCGACCTACAATTGTAAAAACTAATTCATCCTTATGATCCCTCTTCATTTAGTCTTATTATTTGGAGACTTAAGTCTGTGTTCTTTGTCCTGTGAGCAAATGTGCATTTATTAGCAGGAATTGGCTGAGGTGGTTAGAAAGAAGAGCTATACTCAAACGCTTCCCCACCAGTTACTTGTGTGTCTCCTCCCACCCCCACCCCTCAGCTCTTGTTATCTGTGCTGTGTTCTTAAAAATTCATTTTGTTCTTGCCTTCTGTATGGACCTGATGGTGGTGAAAAGGAATATTTTTCAAGATCACATATCTGTTGGGTAAATCAGCGGATGGTTAGGATTTTTAATTGCATGAGCAATAAATTCTCGGTCGAGTTGTAAGCACTCTGAAATCTGCCTATGAGCTGACCAGTGTTGTTGGAGATGCCAGAATGACTCAGGTCCATAATGCTTTGAAAGAAGAAAAGGCTGTTTTTTATCTCCACGGGAAATACATAACTTATACACCTCTTAGGCTTATCTAAACCTCCAACTTGGGAGGAATTAGGGAATGTGTCATTTGGTATACTGCTGATTGCAGAATATCTTAGAAACTGCAGCTCAGATTTAACCTGGAGAATTGTAGGGAGTTCTGTATCTTTAAAAGCAAAATGTATATTTAATGTCTTACACGTCGCATTGAGGGACTTACAAAAGGCAGATGAGCCCAGATTTTCGTTTTTAGGAATCAGATTTATACCTAGCTCATTCTTTATGCATTAGACATTTCTTAGTGCGACTTGCCATGCACAGCCCCCACTGTACTCATGTAACTTAGCCTCTGCAGGATGAGGTCTCTCGTCACCAACGTTAAGAACGGGGCTGGGATTAGGGTGAGGCCAGAGAGGCACCTTGGGTGCAAATTTAAGGAGGCGCTCCCTCGTGGTGCCATGCCTATATTTGTAGGACTTTGAGGGTAAGTGTCTTCAATTCTGCACCCTGCATGCTCTTCCTGCCTCACCCTAGTCTCAGCCCTGATCAGGGTCCCTTGAAGGTACTTTTAAGAAGTGCATTGCTGGGTCAGATCTTAAACCTACTAAATCTCTGGCCGTGGGGCCCAGGAATCTGCATTTTTAACCTCAGTACTTCGAATGCACATTGAAGTTTGCAAACCCTCTGAGCTTGGTTGACCAACCTCAGGCCCAACAGGACAAAAACTGCTCCTTGAGCCTCAGGTTATGGCCCACCTGGGATAGTACCTTAAAAACCTGCCTAATTAACCAGCACACGGGAACAGGGAACAAGTAGGCCAGCCGGACGCACCACTTGCCAGCCCTGGCCATTGTATAACTGCTGCCAGGTGTCACGCTGGAAGGCTTGGATCGTAGAGCATTTGTAAGCAAAACTAAATGTAATTTATTACATAATTTTGAGCCGTTCCAACTTTTTTAATTAAAAAATGTTTTATAGGTTCATTATTAGCTACATGTTCATTATTAAAAATTTGGAAAATAAGTCAAAAGAATTAAATAGAAACTATTCATAACCCTACTACCCAGAGATAACCATTGTTAATATCTTAAGGTATCCTTTTAGCCTGTTTTCGTATTGAGTTAACATTTAATTCCACTAAAAATCCATCATGTAGCCTTAGGAAGGATGAGTGACAAAAGGAACGTCGGGATGAGGAAATCTGTCTTACGAACTTGATTCCTATTGAGTCCTATCCGGTTATCTTTGCCTTCTATGTATAGACCCTTCCCTGTCATCATTAATCACAGTATTAAAAAAATTCACATAACCCAGGTATATGTGTGAATTTCTTATCTTATGGCCGCTATTGCAAAAATAGTGGAAATAGTGCCCCTACACAGGAAAGTGACCATTGGGCTGTTGTCCCAGGTCCCTTCTTGTGACTTGAATCAAATTCCTTCGGAATCTGAGGGATTTAATCCTTTGGGGAGAATTAATCGTTTGACAGCTCTTGCTGTGTGTCTGCCATAGGTCAGACTCTGCAAGGAGTCAGAGGTACAGTCAGTAAGATGTGGTTCCTGCCCTTGAGAACAGAGTCTGATAAAGAGTGCCAGGTGCTCTTAAGTGCTGCAGGAGTAGGGAGAAGAGACCAATCACCTTGGCTTCGGAGAGTTGAGGATGGCTTGGAAAAGGAGGTGACACTTGAACTGAGTCCAGAGAGACCCATCGTATGGCGCCTACAGTCTCTAGCAAATAGCATTCTTTTAAAGTTCCACTGTTTTTTTTTGTATGATGTCCTACTTTTGAGCCCAATCACACAGTTGCCCATGATAATTAAATGAAACTTGCCAGATGGATGCTTTCGCAAGACGATCGCTCGTCTTCTTGCTCTATTTGTGAAAGCTGGCATTGGATCCAAACTCTCAAGGATGCCCCTACCTTGAGATTGCTTTGGAGTGTCGCTCTTTTGTGTGTGTTAGCCAAATGGCCTGCCCATCAGCAGGGCCAGGTTGAGTGACAGGTGGGTGTGCCATGCATGTGGACACTGATCCCTGCCAAGCCATTTTGCCTGCAAGGAGGTGAGGTGCTGAGAGGTCGTTCTACAAAGATGTCATTTCTCAGTGTTACCTTCCTTTGAGGAAATAAGCTTCCAAGGCTTCTGATCTGTCAGTCTTTCCTTCTCACCACATGTATTTTTCCTATCGATTGCAACATAATCGATGTCAGATTTCCAATGCATTGGGTTAAAACACATACACATTGTCACACTATCTTAAAGAAGCAGTTTTTAGATCGTTGAAGGAATATTTAGAGTGACAAGAATAACTGAATCATTAATAATTATTATTAAATTTTATTGTTTCATTTCTGTGAATCATTCTTAGTTATTTGTGTACTCCATCTCATTTAATTATCATAACGTCTCTCTGAAATGGGTACTGTTTTTCCCATTTTACACATGAGGAGACTTGATCGAGGGCAGAGAACTGGTGAGTGTTCGGAGTCAGTGTGCAGGTCTGTTGACCACACACGCAGCCTCCCGTGGTTCTGTGCTCAGGCCTGGTGCTCTTGATGCTGTACCAGGAATACAGGGTGAGCACATCCCTGTCCCCACCATCAGATGCTTACAGTTTAGCTTTCTTTTTCTCAGAGGGTTAGAATCCTTCAAATAGATTACCAGTAGAACAACTGATCATAAGTTCCTCTTCCTTTCACTTTAGAAATAATCTCAAGAATTTGCAGTGCTTTAGGGCACCCTTGATTGAATATCAGTTGATTATTGTAGTTACAGAGAAATGTCAAATTAGAGCATTCCTGCTGATATAATTTACTCTTTCGGTGATTGTACTCAGGTGTAGATATATGTATGAATAAAACTCTTGGGCTGGTTTCCTCTTCTAATTTTCTGCCTGTATTTTGCATTTGAAATAAAAATTTGGAGTTAAAAGCCCATATTGTATTTTGCTCTTATGTTTTCATTTTTCTGTAAATAGGATGATTCAGCTATTTCTCTATACCACCCTTTCACCCCCCTCCCCTAAAAGAGGAAATTCCCAAGGCGGGGGGGGCTTCTCTTTTCCTGTAACAACTCCTAATTTCATCCATTCCAGTCCCCACAATAACTTGAAATCCCGATGTCAGGCATCCTTTAAACAGAATTTCCGCTTTTAAAACAGTTTGGAATGCCAGAGTCTTGATTAGAAGCAGTCTTTCAGATTCCTCCTCACTGCAAACAGAAACCCTGCCAGGTGGTCCCGCGACCTCTGCTTCAACCATCCCTGGAACAGTGAGTCCTTGGAGACTCCGCATCTGCAGGGCGGGCAGTCCACGCTGAGCTGGGCAGCTCTACCTGTGACAGCCTTTCCTGGTGTGACCCTCTCATCCGCCTCCCTGTACCTTCCACATACTGGTTCAGATCCTCCCCTTTGAACACGTCCCCTTAGGTTCTTCTTCAGCCTCAGAAGGTTCTAAGGATTCTGAAAGAGTGGAGTAAAGCTTGGTGAGGTTTACCAGCAGTCTGACATATAGCCGCTTCTCTTTTCCTGCAGCAAAACCAGAAATCCTGACTCATGACAGGCTCATGAATGGCATGCTCCAATGTGTGGCAGCAGGATTCCCAGAGCCCACAGTAGACTGGTATTTTTGTCCAGGAACTGAGCAGAGGTGAGATGATTATTTTGGGTCCTACTTAACACACGGAAGGGACGGACTGTGATTCAGTTGAATTTCAAATGGTGTTTTCAGATTTTTTTTTTAAAGCTTTGTTTTGATTATTATTTTTTTTCTATCCATGTGGCTTTTTAGGGGGGCGTAATTGCTATATTTTTCTTGGTAGACATTAATTTTGTTTGCTGAAAAATGATTACTGGATGACTTCTCTATTTTGGTGGTTATCTTTTTGGATTTATCATGCAATTTCTAGCCTGCAGGTAGATAAAGCAATTTTCCAGGACAGAGTAATTAGATTTCCATTCTATACACAGGAGGTAATGTGTGTGGGAAATGCAGCTGTAGTTATCATGAAAAAAATTACCTCAGAAGTTAATTGCCAAGTTACCAAAAAGTAATGATCGCACAATTACAACATACATATGGCGTTTGTAAGCGACGTGTTTTAAAAAGGTTTTCTCCTTGATTAGGTGTCCGGCCCCTGAGCAGAGCACATCTGGCAATGCACTTCCTCTCCCTCGCAATCCACGCTTAAGCCTTAAATTGTCCTTTCACATTACCTGAGGATGAAAATGGGGTCAACATTGCTGTTTTTATCCATCAAATGCTATTTTATGCTCAGGCTTTAAGAGCCCAGTGTAACATCACAATTGAATAGTCAAGATAATAATAGAAATTTTATTTTTCATTGAATAGACCTTTTTATCACAACAACTTGGAAGAGGTTACATAGGATTGTTGTTTTCAGCTGAGTCTTAGTGGAATGTTTTCTGTGGGGAATAATAGGGAGGGTTCAAGACCCCTGGAAAGTATGCCCACAGTGGAAGCAACTCCAGTAGTCCAGTAATTCATTCAGCAAACATTTATGGAGCGCCAACTGTATGCTAGAGATTGGTCTAGTAAACATAACACATTTTGAGTCCTGGCTTTGCGAGTTTGCATGGAGATGGACAAAAGATGAAATAAACAACTAGTGTGTACAGGTGTTAAGTGCTAAGGAGAAAAACAAAGCCAGGGAAGGGAATAGAGGACCGCTAGGCATGTGAGGGGCATGGGTCATTGAAAATAGGGTCATGAGGGTCTGTCACTGCAACCTGGTGGTGCAGCCTGCACCTCCCTCCATAGAACTTCAAGCTGCAGGGTCCTTGCTCCTGGGGTTTTGGGGGTTGCCCTGTTGTTGTCCTTTTAGAGACTTGAATGATTTCCTCCTGTACATGCTCTTCCTTTTCAACCCTTCATACATCCTCTCACAATTAGTTTATTTATAAGGGTCTACTCTGTGCCAGCCGTCTTATTTAATTCATCTCTAATCCTTTCAATAACCCTCCAAGATAGGCATTACCATTCCAATTTTATAGCTGTAGGAACTGAGTCTTGGAGAATTTAAGTAACTTGTCAGAGGTCAACAGAATAGGTGTTTGAGTCAGGATTCAAACCCACATCTCACTCCAGACCCTCATCTCCCTCTTCTTTCTCTTCCACGGTGCTTCCCTGCTCGCTGGGCCCCAGAAGTGCTCATTCGTCATTACTCTCTGATGTCAGAGTGTAAAAGGAAAGTTCCAATCGTGAACCCCAACTTAGTTTTACAAGTATGCCAAATCGGAGGTGTTTGATTGACTGATGGATTGATTTTCCTGGAGTGAATTTGCGCTATTATTTTCTTACCCCTAGATGTTCCGTTCCCGTTGGGCCGGTGGATGTGCGGATACAAAACTCATCTGTGTCACCTTTTGGAAAACTCGTGGTTCAAAGCTCCATCGATTATAGTGCATTCAAGCACAATGGCACAGTCGAGTGTAGGGCTTACAATGATGTGGGCAAGAGTTCTGCCTTTTTTAACTTTGCATTTAAAGGTAACAGCAAAGGTATATTTCTTTTTAATCCAATTTAAGGGGATGTTTAGGCTCTGCCTGCCATATCAATCATGATTTTATGTCCATTGCATCATTGGCCATGTCATTGCTGGTAATACCTCCATCGCACTGCACTGTCATTAAACTCACTAAGTTTCATTCTGTACTAGTTTGTTAAAATTTATGCAGTAATTTTAACCATGTACTATATATATTTTATGTGTGTGTGCATGCATATGTATGTTCCATCCATGCACGTGTGTGTGATATATATATATATTTATAAAGGAATTGTATATTTCCAATTGTTTCCATTAAAAAGGGGTAGAGAAAGCAAATAGGGGAATATATTTACTTTATACTCAGAAACAGAGCAATTAAAAAATTTAAGTTCAATTGAAAATTTCAGGTATATAAAATCAGTTATTTTAACGCACTGCCAGACACTATATGAGAGTTAACACTGCCTTTTATGGTGTCATGTTAGTGAGATCTTTCTCTAACATTTTAAAAATTTGATTTATGAATGACTAGCTCTCCTAACATAAGTTAAATGATCCTTGTGGACAAAATGATGAATTGGTATGAGGATAGAAGACAAAGAAACTGGGCACCTGCATTCTTAGGGCTCGGTTTTTGTTTTCTTGAGTTGGCAAAGATGAATGCCAAAACATGGTGAATTTTCAGTTTTTGAGTAATGAGGGGAAGAATCTCACATTGTTCTTCATCATAGGTTTTTTCTCAGACAGGGCAATGAAAAGAACACGTTAAAAATGTTTTTCTCGGTTGTTAAAGAAATTCATGCTCAATGTAGGAAATTTGGAAAATACAGGAAAGCATAAAAGAGAAAATATAAACCATCCATAAAGGAAACTTCTTAAAGTTGTCCAAGGCAGGAATTTGGTTGATGTACAAAGGTCGTTCAGATGTTGCTTTTCGTTGACAAACGGCATGAAGTTACCCTCGTGCTATGGAAACCTCAACTTCCCTTCCACAATAGTCTGATTTAAAGATGTTATTTTAAAAGAGTCCTTTGAATAACAAGACAGACAATAACCAAGGCAAGAAGTTGGGGTGCACGTGACTTTGAACCCTGCCAGGGGCTGTAAGATGGCGATGGGTGAGTTTGGGGTTCCGTGGTTGTGGTGAAGATCTGACCCTGCTAACAGGTTGTGTTGATTTCCTGTTCCTCTTTCGTTTCAGAACAAATCCATCCCCACACTCTGTTTACACCCTTGCTGATTGGATTTGTGATCGCTGCCGGCATGATGTGCATCATCGTGATGATTCTTACCTACAAATATTTACAGGTAACCATTCATTCTGCCCTGAGACCTATAATGCCTGGACCATTAACCGTGAAAAGATGATGTATCTTTCCCTTTCTCCCCCCCAGAAACCCATGTATGAAGTACAGTGGAAGGTTGTTGAGGAGATAAATGGAAACAATTATGTTTACATAGACCCAACGCAACTTCCTTATGATCACAAATGGGAGTTTCCCAGAAACAGACTGAGTTTTGGTCAGTATTGAAACAGGGGCTTTCCACATAGACTTTCTGTGTGCACATAACAATGACTTGAGGAACCCCAATAGCATCCTTTGTTTTATTCCACCTGAAACAATAAGTGTTTTGTGTGAAATTTCACTACCTTGGATAGATTTGGCCGAAAGCACATTTTAGGGGAATGTATCTAGACAAATTTGTTTTTAACTCCTTTGTTGATTTTGAAATTGCACAAATGGTTCCTCAGTCCCAGCACCACCGCTGCCACTTACTTCCTTGTCTTCCTTTCTGCAGGGAAAACCTTGGGTGCTGGCGCCTTCGGGAAAGTTGTTGAGGCCACTGCCTACGGCTTAATTAAGTCAGATGCGGCCATGACTGTTGCTGTGAAGATGCTCAAGCGTAAGTTCCTGCAGGCTACTGTGCGCACTCAACATCAGTTTGCCAAATTTGTCTTTTGCTAAAATGAGATGTTTCTAATTTTAGCAAGTGCCCATTTAACGGAACGAGAAGCCCTGATGTCTGAACTCAAAGTCTTGAGTTACCTTGGTAACCATATGAATATTGTGAATCTTCTTGGAGCATGCACCGTTGGAGGTAACGCCATAACCAACTTGCCTTTTATTACCTGTCAAATTTCAAAGGAGGGGAGATTTTGATGTGATTTTGACAATGCTTGATTATAAGCTCCTTGCAAGATATTTACCCGAGTTATTGTTACCTCTTGCTAGATTCCCGCCCCTGTAAAAGATATTGTTCTTAAGAACGTATATTTTAGTTTTATCATCATAGGGTGGGACAGCCCAGGACATCCCTAGTTACTGTCGTGTATGTCGCATTGACAGCAGTTGACCTCTTGAATATCTCGAGAACGTCTCTTTTCATCCAGAAAGCTTTTCTTTTTATCTTACAAGCTTTATGTGTTGCTGGATCATGTTTAGTCACTAAAGGGTTAATATTCATTTGCATATCATAATGAAAAATAGGCCTTTAAGCCTACCAGCTCTCAAATAGACACCAAATGAGGCAAACACTTCGCTCCTGGAAAAAATAAATTTCCAGTTCTAAAACATTAGTCAAGTCTCCCATCAATGATTTCTGTGATGTTTCCAGAAAGCATTTTGGTCTAAAGGAACAAAGATGTGTAAAATGAGCTGTTCCTCAAGATCTGGAGAGATCCATGGTCAAGTTGACAGCTTTATATAGTTTCTTAAAACAGCCCCCCATAAATGTTACTTCACCACATCGTGATCATTCATGAGAAGTCTCCGCCTGAGGGTGATCAGTTACCTCTTAACTTCAGAGCTGCAGTTTTAGGCATTCACAACACCCAAAACATTTTCGACTAGTAGTGCTCAGAACAAAGGTGACACCCATCATTTCAGGTTTTCACTCACTTTCTGGGTCTTGTCTCGGTGGGCTGTTCCGTGTGGTTGGTTTTCCTATCATGCCGCAGTTTGCGCTCTCATTGTTTCGTTACCCAGAGGCGTGAAGCCCCACTGTAAACAGAAGGGAATCGAAGGATTTATGTAGGAAGCTTAATAATGGCCTAAATTGAAAGCTGTAACTCCTGTCTATAAAACCAGCAGTCATACCTGGCCCCTAATCACTTAGAAGTTCAAGTTAAAAGGGGCTTGCCTGTGTAGTTTTACTGCACAAAATACTGCTTTTTGATGAGCAATGTTAATAGATAGGATTGTATTGGTACTAAGTAGGCCCTGATCGCCCTTGGGTATTTTTATGGGAGGCAGGATTGTCTGTATATCTCACCTCTTTCCAACCTTTTCTTATATGCTGTAGGGCCCACCCTGGTCATTACGGAGTATTGTTGCTATGGTGACCTTTTGAACTTTTTGAGAAGAAAACGTGATTCTTTTATTTGCTCAAAGCAGGAAGATCACACGGAAGCGGCACTTTATAAGAACCTTCTGCATTCAAAGGAGTCTTCGTGGTAAGACTGATTTACATAAATAGCTGTCGACAGGTAATTCATGGGGTCATAAGGGTTTGCAATCAAGGTTGATTCTTTAAAAAAATGAACTGAGGTACTTTGAGATGCAAAATCAGAATTATTAAGTCATTTAAATGTGATTAACAGTTTAGAAAGTTCAAATAGTGTTTTTAAAGATTCAAATCGTGTTAAACTTAGATTTTTGTTGATTTTTTTAAATGCATCCTTAGTTTTTTTCTAAGCTTGAGTTCTGTTCAACTGAAGGAACTCGATACCTGTTTCTCTTATGGTTTTGCTCTTGGTGTCATTACATTTATGCTGTGGAGCTTGGTCCTGTATCCCTCTTTACAGGGAGACACTGTTTAAAGGGACAATGGGAAAGCTTGTCAAGTTGTCACAGTGAATTCCTTTAAAACTTTCAACAGGATGGCAGAAAGCTCTGAACGTTTCTCTGCATGTAGGTTTCTCACCATCTACCTCTGAATTATTTCTGTATACCTTACTTACCCTTTTTTTAACTCATCATGCTATAAAAAGACATAACTACTGTAGCACATTTTAAAAAATCCTGTTCCTTATTTTCATCTCTTTCATCATTGATATCATTCTGAATTTGAACGATGTGTAAAGAGCTTCAAGTTCCCGTAAGAAGAAATAGTCTGGTTTACAACCAGAATAGAATTCTTCTCTGCCATACCTGGCCTGTTCTTTCCAAATGTTGCTAAGATCCACTGCATAAGAAGATTTCCTAGACTCTCCCGGCCCAACAAAATCATGCTCATCATGCCCAGTCCCTTATACTTTATATTTCTGCAGTTGTGTAGAGGGTTTCTCCTCTCCTTTTTCTTCACTGTATGCCCTACCTTTTGAGATGACAAGACTTTGCCTCCTAAATTCTTAACTCCAGGCCCTCAGTCAATATTTTTGATGGGCACTTACCTCTTAGAGCCATTTTCTGCACCTCTGGCTAAAGTTTTAAACCCCAGGTGAAGCTTTTTAATTTTTTTTTAGTTCTGTAGACTTGAGTAGTCTTGAGTGGTAGTAAAATGCAGTACAAACCACCTTTTGTTAGTTTCTCCAGATCGCGTGCTCTTTGTGTGAATAAATTAGCCGCTTTGCCTTATTTCTAAAACTTTGACTGCTACATATTTTTTAACTTTCTGAAATAGTGGCCTGAATTGTTCAGTCCTATGTGGTGTTCTTTGTGCTTTGGGATCCCATATGGGATTGGAACCACCAGCATGCTCTGAAGGAGATTGTTGTCATGGTGTTTCTATGCTAATCAGAAGCAGGAAGTACTAGAAATCTTGAAGACTCTCCAGCCAAATGTTGCAGATTCAAGAGGTCCAGATGGTTCAGAAAATCATCCAAATTATTGGTGTTTATCTGAACCAGACTCAGTTTTTTTAAACCTCCTTCCATCAGTCGCTATATGTTAACAATCTCTGCCTTTCCCCTCATAACACATCTTAGAAGCTCTGGTTCTTTGTCTTTTTCTTGTCTCTTTCATCTTGTCTCTCGGGGCTAATATAGAGAGTTTGAAGTACTGTGGGATAATGTTTTTGGCCCTCTGTTTCCCATTAAATCCCTGGTGTCAAAAGATGGGAAATTTCTAACCTGAGTCCGCCTATGATTGAACACAAAAAGGGCCCTCTAATTCCTGGGGATTGGACCCTAATGTTGAATATTAAAAACTCATATCTTGCTGAACAAGATTTTCTTCTTCAAACTTGGGAATACTTTCTTTGAATAAAATTAACCTATTTTGTGAAAAAAGGAGTGGGGAGATAGAACCTGCTCCATGGGTGCTCCCTCCATTTCCCATTTTATTCAATCATGATTTGATGGATGTTTCATCTCTCCCAGCAATGATAGTACTAATGAGTACATGGACATGAAACCCGGAGTTTCTTATGTTGTACCAACCAAGACAGACAAAAGGAGATCTGCGAGAATAGGTGGGTACCTATTAAGCAATAAAAACAACTTCATTTACAGAGGATTTCTCATACTGCTGTGGAATATAACATCATTTTTGGTAGTGACCAGAACTCCTTTACATAGGGTCCAATGGCAATGCCAATGATCAATGGCAGTTAAGAGTTGCAAGTGGGTGTTTGGGGTCAGAGCATGTGTTATTGTATCTGAGCATCTTACTGCATATATGAAAACATATGCATACCAAAATATGCCAAATATATAATTTACATATCAAAAATATGACATTTTTGTATTAATCCACCATCCTTCTCCCCTAAAGATTTTGTAACTTAGCCCAGGATTGAATATTAACCTTGTGGTTCAACACCCACCTTTCCACAACATTGGGGAGGTGATCTGCCTGCAAGTTCATATCAGTTCATTTGTTACCAGCCTTTGGTATTGTTGTTGTCACTGTCTTTTGTTTTCCTCGCCTTTGAGGTTTTAGTTGTTAAGGAAATCCTTCTCCTCCTAACAGGCTCATACGTAGAAAGAGATGTGACTCCCGCCATCATGGAAGATGACGAGTTGGCCCTAGACCTAGAAGACTTGCTGAGTTTTTCTTACCAGGTGGCAAAGGGCATGGCGTTCCTTGCCTCGAAGAACGTAAGTGAGAAGAGTCCTTTTTTTTTTTTTCGTAATGGAGCATTTTAGAGCCATAGTTAGACTGCAGAGTGTCATTTTGAAGTGTGGTAACCAAAAGCAGAGGAAATTTAGTTTTTTCATGTTCCAACTTCTGTCTCTTTGGAATTCCTGTTCTCATTTATAAGCTTTAAAGTGCAAGCCTGTCTAAATGAGCTTTCTATGAATGTTTTTTTATATGCAATGAATTCATTTAAAACTTTTGGCTTTTAGGATATAGGAGCTGCTCTTAGAAAATGGAGAGATCCATTATTTTATCAGCAAAAGGAGGGGGTACCTCATGTAGTTGCAATGCTTGGTGAAGCGTATACTTGGGTTTTATTAAAGTTAGACCCCAAATACTGCATGTATGGTTTATGAAGTGTGGGGGAATAAGAAATCAGAATAATAATCATTTGAGAAAAAGATGGAGATGGGAAGAGAATGATGGAACCAAAACATGGGACGTGGTCCCTGGAAGGGTGAGACGAATTCCATAGCATATGGACTAGCAGAAGAGAATGAAGTTACAGATCTTGCCCTTAAGTGCCGTTGGTAACATTTCCAAACAATTACTAGACTAAAGGAGGATATAGAATGGCTGAAATAAAGAGCCTCTTCCCTGTGTCCTTGGGAGATGTCAAATGGAAGTTGCAAAGACATTTTAGAAACTCTCTCAAAGGACATTCAAAGAGAAGCATGCAAAATGAGTTTTCAGTGTAAAAAATATGATACGACTATTTATAATGCATTTTCCTATGAATGAAAGCCGTCCTAAGAAGAAAAAAAGCATTTATTCGAGTTGGTTTTGAAAGCGATTATAGTAATTAAAGTCCTAACGATGTGAAACACAAATTTTGAACATCATTCAGAGCATAATTTAGATATTTATTTTTGGTGCACTGAATAGTTTAAATGTAAAGCGAAAGTATTGGATGTGTATAACATAAGCAGCATTCTAGCATTAAGCATAGTTTTCACTCTTTAAAAGTTTAAAATAAATTTAAATGGTTTTCTTTCTCCCCCTCTCTCCTAATAGTGTATTCACAGGGACTTGGCAGCCAGAAATATCCTCCTTACTCATGGTCGAATCACAAAGATTTGTGATTTTGGTCTAGCCAGAGACATCAAGAATGATTCTAATTATGTGGTCAAAGGAAATGTGAGTACCCACTCTCTGTTTGACAGTCCAGTGAAGGGTTTTAGTTTCAAGTTTTTATAAGAATTGTTTTTATGATTTTCATAACGGAAATCCTACCTTTGAGATATCATGCATTTTAGCAGTCAAATTAAGTGTACTTCAGCAAAATTTGCATGGAATACTGAGCATTACTACAACTAACATTCCGATAATAGAATTTCTTAATTCTAATTGTATAATTATGGGGCATGTGATGGAAACAGAAATAGCCTTAATTTTCATGATAGCCTGAGAATAGCAATGAGCTCGATTTTGTTCAAGTTGAAACAAATGTGGACCTGAAGGTCACAGCAGGAGAATTTTATTTTGAGATTGACATGCTATGTGAAAAAGATGAAAATCTAAGATAATGTTCAGAATTAGGTATATAGAGTGTTGGATCTTAGAATCAATAGAGAGTTTATTAAATAGGTTCATAAATAATAATTGGTTTTTAGAACATAGTGATTTTATTTCAAAGTGCTTTATTTCACTGCCAATTTTCATTGTATCATCAGAACAACCCCTTGGCATTAGAATGCAATGTCTTCACGTTCTAAGAGTTGCAGAAACTAAAGTGCAGTATATTTTAGTGAGGTTTCTCTGAGATGACATGGTCAGCAGAGGCTAAAACCAGAGCTCCTGATTTCCAGATTTCCCATTAGTATGGGAAGCCATCTAATCCTATAGAGATATGCTTCTATGTCTATTTTCACAGGGCCATTCCTGCAGTCCAGATTTCTTCCAAGAGGTAGCTATTCGTGTGCTTTATGATAATGTTATATTTTCTCCTCCATCACTATGGCATCTCTGTAGGTAGGCTGTACTTGACTTGGTTTTGTAGAAATGTTGCTGGGTTTACTTCCTGATCAAAGCATTGTGTTTCTACTAAATCTCCTCCAGGACTAGATTTCATCATTAGGAATGTTAATAAAACCAAGTTCTCTCTATTCTGGTGTACTGTTGGAAGAAAGAATGAAAGGTGGTTCCTTATCTAGGCCTTTGAATATTGACAAAAGGGCAAGAGGAAGAAGGTGTAGTGGGTTCTGGACCCAGTCTTGCTGAGTTCAAATCTGGTTCCGTCGTTTAGTGGCTGTGTCATATTTGGCAGGAATTACCCAACACCCCTGAACCTTGGTTTTTCCCCTCTTGGGAATAATACTGTCACCTGCCTCTTAAAGTTGTCAGCATTAAATGAGTTAATATATGTAAAGTGCTTAGAACAGTGCCAGGCCTCATGCAGCTAATACTTATATGGCACTTAGTATTATGACTATTCTTTCTAGATGTCTTGTTTGGAATGTAAATAATCACAACAGTTGTGCTGCAGCTTTTTAATAGCTTGTTATTGGTTAGTGACCTTAGTTGAAATTAACACAGATGGGTTAGGTCCCCCTAGGCTTCCAGACTGTGGCCTCCAGCTCAGGTCAGTTGAACTAACAAATCACAGCTATGACTCTTCACCAGGCCACTGGGTAAGGAGAATTTACGGGGCAAGTTAAAACCAGGGGAACTCACGCAACGTGTTACGGCCCCCAAATTTGCATCTTAGTCGTTGGAGATCTCCTTGTGGTGTCAGTTTCTCTGAAAATTCTGTCATTTCACCTGGGTTCTTAGTCATTTCTGTGTGACAGCCTCTTTCATAGTCTGATGATGCCTGTGGATCCCTTATCAGAACGCTGTTTTAAATGCGTAAAATAAAATACATAGGATTACCAAGAAAAACAGTTAAATTGAAATATAGTTATCAAAATATTAAAAAGTAAATTTGTGATATGTCAATACATGTGCTTCTTTCTTACACAGAGTAACATGTTCCAGCTGTGGGTCTAAACCTAGTATAATTTCAGCTTTTATTTTTTGGTGAGGAAGATTAGCTCTGAGCTAACGTCTGTTGCCAATCCTTCTCTTTTTGCTGAGGAAGGCTGGCCCTGGGCTGACATCCATGCCCATCTTCCTCTACTTTATATGTGGGACGCCACCACGGCATGGCTTGAAGAGCAGTGCGTGGGTCCATGCCTGGGATCCAAACCTGCGAACCCCAGGCTGCCGGGCGGGGCGCATGAACTTAACCACTATGCCACCGGGCTGGCCCGAAAAACTAGTATAGTTTTTTGTGGTGATGACTGGAAACATTGTAGTACAATGAAGTTACCTGTGATTACTGTTGGGGACAAAGTCACAGCCTCTGCTCAGACTCCGGCGCTTTGTTGCCTTCATTCGTAATTTAGGGAAATGCTAAACTTCATTTAGAACTTAGTGGAAACAAGAATGTAATTTTTTCTGAGTTCACAGGCCCATCGATCTCAGGTTAAGAGCCCCTGTGGGAACTTGAGCACCAAACGTGGGAGAGGATACTGGAAGGATTTTTTTTCCCTGCTGATTAAAATAACTTGAAGACTGAAAAAATTGTCTTCCAGTTTTCAATCCTACATGGATTAAGAGAAGGATTGATTTCACTTTTTATGGTAGATTAAAATCCAGGAATGCAGAATATCTCTAAAACGAACGATAGTCAGGGGAAGTTTGGGTCTATTTTAGCAGAGGGAGTGCAGGATGTGAAGTCCAGCTGTTGAATTTAAGCCCTGAATCTGCTCCTCGCCGCCTTGGAATAGTCGTGATCGTCACAGCCACTACTATGTATTGAGTGCCTAGTGAGTCAGGCAATACTGTGCCAAGCAGTTACCCACATTATCCCATTTAACCTGCAAAACAACTCATGAAATTTGAAGTATTATTTTTGTTTTACAGAAGAATATACCAAGGCTCAATTACAGATATTTAAGTGATTTTCCCAATGTCTTAGTAAGGGTCTGCTTTGGTTGCATATGACAGAAAACCCAAAGGGAAAGAAAAGGAAGTGAAGGAGAGGCAGGCCAGGCCTGTGTAGAGGTTCCATGAAGTGCTCAGCGGCCACATCCTTTCACCTTTCCGTTTTTTACCAGCCCTGGGTGTAACCCTCATCTTCATGGTCCAGGAGGGCCACTAGATAGCCAGCACATCTAGAAGGCAGGATGGAGGAAGGGGCAAGAAGGAAAAGGGCAAGAAGGAAAAGGGCAAAGGGCACGGGCCAGCTGTGTCTTAAGGAGGTTTTCCTAAAGCTGCCATACAACACTTCTAACTTAGTGGCCAAAACTGAGTGGCTACGGGGCTACACCTCGCTGCAAAGGAGCAGGGAAATGTAGTCCTTATTGTGGGAAGCCATGTTTCTATTATTAACGGAAAAGGGGAAAATGTGTTCAGTGGTAACTATAAACCTCTGTGTCACTCAAGCCAGGGGTGGAGCCAGGATTATAACTCCCGTGTCTGTCTCCAACATCTGTGCCCTCAGGCACCTTGCTGTACTGACTCAATGTCCTGTCTTGAAAATGGTTGTAGTATACTTGTGATCCACCTATTTCAGAGGTAGCTGGGGTCACCTGAGGTCATACAGGTAACAGGCCTTTGTGAGATGGCAGGCAAGTTCTCACCCCCACTTCTCAGCAAGAGCAATGTCTATAGGAACATTTTCTGTTCCGTTTTTTTTAGCTTTGTAATTAACGTTTGCTGAATCTGTTGTGCTTCCGTTACAGGCTCGGCTACCTGTGAAGTGGATGGCACCTGAAAGCATTTTCAACTGTGTGTACACATTTGAGAGTGATGTCTGGTCCTATGGGATTTTTCTGTGGGAGCTGTTCTCTTTAGGTAAAATGATCCTTGCCAAAGGCACCTTGATTATACTCACAGCATCTTCTGTAAGGTTTTATCAGTGTCCTGCTTGCTTATTATTCACACTGATTTGCAAACCGTTTGTGCCTCAGGAAGCAGCCCCTACCCTGGAATGCCTGTCGATTCTAAATTCTACAAGATGATCAAGGAAGGTTTCCGAATGCTCAGCCCCGAGCATGCACCTGCTGAAATGTAAGGGCCAAGACATTTTTCTTTCAGATGATGTTTCCCCTTTTACTTTCCTTTTCAAAGAACAGAAACCCAGATGTTGAGGATTTTCACTAGCAAGGTTGAAATGTCATTTGGTTCCTTTTTATGACATCCTGGTCAAATGTAGCTGTATCAAATCCTGGTCATTTCTGTAGCTTATTTTCATAATCTCTTGCCACCAAATATCCAGAAAGTTTCAGCAGCATTTCACGCATACAGTGTTATTTTATGCATGTGTCATTCTATATGTCCAGTTGCATGGCCCTGGAATTAGTTTTGAAATTGTTGCATGGCATACACGTGAAGGCAGGTTAAGGGCATTGAGGAGTGATAGTCAGTGGCCCTCGTTTTGCAGGTATGACGTAATGAAGACTTGCTGGGATGCTGATCCCCTAAAAAGGCCAACATTCAAGCAGATCGTGCAGCTAATTGAGAAGCAGATTTCGGATAGCACCAATCACGTGAGTACACTCTGGCCAGACATAGAGTCTCCCTTCTCTTGGTTCCGAGTGTATCCTCCTCCTCAGGCTCTGGGGGTGAGGACCAAGCTGCCCACCCCTTCCCTCCTTGGCTTGGGCTATAAATTGGGCTTTGGGTAGGCAAGTAAAGCACTGGAAACAAGTTCTTTCTGCACAACCTCCCATTCTGAGCCAAAGAATTTCAGATGAGGAGAGGAAGGATTGGAGGGCTTTACACCTGGAAGTGTGGAAATAGAAGTTTCCATGAGGATTTGCCATGTTACCTTCCCCACCCCAAATGCTGGTCATGGGGTCGGCATGTTCTCTCTCTCACATGTCAGGGCCATTCAGCCTTTGAAGGGTTGGGGGGATGTGAACTAGAATAAAAGCTTCGAAAAGGCAGCTTGTTACGGCAGTGAAATAAGCCTTCTGCTCAAACAAGCGTAGCCAGAAAATGGCAGATCGCTGTCATGCCCACAAGCCATACAGAATGAAGAGTTGTTTGAAGTTGGGACATTCCCCCCCAGTGATTTGGGGAGGGGAGAATTCAAAACTCAAATCCGTTTATTTCCTCTCCTGATTTTAAGGAGGAATTAGTGATCCTTACTTTGACTCAGATTTTTTTAAGCTGCTTTTTTTTCTGGATTGTGTGCTTGGAGCTATCTTTTCTAAGAGTATATATCACTGATACTTTGGGGTTAAAGCTTGCTCTTCCGGGTTTCAAAGCATATTTCAAATTAAACAGCATTTTCTACCCAAGTGCTTGATTCTCACTTGAAGATCCCCCGGAAGGGCTACCAATTTCTCAGCAAGTTACGTCAGCTGTTGTGTTGTAGTTGGCTATAAAGATTTAGAAACCTTTTTAATAGGTTAGATAGTGCTTGCTCCCAGATGTGTCCCAGCAGAAAAGCACATTTTTTGCCATCGCTTTTTAGGTAATCAGACTTTGGGGAAAATGAGGGGTAAAACAAAAGATGTATTTTCTTTTGTTGATATGATTTGGTTTCTGGCTGTGGTCTTGTCAACCTACTCTCCTTAAGAGTCTTCACAAGTTATTTGCAATTTTGAAGCTGCAAACATGCCCCTCTGTTGCTGTGTTTCTTATGGGGACTGGTGTATTGACTGTGGACTTGTTTTCCTCAGATTTATTCCAACTTAGCCAACTGCAGCCCCAACCAGGAGAATTCCGTGGTGGACCATTCTGTGCGGATCAATTCCGTTGGAAGCAGCGCTTCCTCCACCCAGCCTCTGCTGGTGCATGAAGATGTCTGAAGCAGATTGAGTGTCTGGGGGGGTCTCCCCAACACGAATGATCCCTATTCTTATGGTTTCTATGATGGTTATTTCGTTTTCCTTTGACTTGCATCCTACTCCAGGGTAGTAGACACCCTGCTGTAATCCTGTCTTTATGAGCACACTTTAGCGGCTGATGATTTTTGTCGTCAGCCACATCCCGTTGCAAGGGTTCGAACTGCATATATTCCCAATAGCAAAGTAGCTCCCACTAAGGAAAAAAATTCTGACTTGGAGAAAGGGAGGATGGAATGGGCTAGACACCCTGAGTCCTTTCCAAGGCTTCTCCAATTTTTTTCGAAAAGTATGGTTGATAGTTTCTTTAAATAAATGGCAGTAGTCACCTTTGGCCCTCGTAACCGTCCTTAATGATATGATGCAGCAAGATTAGAAGCTGAAACCTAAGTCCTTGATGTGGAAAATAGAATGTTATTAGAACAAAGGGCAGAAATGTATGAATATCTGGGCTTAAGAGATCTAGAATTTCATGCTGGGAATGAGACGTAAGCCATGAAAAAATGCTCCTGAGCATGAATCAAGAACTTGCTGCTGTGCATGAGCCTTTGTACTGCAAACCTGGTTTCTGCCTAGAGTTTGCTATTAGAGAGCTGAATTGGAGAGAAGGCCTCCCCAGCCAGCATTTGTATATACTCATCTATAAATGTACATGTTCATGTATTTGAGGGGGGAATACCCACAAGATGTAGTTTCTGGATACAACCCTGGCTCAAGTCTGCTGTGTGTAGGGATAGGTTAAGAGCCAGATGAGTTTGAAGGAAACGGTTCATGCTTTTTTGTTAAAGAAAAAACATAATTGCCAAGCACAATCTTAAGAAAAATCTCCTTTTGTAGTTGAGGAACTTGCTGTATAGATTCTCGAGAACAAGCCTACCAGCTTCAGAATGGCATTGTGCTCAATGGATTTGATGCCATTTGAAAAAGTGACTGATTGACTGCATGACTCCGGCAGGAGTGACGAAAGAGTGTTGTCTTAGTTTGGGTCCTTCTGTAGCAAGAAATAAAATTCAGATTCAGCCTCCTTTGCAGGCATGTCCTGGACACTGGGCCAGTATCTATATAAGTGTGTATGTATGCGTGCGTGTGTATGCTTGTAGACAGATATTTGGGGGGCTTTCTTGCCTTGAGCCCAAAAGGGTCCTTTAGTACCCCAAAAGTAGCTTGGCTTCCATCATCAGTACTACTCTTGTTTCTCTTCCCCTAGCTGTCTAGAGAAGCTTATGAAAAGCTTATATAGAGGCATGGAGGAAGCAGAGTGCTTGAGTACCTATTTATTTGCAATCCACCTGCTCTTAAGGCACTCTGTTATTTATACTCAACATACTGTACCCGTTCCTTAGACCTTATTAATGCTACTCTGCCACTGAAACATATTTAAATTTTACCCTTTAGGCTGTAGCTTGGATATTATTCTTGAGTTTACCTTTTTTTTTTTCATCACTGCCCAACTATGAGAGGTCCGTATGTACATGGCAAGGTTTGTGTGATGTCTTGCAAGATTCAGGTTTGCTGCCTACACTGTTTTGCTCTTCTAGGTCCCTTAGACTACATTTAGAGAACTGTGGCCATGTATCTGGAAGTAACCATTTGCACTGGAGTTCTATGCTCTCGCACCTTGCCAAAGGTAACAGGTTTTGGGGTTTTGTTGTCACATAAGAGATTGTCGGTGTTTGCCATACTTTGTCTGAAAATTTCCTTTGCGTTTCTATTGACTTTGGTTAAAGTAAGAAAAGTGGTTGTTAATTGTAGATGTCTAGGTACTTCAGGGGCACTTCACTGAGAGTTTTGTCTTGGATATTCTTGAAAGTTTATATTTTTATAATTTTTTTTTTTTTACATCAGATGTTTCTTTGCAGTGGCTTGATGTTTGAAATTATTTTGTGGCTTTTTTTGTAAATATTGAAATGTAGCAATAATGTCTTTTGAATATTCCCAAGCCCATGAGTCCTTGAAAATATTTTTTATATATACAGTAACTTTATGTGTAAATATGTAAGCCGTGCAAGTTTAAAGGATGTTGGTGTTCCATGTTTTTCTCCTGATATGTTATCCATTTGTTGACAGTTCTGAAGAATTCTAATAAAAATGTAAATATATAAATAATGTGGAGTTTTTTAAATTATTTCAAGCTTAGTGAAATTAAACTTTAAAGTGCACTCACCCTAACATTAGATAGTTTGTACCTAGTATGCATAAGATACATGCAAGACTATTAGATCACTAGGATTTATATACTTGAAGATTCAGCAGACATTTATTAAGAATTTAGTGTGTGCTAAATTTTCTTGTTTTAGTTTTACAACCCAAGGTCTCCATTTAGATTGAAAAATAAATATAGAAAACATTTTGAGAATACGACACATTGCTATGATTATTAGGTTGATTCATGTGAAATGACCATTTTTGAGGGCAAAATAATGGTCAAATAGCAATTTCATGTGGTTCAATCTAATTTCACTGGCGTGTTTCCTCCTAAAAGAGATTAAAATTAACATGAACAGTAAGGTAATTCACAAGGTTGACATGAGGAATTCCAAGAAAGTGGTTATTATTCTTGTTGGCTTGGGTTTTGAAGAGACGTTAGTTCATCATGAAATGTTCATGCTCCACCCTTCAGTCTTTATTCTCACTTGCTTCTGGCAGAGTTAAGTTCTATCAGTTGCTTGCAGGGAGGTAATTTGTGCCTATTAGTTCAAGCATCTCGTCTTCTGGCTGGAGCATCCTTTGTGATCAGGAGGTACAGTCCAGACCAGCGGAACCTGCATAAAGCCTGAGAGTTCTTCCCGTTTGAAACAAGGAACCACCCTGAACCACGTAATCCTATTAAAAATGAGCTAGGCCCACAAAACACCATTGGTTTTGATTTTCTTTATTGACGTGACATCTATACCTGCAGAAGTATCTCCTGAAAGGAAAGGGAAAGGAGATGAAAGGTGACCTGTCATGAAGAGGAATCCTTTTAAAATCAGGCAGGAATTGTGTGGCCAGGAACACATCAATCGTCGGTGAAAAACAGACCCACATTTCAGTCAAGCATCATTTTATTACAGACAGGAATGAATGCTAATTGACCACAAAACAAAGAAATCCTTTCTTTCTGAATTTTTTTCAGTGTCATTTAGACTTTTTCATGTTTGTGAAGTCTTGAGTTAGAAGCAGTGGCCCCTGTATTAATAGTCTGTAGTGTTTCCCTCCCTGGCCCAGCTTTTAATCACAGAGTAGTAACAGGTGCTTGGTGTCCATCCAGGCTTAAACTGGGTTGAAATCCTGGTGCCAGCCTTGTTTCTACCACTTACTGCTCTGTGACATTGGACAGATTAGCTCTTAAAATCTCAGGTTCCATAATAGTAGTATCTGCCTCAGTGTACTAGTATGAAGCTGTCAAGACCCCCTTGTTCATATGCCTAGTACATAAACAGTGCTAAAAAATGGTAACTTTTGTTATTGCTGATTAGGCTTATTAGGAAGAAAGAAGATGCTCCTGTACCAACATAACCCAGTTGTTACCCCACAGAGAACTATACAGTCAAAAATTTGCTTCTAGTTGTTGTCTTTCTCTTAAATGCAAACAATATTGTACTAGTTTGCTGTGAAACTTGGCTTTGCTCTAGGGATTTCTGTGTTTTATTAAAATCCCACTTTTTTAGCCAGGAATTCAAGGCTCTCTCTTCTTGTTCCAGCCTTCCTTCCGGTCTTCTCTCACATTACCATAGATCCGTAAATATGCCCCACTCTTCTCTGCTTCCATACATTCAGACTTCTTATTGCACTTACAATCTAGTCTGCCTTGTACTGTAATTATTATTGTTTTTGTTGTGTCTCCTCCCCACCCCCACTATATTCAATCTTAAAATCAATTAACATAAAATACCTATACAGTCATATGATGCTTAACAACGGGGATGCATTCTGAGAAATGCATTGTTAGGTGATTTCGTCATTGTGTGAACATCATAGAGTGTCCTTACACAAACTTAGATGGTATAGCTACTACTATAGGTAATACTACACACCTAGGATCGATGGTACTAATCTTATGGGACTGCTGTCGTATATGTGGTCCATCATTGACCAAAGTATCACTATGTGGCAAATGACTGTATTTGCTAGGGTCACTGGTGTCACTGGTTATCATTCACTTGTTAAAATATTTAATTATCTAGACACTCAGGGGTTAAATTGCTCAAGAGGTTGTAAGAGGTTAAGACTTGCCCAAGTTCATGTAGTAGTATGTGGAACAAGAATTTGAATCCAGATCTGAGTCTTGCACTTAAGTGGTGGCAAATACTTGGTCTTCTCTTGCTGGCATCTCCCACTCCATGTCTGTGCAGACATCACTCATCTATCACAGCACTCTTTCCCATGGAGCCAAGATGTCCTAGAAGTCTCAACCTCCTCCAGGAAGCCCGCACAAATCAATTGGAGTTAGGCAAAAGAGAGACTTACCTGTCACCCTTAAATGATTACCAATTTTCAAGTTTCTTGAGGCACGGTGTTCTCTATCTTAGACCCCCCTGAAGCTTCTAGCACAGTGCTTCATAAGGATTATTGAATACTTTTTGAATGAATGAATAAACATTCCATCAGCATGGAGTAAAGGAGGACCATCTGGGAGGAAATAAGATAAAAGATACTTTGAGGAATAGAGCAATTCTCATGAAGATATCAAACCAGGATTGCACTGAGGGGAAAAACGGAATAGGTAATAAATATAATTAGGGAGGTAGGGTCCAGGAAATGCAAGAAAACACTTTTCCTCAGAGTAGGACCTTGGAAGGCAGCTTCCTTTCACACTAGGTGTGAGACTTTGGGGAGAAGGAAAAAGGGGAACTAAGAAACTTCCTTTGGGCAGCGTTACCAAGGCCAGCACAGCTGCTCTGTGGGAGCAAGGAGAAGTAGAGGAAAGGAGGGCTTGGGTGGGTGGGAAAGGGTGGGGAGGAAGGGAAAGTGGCAGAAATTCTCTTCCTTATTCAGAAGGGGGAGAGGCACTGAAGCTCCCAAGGAGGAGTCCCTGGGCTGGAAGTACAGAAACTGAAGACGAGACTCCACCACCCCAGGTTCGGAGGGTCAGCAGGGCCAGCGTCTCCATGGAGAAACACCCCCCAGGAGGGATCTTGGGACCAGCTGGGCAGCCTTTGAGTGAATTTTTGTAAAAAAAATATATTACTTTGCTAAGGCTGCTGTAACCAAGTACCACAGACTGGGTGGTTTATACACAGAGATGTGTTGTCTTCTCTGGAGGAGAGAAGTCCGAGATCAGGGTGTCAGCAGAGTTCCTTCCCAGGGTTGTGAGAGGATCTGTTTCATACCTCTCTCCTAGCTTCTGGTGGTTTGCTGGTGGTCGGAGGTTTCTTGGCTTGTAGATCTCTGCCTTCTTCACGTGGTGTTCTCCCTCTGGGTGTGTAGCTGTGTCCAAATTCCCTCTTGTAAGGACACCAGTCATGTTGGATTAAGGGCCCACCCTACTCCAGTAGGACTTCATCTTAACTAATTACATCTGCAATGACCTTATTTCCAAATAAAGTCACATTCTGAGGTACTGGGGGTTACTGTTACAACTTCAGCATATCAATTTGGAAGGACACAAGTCAATCCATAACCAAAAGGTCTCAAAACCCTCTGTATTATAGCAGGTGACCTGGTCCTCACTAGACTACTGAAATTGGCTCTCTAAAAATTCTTAAGAAAATGATCTCCAAGGTGCCCATTACAGAGCACTCTTTTCAATTATCTTATTATTCAGAACAGTATCTGGTCTGTAGCAGACAGTCAATACTTGTTGAATGAATGAGGCTTTATGCAATGAATTTACCTCCTGGCCTGCCCTCCCTGGTCCTTCTCCTCTCTGTTTTTCCCCATCACCTCTTTAAAGGTTGGAATTCCAGGGTCAGGTCCTTCATTGTCTTCTTTCATCTGACATGCTCTCACCAAGCTCTGTTCTATCTCATCTAGTCCCTGGGATGCAGCTGTCACCTGAAAACTGACAATTTCCAACTGTATCTCTGACCTCTCTCCCCTCATATAGTCTGTGTTGCCAGATAAAATAGAGGACACCCAGTTAAAGGTCCCATGCAGCATTTGGGACATAGGGTTACTAAAAATTTGTTTGTTGTTTATCTGAAATTCAAGTTTAACTGGGTTTCCTGTATTTTGTTTGCTAAATCTAATAACCCTTGTCTAGATTTTGGGCTCTTGAAGTTAGGGACTGTGCCTAATTAATCATGGGATATCCAACGTCCAGCACATGGAAGAAATGTAGAGTTTCAGTGATAGTGAAAAACAGAGGAGGAACTTTATTTTAATGAAGGTCTGTACATAGCAAATCTCCTTAGTTTTTGCTATCTAAATTGTTATTTCACCTTCATTCTTGAAAAATATTTTTAGTGGGTATAGAATTCAAGAATGGTAATTATATTTTTCAGCACATTTATTTCAGCATGTTTATTTCTACTCTCTTCTGGTTTCCATTGTTGCTATTGAGAAGTCAGCTCAGTCTATTGTTCTTTTGAAGACAGTTATCTATCTTTTTTTTCTCTATTGCCTCTAACATTTTGTCTTTGGTCTTTGCAGTTTCACTATGACATATCTAAGCTCAAATTTCTTTTTATTTGTCTTATTTGGGATTCTTTGGGCTTCTTGAATCTATGAATTGGTGCCTTTCATCAATACTGGGGCATTCTCACCCCTTTCTAAATTGCCTCTACTCATTCTGTTTCTTTTCTTCTCTGGGTTTCCAATTCAATGGATCTTAGAGCCTCTCGCTCCATCCTCCATGTCTCTTAATCTATCTTTCATATTTTCTTCCTTTCTATCTTTCTATGCTGCATGCTAGGTAATTCCTGTTCTTCCTGTTGTCTGAATCTCCCTTCAGATCCTGTCCATGGAGAACTTTTTAGCTCCTTTATTGAGGTATAATTAGCACACCATAAAATTGACTCATTGTAAGTGTATAATTCAGGGATTTTATTAGAGTTGTGCAACCATCCCCATAATGAAGTTTTAGAACATTGCTATCTTCCCCCAAATTTCCCTCATGCCTCTTTGCAGTTAATAGGTATTTAAATAGTTTTAGTGAATTAATTTTCAGTTATTCTTGCCTTGTAAGCTGACACCACATATTTGACTCTCTCTTATAGATGCACTCAACTCATTGAGTCTTTCCTTATCTCTGGAATCTTTCTAGATGTTTTGATCATATAAATAACAGTGATAATTGATAGGTTGCCTTGTTTGGATAATTATCAGTGATGGTGGTGATGATAGCTACCATTTACTGAATGCCTACTATGTCCCTGGACCTATATTGAATGTTTTACACATATTACCTTATAAAAGTCTCACAATAATACTAGGAGGTAGGAATTATTTATCTCCATTTAAAGGTGGGTAAACTTTGCCTCAGAGAGGCTCAATATCTTGCCCTAAACCTCATGGCTATGAGCAGTTGAGCTGAGAGGCAAACTCTAGTTTGTTTGACCCCGAATCCTAGGATTTTAAATAGCAACTTCACCAATCTAGTTGGTATATGAGCAAGCCCTTTATTGTTCTTTTCTGGGCTTTGGATGATCTTTTAGCCATTTCAGTTCACCTTCAAAAATACAAGAAAAGGTAAAGAAGTCAAATGAACCACTATGCTGCTCATTACCAACTCCTCTAAATGTCAGTGAGATGGTGACTGAAGTAAAAGTTAACGTAAGTCTCCAGAATTATCTGTTGATTTCACAGGTTCATGAGCTGCCCATTCCCTTATGCATCATATGAACTTCCCCATATTTTCCAAGTACTTTTTTCCCTTTATGTTTCAAAGAACAGTATTGTTCATTTGAGCCTCATGAGAAAAACGAAATGTTGGGTTTGCACTGGGGGCTGGGTCTGAAGAGTAGAGAGGAGCATTAGAGAGAGAGGGCAAATCAAGAATTTCAGATCAGTGAGAGTGTGGGTGAAAATACCACCTTTCTTTTGCTTCAACAGTTGTTATTGTTGGTTATAAATTAACAAGCTGTTACCCGTATGTCTCCTTCACTGTTGATTCTACTTTCGTTTGGTTAAATGCAGCTTTTATGATGTGGGTTCTTCTATGAGGGGCTTAACCTCACAAAGGCTGGGTCCTTAGGGGAAATGCTCCTAGTTTAAATAAATATTCTCAAGTGGCTGGCCTATGTGTCTCCATCCATGGTTGGCTTTGAGGTGTGCGTGCTTCTTCAAGCACATCAGCAGGACTGTGGTGTTTTTATGAGACTGACCTTTTTCTTTGTGGTCTGTGGCTTAGCAGCCGCTCTTGTTCTATAGCAAATGAAGAATGAGGACAGGCAAATGGACTCTTTTCATGGCTGCTTGTCTCAGGATGTGAATAGGCATTCTAGGGCAGCTGAAAACATTTGTGTCCACACAACAGGTTGCCTGGCTTGAGTGCCAAACCTCCCTTTTATGGCATCATTTGCCTCTAATCAGGGTACATTTTAGTCTTGTGGAGTGTTTGGTGTAGAAAACGGGTATGGTGAACTGACTTTCTCCACTGCTTACATCCAGATATTCCAGTTGACATTATAATATGATGTGAAAATAGTTTTCATTTGATGAGCTAATCGATTAACAACTACGTGGAGTGGCTTTTGTTGAGAAGGATGCAGAGAACTCAAAACAGCTTCAATGAAAAAGAATGCCGTTATTGATTAATTATGTCTGCCGGGACTTAGGTATGGGTTATGCAGCATATGCACTAACTCTGATACAGCATCGTTGTATAGCTCTTAGTGTGTTCTAGGTGCTTTACCCACGTTAAGTAATCTGATCCTCTCGACAGCCATAGGCAATAGTTATTATTTTACAGATGAGGAGACTAAGGCATAGAGAGGTCAAGTAACTTGACCAAGGTCGCATAGTTAGTAAGTGGCCTAGGCAGGATTTGAATCCAGGGAGTCTAGCTTCAGAGTTTGGGCTCTGAACTACTATGTCAGACTGGCTTTCTATGTAGTCATTTTTCTGTTTTGATCAAGACAGACTACCTAGGTAGCCTGGTTCGGTAAAAGCCTCACATTTTTCTTGGCCTAATACAAGAAGGGGTCTTCTCCACCATGATGCTTACTAGACATGAGCTTCGTGGGTCTCTGTCGCCCTTCTTTCCTCCCATGCTGACAAGGATTTAGGTTCTTGACCTTGCAAAAGGCGATGACTTTTTCAAACAGAGGAAGAGGAAAATAGGATGAATAGGTGCTCAGAGCATGTTGGAGACGGTTTAACCCAGGTCTCTGAAATGCATAATGTCTAAAGGTGACGGGGAAAGTTGAAGACAACGTATATATAGCAGCGTAGGTGGTTCCAAGCCCATCACTTGCCCCACCTATGCCTCTGTTTACCACTTAGGTGGCCCCTTTTTCTTTTAGGTGACCATTTATTAAGTGCTAAGCACTTAACTGCATTACTTCCTCTTATCCTCCCAACAGCCCTAGGAGGTAGAGATTTATCTGCATTACACCATGAGGAAGCTAAGACTCGGAGATTAAGCAAATTTTGTTTGACTTCAAAGTCCCTCTCAATAGAATCAGAAATTTTCAACTTCTTTTGTTGTTGTTGCTGCTGAATCCCAACTTAAATGAAAATCCCAATAAGCAACAGAGAGTGGCCGTGGGGTCCCAGAAGTCCACTTGCCAGGTTCTTATCCCCTCTTTCCCACCGCTACCCGCAGACTCTCTGGCCCTTCACAGACCACATCTGGGAAACTACTGAAAGTTCCCTGCAGTTTAGCAGCTTAAAATCCCATCCCACCTTGGTGTGGTTGACTGTGGCTGATGTCTCCTGGTGCTGGAAGACTTCCTGTCCTAGGGAACTTCAGGGCATTCCCCAGCCACTTAAACACAGACTCCCCTTTTGACTCAACAGGAAGATATGGAAGGAAATACATCTTCCTTATCTGCAACGTTTCCAGACTTCTCCAGCACCAAGGCTGTTGTTTTTAAATTTCTTTTTAATTTGTATGTCATATAGTATTATTTTGAAAAGATTTGTTCAACTCTTACTCCCCCTGAGGTAATCAATGTTAACTTTGAAATGGTTCCTTCCATACCTTTCTATTTTATACAAATATATATATTTATTTGCATTATATTTTATTTGCATTGTATTTATTTGCATAAAAATATATTTCCTGTTCTTTAAAGAAATGGGATCATTATTTATTCTGCAACTTACATTTTTAACTTTCAGTGTATCATGATTATCACTCCAGATCACCACATTAAAATTAAATTTATAATTTCCCATAGTACGGACATACCAAAAACCTGATGTTTTCAGATAAGAAACATCACATTAGCTACCAAAGTCTAAGACCTTACATTTTTGTCCACTTCTCACAAATGTAAAGGTTGGCATGCATTTGTTTGTTTGGATCAAAAGGTAAGTTGGGGGAAGTATGTGATGAGACATTTTTGTCAGATTGTGAAATAAAGAGGATCCATATGAGAGGGACTAGCGCAGTGCCAGGCAATGTGCATGTGCTCAGTAAAGGTTAATTAAATCTGAAAGTATAATATTCTTCAGTAAGGAAAAAAGGGCTGAGAAAGTAGAAGGAATATTAGTGTGCCTGGATTGATTTTTATTCAATGTATTTTAAAAGTAAGATTATTCGCTTTTCTTAGCTGTCTAAAGGAAATTGGAAGGAAAGGAGTTATTTTCCAATCACACACATGCTTCTACTGTTCAGTTGCCTATGATTAAAATAAAGCCAATCCACCCCAGGGTTACATTAGATATTCACTGTTCGGATAACAATAGGTTATCACTTTCTCTTTGAACTGTTCTCCAAAGATTGCAACTCTCCTACCCTCACGAATGTCAATCCTGACCCCTGTTTGGGCTGATTCGTAAAGCATTAGCCTGCTCTTAACCGACAGTGAAAAGAGCTGCACTCCAGGTACTTGTCAGGGAGTACAACCTCCAGCTCCCTGACACTCAGAATCCATCAAAAGCCTAGACGATAGAAACAATGCGTATGTACAGTTGTCTAAAGAATAATCAGTTCATCTCCCCTCCCCTTTGAAACTCAAGTTCTGTCCATGAATATAAATAAGATGTGTGCCCCGACTAGGTCATATTATACCATAACCCCAGAAATGCTTTTGCTGAATTATACTTCGAAGTATTCCATCAGCTTCCACCTTAGATTAAGGAAAATGTACAGAGAACATTATTGTGATTGTTTGGTGTTTGGAGTTGAGAAGACCTGAATTTTAATCCCATCCCTGTCATCTATTAACTGTAAGACTTTAGGGAAGTCATGTAATTTCTCTGAGCCCCAGTTGCCTCATCTATTAAATAGAAGTAAGAATAGCTCTTAGTTCAGAGGCTGTTTGTAGAATTAAATGAGATAATCCATGTTAAGTTCTGGCAGTACAGTCCTCAGTTCATGGTCTTACTTGAGCAGTCATTATTTTAACCAGAGCCCTCTGGACCCTCGGAATCGTAAAGACTGATGTCCAGACCCACTGAACACTCTGGGCCAGTAGATTATTCTCTAGTTTGCTCACCCATTGTACTCACACAAGCCAAGTTGTGTGCTTACCAAACAAAGTCAGTTGTTTTGTTCCCAAACATATTTATGTCTGTTGAACCTTTTATCATAATAATACATTTTCATATTTATATTAAAATATTCCAAAAAAGTATGACTGGAATTATTTCAATAAAAATCAAGGGAAATATTTGGAAAGACTTCATAAAGGTGAGTGGCCAAGAAAAATTGCTGTCAGAGTAGATGTGGGTATAACAACTATAAAAAAATGGGGAAAACACTCAAAATGCTTCACAAATTGTCCAATTTCACACTCCAATTTAACTCCAAATTGTAGATGATGCATTGTGGATATGATTTATAGAAGAAAGATGGCACCATAACTCAAATCAGAGGACTGAGAATTAAAGAAAGGGCATTGCCCTTTGCAGAAAGATGGGGAATGAACCTATATTCGTGGATTAATTTAAATAAAAGGTGTAACATATGCCATATCATGATGTTTTTGTAAATCATTCCCACCACTCTAACCAGTGTTGTTGCTTTTTTTTTGTTGTTTTAAATCAACCAGTGAGTGCCCAGATCACTTCTCTGTTACTATCATTAACAGCATTCTTAAGACCCATGAGAGAAATCTCTTTTTGGTCCCAGAACAAGTGGTTCCTTTCCATGAAATGGAATGTTTTGGCCGAGTGGATTTTGTGAATCAAATAATTGTTTTTCCTGTTTGTAATCACTCCTAGAAAGGTTAGAACCAAACTAGTGATCTACCCCTTGCAAATGGAGACAACTCGACGATACGCACTTTGTGCTCATCTCATGGCTGGCTCCTTGTTTCCCCTACACTTCATTTTCCCTTTTATGTAACTTTATGTATCATTCAAGGTACAGATGAAAACCCCATAACCATTCTAACTATTTCAAGCAGAGAAGAATTTAATACAGGGGATTAGGTGCTGATAGCATGGGTTAAAGAGCTGGAAGGGTGGGCTCTAGACTGGTCCTGCCACAATGCCTCCCTGAAAAACACCGCTGAACTGACCCACAAAAGGAGCTGCTGCCTCTGACACAGCCGAAAAATGAAAATCAGGGAGCTCCCACTGGAATTGTTGATTTCAAAGCTCACCTCAGAGCTGCAGTGCAGGGGCGAGGGAACTGCTGTTGCTGAGGCTGCTGCAGCTGCCTTTCACACCCATGCAGCTAAGGGCTGGGCGACGGAGCACTGCTGCAGAGAATCACACGGCCCCAAGCCCATGTTTGCCAGCAGCAATAGCTGGAGCAGGAGGGAAAAGATGACCTCCACTTCACTTCCACGTTCTCAGCCTCATGTGAGTACTTCTAACAGGTGGAATCGAATTCACAGCCAGAACACTAGCTTCAAGAGAGCCCAGGAAATCCCTTTAGCCAAGTACTCTGCAGTGTGGCACATCAAACGAGGAGGCTGCAATGAATGCAAAGGGCCAATTCGCTACACTAGACTAAGTATTTTTGTGAGTCACCATAAATCCTTTCTGGTACAGACTTGGGGGAATCAAATTTAAAAAATACTACCATGCCTTTACTTTCTTAAACACAAAAGTAGCAAGTCCTCCCATCGTGTCATATCCAATATACCTTTCTCTTCTGAGAGAAATCTTGGGAGAAATACTCGGAGGAAAGAAGAGAAGACTTGAAGTTCGTAGACAAGAGCTGAATTCTGATTCTACCTCTCACTAACTGTGGGACACTAACCACTCTGAGACCCAGCCTCCTCATTGATAAAATGAGAATGATAACGCCCACCCTAACTAACTCTCACAATTCTGCGGGGACCAAGAAGACAATGTGCGAGGCACATTTTGCTTCAGCAGACTTGTCTATGATGAGGATCTCAGCACTTTTGTCTCTAAAAGACATCACATTTATTTTTCTAAATCAGATCTTATCTGCTGTACACCCCCATCCTACCAACCTGGCAAGAGATTAATCTCAAGCATTCTCGTACACACACAAAAGGTAAATATGTGAGGTGATGGATGTGTTAATTAACTCGATTGTGGGAATGCTTCCACAGTCATATGAATATCAAATCATCGTGTGGGACACTTTAAATATATTATAATTTTGTCAGTTATACCTCAATAAAGCTAAAAAAAAAAGTGGTGCATGGTCCCTTGAAGCCAGGCATTTCTGCTATTTCCGTCTGGGGAACCTGGCCTTTGCCTTGGCTGAGAGTCTGGACATCTGGGGGGCCTGGCTTTCCATTTCCTTTGAGGACGAGCCTCCTCAAGCGTGCTGTGGCAGTGCAGAACATGAGTCCTGGCCACTTGCTGTGCCACAAAACCCCGACACCCTGTGAGTCCAGAGGGCCTCCCCACATATCCCCGGGCCTCCCCTGTAGGTGCGCACTTGCCTCCTCACTTGCTCTGGGAAAACCTAGCATAATGCCTTCCAGGACCCTAGGCTTTAGACAATGAAGGCTACGAAAGGGAAGGGGATGTCGTCCTCCAGCAACTTCTGCCTGTCACACAAATTAATCTCTCAAATTATGCTGCCACCTCTGAAAAAGAGTTTTTCGACCTGTGAAGTGTTATACAAGTGCACAGAACATAACTCAGGGCTTTGCCATTTGTCTACTCTGGCCGTAGGCTGGTCCTAACAAGCAGCAGCATTTTGCTGTAGGCTTCAGAGAGTGCCCTGGAAACCACATACTAGAAAACACCGAGCACCATGTTCGTCATTGTTTTTAGTGGACTTGTATTTATCATAAAAGAAGCAGAGGGACATAGTGGAGGAAACTCTTCTTCAGATCTGTCGAATCCCACCTGTGCGCTGCTCAGCGCTTGGGAGACTTCGGATGAGTCATTTAAGCGTTGTGGGGGTTGGAGTCACCGTCTGTGAAATGAATGGTCATGATGTATCAGTGGTTTTCAAAATACTCAGTGAGCATGAGGATGAGAGTAAGTGGGACTTTGGGTCTTCACCTCAGCTTAACCAGAGCTCCCTGACATTTATCTGGTTCATATATCTGGTTAGAAGAAAGAGTTCTGCTACTCAAAGCAAGAAAAAGCTTTTAAAAACCACTGAATTGGTTGATCTCTAGGGTCTGTGATTCTATGAATGCAGCTGAATCTGCTGAGAACAGGCGATGACCTTTCTCTTGCGTGTTGTCCTAACTAGGCCCTCTCTTAGACGTGAGCAGATGATGGCTGCAGCCCCAGCCATCGGTTCAGAACCCAGAGAAGAAACATCAGGACCGAACCGTCTGGGATGTGCATGGATCCTTGGGAAATATGCGTTGCTGGTGCAATAACTCCTACCCTGGCTTTAGCAATCACTCTCCCTTGCCTTCCCCCCCCCACCTAATCTTGTCTTGGGCTGCACAAGTTTGAGGTAGATGAATTAGGGCACAGATAGGCAATTGCACACTTTTTCTTTTGGCTGCCTTAACTGCTGTTTTGGCATTTTCCATACCAGGCAAGAGAAGCCTGCAATTCTAGAATCTGAGGTACTATCTCCAAAGTTACAGCAGATAATATAAATTAATTAATCAACCATTTAATCCCTATTATCCAACAAACATTTTCCGAGTACCTGCTCTGTATGAGGCCCAAGACTAGGTGACAGGCATACAGTGATAAATAAGGCATAGATAGTGCCCTCAAGAAATGTACGGGCTCCTAGGGAGGTGGATCATACATGTCCAATTTATTCCATTGGGATAGGGGGTATATGCAATGCCTTGGGAGCACAGAAAAGGGAACAATTAGCTTTGCCTGGGGAGTTGGAAGAGACTTTATGGTGCCGAGAATATAGTAGCTCCTCAATAAATATTTATTGAATGTGGGGATATTTAAGAAGATGGACTCTGGAGCTAGACTACTTGGAATTGAATCCCAGCTCCATCACTTTATCAGACATGTGACTTTTGGCAAGTTACTTAACCTCTGTGTGTCTCAGTTGTCCCATCTGAAAAATGGGGCTAATAGTACTGACATCACCTCATAGGGTTGTTGTGAGGCTGAAGAGTTAATACAGGTCAGGTCCTTAAAACAGCTTTTGACACATGGTAAGTGCACTATAGGGGCTTGCTGATTACCATGGGCATTGAACAGGGGATTGCAGGGGAGAGAAAGGAGGAAAGATAGTGCATGGGATCCATATTAAAACCACAGAAGTTCCTTTCAGTAACTCACTAAGGGAACATGCTCTTTTTGGAATTAAAAAAAAAAAGTGGCACAGGAGCCACAGTTCCCAACACTTGTCTTCCTTCCCTTGGTCTCATGCTCTCTTCCTTCTGCATCCCTCCCTTTCTTGTACTTTCTGTCCTTCTCCTTCCATTCCTTCTCCTTTTCCCTCAATCAGTCCTCTTTGCCCTCCCTCCATCTTCTCCTCTCTACTCGCTCATCTCCTTCCCTCCTCTCTCGTCAGCCCTCTGAGATCTGCTCTTTTCACCCTCTCTTTCTCCTCCCTCCTTATTCCGTGTATCTGTGTTCTTCCTCCCCCTGCCCACTCCAACTGAGCCAGCCCCATAAATGTTTCTCCAAAGTCTGAATAACCAGACCCTCCTCCTCTGCCACTCTTCCTCCGGCAAGAAGCGTGTTTACAAGATTAAAACAGATCAGAACAAAGAAGTAAATCATTTTTGTTGTTGTTGCTTCTCAGGGAAAAGTACCAGTGGGTGCCCTGTGTTGCCCCTACAGCCAGGGCTTTCTTGATGACATTTGTAGCTTGGGGTGATTGCGGCTTCTGGCCTTCTAACTTTTCACTGTCAAACACACTAGCAGTTTTCAGGGTTTAAATGGCAGTAATCCCGTAGACAGAACCACCCCTGCTGACACCCCGAGGGGGACAAAGCCTAGATCTCCAGAAAGATAAAATTCATGAGTTTCCTACACTCAGAAATTAATGCTCAAGCATGAAGAGTGAGCCCTGGAGCAGAGCAGAAGGCCTCCGAGAAGCCTGGCCTGGGCAGCTCCTGAGAGGGGCCCTTCAGTTTTTCTATTCTGCACATGATTCCTGCACTTTGACTCTGTGTCTGACGCCATTCAAGGTTCTGGGATGCAGCATTGACACAACAGAAAAGGTCCCTTCTCTCTTGGGATAACTTCCAGTGGGAAAGGTAGACCATAAGCAAGTAAAAACATGAACAAGATACTTTTAGCTAGTTATAGGTGCTGTAGAGAAAAGAAAAGAGAATAATTAATAAAAATATCTTGGTGGAGAAGGGTTTGCTTTAAATCGCACAGTCAGGAAAGTCCTCCCTGAGAGGAGCCCTTTGAACTGAATCCTCAATAACAAGAAGGAGCCACATAAAGACCTGGGGAAGGTGAGGGCCAATGCCCCGAGGTGGAAGAGTTTGGAGAAAAAGGCCCTGAAAGATGGAGTGTAGGGACAGACTCGGGAGGGTGATATATGATGAAATTGGGGAAGGAGGCAGCGACCAGGATGTGTAAGGCCTTATAGGCCACATTTACAAGTCCGTTTGTAAGTCACAGAGACTGACTGGATGATTAGATCAGAAAAGGACTTTCTAGAAAGGAGTTTAGGTAGCCCAGAGGATTGCCAGGGACAGATGTGAAAAGTGACAAGAGAAAGGAGGCAGCAGCTGGACACTGGCATTGCTGGTGCTTGTGCTGCCATCCCTGCCAGCACTGGTGGCTGGACACTTCCACTGGACTGTCACCCAGACTAATTCCCTGCAGTCGCTGAAGTTTGATTCAGGTGGTGGGTATATGGGTACATTAGGGTTCTCCAGAGAAACAGAACCAACAGGATGTGGGATGTTTGTGTGTGTATGTGAATGTGTACACACATTATATATACTATATCCTACTGCGTGTGTGTGTGTGTATATACATCACTGTTATGAGGAATTGGCTCAAATGATTATGGAGGCTGAGAAATCTCAAGATCTGCTGTCAGTACGCTGGAGATCCCGGAGAGCCGACAGTGTAAGTTCCAGTCCGAGTCCAAGTCTGAAGGCAGGAGAAGACCACTGTTTCGGTTTGAAGACTGTTAGGCAGAGAAAGAAAATTTTCCCTTACTCAGCCTTTTTTCTATTCAGGCCTTCAATTATTGGATAAGGCCCACCCACATCGGGGAGGCAGTCCATTTTACTCAGTCAATAGGTTCAAATGCCAATCTCATCCAGAAACATCCTTACAGACACACTCAGAATAATGTTTAACCAAATATCTGGGTACCCCATGGCCCAGTCGAGTTGACACATAAAATGAACCATCACAGTGGGCAAGTACAGCCAATTGTCTGAGTGGTCACTTGCCCACTACTTGGGGACAAAAATGCCTGGAAAGTGAGTATCTGAAGTGGTCTTCAGTGGGAAGTAGAGTCCATCACCCAACAAAACCCAAAAGTTAGGGCATTTCCCAAATGTGGAAAGTCGGTTAGGATTCTGGATAACCAAAGAAACGACAGGTGTCCACTCTGTCATGGCAAGAGTTAGCTTTTTATTTCAGTGCAATGGGAAGTCATTGGAGGACTTTAAACAGGAAGTGATTGATGGGATTTATATTTTTGAAAGGTCAGCCTGGCTGCTAGGTGGAGATGGATGGTAAGGAGGCCAGAGGCTACTGCAGGAGCAATGTTGAGAAGTAATGCTGACTTGACCGGTGTGGTTGTGGTGAAGGCGGTAAGAGATAGTTAGATTCAGGATTCAATTTGGAGGTGAAATGAACAGGACTTGATGATGGATTAGATGTAAGGGATTAGGGAATAGGGCTACTCAGGGATGACTCTAATTTTTCAATGAAACAATTTGATAGATGATGCAAGTTACTGGGCGGAGAGTCTGGGGGAAAAAGAGGGAGGATAAAAATCAATAGTTCATTTCTGACATGTTAATTTTGACATGGAAGAGGTGCCTATTTGTCATCCAAGTGATAATACAAAGTAGACATTTGGAGGTTACAGGTATGATTCAAGAAAGAGGTCAAGGTTGCAGATAGAAATTGACAAGACGGGCTTTGGAGCCAGACAGCTTTGCTTTGACTTTTGGTTCTGCTAATTGCTACCTGTGTCAACTTGAGCAAGTTGCATAACACCTTTGATCTCCAGTGTTCTCTTCCTAGCTTCTGGTGGTCGCAGGCAATCTTGGCCATTCTTTGGCCTGCAGCTGCGTCACTCCAGTCTGCTGCTGACATCGGGGCATTCTCTTCTCCCCTTTCTGTATGTCTCCGTGTCTCTGTTCACTTTCCCTCTCCTTTCTTTTATAAAGACACCAGTCACTGGGTGAGGGGCTGCCCTAATCCAGTATGACTTCATATTAACTTGATTATATAGGCAAAGATCCTATTTTCCAAACAAGGTCACATTCGCAGATACAAGGAGTTCGTTATTCAACATATCTTTTTAGGGGACACAATTGCAACGCAGATCAAGAGACAATATTTTAACTGACTGGTACATAATAATTGCTCAATAAATGATTGCTTTTATTTTTTTTCTTCTGTTTGATATGGACTCCATGGGAAGCTGTCGCGATGGGTGGTTCTGAATATATTGGTAGACGGCACCACCATCACCACACATGCTTCTTTAGCACAGGGATTGATTTTGAATCCTTGAGAGTTAGGGAGACAGAACTCTTATAGCACTATTGTCTTTGTATTTAGCTTCATTTGGAACTTTTCGCATTTGTTGGACTTCAGTCAATAAACATTTGTAAAATAAATATTGGTTGAATCGTATTGTTCTTATATTGTTACCTTCTTGTGTTCCATTTTGGAGTTCAGGTACCATATATGTTCTCTACTTTCTAGCACTACCCCCAGTGCCTAAAACAGGGCTTGGCACATAGTAGGTGCTCAATGACTGAACTGATAAAAGATGAGAAAATCTATGCAAGTGTCACAGACATTACATTTTCCCAGACTTAAGGGATATTAAAAAATCACTGTGTGAATCATTGCTAATTCTACTGGCAGGAGTCTGACAGGGTTACTGGGGACACCCTTTTTCATTAAATCTAGCTGTATGGCTGGGATTGGAATCTTCTCGGGAACCACATAGAATGGGCCATGCAGGCTATTCAATCCTTTCTTCATTTATTTGTAACACTTGTAAACTCAGAAGCCACGTTAACTAGTGTCAGTGCAGTGAAGTTGGCCAACAAGCCAATGTAATTAAAAAAAACTTTCTATTTGTAAATGAAGAAAAAAATGTGACTTTAAACTTAGAAAAAAATGTGCAAGAATGAGAATAGAACATAAAAACAACTAATAGCCTTTACTCACATTCACCTGCTGTTAATATTTGTCCCATTTGCCTTCTGTTTACTCTCTTCTCTCTCTGTATATTCAACATAGTCTAACGTATTAATGGTTTTCTTTATGATTATTACTTTGTGTTCTGTTTAAGAAATAGTTTCCTCTTTTACAGCCATGGAGAAATTTTCATATTTTATCTTCTAGAAGATTTACTGTTTTACCTTTCACATTAAAACTATAAACCGTGTGGAGTTGATTTTTGTATGTGATGTAAGAGTCAAGCAGCATTTTTCTCCGTGTGGATATTCAATTGACGTGGCTCCAGGTATTGAAGAGAGCGTGCCTTCCACACTGCTCTACTTTGCCACTTTTATTGCCAATAAAGTATCCATATACGTGTAAGTCTGCGTCTGCCCTCAGTTATGTTCCTTTGATTTATTTGTATATCCTTGTACAAACATCACACTTCATTTATCTTTCTTACCAGGGCTTTATAGTAAGTCTGGATGTCTGGTAATCTAAGTCTTCTAAACTGAAATTCTTCACAATTTTGGGGGGGCTATTTTTGACCCTCTGTATTTTTATATAAAATTTAGAATTTCTTGTCAATTTTTAACAAATTTTTTTTTTTACATGCTGAGATTTTTATTTATTTTTTGCTGAGGAAGATTGGCCCTGGGCTAACATCCGTGCCCATCCTCCTCCACTTTATACATGGGATGCCTGCCACAGCATGGCTTGATAAGCAGTGCATAGGTCCACACCCGGGATCCGACCCGTGAATCCTGGGCCGCCGAAGCGGAGTGCACAAACTCAACCACTCTGCCACCAGGCCAGCCTCCTACTGGGATTTTGAGGGACGTTGCATTAAACCTATAGATCTGTTTGAGGAGATTGATATCTTTACAATATCGATCTTCTGTTTCATGAAAATTTACATATCCTTCAATTTATTTATGATTTCTTTAATTTCTCTTAGTAACATTTGATAATTTTCAGTATGTAGATCTTGAACAGCTTTTATTAGATTTAGTCCTAGGTATTTGATTGTTTTGATGCTATTGTAAATGATATCTGAAAAAAAATTTTATTTGCTAATTGTGGCTGGTATATAAAAATACAAATAATCCTTTAGGTTGATTTTATATTCATCAATCTTACTAAATTAACTTAATATTTATAATAATTTACATGTAGATTTCTTGGGTATGGATACAAATCACGTCATCCGTAAGTATTGACAGTTTTATTTCTTGACTCCAATCCTTTTACCATTTATTTCTTTTTGCTACATTATTGCATTTATTCCATTTTATTGGCTAGGACTTCAAATATAATGTTGAATAGAGGTAATAATAGAGGCATTTTTACTTGCTGCTGATCTCAAGGTACAGTGTTCTGTAGGATTTTTGTAGGGATCTCTCATCAGATTAAGGAAGTGAACATCTATTTCTAGTTTGCTAGAGTTTTTATTGTACGTGAGTGTTAAATTCTGTGAAATGCTTTTTCTGCTTCTATTCAGATGATTTATATTATTTTTTCTTTTGTTCTATTAATGTGGTGAATCACATTTATTGATTTCCAAATGTTAAATCAACTTTGCATTCTTGGAAAGCTTGGTCCTGATATATTATTTTCCCTATATTCAATTTGCTAATAATCTTCTTGGAATTTTGCATCTATGTCTATGAGACAGTCTGGCCTGCATTGTAATGTGCTTGTTAGGATTTACTATCAAAGTTGTGTTGGTCTAATGAAACAAGTTGGGACGCGTTTCCTCTTTTTCTATTCTCAGGAAGTGTTTGTATAAGATTGATGTTGTTTCTTCCTTAAATATCTTAAATATTTGGAAGTATTCACTGATGAAGCCATCTGCATCTGAGTTTTCCTTTCAGGAGGGTTTTTACTACAGATTCAATTACTTCAACAGATATAGGATTGTTTAGATTTTTCTATTTATTCCAGGTTCAGTTTTGGTAAGTTTTGTTTTTCTAGCTATTTGTCTAGTTCATCTAAATTTTTGAATTTATTGGCAAAATATTGATCATAACATCCTTTTATTATATTTTCAATGTCTGTAAGATATAGAGTGACAATCACTTTTTCATTCTTGATATTGGTTATTTGAGCATTGTCTCTTTTTTTCTTAATTAGGTTATCAGGGGCTGCCCGGTGGCACAGTGGGTTAGTCCGCGCTTGGCAGTCCGGGGTTTGCAGGTTCGGATCCCGGGCGCTTGCAGATGCACTGCTCGTCAGCCACGCCATGGCGGCGTCCCATATAAAGTAGAGGAAGACGGGCACGATGTTAGCCCAGGGCCAGTCTTCCTCAGCAAAAAGGAGGAGGATTGGCGATGGATGTTAGCTCAGGGCTGGTCTTCCTCACACACACACAAAAATAAATTAAAAAATTAATTAAAAAAAGAAATTTGAGAATTTTTTAGTCTTTTTAAAGATTCAACCTTTAATCCTTTGTATTGTAGATTGTTTTTCTTTCATTATTCTGCTCTTATTTTTTTTAGTCCCTTCCTTCTATTTTCTTGAGCTTTAATTTGCTCTTCTTTTTCTAATCAAGTTGTTTACTTAATTTCCAAACATTTGGGGATATTTTTGTTGTTGATTACTAGCTTAATCTATACTCTATATGATTTCAATCCTTCAAAACATTTGAAATTGGCTTTGTGGCTCAGTATTTGGACGCTTAATTCCATGTACATTTGAAAAGTGCATGTATTCTCCAGTTGTTGGGAGTAGTGTAAATATATTTATATATGCATACATATGTATGTATATAAATATAAAGTCAGTTTATATCCATTATCCACTTATATATTTATATCTATTTATAAATTAGATCAATTTTATCAGTAGTGTTGTTCAAGTCTTTTGTATCTGTATTAATATTTTTGTTAATATATTTTATCAATAACTAAGAGATGTGTTAAAATCTCCTACTGTGTTGGTGAATTTTTCCGTTTCCTATTTTAGATGGGTCAATTTTGCTTTGTAAATTTTGAAGGTTCTCTTTTGCTTCTGCAGTCGGTGACAGTAGGGTTGGATCACCTTCATCTGACGAGCTGATTTGAAGCTGAGCTTTTGTGAGCACTGGTCTATTCCCATTTATCCTTTGCAGTTAATATTGTGAAATATTTTTAAATCACTTATACGTTAATTCATTTAACAAATATTTCTTGCATGGCTACTATGTACTAGGCACTATAATAGGTGCTGAATCGTCTGTATTCTTCTCAGGGTTATGAACAGAATGCAACTGTCTTTAGGAAGGAATCTCCAGCACCCAGGTGGATAGTTCTTATTTGGTCTCCTCATTTCTCAGGGTTTTTTATCCTATATTCTACTGCCAGGTGAATTTCTCTGAAGGATCTCTTTTTTTTCATCACTTTACATACTCAAAAACTTGCCTTTCTTTCCTAGCACCTGAAGAATAGAAATCTGTCTTTGTCCAGGTGGAAGGATCTATGAGGCACTACCTTATATCTTCCCCAGGGTCTTAACAAAAAGTCTTACCACATATTTGATCTGAATCTACCCTGGGGCCATTTTTAACTCGCAGTGCCGTGGGTTTGATCTTTGCTTCAGAACATTTCTTAATTTTGCAGGACATTTTTCAGGCTGGAAAAATGTTTTGGGGTCTTTATATATCCTCTCAATTCTGCACGAAAATTGAACAGTTCTTTCGTTAGTTAAACTCTCTTCTTATCATATCATAGGCAGCTAGATGAAACAAGTTGACACTTTTAACATTCTGCCTGGAAATTTCCTTAGCCAACTACTCATTAATTAAATACCCTTTCTGTCTTCCCTGTGACTGCGAGTGACAATTTTGCTGAACTTCCTACAACTACATAACATAGGTCACCTTTTCTCTAGGCTCCAATAAAAATGTTCATAGTGTCCATCCAGTCTTTACTGAAAGTATTCTCAAGGCTCTTCTAGTACCTACCTGCCATTTGGTTTCAATGTCACATATTTTAGGCTTTTGTTATGGAAGCATCCTATTCCCTGTAACAATTTCTATTTCTATTGTCTATTGCTGCTTAACAACTCACTACACACATGAGAGGGTTAGAGCAACAACAATTTATTGTTTCTCATGATTCCGTGGCTGACTTGGCAGTTTTTCTGCTTCACATATAGTCAGCTGTGCCTATAGGCAGGGTGGGGGTTGATGGACTGAAATCTCTAGACTTGGTTTGCTCCCGTTTCTGGTACCTTGGTGGGGATGGCAGGAAGATTGGGATTCACTGAGAAGCTGGAATCGCTGGGCCATTCTCTCACTCTCCACGTTGTCCCAGGACCTCTCCCTCTGCACGTGGTCTTTCCAGCAGGGTAGCTGGACTTCTTGCATCTGGCTCAAGTACAAATGGCGCTTTACTTCCCATGGCCCACAGATGCCCTCTGAAGGCTTTATTGGGTCCCAGGTCTTTTGGTCATCAATGAAAAAGGCAACAGGAGAGAAAAACGCAGTCAGCTTCTCTAACCTCTGCTTGGAGATTAATTCTGCAGTGATTGAAGATTACTGGAGACATTATTGGCTCCTCTTTTTTGAGACGTTTTCTAAAAGAATTTCCACTTTCTTCTTTTTTTTAAACAGGTCAGTTTTTTGTTGTTGTTGAGGAAGATTGGCCCTGCGCTAACGTCTATCGCCAATCTTCCTCTTTTTCTTTTTTCTCCCCAAAGCCCCAGTAGATAGTTGTATGTCATAGTTGTACATCTGTCTAGTTGTTCTATGTGGGACACTGCCTCAGCATGGCCTGATGAGCAGTGAGTAGGTCCACGCCCAGGATCCGAACTGGCGAGCCCCGGGCTGCTGAAGCGGAGCGCGTGAACTTAACAACCACTATGCCACCAGGCCGGCCCCTCCACTTTCTAAAAGTGAGTGAATAAAGGATGAGAAGGGAGGGGAAATGGGAATCTGTTGAAATGGATTTGTTTGCAACTCTAAGAAAAGGTTTGGTAAAGTAGAGTGACGATTAACTAAGTAGTGTTTTGGTATTTTCTCTGGATTTAAAAATACCCTGTACTTATATAAGTCTTATTTTTAAACTAATAAAGCACTTCATCTTTAGCTTTTTAACATCCCCAAAAGGATGAAAAAGATGTTTTAATTTTAATTTTATACATCTTGTAGAAGATAAAGAAAAGCGAAATAACTTCCCCAACATTATCCAGGTAATATCACTGCCCATCTACCTATCTAGTCATCAATTAATTTAAAAAAATTTATTCATTCCTTCAACATACATTTATTGATTCCCACTATTTGTCAATGACCAATTTTAACAAACATTTCCTGATTACCCAGGTCCTGGGTATAGCTTAGTAGGAGACCATTCATGAAGCTTATGTTCTAGCAGGTAGAAGTCAGTGTGGCTGAAGGTTTGACCACACAGGCAAGGGAGTCATGGATGTGATTGATGGAGCAGAAGACCACATCGTTGGGGCCTTTCTATGTTACACTTATGTGCTATATGACCTTAGGTAAATCCCTTGACCTTCGTAAATCTCAGTTTTCTTGAAATGGGGATATTTTTAGTATGCTAAATCTCCAACCCTGACCCCTCCTCTGGGCTCTAAGTCATTCAGTGCAATTTGACATATTCAGTTAGATATCCAACAGGCAGATACAACTCGTTTTCAAAACAGGACTGTGGATTCCTGCAGCTCCATCCCCTGAATCTTCCTCCTCCTCCATCTTCTCCTATTTCAGTGACTACCTCCACCATCCACCCAATTGCTCAGGTCAACATCTCAGGGGTTAGCCTACATTTGCCACTTTCCCTCATTTTCCATATGAACTAAGTCTTGTTGGCTCTGATGCCAAAATAGATTCCAAATGCAGCCACTTCTCACTCTCTCCACCGTCATCACTGTAATCTAAGCCTACGTTTTTCTCTTATCTGGATTATTGCAATAGCCTCTTAGCTGTCTACCTGTCTACTCTTGCTCTCCTACAATCCATTATCCACTCAGCAGCCAGAATGTTCTTTTTAAATGTATATTTTCAGGTCATCCCTCTACTTGAACACTCCTATAGTTTCTGACTGCACTTAAAATGAAGTACAAACTCTTGACCATGACATGTCCCCAGATGACCTGGTCCCTGCCTGCCTCTCCAAGACTAGTTTGTCCCGCTCTGCACACTATGCACCAGCCACATTGGCTTTCTGTTTGTTTCTCACACATGGCAAGCTCGCTGCTGATCTCTATTTTATTGGACCCTTCTCATCAATTAGTCTTTAGCTAAAAAGTCGCATTCACAGAGAGGCCTTCTATTCAGTCTAAATCAGGCCCTCTCCAGCCTCCTACTGGATAGTCACCATCCCATCGCCTCTTTGTAGTTTCTCAATAGCAACCACTATTCTCTGAAATTAGCTTATCCATTTACTTATTTCTTGCTTACTTCCAAGTATAAGCTCCATGGGAGCGGGACCTTGTCAATCTAATCCTTCTCACCTAGCAAAGTGTCAGGCACAGAGTGGGACCACAGTACAAGTATTTGTTGGCCAAATGAATGAATATGTGGGTGAAACCACCTCACAGGGGCCTCACTCAGCCCAAGAACCAGGATCAGTTTGCCTACACTGCATGCTCTGGTGTCATGGCTGAGACACATTGAAAGCTGCTAGTTCTTGAATTAAGACCAGCATTTTATTAGTATAGACTCAGTTTCAGTTTTCAAGGCCCAAATCCATTGCCTTTAGTACAATTCAAGGACTGTTCTCAATATTAGAGTTTGTATCAGTAAATCCATCAGAGTTCAGATATTCCATCTTGATATGCACATTCCATAACAGTGGGTAGCTTACACCCATGATCAACTTTCTATGTATATTTCAGTTTAAAAACAAACATAAAAGGCCTCAGGAAAACCATCTCCCATGGAAGCACATAAACTTTCAAATGATGGCTTAAAACCTCTATTGATTGCCTAACGAATGATTTGTAATTACAGATTACACATTTGGTTAATAGGTATTTGTGGGCCCTTTGAAACTTATTTTATTGAGTTAATACATAATTAGGGTCTTTTATGTAGACATATCATAACTGCTCCTTTGGAGCAATTAAAGTTTGCTGAATGGGTCTGGGCTCTGCTGTTTCTTTGATGCATCCTCCCAGCTCCTATTACACTAGTCAGAGTAGCAGGGAGAGGCCCGACCTGGTGTTTAAGGAGGGAGCTCTTTTGCATTCAAAGCAGCAGCCTGAGTGGAGGGAGGGAGGAAGGGAGAGTTGGTCCTCCAGTCCTGGAGGCTGCCCAGCTCCCCCAGTCAGCCTAGGGCATGGTGTAAATGGCTGCTGCTTTCTCACCAGGTGTGCACCACCGACCTGAGTCGTATCAGCCTCAGCACATTCTTCTCTAGGCAGGATGCACTGTTTTCCAGATTTCAGTTCCAAGTATCTGTTCCCAAGCTGGTGCCGAGTCAACACCACCATTTCTTTTTTTATGACATCTACTTTGAGAATTACTTTCAAATACTCATCCCAAAGTTCTACTCATAGTTCAGACTCAAGAAAAATATCCTGGATGAGAGCCTGGGCTCTGGAATCTGACAGTTCTGGGTTTGAATCTTGGCCCTGGCATTTACTAGCTGTGTGATCTTGGGAAAGTTATTTAATCTCTCTGTAAACCAAGAGGAAGAATATTCGTAGTAGCCAACTTTTAATGGACACTTGCTAAGTGCTAAGCACCACACTATTTACACACATTTTTTTCTCTTAATATGCACAAGAAACATTGATTTATTAAAAAATTATTGTCTCCATTTTAAAGATGATGGAAATGCATTGGGAGTTAAATAACTTGCCTAAGGCTGCAAGCCTTATAAGTGACAGAGACAGAGGTCTGGCTCATGTGCTCAACCATTATGCTTTCTGGTCCTCTGAGAGCATCCATCTCACAGGGTTGTTTTGTGAATTTGATAAGATAGTGTTCATAAAGCACTTAACACAGAGCTAAGTAAATGTTCAGTAAATGCACATTATTGTCATTGGTATTCTTCTTATTTCCTTGTGAAGCTTTCCTTGACTCCTACCTGGCCAACTCAGTGATCCCTTCCTTTGGGCTCCTAGCACATTTGTACCTATTCTTCTCTCTCACTGTAATTATTTAATTACTCATCTGTCTGCTCTACTGGATAGTGTGCTCCTCAAGGCAGAAATTTTGCCTCATTCATTAGCAAGCACAGTGTAAGGCCCAGTGTAGGACCTCAAGGGAAATATTTTGAATAAACAGCAGTGAGAAGGTGGACTTTATCATTCATGGACAATAGCATGTGTGAAGACCCAGAGTCCCAAGAAAGAGCCCAGCCCATTCAGGACTTGCTGATAGAGTAGCATGGCTGGAGAAGAGAGGTGGGCTGAGGTAGGCAGTGAGAGGAGGGAAGAATTATAAGAAATGATGCTGGAGGGCCTCATAGGCTATGTTGTGGTGTGGACTTTACCTCAAGAGCGATGGGGAACAATGGAAGTGCTTTAAGCAGGAGTCACATGATTGGATTTGTTTCAGAAAGGTGGCTCTGGGTGAAGTGTGGAGGATGGCCTGGGGGTGGTGTGGAGCAGAGGCCAGAGTGGAGGCAGGGAGTCCACTAAAGAGTCTGCTGCAGCAGCGTAGGCAGAAGACGATGGGGGCTTGCGTCAAGGTTGGTCATGGAGTGTGGTTTCCTGGTGGTGGATTCCCAGTGTCCAGCAGACCCTGGGGCTCTTCTGCAAGCTTGGAAAAATACCTTCCACCCCTTCAATACCAGATAAGAACCCCAAATAGCTATTGTTTTTGGAATACTCCTTGTAATGTGGATTATTTTCTCATCTGTTTCAGAGGCTGACCCATGGGAAATGGAGAGCTATGGATCTAGTCTGCTCCGAGCACCCTGTTCACCTCAAAGCACTGGAGGGGATCAGAGAACTTCCAGGAAGTTCCAGGGATGCTGATACCCAGGTCACCAGTCCACCCACTGGTGAGAAGAGGAAAGCCAAAGGAAAACGGACATCCTAGTCCTTATCTCCACCGGTGACGTCTACCAACTCTGACCGTTCTCCCAGCAGATGACCTCTAATCATTCTGACCTTTCCGCTAATATAGTTACTGATACTGCTGCTTTTTAAAATCCAGATCAACAAGAAGGAAGAGGGCTTTAACCAAAAACCCTGGGAAAAGTTTTAGGATGCATCAGACACAGCCCTTCCTTCCAAACATCTATCAGCAGTTAAGATAATGTCTACTTTGAGTATAGATGAGAGCCCCATGTGTTAGGTGCCTGCAGAGCTTTTCCATTTTTTTGTCCCTTAAAATAATCACAAGCCACTCTGATCCTGCAAAGGCATGTGCTCTGTTGATACTCATCCCCTTGTGGGTTTCCCTTTGGCTTTGTGCTTTGGAGGAGAAGTCAGTTAGGAAAGAGGACGAAAGGCAACAGGAGGTGGCTGAGTTTATGAAGCCTAAATAAGCAACACGAGCATGTAGGCTCAGTCGAGGGACCAGTGTACTCCTCAGGGGATGAGCCGGTCGTATTTCACTCCTTTCTGAGCCTCTGACTGCCCTGGAGCCCAGTTATAAGCCTTGTAAAAACTGCATATATGCTGTCCAAAGTCTGCTCCTTCTGCAAGTTTAGCCTCATAGACTGGAGGAAATGCCCTTTGCTTCAGAAGGGTGATGCTGAATCTCAAATTTGAAATTTTATAATACAAGGCTTAATGGTTTATGAAGCATTTTATATACATTATTCTATATGGGCTCCATATAGATTCCGTGACATGATTATTGTGAGTTCCATTTAACAGATGAAAAAACTGAGACTTATAGAAGAAGTTGAATATATTTCCAAAGGCCACATAGCAATTAGGTGGTTGATAAGGAATCAAACTTAGAGTCACGCAACTTATCAAATATTTCGTTGGTACCTCGCATGGTCAGGCAATGTCTCAGGTGCCGGGAATACAATGATGATCAAAGAGATAAGGAATTTTCCCTCATGGAGTTTACAATCCAGGTGGAGAGATACCTATTGGACAAAGAAGTACTCAAAAAAATGGAAAATGACAAATATAGATAAGAACTATGAAGGAAAAACACAGGGTGTTAGGAGAAAATGTAGCAAGGACTTAGTTTAGATGTGGTGTGTCTTTGTGTGTGGGGAGGGTGCATGTGTCTATCACTGAAGACCGATGATCACATTTGAGACCTGAGAAATAGGGGGAGGGAAGTGGGAGAAGAGTAGGGGTAAGAGGTTTCAGCAGGTGACAGCACTTATAAAGACCCTCAGGCAGGGAGAGCTTGATGTGAATGAAGATCTGAAAAAGGCCGAGTGAGTCAGACTGGAATGGCGTGGGTCAGGAAGAGAGTGGCCTAAGATGAGATTAGAATATTGGTAGGCTTGGCTGGATCATGTAGAGCATTTAGCTGTATGTTTTATTCTAAATGTGATGAGAAACCACTGGAAGATTTTAAGCAGGGAAGTTGACTTGGTTTTACATATCAAGATGATCATTCTAAATGCTCAATCAACATTAGACTGTAGAGGGTAAGAGTAGAAGCAGGGAGACCAATTAGGGGAGGATATTGCAACAATCCAGGGGAAAGATGATGGCCCTATATTTTCAAATCCTAGAGTTTTTGGCTGCGGCATGTGCTATAGTTGTAATTCTAGAAAACCGTTTGACAGTTGAGAAGAGTTGTCATTTGCTTTATTTTTAAAATCACCCTTGAGTTTACTTACTAGGTGTCGAGGGACAGTGGAGCCCTTGGCATGTTCAGGAATTGGCAAAGATTCCAGCCACAGTTCCAGGATTAAGAAGACCATCACTTCATAATCCAAGAGGCTGCATAAAACGCGATCCAGGTGAGATTTGGGAAGGAAACTGACCACCAGAACTTTTACTAACTGGTCCTCACCCAGTAAGGAATGCTCTATCACTTTTATTAGCTATGTGACAATGGGCAAGTTACTTAACCTCCCTGAACCTAATTTACATCATATGTGAAGGGAGGAAAAAAGTGTTACTTTTCTCAAAGAATCACACTAGAATGACATTAGATTCATATGAAGATTAAATGAGATAATACATGTAAAGCACTTAATACAATGCCTAACAGAATAAGCATTTTGCTTTCAATAAATAATAGCTATCATAGTTATTAATAATGTTACTTTTACAGTATAAATGGAATAAAATTAGATACCAACATCACTTCCATAGAATAATTAATTTCTGTCCCCAGGCAAAGTATTAACATATGTAGCTTAACTTATGAAATGTTGCATTTCCCATCACCCCCAAACTATTTTAAAATGCTTTGAAATTCTCGGATGAAAGAAATTATAAAAACATAAAATATTATTATTCCAAAGAGAAAGTTTATCCTACAGAGCTAGACTTTCCCTAATGACTATAAGCCGTCTTTAGAGTAGCCTGTTTTATTATCAAACTGAACAGTTGACAGTATTGAACACAATTACAGATTCTGCTTTAAAAGTGAAACACTAATTGGATTTCTAAATGTCATTTGAACTACAGAGACAGACATTTCTTCTTCTAGCTGTGAAACCTCCCGACTTGCAGCACAGCACAGTTTTACATCTTTGATATTCTCCTAATGGCTTCAGGTAAGCCTGGAACTGAAGCATCGGCTTCTCAGTGGAGGAAGAATGTATTACATATCACATGCATAGAGACTGCCATTTATCTCTTTCCAGTTCCGCTGAAATGACTGCCCTTTGAAAAATCTGTCTGATGAGAGAGTCCTGTAGGGGGAATTCCTGCGATTGTCACTCTTTCTAAACCTCAGTGGTCTGAGCTTAATCCAAAGATAACACAGAAGTTCCTATACTTCAACTCCGGTGTGTAACCTGTATGCCTCCCTGACTCATGTGACTCAGTTTCTAGAGAGACTTACATTGAAATATTTATAGATCAAACAGCCAAAAGTAATCAAGAAGGAATCTAGCCTCTAAGATGCATCTCTTTTAAAAAAGTTAAGAGGATCCACCTTATAACCCAGCAACACTTTTCACATATCCTTTTTCTCTCCTCAACTCTCTTGCACCCCATACTACTCTGCAGTCCCCATTCACTGACAACCCCCCCAACACACAAAACACTTCTTCATCTCCTTTAGCTTTTTGTCTCTCACTCAGTATTTAAATCAACTTGGTTTCTCTCTCTGCCTTCTTTTCCATAACCTCCAACATGTGATCTTTTCTTTCTTTGCCCATTATTCAGTTCTGTATTATGGATGTCAAGGGATTCAAGTGACGGAGGCTAAGTCTCCACAGGAAACAAAAATGTTCATCCTAATAAGGGCTTGATAGTTAGTCCTATGAGCTGCTGAATAGTGTCCTGGAACATAGGATACTGTGGGAGTGGGGCTTGGGTCATTAGGTTCCTTGTTGATTGTATTCAGTCCCAGTTTGCACGCAGTCCCCTTGTCCTCCGTCGGGAGGAATTGGAATGGGACAGGGAAGAAAAAGAGGAAGGGAAATGTGAATGAAGCTGTCTGTATTGACCCTGATGGAAGCTTAGAAATATGGAAAATAGTATTTGCCATCAGCTGAGGTGCTAAAGAAGGAAAAAACGGAGGGGAGAGAAAGGAGTCGGAGAGAAAAGGGATGATAGAGAAGATTATAAAAGGTCCTAGTGGATGGGGCAAGAATCAAAGAAGAGAAGGAATAAGGTGCAGAGGGAGATGAGTGACCCTTCCAGAAAGTCCACAATAAACAACTCGATTGCTTCTGGCAGTCGTCACTGGATTCATCGTCTGGGGAACTGAAAGGATTACGGTGGCATTGGTGATATGTCAGGAGCAGGTTTCTGACGCAAGATTTAGGATGGTGATCAAAATGTTTCTTGGCTGTGAGTAGTTGAATTAGCCTTCTAGGAATCTGGTCCCAGATAATGAGCAGGTATGGCACGCTTCTCTGTTATCCACACCCATTTTATTATACTTCAGAGACATGCCAAGGTCTCTGCCCCAGCTCCTGAGACACCAAGCTCAGAATGTCTGCTTCCATGGCTGAGCTAATAGAGATTAAGCTGAGGTTTACTCAGACCTTGCCTCTCATTCCAAAGTAGGTCAAGACTCCATGACTGACGTTTTGAATGGACTGCCTGCCTTTTTTTTTAACGGTTGGAAGAAACCTTAGTGATCTGACAGAAAAAATTCCTCCTTTTACAAATGAAAAGATGAGGGGCAGAGTGACAACTTAACAAAAAATCCACGACTCTGGTTGGGTCCATACTTTCCCGTCTCCGGAAGAGGTAGACACGAACTCTGTGGTGCCTCAAGTTTGATTAACAGAACAGGGCTAATGAGGAATAACGGAGTGGGGAGCACTTCATTTTCATTAGCCTTATCAATCCTCAGAACAATAAGTGACAGGGACAAGTGGGGCAGACCCATTTCACAGATGAGGAAGCTGAGCTCAGACTGTTTAAAATGCGCAGATAATAAGGAGAGAGACCTCCCGCTCCAGACGACATGCTTGTGCCACCCGAACAGGCTGCCTCCTTCTTACTTGTGTGAATGGTTTTCTTTACCTTAGTTCTAACCTCTGTGGTGCTGCTAAAGTTGGACAGTTCAAAGTGGAGCCATTTTGACTCATTGACACTTAGTTTAATATTGACAACAAAGAGGACTTCATAGTGTCCACCATGATAGAATCACTCAAAAGGCAAATTGCACGGTGGAGAGACCATTCAAGAGTCAGGGAGGGGGTGTGGGTGGAAAGGTGAGAAGGAAAAGAATCTTTCTTCTACTAGGTCTTCCCTCCTGCCTCATACTTTTGGTTGCTTCTTCCCCCAGGGTGGTCCTTTGGTGCTCACTTTAGTGGGAGCATCGGGGGGAAGATGATGCAGTATAGTGGTACCCACACATTGCCATGCTGCTGGCTGATGGATAGCCAAAAAGACCCCTCTTTAGCATGTACTGCCTAAATACCCCAGACACCATGGGCTCCAGGAAACCTCAAGTCTGGTCTGGTCTATGCCTCCTCTGATAACATTTTCTGCACATGTGATAGGGTAAAAGCCTTAATAATATATAAATATTCCCAGTATCTCTCTCAGTGCCACCTCCACCGATTAGGAGGATGCTGTCTTTGGTGGCTCGGTTCTTTCCCTCTCCTGTTGACCACCTCAGGGGACCAGCTGAGGTTCTTACTTTATCATAGATTGTTCCAAAGTTCCACAGACTACCCACAACAGCACTGAAGTATTTTACTTCCCCAACTCCCTGATTGGCTTGCTTCTCCCAAACTCCCTATTCTCTCTCTGCTCCAAGTTATCCTTTTTCCCTTTTTTAAATCATTAGGTCAAAATAAACTTTCTTCGACTGGACAAGCACAAATGAGGAAAACTATAAACTTTTTCTTCCACCCACAGGCAAGCACAGCTTCAAGACAGTTCAGCGCTGGTACTGGGAAGCGCCTCGGAGAATGGAACCTCATCCAATAAAACTGGGCTGTTGTTTGGATCACACGCTGTGAACTGATTTATTGTTTGAAGTGATGAAAAAAGGTGTTCGGAGACTTGGAGGAGAGTTTCGCTCTGTGGAGATGCCCCCGCAGTCAGGGAACAGTGTTCTGAGCGATTAGGAGCTAGGAAATGTGGGGTTATTTTAGTAGCTGTCAGCGGGAATTGGCTCAAGTCTGTATGTTAAATAAATACAAACTGCCTATTTAATTATTTAACAACGAGAACAAACGTCCCACTGTTGGCAAGTGGAAAACAGTCAACACTCAAACTATGTAAGATCCCGTCTTGTTCCCATGATGTGATCTGACCCTGCTTGCACCCACAGCCTTTCCTTCAACCCTCCAGGGCATCTTATCGCTGTTTTATTGGAGTTGGAACGCAGCTGGAATTGGAGTACAAATCTCCTTAAGCAAGGAAATGGAGAAACAAGAGCAAGTTAACCTCCAAATGGGATCCAAGGCAACCACTCTGTTGAAACTTCACTTGGGTTCCACTGGCTCTTTTTTTGTTTTTCTGCCTCTGCCAAATTGTTGATGTCCTTGCCTCCTGAAAACTGCTGAATTTGAGCAACCGGAGGCAGGAAGTCTCTCCCTTCCTTAGGAATGACCACAGCAAGAACTCAAATTCCTTTTTTTTTTTTTTAGAAAATAGCTGTAATGCTGTATTGATTTTACTATTTGCTTAAAAAGACCCTCAAGGCTAATTTGTATAACCATATGGAAGCAGGCTGAGTTTACTAGAATTTATAGGACCTGAAGGGTTGAACACTAGAAAATGATTTGATTCTATATTTATCGTGTGTGGGTAAATATAAACAAAAGCTTGCTTTTGTGAGGTAGAAAAAGTGTTGCCATGTCATATATACATTTTTAGATTTTGGAACCTCAAAGACAACCAATAAGAATTTAACATGGGTATTTATAGTCAAGATTAATAGAATAGCTGATACTAATCCATAAAAGTGAAAAAGAAAGGAAAAATGGTAGAGTAGGAAAGGAAAAAAAGAAAAGAGAAGAGAAAGAGGGTAGAGGAGAGAGGGGAGCAGTAAAGGCAGAAAAGAAAGGAAGGGAAGGAGAGAAGAGAGAAAAGAAACATGAAGGCTAGGAGAGCACTGAGAGGCAGAACTAAGCCTGTGCTTTTTGCTATTATCTTCTGCGAACTCAAAGGGCAGGAAAACAAATGGGAGAGCTCACTGCACTCAGATTTCCAATTCTATAGTATGTTACAGTCTTAGCATTTATTAAGCGGATTGGTTTTTAACCTCGGCTCCCATGAAGTCCTTATTTTTGGATTTGGACTGAGAATTATGACTTAACTTTGTGAAACTGGTACTTTTTGGGGAACCTCCTGCCTCATCCGTACCTGATGAAACCCCCAACACCAGTGGTTTTTACTTCCAGATACTCAGCTGACACAGCGTGCAGACTGCACTTAGCACCTGCTCCTCTTGATTTCTCAGCTCAAAGGCCCTTCCTCAGGCCAGGCCAGACCCCTCTTCTTATACATTCTCATGACCCCTCTACTTTCTCTCAGTAGCATTTACTCCAGACTCTAATTGGATAGTTACATTGTGACTATTTATTTAACGTTTTCTTCCCAACCACAGTGTAAGTGCCATGAGAGCGGGCACCACATCTGGATCCCTTACCCTTGTTGATATAGCACCTACGTAGTGCCTAGTACCTAATAATTGCTCAATAAATATTCCTTGAATGAATGATTATAGTACCATATATACAGACATATATTCATATATGTAGATAGTATTATAATATAGGATGTATAAATATATGTAATATCATGTATATATTCATAGAGTGTACATATAATATAGTGTGCATACACACACACATATCCAGTGTTCACTTAATTCTCTGAGCCTCATTTACTCATTTGTGAAGTGAAAGTTAATGTGAGGCTCTTTGCAAACCCAAAGTGCTAGACCAATAGAAGGAGTCAGGATAACCTTTCGTTTTAGGCCCTATGATAGAGACCCCAGCAAATGCCTTATGTGCTTATAGAATACATTTAAACATCTCCCAGTCAAGCTCTCTCTCTGCTCAAGCCCATCCATCATTCAAATAGCTCTAAATTTGGGGTCATTTCCAAATATAGTGCACTTCCTGTGCAATTCCTTCCCTGAAAGACGGCCGTGTCCAAGCAGAAGTGGGGCCAATGCTTCTTATTAGCCCAGGTGCATTTCTGTCTCCCTCTTGGCTGCAGTGTGTGAGCTGATTAGGGGTCCACGTGACTGTGTTCATGTCCAAGCTCAGGAGAATGAATTTTTCAAGCATGATTTGCAAGTCACGCTATCACAGGCCTCCTGAGTCCAGCTGTGTTGCCGCCGCCGCTGCCCCTGCATCTGTTTATCTCGCGCTTGGATCAGAAGCACGAGCACGTTTGCCTGAACTGATTTGGTCTCGGCCCAGCTGTTGTTCCCCATTGTCATCAGGATGCTTACAGACCTGCTGCTTTTGCTGTTCTTGTTTCAGTACCACACTCGGGTCCGAAGAGCATTTTGCCACATGACCCTGGCCCAAGTAGGCAACTTGGCTAGCTTGTCTCTGTTACTGAAACTTCTCTAAGGCATTTATTTCAAACCTTCCACCTGCATACCTTTACAGTGGTAACAAGAAGAGGGACGAGGGCTATAGATTTTGTTAAAGATAGGCCACGAGTGTCATTTTTGGCCTGGTAATCTTATCACATGATTAGTTTCTAACTGTTTGGACAAAAGAGCAATTTCAACCTGAGGCAAAGGCAGATTAGAGGAAGAAATTCATTCTTCCTCCTCTCATTTGGGTTAATTGGGTAAATACGTCTTACTTTCCCAGAAAGTTGTTTGCACTGTCCCCAAAGTGCACTGATACCTGTCACTCACCAACAGGTGCTGCGTTGGCAGGACCTGTGCTGGAAGGACAGGAGGCGGTGAGCGTGACGGTGTGGAAAGGAGTCTGGTGGGCCAGATGGAGGTGCTAGGGCTGGCGGGCCCCAAACTATGAGAACGTGCGTGAGTCACTCGCTCTGTGGGATTCAATTTCCTCCCATTAATAACAGGCACCATTTATTATTGTATTAAAATCTGTAATTCAAAATCTGTTTCAGAAGTACAGATTTCCGACTCACCTCAAAGATCCTGTTTCAGTGTGTCTGAAGTGAGAGCTGAATCTATTTTGAGTTACCCCAGCACATGGCCGGTATTTCCCAGTGTCTCCCTACAACCACTAGGAGCCATCTGATTCAGGGTATTTTACATTTTTAATGAAATGCTCTTTCTTGATTAAAAAAAAAAAAAACAAAACATGGTTCTGATTTCCCAGTAGCTCAAAGCATTAGAAGGTGCATGTCACGCACCTATGATGGGCTGAGACTACAGAGCTGCACTGTCCAATACAGTGGCCGGGACCACAGTGCTAGTGAGCACTGGAAATGTGGCCAGTTGAAATTGGGATGTGTGTAAGTATAAGATATACATCAGAGTTCAATGATTTAGTATGAAAATGAGAATGTAAAATATTCAATTAATAGTTTTTGCATGGATTACATGTTGAAATGATAGTATTTTGGATACAGTGGGTTAAAGAAAATACATTATTAGGTTAATTTCACCTGTTTCTTTTTACTTTTTAAAAAATGTGGCTACTAGAAGATTGAAAATTCCATATGTGGCTTGCATTATATTTCTATTGGACAGCTTTGCTGTCAAGCACAAGGCAATTTTTTGAGAGAACAACATGCCCATGGGGATCGACCCCAACATGGACTATATCATCGTAGCCTTATAAAGTGATCCAGGGTAACTCTGCTGGTCCTGACCAAACCCCAGCTCCCAGTTTCCATTTCAACTGGTGGAATTTACAAGTGAAGGCTTGAGAAGAGATTGAACAGACAGTGGGAACGCACCGTTTCCTAAATCAATGGGTCACCTCTTAATGCACATCTCCTGCCTGACTCCAGCTCTATTTAAAAGTAAAGAAGCTTCACCTGTACCCGTTATAGACTCGGACTTTCCCACTCTCCCAGCACAGTCTTCTCATTCTCCACTTCACCCCTTGGTAGCCCAACATCAGGCTGTCCCCTTAATGCTATGACAACTATTAAATTAGAAAAAAATTATAATATAAAATTAGAAAAAAAAAGAATATCTGTTACAGGGAAAGCCGTGGTGAAATTGGGACTCTTCCCTATTGTTGGCAGTAGCAGAAATTTTAACCCTTTTGGAAACCAATATGACATCATGTTTCAAGAGCCATAAAAAATGATCTTACTCTTTGATTCAGTAAAACTACTTTTGGGAATTTGTCTAAACGAAACATTCAACAGAAGCAAGAAAATGCATCAAGATATTCCATGCAGCATTACCTGTACTACAAAATTAGAAGCCGTTTAAACACCTAATCATTGAGGAACAGTTACAAAAATTACACGGCAACAATTCAATACAATATTATGCATTCATTCAAATTTATAATTATGAAGACTATATAGCAACACAGAAAAATGTTTACAAGATAATGTTAGATTTTATAAAGTAGAACACAAATTATATGTAGATTATGATTGCACGACAACAATTATGCATGCATATGGAAGATTTAGAAGAAATGCACAAAAATGAAATCTCTGTGTTAGGGTTATTAAAAAATAAATCAGAGTGTTTTAACCAGGAGACCACACTTCTGATGGGATCCAGAGATGGGCTCCTACTGTGTTCATAAATCAAGTGAAAATAGGTAATATTTTGCATGGCTGTGCATGAAATGCACTTTTTTCGAGAAGTGGAAGCATAGCTTTCATCAGATTCTCAGAGGAGTTTAATTATCAATGTTAATTAAATAGTGGGCTTCCTTCCTGAGTTAAGAACCAATGCTTAATGATTGTGCTATTATTTTATTGTTTTAATAATGAAAAGGAAGCGAGGTGAATTCACAAGTGCGCTTGAGGGAGACTGAGAGCCCTTAGGTGAGGACAAGTCTACCCCTGGTAGAACTTGTGAGGGAGAAATAGGGACCCTTCAGGAGCCCCACATCTTCCTCTTTATAGCTCTGATCCCATCCTCACCTGGTCCCTCCCATCTCAAGGGCCCAATGCTTCTCCCTTTTACCATCCTTCCCCTTCTCCTCCTCTTTCCCTACTCCTGTCGAATGTTCCAATCAGGCCAACTCGCCCAACTTCAGCTCTCTCTAGTCCTCTTATCTAAGAAACACATCATGCTAAATGCCCTGCAGTGATAATGGGGTAGTCTACCAGGGAATCTTCGCCTTTCAACAGGTGCTTTGAATGAACAACACCTTAACCCAACGGAGGGCTGGCACAGGTAGGTATCAAACACTAGGACAGGGCCGGAGACGGAGCTGTGTGGCGGCACCAACTGCTCTACACCCCTCAGACAGCAGCAGGGCCACCTACTTCGCCCCACACACGTGGCCGTTTGAAGGATTCATGGCATTTGAGGAGCATCATTCGATGAGTCCTAGCGTTGTTTTCTCTCCTCTCGGCCAATAAAAGAAGCGTCCAGTCAGGGTCGTTTTAAAGACCCCTTAAAACAAAAATCTGGCAAAGATCTTAGCTTTCAGGCAAGATTCTTGTACATCTACCTTGACAGTGTCTGGACTCGGTCACTCTCCAGCCCGCTTTTCCTCTCTTAGCCCAACGCATCACTGCTGGGTGTTTGCGATCATTGATGGCATTTGGGGTTGGGAAGATTTTCTTTTTCTGAAACTCTCGCTCTCCACACCCTACACAGTCTCCCAGGATTCCTCGAGCTCTAGTCTTGGCCTAACTCATCCGAGTGGGACTTGAATGTTTTCTGTTTAGCCCATCTGCCTGTAAGAGGGTAGATGTTCTGGAATGGACACCTTTAAATGAACTGAATAAAAAGAGAAAGAAATGAACATTTTTCAGAAAGTGGCCCAGCAGCTCCCCCCTGAAGAATTGCCAGCTGCGTTCCGTGCTCACATGTTAATGGCCTCACTTCCCGGCGCTTCTTTTTCCCCTGACATTTTGGTGAAAGCTTTCTTTTCTATTCCAGTGTAACATTTACTCCTTCGACTTTTCTGTCAGACTTCTTTTTTTCCCCCCAAATCTTTAAGCTAACCAGTTATAGCAACCATTATTTTTTGTTGTTGTTCATGTGTATAAGCCCCTTTCTTTCTCATCACAGATTCACCAGAGGCCTAACTTTCAGGGAGAGGAGTCCCCCCAAAGCCTCCCAGTCAGTTTTCTCTTGCCTGTCCCCAAGCAGCTCTCAGGAACAGCAAGAGGTTGTTGTACTTTTCTTCTGGACTCACTTCCACACATCACTGTGTTAAAACTTAAAGTGTTCTTCTTCATGTCTGACTTAAGTGACTGCAGACTACCTGACAGTCTTCCATCTGATGGCTGTGGGGACTTGGGGAGCTTGTCACCATCACCTTGAGGAGGACCCTTGATTGTGTGAGAAGCAGTAGATCTTACTTGTCAAGAGGATAGACTGTAGTATCGGAGAGACTGGGGGCCTGATCAAACCCTGGCCACTTCCCAGCTGTATGGCCCTTGACGAAGAAACCAAACCTCAGTTACCCTACCTGAAAAAAAAATAACACGATAATGGTGCTCATTTCATAAATACATACATTGCACATTGTGGCAGAGATCAATTGTTACCAAATATCTCTTCTCCCTTTTGTCCTCGATAATAGAAACTTGATTTGTAGCTGAGTTCTTGGCTGTCTGGAATAAAGATATTTCCCAGTCTCCCTGGCAGCTAAGTGTGGCCATGGGGCTAAGTTTTGGTCAAAGAAATGCAAGTGAAGGAGGTGTGTGTAATTTCCTGGAAGTGTCTTTAAAATGAAAGTGTGCACTTCTTTATCTTTTTATACTTTGCCTGGATGGAATTGGAATACAATGGTGGGAGCTCCTGCAGCCATTTTGGACAATGAGGAGACTTGGACATGACAGTTTAACAAAATAGAGAGAGTTCAATCCCTAACATAATGGAGTACCATAACTGCCTTGGACTCTTTGCCTCCAGATGTTGGCAGGGGAGAGAGAAATATATTTTATCTTATTTAAGTATTGTATTCTTTTTCTGTTGTTTGCAGCCAAATCTAATCCTAAAGAGGACCTGCACACAATAAGCACTTAGTACTTCATAACTGTCACTTCAGCCATCACTTGTGCATTTAGGAGAACCTCTCCACCACACAATATAGCAGAACTGGCAGGTGCACCTTCTATTGTTCTAATGTTCATTGAATATTAACTATGCCCAGGCAAAGTTACAGGTGCCTTACATGGACTATCTCATTTAAACTTTACAACAACCCCATGAGTGCTATTTTTAACCTTCATTTTACAGATGAGTGTATTAATTTGCTGGGACTGACATAACAAAATACAACAGACTGGGAGGTTTAAACAACAGAAGTGAATTTTCTCACAGTTCTGGAGGTTGGAAGTCCGAGATCAAGGTGTCGACAGGTTTGGTTTCTCCCGAGGCCTCTCTCCTTGGCTGGCAGATGGCCACCCCCTCGCTGCCTCTTCACATGGTCTTTCCTCTGTGCCTGCACACCCCTGCTGTCTCTTTTTATGTCCAAATTTCCTCTTCTTATAAGGACATCAGTCAGATTGTATTAGGGCCCATTCTAACGGCCTCATTTTAACTGAATCATCTCTTTAAAGGCCTATCTCCAAATAAAGTCACATTCTAGGGCACTGGGGTTAGAGCGTCAACATATGAATTTTGGGGGAACACAATTCAGCCCATAACAGTGAGGAAACTGAGTTAAAGAGAAGCTAAGTAACTTTCCCCAAACCACACAGTTAGGAAGTGGGAGAGATGGGCTTCACACCCAGGAAGTCTGCTTCCCCAGTCAATGCAGTCAAACTCGGCAGTGTGCTGCTTTCCATTCCACGCAACCATATCTTTAGTTTGACAATAAGCCCCCAGTTTCCAGAACTCTGCACATTTACTGGTCTAAGTTATTAAATCTATAAGCACAGATCTGAGCTTTGGGGGGGGGGTAGCTTTATTTAATTATCCTTCTCTTTGTCCTGACCCCTAGTTATTACCCGCTAGTTGTACTGGAGTCCTTTGCCCCATGTTGCCACAAAGGGCCCTGTTTGCGTTGTTCTTCCAGCTCCCAGGGAAATGCTCCCACTCGAACCTTCCACCCTCCCCACTAGCCAGCTCCCTTTTAATACAACGTTATAGGAAAGGCCTAACCACTTCTGCAGACACCAAACAGAAGCTATAGGGTTCTTCCACACTGCCCACATGCATTCCATATGGGGTGACCCTGGAGGCCCACAACATTCCCAAACCCCAAGTCTCAAATCTTGCCTTCAACACAAGAGTCATCAGTGGGAGGCAGAGCATGTCCCCAGCCCGCTGGGCCGGGGTGCTGCCCTACGCCATTGGTCCCTTCCCCCCATCTTTTTGGACCCCTCAAGGTGCTTGGCTTCTATCATCCCACTGCCCGTGCCCATTATGATCATGGCCCTGGCACCTCCTTGAGCACAAGCCTCCCAGGAACATTTGTCACCTTCATTGTCACAGTTTTCTCCTCTGCTACATCCTGCTGATCCTAGAAATGGAGAGCATAGCTATTGACTTGGGTGCTTAAAAGCCAAAGACAGTTCTGTTTCCAGCTCAATCACAAATACAGGGTTAAATAAAAATACTTAGCTGATACAAAGTACTCTCTATATATTAACTCATTTAATCTTCACAGCAACCCTAAGTTGTCTCTCCCCTTCTACAGGCAGGGAAACTGTAGCACAGAGAGGTTAAGGAACTTGCCCAAGGTCACACAGCAGGTACAAGGCAGAGCAAGGACTTGAACCAATGTAGTCTGTCTATAGAACTCATGCTCTTAACTATTATGCAGATGGTCTCCATGTACCACAATGTAATCTCTCTTTCTCCCCAGGGAGCACGCAGATGTAGACACATACACAAATACACACATCCCAAAGATTGGCCTTGGACGAGTCCAACTGGAATTCATGCACCTAATTTGTCAAAGTTTGACAGATACAAGGTTGAGTTGCTCCTGAACCATTACTTTCTATCCCCAAGGTCTCGGAACCATTCCAGGCACTTTCACACGTATTATCTCGTCTATCCTGGCAACAACATTCTGAAGTAGACACCATTATCTTCATTTTACAATTAAGGAGACTGATGCTCGGAGGGGTTAAGCAACTAGCCTGGGTCCCACAACTAAAAGGGATGGAGTGAAGATTTGGACACAACACTTCCTCTACAAGGACTTGTACGCAGGTGGAGGAGCAGGTGGCCTCAGGGCTCTTCTCACTACACAGTGTCGCCTTCCTACTCTGAATGCCATGGGGATTCTGAACAGGGCTCTGGAGGGGAACAACAGGAAGGTCAAGGGTTAGCTTAAAGAGAATATGGCTTTTATATGAAAGTCCACAGTATTGTATTAATACAAACATCTCCAGCAATATCTGAATTCCAAAATCAACTCAAGCTAATCTTTCAAGTCCCACCCACCACTTCCCTCTCGCCAAAACGCATCTGATGAAGAAACTCTACTTGAAACATCTCAAAACTATTTGTGCCCGAACTCAAATCCATAAAATCTGCATTTACTAAAACCCTTTCTCTGAAAATGTATTAATAATGTATGGCCGGAACTTGCAGACAATGTGATCATTGTTACAGGGCTTTGTAGCCAAAAAATTCCATTTTACGGAAGTTTGATTTTTGCCTGGTGATGACATTTTTTGTACAGTTGTTAAGGAAGGCAGATGTTCATCTGTTTGCTAATTCGCTGTGGCTCACGAAGGCAACAATGATTTCAACCCAAATTGCTTTCGATCTTCCTAAGAACCTCATTTTTGTTACGAAGGGACTGGCTGCACGAGCGATCGGTCATTCGAGTAGGAACACCCATGTGTCTGACCTCGTCGGTGTGGTTCCTGGTCCTTAACCCCTGCTGGCAATTCAAGGAGCTGAGCGTGGGGATGGAGAGCTACAGTGGTGGGACATGAGGAATTCCAACCACAGAGCAGGTAAATTAGGGGTGATTTCCTGCTGTCTTCTAGTGATGTTGTGGAAGATACACAGAACCTACCCACAGGAGTTAGGGATTCTAGCCCAGATCCTGCTCCATACCAGCTGAGAGACCTTGGACAAGCTTCTTAACCCCTCTGAACCTCAGTCTTATTCTCTGCGCATACTCAATCCTTTAGGCTGTTGTGAAGTAACCACATTTCAAAATGCCTAGTATAGTGTCTGGCACCAAATAAATATTGAAAATATTTTTCTATCTTTTAATCTAAAAGATTAAACTTTTCAGAGTTAGTTAATTCTGAATTTGAATTTTAAATACTTTTCCATCTAAAAGGGCAAAATCTTAATTTGTATGCATTTCTCTAGGAACACTTCTGTTAATCAAAATAAAAAGGGAAACCCTGAAAGTCTATGACAGATACCAGGGATATCTGAAATCCTCTTCTCGAGTTCTATGTGGTTGCCATTGGAATAACTCAGAGTCAGCTGGCCATGTTTGCTCCTCCCTGCCAAAGACTTTTGGGGCTATGGGGTTTGCTCATGATGAGATAGGCAAACCGCCCCTTCCATCCCCTCACTGTATGTCACCAGGAAGAAAATGGCCCATGGCCATTGTTCAGTTCAGTTTAGTTCAGTTCGGTTCAATGATCTATGGGCAAGGTGACACCCAAGGTACTGAAGATATAAACATGAAGTGACCATGATCCCAGCCCTTGAGGGGCTCACGACCTGGTGGGGAGATAAATGGATGAACAGAGAATTTTGTGTGAGCTGGTCAACTCTGTGATTGGCATGTGAACATGGAGCATTATGGGCCTGGAGGAGTTAGGAACAACTTTCTGGGGGAGGTGATGCCTGAGCTAAATCCGGAAGAACCCATCCATCTACCCGCCCATCCATCTAGCCATCCATCCACCCACCCATCCACTCACTCACCCATCCACCCACTCACCCACCTACCTACCCACTCATCTACCCATCCAGCCACCCATCTACCCACTCATCCACCCATCTACCCACTCACTTCTATCCATTTATTCATCCATCCATCCATCCATCCCTTTACTCAACAAATATATGTTAAGCGTTTACTATGTGCCAAACACTGCTCTAGGAGCTGTGGTTAGAGTGGTGAACAAGCAGATAAAGCCTCTGCTCTCGTGGAAATTACATCCTCCTGAAGGGAGACAGAAAATAAAGAAGTAAACAAATAAACGGTTTCAGACAGGGAACGCTAAGAAGAAGATGGGGAGTGATGGGGAATGGGGCACATGGAGCTGGAGGAGAGTATTTTACTTATTTTTAAAATTTTATTTATTTAATTTTTTGAGGAAGAGTGGCCCTGAGCTAACATCTCTTGCTAATCTTCCTCGTTTTTGATTTTTTTTCTCCCCAAAGCCCCAGCAGATAGTTGCATGTCATAGTTGCACATCCTTCTAGTTGCTCTATGTGGGACGCTGCCTCAGCATGACTTGATGAGCGGTGCGTGGGTCTGCGCCCAGGATCTGAACCAGTGAACCCTGGGCCGCTGAAGTGGAGTGCACGAACTTAACTGCCACTCTACTGGGCCGGCCCCTGGAGGATAGTATTTTAGAACAGTTTCCTGGAGGAGGAAACATTGAGTCAAAACCAGAGTAATGGAATGGAGACAAGCCATGGAAAGATCCAGAGTTAGACCATGAAGCAGAGGGAATGGGTAAAGGCTCTAAGGTAGGAAGAGCTTGGTCTAATCATAAACAAAACAAAGTTTAAAAAACCAGCCAGAAGCCAGTGTGGCTGAAGAGCAGTGAGAGAGGAAGGGGATGGTTTGAGATGAGGTCAGAGACGAGGTCTCTTTGCCTTGTGAGCCACCGCACAGTATCCTCAGTACAATGGGAAGCTACTGACAGGTTTCAACCAGGAGATGGGTGTGATCTGACTTCCAGCTTTAAAAGGTGATTGCAGCAGGAGTTGGCCAGCAGAAGTCCAGAAGAAGGCAATTCCAGGCTGAGGTGGAGCATGCCCCCTTCCACGTGCGTACCTCCTCTGGTCGGCATTGCCTTCGTCTGCCTCTCCCTCCTCTCCTTCCCATCCCAGCAGTGCTGTTGGAACGGCCATGAGTTCAGGGTCGGTGTACACATCAGGGACCTAACAGATGCCACTCCTTGGCAATGCTCTGTGGATAATCCCTCCTACTTCTAGAAATGCTGGCCCAGTTGCTAGACTCCTCATGTAACAGCAGCGAGGTCTCAAACGTGTACAGCGTTCCTACATTTTTGCAGGGCATTCACCATGATTACTTGATTTTTCCCTGAGAAGTAAAAACATCAGGCAAATTTTTTTATCCCCACGTGGCAGATGAGTAAGTTGATGCACAGAGAGGTGAATCAGTATGCTCAAGGTCACACAGCTGGGGTGTGGCAGAGTCGGGACTAGACTCCTAGGCCCCTGATTCACAGCCTGTATTCAGTCCACAGTGGTTCTCAGTGGGGCACTATTCATATTTCGTGGGGGTTGAGGTGGCAGCGAGCAATTCTTTATTGTGCTAGACTGCCCCAGATATTGCCGAACATTTTGAATCCCTGGCCTCTGCCAGTAGCACCCAGGGAGAAAACCTTGTGACAACAAAAACGTCCCCCACATATTTCCATACACCCCTGGGGAGGATTGGTACCGCTCCCGGTGAGGAAAAATGGAGTTCATGCCTCTCTTGCATGGGTGGGAAAACGGAGACACCAGAAGCAGAAGGCACTTAGCAGCTGCTTGCATATCTGCTGTGTATTATTTAAACAGCTGTCATTAATATTCTCCTCCAGCCTTATCTGGTAAGCACAAAGATGCTGACCTGTGCACACCATTCATTTATTTAGTCATTCAACAGATAGTTCCTGAGCACCTAGTAAGCGTTCTGTGCTGGATGCCGAGGATGCGATGTTGAAGAGGGACATGATGCTTGTCCTCAAGGAGTTTGCAGCATGGAGAGGGCGGGGGTGGAACCAGGAAGCTAATGAGCAATGACAAGGCAAAGCGTGGTAAATGTCGGGATGTGGTCACACAGGTGACATAAGAACCTGAACGAGGGCACCTAACCCACATTTGGCAACACGGGGAAGGAGAGATTTTGCAACACCCACAGCTGTCCAGAACCAGATGATAACAAGCTTGCTGTTAATAAAGATGTTTAAACAGAGGCTGGGTCATCCGATGGTTGGCAAAGCGTTCAAGGGGTTTAAGCAGCGTATGTGAGGTCAAGCCAGCCGATGTTCAGAGTCCCTTCCAATCCTGCAGCCTGGAATTTCTGTCTAGTCCACAGAAGACCATGAACAGAATGTAATCACATCTGATTTCTAGAATGATATGTGGCAATGACGTAATTCCATGTTGACTGGGTCACAAAAAGAAAATAATACTAGGAAAAATCTATTTTTCTCCCAAAGTGCTTTCTATAAAATACTGACTTAAAAAAATATCTTATCCTTGTTCCACCTGTCCATTCATGTAGGGAGTTGTTAGGACAGGACTGAGCATCGAGAGGGGTTGATAACCCCTAGCACTGAGTGAAGAGGGTGGACTCGGGGAGGGCAGGACAAGGGAAGGGTCCTCTATGGAGGAATCTTTAATTGGGCGCTAAGAATATTTTTTCTCCGAGGTGGCAGAAGAGCCAAGGAGAGCCCCTTAGCTCCAATTTACTCTGGTCTGTGCTGATCCAGTGAGGTCGGCAGCTCAAACATCAGCCGGGGACTGTTCCTGACAAGTCTGTGACAACGGACAGCGTCTCGAGGGATGAGGGTGCCCAAGAACCGCGTACATCGTTCTGCCTTCCAGGAGGTGAAGTGTCAGCTTTCAGAAAACGTTCCCTCTGTGCAAGGACAGAAAATGCCAGCTAGAGAGCTGCTCTAACTGGGTAAAAAGTCATGTTTGTGCCACTTGTGTCAAAAGGACAAGGCTTAGAAAAAGGAATCAGCCATTGGACCCGGCGATGATTGTGGATTGCTGATGGCTTAGGTTTAAACTTCAAAGGACAAAGCTGTCAGCATTACCTTTTCTTGTTGCTTCTGTTTTTCAGATTGGAAAATTTTTACTCCAATCAGACATATGCCAGATACCTATGGGGTAACTAAAGGGTAAAATAATGGCCATCAGATTTTTTTTTCCAATTCTCTCTTCTCCGCCCATCATTCATATTCGATTTACCCCCTAAATGCCTCTCCTAATTTCCAATACTCTTCCCAGTTTGGCTTTAACCAATCCTCTCACCAGTGTTGAACTGTATTTTTTATCACCTTGGTTTTGATGGAGGGAAGCATTGAGATAAATAGGCTATTCTCTTTGAGGATCTAGATGAATTCACTTTCCGTGTGCCGTATTCAATTTAGGATTCCAAACATATCTTGTGGTTGTCAAACCATCCACTGACCTCTAGTTCAAAAACCATCACATTTAGGAAAATTTTTGATCTTGAGCTCCCACATTTTCAAGAGTTGGTCTTTAAAACTCTGTCTTCCTCCTTTCCCATGCACCCTCACCTCCTGTCCTGGACTGCTTGGGTTTTCTGTTATCACTTCCTTTCTTAAGTTTTCTCCCTCTGACCTCTTTCATTTCCTTCTTTATTCCCCCCAAACTCCACCTGATTTGGGCTCAAGAATTTCTTTCTAGCGAGGAGTTCTCCTTAGAACATACGCAGATTCTGGGGCTCCCTGCACATTCACGTCAAAAATTATTCCTGGATTTCTTTTCCTAAATAATATTAAGTACTTACTTAACAGTCCTTATAAAAAATGTAATATTCAGTAAAACATCCCTATAGAAAATGTAACATACAAACAAAAAGGTAAAAATTACCTGTAATCTTATTATCCTGAAATGAATACTCTTAATATTTTGGGGTGTTTTCTTCCAAATACACAGATGTATATGTATTCTATGCAAAAAATACTTCTTTTCCTTAACTTGAAAAAATCAGGAAACGAAGAGCGCTCCAGGTTCATTGAAATACAGAAGTATGATGGGTGATCCCACAGAGAGCTGGGCGGGACTCACTCCAGACCTTCAACCAGCTGAGGGTGTGATTGCCCTGCAGCACACGTGGAGAGTTGAGTCGATTTTCTTGCCCTGACTGCATTAGAGTTACTTGGCATGACCGGAAAAAATACAGATGCCTGGGGCCCACCTGTAGAAGTTTTGTTTCAGTTAGCCTGAGTGGGGCCTTAATACCATGTTTTTTCTTCCAAGGTCCCCACATGATTCTAATATGCAGCCAGAGTTGAGGACAACTGGCATATCTGATTAATGATTAATGATACCTGAAGACGCCATATCAACTGGAGGCTTTGGGAGCTGGTGGGTCACCTGTCTGGTTAATGTGGGAACGTGTTGTGGGGTTGAGGGGGCATGGGTACTCAGCCTTCTAGGGGTTAATTGGCTGGAAGAGGCTGGATTATCTTACGTTGTCATTTCATTTCCTCTTCATCCTCTTTATTTTCCAGTACATGCCAGATACATGAACTGAGCTCACTTCTAGGCCTCATCTGTTTTTTTTTTTTTTGGTGAGAAAGATTGGCCCTAAGCTAACATCTGTTGCCAATCTTCCTCTTTTTGCTGAGGGAGATTAGCCCTGCGTTAACATCTGTGCCCATCTTCCTCTACTTTGTATATGGGGCACTGCCACAGCATAGCTTGATGAGCAGTGCATAGGTCTGCACCCGGAATCTGAACCTGTGAACCCCGGGCCGCCGAAGTGGAGTGCGAGAACTTAACCGCTGTGCTACCAGGCTGGCCCCTCACCTGTTCTTTCTTTACCAGGTATTGCTTCTTTCTCTGCTCAATTGACCCTCACTCCTATTGGCAATAACAGGGGAATTTCTAGATTGTTGGCTAATGCTAGTGACCTCTTTTGAGTTATCTTCCTGAGAAACTACTGGCTTTAACCCACTCTTTCTGCATGACTAGATATAGCTATAGAGAAATATATAAATAAGAAGATAGAGGTAGCAAAAATCTCGATTAATCAGATTCATCAGTTTCCAGAATACTATTGGCTCTATTTGAATAATAGGAGAGAGAGAATCATAGAATAACAATCCAACATCAAGGATTTCCACTAAAAACAAAACCAAGCAGTCAACCAGTTTCTTAACCTGGGATCCACAGATAGACTTTAGAGGGTCTATGAACCACTTAAAATTGAAGTTATGATGTTGTGTGTGTGTGTGTGTCTTTTTTTGTGGGGAGTATCAGGATATTTTCCAAAGGGGTCCTAATTCAAGAGAGGTTAAGAATCACAATTCTTGCTACGTAGTTCCTATACTCCATTATCACTCTTATCTCTTCCTCTTCCTTGTCTCTCATTTCAGTCTGGTTCACGTCTCGTCTTCCTCCACTCTTCCTATTCACTTCCCTAGGCCAGGTCCTCCTCACCTTTCACCTGGAAATTGTGAAGTCTCCTCTCTAGAACCCCTCCTTCTCTCTCTCTTTCCTGCCTTCCTTTCTTTGCTATTTCCTTTACCAAACATCTCTGCCTCATCCAATTTGTTCTTGTCACAGTCACAAGGTCCTCTTATAAACTCCAGACCTGATCAAAGTCATTCTCCAGTTTAAAATGGGGCTGTTCTCATACTGCCTACAGAATAACAATCATGCATTTTGTTATGGCACTCAAGACTTTTCACACCCTGGTCCCAGCTAGCCCCCTAACGTCTTCCTCCATGACTCCACACCCTGCTCCAAGCTTCTCCACCTCTGTGCCTCTGTATCTTCTATTCCCTCCACCTGGAATGATCTTTCCTTTACTTCACTTATCCATACCCTATCCAAACATAAAATAGCATCTCTGCTATGACACTTTCCATAATTCCACTAGTTCTCACTCTGAACTCCCACTGAATTTTATTTGTACTTATCTTTCTACTTGCATCATCATTATTTATGTACATGCTTTAATTTCCCTGGAGGATGGGGCACACATATGATTTATCTCTGTATCCTCTATAGACTCTAGTATAATGCTTTTGCACATAATTGGTGCTTTACAAATACTTGTATAATATTACTCTCTGCATTAGCTTGAGCTGCCATAACAAAATACCACAGACTGGATGGCTTCAAGAACAGACGTCTACGTTCTCACGGTTCTGGGGACTAGAATACCAAGGTCGAGTTTCCAGAAAATTCAATTTCTGGGGAAGCCTCTTCCTGGCTCGTAGATGGCTGTCTCCTTGTTGTGTCCTCACATGGCCTCTTCTCTGTGCTCATGGAGAGAGAGCTCTGGTGTCTCTTTCTCTTCTTATAAGAGCACCAGCCCTATTGGATCAGGGTCCCACCCTTATGATCTAACTTAACCTTAGTTACCTCCCTAAAGACCCTGTCTCCAAATACAGTCACATTGGAGTTTAGGGCTTCAACATATGGATTCTGAGGGGACACAATTCAATCCATAACACCATCTTTGAGGTCTATCTGTGTCTGTCTAAAGTATAGGTAGACAATCTCCAAGGTGCATAATAAGGACCCTGAGTCATGATTTCTTAATCAACATATTAGAGGTCAGTGGTGTTTAATGTGCTCTGTTTACTAAGAAAGGAAAAAAGAAATCACTTGACATTTTAGTGTATTATTCTCCAAACTCCAGTCATTTGCAAATCACTGTCATAATTTTTGTCATATCTTTATACCAAATGAACCATTATTTACTTAAAATTACTCTTTAAATTGATTCATGCTTCACTTAAATATTTTAGAAATTATCTGTGACATCGTAGATTTGATTATATTTTTATAGTCTACATTAAGACAAATATATTACAATTAAAATATTTGTTCAAAATGTTCGCTACTTCACCCTACAGAGCCCCACTCTGCTGGGAAGGATTCTATTTCCAGCTCTATGATGTCAGGCTTGGCCATGTGACTGGCTTTGCCCAAAGATGTACGATGCTCCCAAGCAGGAGATTTACGAGGCATTTTCTGGATTTGCCGTGATTCTTTCCTCTTGCCTCAAGACTGAGAAAGGAGCTGTGCTTTAGCCTGGTCCTAAAATAAAGAAAACATGAGGCAAAGCTGAAACCAGCCAGCAACTTACATGCATGTGAGTGAGAAATAAATGCTTGTTGTGGTAAGCCACTGAGATTTTTCTTACAGGTCATTTGTTACTGAAGCCTAACTTAACCTGAGCTGACTAATTAAATGTTCATTCACATATTACCTGAAGTTGTCTTACATAATAAGACTTGGAGAAACATTTCTGAGGGCTCGAATGAGGGGGCAACCTTAAGGAACCTCTGTTCTGTTTTGTTTTGTTTCAAATGACTTACTGTTTTCATCTCTTTGGGAAATTATTTGAATGGAATTTCAAAAACCTGTGAATGATCCACATTCTGACAAATCACGGACTACAGCTTTGCTGCCACCTGGGGCCCCTGTCCTCGTAGCATCAATTGCTCAGGACGGTGCTCCTTTGTGGAAAGGGAGAAAACCATTACACTTCAAAAGCAGCCTTTAGTCTCGAGAGGCCGTGGTGGAGCCCTGGCACTCAGATGACCTAAAGGCGCTTTTTGTCTCTGATACTCCAGTTTCTCTCACAGACACTACAAAGACTTCAAAGGCACCTGGACTTTGGGGAGTGGCAGGCGTTTGAAGTGGGGCAGAGGGCATGTGGGAACACTTTTCAGAGCTGGGACAGGTGGATGGTTTTTAACATAAGTGAACTGTGGATAAAATAAAAACACAAAGTGCAAAAGTGTTCCTTATCTGTCTGCCCATTACCTAATCCACGTAATCTCATAAAGTACAAGTTTTCTGCTATGGTCAGGGAATGGCAATGAAGTAATTAATTAATATTCTGTTTTATAAAAAGTTGCTGCCATACCTGCTATGTAAGAATAACAAAATTCTAAAGAATCTCAGGGTCATAATAGAGAATTAGGGGACATAGTTAAACCACTGATGATTCAAATGCACTTCTTAGAGCCCTTCTGGGCCACTGCTGAGTACAACTACCTTTTGACTTCTGTTCCCCTCCGTTCTTCTCCATTCTGCTGCCTCCAGATAATAATTATCTCCTTTTGCCAAATCAGAGGTCTTCCTTAGTTCTCTTCCTCTTTAACGCCTCAGTTGCACATGACAGTTAACCTCCTCCTTGAAACTCACTCTAACTCAGTCATCTGTGCAAATCCACTTTCCTGACTCCCTTCTGAACTCCGAGCAAAGGCTTTTGTTCGCTTTAGCAGCTCACTTCCTTCCTTCTCTCTAAGTGGAGATGCTCCTCAAAGCTCCTCGGACCCCCTTATTCTTCTGTTACGCTCTCCACTTGGAGAAACTCATCCGTCACTACCGTCTCATCTCGAGGCTGACGCCTCCAGCCCGGACCAACCCTCGGCCACAGGATTTGTGATGGGCACCTACTCAGAGGGCGTGTCCACTCGGACTTCCTACCATCACTTCAAACTCAGCAAAACCACACCCATCTCAGTTAAATATAACCTGCTCTTTCACTGTTCACCAAATTCCCGTTTTTCTTGGAATCATCTTTCATTCATTCTTCTTTTTCAGGACCTCTATCCAATCTATCTCCAAGTGAGCTTTTTCTTTGAAATGTTTCTTGGATCTTTTTATTTTCTTCTAATTTCTGCTTTCAGCATCCTAGTCCAGACTGCAGCACCTCACACCAGCATTCTGCCAGCACATATGTAAGAGGCTCAGTGTGGCAGAGGCTGCTGGCGGTCTATTAAGTATCTATTCTCCTCCCTCCCTTATTAAAAGAGCTCCAGGGGGCCGCCCGGTGGCGTAGCGGTTTCGTCCGCGCTTGGCAGCCGGGGGTTCGCAGGCTCGGATCCCGGGCGCCCGCCGACGCACTGCCTGTCAGCCATGCCGTGGCGGCGTCCTATATAAAGTAGAGGAAGATGGGCACGATGTTAGCCCAGGGCCAGTCTTCCTCAGCAAAAAGAGGAGGATTAGCAACAGATGTTAGCTCAGGGCTGGTCTTTCTCACCAAAAAAAAAATAAAATAAATAAAATAAATAAATAAATAAAAAGAGCTCCAATTATTTGAGGGGGCTGAAATATGCACAGGTCAAAATATCTCCTCTGTTATCCATGCATCTAGGGATGGATGACCTAGTTCTGCTGTGAGCACTTCTACTAGGTGAGAATTCTGGGAGAGCTATTGTTTTCTTGATAGAAGATGCAGCTGGCACATGTCTTTCCCCTCTCCCTTCCTTCCTTTTTCCTGCATGGAATGTAGATGTAATGACTGTGGTTAGGATACCATACTTTAAGTCAGATAGGTAAGTTTTAAGTCCCACCTCAGATATTTTCTTGTGTTGAGAACTTGGGAAACTTACTTAACCTCTTAAGCCTCAATTTCACATCTGTAAAATGGGTGTGACAATGCTACTAGGTTGTTGTAAAGATTACAAGTACTAATATGTTTATAAGGCATTGAGCACGGTGAATGCACAGGATCTTGTTACTACCAATAAGTGGTGGGTGGTATTCCAGCTGTTTCCATTTTCAAAATTCCTCTTATACTTAGAGTAATTGTGACACATATTTTCACTGTCTTACTTTGTGTCCTGGATTACCTGTCTACTTGGAAAGAAGGAGACTGTAATCAGTTTGAGGCCATTGACCATTTTTTTCTGCTTGTTTTGTAGCCTCTGAATTGCCTTGTGCAGTTCTAGGTGTGTAGCAGGCTCTTAAAAACACTTAGGGGTTTAATGACTGATTATATGATAAATGTGCTAGAAATCAGGTCTCAGGACAAATTAAGTACTTGCTAAAGTTAGGAAACCAAGAGGAGATGCTATAAAGATGCTCATTTTGCATTGAACACATGTCTAACAGTTTTCAGGGAGAAACCTGGGTATAAACAGAGAGGGCCTGCTGTGGATGGCTTCTACTCTTCACCAGGCCCCATTTTGACTCAGTTTCTCTTCCCATCCCCCTAAATGCAAACTCACTCTAAAGTACTGGAGAGTGATGCAGATTTTCCTGGAGAAAAACTCCCTAAACATCCCCTTTAACATCTCACTCTTTCCCCTCTTGTCCCTTCCTGGCTGTTCTGCTTATTCTCACCTTTCTTCCTCCAAAAAGACTCTGAAAAATCCCCATATGAGGACCATAGTCTGCCATCGTCTGGAGCACCTAGGTCCTCCCCCTGAGCCTGTACGTCCCCCTTAGCAAACCAAAGTCCTGGTGGTGAGCAGTCCCTGGGGAGAGCACGATTGTGAGAGTTATTCGTAGTCTTATCTCTGCCTCATCCTACGTACCAGGGCACCTCCCCACTTCCTTTACATCACCTCCAGCCTACCTGACTTCTCCCTCCATTTTCTTACCTTTCTCAGCTCCACTCTACATTTTCGTTTACATCCTTCTGCTTTTGTCTTCTTCCTTTGTCCTAGCCATGGGTCTCCATTCTTTTCTTTCTGGAAGGTCTGGGAGAAGTGACTGAGACAGGGGTCCACCAGGTCTTCAGTGAGGAGCAGCACAGAAGAAATGGGGATCCTAGACTCAGCTTGAGCTTCTGACGCCTCCCTCCTCATCCAGGCGGGTGGCAGGAGGGAGCTTCCTATCCAGGGTCCCACTGACGGCCTTGCCTTGGTCTTGGGAAGGTTTTATTTGGAGAGGGCTGGGGTTCTATAATGGGAATACCGAGGTCTGAAGGAAGGGAAAGTTTAAGTCAGGATATTCTAAGACCTTTATTACCCACAGTAGGTTGGGACCACAAATATAGAGATTAAGGTATTCATCACATCACTAAGGTCCCTTGGGGTACAGGATCTTATGTCACGGCTTTATCTTCTTTTAATCAAAATATACATACACAGAAGACATTTATTCTGCCACAGGCACCCCTTGGACTTGAGATGGAGAACCACGAAGATAAGGTGATGGTGGAGAATTGGTGTATTCATTTTCTCTGTTCCTAGATTTGATTTTGAAAAAGCCGTGAGCAGGTGCAGGCGCCTCCACTCTCCCTCCGGAGATCCAGGCTCCAGGTATTTCCCACATGAGGACGTGTAATGGTGGAACTGGAGGCGTCAAGGGCCCCTGACATCCTCTTATGACTGAGCAGCAAGTCTGCGAGGAAATAAACATTCCAGTGTAGTATTTCTAGGATTTGTTCCAACTTTTTCCTGAAAAGAAAACCATTGCAGACAATTTACAGATCATTTGGCTTCTCAGCATGATGTGTTCTGATTCCCCCTTCTCCCCTTTCCTCCTCTAACTCACATCTGCCACCACCAGCCATTGTCTTAGATGTGGTTGTCAGTGTGTGTGTGTGAGTGTATGCACATCTATGCATCTATGCAATTCTGAAGCTGTACATTAATTCTCGTGTGATTCTCTGAGATCGTTTCAATTATGGAGACTTCTTGCTACCTTGCTTCCCTCCTCCTGCCAGACTGCTATTTTGTGCTTCTTTTGCAACTGGGTCATGTTTTTGACTTTACCAAGAGGAAGCAAGGGGCCTTCAGTGGGAAAGCAAGAGGTTTCCAGTGCTCACCAAATACAGATGCTCAGGAAATGGGGGACTCATGTGGCTTACATATAGGGAACTTCTCAGCTCAAATACAGTGTCCTGTGTGGGAGGCCCAGTTCACTCCTCGCTGTCTCCCAGCCTGCCTGACTCCAAGTGTCCCCTGGAATAATTCAACTTCTTATCTAAGGTATGAGCCAGCTTCCTTGAACCACCAACTGCTCTATTGCACAACAAATCGGTTATATAAGAGGATCTTAAGAAAGAATAAAATCATGAGCCCTGCATAACTGACTCTCTTCAGGCATCAGCCCCAGACCCAAGGAAGGGGCCCAGTTGGGGCAACTGGTCCATTTGTAAACAGAAGCTGCAGAGCGGACCGTTGGTTTCGCTGAATGAAGTTCAAGGGCTATACATCGTCTTTAATTTTTTCTCAGACTCCCCCATCCCTGCTCACCTCATCGCCCCCAACGCAGGCCCTAATCATCCTGGATAAAAATAGAAGGCTCCTCATCATTTATTTATTTTTAGCACTTGCTCAAACTAATTGGTAGCCTTGCAACCCATACATAATACAGTGATCTGGAAGAAACTGACAGCTATTTAATGACGGATTATATCGCACGAGGACAGAGAACATGAGGCTTACTCTGCAGTGAGTCTTGTTTGACTGTCTGCCAACGTCCTGGTTCATATTTTCTGATACACTTGGACTTCAAGGATATTAACCAAAAATCACACAGCCAAAGCTCAGAAAGTCCAGCCCAGCCCTCTCCCTGCTTCTTCACCGGGCCTTCAGTGGTGGGTTGGCCAGAACTGAGACTTGCAGAGAAGAAGGCCCAAATCCTAAGAGGGTTGTGTCCTTGAATCCTTTACCTGCTTTGACCTTGTAATGGGAAAGGTGGTGAGGAGTTTGGGAAGAGCAGGAGTCCTGGAGTCAGGAAATCCGGGGAGTCTCAGCTGGAACATTCAACACTTATGTGACTTTGGATAAGTGGCTTCAACTTCCACAGACTGTTTCTTCATCTCTCAAAATGGGGAGAATAAGACCTATCTCTCAATGTGTTTTGGAGAACTGACGTGGAAACATCAATTATACTATCTCATATAAGCTTAGATATTCAATAAAAACTTCTTTTCTTCTTTGAATTTACAACATCTACATGATTTCTTAGGGAGCTATGAACAAAACATGCCAAGTTTTGCACTTCCATTTTGTTTTTTATTAGTGGGTTCATAATATAAAATGGACAAGATAACATACAAGATACCCCTGAGAAGACTCTGGAATTCTCTTAATGATGACCCCTGAAAATGTGCTTGAGAGCTATGGAATCAAGAAGGCCTCCCTTTGAATCCCAGGTTAAATGCGTGAATTTGGATAAATTATTTAATCTCTCTGAGCCTTAATTTTCTCAATCTCATAGGGATTTTGTGAGTGTTAAATAGAATAACAAGTATAAAACAATTAATTTAATGCTTAAAATAGAGTAGGTGTCCCCCCAAATGTTATTTTCTTCTCTTCGTTGATTATTAATCTTTTATATTAATTTTCTACTGTTTTGAATTGGAATTACATACTCAGTCATTTATCAAATGTTTATTAAGCACCTATATGTGGCAGTTGCTGGGGATCTTATATTCTGGCTTGGGGAGAAAATAGATAAATTGACAGATAAAAGTCTATATAATTTTGTTTTAAAACTGTGGGATTCCATTAAGTTTATGCTACAGTGCTACTTTTTTCATTCAACTATATTTCACTTCACAGAGAACTATGTCAGCATATAGCTTTTTTATCCTTTTATATAGCTGCATATTATTCCAAAATATGTTGGCATGTGTGTGTGTGTGTGTGTATACAAACCCTATCATTTAGCCATTAACTTATTGATGCATGTCTACATTTTCTACCTTTTTAGAGGGTAGGGGAATTGGAAAAGTGATATCCTTGTTCTTATATTATTACGCTCATATGATAATTTTTATTGGCTACATTCTCTTTATATTCTTTTTTAATTTAAATATCATGGACCCAAAACATGATCAACTTTCCTGATTTTAATAGATAATTTGTCTTTTTTCAATTACATTAGTCTTTCTTGACTGATGTTTGCCAGCAGTTCATCAATTATGTCCATCTTCTGGAAACATTTTGACAAGGTTTTGTCAATTGAACCTTTCCCACTTTCATGTGTATTTCCTCTGGGTGGGCAGTCAAGTGTGGAGGCCAGCGCAGGATGCAGAGTGAAACAGATGGGGTTTGAATTTCCGGGCTGCTTCTTGCTAGGTATGACCAGAGACTGGTTTCTTTGCCTGTCTAGGTCTTACTTCTCTGCCTACAAACTAAGGATAATAAATCCTGCCTACTTTTGTTCACTCATATGTGTCATTTATTTGGCAATTTGCCGGATACATCAACTTCAAATCCCTGAAAGTACCCAGAGCAGTTTAAGATTCACGGCAAAACTGAGCAGAAAGTACAGAGAGTCCTCATATACTCCCTGACCCCACACATGCATCCCCCCCCACCACTATCAACATCCCCCACCAGAGTGGTACATTTGTCACAGTTGATGAGCCTACATTGACACATCATTATCACCCCAAATCCATAGTTCACACTAGGGTTCACTCTTGGTGTTGTACATTCTGTGGGTTTGGACAAATGTATAATGACATGTATCCACAATTATCGTGTTATATGGAATAGTTCCACTGCCCTGAAAGTCCTCTGTGCTCTGCCTATTCATTCCTCTCTCTACCCTAACCCCTGGCAACCCCTGATCTTTTTGCTATCTCCATAGTTTTTTCTTTTCCAGAATGTCGTATAGTTGGAATCATATAGTATATAGCCTTCTCTGACAGGCTTCTTTCACTTAGTAATATGCATTAAGTTTCCTCCATGTCTTTTCATGGCTTGACAGCTCATTTCTTTTTAGTGCTGAATAATATTCCATTGTCTGGATGTATCACAGTTTCTTTGTCTATTCACCTACCTAAGGACATCTTGGTTGCTTCCAAATATTGGCAAATATGAATTAAGCTGCAACAAACATCTGTATACAGGTTTTCATGTGGATGTAAGTTTTCAACTCATTTGGGTAAGTACCAAGGAGCACAATTGCTGTATCATATGGTAAGTTTTGTAAGAAACTGCCAAACTGTCTTTCAAACTGGCTATATCATTTTTCACTCCCACCAGCTATGAATGAGAGTTCCTGTTGCTCCACATCCTCGCCACTATTTGGTTTTTCCAGTGTTTTGGATGTTCTAACAGATATATAGTAGTATCTCTTTGTTTTTTTAATTTGCATTTCCCTGATGAAGTATGATGTTGAACATTACTCTTTTAATTTTCGTATTCTGTTTTATTGATTTTTAGTTTGGTTTAGTAACTAGTGTTTGTATTCCATTGCAAAATAATAATACTTGCCTCACAGGGTCATTATGAAGAAGAAAGGAAAGAATCTGATAATTTTAAATACAACATCTCAGCTTATAATCTTCATTTCTGTATCTTGCTCAGGTTTGATAAAGCCAGAGCTAGAAGTCACACTGATGGAAAGTTAGTGCCCAGGAATGGGATGTTTAAGTTTCACAGGGTAGTGGATCTCAAATACACAATGCCTTGAGAGCACAGAGAAGGAAACAATCAGCTTTGCCTCGGAAGTTAAAAGAGACTTTACATTGCCTGGAATACAGTAGCTCCTCAATAAATATTTGTTGAATGAGGGAATGTTTAACAAGATGCACTCTGGGGCTAGAATACTTGGAACTGAATCCTAGCTTCACCACTTTATCAGATGTGTGACTTTTGGCAAGTTACTCACCCTTTCTTTATCTCAGTTTTCCCATCTGAAAAATGGGGCTAATAACAGCCCAAAGCTGGAAACAACCCAAATGCCCATCAATGGATGAATGGATAAACAAAATGTTGTATATACATAGAGTGGAATATTACTCAGCCATAAAAAGGAGGGAAGTACTGATACATGCTACAACATGGATGAACCTTGAAAACATTATGCTACGTGAAAGAAGCCAGACACAAAAGGTTTGATTGTGTCTGACTGTTTGATTGTTTGAAAGGTTTGATTGTATGATTCTATTTATATGGAACATCTAGAATGGGCAAATCCATAGAGACAGAAAGCAGATTGGTGGTTCCCAGGGGCTAACAAGAGGGAGTCATGACTAAGTGACTACTTAATGGATACAGGGTTTTCTTTTGGGTTGATGAAAATATTTTGATGAAACAAGATAGAAGTGATGGTTGCAAAACATTGTGAATGTACTAAAAGCCACTGAATCATACAGTTTAAGATGGTTAATTTTATCTTATGTGAGTTTCACCTCAATAAAAATACTTATTGGATATGTTCAACAGAAGATTTGACACAGCTGAGTAGTAAATTCGTGAAATGGAAAATAGATCTCATTAAATTACCCAGGATGTCACTGACAGATGAGGTATGCAAGATGGGTTAAAACGCATAGAGATAAAGTGAGAGGGATAGAGTTCCAGGAAGAGATAAAAGATAAAATGGGAAGAGGTATATTTGAAGGGAAAATAACAGAATTTTCTGGTAATGTTTGTTGAAAGATTCCAAACCTCAGAACCAGGAAGTCTAAAAAGTCCTAAGAAGAATAAACAAAAGGAAATTCACACCTAGGCATATTCTAGTAAAACTGTAGAATGCCTAAAGCAAAGAGAAGATCTTAAAAGCAGCCAGAAAAAAAAATCACTTCCGAAGCAATGACAATTAGACAGATGGCTAACTTCTCAACAGTAGTTATAAAAGACAAAAGACAAGAATAAAATATGCAACGTGCTGAAAGAAAAAAGTGCTATTAGTGTAGAGTTTCAAAGAAAGCAAAAATACCCTTCAATAATCATGGCAAAATACTTTTTTTTTTAGACAAACAAAAATCGAGAGTTTTACCACCAATAGATCTTTGCCAAAGAAAGTTCTAAAAATTCACTTTGGGGAAAAAAAATTCAGATATTAGTAAATATTGGGTAAATCTAAACATAGTTTGACTGGATAAAGCAATAAATTCATGTGTAAATTGTGTGTTTAAATGGAAGATATAACTAAAATACTTACCATGATAGCATTTAAGTTGTGGGGAAGGTGATAGTGTTATGAGGTCTTTATTCTGCCAGGAAGGTAAAGATGTTGATGAAGGATGTTAAAATATCTAGAGTGGCCACTGAAAGAAGACTGCTAGCTGCCCTTTACATCCATTGTCCCTTTCTTATATAACAATGAAACCTCCATTTTTAGCTGACCACATGACCATTCTTCAGCCTCTGATGCTGCAGTGATTGAGGTCCGGTGGATTGCAGTTATATTTCCAAATATAGGCTGCCCCTCCTTGGGGGAGGATTATACCTCTCTGCCCCACTGACAACAGGTTTGGCCATGTAATTTGTGGTGCCTTTCCTTTGGGAGGATTATATTTCCACACTCTGATGATGTCAGGCTTGGCCATGTGACTGGTTTAGCCAATAAACTGTCAGTGGAAGTAAAACTTGTCAGTTTCTGAGCAGAGGTTTTTCGAAGCCGTCATGAAGTTCTACCATCTCTCTTTTCCTTCTGCTATGTCCTCAGCAATGCTTCCGAAAGGGGCTGCTCCTTCAGCCTGGGGCCGAGAATGAAAAGCCAAAGCTGAAATGGACATGTAATATGAAGGAGAAATAAACCCATGTTACAGCCACTTTGATTTCGGAGTTGTTCATTACTGTAGCATGACTTAGCCTAAGGTGAGTGATACAGAAATTAATACCTAGAGAAAAAGTATTACGATCACAACAAAAACAAATAGACAAACACAATAACCCCAAATTTATAATAAATGGTATTGGCTTTCAGAATGTAAAGTGGGTGGCTAGGAAACTGTCAATGGAGGCTGGAGAGATGACAATCCACATTATGCAGTGGCCAAACATTGGCTGAAATTGTTGCCTATGCTAACTTGAAAGGCAAATAAGACACCCGATGAACTTACGATTTCAGATGAAGAATGTGGGGAAAAAGAATGAGACTCTTAAGTTATATATTACCATAGCATAACTCAGCCCAAGATGACTAACAGACTAAGTGTGGCCCGTGTAACTAAACATGTCAGTGATCACAATAAAGTAAGTAGACTCAACTCTACATTTAAAAGACACAGATTTTCAGATTAGAGGTTTTTAAAACTCCAGCTATATGCTATTCACAAGAGACATATCTAAAACATAAAGACACTGGAGAGATTGAAAATGTAAGGGAGGAGAAAGCTAGAACAGGTCCATAGGAGCGAAGGAAAGGTGGTGTAAATGTCTAACTCCACATGCTTTAACTGCACAGACATCACTAGAACATTCTCACACTAAGACAAATTTCAATTAAGAACAAAATAGTGCAATTCCAATTCAAAAATAGCCTCAGAGGACTTTTTTTATGGGTTGAATTGTGCCTCTCCAAAATTCATAGGTTTAAGTTTTATCCCCAATATCTGAGGATGTGACTGTATTTGGAGATAGGGTCTTTAAAGAGGAAATTAAGTTAAAATGAGGTCATTAGGGTGGGCTCTAATCCAACATGACTGGTGTCCTTATAAGAAGAGGAAATTTGGATGCAAAAGAGACACCAGGGATGTGTGAGCACAGAGGGAAGACCATGGAAGGACGCAGTGAGAAATAGCCATCTACAAACCAAGCAGAGAGGCCTCAGAAGAAACCCAAGCTGCCGACACCTTGATCTTGGACTTCTAGCTTCCAGAACTTTGAGAAAATAAATTTCTGTTATTTAAGCCACCCAGTCCTGTGGCTTCGTTTGTGGTTCCCAGTTTGTGGCACTTTGTTATGGCAGCTCTAGCAAACTAATAAAGCCTTAAATAATAGTAATTAATAGTGATAGTAGCAATAATGGAATACCCTAGATCTTTTCAGGCCATTTCCTTTGGAGAATTCCAAAAATCAAGAAAGTGGCCATGTGCTATGGGAAGATGTCTTTTGGCAATTCTCTCCTCACAAAGACACTTTTAATAATGGGCTTTGGCACAGAGGTAACCAACATCATGCCCTGGGGCGGGTCTCACCATTGTCCTCCTCTGTGGGCAGCCAAAGAGAACCAGAGATGCAATGTTGTCCAAGGGAGTGCCATCTGGGAAGACATCTCCAAAGAAAACAGGGGGCTCTGGCTCCTGGACTCACCATTCTGATCCAGTTTAATTGTTAACATTTGTAAGAAAAGAAAGTCCTCTTTCTTTCACATCACATTGGGCCGGAGCCAAATGTGACTCTACATGCGGATGGTGTTGGGTAATAGCAATATCATCATAATCATTTTAGAGAACATTTCTCTCCTACCAGCTCTTGCTGAACATATTTAGATTCCAGAGATAGCATTAGCGAGTGAGAGCGTTTATCCTTCAAAGACTTCAATCCCAGGACTTCAACCGCTCCCTGGCTTTATCATTTGTTATTCATATGTGTTAATCAGATTGTTCAAATGTTTTTATTTCTTCCTGTAAATGGATTCATTTAGTAAACACTTTGTATCATCTCCAAGCTAATTATTTATTTTAAAAGGTTTCTTTCATTTTTTGTCTTCTCATCTCTCTTCTTTCAACATTAAGGTCATGCTTCTCATCTGAAACTTCAATGTGTGCTAACTTTACATTTTTACAAATTCATACATCAAGGCCATTTCATTTTGGTCCAGTGTGTTTCCCCCTGGGAAGAGAAAGTCGTATTTATACGGTCCTAATAAATGCAAGACTTTGTTCTGCTGATCTTTTCTTTCCTCTTACCCCCTCGGGGTGGTGGCTAGAAATCTGTGCAACGCTTGTTTAAAAAAAATAAAGAATGAAAGACAATATGATACAGTTGGTCTCTGTTGATTACTTAAGGAGTCTGGTGACTGTGAAAATCCTGATCAAAGGCAATAGACAGTAAAAGCCAAGATTGTGGGGGAAGAGGCTGTAGGCAGCTGGATTTAGGAAAGAGTGGCAGAGCTTTGCTAGTAATTTCTAATTTCTTCTTATACCTTCTTTCTTCCCTTATTTCCTTCCTTCTTCTCTGCTTTTTTATCTTTTTATTGCTTTCTGTTTTTCTGCATTGTATTTTCTCCTTCTTTCCTTCCTTCCTTCTTTCTTTCCAGCAAAGAAGGAAGCTATTAGGTTGAACCATAGGTCCAGAAATAGTCAAATATCAGCAATTTCACACGCTTCAACATAATACAACAAACAAAATTCCAGATTTAAAACCTTTACTTTTATATACTAGGAAAAGAGAGTAACAGCACGATATTATTTAAGAAATGAGAGGTTTCCCCTTATTTGAGAAGGCAACGTGGTTTAGGACCAGCTGTGGATTTCCAGGCCTGAATGGAATCCTAGTTCCACAACCTGCTCTTTGCAAGACCCTGATCACGTGACTGTCTCTCTGTGTCTCAGTTTCCTTATCTATAAGTGGGGATTGTGGTACTGTACTTATCTTACAGGATTTTTCTGAGGATGAATTGAGGTAAGTATAAAAATCATGCCACTTTATAAAGGGACACATTACTGTGGTATGACATATATGTGTTTAACTATTTTATGGCATGTTTAGATGCTTTGGTGATTAGAAAAATACATATTAATTCAAAAGCATTACTGAACACTTGTAGTTTCTGGCCAGTATATACAGGGTGATTCAAAAAGAATTGAACACATTGGGAAAAAAATGTATTACTCAATGACTAGTAAGTAAATGTGTAGTAGGCACCAACTTGTATGCTTTTACATTTCACATGTCTTGAGAAAACTGTGAATCATTTTTGTATCGCATTCAGCACAGCCCCAAGAGATCAATAAAGAAGGCTGGCTGAGAGCATTGTGTTCCTCAGACCGTGATCTGGCATCTTCTCCATAAACGACAGAGGATGAAACCTTCTTGCACCCTCTGCAGACCCTGATGGAGGCAGATAAGGTAAAAAGATAAAACTTCAGTGGCCATTTTCAGACTCACGTGGAAGGCGAAGCTGACTTTGCAAGTTGTCTCAAATTGAGTGATAAGGCCACATCCACTTAACCAAAAAAGTCAATCTCCATAGCTTCCATATATGGGGCACAAATACCAACATGTGGTCATTGAACATGTAAGGGATTCCTCAACAGTTAATGCCTTTTGTGATACATCACACACACAAGTCTCTGGGCCATTGTGTGAGTGTACGATATAGTGTCAGGAGTCATAAGTCAGGATGCACTGAAGGGTTTTTCCCATAGCTTCAGAGAGTTTTTGGAAACCTTATTTTCCAGCAGGATGAGGCTCCCCCTCATTGTGCAGCCCAGAAGTTCTTTCATGAATATATCCCAGGGCACTGGGTCGGGCTTTCTATTTAAATATTGACTTAACTCTGGAATAGTGGCCACCCAGGTCCTCAGATCATCATACCACTGACATCTTGTGGGGATACATCGAGTGTCTCGCAGTCCTGAGGAGACGAAGGACTGCCTCATGGCTTCCATTTTAAACATCACCAGGATGCACTACAAAGACTGGGTGAATCAACATGAGGAGGGGATGTTGAGTATCCACCCAGTTGTAGAAGCTATTGTGATAGTTCCTTTACAACTTGTTTTTAACTACATGCTATTATATAACTTGATTGTCGAGTAATATGCTTTTAAACATGTTTAATAATTTTTGAATCATCTTTCATTTTCTCAGTCAACAGCTACTCACACTCTACTGTAAATGTCTGAATGATTTTGGAGTTTGAAAAGGAAATTCTCTCACTCAAGGAAGTTGGGAATCCCTGCCGTGTGCTTGTTGACTGAGCTCTGCCTGGGTCTCTATCACACTGTGTCTGAACTGATCTGCCATTTGGGCTGGATGTTTGCCCCTGGGGAACTTTATGCAGTGTGTTCCACACTTGCTGGAGCATGGTTCTCTAGAGCAGTGGGTAAAGAGCCCCCATCCCTCCTTCTGCCTTCTCAGGACAGAGATCATCTTCCATAGAATTTTTTGGGAGCAAGACTCACCACCAACCATGTGGCACCATTTCCCTTAGTTTGATATGGAGACCTGGTCTTTTAAGGGAAGAAAATCATTAGCTTTTTAAAATTATGACCCTATTAGAAAAGAAAACAACATGTCACATTCCAGCGCACAATCAGCAAAAACTGGGGAGGAAAAAATGACTAAGCTTGGGTCCTCCAGCCCATTCCTCCAATGGGTAGCCAGTCCAGCCCCAAGAAAGCTCCAGATAACACAGTGTGCTCCACTGGCTTCAAGAAGGGCCTCGTATACCTTCCAGCAAAATGCCCCCTGCCGTCTCACTGCCTTTGTTCCCTGATAGGCCCTGCCTCTTGAGGCCTCTGGATACCATCAAGCTGGATGCCTCTTCCCAGCTCCAGCTGGAGGGAGGACGTAAACACACATGACCTTCTACAGCCCACGCCAGGATCAAGAAATATTTGGCTACTAGTGCTCTCTTATTTGTGGTAATTTCTTGCTTTTAATTTTGCAGCCGGCACCAAACTCTCCCGCAAGAGGATACTGCGTCTCGAGCCGACAGCGCTCAGAAAGGGGAAACAAATGTCACAGTGCAGCAAATCGCCCGCGCTCATTCCTGGAAGCAATACAGGCCGTGTAATGAAAGGGTGCACCGAAGGTCCATATCTTGGAGTGAACCTGTAACACAATAGAAAAGCAAGTCAGCACGACCAACCACCTCGTTGGCGGCATCTCCTGGGCCCTCCCTGGCTGTCTTCCTCTTTCCCCTCCGCCTAAGTGCTTCTTTGTCCTCTTTTAGTGCCGCCGCCACTGTGACCATCCTTTTGTTGTGGGTGCTCATTGTGTGACCCGCGTTTTGCTCAGGGGAGGGCCTCACGCTGGCTCCGTGGATTCAAAGTGCTGAGGCTGCCGAAGGAAGATTGTCTGACCACAATCCACCTGGCATCCATCAAAGACAAATAAACAAGCTGTGCTTATCACCAAGCTGCCTGGTGTAGCCAAACTGTAAATTAGAACTGTAACGGCCTCCTCGGCAGCATCACGTGGCCCACACAAGGCCCCCGGTAGTCCTTGGTCTTAACTGCAAGTGTGTGTAGTTGAGCGTCAGCCATCACGGCTTTAACTTGAGTGCAAACTTTGTTTCATTATGTCCTTTTAAAGTTGGAATATATACACACACATATGTGCGCACCCACAGACACACATTAACGACTGACAGCAAACAGGCCAAAATATAAATGGTGTTTGCCTTTGTCTGGTGACTATGGGTCCATGAGCACTTTTTTCTTTGTACAGTTTTATGTTTTCCAAAGTTTCTATAATGAGGACTTAATTTCTATAATTAAAAAAATGTGAACAGATAGTTTTATTTAAAAATTTTTGAAAATCAAAAATCCTAACTTACGTGCGGATGAGGCGAGGTGGAAAACAAGGTGAGGTGAGTTTAAAGAGCAGGCAAACTCTGATCGTCAGAGCAGAGCATCTGAACAAGTTGCAGCTCCAGCAAACTTCCTGAGCAGAGTCATCTTTCACACCTCTCCTCTGTGTCCTGTCGGTCGCCTGTCTATTACAGCTGGCAAACTCGGGCTTTCTGCTGAGACAGTGCTGATCTTCTTACAAAATTTCAAACTGAGGAGGGATGTTAGTGAAGTGCTTTCTCCTAGCTGTCCCCACCAAACCATTGCCAACTTTGCCTAAGGGAACAGCAATCATGGAACTCCGGGAGTGAAGGCTGAGGGGCCTGTCAGTTATTTTTGGATATACCCTTTGGCTCTTCCCATTTCTCCAAGCAGTCTCATAGGTGAGTGAGCTGGAATTAAGGTGGTTTATCACCTCATACAGTGTCTTACTCAAGTTTATGAAACACCCGGGTCCATTTGACCAAAAGAATCAGATCATTCCCATCCATCACTCCTAGGAGTCTCGTCTACACAGTGCCTGACAGAGTTGACTGAACAGCCTGGTTGTTTTGGGAGTTGTGTAGACACAGTTCTTATCAAAACATCAGTCACTTCTATAGGAAAATAAAACAGCAGACTGGTTGTGTATGGCAAGTCTGTCCGGATGATGATGCTATTGGAAACGTTCTCTTTTCATCTGATTGACTTGGCACTTGAGCCTGGGGATGGAAAAGCTGTCCCAGGACACTCGGATCTCTCCATGTACTCAAAGATTAATGGGAACCCCATTCAAAACACAGGGTTAATTTTTTTAAATTTGGGAGTGATTTCAGAGAATTTACTCTATTAAATTTGAGGAAGTTCATTTTGAGCTCTGAGAAAGCAAATCCTCCTTTCTTGTCTGCTTGTTTCTAAAACGGTTCTGCCAACATTTTGCATACAGATACACTACAGAGAGATAGTAGCAATGGAAGTCGTGAAGCCAAGAGTCACTGAGGGAAATGCAAATGCACAGGCCTTTCAGCTTGGAGGCAGCATTCTCAAATGCTGGAGTCATCTCATATTCACCCGAGGCCTCAGATCTGCACATCGATATGTGAAATTTGAGGCTAATACACAGATATTGATTTCTCTAAGGGTGAGTGTCAATATTTACAATCCCAAGAGATGGCAACTGATTGAGGCAAAACCAAAGTCGTGACGGCGACTGCCAAGGTCATGGCTGAGCGGTAATCCTGCTCTTCACAATACAGGTCAATGCTTTTGCTTCCAAATGGTGCCAGATTATTTAGATGAAGAGTGAAAACTTCAAGTGGTCCTCTGGACATTACCAGTCTCTATCACCTAATTGCCAGGTAACGTGAAACTCCAGGTGACTGACTAGATGTTTCCTATCACATAAGCTTGGTCATATTAAAAATCACCTGGAGGGGGATGAGGGCTTTTTCAAATTAATTGCTAGTGACTATTTTCTCCCAAATTATGATGCTTCTGCAGTGGTATGTGCCCCTGAGAAACATTGCCGTAATGCTGGGAGTAGGTCCCTTTTCTCAGGTGTGAAGGGGTAGACTAGAAGGTTCAGAACACCTGGCTTCAAGATAAAGTCCATTCACATTAAGAAAATAAACAGCAGTGATTCCTAACCCTGGCTGCTCACTAGAATCCCACCTCTAGAGATTCTGATCTTAGTTAATTGATCTGTACCAAGGCACAAGCATCTGTATTTTTAAAAAGTGTCCCAGTGATTCTCATGTGCAGCCGGTACTGCGAACCACTGGTATACAAGGTCCTTCAGCTACCTTCCCCGGTACATCTCCTGCCCCTCCACTACGTGCACCCCATATTCTACTCTAATGTTTGCACTTACCCATTTTTACTGCTTCTTCTGTAAGGAATTTCCCACCCATATCTGCATGCCAAGTCATCTATTCTTCCTTCAAGCCATGGGTTGTTGCCTCCTCTCCTTGTTTGTGAAACTTTCTCTGACTAGGTCCCAACTCTTAAATCAGATTTCATTTTTTCCACCTCTACACACCTCCAGCAAACCACTCATTACACCAGGGCAATAGCAAGTTTACAAATCTGTTTCCCCTGGCAGACAGTGGGCACTTGGAGGCAAAAGACCACGCATTATTTCCCTGGGCATCTAAAGCATGCCTACTCTGCTTAGTAGCACAAATTACGGTAGCCACTCTATAAATATCGTTGTGAAGACGGATAAAATTGTAAGTTGATGTGTGAGTTCAAGGCCTTTCAGAAATCAAGGAAAAGCTGGGTCATTTCCATATTTGGGGGCAACTAGAATAGCTTAAAAATAAAATTAAAAAATCCCAAATTCTTAATTTGAGGCTCTTGGTATACACAAGACCTGGGCCAAATGTCCCTCCTGGCTCCCCTCCCCATGATGTCCTCTTTGGGTTCAGTTGGGATAACTCCCATCCTTTCAGCCCTGAGTACCCCACATGCCTCAGTGACACACAGAATATAACTCTGTCCCCTGACAGGAAAGAATGGCAGATTTGTATGCTGACCAGAAGATGGATGAATATCAAGATAGACAGAGGTAAAATTGTGAGGTACGCTATTTATATTAGATGGGGAGGGGGTCCCTCCTCCCTCCTGTTTCAACATTTCCCCCCAGTCTTGGCCCTTCTCCTACTTCAGATTCATCCTTCTTTCCATTCATTGTATAGCTATTATACTCGTGCACCACATAACGACATTTCAGTCAGTGACAGACCACCTATGTGACAGCGGTCCCATAAGATTAGTACCATAGACCCTAGGTATGTAGTAGGCTATACCATCTAGGTTTGTGTAAATCTACTCTATGATGTTTGCACAATGACGAAATCTCCTAATGATGCGTTTTTCAAAACGGATCCCCGTTGTTGAGTGATGCACGACTGTACTGAGTGCAAAGATTTTATATCATGATTAAGCATTGACACAATATTTACCATATACACAGAGATGAAATAGATCAGCAGGATCAAAGCAGTGTCAGCATCACAACTTTCAGGATGGGTGTCTGAGGCTTGAAGAACATCCTGGAGCCTTCTTTTAAGAAATGCTATGTCACTAACACTCCTGATGGTATGGAAGATGATTTTGTGTGGAAAATCATTGATTTTAATAACTTTGAGTAGAAAAATGTTTTAGAAAAGTCATATTTTGTACATGAAGAAGTTTTAGGAATACCTTAACTCATGTATTTCACTTATGATTTCCTATGTATGTGCAAGAGTTATACTGATGAAATTTGTGTTTAAATAAGGATTCTTTTAATATGTCTGAAAGAAAAATTCAAAGCCTTGGTCACAGTTTAATTTGCTATTTTCTTAGCGGTACAAAAAATAATGGCGCCTGTATTTGTTTGCTAGGGATGCCATAGCAAAGTACCACAGACTGGGTGGGCTTAAACAACAGAAATGTGTTTTCTTACAGTTCTGGAGACTAGAAGTCCAAGATCAAGGTGTGGGCAGGGTTGATTTCTTCTGAGGCCTCTCTCCTTGGCTTGTAGATGGCTGTCTTCCCTCTGTACCTGTCTGTGTCCAAATCTCCTCTTTTTATAAGGACACCAGTCACATTGGATTAAGGTCCATCCTAATGACCTCATTTTAACTTAATTATATCTTTAAAGACCTTATCTCCAAATATAGTTCATTTTGAGGTAGTGGAGTTTAAAATTTCAAATATGAATTTGGGGGGAACACAATTCAGCCGTTAACCTGCCTTACAACTGATGGCTTCTTACTTCAATGAAATTTAGAGTATAATCCTCAAAGGATTATAGTGATATTAAATGAGTCCCTGGAGTATCAGAAGCACTGTCTGAGCCTTAGCTGTTTATTGTTCCCTACTTCACAGGGTGGTTGAGAGAGCTAAATGAGATAGCACTTGCAGTGTGCTGAGAATAGAACCCAGCATATCGAGAGCACTCAATTAGTATTGGCTACTATGATCATTATTAGTTTGGAAGTGTTTTAATACCAGTAAAGCCAAGTTATTGAGAAAAAAATATCCCAAGTATCACATGATATTTTATAAAGTACAATTTAAGTATGCTTTAAAAATAGGAAATGATTTTTTTTTTTTAAATCTTGAAACTTGATGATGACATTGAAAACCCTAGTGCACAATTAAGAAAGCAAGAGTCGGTAGCCATGACTTCAAGCATAATGCTTACAAGATTAATGTACAAAAGTGTTTTGTAATTATCTAATTGCCTGGCACCACCTCAAGTTCTATTTGTTAACCCCTTCATGTCAAGCCAGAGACAAAATCCAGTGAGCATGATACACTGATGCAAAATGCATTAAGCTTTTACGGCAGAGCCTTGAGACAACCAATAGCATCAAGAGATTAATAATTGGAGTAAGAAAGATAAATGTCTTTTATAAATAATTCAGCCTATCATTAGAAATTAGAAACTTGAGAACCCCAATACTTGGGAGAGTAAACAGAAGCCTGCCTTTAATGGGCTATAATTTTAAATATGAGGAAGACGTTGCCAGTTGTCACTTAGACAAGCTTAAAACACACTTCTCAATGAAAAGAAACTCTCAAAATGAGGTCACCCAGTTGAGTCAAGTTTGAGATAAATAAAGAGATGAATACATTTCTGATCTAGTTTAACAGCTGATTCTCTTTGTCATTCTGAACAAAGGTATGCTTATCTTTATAGGTAAACTTATGGAGTTTGTAAGCCATACACATATATTTTATCTGTAAACCAGGCATTTCCCCCACCAAGCCATACTCTTAGATTGCTTCTTCTACACTCAACACCCAGAGTTTTTCACTGAGTCTACCCTTATTAAAATTTCCCAACAAACTCTAGAGCTTTCTCATATTATCAACAAGTCTATTCTGTGCTAACAAAAGAAAACTAGTGATGGTGGTTCTAGGAAGAGTTTGCACATTTTACATCTGATGTAAGGTGTGCAAAATTCCTATTTTTGCCATCAAACTCCAAGAAGTGACTCAAATGATGGAAATTTCCATTCAAGTAGGAGGGAAGCATTTTGTCAAGGAAATATAGTACAAGTCTGTAGGTTTCCATTTATAAAAGAACAGTCTAGGTCTGTGGCAGAGATAAAGCTGTGTGCTCACCAAGCCCATTTCATGTTCCTCCTGGGCACACAGCCGCGTTACATTTCCCAGCCTCCTTTGCAGTTAGTGGGGCCATGTAACTGAGTCCTGGCCGATGGAATGCATGACACGTCCAGGCCCAGCCCTAAAACTTCCAGAGCCATCCTCTGCTCTCTCATCTACCATCTGCCACCTGGGTGACAGTGCAAGCCTGAGGACCGCAATGCTCAGGGCAACCTTGAAAGAAAAGCACTGAAAATGACAGTCTAGAAGGCGACTGCAGAGAGCACACCTCCCCCCCATGCCTGTACTGACCCTACTACACTGTGACATGAGTGAGAAATACTTTTACCGTGTTAAGCCACTGAGATTGAGGGATTATTTCTTACAGCATCTGGCTTTATTTACCTTGAATACTAAAGTTATTGACTTTCCTGATAGGAATATGACAAGGATCAATTTATTTGTTTGCTTTTAAATTTATTCAACAAATAGTTGTTTCAAATACACCATGCAAGAGTTACTCTGCTAGGTGCCAACTCATGAAGGCCTCTGACAATAGTGGTTAAGACCCTGGACTTGGGAATCAAAACAGGGATTTGGATCCTGGTTCTGTCACTTATCAGCTGTGTGACCTGGAGCACATTACTAACTTCTCTGTGCTATAGTTTTCTCATCTGTAAGATGAAATAACAATAATATCTACCTCATAGGATTGTCGTGAGAATTAAATGAACTAATCAATGTATGTAAAATACTTAGCTCCTTATCTGGTGTATATCTTAATAAAAGTTGATGTCATTGTAAAGTCTGGACAAGGCTCCAATTTCCAAATTAAATGTGAAATGAACTATTATTACTATTTTTAAATACATCCTATTTGCACAGCCTTGGAACTCAAATCCAGTGATAGTTCTAGAAAGGACTGAAGGAATGTGATCAAGAAGGCAGATTCCCACTGCTTGCGCTCTTTTGGACAAATAGGCACACCCTCTGGCAATGCATGCTGGGAAATCTCATTTTAGTTGAGGAAAAGTATAAAATTACTGGCAAGTTGATTTGCAGATTTGGAAGGAAAAGAGAGAAAGAAAATGGTAGTGCTAAGAGGGCTTCCTTCCTCAGAGAGCCCTAATGATATGTTTTCTTGGCACTTTGAGGCTTTGCCAATGGGGTGGGTCCATTAAATAAACATGCATTTTTCTTTACTTTTTCAAAACCCAGTAATGCAAAGATTTGTGTTTGTTTAGTATTTTCCTATCTGTTTTCATAGCCAAAAATATGTCTGCTGGGCAGGCAGTTCTTTGAGAAGATCCTGTTTACCCCGTCCTGCCCCAGTCAAGAGTTTTTTGGAAGAAAACACCAAATGCCATTTTTGAGGAGGATTAAATGGGCTGGTATTCAGAGACTCCATTAACCTGGAGTGGGAGCAAAAGAGAAAACAACACAAAGCAAAACCAAACAAAACTCGGGATAAATTGACATTGAAAGACTCCAGGCCCAGAAAAATGTTTTCTTAAAAAAGTGTGTATTATTAATTTTTTCTAGGCCCCTTGTCCCGGTTTCAAGTATCCATAGCTAATGAACATGAACTTTTATGATGTGAACAAAGGAATTGAAGAAAATGGAGATTGTGCTCAAACAGAAATTTGGTCCCCTGCTTGAGGAGAGAAGCAAAATTCAAACCGGGATACAGATGAACCCTTTCTGCCAATTCCACGCCCATGGGTTTTACCAAAAGGGAGAGTTTGAGCAAAGACTCTGGGGCATTAAGAATGGGAAGATAGGAGTTCCCTACAAGGCAAAGCAGGCCTATAGAGTCATCTATTTTTCCATTAGAAACTGAGGGGATTGCATCGTCCCAGACACCAAAAAAGGTCTCTGTGAACTTGAAAGCCTCGTTCATTTCTTCAGCAGTTTGCACAGGACAGAGGACAGACCACTTGTGAGAGAGGAACACAATTCTGTGACTCTAACCTCAAAAACTGGAGAAAGACAGGGGCAGCCTCTGCTTGGCACTGCCCGCTATGTGATCAGTGATGGTCAGCGATGTTCATGCCTTTGTTCTCTGGACTGGATGCAGAAAAGGGCCTGGGAAACAGCTGCCTTGAGGGGATTAGACACTGCAATTTCTGAGAAGTTTCTGAATATTCCTGGGTAAGGTGGACTAATCGTATTCTCTTTCTAATGGTCTTTTGCTTTAAACAAGAGTGTATTGAAGAAAGAAAAACTGTCTCCTTTATCATTTGGAGTCAGAAAATTAGCCTAACAAGTGGAGTTAACCTTCTGAAGCCAGTTTCAGCCCAAACTGGGCCCAGGATTTTTTCAGCAGCCCCAAGACCTCCCAGGAGAAAGGGGATGGCTCTCTCTTTATCTCATTCTCCCCATGCTTACCTTCTACACTACATTATGAGTCTCGGGACTGTCTTTGGGATGTTTAGAACTGAACAAGACCTCAGGAAGGTTATACAGCACCAGAAAATCCCCGAACAAATCCTTGTCAAGGGGAACTTTCCAGGCCTGGAAGTAACTCCCCCTCAACCTGACTATCCAGCCACCACTCTTGGCTGTTCATGGAACTTGAACTCCAAATTAGGAACTTGATATCAGATCAATTCTGTGTGTTATATATAAGCTCTACAATAACCTTATGAGACAGAACAATTATTATCCCATTTTATAAACGAGGGAACCGAGGCTCAGAGAGTTTGAGTAACTTCCCCAGGGTCATGCAGCTAACAAGTGGCCGAACTGGAATTCAAACCTGGGGAGCACAATCCCAGAGTTTATGAACTTAACTGCTAACTATGCTATCTCTCCTAAAATCTGAAATCCTTAAGAAAAGCAGGAATAATCTCTGACATTGCAAATGCATGCAAATTGGTGGGGAGATATTTAAGTGCTGTAGCTTTCCTGGCACTCTTCATATTATGCTTCACAGGAGTCCCTCAATTCCCGTAAGACTCTCCCAGATAGAAATCCCCAGGACTGCTCAGCTTCAAGCAGTTTCTCCTGAGCCTCACAGTACACCTTCCCTAGGACATCATTATCCTGGCAGATAAGTGCCAGGGGAGGAAGCTGCTCTCAGTCCCTCCAACCAAATAAGAGTATTCACATTTTCCAAGATCCCTGATTATGAGCCCGAGTAGAAAATTTGGTTTCTGATTAATAAGCATCCTTGCCTTTATGTGTCTACAGAAAGCATTTGTGCTAATAATATGATGCTTCATAATGAGATGTCTATCAAAGGAAGCGAAATGGCGATGGGGAAACAATGATGTTGGACCAAGTTTAAATGTCATGCTTTTTAAAAAGTCTTCACCCAAGAGGGTCAGGCCCAAATCATTGGTATTTGTGAAAGGTGCTGCAAAGCAGAGATTTTTATTTTCCTTTTTCATTGGTAGTTCCGGGTGCTTTTCCATTTTCTTAGAAAAGTCCTGGGCCTGGAAGTGTTCAAGCATCAAGCTGGCAGAGCTTGGTAGTGTGACATTGCTGCCAAGTTCAGGACAAGTCTATTTCTCCCTCTGTTACCATTAGAACCTTCATCCCTACATTTAGAACCTGACACATGCCAAACTGCCCAATTGTTCCTTGCCTGTCATTAAAGTGTGCAGCTAAACACTGGGTTTGAAATACATCATCGCAACTGTCCAAACACAAACCCAAGTGTATTCAAGAGGCCCAGGGAAGATCAGGGTGCAGGGCTAAAATGATTCAAATTGGCCAAGATTCAAAATGCTTTTTAAAATCAAGCACAAAGAAGGTTGTCTTGATTGACAACCAAAAGGCGTAAAAGCTGGAGTCCTATGTTTTCTGAGCTTCTGGAGGGCCTGCCCTTTTTTGCCCTGTCTGCATGGCTCATTCTGAAGGGACAGACAAAAGGTGCTGTTTTGGAAGGAGCCCGGCCGGAGATTGTGCCAAGAGACCAATACTATGGCAATGCTGCCTTTCCCCAGCTGTCCATCCCTGAAAACCAACTCAGTTCCAGCCAAATCAGAGGGGGTTGGAGGTGATAGGATAAGGGTGCCAGAAGGGACATCTGGGTATTATAAACAATAAAAATAGTCATTTTGACTTTTTGTTATAGTTTTACTGGGGAACCTAACACTTGGAACCATTGTGCAGTATAGCCTAGCCTGTCTGGTCAGGATATGTTAAGTTACGCTACAGTAACAAGCAACTCCAAAATTGCAGTGGCTTAAGCCAACAAAGATTTATTTCCCATCACACTACTTGTCTATCACAGTGCAGATAGGAGGCTCTGCTCATAGTTTTCAGAGACCTAGGTTGATGGAATAGCCACCATCACCAATGCCATGGGTCAAATGTCAGAGGGAAAAAAGGCCCTCGAGGGTCTCAGAGTGGCAGCTAGATGATCTGGTTGGGAAGCGACACCACCTCATTTGATCAAAATTCATTGGCCAGAGCTAGTCATGTGGCCCCACCCAATCACAAGAAGATCAGGACACGTAGTCCTACCATCTACCGTTAATGACATGACATGATGGGCCACATCTCTAAGTGGCAAAGTTGAAACTCCTGACTTGAACTTTCCATCACACAATGTCTTTAATATAGAAGCAGAACTCACAGGCCTTTGGTCAACCTGGCTATGGAGTTGATCTAGGGGCCCTTTGAGGATGGGGAAAGGCGAGTCTTCTGGGTTGCTCTCTATTGCATAAAACTCTAGCTCTGGTTGGATACCCCATTCTTACTCCAGAAGATATCAGAATCCCTAACTTAGTCCCAGAATAATTGACTCCCTTGCTCATCTTTTTTGGAGTCCTCCAGATTGGAGAGAATGTGGAAACATACTGAGTATTCTGGACCCTTCCTGACCCACGTGCCTTTGCACTCTGTGTAGGAGTAAAACAGATCCCTGGAGCAGGGCAGGAACCCTAGGGAATTATTTCCTGACATTGATTCCAATCCAGAATTCCCGCAAGAGGTCTGTGATATCTGCAAACTGCTAAAGAATGCTCCTTTCCCAGGTGTGTATGGCTATTTTTAGAATGTATGCAGACCTTGTGATTCGTAAAATATACATTCAATTATAAAGGGGTACTGAATTCATTTTGTCATTACATATTTTCACAATCAACAGCTCCTGAAAGCATTTTTAGTATAACTTGGGGGAGGAGCAGGGGTGGTCTGGCATTTTTTTTTTGGATGATTTAAAGATATAAAGAGGTACTCTGCTCCCTGGACAGGGTGCTTTATGAGGGTCTTTCTTCTAGGCTTTCTCAGACTTTTCTGGTGAAATTTCTGGACAAAGAAGAGCAATAGGTAAGCATTTCAGTAGTTGTGTCTGAAGCTGATATTTGTCTTCTAGAAGAATTATCCCATTGAGGGTGGGGTGAGGTAGGAGGGTGAGCAACATTTTAGAATACCAGCCTAAAGCTTCGCATAAACAAAACCCTGCCTGCTGGCAGGTCAGTGCAGGTGACTTTTGGTCAAGGGGCACCATGAAAAGCACTAAATCAATTATAATAGAGCTCAAATAGAGGGGATTACACACACAAACCCTCCAGCGTTCGCTGCGATGACTGAATGCCTGTCATCACTTACTTCAGGTAGGTCAGAGTGATCTGCCCGCAGCTATAAACGGAGTGAAGGGCAGGTGGAGGTTAGGGTCATGGCAACATCCCAGCCCATGATTTTCTGTCATGTTAGCACAGAAGATAAACCCAACTGTCTGGCTACTTCCACTTGTGGGGTGGCTGGTGGTGTTACAGAGTAGGGAATCACAGCAACCACTTTAAGTCCATCTCATTCATATTCCTAGCCAGCGCTCCCCCTCTTCTTGGCAGGGTCTTCTGGAAGGACTGAGGAAGGAGTTCCTGAGGCCATATTTGCCAGCTGCCTGCGTATCCACCGTCCGGGGAAAACCTCCCCATTGATCATTTTCCCTGTAGAAGTGACCACAGCTCATCGCATGAGCTTTGTAGATGAAATCAACCTGCTGCTCCAGTCACCATTTATAGGGCCAAAGAAAGGTTTTTAAACCGAAAGCAACCATTTGTGACCTGAGCCCAAGGGAGGCCCTCTGCTCTGAGGCTTGCTCTGAACTTTTCCTCACTGAGGCAGAACATTCTGGTTAGCCCAATCAAATCCTCTCTTTTGGAAAAGGTGAACAACATAAGAGCCTGTCACTTCAGACTAGCTTACTGTGATTGCTCTCTAAATCTCAGGCACATGCTGTGGTTGGAATTTCTGGGAACTAGAGTGACCGCATAGCCAATAAGGCCAGTGAAGTGACTTCCAGGGTTACTTTGAGTTCCCAGATGTTTTTGTAATAAGTTCACGTCAGTTAGTATATGTGACTCTTCCTTTTGTTTCTCTCTTTAAAGAGCTGTCAACATTATTCATTTGCATGGTGGCAATCCTTCTACTTAATGGTACACAATGAACAAAAATGAAATAGAAATTCCATCCTTGGGTCACAGCCCTGTGTATTTACATGGCTTTCTAGCCAAGGGACAAAGGTGGTTGGTGTAGATTCCCCTCCCAGGTCTAGGAGTGAAGGCTGGGAGGGTATAAAGGGAGATGGGGCTGGTTGACAGCTGCTGGGTATGGGAAAATCCCATGGCACCATCTGGGCAAAGACAGACTTGAAAAAAGGATACAAAGCAAAGTATCAAGTCCAGAGGGGCTGGTAAGCTCCAGATCCCAAGAGAAGCATGTGCAACCTGCCCGAGCGATGGGAGCAGGAAGGCCGAGACCAGACAGAACGTAGGGAACTCAGCTGAGACATCGAATCACAGAGCTGACCCCCCTTACAGAGGCGCCTTGGACGCAGCTGTAGATGGAGAAGGAGCTGCTGAAGGGGAGAGTGTTTGGATTTTACTTTCTGTGTTTGGTGTAAACCCAAGGGCCCCTCAGAGTCAAAAAATTATTGGAGAGTGAAAGAGTGCTAGCAGCCGAGGGAATTGCAGGTGGCCTTCGCTCAGCAGGCTGTCTTCTGGTAAGATTAGGATCATGGAGCCCATCAGCCAGAACCCATCTCTGAATGTCCAGGGTGAGTGGTGTGCACACACAGACATAATCCATTGCCACAGCCCTGTGGGACAATCCCAGAGCCAGATCCGTGGTGAGGGCAGGGCCTGCAGGCTGCCTGAGAAAGCTAACAGGACACCATGAGCTAATGGAGTGAACATAGATGAAACAGAGGACACAGGAGGAGGAGGACAGCAGAGCATCACTGTGTCAATGCAGCAGCTCCTTGGAGGCAGCAGTGGAAGACAGCCTAGAGTGGGGCCTAAGAATCTGCATTCTGTACAAGCTCCCAAAGTGATTTCAATGTAGGTGGTGCCATGGGTGGATGGGAGGTTTTAGAGGACTGACATGTGTGGCTTCCTGTTCACATAGGAAATACAGTTTTCAATTTTCAAATGCTTTTGTAAGATCTCTGGAAGACGGCAGTTTGCTGAGTTGGAGAAGAGGTAGAACTTGGGCAGATGATGAGCTGAGCTTGCAGGGCCAGCCTGCCTTAATGTTGACAGCCTTTTTCCAGACCTCTATGTTATCTCCTCAGGAACAATGGCAGTTCCAAAGGGAAGAGGAAAAAGGATCTTTGGGGTGCAGGGAGACAGCTAGGAGTCCTGTCCTAATGGTATCAAGCGCAGTCACCTGTGAGAACAGAGCCACATACACAGACTCAAACTGGAAACTGTCTAGGGTGTGTGCAGGCCTGCGAGTTCACACACTCCCACGGAGTTACCCTTGGCCTTGCTGAATGTGAATCTGTGGAATGAAGATCAATGCTATCCTGGTATGAGGACCCCATCCTCTCCCTCAGGGTCTTTTCCTTATATTGTCACAAAGACGGTCTCATAAGTTGTGACCTCTGTGTTTCTGAAACTGAGGACTGAGTAATTTGTAGGAATCCTAGACATTTTTCCTTTGGTGTTTTATTTTAATGGTAATCTAAAACAAAAATTTTACCAGTTATAAAGATAACACTTTTCTTTTAGAATGAGAATAAACTTGGTTTTTTAAAATCAATGTCTCTCCAGCTGTGGTCTTCAGAAATATCAGGGCATCTTCAAATACAATCTCAAGGATCTATATAAATGGTCTTTTTTTTTCCCCTATTAAAAGTGAAAAACACTGTTTCAGTGCATTGTAATTTAACAGTAGTTTTAAATACAGGACCCAGAATGAAATTCCCCTTGGCTTTATAATGACTTTGGGTGGAAAATCTCCAAGGATGAAATACATCATGTGCCAATTCATTTGAATTCAATTCAACAAGTGTTTATTGAGCTGTGGTCCTGACGCCATGGTAGGCACAAGGGACTAGAAAGCACTAAAGTTTCTGGTCCTCTGGGAGAGAATTATTTTACAAGAAGCAATGGGAACATTCCCCTTGGAGGAGTCAGGAAAACCTTCTCAGAAGGATGAACTTACCAGGATGATCAGCAGAGACAGAGAGAAAGAGAGAAAGGAAGAAAGAAAGAAAGAAAGGAAGGAAGGGAGGAAAGAAGGAAGGAAAGAAGGAAGAAAGAAATAGAGAGAGAGAGAGAGAGAGAGAACATTATAGACACAGGCAACGGCATGGATAAAGACATGCATAGCCAGTAGTTTAACATGACTGGAACATAGAGTTTGAGAGTAGACAGCACGAGAAAAGTAGATAAATAGGCAAGGACTTTGTGCGCCATGCTAAGGAGCTTGGGCTCATTGACAGGAGAGCGTGGCAACCATTCTGGGTTAAAAAGCCTTTCTGGGATCTCTCTCCCTGCATGCCTTTGTTACTCTGTTTTGTCTGGAAAGTTTGAGCTCTCTCAAGGGCCATGTTTTCTTGGTCTGACACTCCTAGGTGTAAAGAGGTAAAAAATATTATCTTAGCTATGGCACCAGAATTCCAAATGGAGAAAGAAATGTCTTTGGTGACAAAACGTGTTGGTAAAACCTTGGGGTAGACCCCAAAGACCTGAGAATTTGTTATTTTAAATATAAGAAGAGAGGAAATAATTTTGCATAATTGGGGAGAAAGAATTTGGAGTTTGGGTGTAGGTCTCAATCCAAAAGAGAGTTGCTGAAAAGGAAGAAAAGAGAATATAGGAAATGGTGGAAGGATATCTTCCAACTCAACCAATCTTGAGGAAAGTCTTTAAAATCCATAAATGCTGTATGCAAGTGATGTTTTTGTACTAGGATATTCAATACAGGTTTGAATTTCAGGGCAGACTTGAACTGGGGTGTAGGACGGAAGCTGCACAGCAGAATGTGTCTTAGATCCTAAGGAGGCCCTAAAAACATAAGCCTCAGGGAATGTGCAGCCATTTTGGAAATGACCTTGGATTCCTTTGGATTCCAGGGTATGGTTTTGAACAGATCTTGAGGGGTGTGCTGGTTAATTTTATGTGTCAACTTTGCTAGGCTATGGTGTCCAGTTATTTGGTCAAAAACCAGTGTAGATGTCATTGTAAAAATATTTTCAGATGTGATTAACATTTACCATCAATAGACTTTGAGTAAAGCAGATTACTCTCCATAATGTGGGTGGGCCTCATCCAATCAGTTGAAGACCTTAGGAGAAAGACTGAGGTTTCCAAAGAAGAAATAATTCTGCCTCAAGTCTGTAACATGGAAACCCTGCCTGCATTTCCCACCTATTGGCCTGCCTTGCAGAGTTTGGACTCAAGACTACAATGTCAACTCTTATCTGAATTTTCAGCCTGCCAGCTTGCCCTGTGGATTTCAGAATTGCCAATACCTGCAAGTGCATGAGCCAATTCCTTAAAAGATAGATAGATTAGATAGACAGAGAGATGATAGATAGATAGATAGATAGTAAATGATAGGTAGAGATAGAGATATGTAGATATATTGATGTTGTTTCTCTGGAGAACCCTGACTAATACAAGGGGCAAGGAGACTCCAAATGATGTCTGGTTAATACAGCTCTATAGAGGGAAACAGTACATATTTCCAGGTCCTGGGCAGGAGCAAGCCTTTTCTCATAATTTGAGAAAATGCCCAAAGAAAAGGGATGCAAATATGTTTCTTCCTTGACTTATTAGGATGCTCAGTAGGTGCTCTGTGGCATACATTGCAAGATTTTGACTCAATAGCCATTTTACCTTATTCTTTCCTTACTGGAAGAATCCTAATTTTGTCTTAATCAGCAATGCCTATCTAAAATATTCAATTTCCCAGCCTCCTTTGCAGCTAGAGGTGGTCATATGACACAGTTACAGCCAATGAGACTTAAAGAAACCACTGTGTTTGGATATTGAGAAAGCTTATAAATGGACAGATTTAGCTGACATGTTCCTTCACTGATTTGCCCTTTCCTGTTTCCCACTTTTCCTGTCTGGAATATAGATGCAAACCATCATGGTACAGCAGCCATCTTGTAATCATGAAGATGAAAACACTAACGGAAGAGCAGAAAGCTGGGACTTAGGCAATCAAAGACATCCTTGATTAGCTACATCAGCCCTGGACTACCTACCTCTGGACTTCTTAGTAGAAGAGAAAAATAAACCTCCTCCTTATTTATGTCAATCTGGTCAAATTTCCTGCCACTTGCAGCTGAGGGCACCCCTGACTGATACTGCCACAATCTTAGTCACTGTTGGATTAAGCACTGGCTTTGTGTCCAGAAGGCCACTAGGAAAAAGAAGAGAGAGGGGCCTGGAGACGTGATTGACTCCCTCTGCAGCCCTTTTCCAATTAGCAAATTAGCTGAGCTTAAATGATCATATCAACTAGTCATCACCTTGAACAGAACTCTGGAGAAAGAAGTTTATGTGGGTTAGAAGTGAGAGTTGGGTGGAGAAGTGCTAAGGATATGTGATCACCAGATGGGAGTGGGATGGATTTACAGGGTATTTTAAACTGTAAATGATGGTTTAAAAAGATACAAGCGTAGTTTAAAAAAATAAGAAGTCCACTACAAAATATATACTTAGGTCTGTTGTCCAGAAGGTGTCTGGTTTAACCAAAAAACCGGGATATGACCATCACCCTCTTCATAAATAAAGATTGGTATCCTATTTGTTTTCTCCTACACTTTCCCTTCATTTTTTTCTCCTTATTAACTCATTCATTCATTCAGCATTTATTAAGTGAGTAGGGACTAGGAACACAGAATGAGTAAGACAAAGTTCTTGTCCCTCAAGAACAAAAAATTGAGTGGACAGACAGAATTGTGAGCAGATAAATAACCAAACAAATCTGTAAGTGATATAGAATAGATAAGAATAAGTCCTGAACCACAAGGAGTGCCCAGAGGAGTTAGGAATGACTCCATAGCATAGGAGATATTTGAGCTGGACTGTGAAGTTTAAGTAGGAATTTCCCAATTAGAGAAGGAGGAAGGCCATTTCCATTTCCTAAGATCCCCATCTTTGGAAACCTAAATATTAAAGGAAACTTGGCCCATTCAGATATCCGAGGAGGCTTCACTGAGGAAGCTTCCCTTGAACTGAGATGAGGGTGAGTAGGAGTTAATGAGGAAGGAAGAGAATTCTGGGCAGAGAGAGCAGCAGATGCAGAGGCCCTGTGGAAAGTGGAGTATGACAGGCAAAGAGGGGTTGAAATGAAACTCAGATTATAAGGTGGAGAGTGGTATGAGATGAGGCCAGGGAAATATTTAGGGGGTCAGGATGATATCAGGATAGACCACGTTAAGCAGATTTTCTTTTTCTTCAAAGCAATGAGAAGTCATTGAAATGTTTTATGCAGGTGGACCATATGACCATCTTAACTGCTAGCAATCTGAAACACTTGGACCAAAGAACTGCAGTTTTCTCCAGTAGTCCTGGGATTCTGAGGTCTCAGTGCAACCATTATAAAGCCAAGCTGCAGGCTCATTGGTGGGACTAACCATAGGTATCAGAATAGCTTGCCATCTCTAGTAGCCCCATAATTCTTCTCCATAAAGGCAGGAGCACTGGCAGACCTTAATAACTGTCAGGTCTAATTATGAACAGCCACTGCCCTTTAGACTTGCATAGGAAGCCCTTTCCACTCCGGAGGTCGCCCTGTCAGTCTCTGAATGGCATCCTATGAAACCGGGTGTTAGACAAAGCGCCTGGAAAAGACGCAGATAATAGCAGGAGGTAATGATATCTACACGTAATACAATCTCCAAAAAGCAGGAGCTGGAACCCAGCAGATACCACTGCCTTGATGGCTGCATTTTATTCATACCCTACTGAATATGTCATTTCCCACAGTTAAGATGTCAGGCTGTGACCTGAATTTCCAAGTATGTTGCTTGTACCACCAACAATTAGCTTGAAGCAAGGCAAGGACTGAAGTATGCAAAGCAGGGCTTGCATATTCATTGTTTTAGGGGAGGAAGATGCCTTGGATTTTGGCCCAGTTTGAGACGGAGTTGCCTTTCTTTTTTCATTAACATTGTCTTACTTATAAGAACCTGTTCACACAAACACACACATGAACACACACACACAGTGCACAGAAAGAAAATTCTCAAAAGCTTTCCAGTGAGGACCTCTTAAGAAGCAAAGCTCTCAGAAGCACATCTTACTTGAAAAGGTAAAGAGCTAAGCTGGAGAGTTAAAGGAAAGAAGGCAGTGCTGAGGAATAGACAGCAGACACTCCCCAGATTCTTCTCGAGGGAAAGTAGGACCCAAGGTCAAATGGAAAATCCCATGGGAAAAGATGAAACATGGCTCTGCCTTCAATTGCAAGCAGCATTTTCAGGAATGCTTTGCTGTACTTTTGGTAAGAGGTAGAAGGAATTAGGCTGTTTTCCAGAAACCTACCTAGGATATAGGAGTGGATTTTGAAAGCAAACAAAATTCGTTTTATCCTCAAACTTTAAAAGGCTAGAAGTCCTATATTCCCAACTTTCTTCATATTCAAACTGCTTACCTGGCCTTTGCTTTGCCCCTGGCAAACAAGGCTTGAAGACCAAGCTAGCTTGTGACACTAAGAAGTGAGCATGTAAGCAGCTTAAATGCAGCAAGTGGCTGTCTTTTTTAAAGAACTCAGTCTTGTCATCCGACAAAAAGACAAGCAGTATTTTCTGGACAACGCTGAGAAGTGGTGAATGTAAGACTCCCCTTCTCTATGGCCCACCCCAATCAGAAGACCCTTCTCGTCTTCACCTTGCCCATTCCAAACATCCTTGTGCTCTCACTCATTCTCCTTACTTTCATCAAAATATTTCCTTAGATGCTTTTGCCCAGTGATACATTTTGGGATTAAAGATACACCCTCTCAAAGCAGCAGTGGGAACAAGGCTTGTTTGCAGGGACAAGTTCTGGAATTTTAGTTATGCTTCTCACTGAGTATCTACTATATACACGTAGGACTGTTTTTGTTTTTTTTTTTTATTGTTGTTGGTTGGGCTCCATAGTGGACATACGATGTCCACAATGGGTTAGTCTTCTTGGGTCCTGTTCTTTGGAGAACGACTCCTCCCTACGCCATAACAATTGTGCTTAGTCTGTGTGATTTGGCTGGAGTTTCCCTCCCCTCTCCCCTCCCCCCTCCCCCAGGAAAGGGCACTTGGTCAATCACAGCTTCCTGAACTCCTTTGCAGAGTGACTGGCTCAGGGGCGAGCACGTTGCAGTTGACGTTTGGAGATTCTTGGCTCTCTTAGATTGCAGCTCTCTGTGCCTTATTGCAATAAAAAATTCTGTTAATACAGTAATTAGCTTTCTCTTTTGTTCACAAACAAAATTGCAATTGAAAACGGATGTGCATAAACAAATATTTCCTCATTTTCAGTGACTGATTTGGTAAGATTGTTGCTTTAAATGGAAACTTGACTCAGGTATGGCCTCCTGGGAAGGCCACAAGGATTTAAAAGACAAAACCAATATAAGTCACTTTAATACAAAAATAAACTCTACCCTCTCATCCACATATACATTATTTGACTTAACGAAACTTGCACACACACTGTTTGTTTGTGCATGTATGTGTTTTTCTCAAAAATACTTTTGTTGCTGATGACAAAATAATCCTGAAAATGTTTCTTTCTTTGGAGGATAGAAGCAACCTCCCTTACACACAATTTGGATTGTGGAAAACTGTGGGTCCGTTTGTTAGTGAATCCACAACACTGCCGTACAAGCAACATTTGTCTTTTTCTGTCCACTTCCAACTTAAAAAGAAAATTGTAATAATATACTTATTTTCAATAGTCCTTTCACATTCATTGCTTTTATACTTGCTGGACACGGTGGGGTTAATTATCTTTGGGGAAATGATTCAGAAATTGAGCAGAAATCAGCAAAGTGGTCATAGGTTAAAATGACTGGGCATGGTTGCAACTGCCATTTTTGGTGGCAAGAAAAATAGAGACTATTTTTGTTTAGAGCAAAGCTTTGTTCCAATTCACGCAGTTAACTTAAAAATTCATAAGTAGAGAAGCTTCAGTACTTATTAAGCAAGTAGTGTGTTCGCCCTTCTGGAAAACTTGGGATCAGAATATTTTAAAACTAGTTAACAGATTTGGAGCAGTATTGGTATCCTAAGTATTTGGTTTCCATCTCCTGGAAAGGCACTTAATGTAGTGAAAAAAGGGAAGAAACTTTTATTGATGCACCCATGTGCAGAAGAAGAGATAGAGGTTGCATCCTGCATGACTGCTAATGCTCATTCCAGTTCTGAGGGTCTCTGGTTCTATGTATTTTCTTTCTCTGCACATGGCAAGAAACTTTGACTGTAATTTGGCTTCCCAAACAGCTTGCCCTTAGGGAAAAGCTGTGCTGGCCAGAGGATGCAACTGTCTGGTCCTCTTTGCAGCTAGTATATAACATACTTGTTAAGAGTACAAGCCCAGGAGTCAGAGAGGCCACTGCCTCTGTTTTTTCCTAGCTGTGTGATCCTAAGCAGTGTCTACATTTCTGAGCCTCTTTTTTTTTTAATCTGTAGAATGAAGACAATAATGAACATCTTCCTCATTCCGGTTTTATAATGACTAAGTGACATAATGCTTGTACAGTGTTTAGGACATGCCTTGGAACATGATACATCTACTCTTGTTATTACTACTATTATAAATAAATCAGTAGGCATCCTAGTTTAAATACTTCCTTTGTTAAAAAAACCTTTTTAAGGAAAAATCTCAAGCAAACACAAAAGCAGAGAATTGTTACCCATTTAAAATAAGACCTCAACTAATAATGGCCAATCTTGTTTTACTTATGCCCACACTCACACCCCTACATCACCACCCCCTGCCCCCAACAAATCCCAACCATAAATGATTTCATCTGAGATTTGTAAACTTCTTGATTAGAGAGAGTCTGCTTCTAAAAGACCAATCTGCTCTAGCTGTGTTGTCAAGTAAGATCCTGGATCATTATAGTGAATTTTCCTAAGTTAACATTTTCTAGGACATGTTCCAAAGAACATTTTTCCACATTGTGTTAATAGGTTCTATGTCAGAAGAACAGAGTTCTCTGGTCAAGTAAATTCTCAAATCATTGAGTTGAAGAATGCCATTTTGCTTTATTCTGGGTGCTTTTCAGAACACTAAAAAGGCTCTTATACCACCAGTCTCTAAAGAGAGGAGGTAACATGAAGAGAATCTTAAAGATATTTAACTCTACAACTATCTTTTCCAGAAGCATCTTGCGGAACATGTGCTCAGTGGGATACACTTTGGCCAATACAGAACCAGACAAATACCACTTTATGGAGACCTATTTAAGTACCCAGATAGTCTTCTCCAGGCCACAAATTTGCACTTTCTTTGAATTTCTACAGTATCCATTTGCTTAGTGCAACTGGAAGTCAGAATCTTGAGTTCTAGGGCCACTGTCCCCACTGGTAAAGGAGAAATGGTATAGATTCTTCCCCTCTCTTAACGTATGGGGAAAGGCTATTAAAATAGACCGAGAAGTGAGAGAAGAGTGAATAGAATGGAACTGAATGTGAGATACAGAGTCCTGACTGCCTCCCAAATCCTGAATCCTCAGCAATAGCAGCCTACATCAGCAGAACCCTGTGAACTTGGGGCTCTATATGTTTACATAGTCATTGGATTGTTGGCATTAGATTGGAATTTGTGCTTAATGACTTAAAGAAGGGGAAAAATGGAGAACCTGGGAGATCTTGAAAAAATACTGAACCAAAGTTCCCCTCTGAGGAATGCCATCAAGAATATCCATAGCCTATTTGGTTATGGGACAACTGTGCTGTCATGTGTGCCTCTGTGAAGCTTGCTTTTCAACTGATACTGAGCTTGAGTTATTGGGAGAAAGGGGAAAGTTGTGAGGAGGTGTGGTAGACACTACTGGAGTTCACCCATGTTTAGTTGTCCTCTCCTTCTGAGAACTTGGAAGATTGCACTTCTCAACCTCTTGCAGTTGAATAGAGCCATTTGACTAGTTCTGGTCAAAATAACATGAGCAGAGGTGACATTAGTTTCTTGTAGGCTAAGTTAGTGTGAGGCCCAGGCACTGTTCTCCAGGCTTTCATTTCCTTGCCACAGTGACCAGGGAGTCATCTGCATATTTCAGATGATACAGATTCAAAATGGAGGAGCATTTGTCAACCTGGGGGTCCCTGAGTAACTGTGGAGCAGAGCCCCTCGGTGACCCATGATGGACACATAGTATGAACAAGAAGAAACTTGTGTTGTGTTAAGCCACTGGGATCTAGGGGTTAATTTGTTACTAAAGCATAACTGGCACTTCCTGACTGATACAAGAGGCATAGCTTTTCCCTTTGTACCCCCACTTGTTTTCACCACACTCAAACAGGCTTGCATCAGCACAAATTATATCATAAAAGGTATAGAACAGCAAATCAACAGAACAAACTCATGGACACTTTCAACTAGACACTGTTCTCTAGCGCCACTAAGAGGTCAACTCCTCTGGGTTCACTGACATTCCTCTTTATACATCATACTGAATGGAATGAAAGGAGGGTCCATGAAGCCTCCAATACACCAAGTAATAAATACTAAGAGCCAACATTTACTGAGTGATTACTCACTAAATCACTGAGTGATTACTATATACCAGGCATTTTCTCAAGCACTTTAGATATTATCTCATTTATTCCTCATATAAACCCAGATATCAATACTAATATTATCATCTCTATTTTATGGATCCTGACCTTACAGAGAAAACATATGGAGTTTGAGCATCTTGCCCAAAGTCACAACAAATAAGAAGCAGTAGAGCTGGAACAAAATTCAAGGCAGCCCACACCCTAACCATTATACTATATGGCCCACACAATTACCTTTTTTTAAAAATTTCTTTTTATTAAGACTTTATTTTGTGTATTTATTTATTTTTGCTGAGGAAGATTCGCCCTGAGCTAACATTTGTGGCCAATCTTCTTTTGTATGTGAACTGCCGCCACAGCATGACCACTGAGGAATGGTGTAGGTCGGCGCCCAGGAACCAAACCTGGGCCACCAAAGCAGAGCATGCTGAACGTAACCACTAGGCCACAAGGGTGGGCCCAAGGCTTTATTTTTTTAGGGAAGTTTAAGGTTCACAGCAAAATTGAGGGGAAAGTACACAGATTTTCCATATACCCCCTGCCACCACTCATGCTAGGCTCCCCCATTATCAACATCTCACATCAGAGATGTGCATTTGTTACAACTGATGAACCTACACTGACAAATCATAATTGCTCAGAGTCCATAGTCCATAGTCCATCACAATTCACTCTTGGTGTTGTACATTCTATGGATTTGGACAAATGTGTAATTACATTTATCCATCATTATGGCATTATACCGAGTATTTTCACTGCCCTAAAAATCCTCTATGCTCTGCCTATTTATCCCTTCCCCAACCTCTCAAGCCCTGGCAAACACCGATTTTTTTACTATCTCACTAATTTTGCCTTTTTCAGAATGGTGTATAGCTGGGATCACACAACTACATACATAGTTTTCTCAGATTGCCTTCTTTCACTTAGTAGTATGCATTTAGGGTTCCTCCATGTCTTTTCATGGCTTGATGGCACTAAATAATATTCCATTGTCTGGGTGAACCACAGTTTATTTATCCATTCACCTATCAAAAGGCATTTTGGTTGCTTCCAAATTTCAGCAAATATGAATTAAGCTGCAACAAACATCCTTGTGCAGGTTTTGTGTGGACATAAGTTTTCAACTCATTTGGGTAAACACCAAGGAATACAATTGCTGTATTTTATGGTGAGAGTATGTTTAGTTTTATAAGAAACTGCCAAACTGTCTTCCCAAGTGGCTGTACCATTTTGCATTCCCACAAGGAATGAATGAGTTTCTGTTGCTCCACATCCTCGCCAGCACTTGGTGTTACTTGTCAATGTTCCAGATTTTGGTCATTCTAATAGGTGTGTAGTGGTATCTCATTGTTGTTTTAATTTGCATTTCCCTGATGGCACAGGATGTGGAACATCATTTCATGCACTAATTTTGCCATCTGTATATCTTCTTTGGTGAGGAGTCTGTTAAGGTCTTTGACCTATTTTTTAATCACATTATTTATTTTCTTATTGTTGAGTTTTAAGAGTTCTTCATATATTTTGAGTGGCAGTCCTTTATCAGATGTGTCTTTTGCAAGTATTTTCTCCTACTCTGTGGTTTTTCTTCTCATTCCCTTGACATTGTCTCTCCCAGAGCAGAAGGTTTTAAGTTTAATGAATTCCAGCTTATCAATTATTTCTTTCATGGATTTTGTCTTGACATTGTACCTAAAAAGTTATTATCATACCCAAGTTCATCTAGGTTTTCTCCTATGTTATCTACTAGGAGTTTATAGTTTTGCATTTTACATTTAGGTCTGTGATCCACTTGGAGTTAATTTTTGTGAAGAATGTAAGGTCTGTGTCTAAGTTCATTTTTTTTCTTTTTGCATGTGGATGTCCGGTTATTCCAGCACCATTTTTTGCAAAAACTATCTTTGCTCCCTTGTATTGCCTTTGCTCCTTTGTCAAACATCGATTGACTATACTTATGGGGGTCTATTTCTGGGCTTTCTATTCTGTTCCATTGATCTATTGTCTATTCTTTCACCAATACCACACTGTCTTGATTACTGTTGCTTTGTAGCAAGTCTTGAAGTCACGTAGTATCAGTCCTCCAACTTTGTTCTTCTCCTTCAGTATTGTGTTAGCTGTTCTGGCTCTTCTGCCTCTCTATATAAACTTTAGAATCAGCTTGTCAATATCTATAAAATAGCTTCCTGGGATTTTGATTGGGATTGCATTGAATCTATAGATCAAGATGGGAAGAACTGACATCTTGACAATATTGAGTCATCCTATCCATGAACATGGAATATCTCTCCAATTATTTAGCTCTTCTTTGATTTCATTCATCAGAGTTTTGTAGCTTTCTTCATGTAGATCTTGTACATATTTTGTTAGATTTATACCTAAGTATTTCATTTTTGGGGGTGCTAATGTAAATGGTATTGTATTTTTAATTTCAAGTGCCAATTGTTCATTGCTGGTATATAGAAATGCAATTGACTTTTGTATATTAATGTTATATCCTGCAACCTTGCTATAATTGCTTGTTAGTTCCAGGAGTATTTTGTTGATTCTTTTGGATTTTCTACATAGAGGATCATGTCATCTGTGAACAAAGACAGTTTTATTTCTTCCTTCTCAATCTGTATACTTTTTATTTCCTTTTTCTTGTCTTTTTGCATTAGCTAGAACTTCCAGAGTGATGTTGAAAAAGAGTGGAGAGAGGGGACATCTTTGCCTTGTACCTGATCTTAGTGGGAAAGCTTTGAGTTTCTCACCATTAAGTATGATATTAGCTGTGAGTTTTTTGTAGATATTCTTTATCAAGTTGAGGAAATTTCCCTCTATTTCTAGTTTACTAAGAGTTTTTACCATGAATGAGTGTTGGATTTTGTCAAGTGCTTTTTCTGCGTATACTGACACGATTATGTGATTTTTCTTTTTAGCCAGTTGAAGTGATGGATTGCATTAATTAATTTTCAAATGTTGAACCAGCCTTGCATACCTGGGATAAATCCCACTTGGTTGTGGTGTATAGTTCTTTTTATACATTATTGGATTCAAATTGCTAATATTTTGTTGAGGACGTTTTTCATCTATGTTCAGGAGAAATTTTGGTCTGTAGTTTTCTTTTCCTGTGATATCTTTGTCTGGTTTTGCTATTAGGGTAATGCTGGCCTCATAGAATGAGTTAGAAAGCATTCCCTCTGCTTCTATCCTCTGAAAATTATTGTAGAGAATTGATATAATTTTTTCACTAGATGTTTGGTAGAATTAACCAGTGAACCCATCTGGGACTGGTGCTTTTTGTTTTAGAAGGTTATTAATGATTCAATTTCTTTAATAGATATAGGCCTATACAAATTGTCTATTTCTTTCTTGTAGGCAATTTAATTACTGACCATTTACCATGAACATGTAAGGGTTTGGTTTTAAGCTTTGTTAGAGTAGTTTGTTTTTTTCTAAGTATTAAGGCTTCTTCCTAGTCTTAGGACAAAGATTTTACTACTAAAGCATGGCTATAATGGTATTTTAAAAGGAAAGCCTTACCCAGTAGTTGCATTCCTGGACATTTATTCCAGAGAAATGGAAACTCATGTGTACACAAAAGATCATAGCAGGTTTATTTGTAATAACCAAAAACTGGAAACAAGCAAAATGTCCTCATTAGATAAATGGCTAAAGAAACTATGCTACATCCATATCATGGACTACTATTCAGCAACAAAAAGGAACTGTGGGAACTATTGATACACAACAACAACTTAGATGGATCTCAAGAGCATTATGCTGAGTGACAAAAAGCCAATGTCAAAAGGTCATATACTGTATGATTCCACATATACAACATTCTCAAAATGACAAAATTATAGAGATTGAGAACATAGTGTTATTGTCAGGGTTTAGAGATGGGGGAGAAGTGGGTGTGACTATAAAGGGGTGCACAAAGGAGGTGGAATAGTCTTGTACCTTGACTGCAGTAGTGATTACCTGAATCTACATATGTGATAAAATGGCATAGAACTATACACATATTGTACTAATGTTGATTTTCTGGTTTTGATATTATACTATAGTGATATAAGATATAACCATGGGGAGAAACTGAGTGAAGGATACATGAGACCTATCTTTGCAATTTCCTGAAAATCTATTATTACTTCAAAATAAAAGATTTAGAAGAAAAAGGGAAAATCCTGAGGTTTCTACCAAGTCCCTCCAACTGGGTGGGATATAAAGTCCAAAGTCTGTTCCTCTATATTGGACAAGACCTAAAACTCTACTTAATTTTTACAGACTTCTACCTGTTGAGCTTTACTCAGCTCCTTGACATCTCCCCCATGCATCCAGGTCATCCACAGATTTGAAGAGAGTTTTTATGCAGATCTGAGAGTTTCCCCCTTTGCAGGATTTGCCCCCTCAGTTTTCAGTCATTCTTGCAGCCCCCAAACTGCATCTTCTGATGCCTCAAGCCCATTAGACTGTGGCTTTCTGCTTGAATTCTAGCCATCCTGCAGTTCATACAATGCAGAGTCCCCTCAGAAGAACAACCAAATAAATGTAGATCTCACCCATTGTGGTTCCCTTCTCTCAAGGATTGAATCCCCTCCAAATTCTGTCTGCTTTTGTTCAAACTCCAGTGCCTTCAAATCATGATCTATATCACTATTATATAAATATGTATGTATAGGTACATATATAGATATAAAACACTGCGTGCATAAAAGCAAATTACAAACTTGTAATAGTATCCTGTATCTTCAGAATGTTTTACAGTTTACAAACCACTTTTCCATTTTATGCATATCAAGCCTATGAGTTAAAAGGAATATTATTATATGATATACAACCTTTGTATAAATTATCCTGGGTTTCCTCATTTTGTGACCATTCTTCTTCAGTCTTTTATGAGCACCTCATCCTCTGTGTTCTCCATAAACATTTTGGTTCACAAGGGTTCTCTCCTCATCTTCCGGCTATTTTTAATCTGCCTATCCCCATGGGTGTTCTCACTCACTTTCATAATTTTAACTACCTCCTATGAACTACAGGTCCCAAATTTTTATCTCAAGCCATGACCTCTCACCAGATTCTGACTTATCTGTCCAATTGGAATCTCGGCTTGGATATACATAGGTACTTCAAAGAACATATTCAAAATTCCACACTATATCTTCCCCTAAGACCTGATTTTATTTCTATATTTTCTGTTTCTTGGAATGGTACCACCTTTCTCAGTACTCAAGATATAAACATAAAAATTGTCTCTCACTCTTCAGGTTCAACTCCCACCAAGGCCTGCCAACTCTATACCTTAGTTATTTCTTGAGTCCCACCTCTCCTCTCCATCTGACTTCTGCCTTAGTTCTGTACCTCAGGATTTCTTATCCAGACTGTTGCAATAGACTCCTAATTGGTCTCCTCATTTCTGATCTTGCTATGGACTGGGCCAGGCGTTACAGGCCTAAGAGGGCAGGCTTCAAACTTGGACTGTGATCTAAGTTAAAAAGGAACCATGGGGATAGTAAGTGACTCTCTGCCAACATAGAAATCCCCCAAATTAAAATGTTAACACCAGCAAAAATTAATATGCTCCTTTTCTTCTAGTGATAGCTGACAAGTTTATTGATGAGTGCCTTGGGTAGGTGGTGAGTAGGCAAACCACAGCCTCTGATGGCCCCTGTCTTCCCAGAGGTCAAAGAGTAGAGAATGAAAACCTGCCCAGACAGAAGTGGACAAAGGGGTTCAACGAATGGTTGGAAAGTAGCAAGTGCACTCTCAGGATTGTGCTAATCCATGAAAGGCGTAAAGTGTAAGAGGAGTGGTTTTGGCTTTGATTATTTACCTAAGTATTCTCAGTGTCTGTATGTGGTCCATACACTTCTGTTTCATGTAAATGTTATATAGTCATTCATGTTAACCAAACTTCTTAATATAATCCTGTTTAAATGTTTGTCTTATATTTCAAATACTCCCAAGAATATGGTGTAGCAGTGGGGTGTGTGTTGAGGGGAAATGCCAAATAACAAAGTCCCACACAGTCAGTTATCCTAAAAAACTCACATAACAAATGAAGCAGTTCCTTCACACTGCCACCAAGCTTCATCTATCTAAAGCACAGCAAATCTGACAAATCTGCTTAAAATACTTCAGTGGCTCCTCATCATCTATATTAAACCCAACAACCTTGATGGTCTGTAACTCCCACCCCTCTGTGACCTGGCTGCTCCTGTCTCTCAACCCTCATCTAACTTTCTCACAGGAAAGAGTTCTTTCCCATAGGTAGCTCTAGATGCCACACTTGGCTGTGAACTTCATAGGCAAGAAGTCTCTGTGATCCATCTCTGTGTTATCGCTATCTAGTGTGATGTGTGGCTCATAGTAAGTGCTCAAAACAGGTTTGCTGAACAATTAATTTAATCAGGGATTGGCAAATGTTTCCTATAAAGAGCCATAGACTAAATATTTTTGGCTTTGTGGGACATAAGGTCTCTGTTGCAATTAGTCGGCTCTGCCATTGTAGCATGAAAGCAGCTATAGACAAACAAAAACAAACAGGCATGACTGTGTTTCAGTAAAACTTTATTAACCAAAACAGGTACAGGGCTGGATTTAGCCTGAGGACCATAGTTTGCTGACTCCTAAAAATAAAATTAAATACATGAATGAATCTTGATTTTGACTCTACACCCTCTTTTCCAGGACCGCAGACTTCCCAGGTCCCTCAGCACACAAATTCTTCGTAATTCCCTAAAGTTAAGGCCCAGGCCAAGGATTCTTCAAGTGGAGGTAGGACAAAATCTGTTTATTGTTTTTTTATCGTTCAACAGCTTGAATGGAATTATTTAGATGAGTGTGACTTGAAAGGATAGTTGTGGCAGCTCTTGTAAGTTGTTAAAGCTGAAATTTACTATCACGTATATGAAAAACAAGAAAAAAACTTTCTGATGCCCAAGGCTGTGATACATTGAAGCAAATACCCCAGGATTTCCCAATAGCACAGGTTCCCATGGAAAATGAAAACAAAGACAATAGAATAAAAAGAGGAGTTCAAGCATGGGTCAAGTATGTGTACCACACTTATGATTAAAGCTTTCTAGGTCCATGGGGATGGAAGTGATTGTCAATAACTGAGTGTTTGGAAAAGTTGAGCATCCAAAAGAAGGTTCTTTAAAGTGAATTCAAATACTAACTTTGAAGCTTATTAGCAATGGGATGCTGCAAATTAATTAACTCCTCAGGGCCTCAATTTTAATATTTATAAAATGAGCATAATAATATCTATATTTCAGGGTTGTTTTAGGGATTACAGGAGATATACATTTAAAGCCCTGAGGACAGTGTAGGAAACACCATTGAGCATCTATTTGAGCCGAGCACTGTGCTGGGCATTTCACATGTCTTGTCTCATGTGCTCCTGTATAGCATTTATCACTGTCTGACACCACCTCATACATCTATTTGGTTATTTGCTATTACCTGTTTCCCTTCCCCGCTAAAATGTAAGATCATGAGGGCAGCAACCAGTCCACTTTCTGAACAAAGGCAGAGCAGAATTCAGGCTCAGAGCCTTTGACAGGCAACATCATCCAGCTACAATTTAATGACGTTTGGTTTCCATTTCCACTTATTTTTACTGTATTCTTTCATTAAGAACAAGTGATACTGAGTTTCTAATCATGGTTCTAATAAAAGTGCCCTTCTAAATTAAATGTATTTGATAAATAAATCCCAATAAGTAGATGAATTTATTTATTTAAAAGTTAGTTGATTTAAAGAAAAATATTAGATAAGTGATAGTAAAGATAGTACGCTAATATGACAAAAAATGTCTATACTATTTCTCAAATAGTTAAAGTTGAGGGCTTGCTGGAGTATAAGATCCCCAAGGTTTTTTCCAGGACCTTCATGCTACAATCTGATGCTTTTATAAGGAATAATCTTATCATGAGCAAAACAAGTCATAGATACACTCTTGCCTTAGGAGACCAAGTTTTGGGCAAAAGAAAAAGCAGCCTGTGAATAGCTGTCTGAGCATATCCTCCCTACCCCAAAGGGAGGATATGTTCTCCAAGTTCTTGTTTTCTTACTTTTCCCCTCATCTAATTTTGTTTTACCAGCCAGTTTCTGGTTAGAAACTTTCTAGTCAGACACCAAATATCTTGGAGTCCGCACTGTGCAAATGAAAACAAAACAATAAAAGTGAGGCATGAAGAAGAAAGCAAATGGAAATGAGAAGCGAGTCTGTCAACATTTCCTCACTTGACAGGGATCAAATCCCCAGCATGGAGACATCAGAAGGCAGGATTGCATCCCAACTTGCGAGCACCCAGAGTGTTTCTTCATGTCTCCTCTTTTTCCTGTTTCCCTTTCCCAAGCCGTTTTCTCTTTCTTTTTTGTTTAATAGAAGAAATTCAATGCATACTCTGATGAAATCTTTGGATCTTGTTCAATTAGCTTTCAGTTACACCAGAGTGGGGTGGATGGGTGGAGGGGAAGATGGGACAACTTCCTCAGCACTTTGTTTTCAGTAAACTTCCTGAATCATGATGGAAGCGATCCTGAGGATAGCAATATTTCACCTACTGAGAGAATGGTCTTCTACGTCAATGCTTCTCAAACTTTAATGAGACTATAAATCACCAGAGGATCTTCTGATTCAGTAGGTCTGGGGTGGCACAGGAAGATCTGCATTTCTAGCAAGCTCCAGTGCTGCTGGTGATACCAATGATGCTGATCCATGGACCACACTTTGAGTAATGAGATTATATCACCATTGTCATCGTATGACACAGCATTTACAAGCATCTACCTGCACTATGCTCTGATTGAGATGCTTAATTGACATTTGTTTTCAAACCAGAAACACTTTCCTAGGTCCTGAGAAAAATATGAAGATGAATGAGATTTCATTTCTGCTCTCAGTAAGCTTACCAACCATGTCGAAGATCAAAGCCAAGGACATATAATAGTACTTTAATTATTATGTGAAAAAGCCCCTGTAATAAGGGTACAGGATGCATACCAAATCTATGGCAATCAACTTTAAATGTATACGTACATATATATTAAATTCTTCTCTCTCTTTCCTTCACATGCACACATAGACACATGCGTGCAAGCACACATACACACATGTGTGCATGCACACACACACTCATGCTCACCATTTTTAGAACTTAAAGTTAGTTATATTTAATGCTTGTATCACTTACCTGGACTCTTTAGATGGTGGGTAGAGGGGAGGTAGCAGATTGTTTGGATAGACCCTGAAGGGCAAGAGTGTAAAGCACTGAAAAAATTTTTAAATTTAACTTACTCTCAAAAACCTCTTCTCTGGGGTCTCTGGAGGAGGCATCTCCTATTGCCCATTGCTGCTGAATTTGGTCACATCTTGAATAGTGTCCTCAGTTTTAGTGGGACTCTTGTTCTTCATGCATATGTGTGGCGTAAGGCCTAATATTAAAGCCTAATATTATGTGCTGCTTTGAAATCTGGAGATATAGGGAGAGCTAACTGCAAGATCTCCTCCCCACTCTGCTCCTGCAAATAAGGTTACCTGGCGTCCTTATCAAGGGGACCAGGTGCAGTTCCCATTTATCCCTGAGTAGTGGGTTTCAGTTCCACAGAATTATTCAAACCAGCCAATAACATCCTCCCAAGGGAACCAGGGGTCACCCCAACCTCTTGACACTACTAAGCTTGGCTCATAGCCCCTGATAGTTCATTCTGTTCCTGAGTGAAACACCTGTGTGGTCCTGTAGGGTGTGTGGTGTCCTCCTCCCCCAGGCTGTGAATATAATGTGCTTAATAAACTCCTGTCCCGTCGATCTCATCTGTTCAGCGTTGGGTACTTTGTGTTCAGCCATCCCCATAACCCTAGGGCAAGGATTCCTCCCTCATCAAGGAGGTGAGAAGGAGGCAATTAAAACAATATGTGACTTGGCTTTGAGTGGGATTTCAGTTTGATGCATGTGCTGAATGGCAAGCAGGTGTAGTCTGCTGTCCAGAACGTGGATTTCAGACAGCTTGAGGTTCTCTTTATTACCATGATTACCTACCATGCTTTCGGGCATGGGCTTATGCTAACTTTGAGATGTCTTGGTATTTAAAACCTTTTTGATTGGACATCAGATTTCTATTTCAATAATCCTTTCACTTATGCAAATATTGTTCATTGTCTAACACAAAACTGGAAACATTTTAACTACTATATGTATTAAATATATCCTGAAATCAACTTGGATTGTGTTCAATTCAATACCGTAATCATTATTAAAATGCAAACAGCATAGAAGAATGTTTATAGCAGCATTATTTGTAACAGTCCCAAACTGGAATGTCCCTCAAGATCCAATGTCTCAACTCAAATTCCCATCAAGAGTAGAATTAATAAAGAAACCCAGGTATATTTATACAGTGGAATACTATTCAGCAATGAAAATAAACTACACCCACATGCAGCAAGTGGATAAATATCACAAACATAATACTGAACTAAAGATCACAGACACCGAAAAACACATAGCTATAATTATATAAAATGTAAAGACAGCCAAACTAATCTGTGATATTGGAAGCCATAACAGTGGCTAACTTTGGGGAAGAGGAAGTAGGTCATAACTAGGAGGAGAAAGGAAAGAGGGCTTGTAGAAGTGCATTTAATGTTCAATTTCTTGATCTGGGTCATGGTTTAATGGATATGTTTACTTTGTAATAATTAATTTTTCTGCACATAATTTTCTTTCTTTTCAGTATATACATTATATTTCAATAAAAAGAGGTACTGTGCTAGCAGTAAAAAAATCTTTTCATCCATGTAACAGTTGTTTATTAAATGCCGACTATATGCTTAGCCAGCTTTGGTGGTCTATCTAGGGGTTAAGATTCGGCACTCTCACTGCCTTGGCCCAGGTTTATTTCCTGGTCAGGAAACCATACCAACTGCCTATCAGTTATCATTCTGTGGTGGCTGTGTGTTGCTGTGATGCTGAAAGCTATGCCACTGGGATTTCAAATACCAGCAAGGTAACCTATGGTGGACAGGTTTCAGCAGAGCTTCCAGACTAAAACAGACTAGGAAGAAGGACCTGGCCACCCACTTCCAAAGAAAAATGGCCATGGAAACCCTATGAATAGCAGCAGAGCATTGTGCCAGACAGAGGGCCAGAAAGTGAGAGGATGGTGCAAAAAGATGAGCAGGGTTCTGCTCTGCTGTACACAGGGTCACTAGTGTCAGAATTGACTTGATGGCATTAACAATGAACTATATGCTTAATACGAGGATGAGGTTTCCGTGGTGAACCAGACAGCCAGGGTCCCTATAGTGTATCAAGATGAGAATTGGTTGCTAAAAATTAGTGCTCTGGGTAGTAAGTGACAAAGCCCATTAAGAGATGTATATGCAAAATTTTGCAGGAGTTCAAAGGAAGGAAAGATCATTTCCAGCTGGGGGATCAGGGGAGGTTTGATGGAGGAGGTGGCACTGCACTGGGCCATGAAGGGCAGGTGAAGTTTTCACATGTAGAAATGGCAGGAGACATTGTAGGTAGAGAAAATGGTACCAATAGGATGAGTGTAAGGCAGACAGAGAAGTCAAATCCTTTAGGATGGCTGAAGCAGAGGAATGTGGTAGGAAGTGATGGGAAATAAAGATAGAAAGGTGGTTGGAGTCCAGTTCTGGAAGTCTCTGAGTGTAGGGCTAAAGAGGTCAGGCTGAGATGGGGGTGATTTTAATGAAGGATAACTGAGCTTTACCAAGATAAGAATAGACACAATATGGCCATCAGATCATAGGTGGGAAGACCAGCTACCGGGAAGCCAGGTAAGGGAGCATGGCTATAATCCAGACCAAGGGTGTTAAGTGCTTGAATCCATGAGCCTACAGTGTGACAGACAGAGACGGGAGCTGATTAAGCAATTCAAAGGAATAAATGAGTCAAATGGACCTGGTGTTTTAATCCCAGATCTACCACTTCACTGATGTGTAAACTTGGGTAAATTAACTTCTCTAAGCATTAGTATGTCTCTCTGTAAAATGGGGCTAACATAAAGTTGTGCTGAGGATTGTGAATATGAATGAATATAAAGTACCTAGAACACTGCTTATCATAGAAACTTGATTAGTGGTAGTGGTCATCATAATTATCCCCATCCTAGCCAGTCTTAACTCAATTTTCTTTGGATGTAGTCTAAATTAGATTTCTTTCACTCAGAAGGTGAACGTCAATTTTTAAGGAAGCAATCTCCTTTAACCAACCTAAGATCTTTCAAAATTCTTCCCAAACATAGTATATAAAAACAAAACAAAACAAAATAAACATGTGTGTGTGTGTGTGCATTTATGCCTCACTGCACATTCCCAGCGTTAACCCAAAAATGACTCCTTTCTAGAATATGGTCTAGATCAACGACCATGATCAGCTCTTGTGCTGGACTGATGACCATCCTCCATCAAGTTCAAACACAGCTTCAAGGTCATGAGTCACAGCAATGACTGCTCCTGACTGGAAGAGATGCTTTTTCATGAGGGCGTTTTTATTTATTTATTTAACATCAGACACCACTCTGTCTGACTCAAAATGTGGTTAGCGTCTGTAATAAAATCCATGTAAACAGGTCTCCCATGAGCCATTGCAAAGATCCTCAGTAACTTTATGCATAATAGAAGCTTATGTAAGTGTGTGTTGCCTCCGGCGGGCGCCTTTCAGAGCTCCTGGAGGTTTCTCTTGTGATATTGTGTTCTCTCTCCTTCAGAAGTTTGGCTTCTCTGAGCTGTCATCCCACAGAGATGATTTCAATCCTGGATTGAAAAGCCAGTCCAAAAAAAAGCAGAAAGTGAACATTTATCTTTCCCTTCAGAATTAATTTATCTGACATGAAACTCACAAAATGGTTGTCAAGAAAATAGACTTAGTTTCACCCGATAACGAAGAGTTGTCTGTCCTTTGAAAGGTATCTTGCGAAAATGAAAACTTTAGGCCAAATGGTTAATTTCCACAAAATATCTTCTGTTTACTGGGGTTTATTATCTTATATTTAAAATTTACTATACATATTTATGACAGTTAGACTCAACTTAGTTTTAGTTTAGTTTAAATTTAGGCTGAGTTGGATATATTGTGTCTCTTATGTGCAGGCCATTTATCTGGTAACCTTATCAAACTAGAATATAAGGAAAAAGCACCGCACATCACTGCATACACAATTCTAACCAGTGTGGATATCTGGATTCCCATGTTAGAGAAGATTAGAAGCAAGAGGGAAGCGAGAATTAGACACTGACAATTCTGAGCAATGATGGCTGACAACCTGAAAGAGAGTGAAATAATGAGGAATAACTGAAGTATATGCATAAAAACCCCAAACCAGCAGTTTAGAGTCATTCAATGTAGGGGCAAATCAACAGCTACTGACCCCCAAATCATACTGAGAAATTTTCAAAAAATCCTCATGCATACGTCATACAGCCGCTAGACATTTGAAAATGCTTTCCATCCAAAATGGTTTAAATTGATTTCCACTGCTTACAGGGATAATCTTAGGACATTTAAAATTTGTACTTCTGTGTACAGGACTTATTCTTCAACGTCAATGGATAAAAGAGATGTTAGTATATGTTTATAAAAATGGCAGCACCTAACAGCTCAACTAGTTTAAAAAATAAAAACATACTATGAGACCTATTTAAGAATCTCCCTTTTAGGTCAGTTTCCAGTGTAGATCCACACACTGCATTTCTGAAACGACTCCGTGGGAGTTTGGAAAATTGCTTGTAAAAGATGCTTTTTAGAAAAAATGGCCAAGTTTAAGGCTTATTCACAATACGTATCAGCTATATTAAAGTCTCTGAGAAGTCCACAGTAAAGAAATATTCTCATTTTGTAAGACCCTGTCTTTCCTAAACTTATTTGATGAATAAATCTTTTTTTTAATGTAAAAATTATCCTTATTTTACAGTATGCATCTTCTATCAATTGTGCTTTTGGAACTACTGGTCTCTGGCAACGGTTCCCATATCAGTCAGGGATCCAGTAAGAAACAGATGACGCTCTCGAAGAAGTTTAACTGAAGTGAGTTTAATGAAGGGACTATTCTGAGAGGCGTGGTCAGAGACAAGAGAACCACAAGAATCGGAGTGTTAGCAATGATGGGAGGTTGTCATCAGCCCTAGGCCTGAAGGCCCAAGGGGTGGGTACAGTGTGACCAAAGTATGGTGAGGGCTGCAGTGGTGGAGGAGGATCCGTCCCCAGGAGCCATCACCAGTGGTGCACTTACTGGTAAATGTTCAACAACTTGTTCTTCAGGAAGAAAAAAAGGCCTACTTGTAATATTTGCTGATTTTCATGGAGTAAATCCTCCCTCTGTGGCCAATTTTAAGCTACCAATGTGAAGTCAGTGAACGTGGAGTTGGGAAGAGATGCAGAGTAGCACACTTTTATCTAGGATTTCCATCACATAAACACAACAGATGTAAGCAACCTCCGGAGCATATATAATAGTAAAATGCAGTCAAAAGTAATTAGGAAGTGATGGGTTTTGAGTATTTATCACTTTTAATATAATTTATTTAATTGTACAGTTATATACTTCTTCTTATAAGGACACTAATGTCTTCATGGGGCCTCTATCCTCATGACCTCATCTAAACCTCATTGCCTCCCAAAGGTCCCACCTCCAAATACCATCATTTTGAGGATAAGGGCATCAACATATGAATTTTAGGAGGATACAAACATTCAGTCCATAACAAGAGGGCAACAGAAAAGCAAGAGCCGTGCAGAGAGGGAGTCCAGAAATCTGTGGGTTTCACCCACGAGTCCTTGACTGAGGACTGGTATATACACATGCAAAGGGCTAGACTAAACAAAGCTTCTCACACAGAATAAAGTTCAAACTCTATATCTTGTCCTCCATGCCCCTGCATATGTTTATGGAGCAGGCTTTCCTCTCCATCTAAATCTCATGCCATCCCCTGATACTCTCCATGCTCAGTCACACTGATCTCTCAGGTTCTCTCATGTCCGTTTGTTAATGTTGCCCCCTATCCTGGGTCTTCCCCACACTCTTCACAAAGCTGGATTCTTTTCATCCTTCAAGTCTCATCTTAAAGTCACCTTCTCAGAAAGGCCTCCCTTGAACATATATTATCGATAGCAGTTCACTGAGTTTCCTTTTTAATTTAAAAAAATTGTTCTTATTTTCAAATAAAATACAGACACACAAAAAAAACGGCATAAAACAGATGTATTATTTAATGAATCATTATGAGGCAAACATCTTTGCAACCAGCACCCACATCAATAAATAGAACTTAGCCACCCCAGAAACCTCTTCATGGCCCCACTCCCAGAACAATTCTCTCTTCCTGCTAAAGTAACTGACTTTTATAATTGCTTCCATGCATTCGTCTATAGTTTTATCACTTAAGTGAACATCCCTGAACACTATAGTCTTGCCCATTTTTTAATTTATTTGATACATCTTTAATTCTCCTATTTACAATCCCTCCTTTTTATTCTAATCTTTAAAACTTAGAAAAAGTTAAAGTATAATTTGCATGTAATAAAGTACATGGATTTTAAATACATAGTTCAATGAACTTTGACAAATGTATACACCCATGTAGCTACCATTCCAACTGAGGCACAGACTATCTCCATTGCTGTGATCTGAACGTAGGTGTCCTTCCAAAATTTATACATTGAAATCCTAACCCCCAAGGTGATGGTATGAGGAGGTGGGACCCATGCGAAGTGAGTAGGTGCTCTTGTAAAAGAGGCCCCAGAGAGCTTGCTTGCTCCTCCCACCATGTGAGGACACAGGGAGAAGGTGCCATCTATGATGAAGCGGGCTTTCACCAGATGCTGAATCTGCCAGTGCTGTGATCTTGAACTTCCCAGACTCCAGGACTTGGAGAAACAAATGTTTGTTGCTTATAAGCCACCTGGTTTATGGTATTTTTGTTATAGCAGCCCAAATGGACCCAGACATCCATCATTCCAGAAAGTTCCATCCTGCCTATTCTAGCCAGTTGCATCCCCAAGAGACAACCACTGTTCTAATCTCTATTGCCATGGTTCTATTTAACCCATTCTAGAACTTCATGTAAATGAAATCATGTAGTATGGTCTCTTTTGTGTCTGGTATCTTTCACTCAACATAGTGTTTTTAAGATTCTTCTGTGCTGTTTTGTGTATTGGTAGTTTGTTTCTTTATATTGCTGAGTAGTATTCCATTGCATGAATATACAATTTCTTCTCTGGATAGACATCAGGCTATTTTTAATTTTTAGCTATTATGAATAGAGTTGTTATACACATTCTTATAAAAATGTGCCTTGTAATATTATTTATAATAGCTAAAACCCCAAAATGACTTAAATGTTCAATAGTAGGAGGTTGGTTAAACAAGTGATAATAAAGCAATACATGTAATACATGAATCATATAATCAGCTGAAATTATGTTTACTAAAATTTTTTTGTGAAATGGAAAAAAGTTAGAATGTTAAGAGGGAGAAATAGAATGTAAAATTGCTTTTGCAGTATAATCTCAATTCATAGATATATGCATGTGCACAAATAAGTATATATACATATATGAATGAAAACACACCAAAATATTAATGAAAATTTCCCTGAGTGTTTTGGTTATAGGTGGCTTTAATTTTTTAATGTATTTTTGTATTTTCCCACAAATTGACACTCATCATATTGTTTTTATAATCAGAAATAAGCTTATTGTACAAATAAAGATGTCATAAGGGAAATTTGTTTTCAGCTATGATGCAAAAAATGTGGGATGATGGAGCCATTTTAGCCCAGGATTACACTGAGAGAATATTTCATTTCTGGGCTCCTGACATTGCTTTGGTTCCACTATCAGCAAATACAAAGGAGTCTATGCAAGGGAGTTGTTAATATTTCTGAAAGCATTATAGAATGGTAAAACAAACATGTAATGAAACCGTGTGGATTTGTAGAGGTGAGAGCTCTTATACCACAAATATTAAATTGCTGCAGCACCCACTGCCTCGCACATAGTAAGTTTTCAATCAATGCTTTTGAATGCATGAATAGGCATGTGAAAACCTGGTGAAATGATCTGATATTGTGTAAAGGCTCTCTACACACCAATGTAATTAAAGAAATGTGACATAAACACCAAGAAGACAATGTATCCACCTCAGTCTTGAAAGATGAGAGAGCAGGACAAAAAAGGCCCCTAGAGAGAAGGTAAAACACGGGTTAAATCTTTAAGGATTAGTGGAAAATCCATGAGTTACACAGGGAAGAGATGGCCTTCCAGGCAGAAGAAACAGCATACCAAAAGGCATGAATCTGGGACAAGTATGCCCTATTCTGGGAAAAGCAAGACATTGAGAAGGGCTAGTATAGAGGATTTAGCAATATGCAGATAGTTGGAGTCCAAGCTTAAGAGGCTTAGAAAGAAATAAAGACTGCCAAATAGCAGAGCGAAACAGCAGATTTTCCTGCTTGCCTGGCAGAACAGAGACATGACACTCAGGTGTGAGTTCAGCAGTCGCCCAACAGAAAGGACTAGACACTGAGTAAAAAGAAGGAAGTACACCAGATAAAGCATGAATTTGAGCTTGTTTCTGGTTGGCTCCAAGGTGGACTGTAAATTCTTCACAACTGATTGGTTGCCTTTAGGATTCATGTCATTGATGCTGGAAAGGCAAGTTATAAATATTCTAGGATAAGTTGGGTGAGATGCAGGAGGGCATAGGGTCAGGCCATAGACACTTTTGCTCAAGTTTGCAAGACTTTTTAAAATAAGAGTAAGCAGGGAGAAGCTCATTAGGGACCCTGTGTGGCTTGCTAAGAAATTTCAACTCTTTTTCACTTGGTTTATCACCAGCCTCCTAACTGGTCTCTTTTGCTCCTGTCCCACACTCCTGCAATCCATTCTCCATAGCTTGTAAACCACAGCTTGAATGTGTCCATTCAACAGATATTTCTTGAAGACCTACCATGTACTGGTGCTCTTTGACTCCTCTGCTTAAAATTTTTCAATGGGTTCATGTTATTTATAAAGTCCAAAGTCCTTATTGGGACATCCAAGCCTGCAAAAGATCTGATGCTATTTTCCTTTCCTATGTTGTCCTTCATCATCACTCCCCAGAAAGCCAGTGGTGCTTTGAAGTTGGTGATCAATTTTAGCTTCATCACTTATATGGTCATGTGACTTTGGGCATGTTTCTTAGCCCCTCAAATCTGCAGTTTTCCTATCTATAATATAAAGTAAAAATAGTATCTATCTTCTAGAATTGATTTGAAGATCAAAACTAATTTTGTTCATAAATTACTTAGCCCTGTGCCTGACACATAGGAAGAGCTCGTTTTATGAGAGATGTTAATATAATTACACCAGGTGGGGCTCCATGAGAACATATGGAGACATGCAAGTGCCTACCTGCCCCCCAACTTTTCTCCAGTAAAGCTGAATAACATGATGCCACTTCAAAACCAATACTCTTGAAATATTTGTTCAATAATCATTTAGAGGAGAGTTGAGCCCTATACAAGCTCAGAAGGATGTCTGGTGCTTCTCTTCAATATATATCTCACTCATCAAAGCAAATACTCAGCAGCTGATCAGGCCCACTCTCTTTAGAAGGCAGCTTATCATCTCTCTAGCACTGAACTTCTCTCTGGGGATAACTCATTGCCTTCCCACTCAGCCCAATCATCCTAGGTCCCAGGGCTACATGAGTTCCTTGGCAAGGGACAGCTACAGAGGAATTTACCATCAGCCTACAGCCAAGTCAGCATTAATGTTCCATCATGGGGAGCAATGAAGGGTTCCTTTTATTAGTTTTCATAGGGCAGATATCCAATTACAACTTTCTTTTACCATATTTGGAATGTAAGAGGACAAATTCTTCTTAATTTTTAAAGAAATGCATAAAGCAAGCAAGTATGTGTCATAGTGTATTTTCAGATCTTAAATGTTCTCCCTTATTGTAAATACGCAGCTAATTTTTTGTCTAGTTGTACATTACCCGAGAACAATGGACAGTAGGAATCACCTATTAATGGCAGGGTCAGGAGTCTAACGCCCCACCTATGGAATGTTCCTGAGGATCTTCCTTAAAAAGCTGCCCAGGCTGTTTCACAACCCAGGCCTTTCCTACATTGAGTCTTTGGTCTACTATATTCTTCCATGTTCCATTTGTATTAGTTTCCTAGGGCTGAATTACAAATTACCACAACTTTGGATGGTTTAAAATAGCAGAAATTTATTGTCTCACAGTTCTGGAGCCTAGAAGTCCAAAATCAAGGTGTCAGCAGAGTTGGTTCCTACTTGGGACTCTGGGGAAGATTCTGTTCCACAGTTCTCTCCTAGTTTCTGGTGGTTACTGGCAATCCTTGGCTTTTTTTGGCTTGTAGATACATCACTCCAATCTATGCCCCTGTTGTCACATGGCCTTCTCTCTGTGTGTCTCTGTGTCCAAATTTTTATCTTCTTATAGAGACACCAGTCATGGGCTTGGGGCCCACCCTAGTCCAATATGACGTCACCTCAACTTGATTTTATCTGCAAAGACCCTATGGGGTCACAAGCACAAGTAGTGGGGGTTAGGGCTTGAACATATCTTTTGGGGAAACACAATTCAACTCACAACAATCTCCATCTGGCAAACACCTAGCTATCTTCAAGACTCAACCTAATTGTGTCAAAACTATGGCCTCAGCATTAGTGTTTAAATAGCTGTGTCTCCTGGGTTCTGAAACTACTTTTTTCCACTCTTATTCCTACCTGTTGATGGCCAAGTCAGTTATTGCTTTTCTATGTTTTCAGTTTACTAACTTAAGAGCTATGTAGATTTAAGGGTTTTGTAGATTCTGAATATGCACATTTTCAATCTATTATTCTAAATTGAACGCTGATATTATTATTTTACCTAATGTGACAGGTAGTACATTTTCAATACTGATCAGTAAAGACAGCATTTTTTGAAAAATAGATGACCAAATCCTTGTATATTATAAGTAGCATGTCAAAATACATTTATTTGCAGGAGCAAATAATATATTGATTAATTATATTTCTGTCTGTCCTTTTAAATCTACTTTATTTAGTAAATAAAATTAGAGTTGCATTTCCAAAAGTGAACTTTTTAGTCTCTTGTAATTGCATAACAGGTATCTGGTATTATAATATATTTACACATGTTAAGACAGAAGGGCTTTAAGCACAAACATTCTGAGATTTTAATTAAATTATTAGGCTTAAGTTAAAAAAAATATATATATATATATAGGAAGAGAGGGGAATGGGAGGTTATTGTTTAATGAGTACAGAGTTTCAGTTTCAGATGATGAAAATGTTCTGGAGATGGGTAGTAATGATGGTTGTACAACAATGTGAATGTACTTAATGACACTGAAATGTACACTTAAAAGTGGCTAAATGATAAATTTTGTTCAAAAAAAAAAAGACATAGCTTAATGGTACCCTCAGAGAAGATGCTCCTGATCCAATCCTCCTGGCAGATGGCCTCTCTCCAGTGGCCTCCAGGCAGAATCGGCCACTCCTTTTGTCTGTTTCCTCTGATCCTCTGTAGAGTTTTCTGTCACCTGTATCCTATAACTCTCTTTGTCCTTAACAAATTATTCAAGGATCAAAAAATATTCAAGCATCAGTATTAAGATCTTCCCTCTTCCTTTCTCCCCCTCCCTGTCCTCCTGGTCAAGGTTATGGGTAGAGCTGCAAAACTGACAGACTCTAAAGGAGGTGGCTAAATTGATTTACATGAGAGATGGTATGAACCACTCTCAAAAGAATATAACATATCCAGAAGTCAAAAGAAAGATGGAGGGATCCAAAAGCCCCTTGAGATCCAACACAACATTGTATATCTTTTTGAATCACTAATGGGTAGCACAGTCTCTGGATCTTGGTAGGTAATTATTGAATAAATGACTTTACTCTTACAATCTTTGGGAGCTACTGAAAGATTTTAAGGGTGTGAGAGTGGAGGCACAGGATCACTCTTGCAGAAGTCTAGAATTTGTAGAGCTATAGCCTAAGGATCTGGAACTCAGGTTCCTCGTATCTTTCACAGATGGTGTTTGGTCTCAGTGTCAATGATTTCATCTACCTGGAGTTCTGAATTTTTATGAAAAACACATCAGACAAACACAAATTGAGGGACGTTACACAAAATATTTGATTCCTCAAAACTGTCAAGGTCATAAAAAACAAGGAAAGTCTGAGAAAACTGTCAGAGAGTAGAGGAGGTTAAGAAGACACAATGACTTCAAGGAATCTGGTATCTTGGGTAGGATCCCAGGAGAGAAAAAGGACATCGGGTGGAAAATCTGAATAAACAGTGGAGCTTAGCTAACAGTGGTGCTCCAGAGTTGGTTCCTTAGTGGTGACAAATGAATCACAGTGGGGTAAGATGTTAACAATAGGGGAAACTGGGTGAGGGGTATATAAGAACCCTCTATGCTGTCTTCACATTCTATAAATCTAAAGCTACCGTAATATTTAAAAGTTTATTTTTAAAAAGTTTGAGGGAAAACAATTCTATTTTACTCTATAAATAAAACCCCACTTTCCTGCCTTATTAAATGCTCTAATCATACTTGACACTATCTTTAACATTTGAGAAGCTTACCTCAAACTCAGGGTCATTATTCTGACTATTAGGGCCACTTTATACGGTCATATAACTATGGTGTGAAGCAGAGGCCTCTAACTTCTTGCATTTCAAAGACCAGTAAAAGTTCAGATAAAATCTAGGAACCTATCATTTTGTCAAGTAAGAATAGTAACTTTTTAGAAAAACTACCATTGTAATACTGCCAACAGGTTATGAAAGAATGATCATTTTAATACCCCAAATGAAAAGAATAAAGAAAGCTCTTTTACTCTTTCAGAGTCCTTAGGGTTTTCTATGTCCTGCCACATTCGAGAATATGGATGAAACTTGAGGACATTATGCTTAGTGAAATAAGCTAATCACAGAAGATTAAATACTTTATGATTCTACTTATATGAGGAGTCTAAGTCATACTTGTAGAAACAGAGAGTAGAATGGTGGTTGCCAGGTGCTGGAAAGAGGTGGAAATAGAGAGCTGCTTTTCAATGAATATAAAACATCAGTGATGCAAGACAAGTTCTAGAGATCTGCTGTACAACACTGCACCTATAGTCAACAATATTGTATTGTACACTTAAAATTTTGTTGAGAGGGTAGATTTCATGTTAAGTGTTCTTACCATAATAAAGAAGAAAAAGAAAAGCCTTTTTAATTTAAAATTTATTTTTGTAAAAAACTTCTACATGCTTCTCATTTTTCTTAGTTTGCTGCAGACTGGCCTAAACTGTTTCCTAGGTGTAGACCAGCTTTGGGAACCGCAGGGGTAAGGGATATGGCTGAATCTGTACTGGCCCAAGGAAGTCACTGGAAGGACTGTCTGTTGTATTTTGTTTTGTTTTTAATAAATTACAGATATGGACTTGTTTCTTTATGATTTAGCTCTTTTTCCTTATTTTTTAAAAAAAACAATTTTTGGAGCTAATAGATGTGCATTTTCTACTTAGAACATTAAAATCAGAGTTTACTGCTGGCTTTTCTATTCACTAGTTTTAAGACCTTGATTAGGTTGCTTAATCTCTTTAACTTCTCTTTTTCTCCCACTGCAAAGTGGCCATCATAACATAGTGGTAGGCAGCCTCTAAGATTGCCCCCAGTGAGCCCACTTTCTGGTATCCACGCCCTTGTATAATCCACTCCCCTTGAGTGTGGGCTGGACCCAGTGATTCACTTCTAACAAACAGACTATAGTGAAAGTAATGAGATGTCGCTTTTGAGGTTAGGTTACAAAGAGACTATGGTTTCTAACTTGAGAGATCTCTCCACTTTCTTGCTCAATCACTATGAGGGAAGCTTGTGACCATGTTGTGAGCTGCCTTGTAGAGAGGCCACCATGGCAATAAACTGAGGGACCTCAGCTAGATTAGGAACTGACGCCTGGTAACAGCCATGTGAATGAGCTTGGAAGCAGATCCTCCCCTTCCTTTAGATGAGCCCACAGCCCAGACCAAGAGCAGAACAGCAACTTCCTGAGAGACCTTGACCCAGAGGTACCCAGCTAAGTCATACCCAGAGTCTTGATGCACAGAAATTGTGAGATCATGAATATTTATTGTTTTAAGCTGCTAATTTTTGGTGTCATTTGTATATGGCAATAAATAACTAATACAAATGGCTACCTTGAAAAATGACTGTAAGAATGATTGGAAAAACGTGCTTAATTAGATTATATATGCTAATGAGCTAAAACATATAAAGTAGGGAGCTTTCGGAACCTACTTTGCTCATATGCCAGCTCGTAAAAGATAGACTATAAACGTTAGTTCCCTCCTCCATTCTCCTTGAAAATGAGAACAATCATACCTGCTTGATTGTGAAAATGTTTTCAAAACTGTACTGTGCTACAGAATTATAATACATGTATAATAATGTAAGGTATTGTAATAGGAAAGAAAACATTTTTACGTTAAAAGCTGTTTGCAGTTTATACTGGTTGGCCCAGAAAGAAGGCAAAATTCTTCTTAAGAAGAAACCAGCTCTTTTATTCAAGAGGGGAAAAAAACCCTAAATAAGAAGGTATGATTCTGAAAAGAAAAGAATTCAGTGGGAGCTGGAATTCAAAACAGGAGGTGACCCGATAATGTGAGACCCCCCTGCGCAGCTTTGGCAATCTTGGAGAAGGTGTGGTTTTTCCACAATACACAAAATGGGGCCACGTACTATTTAATGTGTGGGTTCAAAGAAAGCATATTTCCAGAAAGGTGGAGGGCTTGGGGGCTAATGGGCAGGAAATACATAGATTTCACAATATATACAGGACTGAAATTTGGCCCCACAATAGAGCTTAGAATTGAGTTTGGGAGCAGAATCTAAAATAAAGGTCTAAAGTAAATTATTGTATAAATACTCACGAAATGTTCTCTTTCCCAAAGCATAGAGAACTATCAGGTTTATTATAAATGTTTTTTCACTCTCTCTCATTTTATTTATTCTTTTTAATTCTTAATTTTATTTATTTATCAATCATTAATTTAAGGGAGTCAAAGGAGGTGTGTTATTTACTAACCAAGGAACTGAGTCAACAGTAAGTTAAAATTTCCCATAACTTCTTTCATTTTAATAAACGTTTTGATTCCTTGGGTATTTTTCTTTTTTTTAGTATGATTAAAAAAAAAAAACCAAACTAACAATCCAGAGCAATTCAGAGAATAATACACTCAGATGCCCAGCTTCAGTGTTTTGCCCACAGATGTGGCTATATCTCTTACTTACTTAAATCTTTCACAAGCCACAGGACAAAGTCTAAGCTGCGTGGTGTCACATTCAAGGTCCGTCATGATCTGCCTCCTGACCATCTCTCCAGTCTCACTTCCCACCCAATCCTTATCCCTCCTACAACAAACGCCAGGAACACCAAACTGCCTGAGTTCCAGAATTCAGTCTGCTGTTTCAGACTTCTCTGCCTATAATCCACCACCCACTTCACCTTTAAATTCAAAGGTCACCTCCACCCAATTCAAAGGTCACCTCCACCAGGAAGCATCCTCCAGCCCCCATCAGTCCCTCCTCTCAGTATCTTTTGTCCTGGGCATCTGTTTCCATAACTGCATTTATGGTAAAGAGTGTGGGCTGCCTAGAGCCACCACTCATTAGTTGTGTGACCTTGGACAAGTTATTCAAATTTTCTATCCCTCAGATTCCTCATTTGTATAACGAGGATAATATTGCCTTAGTTGATTGTGAGGATTAATTGGGTTAATACTGCAAAGCATTCATAACAGTGCCTGTCACTTAGTAAATGCTCAATAAATGCTATTTTTATTATAATTATTAATTTACTTATCTTTCTGTTTACTTGTTTGATTCTGAGCTCCTTGGAATTAAGGACAACACATTGCCCAGCACATAGTAGAATCTGAATATACATTTCATGCAAATGAAAATCATGTGTGTGTGTGTGTATATGTGTGTGTATATATATATATATATATATATATTTTTTTTTTTTTTAATTAGGAACTTGCGTATCTGTGGATACCTTAGTGAATTCTTTAACAATGCCCAGATCTTGCAAACATGGCCTAAATTTGATTTTTGATATTCCATGAACATCTACTAATAATGATAATAAAATCCTATTTTTGTTTAAAAAGAAGCTCCAAAACACAACGCGCAGTCCATGGAGAAGCAGACAAGTGCTCCTTATAAATTTCCTTCATGTAAACAAAACACCAAATTTAATTTGCATCTGCATCAAGAAGTTTAAAAAAAAGATTTTCATTAAAAGCAGAATATGGCACTTGGGAAGAATAATTAAATGCATCTGAAACCCAGGAGATAAAAACAGATGAAGAATTTTGTAATAAAAACAGCCTAGCTGGATCCCCTCCCCCTCTTTCTAAGTTCAAAAATGACTGTCCTTGGAAGGCAGAGTGAGATCTTCAGTTAGGGCATCGCTGAAGGCTTAGAGTGTGGATTTTTGTCCCTGGGAATCTCCACCCCCTCTTGATGCATGAGGTAGACATTGTCACAGAATTGGCCTTGACCCCTAGGAATACAGACAGGCTTAGGAATATTATTTCCAGCCCCACTTTTCCCTCTCCTCCTTCTCCTCACCTCTCTTAGGGAAACACTGTGATTTGCCTGCCTGCCTTTCTTCCTTCCTTCCTTCATCTCCCTCTCTTCCTCCTTCCTTCTCTTTCTCTCATTCTTCCTTTTTTTTTTCAGACCGTATTTCTGAAATAGAATGTCCCTGGAATATCACTGAACCAGCTAATGGAATGACAGCCCACCAACATCCCCAGGAGAGAATGCCAGCCTCCTCCCCTTCTCTGGTGAATTTTCTCCTCAGCTAGCCCCTGTCCCCCCCAACCCCCCAGTCATCAATGTCTCCTCACTGGATCCTTCCCCTCTGTTGCCAGACTCACAGCTCCCCAATCTTAAAAAAACAAAAAAATTTTCACTAGCCCCTTCAAACTACCAGAGCATTTTTTTCTTCTTTCAGAGCCAAATTTCTTGAATATGTCACATACTAATTTTGTCTTCCTCACTACCTGTTTAGTCATAACCCCCTAAAATTCACTGCTCTAGAAAACAGCCATCTAGAACAGCTGTTCTTAAATTTGGGGGAGGATTTAAAATCTCTTTGGAAATCTGGTGGAAGTTATAGACCTTCACATCAGGACAAAAAGAAAAATGTAATTTTTTACAACAAAATTTTGCATGCAACTTTAGGGATTAATAAATTTCCTGAAGCTTATCCAGCAAGCCCTCAAGGACTAAAGATTGAGACCCTTTGCTCTGATAGGTTACAGCAATCTTTTAATCATCTTCATTTCCATTCTTGAAAGGTTTAGGGGAAGAGTAAGCACTTTGGATTCAAATTAAGAACTTGGATTTGAATCCTTCCACTTACTAACTGAATGACCTTGGCCAAGTTACCTAGTGTCTCTGACCATCAGTTTCATCACCTGTAAAATGAGGATGATAATATCCGTCTCAGAATTTGTCATGGGTATTCCATGTAACAACTTGTGAAAAACACCTAAGTTCATGCTCCACACTGTGAGGTACTCGATAAATGAAACTTTTCATTACTCCTTCAATAGCCTTTTTTACTCCACTCTCTCCCAAGCTTTCTGGCTGTTCCTTCTTTGTTTACTTCATTGGTTCAGTTTTATACTGTTGCCCTATCAGATTAGATGCTTCCCAAGATTCAGCTGTGACTGGTCTTGCATCTCCCTTTTTCCTCAGAAGATGTATCCATTCTCAGGACTTCTCCTCTTACCTGACCAAGTCTCTGCCCCCTGTCTTCCCATCTCCAGTTCTAGCTGCAGTGGCATATTTCCACCATCACCTGAAATCCAGCATCAAAAGCCAAATCTCACCTCTTCCTTCCAATATGGGTTCTTCTTTGACTTTCCTATTTTTTTCTCCATCATTCTCCCAGTCACCCAGACCTCCAGGCCCCTCAACATGATATCTACCTCCTCCTTCCACCTCATTTCATATACAACCAGCCACTAGAGTCCCTTCTTATATCTGTTATAGCCATCTCTCTCTTTTCGCTTCCGCTGCCACTGTCACCTCACACTAGAGCTTTGCCACCAGGCTCCCTGGTCATTCCTCCTTTCAGTCCATTCTAAATAGCACTTCTTTTCCTTCCTCACCATTATTTTGTACCAGCTCTCCATTGCCTATCGCTCTGAACTCAACATCTTTTGGGTTGGGGAGTAAAATGATTAGTGAAATCAACCACAAACTTTATTAACATGTTCATGTTCAAGTACTTTTCAGAAAAAAATAAAGTTACTTTGTGGAGAAAAAACAGACTTAGTCCCAAAACAAAACCAATAAAGAGGACGATAAAAAAATAAGTTCACTTAACAACAACTAATGGCTCTAAGACAATGAAAATAAAATTTTTGGTTTTTTGAAAAATTTAAATTGCAGAAACTTATTGTAGTTTGCAGGTACTCAGAAGAATGCCAGGTGGCACTGGCGTTATTCACCAAGGAAGTGCTACGCTGGCACCAAACCCCTAGCCCAGTACACCAAACACTCCCAGATTGTTGTAAGATACTGGAGGTAAATCTGATTTGGGGCCGTTGGCTACTGAGTGAGTGGTACTGCCCTACACAAGGGGAGTCCTGAGTAGAAATCTGTGTGCATTCAAAGAGGCACCAAAGAAAACAGGGGAGCAGAGGTTTTGAATCAATATGTAAATCTAAGCGTGTGTTCATGCGTTCCATAAAACCTGGGGAGTGCAGCCATATTGTTTCTCCTGCAGATCTGACTCAGGTTCTGTGACATCCATGTGACCTTCCTTGACCACTCCAAACCTCTCTGAATTCATGGGACCCATTATCTACCCCAGAGAGCCCCAAACTTTCTCTCTTCATAGCATCTTACTTGTCTTCCAGTTTTTTGTGTGTGGTGTCCCTTGGCCAAAAGAAATCCTAGCAGTTCTCATCATTAAGTCATGTTCAAACAACTTAATAAACCATGTCCTAACAACTTAGCAGCTGTGTGAAAGAAATACTGCATATAAATTGAAATAAAACTATTTAAAATTTTATTCTTATATAACCGTAATTGCTTACTAATGGACATACATGCCTATTGGGCACTGCACAACTTCTCAAACTTGGGAATCGGATTGGACACCACCACCCTCATTGCCTGTTCCATGTGGATTTTTGTGCTGTACTTGCGTTTTTATCACAGTAACTGCCAAGAATCCAGCTTCGCAAAGATATGAGATCAGAGGAATGTAGCATGATCTAATGGTGAAACTATGAGCTACTAGTAGCTCACATGGCAGATGATGAGCATCATTGTGTTTTTTTTTAAATAAAAAAATATCCCATGGTGGCCCTGTGAATTCACCCTGAGGTGCCTCAGCGTACAGTATGGGGATCTTGAGTCTAATTCCTGGTCGTGAGCCATCAGCATCGGCCTTAAGTAGGAAATTATTCCCCTTCCGCAGACCTACTGAATGAGGATGTGCGTTGTCACAAGAGGCCTAAGAGATTTGTGTGCTTGTAATAGTTTGAGAAGCGCAGTTATAACCGTTATTTATCACTGGATCATATCCTACTGTTGTGAGATGTCCTATACTATTACATACTTTTAAATTTTTGTGCCATTATTTAATCTTTTCTGCACAACCTTCCCAATAGTTAGCTAGAAGGATAGTTAGCTAGACGGAGGGCAGAGATGTCATCGTGTTTTGTGATTCCCCCCAGTGTCCGGCACAGTGCCTTGCATGGAGTAAGGGGCTCAAATATCTGCTGAATGAATGGACCCAATCTCTAGGCCTCCCGCACATCCTGGGCAGAGTCACTTGTGCAAGAAAATTATTGACAAAGCCAGATCTCAAAGATACTGACAACATTCTTGGCAGGTTTAGAATGAATATGGCATTTTTAGGATCTCAGGCTTCATATGTTAGTTCTTTAAAAATGGACACATCCCGTTATTTGGGTCATGGCAAGAAGAGAATTATATCTTACTATTCAGCTAGATAAGGAATATAATTATTTTACAGAGATATGTAGCCCAAAACTACAGTGACATGACTATATAAAAATGAAGGCAGAGCACAAGTTGTTAAAAGTTAGGTAGACTGCATTTCCTGAAAATATAATGAACTAAGTGTTCCATAATAATGCTGCCATTTATTAATTGCACTCACAAATCATTCGAATGCCAAGATCTGCATGCGTGCAAAATGTCATGGAAATGGGATTCAGTTCTGTTTGAAACAGCTGTCTCCACTACAGCCAAACAGAATGTACCAAGTCCTTGGGAACAAATGTGAAAGGGAAAGAAAGCAGAAAGGAGGCTTTGCTTTGTAAGAGGGTTCATATTTGTCTCAGTGCCACCAGCTACTCTCTACTTTTATTTTCCTTTCAGAGATATTTCTTCCATCGAATGTTCCATTGACTCAGTGAGACCAAGCAACATGCTAGTGCATGCAAGGTCACTCTATGGTGTCTCTGCAGGTAACTTAAATCGGTCTCATAACCATAAACCACTTTTCTCATCCCAATCAACCATCTCCTAGATGTGGGAGAGGGGAGAGGAAAACTCAGATGGGAGCATAGAATAGTGGAATCTTAATAGACCAATAGATCATGGAATCATAAACATCCACCCCTTAGCAAGTACTCTTGACATATCCCAACTCTCTTTCCCCCACCACCTCCCACTTTTACCATCTCTCAGCTGGATTACTGCAGCAGATGCTTACCTAGTGTCTTTGCTTTGTTCTTACCCATTGATACAGTCTATCTTCACACAACACTCTGAGTAATCTTTAAAAAAAAACAAGACAAAAACAGACCACATCACTCCCTTGCCCGAGACTGTTCAATGGGTCAAAATTGCTCCTGACTACTTGAATAAAATCCGAACCCCATCCCCAGCCAACCTGACCTTACAGGATCCGGCCACTGTTCACCTTTCAGCCCTCATTTCATATCACTTTCTGCTCCATTCACCACACTCCGGCCACACTCATCTCCTTATCCCTGGAAAACACCAAGTTCCTTCACTATTTGGGGCCTTGCTTAGCTATTCTTGCTGCCTGAAATGCTCTCAGCCTAGATCTTTGTGCATAACACTGTCTCATCACTCAGGTCTCAGCAAAGAAGGAACCTCATCAGAGAAGTGTGCCTGACTACCCACCCTATATAAATAGTTGCTCCCAACAAACACATATCTCTACATACCATGATCCCATTTCATTTTCTTAAACACTTACCCTATCTGAATGTATCCTATTTGTTAATAGGACAGTTTTATAAATTATGCTCCCCAATAAGAATGAATGCTCAATGGGATCAGGGGTCTTATTTGTTTTATTCACTCCCACCTTCCTTGAGCAGAGTCTGACATAATAGGCACATGTCTGTAACGACTTGGAAATGATCTATTCCTGATCTCTTGTTTTCCTAGAATAATTGAGATCCAGAAAAGCCATTGGCTTCTGCTGCATTATAGAGCCAGTTAGTGGAGAAGCCAAAGCTAGGACTGAGTCCCAGAGTTTCTGGTCCACTGCTATTTCCATTACACCTCTTGGCTGTTCATTCAAAGGAAAGCAATCTCATTCCAAGTGGTTTAAAAAAATTGTTTAAAAGAAGTTCAGGGGACTCTGATTCAGGAATGCCTCACCTTTGGATACGAAAAACGCCCTGTAAAGTTCATCATCCAAACCCTTCTGTCCAAAGAAAGACTTCTTTACTTCACCAAACTTCCTTAGGGTATTAACATACAAGTTAGTTTAGACTTCAAGGTGGATGGTTTTTTTTTTTTAAGTTTCTTCTTCCCTTATTAAAATAAATCTGTTGATGAAATTAACATATCAGATGGAACAACAAAACTAGAAATAACTTAGATCTCTGAAGATAATTTATTCATTAAATTAGAACTTTTAAATACAGGCAAAAGAGAAAATAACTATTATTAAAATGTTCCAACCAAATTGCTGCTTATCTTACATGATGCTAATTAGTAACAGCACCCAAAATTCACTCTTCTCCAACCATCAGAGGAAATTGGAGATTATAGAAAGGCTGTGGGAGGAGGGTGATAGGCAGGCAGGGGGAATGTGCTACTAGTTATTAGAAAGGCTGAATAATAACCATTAAGGTTTGAGTTCAAATTCCATCCTCCAGGTTTGTGCCCAGAGTCTTAATACTTCTTTCCTCTGCCCACCACCCTGAGGACAACCGTTTGATATGTGCATGTTAGATTTCTCACAGGATTAAATCCCCTTCAACCTATTTTCTGCAAGGCAGACAGAATGATCCTAATAAAGCACAAATCACATTAGGTCACATTCCCGCTTAAAACACTTCAAAGTCTTCCCATTGCCCTTAGAAAAATGCAAACTCCTTAATACGAACTACCCATCCTATCCTAGTGAGACTACAGTCTCACCTCTGCTTGCTTCTCAAGCTTTATCTTTCACTGTATTCTCCGCCTCAGTCACACTGGACTACAATCAGTGTTTCACCTGAGAGCCTTTATAGATGCTGACCCCTTTGCTGGGATGTATACTTATCTTTTAAATTTTGGAAGTATAATATAATATTATATGCTACATGCTATGGACTGAGTTGTATCCTCACCAAATTCATATGTTGAAGCTCTAACACCCAATGTGACTGTCTGTGGAGATAGGGCCTTTGGGAGGTAAGTAAGGTTAAATGAGGTCAGAAGGGTGGAGTCCTAATCTCATAGGATTAGTGTCCCCATCAGAAGAGAAACCTAATAGCTCACACTCTCTCTCTCTCCTTCTCCATGTATGCACAAATAAGGGGTCCTTGAAACCACAGCAACGTAGATGGTGGCCACTTACAAGCCAAAAGAAGAGGCCTCAGAATTCAACCTACCAGGCTGGCACCTTGATCTCGGACTTCCAGCCTCCAGAACTGTGAGAAATAAATTTCTGTTATTTAAGCCACCCCGTCTATGGTGTTTTGTTATGGCAGCCTGAATTGACTAACACATGTAATATTAAAATATAGTAATATAATCATTATAACAAGAACAAAAATGTACTTCATGGGTTCCAGGCAGTATGCTAGCCATTTTGCATGGATTACCTCACATAAGCTTCAAAACAACCTATAACTTAGCTATTATTGTCTTCATTTTACAAATACAATAACTAAAGTTCAGAGAGGTTATATCTTTCTTTTAGAAAGGATAAACCTGAAGTCAATAAAGGTTAAGAAATGTACACAAGTCACACAGCAGACCTGAGGTGGATTGAGGAGCAAGGATTATGACTCGGCTGTATCTGGCTGCATGTCCTTTGCACCTAACTGCTACATGACCCAGTGCCTGCCCTAAAGGGGATTAAAACCCTAGTGTCCCATGAGGGACTGCTGAAGAACTTTGGGGTGTTTTGCCTGGAAATATGTGGTAGCTGCGTCAAGTATCTAAAGAAATAAAAGACAGATTAATTTAGAAGAGGGACTAAATTTATTTTCCAAGGCCATTTGACTCAATAGCAGGAAGTTTCATAAAACCGCTTTCATCCCAATATAACAAAGAATTTTTTAACAGTCCATAGATGGAATGGGCTGTATGGAGACCTGGGTCTCTATGAGTGGTTCAAGAAAGAACTGGAAATTAATTCAAGAGCAGTATGGAGATGATACAACAGCAGATAGTGGTTGAACCAGGTAACCTCTGAGATTCTAACCATCTCCAGGAATAAATGACACTCCGTTTTCACAACCAATGGACTCTCCATGACCTTATTGTTGGTACAACCATTTGAGTTGGCAAAACACACAGCTCTAAACCAGCTAGACCTGCTTGGTGAAGATGTGGTTGCATTTTTCTTCCACTATTATAGCCGGCCTTCCTTTCACTGAATGTCTGAGGGCAGGTACGATGAAGGTTCCATTCTTGTCTGGGAGTGGGTAATTGCACTTGTGGGTTGGTAAAGGCCATCCTAGTTCTCCACCCTCACTTTATCCTCTTCCCCTGCCTTCCAAAGCCCGAACTGGGATGGTGAGATACAACAAGGCTCAGGGAGGAAAGTTAAACTCTCTAGTTTCCATCTTTAATAAGCAAAATCATAATTACATTATTTTATACAAGGAAGTTTTATATTTTATAGAAAGAAGTTTTAGTTTGAAAACTATTGGAGAAGTGGGAAAGGAAACAAATATTTCTAGCTTTCTATAGCTTGCTTTGCCAAGTTGGCAACAGATTTATTTTTTTTTCTGGAGTTGTTTTACTTTCTCACTGTTTTTTTTCCCACATGTAATTGTACAAACCATCAAGCTCTTGTTCTCCCAATACGCCTGAGTAACACTGGATGCTTTCTTTTCATTTTAGACTGACCAGCACAGTTCTCAATAAGTGAATTCAGCCAATTTATATTTTGCTTTAAAGCAATAAATGTCTTGACTGCCTATTCTGTGCCAGGGTCTATGCTAGACTTTGGGATATAAAAATGAAAAAACCCTGGCCTCCACCCTGGAGGAAAACCTTACAGTACTCTTTGGGTTGCAAGTCATAAAAACCAAATTTGCATTAACTGAGGTAAAAAGAAGAACTAGTTGACTCACATAGCCAAACAACTGCAGAAATGGCCAGGACAACATGAACCAGAGCCTTGAGTGCTTTCCAGAAGTTTTCTTCCCATCTCTTATCTCAGCTTGCTTTCTGTTTTGGCGACTTCCGCATGAAGCTGACACCATACCAACCAGAACTCTAGGTTCCACCTTCCCTAACTCCCTGACCCAGAGGAAACGGCTCCTCCACAGTCACAGGTTAGAAAATCCTGGGGAAGAACTTGATTGGTCCAGCATAGGTCACATGCTGCCAGTCACTGTGGCTACAGGGGCAGGGCTAGCTACCCTTTTTTCTTAAACAGCTTTATGAAGGCATAATTGATATGCAAAGAACTTCACATGTTGAATGTGTACTCTGATGAGTTTGGCCATCAGCTACCATTTGAATTTCATCTTAGAGCAGAGGGGTCTGCAAGGGGAGAGAGGGAGGAACAGTTTCCTGAAAACAAGGGGGCGCTATTCCCTGAATAAAGAATGGCTACTGGGCAGACAAAAACCTGAAAATCCACCTCAAGGAGCTTATAGGGAAGACAGCTATGCAAACAAATAATAATAATGCAATGTTACACATGCTTTAATGGAAGTGCGTCCAAGAGTAAGGCTAAGGGTCATCAAAGCATGAGAAAGCAATTAATTCTGCCTAAAGGTTTAGGTTAAACTACAAAGAAGGGGTGACAAGTTCATGGAGGAATGAGAAAAGTGGGAAAATAGGCTGAAATCAGATTGTGCTAAGCCTTTGTACTTAGTCAAGGGGTTTAGATGCAGTTCAGTGAGCTATAGGATGGGACTCAGAATTTTATGCAAGAGAGTGGCATAATGTCACTCTTAGACTGAGACATGTGGGCTCTCTGCTGAAACCCAGCCTTTATGAGACCCAGCTCTGACTCTCCTATAGCCACACCAATTTCCACAGGCCAGGAGTCCATGGGGCCAGTAGGACGCATCCACCCAGAGCTTGTGCTCTCCCTGACTTCTAGATCATAGTCTAGATCATAGTTCAGAAACTGAAATTCCCTGCTCAAAGAATCCCAAGCCTGCTTTAGGGGCTATCAGTTGTGTAGGCCTCCATAGGTCCATCCTCCAGGCCCAAGTGGTGGCTGTATTGGGAATGTGGGAAGGAGCTTGGACATGTGAGCTGGGATGTCCACATGCATGTATGTGAGGTCCTTTGCAGTGGGACAGAGCGATGCGGTGGGAAAGGAGGAGTTGGGCAGTGGGGTGGAAACCTCCATGTTAACTCTTCTTTGGACCCTGCCAATGTTAGGGTTGGTCCTGAGTTACACACCACCAGGTAACCCAGATAACAGTGTGAAAGGAGTCCCGTCCAATCCAACTGACTGTAAGGAGGTAATCCCCACTCCCTGGCCTCCTGTTTCCATGTGGGGACTTCTTCCAGTGTAACACTGCTGGCCTCTCCCATCCCCTTCCTCCCAACCCAGGACCAATTTACCTGACTGGTGAGTTTGAAAGTGAAACTGAGCATGCTCTCTAGTGTAACCCAGCCTGCCCATAGAGAGGCATTTAGTAAGCTTCTTGTGGCAGCCCCTGCCAGAGGTAAGACTACAGCTTGGAGCGAAGGTCAGTTCAGAGGAGAAGGTGCAGGAGAGCCATGTGGTGGCACGCTGTGCTGGTTTTAAAACATGTCTGCAAATTCTCTGACATTCTTCCCACCAAGAAGTGGATTCTATGTCCCCACTTTCTGAACCTAGGTGGGACTTTGTGACTGTCTTAATAAATAGGATGCTGTGAAAGTGGTGTAGTGTGACTTCTGAGGCTGTTAAAATAGTCACATGGTTCCTATTGGTTTCTCTTGGAACAATTACTTTGGGACCTTCAGTCACTGTGAAAGAAGTCCAGGTACCCTGAGGTCACCATATGGAGAGACCATGTGGGAGCAGGGGAGAGAGGCTATTCCAGCCCCAGCTGTTGGAATCTTTCCAGCCCAGGTGCTAGACCTGAGAATGCATGCTCTCACTCCCGGCCGCCATTTGACTGCAGCCACATGAGACACCTGAGTGAAACTCACCTAGATGAGCCCAGCCAATTTCCATCTAGAGAGCAAATAAATAATTGGCATTAATTTAAATCACTGTTTGGGAATGGTTTGTTATACAGAAAAAAAAATCTAGAACACACATATTCTTCATCCTAGGTTTTACTAAGCCAGCCCTCGTAGTCTAGTGGTTAAAATTCGTCAGTCTCACTGCCATGTCCCAGGTTCGTTTCCCAGTCAGGGAACCACACCACCCATTTGTTGGTTGTCATACTGGGATGGCTTTGTGTTGCTGTGATGCTGAAAGCTATGTCGCTGGGATTTCAAATACCAGCAGTGTCACCCGTGGAGGACAGGTTTCAACAGAGCTTCCTAACTAAGACAGACTAGAAAGAAGGAGTGGCCACCCAATTCCAGAAAAATTTTCCATGAACACCCTATGAATAGCAATGGAGCATTGTCTGATATAAGGTTGGAAGGTGAGAGGATGGCGCAAAAAGACCAGGCAGGGTTCTGCTTTGCTGTACTCAGGGCCACTAGGAATCAGAATCGACTTGAAGGCTTTAACAACAAGGTTTTACTAGCAGTGAAATTTGATCTCCCTTTTAACTAAGCTCTCTTTCTTATTTCTCAATTGCTTCCAAACTCAGGAGGAAAAAAATTTGTATAGTGGCCCCCTAAAACTCTAACTTTATCCACCCAATGTAAGAATTTCTGCTGCCCTACTCTGTGGGCATGGGTGGACCTTAGGTCTCCCTGCTTGACTCTCTCTAGTGATCAGAAATGTCTCCCCAAATAGTCAGATTGGAAGGGCCCTTTCTTAAAATGTTCTTTCTTAAGTTTATTGAAAACCACTTAAAGCAGCACTGAGCAAACCTGTTCCATCTTCTACATACACATCTTTCAAACCTTTCATGGCAGACATCACATATTTCTCTAGTTTACCTCAACTTCCTTCCATTTTTCCTTCCATAAGAGTTGCAAGTGGTGCAGTAGTCCTCATACTCAAGTGTGCATCAGAATCATCTGGAGGGCTTGTTACAGTGTGGGTTCCCGGGCCCCATCCCCAGAGCTTCCGCTTCAGTGGGCCTGGGATCGGAGAATTTTCATATCTAACAACTTCCAGGTGTTGCTGATGCTGTGACTCAGGGACTACTCTGAGAACCACCGAGCTTGAGAAACCAAATGTATAGGATGGTAGAAAGAGTCCTCATGTGGGCTGTGCCATCTTCTAATAAAATATGAAGGTCCCTAATAAAACAAGAGTCCCCAAGAAAAACTAAGGTGCCTGCCTATATCACACAGTTGTGAGAATCGACAGTGATAACAACATATAAGTGCTTTGCAAACTGTCTGGGGTTATGTAGACAGGAAATATGGCTTGAAGAGATTGCCTGTGGACTTCATCAAAGTGTTAATATCCGTTTTCAAAGTGACACGAGAATCAAACAGCTGAAGACTGTAGCAGAATCCACTAACCCATTTCCTGTTTGTTTCCTTTACAGATGCTTGTGCTTTCCAGAAGCTCTTATAGCCCAGAAGTAAAAGCAAAAGGGGTACTGAGGGCTTCCATGTGCACATAGAAGAGGCAATCTTCCTAAAAGAGGAGAGCCGAGCCACTTCCTAGCTGGGACCATTATTCTGAGCCTCAGTTCCATTCGCAGAAAGGGATAACAATTGCTCTACCTCATAAGTCGTTGTGGGGCTTAAATGAGTTAATAGATGTAAAGCTCTTAGAAACAGACCCGACACATATTAATTATTATGGTTGTTTTTGTTATTATTATCTTCTCCATTTTAAAAATGAGGATTGAGGCTTAGAGAGTTTGAGAAGTATATTCCAAACCTCACAGCTGGAACCTCTCTGCAATCCTGCCTCAGTTAAACAGAGGAATCGGAGCAGGAAAGTCAAAATCAAACGTGCAGACCACACCTCTGACATCATCACCTCTGCCTGTGGAAGACATTGCTAATGGATCGCAGCACACTGCTCTGCAGAGCCCAGACAAGGTTTCAGAAGCCTCCCGGAGCCAGTGCTGTGGTTGGTGAGGGCTGCCTAGCAGCCCATGAGACAGACCCATTTGGCCACGTCAGGAGCAGGAAAACTGAAGGTGGGAACACTTCTAGAGCATTGTAAAGTGGAAGGGCCAAACCCAATAATGGAAGCCAGGAATGAAAGGCTTAGAATTCCTACTAATAGAAGAATCCTACCGCCACCCCTCCCTCTCCTTCAGGGTTACATTTCCCTGACTCACAGCCTTCCAGATCTTGGGGCGAAGTCAAAGAAAAGAGAGGCCATTTCTGCTGCCATTGTACCTTTGGTCTAGGCCAATGGTTTCTTCATCATTTAAAAAAATAACCTTGTATTTCAAAACACATGCTTCAGTGACTCCATTTTGTCCAAGACAACTTCACATTAAATGCTTCCTGATCAGCAGCAGGAGCTCCATTAAAACCAAATAAAAAGGGAAACATTTTAAGGATCAAAGCATGAAACATTACAGAAATGCCACCATCGTATTCAAACGTCCAGTAATTCTACATTGTGAGTGCCCAATTCTTTACAATGGTGCTAGAAAAATTAATTGTTTAATCATGATGAAGACATGGCTGTAAGTAATGTTAATTAATATTGCCTTGGGCCTATGTTTTATTCTTCTACCACACTGAGAAGGGGATTATTAGGCATCGTAATGGGTAATCTTCAAAGAGATGTTTTCGCCTTCTCCCCACCCTCTCTCCAGCATACACTCACGGGAACTTTCTCTTACCGTTATTCCCTGGCCGACTTCATAAGTTCTCATTCTAGTCAAGAGCTCAGAATAGAACCAAGTTCTCCTTGAAGGTGACCATGTTTGTAATCATAGCTAACATATACTAAAGTCTTAGATGCTCCAGGACAGTCTTGTTTATTTAATAAACACTTATACAGTGCTTACTATGTGCCAGGCACTGTTCTAAGCACTTCACAAATATTAACTCATTTATCTTCACAACAATCCTATAGAATTTTACAGAAGAACAAACCTAAGCACAGAAAGGTCAAGTAACTTGCCTGAGGTCACCTAACTAGAAAGTGGCACGAGTACATTATGAGCAGGTGTGACGATGGAGCCTGGGGAATGAATAAAGTTTGGTGTTCTGGCCATCTGCAGATGACCTTCCGTCTGGGGGCAAACGATGCCCATTTGAATGCATTATCTCAGTTAATCCTTAGTTATCCCTGCAAGGAAGGCACTGTTATTTCTTTCCATTTTACAGGTAATAAGAACCAAAACAAAAGAGGCTATGTGACTGGCCATAGCCACACAACCAATACATGGGATTCAAACCCAGGAGGTGGACTCCAGAGCAGGCATCTGTATCCACTAAGCTGTATAGGAGAGACTTCTAGCTCCATTCCTGCTAATACTTTGTCTCAGACATAATTCCCCTGTTTCTGGCTCTCGAGTGCAGGCTTTTCACTACCACTACACTACTGCTGCTGCTTTATCATGTGGCTCCTGAATAAACAGTGTCAAGCAGTCAAGTATCGCAACATCCACCTCGTGGGTGCTACATGCAGCTGCACTCAAGGCAAGTCCAGACACATGAGTAGGTCTGTCTCCCTGTCTAACACCAGGGGAAGGTCACATGCGATAGCCAGGACTTAGTCATGCTCACCTCTAAGCATTCCTCAGACCGCATCATCAAACCTGCTCAAATAGAATCGTGTGCCAAGAAACAGTCAACTTCATAGTGCGTGGTGCTGAACCTAAGAATTTGCATTTCCCAAGCAATTAAATTTTCTTACCTACACACCAGGAACAGTCATCTATGGCAGAGTCTGGGTCAGAAAATGAAACTAAGTTTAGTTTTAAATAAAAAGTGGAGGGAGAAGACTGCAAAACAAAGTGCAATGGAAATATTAGCTTCTCAACCCTTTCATGTATTTAGCATTTGAGGGACATAGCCTCTCTCTGGAGGTGGTGGAAACCGAAACACCTGGATTCCAGGGGCTTGTGCTAATACTGGTTACCTTAGGGGGTCTCTCTCTCTCTCTCTCTCTCTCTCAGAGAAGCCGCACATTCCTGTTCATTTCCTGATGGAGAGCTCCTGGGAGTTGGAAACAAGATGTTTTCGATGGATGCCCTTTATCTTTGGAATCTCTTCCTTCCTGGACTGGCAGAATCTAAATCTCTTGTCCTTCCACAAAGCATGTTCCAAGGTTTGTCTTTTTAATTGAGCTTCCGCTTAAGAATACTTAAGGCTCTATTTGCTTACTACTGACAACACAATGAAACCTGGTCATCAAACAGTGCCAGGCCCTCATTGTTTTCCTGATTTTAGAGATCCAACTCAATGTGCGCTTAACTGGTAACAAACCTCTCTCGTAAGTTTCTATTAAGAATGTTTTCTTTTCTCAGACCCTAAAAAAAGGCTTTATAGTGATTTTCTTAGGAGTTAGGTTTGACTCTCAGACGAGTTTAACCCATGGTAAGAGGAATGCACAGATAGAAAGCCTGCAGGAGTGGATTCCAAAAGCCAGGCTAAGCCAAATCCAGGCCTCAGATGTGAGTTCCAATCTCCGGAACCTCCTGAACAAATGATAAGGCATAAATGAATTAAAAAATATTTTTTATGTTAATGATTCTAAAGTTTTAGTAAAAAGAGCTACTTTGGGGCCAGCCCACTGGCATAGTGGTTAAGGTCACGGGCTTTGCCCTAAGGGCCTGGGGTTTGCAGATTTGGATCCCCAGTGCAGACGTACATACCACTTGTCAAGCCAAGCTGTGGTGGCATCCCACATACAAAAAATAGAGGAAGATTGGCACGGATGTTGGCTCAGTGACAATCTTCCTCAAGCAAAAAGAGGAGGATTGGCAACAGATGTTAGCTCAGGGCGAATCTTCCTCACACACACACACACACACACACACACACAGAGAAAGCTGTTTTTCCTAAGTGTCTTGCACAGAAAATTGAAATACCATTTTGTAGTCCAGATTTGAGTAACCAAACTGATCTGAGATCATTAAATTTTTAGAAAAAAGATCATATAAACACAAACTCTCCAAAAGCAACATGTTTAGTAACTAATGAAGTTTATTTTCTCCACTAAAATTCATTTTATTGTGTGTCCCATTGTCCTAGTAAAACTTGAGTGAGGAAATCAAAATGAATGTTAAAATAGGGATATGACATTTTGCTGATCTGGCTGGCTTTTGTTAACTCTTGATTTGCCCATTTTTACAAGGTTCTGTCAACCAGTGTTGGTCACTGCCTGCAAAACCATCCATCCCTTTGCCTAAGTCCAGGTCATAACCAGGACTGGGCTTCATGCTCCCAGCAGTTTGTCATCATCTTGCTATTTCCCAGCACCTGTCAAAACCCTGAGATGGTTTTTTAAGTCACTAAGGTCACTTGTGGTGATCCAGAGCAGAAGGCAGGAAGGCCCCACGATGTTTGCACATCAGAGTATTCTCTGCATCTTGGCTTCTGTGCTCCTGCTTCCTGCCTGCTCGACCTTGAAGGAGTCCCGGTGGGCTCATGCACTGGAGGATGAAGTTTCCACAATTCAAACACCGTCAAGACTCCAGGTCTTGGATTTTCGGTGACCTCTGGGTCCCTAGCATGCTGACTACCCCCGTCCCCAACATCCAGGTGTTTGAAATGACAAGCTGCTATTTATTTGGCTCCCTTTCCCACTTTTAACAGAAACCAGTGGCTAAAGATGTGCCAGGTGGTGCTGTTGATAAACAACTTTTAATACAAGATTTCCTCCTGGAACTCTGGCTCCTTTTTTCTGGCTGATGACCAAGGTGGGAGGAAACTTGGCTGTGCCTTCTAGACATTTTTCCTTTGGTAGCTCATCTCCAATCTGCATAGAGTGACAGGGGAAGAATGGTAAGTGGGCTGTGCAGGAGTCCCTGAGGCTATTTCTGGTGATGGCCATGACTCACCCCTAACCTTATCCAACGTATGAAATTTCTGAGGCCAGGCCACCTACCCCTGAGTGCCTGGTCTTAGGATGGTGCCTGTGTGATGCTGGGATTCCCCTCGTGATGCTTCTGAATCCACCACAGCCACACAAAATCTATCCCTTAGATCTCTTGCACATTCCATCAAAATATTTCTTATCTCTGTTCCTGGACATAGTAAGTGCTCAATAGACACTTTTGAAAGTTGAATGAACTCTACTAATTGTTTTCCAGTTTCACTAATATTCTTTTATTCTAGAATTGATGCATCAATCCCATAACCAATTTCCTTGTTTTTAAGTTCCATGAGAGACACTGGAGTGCACTGGAGCCTGAAGTCTTGATGGAGATCAGCTTTGCCACTTATTGACTACGTGGCTTTGGCTAGTTTCTTCACAGATACAAGAAGCACTGACTGAGTGATAATGGGTCAAGATCTGTGCAAGACACAGAAGACGGAGAAATGAAATGCACAGTGCCTGCCTGCAAGCTGCAAGGATCCCAGTGGGGATGAGGGAATGGGAAACAGCAATATCTGTACAGTGTGACAGACATGCCATGGAGGTTTAGTAAAGGATCCAAGTCCAGCTGTTGGTGGGAGAGGCAGCCAGGGAAGGCTTCCAAGAGGAAATCACACTTTGGTTAGGTCCAGAATTAGCCATTCAGAGAAGGGAAGAAGGGTACTTCTGGCACAGAGAGCAGAACTACAAAGTCAAAAAAGGTCAGAGTGATCAATGACAGTTTGAAAAAGCTGGAGCAAAGGTTCCAGTGGAAGAGTGGTAGGAGATGATGCTGGAAGGTGAGGCGAGGGACCTGTGTTCTACAATAAGATGTTTGATTTTTACCCTGAAGATAGTGGGGAGCAAATGAAGGATTTAAAAACAGGAGTAGGCTGTTCAGACATGCACTGTAGCACGCTCACTCTAAGGAAGAGAAAGCAGTAGAGGGAGTTAAACTTCATTTATTCAACAAATATTCAGTGGCATCTTCTGTGTGAGTGGCATACATTTGGCAAGCAGGGTTTCTGCCAGCTAGAGCTTGCAGCCTAGTTTAGAGATAAGAGGAAAACTTGGAGACAAATATAGGGCAGTGGGAATGAAGAGAAGGGCATCGAGATGAGAAATATTTAGGAGGTATAATTAATAGGACTCAGGGACAGTTTAGTTGGGTCAGGGAAGGAGAAGAGAGAAGAAGGGATCTTGGATGACTTCCAGGTTTCTCTCTTGGGCAATTGGGTATCCAATGATGACATTCATGTGGTGTTTCTTAATAAAGGTGCTCATGGCATTTTGAACAGGACAACTCTGTGTGTAGGACTCTCTTGGGCATTGAAAAATGTTTGGCATCTTTGGCCCCCATCCACCAAATTCCAGTAGCATTTCCTAGTTATTGTGACATCCAAAAAGTGAACCCCCCGCCCCCATATTTCTAAATACCCTTTGAAAGCCAGAATGCAGGAGGAAGAATGGATTGGGGTTGAGGAGGAGAAATGAGACCAGTTTGGGGCATACTCAATTTGAGGTACTAATCAAAGCCTTCCATGTCTGCATCCACCTGTGTACCACCACCCCCATTACCTGCAGGACAAAGGCAAGAAGAGATGCCAACTTCTCACTGTAGGAACACCTGTGCTGCTCTCACCTACAAATGGATCCACCTGCCCAACCACTGCAGAATTCAACTTCTCCAATCAAAACACATTTTTTCAAAGTAATTAATCACAGTTTTTCTTCTTACTATTTCCTTCTCCACAGTTCCCACCTCCTGACATTGCCAACATCCCAGAAGTTGTCCAGGATTTAGAAGAGCCGTGGTTTAGCCTAACCTCTGACACTCTAAGGAGATGCATCCAGGCAGGCTCACTCTCTCTCATCTTTCTCAAGACTCCATTCTCATTTGGTTCCACACTAAGCTCCATTCACCTTGAGCTTCTTTGTTCTGATGACCCATTAAAATGCCCTTAAGCTTCCCCTCATTCTTTCCCTTAGATATGATCTGATATTCCCCCATGGCTCTGGTATCAAAGCTGTAAGTAAAAGGTGCTCACATTTCCCACTCCAATTCCTATAGGACTTACCCATTTACTGATGAAGCCAGGAGCATGAATGTAATTGCCCAGGGAATATGTGTTAGCTAAGATTATCCAAGGCCAGAGCGTTGGTGAACATCAGCGTTATAGGAAGGACCAGAGGCAGAGGCATGCCAAGAGGACCCAAGAAGTAATAGGCATGGAGTAGGAGGAAAACCAGAAGTCACAAAGGAAAAATCTCTTGAAGGGAGGACTGATCAAGTATGAAATATGACAGGTCAAGTATGATGAAAACTAAAAATGAGTATTCTGAATACAGCAACCAGAAGGAAACTGGTATCCCTGGTTAATCCGTTAGGATAGGCCAGGTTATGCTGCATTAACAAATGGCCCCCACATCTCAGTGGCTTACAATATCAGAGCAAATATTTCTTGCTCTCATTGCATGTCCACCATGAGTTACTGGCTGCAGATCTGTTCAGATCCTCTTCACGCTAAGACCCAGGCTGACAGGGGAGCCTCTACCGAGAGGGTAAAGAACAATGGATCTTAAAGGTTCTGCTTGAAAGTGGCAGATGTCACTTTCAGTCTCATTTCATTGATCACCTTTCATCCACACCTCTCTGAGTCCTTATATTCTCCTCTTCAAGTCTGCTAGCTGCGTTGAGAGTCTAGCACGAGGTCCCTTTGATGGCTAAATGAGACCCCTGCCTTCCAAAGGACAGGTGCCCTGACTGGAGTGATGGCTCATCTGGTCTGGATAATTTGTCTCTCTCAAAAAATCATTGGCCTGAATCAAACTATATAAAAATGCATTCCTATAATCCCAATGCAGAAGACTGAGTGATCCAAATAAAGTTATCTAGCCTCAAAGTTTCTAGATAAAAATGGAAAACAGCCTGGTGACCATCCCTGAATTACTATTTAAGCTCTTAAAATAATTGAACAAAGTATGTAAAAGTCCCAAAGAAATGACTGGTTTAGAAGACCTCAGAGGTCACCTTAATTTCCTCATTCTCCCATAATTCCATTTTGTAAAAAGGTAGGACATCAATTAATCAATCTGTGGTAATAGAAGTTATCCAGAGACCTGCCACCCAGAGTGACCTATGGTCCAGCAACATTAGCATCCCCCAGGAGCTTGTCAGAAATGCAGAATCTCCGCTCCCGCCCCAGACCTGCTGGATCAGAATTTACACATTTAACACGGTTCCCAGGTGACTCCTTTGCACACTGAAACTGGAGAAGCTCTGATCTAAGCGAGTTCTCAAACTGTGCTGAAGGACCAGGTGTTGGCTTTTTTTTTCCTCCTAATCTGTTTTGGACTGATATTTTTGAAAATACAGTAAAAATAAATTACTAGAATAATAAAATTTAAGGAAAGACAGAGATATACAAAATACAAACCCAAACTTTTCACTATTAGAATCAAAAGACATGAAATTATTCTGTCAAATTGCTATGGAAGTCTCTGATGCATACTATCTGTTTTTCTGAATTTCTCATCGTGGACCAGTACAGTTCACATATGGGCAGCAGACCACACTTGGAGTAGCCCTGCTCTGGCTTACTGCATTTCACAGATGAGCAGAGGCCCAGACAAAGAGTGTACCCAAGGAGACATAGCTGGTTAATGCAAGAGCCAGTATTGAAACTTAAACCTCCAAAACTGATTCTGATATACCTTATTAACCCTAATGAAAATGTTAAGTATTTATTGAGAACTTGATTTAGGTGGTAGAATGTTTTACAAGGATTATCTTGTAGTCACTTCACATCCTTATCATTGAGATTCTCTCGTTGCCTTCATTTTACAGTTGAGGAAACTGAGGTTTAGAAAGGTTAATACCTAGTCAGAGCTCTTTGATTAAGTAAGTGGCAAAGTTGAGGTTTGAACTCAAGTTTAACCACAGAGGAAACCTGCTTGCATTAGTTGGTGTTCTCCAGAGAAACAGAACCAATAGTGTGTGTGTGTGTGTGTGTGTGTGTGTGTGTAACGAGATTTATTACAACGAATTGGCTCATGCCGTTGTGGAGGTGGGCAAGTCCTGAGGTCTGTAGGGTAAGTTGAGAAGCTGGACACCCAGCAGAGCCAGTGGTTTAGTTCCAGTCTGAGTCTAAAGGCCTGAGAACCAGGAGACCTGCTCATGTAGTTCGCATCCAAAGGCTGGCAGGCTCCCAGCCAAGAAAAACCGATGTTTCAGTTCAAGTCCAAAGGCAGAAAAGAAGCTGATGCCCCAGTTCAGATGCAATCAGGTGGGAAGAATTCTCTCTTACTCAGGGGAGGGTCAGCTTTTTTTTCTATTCAGACCTTCAACTGATTAGATGAAGTTCACTCTCATTAGGGAGAGCAATCTGCTTTATTCAGTCTACCAATCTAAATGTTAGTCTCATCCAAAAATACCCTCACTGACACACCCAGAATAATGTTTGACCAAATATTTGAACACCCTGTGTCCCAGTCAAGTTTACATATGAAATTAACCATCACCATGTGTAACCACTACCCCACTCGACCTCCCTTCTCCATGTGTCCACAAATTATTAATTATAGGGACAAAAGCATCGGTTATACAGAACCGACAGGCCAGGCCTTGCAGGCAATCCTATTTTATATTAAAATCCCACAATCCCTTGGAGCCTTTGGTATTGATCCGAGTTTTCTGCCACTTTAAAACTAGGAACACTTTTCCTCCAATGTCCAACAATATGCTCCTCATTTCCATCTGAGACCTCGTTCATATCTGTAGCAACATTCTGTTCATGACAATATATGTATTCTCTAAGACAATAAAAGCTTTCTCTACAATTCTTCTCACTTCTTTGTCTTCACCAAAATTGCCTTTAATATCTATATTTCTACCAACAATCTAGGCTTTTTCTGTCATATACCTTAAAATTCTTCTAGCCTCTACCATTACCCAATTTCAAAGCCTCTTCCACGTTTTTAGGCATTTATCAGGCAAATCTGTATGAGTCAGAGTTCTCCAGAGATTTATTTTTAAGGAATTGCGGGGCTGGTACATCCAAAAACCATAGGGCAGGCCAGTGGGCTGGCTTCCCAAGTGGGAGTTGATGTTGCTATCCTGAGTTCAAAATTTGTAGGGCAGGTGAGCAGGTTGGAAACTCAGGCAGGAGTTATGGCTGCAGTCTTGAGGTGTAATTTATTCTTCTCTGGAACCCTCAGTTTTTGCTCTTAAGTCCTTCAACCATTTGGGTGAGGCCCACCCTCATTACCAAGGATAATTGCCTTTACTTAAAGTCAATTGATGATAGAGGGAAACCACATCTACAAAATACCTTCACAGCAATATGTAGATTAGAGTTTGATTAAATAACTGGATACTATAGCCTAGCCAAGGCGACACATAAAACTAACCATCCTGACTGCCCACCACCACCCTATCCCGCTACCTTCATCCTCCTAATCCTCTACCTTGATCTTTATTTATTTTTTGCCATAGCAGCTAACACCTTCTAACAGACTATATAATTTACTTATTTATTACGTTATTTATTCTATTCCCCTCTCCCTCGAATTTACAAAGGTAAGGGATCTTTTCTGTTTTGTTCACCGATGTAGCCCAAATACCCAGAATAGTGACTGACACTCAATAAATATGTGTAAATGAATGAATCCAGGTTTTGCCACTTACTAGAAAGTAACAACCAATGGATGAATTATTTAACTTCACTGAACAATTAAAAGCAAACAAACAAGAATCTATCTCTTAAGATTGTCATAGGACTAAACAAAATACTGTTTATAAAGTGTCTGGAATCCAGAGAACATTCAGTAAATGGTATCAATGCTTGTTATTTCCTACAGTTGCTCAGTCAGTAAATGCTTACAAAGCACCTACTGTGTGTTGGGTACTGGGCACCAAAGATACCGTAGAGTGTAACAAAGTCCCTTCTCTCTTGGAACTTACTTTCCTTTTTTTTTTTTTTTTTTTTTTTTTTTTGGTGAGGAAGACCAGCCCTGAGCTAACATCCGTTGCTAATCCTCCTCTTTTTGCTGAGGAAGACTAGCCCTGGGCTAACATCGTGCCCATCTTCCTCCACTTTATATGGGACGCCGCCACGGCATGGCTGACAGGCAGTGCGTCGGCGGGCGCCCGGGATCCGAACTCGCGAACCCCAGGCTGCCAAGCGCGGACTAAACCGCTGCGCCACCAGGCTGGCCCTGGAACTTACTTTCTTACGTGTAAACAAGACCATAAACAAATTCTGTGACCTAGGCAGCTGGTTTCTACATTTTTATTACAACCCATAGCCCAACTCCAAAGTCAGGCTCATGGGCAATCAGAGGCTCTTGCATGGTGGATGGACACAGTTGCCTCAATGACATGATGGCCATCTTGTTCAAACCCCAACTCTTCTTCGTTGTCATATCCTTTGCCACACAGGATTTGCCTCTCTGGGAAGTTGGGTGACAGATGTTCCAAACATGGAGGGTCAGGGTAATTAGCATGGCATCAGAAGCCTCCTCTTCTTCATTCAGGATAAGCACAAGCTTATTTTATGTGTGGCTAAAAAAAAAGAAGGAGGAGAAATCATTCGAGTGGGGTCAGAGAGAGCTTTCCAGGCCAGTTCAGTCTGAACAATGCCAGTTCTATTATAATGACTGCTGTGCTGGCGATAGTAACTACCACAAACTCCAGGGGGAACAGCCTTTTGATGATTTCTCTAATCCCCCAAACCCAAAGACTCAGATGTCTGAGTGTGGGGATGTGAGTGACCCCTGAGGAATTGCTGAGGACTTCAGGGCATCCCCAAAGCAGTGGCTCTCAACCTTGGCTGCACTTTAGGATCATCTGGAGAGCTTTTAAAATTCCCAATGTTCTGGGGCTGGCCCCGTCATGTCATGGTTAGGTTTGGTGTGCTCTACTTCGGCAGCCCAGATTTGTGGGTTCCGATCCTGGGCGCAGACCTACACCACTCATCAGCCATGCTGTGGCAGTGACTCACATACAAAATAGAGGAAGATTGGCACAGAAGTTAGCTCAGGGCTAATCTTCCTCAACCAAAAATAAATAAAATAGAGGAGGCCGGCCCAGCAGCGTGGTGGTTAAGTTAGCACAATCTGCTTCGGTGGCCCGGGGATTATGGGTTCAGATCCTGGGCATGGACCTATGCACTGCTTATCAAGCCATGCTGTGGCAGGCATCCCATATAAAGTAGAGGAAGATGGGCATGGATGTTAGCCCAGGGCCAGTCTTCCTCCGCAAAAAGAAGAGGATTGGCAGCAGATGTTAGCTCAGGGCTAATCTTCCTCACAAAAAAAAGTGGGGGAGGATTGGCAATAGACGTTAGCTGGGCGAATCCTCCTCAGCAAAGAAAAAAAAAACAAATTCCCGATGTTCGGGCTACAAGTAAATCAGAATCTCTGGGGGTGGGATCCAGGCATCAGTACTTTTTAAAGCTTCTTGGGGACCCCAACATGTGGTTGAGATTCAGAACTACACCCTTCAAGGCTCTGGTTCCCACTTAGAGCAATGCTTCTAAAACTTTACCGTGCATCCGAGTCACCTGGGGATCCTGCTAATGGTGCACCCTCTGGTTCAGTAGCCCTGGTGCTGAGAGTCTGCATTTCTAAGAAGCTCCTAAGTAGATGCTGAGGCTGCCAGTCAGCATTTACATTTTCAGTAGCAAGACCCTGGACACTTCTGATCCAAAGTAGACCCTGGAGGATTGGGGGTAGTTCTGGAACTAATACAGGAGTTTGTATGAACTCTACAGAGAGTATGGGATGGCTCCAAAAATCGTAAAGAAATGGGTTTACCTAAAAGCCTTCTTAAAGCACACCTCCTGCCCTGAAGTATGCAAGCTGGTCTAGTGCTAAGGTAGTACATGTTGGTGATCAAAAAATGTGAGTCCTGGAGTTAAATTTCTTGAATTCAAAACCTGGTTCCACCCATCTCCAGCTGTGTAGTCTTTAGCAAATCACTTAACCTTTCCATGCCTCAATTTCTCCATCTATAAAATGGGAATGTTAGCAATCCCTACTTCATAGTCTTGTTACAGAAATGAAATGAGTTAATACAGATAAAGCACTTAGAACAATGCCTGGAAAGTAGCAAGTGCTCGTTAATTGTTAGCTATTGTCCTTATATAGAGTGAAAAGGTATAGGTATTGGAGTCAAGGCAGACATGGGTTCAAATCCCAGCTTAACCAAATAACAACTGTGTGACACTGAGCAAGGAATTTAGTGTCTGTAAGCCTCGATTTTGTCATCTGTTTATGACAACAATAATGCCTACTCTACAGACTTGTTGAAAGGGCCAAAAAAAATTGTATAAAGACAATAGTAGGTGTTATGGTCTGAATGTTTGTGTCCCCCCAAGATTCATATGTTGAAATCCTAACCCCCAGTGTGATGGTGTTAGGAGGTGGGGCCTTTGGGAGGTGACGAGATCATGAGGTGGAACCCTCAGGAATGGGATTAGTGCTCCCATGAAAGAGACCCCATACAGACCCCTGGCCCCTTTCCCCCACATGAAGATACAATGAGAAGTCTGCAGCCCAGAAGAGGGCCCTCCCCTGACCGTGCTGACACTCTGATCTCAGACTTCCAGCCTCCAGAACTGTGCGAAATACATTTCTGTAGCTTATAAGCCCCCAGTCTGTGGCATTTTGTTACAGCAGCCCGAGCAGACTAAGGCAGTGGGCATCAATGAGTGGCAGTTGCTGGGGAAGGGTCAGGCCCGGGCTAGACTTCAGGGCCAGGGTGCTCAATAGCTGTGTGACCAGAAGCAGGGCCACCCTCTCTCAGGGTCTCCGTTTCTACATCAGTAAAACAGAGATGACAGCAATCAGTTGGGAGGAGAAATGAGTACAAATGTAAGTACTTAATAAACTGTAAAGCTAAAAAATGCAGCTATAAGGTTTTAATGTTGTGAAGGTATTTCTCCCCCTCCTGCCCCCATAGAGAAGGAAAGTGAGACTGATTGCCTGGTTATAAGACAGCCAATATATAATACAGTGTCTTTTCCCAAAGACACACTTTCAATAAAGTAGGGAGTTGATGCAGGTAACATCTCACTTGCCACTCAAGCCAGATTACACTGTGAAAGAAATGTCATCACTCATTTAAAAAAAAATCCCTTTTGTTTTGTCGATGGGACAGTTTCTCTATGACAAGGCTTCACTCCCACACCACTCTCCTCCCTTTTACAGATTTTGGTGGCATCCCTTAGCCAAGGCCCCTCCAAACACATCCCAATAAGTCCATTAATGGAGGGGGAGGCTGTGTGCTTAATGGGTATCTAAAAGCAAATTGGATAATGCGCTCTGGAGGGAACTCCCAGAGGGGGTGAAGTGGCACCCAGCGGTGCCAGGCCACTTGTCTCGGCTAATAAAACCTCCCCCAGCAGCCATCTCACGTGCCCAGCTCCTAAGTGCCATCTGGCACCCACATCTTGAGATCTGCCACTTCTGTTTGTGATCCAGACAGCTACAGCTCACTTCCATGTGGCAACATAAGTGTATTGACATTTATCATTGGATTCCACTTTCCAGAACAGAGAGAGACAGGCCTGGCAGGCGCAGAGGGCGTACATCTCCATGGTATCACGCCCAGCAGCTGACACTGGGGATTACTTTTCTATTCTGTCACCCTTTGGCACAGAATCCCCTGCTTGGTGCTAATGACAATCACTGGCTTGTGCTTCAAACAAGGAGAGAAGATTACTCCAAAATCTCCATGCTCCCTGCAAGCTCCTCTCTCTAGGATAAGATTATGCAACTTTTGCAGATGCAATTCACATTTCAAAAAAAAGCACAAACATATATGTATGTGTGCACGTATATATATATATCTACACACATACAGACATACACACATATATGTCTCTCCATATGTTTCTGTTAAAGATACTGTGGCATTATTTGAGCGTGTATCTGCATGTGTCAGCATGTTCACATGCGCACGTCTGTGTGGATAAACAGCATATAAAAATACAGGTTATTTTTCCACAAGCTGTATCTTAATGCTGCATTAAGCAAAAGACTCAGTTTTCCATGATTAGGAATCAGCCTTTTGCTCTACAATCCCCACTGAAGGGCTAAAAATCTGCTCAAAAGCCAAAACACTTTCCCTCCCATCGTAGTCTCATTCACAAGAATCTCAAATGAGCTCTGAGCAAAACAAGAAACATGACTCAACTTTTGGAGCCCCTGAAAATGCGGTGTAAACCAGAAAGTTCCCAAAAGTCGCCTCATTTATGCAGGTGTTACTCCATTCTTCCTAGTCGGCTTTTCACCACAAGCCATTGTTTTAAAGGTGAGCTCATGGTCAAAACAATGCCTCTTATCTATCCGGGGCTGTCAAAGAAGGAACCGCTCACCCATGTGATCAGGGGTTCTTGTTGGCTGTGATCTCACAGTCAAATTGTCAGCCTCAGAACCAGCCAGTGAATCATGCTGCTGCCCAGGCAGGAAGATGACGACAGACATGACATTTTGAATCCCCTAGAGCAGAGGCCAAGGAGGAAACACCAGTGGGTAAATGAGAGTTTACTCCAGAGAAAGAAAAGAAAAAGACCATACCTAGAGAGAGGAATGGATGTGGGTTTCTATTATGCCTAGTGTGGCACCACGAACCATGGAGTTGCTCAATAAATATTATTCGAGTTGAATTGAAAGATCTCTATCAGCCTGAACAATGGCAAAGATAGAACTCAAATTTCTATTAAGGATATATGTTTGCAAGGAAAGGATAATGAGACAGAAGAATTCTGTCTGAATGTGCTTGACTTTGGATTGACCTTCCCGTCCACAGATACTGAGGATGAGCTGGCAAGAATGTTCCCTGAAACAGGAAGACAAGGGATCGTAGAAACTGAGAGCTGGAAGGAAGACAGATGAGGTGCTGTGAGCCCAGGGATATGAGTAACTCCCAAGGGCAAGACAAATGGCCCCCAGACTTGAAATCATTTTGGCCTCCACATGCTGTTATGGGTCCAGGATTTCTGGTGGCTTAAAAATGGCGGCCCACCTTGCTGCAGAGGTTAATTGGTCCACTTAAGTAAGAGAGAAAGCCAAATGAAAGCAGTCTCATTCTCACTATGGAAACACAAATCAAGGGCCAGAAGAAATCTCAAGTCATTCAAGGCAAAGACTTTTTAATGATAGCAGTAAGAGAGATGGTATGGGGAAATGGGCACTATCGTATCCCACTGAAAGGGGAGGAAACTAGTGGAATATTTCTGGAGGACAGCTTGGCAGTGTGTATCAAAAGCCTTAAAATTTTGCATACCCTTCGCATACCCATCTAGGGTATAATTGACTCAATTATGGGATCCTATTCATAGGACATAAAAAATCATGGCTTTGCACAAAGATATAGCTAAAAGGGTATTCATCCTGCTGTTGTTTCTAATAGTGCAAAATGGAGACAATTTAAATTTTCTTTAACAGGGATTGGATGGATAATTAGTACATATATGAACTGAAATCCTATGCAGTCATTAAGTTGATGTATAAGAATATTAATTAGCACGGGACCTGCCCATGTTATATCATTCAATTAAAAAAAGTTATAAAACTACATATCCAGTATGATCCCATTTTTTGTACAATGCATATATAGGGGTATACACACCTAAATATTGAGGGTGGTTATGGAAGGGTAATGTGTGACTTTCATTTTCTTCTTTATATTTATTTCAGATTTCTAAGTTTCCTGCAATAAGCATTATTTTAATTATGTTTACAATGAGTATTTTTAAAATGAGTATCATTGCCCTATTCTTTGGGGTGGGAGTCGGGGGCTGGGAGGAGGAAGACAGTAGAGATCAAAACCACCTTTTAAAATAATAATTATTTTTATCATTTTACCAAGAAATGAAGCAAGGAAATAAGGCCCTACGTCTGGGGTAAGAAGATGCAAAACTAGCACCACTCTGGAGCAGTTCTGCACCTCCAGGAATTCCTCCAAGGAACTTTTATGGCTGGTCTCTTGCACCCCCTCCCCCTTTGACACGATGGCATTCAAATTCAGCTTCATATCCTTACAGAGGCAAGAGAAGCCTTTGGCTCATGGGTAGTTGTCTTGATTCTTACTGGCCTCTTCTGAGGTGTCCTTGATCCTAGCTTGTCACTGGACGTCAGGCACAGGTCTTTTAGGGTGTCTTACATTGCCATGTACTCCAGTGGAGAAGTCCCTATACTCTGCGTTGTCTTCACACTGACCCAGGCTTCCTCTCTGCCACCAGTCTCTCAGCCAACGGACATACCTGGATCTCCTGCACACCACCCACAAATGGGAGATCTGGGCGCCGCCCTTGACCTTTCTCCTGCCTAACACAGTGTTCTTTTGGCCCCTTGTTGCTGCTTCTATGCCATTCTCCTTCCCTTTTCATGATCACCACCCCCACACTGGCTTTAAATCTTATGTCCTTAGATCACATCAGTTACTACCCCTCCTTGTCATGTGCATGATCCAACCTCAGGTCACACCCTTCATGCCCTGAAGACCTTGGAACCTGGCTCACAGTCACTGTCTCCAGCACTGTTCCCGGCATGATAATTTGTGGGCTCAACATTCGGGGGGATGAACCTTCCTCTATCTTGGCTTCTCAGTTTCTTGACCTCTTCACCTTCCACGATCTGATCCTCCACCTCCTTTATCTGCTCACTCCCATGATCGTACCCTAGACCTGATCATTCCCATTAACTGAAATCCTTCATTTTCTCAAGTCAAGTCTTCTACTCTCCTACTATCACGTTCTATCTTTCTAGTACTCTCCTCAAAATCCTTCAACCCACAGGGATCTAAAATACATTGATCCTACCACATTTTCACTGTCCTTCACCTCTGCCATGTACTCACTTCCCTCCTAACCCAGATAATCCATAATCAATTATTATAATCACTTCCTTGCATAGATACTCAATCCCTTGCCTCTCTCTATTATTTCACTTTATTAACTTGGTGAAACTCCAACCTTGATTAAATCCAATTCTCTGCCTCCTCTCTGCCTGTGCCCATGTAGCTGACTGTGACCAGAGAAAACCACAATGATGTTGAATGGTCTCATCTTAAATTCATGATCACTATCAGCGTAAGAACTTTTACTCCCCCTCTCTCTTTAAACCTCATTCCCTACCCTCATTCTCGTCTGATGCCCCTACTTCCTATTTCACTGAGAAAATAGAAGCAACCAGAAGAGAGCTTTCACCACCACACCTACCAGCCTGCTAGCATCTGTGTGCAAATATCTTTCTGCACTCCAACTGCTATGGATGAACAGTCCATGCCTCCAGCCAAGGCCAACCCCTCCAGTTGTGCACTAGATCCCATCCCCTCTCGTTAACCCAAGGCCGTAGCTACAGCAGTTCTCTCTTCTCTTTCCTGCATTATTATTTTTTCTACTAGCTTTATCCATCAGCATATAAACATTATTATTTCTCTCATGCAAAACGTTTCTTGATCCCATCTCCCCCTCCAGCCACCACCCCATTTCTCTTTTCCCTTTATCACAAAACTCCTTTAAAATGTATCTGTACTCACTGTCTCCAACCATCTCTCTCCCCATTCTCTTAAACCCACTCAACGAGGCATTTGCTACTCTGAAACTGTTCCTATTAAGATCCCCAATTACCTCGAATTTGCCACGTCTGGTTGTCCGTTCTCAGTCCTCATTGTAGTTGCCCTATCAGCAATGTTGACCAAGGGGACTACTCCTTTCTGCTTGAAACACTCTCTTCATCTGCCTTCCAGTAAGTCACACTCTCCCAGTTTTTCTCCTATCTCATTTGCTGCTCTTTTTCAGCCTCTTGCTGGTTCCTGCTCAACCCCCTGACCTTGTAATGCTGGAGTTTCCCATGGCTCAATTCTTGGACCTCTGCTCTTTTCTGTCTACACTCACTTTCCTAGTGGTCTCATCCATTCTCGTGGTTTTAAAGACCGTCACTATGCTGATACCTCCCAAGTTTTTATCTCCATCCCTGGCTTCTTCCCTGAACTCCAGTCTCATAGATCCACCGTCCTACTCAACATCTTTACTTGGATGTCTAACTTAACATGTTGAAAAGAAAGTTCCTTCTCTTCACTGCCAAATCTGCTTCTCCTCAGCCTTCACATCTAATAATAGCAGCTCTGTTCTTCCAGTTGCTCAGGACAAAAACCTGGATGCCATACTCAATTCCTTGCTTTCTCTCATATTGCACATTCCAATCCATCGAGAAATCCTGTTGGCTCTTCCTTCAAAATACATTCAAGATCTGACCACTTCCTATCCTCTCTGTTGTTATGACCTTGGGACAAGCCACCATTATCTCTTGCCTAGATACTTGCAAACTCCTAACTGGCTAACCTTGCCTGACTTCACTCTGTTCTTAATCTAGCAGCAAGAGTAATCCTGCTGAACATTAGTCAGATAGGTCATGCCTTTAGGAAAATCCTCCAATAGTTCCTCATTCCTCTCGAGAGTAACCAAAGTTCATTCTGATGGCCCACAAGGCCCTGGATGATCAGGCCACCCTCTCTAACCTCATGTCTTTCTTTTCTCCTGCTCTGTGGCAGTTTTAAAACATGGCCATCAAATCCTTTGACATTCTTCTCGTGGAGAGGCCATGGGGTCTCTCTCTCCTGCCATTGAATCTGGCTTCTGTGACTGCTGGACCAATAGGTTACGGCAGTTTCCACATTCTGCCTTTTGGGACACTTGCTCTTTGAATCCAGCCACCACACCTGAGGGAGTCTAGCAGCCTGTGGAACATTCCACGTAGAGAGGAACTGAGGCCCCTAACCAACAGCCCCTGCTGAGCTCTCAGCTGACAGGCAGAATCTACTCCCCAGTCATGTGAGTGAGCCATCTTGAAAGTGGTGCCCCAACCCCTCAGTGATTCTCCCCAGCTGATGCCACATGGAACAGAGATAAGCTGACCCTGCCAAGCCCTGCTCACATAGAAGATCTTTAAACAAAAGGATGACTGTTGTGTTAAGCCATTCCGTTTTGTGGGGGTTCGTTATATGGCCACAGAGAACTCTCCTGTTACAGAACCCTCACACACTCCACGGCTGCCACTCCATCCTTGTGGCTGTTCCTTAAACACCCAAAATGCTCTTGCCTCAGGGCCTTTGCACTTGCTGTTCCCTTCTACGTTCCCATATACATACACAGCTCTCTCAGTCACCTCCTTCAGATCTTGAATCACTTGTTACCTTTTCAGTAAGAACTTCTCTCCCAAACTGGCAAACCACACACGCTCCCCCAAGTGCTTTCCCCTTTCACACTTAATTTTTCTCCATAGTAGTCATCACTGTCTAATATACCTATGGTTTAGTCATTCAGATTGTTTACTGCATGTCAAGCCCATTAGAAGGTAAACTCCGTGATGACAGGAATCTTTCTGTTTCATTCCCTGCTGATTTCCATGTGCTTGGAACAGTGACTCCCACACCGCCACTCCTCAATTAATATTTGTGGTTCTACTGCACCCATGTACAGGGGACCCTCTTCCCTCGCAGATTTCACCTTCCCTCTCAACCTTTCTCCTCTCTGAGCTTCTCTGTCCTCTCTCTCCAAGCTTTACCTCCCGCCAGACTAAAGCAGCATCTTAACTCAGGTCTCAGACCATCAGAGTCCTTTACAAGTTATCGCCCACACTAGAAGGACTTTTTCCTTCCTGGGTGGCAGGAACCTCCTTTATATCACATCCTGTGTTCTTTCCACACTAGGGATTATTTTAAAATGTTATGCTCAGACCTCTATGCTTAGTTTTTGCCAGCAAAAATTAGTAAAAACTGCAACTATGGCAACAAATGAGCAAGAGCAGAGTGAGTGAGATGCTCCGGCTATCTATTGCTGCGTAAAGACGACCCCGAAACTTAGAGGTCTAAAACAACAATCCTTCATTTTGTCCCTGAGTCTGCAATTTGAGCAGGGCTTGGTGGGGACAGCTGGTCTCGGCAGCACATGGCTTCAGCTGGAGCAAATCAATTAGGGGCTGGGAGATCTACTTTCAAATGTGTGCTTTTAGCATTGAGAGAATCCTTCTCTGTCTCCACGAAATCTGGCTTTCAAACTTTATTATGCTTTGCTCTCAAAAAAATTCTAATTTGAAGCTCAGAAGCGAGCATACCCACTTTTCTCAGACTGCATCACCGTATCTCTGTGAAGCAAAGAATGCCCTTGACCAATGGGTGGGGAGCCTCAGGCCAACACAGTTTAGGATGACTTAAATATGCATCAATTTAATTTCTCAAATAATTTATACCTATCTCATTTGGTGCATTCACTAGTTCACCTAATATTTCAATTATGAGAACAGGAATTTTGTTTATTGTTGTATGTCTATTTCTCAGAACAATGCCTGACATATAATAAGTGCCTTAACAAATGTTTAGTAAATTAATTAGCAATAATAATAATAGTTAACATTTAGTGCAATAGCTAAATTTATTATGATTTTTTACTAGGCACTATTCATTGCACTTGATGTGAATTACCTTATATAAACTTGCAACAATTCTATGAGGTTTATTATTATTATTATTATTATTGCTGTTTTACAGATGAGTAAACTGAGGCACAGTGAGGTTAAGAACCTGCTATGAAATGGCAGAGCTGGGATTCAAGCTCAGGCAATCAGACATTGACGCCCACTCTCTTAATCAATACATATGCACAGGGTGTTTTGGAGACCACATAGGAGAGGCATCATAACCCAGCTTTGGGGTGTCAAGGAAGGCTTCCCAAGGAGGCAATTTCTACGTGGAATCCTAAAGGACAAATAGGAATAGAGTCAGACAAAGAGATTGAGGAAGAGCTTTCTTGGCAGAATTTGCAAGATCGCCTACTGAGTTGCAGGCATTACACTAGCAGCAAGGAATACAAAGAGAAATAAAACATGCTCCTTGACTTATAGATGGAAAAGTTAGACAAATTGTTGAAACAAAGTGTGTTAAGGGATAATGTAACGTACATAAGATGCTGTGGGGAAATAGAGGAAGCAGGAATAGAGCCAAGGGTAATAGTTCCATGAGGGCTTCCCAGAGGAGGTGGCATCTGAGCTAAATCTTGAAGGATGAGTAAGAGTTTGCTAGACAAACCAGGAGTGGGAGGGGCATTTCTGGCAGACGGAATCACACATGCAGTGAAAAGATGACAGAGCTTCTGGGGCTAAGGAAACATCCAATAGGCTCAGAAGATCATCACATTTTTCTTTCTTCAATATTTAAAAAAAAAAAAGTCTGTCGTGTTGCATGGCATTGCCTCACACCTTTCGAGAGCAGAAGGTTCTGTTTGATATTGAACCTTTGTTCATCTTCCTGCTACATAGACACCACCTCCCCAACATACCCTTAGTCTCTAACCAAGGGATGTATAGACTCACTGGCCTTCTCATTCCCCTGGTATCCCTTCGTCCAGGTGGAGATTGCTAACCTGGCTCTCCTTTCTTCCCAGACGGGAGGCATTCAGGTCCCTTCTTTGCCACTTCATTCAGGAAGCAAGTACATATTGAAAGTCAGCCTGTGCATAGAATGAGGCTAGATACTGTAGGGAGTATAGAAGGAATGTAAAGTGTTTTTCCCGCCATCCAGAGGCTGCTCATCATCAGTCTGTAAAGTCTGCTTTTCAAACTTCAAGTCACAACGCTATCATCCACTCAACACTCTCCAATGCCCTTCCATCACACAGGAGGTTAAGGACCTGAGCTTTGGAGTCATATGGACAAGTTATGTGACCTTGGGAGAGTTACCAATCTTTTTGAGCCTTAGTGTTCTCATCTATGAAATGAGATAATATTATTAACCTTATGGGGTACTTTTGAGGCTCGAAGAGTTACTGCATGTGTAGAAATTCGGATAATTTTGGAAAGAAGTCACAGAAAGCATAACTTAACATGATTTAAGGAGAAAGGGGGAATTTGTTGATTTACATGATTGAACAATCCAGGGGGCATGCCAATTACAGGAGTAACTTGATCCAGGGGCTCAAATGCTGTCACCAGAACTTGATCTTTCTCCAACTCTAGCTCTACTTTCCTTTTTTGGCTTTGTTCAAGGCTCCACGTGGTGACAAGATGGCAGCCAAGAAGCACCGACATTATTCTCCTTTGTTCCAGTCCAACATTCAAATGAAAGTCCTGAGCATGACACTCATTGGTCTGAAGATGGTCAAATGCCCATCCTTGAATGTGCTACTTGGTCAGGGAATAGGACATGCTGATTGGCTTAAGCCTGGGTCATAGGCCACCCCTGGAGCTAAGGAGGAGTCTACTCCACCCAAACATAAAATAACATGTTCACTACAGTATGTAAAACACCTAGCACAGTGGCTAAAATACAAAAAGTCCTTAATGAATGATCATCATCATCACCACCACCACCATCATCACCAGGAGTCTATTTCAGTCTGGATATCTCAAACAAATATAACAACACTATTCTTAAATAAGAGCCTTCCCAGTGCTGAATTGAGAGGAATATTATCTGTAGCAGACATTTGTTATTTGTGGCTGCCAAAAACCTCTTGAGCACTCTTTCTACATTTTGATAGTTCCCCATCCTATAGGTCCTGCCTACCCCAAATGGAATTCAAAAAAACTTTCTCTTTCCCACACAACCCATCCCCCCTTCACCATCACCATTCAATTTCTTCCAATCCTATGCACCCATGAGGGAATTTGATTTGGAAGCAAGTTATGGAAAAGAGGGGTGTGGAACATCTGTTTTGCTGTTGCAGATGGTGGGAGCTTTTCGATTGGTTCTAGAGTCAGTTCGAGGCATCACTCTTATCAGGCCAGTTCTCTAGGGTGGCTTTAGGCATTGTTCCAAGAGCATTAGTCCAGAAATTATTCCTCTAGCTCTTCCAAAGATTCTGTTGAGTGTTTAATATCCCCCTACCAAATCTATTCCTATATGAAGCATTCAGAGTGGCAATGTTGTCTGCAACTGAGAACACCAACTGATACGCTGCCCAAGAACTCCCTAACTTTCGCAAGCACAGGCTTGCATTACAGTTCCCTAGGCCTGCATCTCATCTTCTCATCAGACTGTTCTCCACGATGCAGCCAGGTGCCTTTTAAAAAAGTAAACACGCAGAAAAACGCCAGTTCCATGACAGAACAAATGAACTCATGACTGGCCTTAAAGATCATTTGGGGAAATATTAGAATCTTAAAATGTGAAGGGATTAGGAAATTGTTGAGCTTATGCTACACATTGGACAGGTGAGGTTGAACCCAGAAGGTTAATTTGACTTGAAACCTTACCCTTATATTTCTAGTTGATATTGTTTCCATCAAAACTATCACAAAATTATGGGTGTAACATCATCATATCAAATTTATAAGGATAATAATATTTATTTTTAAGGTTCTAGAATTTCATTTTGTTCACTATTATTTGAAACAATTGACAAAGACTTTGGACATCTACGTCAAAAGTCTTCATGATATTCATTGTAATGAGCTTCAACCTGTAACAACATATTTGTTTTCTAGCAGCTACACCCACTACTGGCTTATGTCAAGGTTCCACATGAAGAGCATGGACTCTGGAGCCAGACTGCCTGAATCTGAATTATGGCTCTGGCACTTTCTAGCTATGTAACTATATGCAAGTTATTAATTCTCCTCATGCCTCGATTTCCCGATTTCCCACCTGATCACTGGGCATCATGATAGTACTTACCTCGTAAAGTTGCTGTGAAAACGAAAAGAGTTAATATTTGTAAAATATTTAGAACAGTGCCTGTTAGTACATCGTAAGTCCTACACGACTTTTAATTTAAAAAATATTTAATTTAAATCAAAAGAGAATTTAATTAAAAACATATTAAGTTTGCAGTTAACTAAATTCTCATGTATGTGGCTGCCGATTCAGTCTCCCGTAATCTAAAATTGTGCAGTTAATTTTTCTTTTCCAGCCTAAATGCAAGACTTTGCATTTAACCCTGCTGAATTTCCTTTTGGTGGCACTGGCTCTGCAGCGCTTTCATTTCCCTTCACTTTCTTCACTCACCCGCCCACCCTCCCATCCCCAGGAGCAGGTGCTAATTAGAGAGGTGGAAAAGGGAAGAAGGGAAAGAAGTCCCCTGCAAACTAAGCACACAGTCTGCAGTCCTCAAGCTCTGCCTACAACTTCACTTTGGAGCCCAACCAAATTTAAGCATCTCTACTTTCAAATTAGGCATATAGTGAAAATTTGACAAGCACATAAACTTAATAGCTAATCTCCAGGCAACATTACTACCAAACTGATTTTTAACTGCCATCAAAATAAGCCCAGGAGGTTGTGATCCAAAGTTCCCCAGTAAAATGACATGAGGAGCAGGACAATGGGGACAGTTGTGACAATTACAAAACTGCCATGTCCACAGGTGGAATGAAGTGTCTGGCCTATTAATGACTAGAGACACAATTCAGGGAAGCAAGCCATCCAAATGCACCACTTGAATCCTGTTTGGCTGTTCTGACGTAGAAGAAGATAAGAAAAAGAATCAACTGGGGAAACGCAAGATGAGGAACTACAAAAATAAACTTGTGCCCCTGACATCTGTGTTTATAAATGCATGATGTTAAACAGCAGAGATTTTCCCCGGGGCTAGCCAGTACCAAGATGGCGCCTTGCGTGCTATGTTTTTCCTGCAGCCCTAATTGGAAGGGCTTCTCTTACTGTCTCTTTGCTTCCAGCTTTTGTTTTAGTCTCTCCAGAAAGAGTTGGTAGAGATATAGCTGGGCAATTTCAGAAACACGGCTTACAACCAACCTGCTCCACTATTTTACTACAAAAAAGTGAGCCTGTGCTAACTGTTCTGTAATGAAGAAGTAGTCGGTCCACGCCCCCCTTCTCACCCAGGTGATTTTCCCTATCTATAACCCCGGAGAGGGTTTGAATCAAAGTGACACATGCAGGAGCCAGATGTTTGGAGAGTAAGAAGGGGAGGTAAGTTCACACAATTGTTCTGCCTTCTTGCCTTCCGCTGAGGTTCTTTCCTGTGGGCTGTAGGACACATTAACACGCTCTGGGCATGTTCACGGACAGCCCCAGCCCCGCACTCGGCGAGAGCCTGCTGACAGGCTGCCTTCCTTTTCCGGTGCAGCTGGTGTTTGCAGAAGGACATGATTTGAAAGTTGATTTATTTACCCTGTCTTTTTTTTTTTTTTAATGAATGGACATAGATGTCTGTTTGTTGAAACAATTAATAAACTCTAGCGATATGATTAGAATTTAACCGAAAAACATCCTTGGCTTGCAGGTGGAAATCTAAGGACTTTGACTTTTAGAATGTTCTATAATGTAACTCAGATAAAAATCAGAGGACATTTTTTTGGTCTTGTTTTCAAGAAAACAGCTGATCACTTTCACTTGTGGAAGCCAACAGGCTTCAGTTCACGCCCCTTCATTTTGTCTTTGTTGTCTGTGGAGACTTTGAAGATGTTTATACAGCACCTCAAATATAGAGAGGAAGAGAGCGTCCTCCTCTTGGACAGCTCCTTCTTCCAAGTCTCTTCAGAAAGTCAAGGAATCTGAGACCTAAGAGATAATAACCTCACTGGAGTGAAAAAAGGGGTAGGCCAGAGAAGGCATGCTTTCTTCCCTTGAAAAATGTATTCATTAGTATTTTGAGTAGTAGTATGAACATGCACACCAATTTAGAAAGCTCTAAAGGAGTATTCAGTGAAAAATAATTCTCCCTTGCACCCCTGCCCCCTACCAGCCACCAAATTCCCTCACCAGAGGTAACCATTGTTACCATTTCTAGACTTGGGGACACATCCCATGTAGATGTAAACATTTATATGTGTATATGTTTCCTAAATACACAAATGATAAGTACAATACACATTGTTCTACACCTAGCTTCTTTCACTTAACAATACATCAGACAAAGGTTGTTTTGTTTTTCGGCCCAAAGTGCTGTCAGGAGAGAGAAGTCATTCTTCAGCTCAGTGATCTGCGTCTGGTTCTGGCTTATTGTGCTGAGAACAAACAAGATGCCAGGTTAACTCTCCCTCAGCCTCGCGTAACTCAGCCTGGAGAAATAAGAACCACATTTAAAACCTTAAATAACAGGAAGTTTTGGGTTCGGGCAGAGGAGAAAGGGAAGGATGGACTCTAAAAGAATGTTGGGTGGAACTGACAGTTGAGCAGAGAGACACTTGGAATGCCATCTTGCAAAACGAAAATCCAGTGGTTTCCTTGCCTGAGTAAGTAGAACACAAGCTTACTGACCATGTAGTGTCGTTTTTGCTAAAGATCTCTTGGCGCAACAGAGCATCAATATTCTGGACACAACACGAGGGAGGTAGAGGTGGAAAGAGAATAGGCTTGATGTCGAGCAGACTTGGATGTTAATACTGATTATAATAGTTATTAACTTAAATAAGTTATTTAACCTCTCAGAGCCTTGATTTTGCTTTATGTAAAATAGAAACACACACCTTATAGAGAGGTTGTAATAATATGTTAAAAAGAGGAAAAAGTCGGACACTGTAGGCATTCACTGTTACTGTGGTAATGCCACATAATGAACAATCCCCAGTTCTCCATGACTCGAAAGAATGAACATCTCTCTCACGTTCATGGGTTAGTTCACTGTGATTTGTAACTGGCATGTTGTTACTTCTTCCCAGGTTCTATTGGTCAAAATACCACATGGTCAAGGCCAAAGTCAATGGAGCAGGAAGGATACTCCACCCAGTGAACCACAGCAAAGGCAGGCAGGGAAGGAAGAATTGCAAACAAATATATAGGCACCCAGTAGAGTACCAGGTGCTTAGAAGGTTCATATAAACAGGAGCTATTATACTTATTTATTATTGTATTATATAGTAATATATTAAATATAATATATTATCACATTTTAATAATGATATATATATTATGTGATGATATGTATATATTATTAGTTATTATTACACACCTTTCACATATGAAAGGTGTAAGAGATGGCACTGAATTTACAATAATTCTAAAACAGACCCTGAAAAGGAATGTTTTTCTTAAAACATTTTAAGAAGTCAATCAGTTTGTTATCTTGTCGTTGATATACCTGTTCAGCACTGGCATGTATGGTGCCTCTGTGAGAATTTTAAAAAGATGTCCCTTCTAAGCAGACGCAGCCCCAGGGCCAACAGTGTGGCAAGTACATAACAAAAAGACCCCCTTCCATGGGACAGACACAACTCTGCACAAAAGCATATGGCTCGGCAGCTTAGAGAGCAGGAGAGCTGCCCCGTCAGCTGGACATTGTTCAGTGTGCAACCTACACACCATATGCAGCAGCGCTGCTCCTGAAAGTGAAAGGCAGCCTGGGAGTCTCATCATGTACCGGGATCTGGTTCTCTGCCACCATTGCTATAAGCAATTTCCTTAGAGCTTTGATTCACAGCTTCCTTTCTGCTTTCCAAGTTATGGATTAGAAAGTCGGAGCTTTGGGAACACCGTGGCACCAATTTCCCAGAGCTTCTGCAGCTTTTCGTGTCTGAATCGACACCCAGGTGATCTGGCAGCTCCCTAGCAGCTCTAAAGCCTGGAAGCTGGGATCACAGAGAAATGGACAGACTTACACAACTTAATTTCTTTCATCCTGACTGACAGGATAAGGACAGGAGGGAAGAGGAGAGAAATCTAAAGAAGCTTTATAGGCGCTGACACTATAAGCTTGTGGATAGATAAGCAGCTCATGGGGAGTGGGGATGCGAGGCAGCAAACATGGAGAGAGAGATTGAGAGAGGCACCCCAGGGTGAAGTGGGGGCGGGAGACCCTATGTCTACGCACAACAACCAATGTGAGAAAAGATGTGGAATTCGGTCCTGAATTGCTCATTTGGAAAATTAACTAGGCAGTGGTTAGCAAACAATGATTCCACTGAGTGGAATATTAATTTCCCCCCAAAGTTATTTAGGACCTAGACATTGAAGGGAGAGGAAGAAGGAGAGAGAGACAGACAGACAGAGAAGAAGAACCTAGACACAGAAGGGAGAGAAAGAAGGAGAGAGAGAGAGATAGACAGACAAACAGAGACAGAGGGAGAAAGAGAGAGACAGATTCAGAGACAGAGACAGAGAGACAAAGAGAGAGACGGAGAGGAGAAAGGATAGAATGGAGGGGAGGGAAGACAGGAACTATGTCTGCTTTGCACCCAGTGCCGAGCACAGAGCCTGGCATAGAGGAGGTGCTCATTAATATGAGAGTGTGTGAATGAGAGAAGAGACGAGAGATTGCAGTATTGACCTCCATGACTTTACTCAAAGCACTGCCCCGCGACTAGACTGGAACATCTCAAGTTCCCGCCGTCTTGTCAAATATCTTATTTGGAGAATCACCGTGTACTCTCTCTAGCATAACTCATCCATCCATTCCCGGCCCCCTTCATTCTAGATCCTGTTCTTTTCTCCCTCTTCCCTTCCTACAGGCAGAGCAAAGGAAAGCATCTCTTGCTCACTGGCTTGAAGGCTCTCTCTCTTTGGTTTTCCTGTTTTCTCACTTGCAAGAGTCTGTTAGTGACTTCCTCTGAGGTTGATTTGCAGTCTGACCCGTGAATCTTTGAAATAGTCTCTCTCGTGGTCTCACACTCTAGTGACACCACGAGCCCCCTCTTGGCAAGGCGTGGGGAGCAACAGCTCATCCGGAGGTCGTAGCTGCCAGCTCTTCTCTCCCGGGCTGTCGAGGTGGAGGCTCCTGAAGAAGGCAGAAGCTCTGAAAGATGCTCCCTGAGTGAACTCTCCTTGGACACTGGCCAGAATCAAAACTCGGCTTCCTCTCATCCTTTAAAATGTGGTTGGGCTCCATCAGGTCCTACACGGTTGTCTGGGCTTCCACGCTCGGGAATGAGTCCCACCATTGGGCAACCCAGCCTCCTCTCTGGACCTTTCCAGATCCATTCAGAACCCAGTTGCCAGTGTGGAGATTCAGCATTCTGGTGATGGCATGTTTATTTCAAAACAATCCTGAGGCTTGATTTGATGTAGTGAAAGAAATCAGTGCTTGCTGAATATGGCCCAATTATTACTGCATTAATTCATACAGATTAGCAGCTGACACTGGCTGGAAGGCTCACCTCAGGACATTTCAATAAGTTTGGCTGAAGAGAACTGTGTCTCCATGGCTGCTGCACCTCCCTTCCCCCACGCCAGAGCTCAGACGATGACTCCGTGTTTAAAATGACTTTCTCATCAGGGGAGCATAATGTTATTTTAATGCTAGCTGGAAACGGACACACTGAAGCAGGTTGGGAGAGGCCCCAAAAGTCAGTCATCAAACTGACACCCTTTCAGACCTGCTTTCTCCCCAGCCCACGTTCTAACCATTGAATGACTCTTCAAAGATGGAAGAAATTCTAACATGCTACCAAGGAGACAGAGCAAGACACTTTCTCGCGGATCATCAAACTTGGTATGTGAATTGACACCTTGTGTAAGCAGTTACGTATGCTCTCAGCTGCAAAGAACAACGGCTTAAACAAACAAAAGGTTATTTGCTCACTGTTATGGGTTGAATTGTGTCCTCTGCCCCCCAAAATTATATGTTGAAGCCCCAACCCCTAATACCTCAGAATGCAGCTGTATTTGGAGATAGGGCCTTTAAAGAGGTGATAAAATGAATCCCTTAGGATGGGCCCTTGTGTTAGTCAGGGTTCTCAGGGGAACAGAACCAATAGGGGAGATATATATATACATATATATATACACACATATGTGAAGAGATTTATTATAGGGAGTTGGCGCTCGTGATTATGGATGCTGGCAAGTCCCAAGATCTGCAAGGTGAGTTAGCAAGTTGGAGACCCGGGAAAGTCGATGCTTTAGTTCCAGTCTGATCCAAAGGCCTGAGAACCAGGAGAACTGGTGCTGTTGCTCCATCCGAAGGCTGGCAGGCCTGAGGCCCAGGAAGAGCTGATATCTCAGTTGGAGTCCAAAGGCAGGAAAGAAGCTCATGTCCTAGTTCAAAGGTAGTCGGAGAGGAAGAATTCTCTCTTACTCAGAGGAGGGTCAGCCCTTTGGGGTGCTAGGTTCTTACTTTGCTGGTCTATTGCCAATTCCCAAACAGACTCAACTTCATGCTTGACTTACTACCTGAAAACCCGCCCACCATTCGTTCATCCATTCGTTCATGCACAGAAGACTTTTCAAAATGCTCTGCATGCATTATCTCATTTAAGCACCGGAGTAAATGGTGGAAAAACAGGAAGTCTCTGCCTTTATGTAATCTACCGATTAAAGAGAGAAAAATATTCGTGTTATTATAATGAAGTGTGGTCAGGCTTCTGAACGGGAAACTACAGGGAGATATAGGAACCAACAGCAGAGAAATCTAACCTATTACCTGCTCATCAAAACCTTTCCCTTTCTGCAAGGCCTGAGTCAAATGCCAGCCCTTCGCCAGTCAGCACCCACCACACCCATCACAATTAAGTGCTCCTTTATGCTGATGTACTTAGTAATATTAAAGAACACTTACCTGGTACTGGGCTTTGAGCTAAATACTTTAGATACATTGTATCATTGAACCTATACAGCAGTCCCATTAAGTAAATTATCTCCATTTTATAGGCAAAGAAAATGAACCTTAAAGACTCATATGAGCAGACCTTCACACCAATACTTCCCTCTTCCTGGAATCCTCTGTCTCTAGATTGTCACCTGGTTGCCTCCTTCCTTAGGTCTAGGTTCAAATGTCACCTCCTCCAAGAAGTCTCCCTTGACCACTCATTCTTAAAGATCCACCCCTCTGAGTCACTCTTGCACATCATTTTTTTTTTCACAGCCCCATTACTCTCCAAAATTAAATTTTTTACTCGTTTACATGCGTATTGTCTGTCTTCCTCCATTAGAAATGTGTAAGTTCTATAAGGGTGAGAAGAGTCACCTCCTCTAAGATGGGCCACTCTGTATCTTTGGCACTTAGCAGGATACCTGGTACACAGCAGGCCTTCAGTTAATGTTAGTTGGATGAATTAACGAATATAACCAGTCATATAGCTGGTAAGTGGCGGAGTTGCGATTTAAACTTGATGTGTCTTTCTCCAAACTCCAGGATGAATTCTTTTTGTAGACTTCACACTATCCATCTTGCTTTAGCGTTTATTTACTTTTTTGGCTCTGCCTCATGGTTCTGAGGGCAATGTAACCAGGTCCTAGGCATTTTTGTATCCCTCGTACCTCCTGTTGGAGCTCCTCCTGCTCCCCAGACACTCCACCCATGTTTGCTGAGATGACTAAGTTTCCATGACAACGCCAGAGAAGGAAGAAGGACTCTGAGGCCCTGTGTGATTTTCTCTCCTCTCCATTGGGGTTAGCCTCACAGACTGAGAGAGGTTCCTCCCCAGCCCACCTCAGGCCCAGGGCGTCATTCACGGCCTGGGGAGGAGGCTGGCTCCCCGTGAAGTGTGGCCTCGCCTTCCATCTGAGGGACCCACCTTCAGTGGGCAGAGGTTTCAGCCCAGCCCTCATTTGAGGAGCACAGGCCCAGTCCTCAAGTTTCTTAGAAGATTCTGGTCCTTCTGGCAAAGAAACTTGCCTGGCCCTGTTACAGTGGGCAGGATTCTTCTCCACCAATGGGAGAGGCTGGGCGTTGCAGTGGGAGGCCCGCCATCCTCTCACAGGGGACGGATGTAGGTCGGCAAAAAGCCTTCCTACCCTGAGTCTGACTCGGCTTCTCCCATTTTCATCCCTTAGCTAAAAAATTTATGGGAACTTACAAAGCTCCTCATTTGATCCCCTTTATCTGTGCCTGCGGGGAGAGAGAGAGAGCAGTGAAGCCCATCTTTGGGGCTTGCAAAAATTTCCTTCTGTTTTCATCAGAAAAGCCAGAGGAGTGAAGGCGAAGCCGGCCCTGTCCGTGCACAGAGGCGGGCGGGCTACCCTGAAGCCGAGGGCCCTCTTGGAGCCACATGGAGCGTGTGCTGTCGCCCCTCCAGGGGGACCAGCCCCAGGCGTGAGAGCTGCCTCTCCCTCCCTCCCTTGCCATTTTGCACAGGGATTTGGAGAAGGCAGTCCACTTTCCCGCAATCATAGAGAAGGCAGCTGCCTAAAGGGTATGATTTGACAGCACCTAGACGTGACTCCCTCCCTCAAAAATACTTCTTATTGCCTGAATTTCCTCCATTAACATAATCCCCTTGAGTCTCACAGAATTGGCCTTTAAGAGAATGCTTCTAAAATGCAAAGTCCCCTAGAAAGGCTGATAATCCACTAGACAGGGGTCAGCAAACCTTTTCTGAAAAGGGCCAGAGAGTAGATATCTTAGGCTCGGTGGACCATAGAGTCTCCGTCACAACCATTCACTTCTGCAGCCCCCGACAGTGTGTAAGCAAACGGGCATGGGTGTGTTCCAGGAAACTTCATTTACAAACCCTGCTGCAGGCTGGGATTGGCTCCTGAGCTGTAACTTGCCAACCCCGCACTAGGCTGTAAGTCTTCCTTACCATCTCTGTGTGCCCAGTGCCTCTCACGGGAGGCACACAGTGAAGAGATGTTGGAATCTTGTTTGTTGAAGTACTGATTGGCTAACAACAACTCAAGAGAAGCTGTTCAATAGTCAACCTTTCCAGAAGGAGCCTCAACATGTTGGGGGTTTTCGGAGGCTGAGAATTGAGGAGGGTAGGGCTCTGAAATCAAATATGCCAACTTAACAATTTTAAGCAAATAAGTCCCATTGGTTAGAGTCATAAATCTCCAAATCCCATAACTGGCTGAGATCATCGTGTCTCCTGCCTGGGGACCAGCAGAAAGGAAAGGCTGAGAGCAATGGAGACCAGTGACAAACAAGGAACCCTGAACTGGTCACTCTCTCCAGCGTTGGCACTCTTGTTATGTCCCGGTACTCAGGGACAATGTTTGCTCTTATCATTCCAGAAAGTGAGCCAGATTCCCACTGTTCTGGCTTAGCTAAACCACTAAAGCCCTTGGGGAAGGGGTGGGCTCTTCTTTAAAAAGCCAGCACTGCGGGGCCAGCCCAGTGGCGCAGCGGTTTAGTCTGCGCTTGGCAGCCCGGGGTTCGCTGGTTCGGATCCTGGGCGCCCGCCGATGCACTGCTTGTCAGCAGTGCCGTGGCGGCGTCCCATATAAAGTAGAGGAAGATGGGCACGGATGTTAGCCCAGGGCCAGTCTTCCTCAGCAAAAAGAGGAAGATTAGCAACAGATGTTAGCTCAGGGCTGGTCTTCCTCACACACACACACAAAAACAAACAAACAAATATAAATAAAATAAAATAAAATAAAAAGCCAGCACTGCAATACAGGGTTCCATTTACCTTCCTTCTTCCTCGTTCCAGTCACGCAACTGTGGTAATCACAGAATCCAAGATCTGCCTGTTGATCTCTTTCAAGATAGTGGAAGTTGTGATGGCAAATCTGAGCATTGGTTTTAGGAGATGGTAATGACTGCCACCTTAACTTTTGCTGTTTTCTGGACTACTATCTTGGTTTAGTAGAGGGTGGAGCACAAGCACCTGAGCTGTGTATACTCATTGCAGTTCCAGACATTTGGAGACCTTGTGTCAGTTAGGATAGGTAAGGTTATGCTGCAATAACAAACAACCTCAAAATTTCAGTTTCTTAACACTAACCAAGTGTATTTCTTGCTCATGTTTCATGTCCAATCTGGGCTGTCAGGCAGGGTCTACATGTTATAGTCACTCAGGAACCCAGTTAATGCTGGATCCATCATGATGCGTGCCTTCTTGGTCACCTTATCAGGGGACAGAGGTGTGATGTATCACGCCCTGGTTTCTAAAGCCTCTGCCCAGGACTGTCATATCTGCTCACATTTCATTGACCAAGTCACATGCCACATGGGACTTCTAAGAGGGTGAGTAAGTGCAATCCTCCCACATGACTGGAAGGGTGACGTCATTGTGAGTAGACCTAATGACTACTCTAGGACCTGAATAAAGGGTCAGGGGCAGCAGCTTGCATGAAGAGTCCACGTTCCCCTCACAGCAAAGACACAGAACAAAAGTGCTGATATTGAGGAAAAAAGTCTGAAGGCCCTAGGAACAGGACTTGATATGAATATTCGGATGTGTAGTAGGTGAGAACAACACTCCTCAAGGAAAGACAGTTATTGAGGGCCAGGATGAGGTGGGCCACGGGCTGCAGCAGGCATTGAGGACAGCCGAGCACTCCACAACGGGAGGCACGGTCAGACTGCCTTCTTCTAGAAAGAAGCAACTTTTTAAAACATGTGAGACAGAGCCAGCCCTGATGGCCTAGTGGTTAAAGTTCGGCACATTCTGCTTAGGTGGCCCAGGTGTGGAACCACACCGCCGGTCTGTCAGAAGCCATGCTGTGGTGGCGGCTCACGTAGAAGAACCAGAAGGACCTACAACTAGGATATACAACTATGTACCAGGGCTTTGGGGAGGGAAAGAAAAAAATGAGAGAGGAAGATTGGCAATAGATGTTAGCTCAGGGTGAATCTTTCCCAGCAAAAAAAAAGATCTGAGACAAATTCAATGTGGTTATCACTAGATTCTGTATAAAACCAAGGGTTCAAGCACAGAGGTAGTTCTGAGAGGGGGTAAGACTATTGATGTGGAAAAGAGTGACATATTCTGATGGAGAAGACAATGGAGAGATGGAGGAAGAAGCTGGTGTGTCTGCCCCATCCTGGCCAGCACGTAATGCCCTCCATGTGCCATGATGGCTCCAGAGCCCAAGACAAAGAAAAAAAAAAAAAACCAGCCTCAGAGCAAGGCTCATACAGTTGTGCAGGTTGGGCACTGCACACCTTGAGGGGGTACCGATCACATTGTGATTTATGTGGACTGAGCCCCTGGGAGCGGGCAGTGCACAACTTGAAGAATCCTGGGTGGTGGCTCCGCCTCCAAGCCCTATTCAAGGCAACATCTGGGACGCTTGCTCTCACTTCACACAGCTCCTGACCCCATTAGTGCGGTTTCCTGTTTCTGGCATTGCCCTCACCCTTTGAATCTGACAATAGCCCCAGGTTTTCTGGTTTCGACACTCAGTGCTTACCAATGCGTAGCTTCCATGTTCCCCAGGAGCGAGGTCACAAAGGGTGAAGTCTCAGCCAGGCAAGGGACGTAACCCCAGAGAGGAGAAGCACAGGAAGACGACTGTTCACAGGCACGCTGACATGCCCCACAGGACGCCCCAGACCAGAAGGAGGTGTTAGGATGAGACTGGGATTCCCATGAGCAGAGGACCCAGGGAATTTCCTCTTGTTCCAGTTACTCTGGTCCTCCTGGGCCCTCAGGCTGGCTGACCTGGAAGAACATCTGTAACAGAGGGACCATCAGTGCCTACCCAATTCAGCGTATAAAGTAGGTTCTCATGAGATGTTCATTGAAGAAAATCCACAAACACGTATATTTTAAGAACAGCTCAACTTTCTTCTTTCCTAGACAAAAAGGTGATGGGAATTTGACCACAAAACAAGCTACTGAAATGTGAAAAAGTCAAGCAACCAAGTGGAGGGAGAGGAGGTGGGTCTTTGTTCCATAGGAAACCGAGTGACCATCTAGAATTGGACTGATGCCTGGGGAGTGTGTCTTCTAGACATTCTCTCCCTTGTGAATCTCAGTCCTAAAATGTTCAGTGGGGAGTGAGTTTACAGCTCTTTAAATGCTTGTAAAAATACTAGGCAGCGTTAGTAGTGGATCTGGTATTGACACTAAACATTGAGGGTATTACCACCTTGAAACTTGAACATTAAACGTAAACAGTGTTGCCGTAGCAACGTTAAACAAATAGATGGAAAAGTCCTTGGTCCTTTTGAGTGAAAGCAATACATTTACATGCTTCTCCCTTGGAGTAAGCACAAATATAAATGATAATTGAATGTGTTTGGGTACAAGGTAACCAACCATTTTTCATGAAATCATGATGCTCAGGAAGATAAATACTGAGACTGAAGCCAAGCCAAATGTATGTGTGACCTCCTCTCCATTGTCCTTTCCCACTTTTTCCTGTCAGAGACACGTGTTGAAATGTAGGCATGGTCAAAACCTGACTCCGCATCAGTAACGCTCTTGGCCCGTAAAATATCTGTCCTCAGATAAACAAAAAACCCTACCTTGAAACAAAGAGGAAAGTCTGGAGGGGCTGGACAGAGGGCAGATCCGCCTTGATTTTTAGGACACTGTCATCCAATGGATTATTCTCTGTCAAGATCTGTGTTGGCAATCACAAAACCCATGCTTGACAAAGCTTTCCATCATCAAATTTGCATAATGCCTTCTTCACATGCATAGAATTCCACATAGTATCGCTTCTGACCAAGGAACTCAATTCGCAGGAAAAAAAATTGTAACCTGGGGCTCGTGCCATGGAATTCATGGTCTCACCACACATCCTATCACCCAGAGCAGCTAGCCTAATAGAAAGTGGAATGGCCTGCGGAAGACTCAATTACAGCACAATGGGAGAACACCTGAAGGTCAGGGCTCTGGCTTTTAGGATGCCACATACGCTTAGAGTCAGTTACCCACATGTGGTTCTGTTTCTCCCACAGCCAGAATATATGGATCCAGGAATCAAGGGTGGAAGTGGCTTCTCTCACTATTACACCTAATCTCCACCCAGAATGTTTGCTTTCTGTTCCTGCAACTTTGGGCTCTTCTGGCTCAGAGGTCCAATTCCATAATGGAGTAGTGCTTCCACCAGCTGATGCAAAAGCTGCTCCACTGATTTGGAAGCTGAGACTGCCAACTGGCCATTTGGGGCTCCTAGCTCTGCTGAACCAGCAAGTGGAGAAGGAGATCACTTTACTGCTTGATCTTGCTTACTAAGAGACACTAGATTTCTACTACACAAGAACTCTATCTGAGACCCAAGGGATTCTCTGGGGTATTTCTTAGTACATCCATGCCCAGTGGTAAAATGTAATGGAAAATGATAGCATCTATAGCCAAAGCAAAAAGTTATTATTTTTGTATGGCACTTCAAACCTGTTGAGAAAGTGTGTATAGTTGCTGAGTAGCCAAGGGAGTGAACTGTGCTCTGAAGCTGCCTTTCTGTATTCTTCTCTGTGATGCTGGGGCTGTATCTCTTTTGACAGCTGGCTCCCTGTTATGTTCTGCCAATAGGGGGCGCTAGAGGGATACCAGGAGGCCAGATGTGGGATAGGATGGGGCCCTGCTGCTCCTACCAACATTGGCTCACAAGGACCCTTCACCCTGGCATTGTCAGGGCCCATCTTCTTTCAGCATTGCCGGAAGCAGCCTCACTGCACCCTCTTGGAGGTACCAGCCCAGCCAACGTCCCTTGCCCCAAGTATCTAGGTTTTGATGATTCCACCTCCTTCCCTTTGTTTCCTCAGCCCTGTGAGTAATTGTTCCATCCAGTGGTAATGACATGGGTTGCTCCAATAGTCTCTTTTGTTCCTTCAGTCCTCTCACAACTGTGTGATCAATTGTCCATATTAAATTCCATCTGTTGAAATATCAAATGTGGTGAGTTTTTTCTGACTGGACCCTGACTGATACCCAGCCTTAGAAGGAAGCTCAAGATTATTTGACATTTCAGTTACTATCAGTTCTTCAGAAAGATTCATTAGGACACTCAGTTGAAAAAAAACAAAAAACAGGTGAAGATATTTTTAAGACAATTTAATATGGAATTACTATTTTTCAAATGCCATCATCTAAACAGGAATAGGAGAAATTCCTGTGAATGCCCGCTGGAAAACAAATGTATTTTATTAAAAGGTTTCCCTCTTTGTATTTGGAGGTTAAAGAAATGATAGAATTTATTATTCCACCAAACAAACAATTTTGCTTATTTCTGGTAAATTGCACTAAATGTGGTTTAATTACTGTGTCCAGAATAGCATTTCACATCTGTGGCCCCAAAAGCTGTTACTGCAATGGACCTGTGGGACAAAGAAATAGAGCCCCCTTGTGGCCACGTTAGATACTACAACCCCTTGCAGTTCAACGTTGATGGAAATAACGCCGTACCTAGGTCGCCGGATCTTTGAACAGAAAGATAGAAACCTTAGGGATTCTGCCCCGCATTGTCACAAACAGACAAGAGGTCTACTATCCAGAGAAGTAATGTCCATGCTTCTGGGCACTGTACAGATGTAACATAAAAATACTTATAAACCGTGTAAACGAGGTCATTATTAAATGCCCAGTTTTTTAAGGAGGAAGTAGAGGGAGTGAGAATAGGTCTGAGCCTGTGTAGCATATCAGTGGAAGGAGATAGACCGCTTACACAGCAGGGATGCTAACACAAACCACAGTAATTGCCTTCGGCATCGGTTAGTCAGACAGGGGGGGTCCCAGGGCATCCCAGTGAGGGAAACTCAATCAAGGCAGCGAGAGATCGATGTGCAGGTGGAATGTGTTGAAATCCGCACATTTTTATCCTTTGTAGGCAACAACAGGAGAGTCCAGTGAAGCGATTGTTAGAGCTCTTACAGGACAAACCTGGGAGAGAGAGGGCGTGAACCGGGGAAGCATTTAAGATTGACAGTTGGATGGCACCATGTTCAAATGCCATCTTAGCATATTCCTAGCTGTGTGACTTAGGGAAAGTTATCCAACCTCTCTGTGTCTCAGCCTCCTCATCCGTAAAATGGATATAACAACATCTACTTCAAGACGACGTATAGTGTAGTGGTCTAGGGCACACGCTTCAGAGCCAAGCTGCCTGGCTTCAAATCCTGACCCTGCCACTTCCTGTGTGACCTTAAGCGAGTTACTTAACCTCTCTGTGCCTAATCCATAAAATGGGATAAAATAGTAAGGTTGTTTTAAAGATTAAAATATAGTGCATAAAACACTTAGGACAGGCGTCACGGATGAGTTTGCCATGATTACTACTGTTTAAAGTGCCTTAATGCCTAGCACATGGTAAACACACAGTAAACGTTAGCTTTATTATTGGCTATAAATCATCATGGACAATTTTCCCCACCTGCTTCTTTTTCTATTAAGTAGAGTCATGTGAGATTGCCATTTTTGTGGATCAAAAATGCTTGAATGCAGCAGTTTCTTGGTTTAATCTAATACAGACCAATGCTTGTCACCAGGACACATTAAAGGTTATTGGCAAGAGCCCAAGACTGAGGAATAGAATAGAGCTTTCTGCCACATTCGTGCCACTGAGCCCAGGAGCCCCTCCCCCACCTGCGATGACAAGTCCCTGGACGGTTTCAGTGAGAAGGAGTCCCCTAGGGCTCCTGTGCTAGCCCCTGGGAAGGAGGGGAGGCGATGACTGGGGTACGTGTACCAATTAGAGCCTAGTCAGGAAAACAGAACACATTCCGGGTAGTTCCATGGAGGGAATTTAATATCGAGAACTAGTTACAAAGGTGTTGGAAAAGTTGGAAAGCCATAGAGGGGATATTGGCACCACAGAGAGTAGCTACAACCTTGACTGCTGGAGGGATGAAGGGCAGAGGGGGCATTGCCAGAGCCAGAGCCAGGGCCCCCAGCAGGAGATGGAACCGTGTGGGGCCGCCCAGCCACTCCTGGAGCTGCCCCCACCCAAAGCAGAGGGGAAGGAGGGGGAATCTCCCTTCCTTCAGCTCCCAGATGTCCCAGCAGTGCCTCCCCTCGGCTGAGCCCAATCGTACTCCAATTGGCAAAGGGGCCTGGGACATGTCATTCGCAGGGACTAGCCCCTTGAATACAGAGCAGAGCAGGAAAAAAGAGAGGAATAGATTTGAGAGCAAAGAGGCCAATGCCTGCATAGAGAAGCAGGAGCTGGGGGGAGAAAGAAGGGGAAAGAACGGGAGGTGGCAGGACCATGACATAAAACCCAGCTGCTGCCATCTTGTCTCTGACACTTCAGCATCTCCATAACCCAACAGAGGTAGAATCCTGATGCTTTCCTACTCTAGCCAGGTGATTCCAGATAAAAACTGTGGGAACAAGGGGCCGGCCTGGTGGCCTAGTGGTTAAGTTCGGTACACTCTGCTCCAGTGGCCTGGGGTGCACAGGTTTGGATCCTGGGCGCGGACCACACACCACTCATCAAGCCATGCTGTGACGGCATCCCACATATAAAATAGAGGAAGATGGGCACAGATGTTAGCTCATGGTCAATCCTCCTCGCCAAACAGACAAACAAAACTGTGGGAACCACAATAATCTGTCTTTGGTGACTTTATAAGATGGAGAAGGATGCAGGCATCTCGGGTAGGTATGTTCTGGGAACCTTCCAGTTGACTTACGACCTTCTGGCGGGAGGTTGAAGGGCCTGCACTGCATGTTTCAGCCTCAGCCCTTTACTCCTGGGGCTCAGTCCGGCAGCCAGGGAGCCAGACTCCTCATCTTAGAAGTTCTCTCCTCCAAGACTATGGAAATGAGGCAGCGAATGCAATGTGGGAGCCTGGACTGAATCCTGGAACAGAAAGGGGCAGTAGTGGAGACACTGGGCAGTCTTTATGTAGTCAATAGGATGGTACCAATGTTAATTTCTTAGTTTCGACAAGTGTTCTATGGATATGTTAGATGTCAACATTAGAAGAAGCTGGGTGAAAGAGTATATGGAACACTCTATTTTCTCTTCTGTAAATAAAAATTTATTTAAAAAAAAAAATTTGTTACCTCCTCCAGAAGGGCCTCTTCCATTAGCTTCAGTGGGTTGCCATGTTACTGCCAACTCAGTGAGGCATCCCCAAGGGGACGCTGACCCCCCAAACCCCCATAACATCAGTGAACACACCCAGGAGAGTGTCGGAAAGACCACGTCTAGGAAAGACTTATGTGGACATCTCGTCACTTGTAAAAACTGCGAATTCATTAACGGTAGCCTACTTACAAGGAAAATGATTAACTCTCCTGTTGTTAGCACAGCCGTGGCATTACTCTCATCAACGGGATTTTTGCAATGTCCCCTTAGGCTCGGGCAACGAGCCAGGTGAGGTTCAGATTTAATGGGCGAAGTTCATGCTCTAAAGTTCTTAACTCAAGACCAGTCGTGGTACTGGTCCAGATATGCAGGGTTTATCTATAAATGAGCTGACACTCATCTTTTAAACTTGCCTTAAATAACTTTTAGAAAAAACAGAGTATATATGCACACCTACACACACACACACACACACACACACACACACACGCATATAACCGTGTTAGGAAGGAGTCTAACTCATTAGCATACGTGTGAATTGATGTATATTTTTTCCAGTTAACTGCTCTCATTGTCCTCTATCAAAACCCGCATTTTCCCACTGGGTGGTGGCTCCCTTTAAGGCATCTCAATCCAATTCTATAACTTTTAATTCATTTTTGGTAATTAAAACAATCTCATACTGGTTATCAAGACTTAGTCCTGCGCATTTTAAATGTTCAATATTGCATTTAATTCAAAGCTGCCCCCCCACCCACAGGCTGGCGTGGCTGGTCTTGAGGGGCCTTTCTCCCAGGGCCCTCTTTCTAACAGTCACTCCTCTGACACTGGGCTGGGAGGTGACGTGTCGGGGGGAGTCTCCCTTTGAGACTGGTTATGATGAAGTATATTTGCCCCCTTTCTGTAAACTCATGGCCACTAATTTAGCTTCTAAACTATAGACCCCTCCATGGTTACAGAAGAACTGTAACAGTCCCTAGAGAAGAGACATTTGACTTCATCAACTTCTGATCCACAATGCTGGCCCCACATCCACATTCCCCTGATAGAACGTGCCTCTTTGGTCGTTGCTCTGGCAGTTCCTGGCAGACATGTGGCCCCCAAGCTCACACTATCTGCAGCCCTAACCTAGGGCACAGGCTCAATACAGCTTCTGGGCCTCTCAGAAACCAACCCCTGAGACGGTGGTCTTTGCCCCTTCTTCTCTGTCTGGATGTGCCCTACTCATGTCAGACAAGGAAGGAAAGGAAGCTTGGTGGCTGCTCACCAGGGCAGAGATTGTCATCCCTTCTTACAGAACCCACAATTCTGAAAATAATTTGCGGGGTTGCCTTCTCTGGTCTTTGGGGACATTCACCGTTCATGCCCACCCTCCCATCCCGCAGAGGGGGACAGAGGTAAGGAAATGGCCTCTTTATTGTACTCCCCAAAGGAAGTCTGGCCTTGACCTCCACCTTAGGTCTCTTGACAGTATAGGACCTGACTCCAGCCAGCATCTCTCACCACCAGAACTGGAGAGTCCTACATCAAGAATTATCTCTTATTTGAACTTGGCTGTAGAAAATGCAGAGGCTTCTCCCACTAGGAGACCGTCTCCGCTGTGTGTAACCTCCAGGGCAGAAAAGGATCTCAGTTAGGACCTCCCACCAGACTCCTAGGCACACTTGCATAACACATTCTTAAATGAAACAGCTGTCCCCTCCATAAGATTGACCTCCATGGCTCCAAGGACACATTCTTTGAGATGCATTGTGGATGCTATAGATCTGTCCCCCGTTGACATTCCTTTGAACCTCATGTATTCTTTTTAACAACGCAGAGGATTTGGAAGGGAAAAATTACCAGTGATTGTTTCAAAGCTCCATTCATCTAAAATTCGAAGGATAGGGGAGGTTGCCTCCCCATGGACCACTCTTTGAGGGAGAGCTGTCTATATCAAAGGACAAAGTATTTGGTTTACCTCATTCCAAACCCCAGCTTCACACTGGCCGTCTGGAGTGTCCCCGGAGAACTTCCCTTGTGTCTCTATTCAAGGGCCACTTGTGCTGATGACTTAACCTCCCTGCTTCTCACTTATGTGCTTAGACTGTGTTGAAAGGCCATTACTCCCTGAACTTCTTTCCCTTTGCATTGCTCTTTCTAGAGATTTAACTAGAGCATAGAGCAATGGAGGCTGAGAGGTGCAGAGGCTGTCTTGAATTCCATCTAGGCACATTCAATGTTCACAATGCTGAATGGTTTGTTCTTATAAACGTTTGCTGCTGGCCTACTCAATACCAAGCACGAAATAAGTACTGGGAGATAAAGATGAATAAGAGATGGGTCCTGCCTTTCAGGAGCCCACAGGCTGGCAGGGGAGACACATCACTGTGATGTTCAGATAAAGTGTGCCCCATGTGCCCCGGGAGGGGATCACCTGTTATTCTGGGGCGCCAAGGTAAGGCTACAGAAAGAAACTAACCTATGAGCTGGGTCTTTGTGTGTGTGTGTGTGTGAGGAAGTTTAGCCCTGAGCTAACATCTGTTGCCAATCCTCCTCTTTTTGCTGAGGAAGATTGGCCCTGGGCTAACATCTGTGCCCATCTTCCTCTACTTTATATGTGGGACCCTGCCACAGCATGGCTTGACAAGCGGTGCTTCGGTCCACTCCTGGGATCCAGGCTTGTGAACCCCGGGCCAGCAAAGCAGAGCACGGGAACTTAACCACTAGGCCACCAGGCCGGCCCCGCGAGCTGGGTCTTGAAGGGTAAGAAGTCAAGGGTGGAGGTGGAGGGGGGCTTTACTTGAGGCAACAGCTAGACAGAGGCCTGGAGAGGTGAGAGCTCGTGGTGTGCTCTGTTGTGGTGCCATCTGGCAGAGCGAGAGCCCAGAGTGCAGGCCTCTGAGAACGATTTCCCTGATAACTATATGTTAATAGATCCTGAAGGATAACCTGGCTGTCTCATGTCCAGCCTGTCAGACTACTAAAACTGTAAAGGATTTGAGAACAGAATTGCCCACAGTGGGTCTTTATTGGCGCTCACATTTCTATTAAGCACTTAGTCGTATGCCAGACAGTCCACTAAGCACACTCCATGCAGTAAACCTCATTTCATCTTTACAACTACCCTGCAAGTTAGCACCATGTGTATGCACCCCACATTACAGATGAGAAACAGGCTGAGCAATTTAAATGGTTCTATCAGTCATCAAGAAAATAAGTAACAGAGCCAGGTTTCGCATCCAAGAAAACAGGACTCCCAATTTCATATTCTTAACTATCTCTCCTCCCTAAGAGGAATTGTGAGGCACAGTCTTCCATGGATGAATCTGTGTGTGTGGTTTCTATCAATTTTATAGCCCAAATCATATTTTGGAGACCCCAGGACTCTGGCTAATCAGGATCAGGTAATTTTACCAATATCACGCATGGGATTAATTATCTTAAGCTTAGATAAGCAACATCTCTCCTATGAAACAGGAGGATTAAATTTTTTAATTTGGGAGAGTGATTTAGGAACTCGTCCCAGATGAGCAGTGAGCCCAGGAAGGAGACCTGGACATTGCTTAAAGGAGATCGGCCCCTGTGCCAGGCTCCCCAATTCCTATTCCTCTTCTAGTTCAGTGCGCTGGTCCCTGCTGCAAACAAACGAATGCACATTTTAAACAGGTCAGGCTGATTAGGACCCTGGTGTAAGAGAAAAACGTCATATTCTGCCTTGTAAAGTGAGTAGACAGAGCATGGATCTGATGTTGAAAGGCAGATGTATTCCAACTGTCATCAGAGCTTCATTCACCTTTGAATTCCAGGTTTTGCCCTCAAATCTGGATTTTGATTATCCTGCCAAGATCTTACATAGAGTTTTGTTAAATTCGCTGTTTCAAGATAATGTTTTACTGAGCATAGAAGAAAGCTGAGATTTACAAGGAAAAAAAAAAAAATAGGGCCAGCCCTGTGGTGCAGTGGTTAAGTTCAGCCCATTCCGCTTTGGTGGACTGGGTTCGTGGGTTTGGATCCTGGGCGTGAACCTACACTACTCATCAGCCATGCTGTGGTGGCATCCCACATATAAAGTAGAGGAGGATGGGCACAGATATTAGCTCAGGGCTAATATTCCTCAAGCAAAAAAAAAAAAAAAAAACACGAGGAAGATTGGCAACAGATGTTAGCTCAGAGCTAATCGTCCTCAGCAAAAAAAAAAATTAGCTTCACTCTTTAATCTTATTTAGAAAATCTTTTTCTTTCATTCGTTCATTCATTTCATTCAACAAATTTTGATTGTGTGCCTCCATGTGCTAGGTTCATGGTATAATATAGACCATGAGACCCAACACTTCCTCTTGATGGATGTGCACCCCATTGGATGAGAAACAGGTGAGTAGCCAATTACAGTCTATGATGGCAAAAGCTATCATGTGTACATACAGTCTCAAAAAAAATGCAAAGATGGGGCGACCACCCAGCAGAGAATGGGACTGAGGAAAGACAATGGAAGGCTTCCTGGAAGTGGTGAAATCTGAGACCTGAAGGATCGGCCTTCAGGAGTATTTAACTTACACTTTGAAATCAATCCTCCCTTAAAACCAATAAAATAAATAAATCCTGGGCTAGTGCACTCACCTAGACAATAAAAACATACACGATGTTGGTAACCAAACGCCCAGATCATGGGAAAATTCAATTTCAAAGCAAAGATAAAAAGGAACAGTCAATGCAGCAGAAGGCACAACAAAATATACTCTCATGTTAACAGATGAAGAAAGCTGAAAACGAGTGCTGTCTCCTCCTACAGCAGTAACTCCAATGTGAAACACTAGGTGGCGGTGTTAGCACAGTTTGCTGTCTTTGACAGCCCCTGGAAAGAGCTGGCCAGTGAAGGTTCACTCTCCAGGAAAAACAAAACTCTGGATACAGCTATCATGAAACTGCTTTTATAGGAAGAAATAATACCTTTCATGGTATCCTTTCCCTACAATGGACAATGAATTTATCTTATGTTCACAGCAAATGTTTTCTTCTAGTTAGTCCCATCTACAGTGACGTGGACCACTAGAGGGACAGCCCTTCCAGTAAAGCTGTTTTGTAAAGGTAGCAGTGCCTTGGAAAAGGGAGCCAGGAGGTCACATTTAAGAGTCCCCGGGCAACTTTGACTCATCATTCAAGTTGATAGTCTCCCAGGAGAAGCTTGCAACTTGGGAGAACTTGTTAGAGAAACTCCAACCCCAAACCACCAAGGCTGGGCCGTGACACAGAATACCTGCCTCCCCCTCCACTAAGTAGAAAAATGCTGTATATTAGAGGATTAGGGGAGACTATTCAAAGCACGTTAAGCTCCTTGAATTAAAGGAATTATGAGAATACTAGATGTTGGCAGTAACAAAGATGACAAAGGGGTTAGAGGAGACCTAACCTCTTAAAGCCATTCTCATAAAATATCGAGAATTTGATAGCACAGGGGAAAGAAAAAAAAAGAAGGAAACAATTACAGCTGAAAGTATTTTAGGCAAACAGGTAAATTATAGGAAAGAGGAGTGTAGGTCTCATTTATTGTATGTAAAAGGAATAGAAAATTTTTTTAATGTTGAAAACTGAAGCCAAGACACTAGGCAGAGAATAAAAAAGGAGAAAATAATTTACTCTTGATAACATTTTAAACAAGTAGGTCGGTTTTGTCTGGTTTCCAAACACTGGTCTAAGACCTAATCCTGATCCATGACAAGGTTTTCACTGCTCTGTGATGAAAAGGGGAAAAAAGGACATTGCAAAAAGTTTTTCAAAAAGCTAAATATGTTGAATTTAAGAATTTACTATTATTCTTAGATTAGCTCTTTCCTACTTTTCTAAAACTAAAGAAAAGAAAAGCCTTCCTTTTATGAAATGGTCATCATAGAGCTGTTTATGTATTATTTTGTTCTGTTTTATTGTTACTCCTAACTCTTAAGTTGGCACCATTAAGTCCTGAAACATAGTTTTGGAAATGTTACTGGTCTGAGACATCCAGAAGTCTGAGAACTGCTGTATCAATAACTATTCAAGAGAGAAATAGTCAGCCAGGTGTTATTCACTTGTTGATTCCACAAGTATGTGTTGAGCCTCTCCCATGGGCCAGGCCCTGTACTGGGCCGTGGGTGGTGAGCTGTGAGCAGGACTGACCTGGATCCATTCATCTATGACATCCATGACCTCATCGAGCAGGAAAGGATGAGGTTGTGAAGAGGCTGGAGGTCCATAGCCAAGGGGAAGGATCATATTAAAGTTGACGGCGTATCAGTCTTGCAGTTGCACATGGGATAATTTTTAACATCTTAGGTAAAATTTAGTGCTATGTTTCTTAAAAGCCAGGTTGAGATGAACAGTGTGCTTCCTATAGAAGTTGAGTAAGTGAATGTCGGTTACCACTGAGTTACTTAGAAAACACATACCCATCCCCATTCTGAGAGTTTCCGGGCCCTCTGTCCAAGGCGCTGGCCCGCTCCCAAATACAGTGTGCCATAAAACGAATCACTCTTAAGACACAGCCCCAGAGGTTCACTCAATGAATATCCATATCTATCCTGAAAAGGTAGACTAGGAAGGTCTCAGTGTGGACAAGATATTTCTCATCCCACCATGGAAGGAGGAAAAGTTTACGGGATCCATGGTTACTCCCATTTCCGACGTGTCCTGAAGGATAGATGGTCAGCTGGTTGCTTTCTAGTGTGACATTTTGAGACTCTTGGGATCATTGAGTTACATTTGGAGCTCATCTCTGCTACTGTCTGGGTCTCCAGGCTTTAACGGCGAAATCAGCAGGAGGATTTGAGGTAGAGAAGATTGATAAAAGCCGACGGAGCTTGTGCTGGTTTCCATGGTGATATGCTGACTACTTACTGGTCCTTAAAGACCAGCAACATGAATAATTAAAATATATTATTACAGAGCTGCCTAGCCTAGAATATAAGGATTTGAGTTAAGAAAAAACTTAAAAGCCTCTGTTTCTGGAACAGAAGTGATAGGCATAGATACTTAAAAGGAGGCTTGAAAGTAATATCCAGGCGTGGGTTTGTTTATAGAAAAATCAAAACACACAGAGATTGGCTATAAGTATTTATATATCAGAGAATTGTGTCAGTGCATTACCTGGAGCCTTACTTTACAAGATTTTCTGGTCCTTTAGGGAAGTGTTTCAGTACATGCACAACCTTACTAATTCTTTTACTGTGACTTAGTTCTCCTAACTATGCACCTGTGCACCTTACTTTATATTTTAAAATCACTTTGAATTATTGTTTCTGCAATATGCCTTTCGGCCCAAATATCTCTGGCCAGCTTGGGCCCCTTTGGACCAGTGTGTGCTGCCAGCAGCTGTGCATAAGGAGTGTCCTCACCAAAGCACAGCGTCTGCAGACTTGGTCCAGAGTTGTCTTTCCTGTATCCCTCGACACCCTTGCTGGATCCCATGGATCAACTTTGCACACGTCTCTGTTCTCAAGTGTGCAGGAGCCACTCTGCTTCTGGCACCTGACTAGGCAAATAGGATTCTCAGACTTTGCCCATCTACCTCTGGCCACCCGGTCTCCACACTCTCCTTCTGGCTATGGATAGAAGCCATGGATAGGTCTGCCTCAAATGCCTCTCTTTCAATGATTTCTTCAACAAGCAATTTTCTAGGGGCTGGCCTCCTATGGTAAGGCCTTGGACCACTCTCCTCGAAGACCACTCTTATGACAACCTCACCAGACTCCAACTCGCCCAGCAGGAGGCCTGGATCAGAGCCACCCTCCACGCCGATTGCTTTCCACCTTCCTTGCTCCCTTCCTTCTTTTATAAATTCAATGTTAGATCTCAAATCAAAATCCTCAGTTCATGAAGCACCATCACCATTGATCCATGCAAGGCTCCTTTCTCATATGTACGTGTGTATTTCTGTATTACTTGTAAAACAAATAGTGCTGTCTTGTATGCAGGTGTTTTCAATGTACGCAAATTGTATTGCACCATACACCTCATTCTTTGTCTCACTTTTTCACTCGGGATTCTGGTTCCAAGTTCTCTTCATGTTGCCACACATATATCAAGTCTTGGTTAACTGCTTTATAATACTCCCTTGTGTGCATCCACTACAAGTACTTCTCCATTCTTCCAGTGAGGCACCCCAGATTGCCTCCACCTCCCTGAAAAACAATGAACATCTTCATATACATCCCCTTATGGACTTATGTCAGACTTTCTCTTGGACAGGCACCCAGAAATCCTGCCCCGAGCAAACCTCTGGGTTCCCCAGCAGGATGGCTGGATCATGGGATATATATGCTTAGTCTTAATTTGATGAAATAGGGCCAGTGGCTATCCGGCATGGCTGCACCAGTCCACGTCCCCACCAGCAGGGCATGAGGATATTTACTTCCCACCTCTCAACACTTAGCATGAGCTCCAGCTTTGTAATTGTGCTAATCTGATGTGTGTAAAGTGATAGTTTTTGTTCTAATTTGCATTTCTTGCAAATCTCAGTGAGTCTAGGCATCTCATCATTGGCTGGATATCATTTTGTACTTCTTCTTATGAATCAACTGTTCTTTCCTCCATACAAAAGAATGTACCAAATTTTATTTTTATAGTTTGATGAATATTCATAAGATGAATATTACATACCCATATACCAGAGAGATCACTAAATATTCTTTGATAAATTAGTCCCTAAGTATTTTATAGTTTTTGTTTTTGTTGTGAAGAGTATCCTATTTTTAAAAAATATATTTAGTAAGTAGTTGATACTGGTGTAGAGAAATTCTACCGATTTTTTAAGTCATATCTGGTAACCTTGCTGAACTCTTATTTGTTCTAACAGTTGATTGTTCTGTTGATTTTCTATATAGATGATCTTGTCCATTGCAAACGACAATTACTTCTTTTCCCTTCAAATCCTCTTGCCTCTTATTTTGTTTCTTTTCTTGCTGTACATTTGCCCAGGGCCTCCAGTATTAAGTTAAACAGTGACAGTGGCAGTGAGCATCCTGTCTTGTTCCCAATCTCAGATGGAATTCTTTTAGAATTTCTCCAGCAAACATAACGTTTGGTGTACATATTTGGCATATGACCTTTACAAAATGAGGATATTTCCTTCCAGATCTGATTTTCTAAGTGTTTTTATTTTTAATCATAAAATAATCATAAAATTGTTGAATTTCATCAGTGTTTTTTCTGGTTCTATTACAATAGTCATACAGTTTTTCTCCTTTAGTCTATGGATATGGTGAGTTTGATTGGTTTTCTGATGTTTAATCATCCTTGCTTTCTTGGAGATAAAACTTGCTTAAGGGCATATTACCATTGTCATAATAATAATAATAGTTACTATTATTATTGATATACTGTTAGGTCAGTCTCACTAATATTTTATTTAGGATTTTCACATTTATGTGGGGTTTTTTTGTTTTTGTTTTTTTAGGGAGATTGGCTCCCTGTTGCCAATTTTCCTCTTTTTTCTCCCCAAAGCCCCAGTACATAGTTGTGTATCATAGTTGTAGAGTTATAGCTCTTCTATGTGGGACACCACCTCAGCATGGCTTGATGAGCAGTGAGTAGGTCTGCACCCAGGATCCAAACTGGCAAAGCAGAACACGTGAACTTAACCGCCGTGCCACCGGGCCAGCCCCTATATTTATGTTTAAAAGTGAACTGTGCCTATAAATTTCTTGTCTTGTACTCTCTCTGTCTTGTTTTAGAATCAAGATTACGGAAGCCTCATAAAATGATATGAGCTTCTTTTGAATGTAAAATTTCATAGAATTCACCTGCAAAACCATCTTGGCCTGGGGCTTTGCAAAAAGGAGATTTATTTTCACGACAATTCCTTTAGCTTTTATTAATTAATTCAGATTTACATTTCTTCTTGTGCTAATTTTAGCATGTTTCAAAAAATTGTTCATCTGTTTTCAAATAACTATGCTTATTTTTTAATTACAAATTTATTAGCATATAGTTCAAAATATTATTTTTTCTTTGTAAATATTTTTTGTATCAGAAGTAATTTCCTATTTACTATTCTGTACTTGTTTATTTACTTCTTTTCTTTTTTTCATGATTAATCTGGTCAGAAGTCTACCATTGATATTTTCAAAGAACAAACTTACGGTTTGATTCATCTCTAGTTTTTATTGTTCTCTATTACATTGACTTTTGTCTCTTGTTATTTCTATCCTTTGTTCTTTGGATTTACTCTTTTTTCAACTTCTTCAGTTTATTTGCTTTCAACCTCTCTTGTTCCCTGTTAAATGTAAAGCTATAAATCTTTCTCTTTAAATCTCTATAAATCTTTTTGCTTTAGCTGTATTCCAAAAATTTTGATGTACACTATTTTCACAGATCATTCAGTTCTTAGTATTTTATATCTATCCTAGATTTTTGAACTTATTTTGCCAGTTTTAGCACAAATTTCTAGGCATTATGGGGTTTTTAGACATATGAGATTATTAGTTTCTAGACATGTGGGATTTTTATAACTTTCATTTAGTTTCTGATTTCTAATTTGATTGAATAAAATTAGATAATAGTCTGTATCATGCTGATTATTTGGAATTTATTGAAGCTTCCTTTGCACAATTAATGTTTATAAAGGTTCCACGTGTGCTTTAAAAGAGCTCTATTTTTTGTTGCTGCTGAGTAATGAATGGAGAAAAAGCATGCGTGTCTGTCCGTGTATGCATATACAATGGCTTAAGATTATTAATTTTATTATTCAGGTATTCTAAAGTTCTGCTTATTTATTTTTGGCTATTTGATCTATCATTTTCAAGAGGAAAATGTTTAAATCTCCAGTTATAATAATTGATTTAGTAATTCTCCCTGAAGTTTTACAAGTTGTTGCATTATGCATTTTGAAGTTATATAGTTTATTTCATAGGTTCATATATGGCCATTAATGGTTACATCTTATCACTCTATATTCTTCCAGGATACAACCTCTTTCTTTGTCTCTTATGGTATGCTTTGCCTTGAACTCTATTTTTTCAGGTATTACAACCCCACCCCAATCACTTTGATTCATTTTTTGTGTAGTATAGCTTATTACATCATTTTATTTTCAAATTTTTTATATCCTATTGACTTAAATGTGTTTCTTATAGACTTCATATTGTTTTAACATTTTTATTATTCTGAAAGTCTCTATATTGGTAAATTTAAACCATTCACTACATCTTTCATGTCTTACACTTTTTTTCTCCTTTCCTTTGGTTAAATTTTCTCTTTGGTTTAAAAAGTGTGCATTCTCTTTTAAAATTGTATATTTTTTTAGTCTTGTGGTTGACTCTAACCTAAGATCCATATTAATGTTTATTAATTCCCATTGATTTCTTAAACTTACCTATATATCTCAACATCCTCAATATCCTTTATTAGCTTCTTCTCTGATTCCTTATCTTTAAATGTTGCAGTGCCCCAAGACTCAGTCCTCGTCCTCTTCTCTTCTCCATCTTACTCACTCCTTAGGTAAGCCCATCCAGTCTCATGGCTTTAAACATTACTTATATGCTGATGACTCCTAAATATAGCTATGCAGCCCAAACCTTTACCAGACCTCCAGACTTTTATATCCAACCTCCTTCTCAGTACCTCTGCCTCTGTTCATTGGGGATCTCAAACTTAACCTGATCAAAATAGAAGTCTTGATATCCCCCCCCCCAATAATTGTACCTCCTACAGTGTCTCCAGTTTAGTAAATGACTCCATCAATCACTCAGCTGCTTAGACCAAAATCCCAGGAGTTCTCTTTGATTTCTCTTTTTCTACCATCCCCACATTGAAACCTTCAACAGGGCTTCTAGCTTTCCCTTCAAAATACATCCCCAATCTACCCACTTCTGTCACCTTCACAGCTGTCATCCTAGTCCAAATCACTATCATCTCTTACCCAGACCATTGTAATTGCCTCCTACCTCTCCTAACTGGTCTCCTCACTTCCAGTATTGCCCCCATAATCTATTCACCTCCCCAAAGATCTTTTTGTAACAAAGGAAAGAACACTGCACCCCTACTAAAGTCTTCCACTGCCTTTCCATCACAATTAAATCCAAACCCCTTACCATAGCCTATTAGGAAAGTGACCATATAATTTATCTGTCCAAACTAGACACTTCTGAGACTAAGAGGAGGCTCTATGAGTCAGGAAATGATGCCGGGAAAAATGGCAGCTGCACAACCTAGCCCTTCTCTGCTCCCTCAGCCCCAGCCACACTGGCCATGTTGCTCTTTTTTAACGCTTCCTGCATCAAGGACTTTGCACTAGCGAAAATTCAACAAGGATGTATTAAATGCCTAGTATGTGTCTGGCGTTGTATCTGGGGGTACAGTGAACAAAACCGAGTTTCCTCTTTCATGGAGTTTACATTCCAGAAGGTCCTTGTCCAGAAGACCCTTCCCCTAGATTCTCACAGGGCTCACTCATTCATATCATCCAGATATTTGTTCAAACATCACCTCCTTGAAAAGGTCTTCCCTGAATATCCCATCTACAATAGCCTGCCCCCACCACCCCATCAATCTCTACCCCGTGACACTGATTGTTTTTCATTAGTACCTGAAGTTATATTCGTCAATTGTTGGTTTTCTTATAGTCTGTCTCTTCCGGAACGTAAGCTTCAAGAAGGCAAGGATTTTGCCTGCCTTGGTCGCTGCTCTATCCTCAGCTCCTGGAACATGCCTGAGCCGTCATTATGGGTCTAATAAATAAATAATAAACTGTTCATTGGGGACATTTAATATATACAAACCTTCCCCTCTGGGAACATTTAACTATGCTTTTCAAGAGCATTTAATAACAGTGAATTCCCCAGAGGTATCTAAAGAGGCTATCACTATCACAACCATCTCTCTTGAGAAAAGTCTTCTGTCACACGTTCACTTCATTGACATGGCTGTTCTCCCTGCACTAAAAATAGGGCTACACAAGCAGAATCCACATATGATTCTGAACTCTCTTAGCATTACTAAAACCCAGACTGAAAGCACATGCATGCAAGAGTTGATGAGTTCTGCTTTTTCTGGCAGCTTCTGTGGCATGTTGATCCACCAGTCTTCCCAATAAAATGCTGCACTTTTTAAACTGTGAAGTATGCACTTGAAAGGGAGCTCCGTCTTTCCTAAATACCCTTGGTGCTGAAATCTGGGCTGCAAGGGATCCTTAGAGGTATTTCACCTGTGGCCAATGTCCAGCTGGCTGGAGTTTTTTCAGGTTACTGCCTATATGCTTCAGAAAGCTCTCTGTAGATAAGCATGTGAGTGAGAATGAGCTATAATTACAAAATTACAAAAATGATTTTTCTGTTGAACCTATGGATATCATTCTCATGAAGGTTGTCTGGCTAGTCAAATATTTTTCCTTCATTCTGCCAAGTTCCTCAGAAATTTAATTAAAAAGGGCTTTGATGGTGTGTATCCAAGGGAAACCAATTCTTGGTTTTAACTAAGGAAGAAATGAATACTTGAAGCAGGTTGCTATGCTGGACCAAGGAGAGCACAAGGAGGGTTTTGAGTCATGGAACTTACATGCTGAATCCAGCTGACAGCTCAAAGAATTTGTTAATAAAGATGTTTCTTTGGAGTAGAAAATATCATGGAAACATTTGGTTCAACATAAGTTTTCAAGAGGCGCGTGTCGAGTACTCCTTGGAAAGCAATTGTTTGGATCCCTACAGTCATCCTGCTTTAAGCATCCCATGATCTCAGTTTCAATTATAATACTTCTTCAAATGAGTTTTATTCATATATTTCAACCCATTATTACTGGATTCCCTACGCTGTCCTTTGTATTATTGCCCTGGACTGCAGTTATGTTCTACTGGAAAGAATGCAGCTTGTATTCAAATTCAAGTAGAACTGGTTAAATTTTTCAATTGCATGAAGTTTAGGAAGACATAATCTTTCTGCAGCTAAGTTTGTTTCACCATAAAATGGAGCTAGTGGTACCTACCTGTCAGGTTGCTCTGAGGAGTGACTGTGATCATGTGTGGGAATATTTGCCAACCACAATTTGGTATGAGCAAGGCTGGGACCAAGATGAGGTGAGTGAGGAGCAAAATGTAAGGGGGCCCCCAAAACCCAGCAATCAAGATAAATCATATTTAGTGCAATATTTTTAAAAAGTCAAATAATGCAAAAAATACATAATGAACAAAATATCAAAAATACTGGCCCTGGGTATGAGGATGTGAGAGTTATAATCATCTGTTTGATAGAAGTATGAAGGAAAGACATTTGACCAACCGTCTTTGCCATGTCACACAGTTTTAAGACTGTCCTTTGTTTTCAGCAACAGATTTTAGAGCTAGGTCGCCATCTGCTTCTGCTTCCTTACTGTCCAGTCAGCTGGAAGCTGTTCTCAATTTACTGTTTGCCTGAACTCTTGCTTTCTCTTCCTTGCAATTACTTGTTGCCTTTCTAACCATTCTTTCATTCTTCAAGCTCCTCTTTTGTCCTGCAAGGGGCGCTCTGGTTCTTTTAAAAAGCTCTTGTTTTAGCTCAAGATTTGGTGCCAATGGTCTTTTAAACTTGTTTTTTTCTGACATTGGACTCCTGCACCAAACGCTGACTTTTCCGAGGCTGTCCATACATGACATATGTAAAAAGAGGCACCTGCTTTCGTGTGCACTCTCAGGTGAGTTGTTCGCACAGAGTTGCATTCACTGGTCCAGGCAGGTGACAAGCCTATGCATGCAACCTGCAGATTTCATGTAAACACAAAAACAACCAATGTTTAAATATAGATTATACGAAGCAAGTTTAGAAGTCTAGAACATGTGTCCCCAACAGAGAGAACTTTCTCAAATTCTGTCTTCCTTTGCAAGCAGGGAGTATTCATTGATTTATTGTTCTCACCATCATCAGATCCCCATTTCTACCAATAATAACTGTTGCTTACTGTGTGCTAGTTGCTGTGCATACATTATCTCAGACAATCCTTATGACATCCCTTTGGGGTAGCAATGATCAGCCCATTTATGGATGAGGAGACGCAGACTTAGAGATGCTATTACAGCTAGCAATAATAGATTCATTCATTTATTCATTCAACATACATTTATAAAGTTCCTGCAATTATTGAGGCTCTGTGTTAGTATCTTTGGAGGCTAAAACAGACTCTAGCTGAGTTAAGCAGAAAGGGATTTATTAAAAGATATTGGGGGCCGGCCCGGTGGCTTAGCAGTTGAGTTCGCGCACTCTGCGCCAGCGGCCCGGGATTTCGCAGATTCGGAACTTGGGCGTGGACAGCCTCACTGCTGGTCAGCCATGCTGTGGTGGCGTCCCATATAAAGTAGAGGAAGATGGGCATGGATGTTAGCCCAGGGCCAGTCTTCCTCAGCAAAAAAGAGGAGGATTGGCAATGGATGTTAGCTCAGGGCTGGTCTTCCTCACACACACACACACACACACACACACACACACACACACACACAAGATATTGAATAGCTTCACGGAATGGTGGGGAGATGTGTCTGTGTCAACAAGGACAGAGCCTAATGTCACATCACAGACCCAATCTGGTGAGGAAATTGTTACCACTGACTCCACTGTCATGGGCACTGGAAGATACCATCACCACTGCTACCGTGGGGACTCAGTCCTGCTGGACTGCCACCCCACCAGACAGCATCTTCGATGTCTTTGCTGCTTTGTATCATTAGCTCTCCATTCAAGCCCTTATTTGGGGCATCTGTTTGGAAAAATATAAGTCACATGTCCACACCCTAACTACAAGGAAGCCTGGGAAGATGAGTGTCTGGGAACTTCTACAGCAGGAGGTGGGCTGGGTCTTCAAGAAAAACTCAATTACCAAAATATAGAAAGGGACTTCAGATGCTGATACATCCAAAAGAATGACAAGTGACCACTACATTGAGTCCTTGCCCTTTAGGCACTTACAAACTAACAGAGAGAAGATGCACACAAATGACCACAGTTTGTAAGATATGCCACCAAAATGATGTAGACAGAGACAGTTTCTTGTAGGAGATGTAGGAGATCAATTCTGGCTGGAGATAACAGGACAAACTCAAAGAAGGGATTGCACTTCTGCTGGGCTTTAAAGAGCAACAACAGTGAGTGGATCAAATAGGAAGGACAATTCAAAGAATGAGGAACCCAGGCAAAAAGTCCCAGGTATGTTGGCAATGATGTGTCTTCACTGTGCTGAGTCGAGAACTAGAATAGGAGGTCTATTGCCAAGATGTGGACATGAAATAATAAATGCTAGCCAAGCTGTATGGCCAGAGTAAAAGGAATAGACTCGGGAGTAATTATGAGAGAAGGATCAATTGAGTTTATTTCTCCTTGTCCTGATTATAATTCCTTATTTGTGTCTATGGTAATTTGAGTGACATCTGTCTCCTCTATCTGATGGGGCCTCCATGAGGCAGGGATCATGTCTGCTATTCCTTCCCATCGTACATCCAGTACCTGGCACAGTGTCAGTTACACAGAAGGAGCTTGGTAGATATTTATTGAGGGGAAGATAGGTTGATAAAGAGACTGATACATAATTAGATAGAGAAAAGGAAATGGAGATAACAAAGATGATTCTGAGGCCTGGGGTTATACAGAAGTCTTGTAGACATGTTGAATTTGAGGTTCAAAAGGAACATCTTAGGGAAAATTTTTCAACTGGCTTTTGGAGGTGAGGGGAACCTAACAGAATCAGGTTCAGCTAATTCTAGGCTAACAGAATTAGGCAGGTAAGTCTGTTCCGTATATGTGTGCAATGGCTAACACATCTCAAGCATGCATTGCGATGATGACATCTTACACATGCAGTATAGAAAATTGCCTTTGGGGAAAAAAATGATGTTTGAGTATTATCTTTTATTTTACATTATCTGTGCCACTGTTCATACATTCGCTTAACTAGTACAAATATTCAGGATAGTCCCATGTGGTCTGAGTGGAGAGGCATCTCCTCTGACGAGCTTCGCCCAGATGCCTGTCCCTCACACTTGCAGTGTGAACCAGAATAAGGGAAAACATCCAACCCAGGTGGGGAGAAGAAACGGAATTTATGTCAAAGGTGCAGCCCCAAGTTCCCCCTGGGTGCACTAGAAGTCCATTAGGAGCCCCCAACAAGGATGTGTGTGAAAGTATGCCTTGGTCTTATGCTGTAATTCATATCAAGAGCTGATTGACTTTTCACAGTGAGGCTCCTAGAGTGTATGTTGGTCTTTCAGTCTTGCTATTCTAGAGTCAAGTGACCCAAGCAGAGTTGGGTGGCTAACAGGAGTGCAGGACTTAAGGAATTACACAAGTGCTGGAGAGTTTCCACCGAGCTCCTCTGGCTACAGAGCAAGGTGACAGGGAACATTTTATAAACTAAGCTGCTTTAGCCAGAAAAGGAAGCAGACTGCTGTTTCCTTACGGTTAACTGTTTCTCTCTGAATAATAAGAAAAGTGAATGATACATGTCCTCTGTGTCTCCCCTGAATTCAGTTAGAAATAACAACTAAACCCGGGTCGCAGGGATCTCAGAAGAAACTACATTATCCAGGCTAGCAAATCGGGGACATGTTTGAAGAAGAGAAAACCAGGTAGTGGACATTTGTGGCTTTGACCTTCCCAAAAGCCTTGATTTTGGTGATAGAATCCACACCTTCCCGTGGACAATCACACCTCCCCGTTCCCAAGCCCGGCTACCAGGTCGGGCACGTGGCCCTGCCTGCCTGCGGAGAGTGGAGAAGGCGGTGCCCGGGCTGGAGAGGTTGGGTTAGAGATTGGCACGTGTCTCACCACGTCAGAGACAGTCCTGGAGTCTGTAGCTCTTGTCGTCCCTGAGTAGTTTCAGAAATGTATGGGCCCATCTTCATAACACAATTATATCAAAAGTGTATTGAAATTTCTTTGGAAAATGAATTTATCCCACAGCTCTTGGTTCACACTTTATAACAACACTAAATACAAGTGTTTTGGACTGAATGTTTGTGTCCCCCCAGAATTCATATGTTCAAAACCCCTGATGTGATAGTATTTGGAAGGGGGGCCTTTGGGAGGTTGCGCCCTCATGAATGGAATTCATGCCCTTATAAGAAGGAACAGGAAAGTTTGTTCTCTCTCTGCTCTCTGCCTTGTGAGGGTATGAGACGATGGCCATCTGCAGAGCAGAAAGAAGGCCCTCACCAGGCACTGGATCTGGTTGGCGTCTTGATCTTGGGCTTCTCAGCCTCCAGAACTGTGCGAAATGAATGTCCGTTGTTTAAGTCTATGGTGTTCTGTTACAGCAACCCCACCTGACGAGGACAACAAGCTACTTTGTATGAGAATTATTCGTGTATATATGTGTCCCTCTCACTGGGCTATGGACCCAAGGGACAAAGGCCATATCTTTGTTTTTTAATCTTATATTCCCAGCACACTTAGCTCAGGGCTTCACAAGTGAAATCTTTAGATACATTTATTGAAATGAACCAACCTTAGCTCTGCGCAGGCACGGGTGATGGATCCCCTAAAATGACGAGCATAATAGAAAACTGCTATTCAGAGAGATTCTGCAACCCACCCAAGGTTTTGCTTCATGGATATATCCTGAAATAGATAAGCTTATGAAAACATTACTTCATTTGCTGAAGTCTTGCATAAAACATCTCCTTCCAAGCTAAAAGAAAAATACTTTGCTCCCCAAGGAAAGATTCTTTTTCCCCTGGTGAATAATAAAGCCTATGTAAATGACCATATTTCTTTCTTTGCTTTGGCCACCAGGAAGCTCTGAGGCAAATTTACTGCTCAATTATTGTGGCTGTGTAAGATCTTTTTTGTTCCCTCATCTTCATTCTGCACTATTTTATGTTAAATTTATATTTTATTATATGGATTTCCTATATTGCTTGTTGAATAAGGTATGAGATTTTAATAGGCCAATTCTGTCTCAAACAACATAATGTTTTTCAAAGTGCATGGGTGCCTGAGACAATAGTGCTAAGTATCTAGCACAAGGGCTATTTGCTTGGCTCCTATAAGGTGGAATGCTTTGTTTTCCTTAACTCCTGCTCCAGAGATGGTACTGGTGGAGAACTCTTCGCTGGGCTTCTGCCCTGACCAGCAATGAATTATTTAACCTCTCCAGATTCTCTTTTCCAATATGGGGTTAGCATTGCTCACTGCTCAACTCCGTTTGGATGAATGGGTTAATGTCTGAAATCATTTGAATACTGAATATTGAAATCCTTGGAAAAGTTCTGGGTCTCCTCCGGTTTAGCTGCAGTGCTAATCCCTGTCTTTGTGAAAGATGAGTGTGTTTTCTGTTCTGTGAAAGCATTTCCTTTAGAAGTCTGCTGAAGTCACCAGAAAAATAGGTAGAGCCTGCTACCGGCAGAAAGGAACCCGATCTGGACATCTGAATATGACTCAGAGGCACCGAACAAGGGCCATAGAAAGAGGCTGGGGGCAAGAATCTTGGACTTACGGGGCACGGGACCATCAAGATTTCCAGGAGAAATTACGGAAACATCTGCAAGGTCAGGGCAGGAAGTCCAGAGCTGCTTCTCAGAGAGGGAAGTACCTTCCTTGGGACGGCTGCCCGGCGCTGAAATGCTGCATAACCCCGGGCCAGGGAGGCCGTCTGAAGACCAGGGAGTAGACTCCAAGAAGGACCAAGAGTCTGTCGACTCAGCTGCAAGTCCTTCAGCCACACAGAGGTGAGGACAAGCCTTGGGACCCAGTGAACGGCATAGCAGGGCCAAGATGGAGAGCAACATTAATTGCATTACAATAAGAATCTGTGTTCAGGAAATCTCTTGACTGCTTTTGCTTCTGTTCTCACCCAGGCTTTGCCAATCACGGCTCTGCAAAGGGCTAATCAAAGGATAAAACAAACAGTGTTGATTGCTGAGTTATAATCAAACAGTTGTGAAACTTAGCAATTTCGGTGCTTGGAAAATACAAGGTCTCAAAACCTCAGCTGAATAACAGATAATTGGCCAGAAAAATACACCCAGGAGGGGCTTGGACTGCTCGGGGTATGAAAGGAATGTCTCCCTGCTGCCCCACGGGGGTGTGGTGAGGTAGGACCGGGCTGGGAGCTGGACTACAGGGGACTCACTTCAGTTCCCGCCAGCTTGACAAGAAGCCCCCTGCATCTCTGGGTTGGCTCACCCCACACGCATCCAGCCCTTCTCTGCTGCTCCCACCCTCTCACACTGCTCCCCAGAAGAAACTCACTTTCAGCCGGAGCCATTTAGAATGACCACCTTTGTGACCTTCACACTCTACATCAGTCCAGCATTGTTCAGCCTGACAGATGACCCAGCCTCCTGGTTTTCTTTAAATAATAGAACATTCGCTCTCTGGAAATACCAGGCTGCATCCAAATTTAAAAAAGAAAAATAGGAGAGGAAAGCATTCAAACAAAACTCTTGGAATTGGGCTCCTGTGGTAACATACCGAATAAAGGAAAACAGGAAAGCAATTGCAATATTAAAAATAGATGACTTCCTGCATGTAAATTCTTCACTGACCTTGTTGATTGGAGTGTGGTCAGTGTTTGCTGGCCTGCCACCTCCTGACTTCATGAGAGTTCATTCCAAGGGATAGTTCTCAGGGCTGAGAAATTCCACCCCCACCCCCCATTTTAAAAGCATTTATTTATAAATCTGCCCATTGGCATCAAACCTTTTCTCCTTGATCCTCAATGCCAATGAGAAATCCCTTCCTTATCCTTTGTTTCATTTCTATGTGTCTAAGGAGAATTTACTGAATATTGACAACACCCTGGAGCAGAGAGGGTACCTGTGCATAACACCATGCACCTTGACGATATCAGTGTCCACTGCCAACAAAGCATGAAAGTAATAAGGGAGCAAATACTGCCTCATCCTGCTGAGAGAGCATTCATCCGCTCAGGGAATACTTAATGAGCACCGACTGCATGCCAGGCACTGCTCTACGCACTTGGGACACACCCATGCCTGGTTGGAATGGATAAAACAGACAATAAAAAATAAACAGAGTAAACAAGTAAATTACACCATGTATCATAAGATAGATGTAGAGGAAAAAGGGAAAGAAAGTAGGGTAAGGAATATTACATAGGTGGGTGGCATTAAATAAGATAGAGTGGGCCTTGGTAAGATGGTAATAGAGAAGGAAAGAATGTGAGGCAAGTAGCTAGGCAGATGTCTGAGAAAATGTCCAGGCTGACTCACAGCCCAAGCAAAGGTCCTGAGGCAGGACCATTATGATTAGTCAACAATAAGACTTGGATTCTCTCTCTCCCACTGCCAGGAGGCCTCAGACAAAACAGTTATTCTCCACGGGCAGCAAAGGAAATGGCTTTGAAGCAGCAGGAGCAACGATGAAAATGGTTTCAACGGGGGCAGCGCGTTGGAATTGGGGTGTGCACGGGTGAAAAGGAGAGATAAAAGGTTTAAAGAAAGGAGCACATTCCAAGATTCCACTCCCTGAGGGGAGAATCAGAACTGGAATCTAAAGGGCACACCCAAAACATATCAGTGGGAGACCAGGAGGGTCCTTGTGTTTTGACCCCCTGTGCAGTTATGAGTGTGGCTCGCTGCCTTCTGAAGCACCCGTGGAATTTGGCCCCGTATCACAGAATTTTAGGACTGAATTGTTCCTTCCTGGCCACACTGGTTCGCTGATCCCCTCCTCTGCACAGCCTGGTCACTGGAGTTCTCTTAACCGTTTTCTGTTCAAGGCCACTCTTGAAATTAGATCTAGCCCAGGGATGATCAGTACCCTCCAGGACTGCCCCCTCCTCTCTCCACTGAGGCAGATGAAATTCACTGTAATCTGAGGTCCTGGGGGAATTCACGCCCATGGTTAAAGAGGCATGGGAGTGGCCAGAGCCTGGGAACTCAGGTAATTATGAAAAAGCATTTGATTTTCTCCCATACCCATCAGCAATCTAGGATGAGAGAGAGAGAGAGAGAGATGGAGCTAGAAGCGTGTGTATTTAAAACCCTCCCAGCTACCTATTGTTCTTGGGAGAAAGTCAACGCTGCTCACCAGCCTTCATGCCTCTATAGTCTCTTTCTGAGTGCTGCTCCTGGCTACCTGAACACCTTGGCACTTCTCTGAGGCCCCTCCTTTCTATTGCCTCCAGGTGTATGTACCTGCTGTCCTGGAATACTCTTCCAGCCCCCTTTTCACCTGGCTAAAGCCTACTCATCTTTAAGTCCCAGCTTAGTCAGTCCTCCCTCAGGAAGAGATTTCCTAACCCCCTAAACTCTGTAGTGCCATTGTCCTTCCAGAACTTAACATGACACTGGCCTGTAGTAAGTGCTCAATAAATATTGATGCTTTATAAATCCAGTTGATGAGTGAAGGAGCACATGAACAGAAAGAAGCTAAAATCAACATGAGTTCTTTTTTTCAGTTGAGGACCAGGAGGACGAAAGTCTCTACCACAAAGAGAAGGAGATAAGAATAAAAGATGAGAAATTCTTTAAGGTCTGAAGTGTGCTTTTGCTTCAGGCAATATTCAGGCCAGGTCAACTAGGTCAATGGTCAGAGAAAGCAATAGGGATTTGTTCTAGGACATTCATCTTCTTCTGTCTTAGTGTTGAAAGTAACATTGTAACTGAAAATGAGCTGCACCCCCCCAGGCAGAGGGGGTAGCAGAAGGGCCCCACCAGGACAGCACAAAACATCCAACTTGAAGGGGAAAAGAAACTAAATTGCAAGAACCTGGTTTCAACTTTTGCTCTGTCTTGATCCATTGGGGGTGACCGTGGACAAGTCATTTAACTCTTCGAATTACACTTTCATTGTCCAAAAATAATAAATTTAGGGACATTGGGAGAAAAAAGAATATTAACCAAGTTTATGGATGGCCAAAGGTCCCAGACAATAGCAGTGTTATTAATGATCACCGATGTATCCCCAGCTGTTCCCCAGTAAGATTTTATTAGTCCCACTGCTGTTTCCTGATTCGTTTCCATCCAGGAAGCTTTGAAATAATGGTTAGCAGAGGGGCACATTGCAAAAATAAAAACTCGTACTCTTTTAACTTTTCCATCCACTTTAATCCCACTGCCCATCCTTCCTCTCTCCCCAGCTTCAGCTGGAGTCCTGCCATTCCTGTGATCAATCACGCACTGGGGAGAACCTCACTCATGGCAGGGGTGGGAGGGTGGGGGCAGGGAGAGTTCTGACCCAGCCTGACTGTTGAGTGTGATGTCCTTTTGTGGTGCCCTCAAAAACAGAAGTGAGGAAACAGGCCATCATTTATCATGTGGCTTTGTAATGGATGCTGATAATGCAAAACAGCCAGGCAGCTCTTGAGGTCGCTCCCATGAAGTACTGAGTCAGCTGTTGGGGGCCAAGTCGGAAAGGGAGGTTCCCTGTGTGACTTGCCCTTCTGCCAGGGATCTCCCCACAGTCACAACTGCCCACTTGCTGATGGGAACCTGCCATTTGCCCTCTGGAAGGCACACAGCCTCCTGCCTTATGTACATTGACAGTTTGGAGCCTCTAGGGGGAGCTGAAGACTTCTCCCCATTCTAACCCACTGGTACCCCAGTCCTCCGCAAGCCAGGCACGCTAATGGAAGCAGGCGCTAGAAGGTGGAAGGTGGAGCCTTTGGTGTGATGGTGTCTACTGGCCTTGAACCAATCACAGTGGCAGAGGAAATGTAGCATGCTGGTTGACCAAACCTAGGTCACCTGTCCACTCTTGGTTGGGGGTGAGGTAACCTCAGCCACAGCACACTGCAGTGAAGCATGTTACTATAGCGAAGGAAAACGAAGTGTGATGAGCACTATAGTGACCACTGGAATTATGTCTCCTGTTTCTCTGAATTCCCTCTATCCTCCCAACCCAGCTCAACATCTAGCACCACACCTTTGCCCAAAGAAGGGTTCCATCAATATGAGTTTACTGGCAAGAAAACACTTGAATCCACAAAGGAACACATGATAACATGATAAAAGCCGTGCAAAGGTGGAGCTCCATGGAAGTACTTTTTAAAAAGGGACCTTTTCCCCACCAGGTACCCGTGTAAGAAGATGCCAAGCCAAGAGAATGACATCGCTAAAATGAAATAGACTGGACCAGCCTCTCCAACCCACTCAGCCACACTCTCTCCTTTTGGCCTTTGCTGCTCTTCTCAGTGTTGCAGTGGCCTCCATGTTGCTACATCCAGGTCTCATTTATCAGGTCCCATCTAACTTGCCCTGTTAGCAGCATTTGATCCAGTTGATAACTTTTTTCTCCTTGAAACACTTTCTTTCCTTGGCTTGTAGGACATCACACTCACTTCATTTTCCTCCTACCTCACTGGTCATTCCTTCTAGGATTCTTTTGCTGGTTCTCGTCCCTCCAATCTCTGAATGCTCAGTGGCCAGGGACCAATACTGGGACCCCTCCTTTTCTACCTGTGTTCACTCCCTAGGTGATCTCATCCTTTTTATGACTTTAATACCATCCATGTGCTAGGACTGCAACACGGGTGTGTCTAGCCTTCGCCGAACTCCAGATCTCATGCTTATGCTCCTAGCTGATATTTCTACTTGAATGTCTAATAGATGTCTCCGACCTATCTCATCTAAAGTTGAGCCCTGATAGCTCTCCTTCCACTACTACAAAAAAGAAAACAGTTCCTCCAGTAATCCAGTCACTCATGCAAAAATCCATCCTGGTGTCCTTGACTCCTCTCTCTCTTTCTCACACTCCACATCTTGTCCATCAGAAACTTCTATAGGCTTTATCTTAAAAATGTATTCAAAATTGAATACCATCTCCACTACTACTACCCCACTCCTAACAGGTCTCCCTGCTTCTGCTTTTGCCTCCTACCCACCCTCATCCTCATGGCCTATTCTCAACATACTACCCACACCAATCCAATTAAAATATTAGTTAGATCATATCATTCCTCTGCTGCAAAACCACAGTGGCCTCAGAGTAAAAGCTAAGTCCTTGTCATGACCTGTGTGGGCCTACGTGATCTCTCTCTGACTTACCTCGCTCATTTTATCTCCTATTAATCGCACCCTTACTCTCTCTACTCCAGCCACTCGATATTTTTCCTCGGATAGTCCAGGCATGCTTCCACCTCAGGACCTTTGCACTTGCTCTTCTCTCTTCCTGGAAAGCTCTTCCTCCAAATATCCACGTGGTTGCCTTTTCAACTCTTTTAAGTCTTTACTCAAAAGTCACCATCTTAGAGAGTTTTGCCTGGACACTTTGTCCAAAATTCAACACCCTCACTGTTTTTATCCCCCTTCCCTTCTTATATTTTTTTATCCTTCCTTTATCACTATCTAACATTCATATATTGTTTTTGGTTTTTTGGTTTTTTTACTAGTCAGTAGAATGGGCTTTCTCTTAAGGTCTGTTGAAAGGGGACTCTTACTAAGAATTCTTACTACAATTCTTATAAGTTTGTGTCATTGTCCAGAAACTTAGTACACAAATGTGAGCATGTATACAACTCATTCTTTTTTTTCAATTGAGGTACAATTGACATATAACATTATATTGGTTTCAGTTGTACAACATCATGATTCAATATTTGTATACATTGTGAAATGATCACCACTAAAAGTCTAGTTAACATTCATCACCACAAATAGTTACAAAATTTTTTTCTTGTGATGAGAACTTTTAAGATATAAGCTTAGCAATTTCAAATATGCAATATATTCAAGATAGTCATACATTCTTTTTATTTATCTTGTGCACTATGTCTTCTCACACGAGATTGTTAGCTCCATGAAGACAGGGCTATTTTTGTTTGTTTTGATTGTTAATATTCTCTTAGACCTACAATAGTGCTTTTACATGAAAAAGGAAACAAAATAGCATAATAGTACAACTAAGATTTGTGTCCCTTGAAACCCTTGCCCTATATTTGGGCTTGACTTAAGATTAAATTCAGTCATCGGACAGGATGGGTTTCCAAGTCTCAGGGAAGCCGGAAGATTTTCTACTCACGTCCTTTACTAGCTTAAAAGTTTTCCATAGCTTCCCATTGCCTTAAGGGATCAAGTTTATCCCTCCATCGTCTGTACCTTTCCAAGGTTATCTTCTGTGTCAGGACTACATTTGTTTTCTCCAGTCAACTAGTCTATCCACTATTTTCCCAAATTGCTTTGAACTTATCTTCCTCGTTTTCTTTCTCGTCACTTTCTCTCATCTGAAACACCCTCCTTCATCTCCTCAAGCCATCTGTGCTAACCCGTCTCATCCTTCATGACCTCTTTCCTTCCCACTTGCTGAAGTTCAACTCATTCTTTCAACTCATATGGCGCCTCCTTTATAAAGTCTTCCCTGAATACTCCGGATAGAATAAAATGCTTCTTATCTAGTAATTTTATGGTATTTTTTTTCTAACTTTATTCCAGCTTGTTTCACAGTACCGTAGTAAAGTGAGGGTCCACAGCACAGAATCTACAGAGTAAGTGCATTGATTTGGATCCAGGTTCTGCCACTAACTGGTTGTATGACCTTGGACATGTGATGTAGTCTCTCTGTGCCTCAGTTTCTTTTTCTGTAAAATGAGGACAATAACAACACCTATCTTATAGGGTTTTATGAGGATTAAATGCATTAATAGGTAAAACACTTGGAAGAGTGTTTCTACTCTGAGTATTTGCTATTATTGCTGTGGTGGTGGTGGTGGTTAGCAATCCACTTTCAGTCTACTTGATTTTTTTGGTGAAACATAACAGATGGCTTTCTTTCCCATTGCTTGAAATATATACCTTAATTTTATTAAGTAATGAGTGTATCATTTTTTTCTTTTTTTTCTCAATTTGAAGATACAGGTGGATTAAATCCATTATAGGGAATTCTTGGTACTATAAACAATTTCATTGATTTCTTTTCTGCACACAATGTACAACCACAATGCAAGTGTGACATTGAGCTGAATTGAATTCAATTCCCCTTTATTGAATTAACCCGCTATGAGGAATAGGAAGATGAAGACAAGGTCCTTCCCTGAACCACTATTTATTCAGGAAGATCAACACATCCACAGTTAACTTCCCAATATCTGCTATATGGTATATGCTATACGGTTCTTTTATTTGTGTCTTAAGGTATCATCTTTCCTCAGTCTCCCAATCATATCTCTTTTATAATTTTGAATCCAGGATGCATTAGTTCATTTGAACCAGTTTTTTGTTTTAATGTGCAAACACAAGACATTAGGTGTAGTCTATTACTGTCTACTTAATGAAATTGTTTTTGAAACCCTGCCCATTAACCTTTAACCTTGAGGCCTGTGTATAGTTCCCGTATTCATTAAATGATTAATTCATTTACCAGAGGTATTTATGAGTTCTTGGCTCAGCCTGAACCTGCCTGGCCTAGTCCAGAGACTGAAGAGGCTCCAGAATGATCTCTCCAGCCTTCTCCTGAGACACATCTCTGGCTGCCCCATTTGTCCTCCTTTTCCTCATCATCCTCACGTGCTGTTTTCTCACCCTGCTTCACTCCCTTCTCCAGGAGGTACAATTGCATCTGGTCCTCATTGTGGTGATTATTCCACTTTGTGGTTACTTTCATAGATGTTTAATCAGGTGTGCAGGTGAAAAGATGAAAAGCGAAGGGTGGATGTTTCTAAATATTTGTTCCGAAAACAAATTCAGCAATATTCAACCTAGCCTCTTGTCTTCCCCAGGGGCATCAGCATCAACATCCTCTTGTTCAACAGCAAACTAAGATACTCAGTCCTTGAAGGTGAATCCTAGAGCTACAGCTTAATACCCATTAAATTAATTGTTTTTTCACAGCAAATAGTATCCTCACCCTTCACTCTGGATAAACAGGCTCAGAAGTGGTTTATATGCCAGCTTGTTTTCCTTCTGAAAGATGATCCTTAGAGTAACTTCAGAAAACAGAAAGGCAACTCTAGAGATAAAAAAGGAAGCCATGATTATCTTAAAAAGCCTTTCAGTAAGCTAAGATACTGTTCACAGAAGTTGTAAAATAATCTTCTACCCGTTACTAATTTTAAAGTAATTTAGAACAATAGAACTTACAGGGAAAGATGCCTATTATGATTGTATCTTGGGTCATTTTCCTAAAGGTGGTTGAGATTACAGGCCACTTTAGGATATAAAACACTGGGTATTTAACTCTTGAAAGGGACAAAGAGGTATCAAACAATGACATAGATGAGAAAGGTTGTGGTAATGGCTCATTTTCCTGAAAAATCAACAAAGCTGGCCAAGAGAGAATGGTCCTTCCATATTGTTTTGGAAATACTCCAACACATAAACTTCACCTTGAAGGTATCTCTGTGGTCTAAAGTCAGGGATTGTGGGTCCGCTTTCCCAAATGTACTCAATACCCTTGGTCCCAGGCTTACAATGACAAAGGGAAGGATTCTCACAGTTTAAGAGTCCAGCTTGGAGAAGCTGGATGGAAGAGTATAAGAACCACTAAAGCTCATCTCAGGAAGTTTGGAAGACTACTTTTCCCACTGAGGCCATAACCAAGCTATGACCACAAGTGTTTTGGTGGACAGAGCCCTATGTTTTATCAGGTATTTGAACATCCCAATAAAATGGCTATATCATTTACAAAAGGTTAGAAGAGTCCACATAACTCCCCAGGCCAAGGACTACTGGTGGGATATAAAGTTCAGTCAATGACCACAGTGGGTAAATAAAACAGGAATTTGAGATCGCAAACCTTAAAGAGATGAATGAGATAGATGAGACCTTCGTGGGCAGAAGGAGAAACAGAAGCAGCATCGATCTCTATCCATGGTGCTCAGAAAAACAAGGCTTGTGTCAGACAAGATTGAACTATCAGAGGATTTGACTGCAGTTTCCAAGGGCCACATAACAAGGAGGAGGGAACCCATCTGTTTTGTCGAAGAATGGTTTTCTAGAATTTCATCAAAGTGAAAGAGCCTATCAGAGACACACCTGAAAGGAAGCTAAACCCAATATTCATTAAAATGAGGGTCAGGTTCTTGGACCTCAGTGAAAGGTACTGGAACCTTTGCCAGAAGGTGGTACAAAAGTGCTCTTTTATGGGGGAAAAATGTTTCTGGGTGAGATGCTAACAGTAAAGCATAAAAGTACGAATCAATTAAAAGAAAGAACGAATGAGCTGTGTCAAGTGTTTTTACATTACCTTATTTAATCTTCTCAACAACACGTGAGGTCACAAAAAAGGAAACTCAGGCTCAGAGAAGCAAAGTAGCTTTAGCAAGTTTACCTAGCTAGTGAGTTTCTACCCAGAATTTAGATATAGACTTGAAAGTTTCTAGAGTCTCTGCTGTTTCCACAACATGCTGCCTCCATCCCGAGCAATGATCTCTATGTGGATGAAAAAGGAAAAGGACCGAGATAATGCTTTGAAGAGGCAGGTATGAGGCCTTCCTGTTAATGAAGAATAAGATACTCTCTGAAGGGTGAATGGATCAACCATTCTGCCTGTGGGTGCTCATGAGACCACGTTATGTCAGCTTTTGCTGGCTCCAAAGCCCCCATCAGCTGAACCTCAGGACTCTGCTTCCTCTGTTTCCCTTTAGAATCCCCGGGAATCCCCAGCACGTCACAGGCACAACACACTAATGCTATCCTTTAGTAAAACTGCTGGTGTCCGCCAGGTCCCAGCGGCCTATTCACACACCTCATGGCTCCCCCTGCAGCCCTGCCATCTGTCAGCTCTCCCCTCAGCTGATTACCTGAGCTGCTTCTCTACTCCTCTCTGCTCTCGTTACCGTCTCTGAGCTCTGGGCCTACATATCCAAGCGCTTTTCAGACATTTCAACAGCATGTCCCAAAGATACCTCAAACACGACACATCCAAAAGAGAAATCATCTTCTACTCCAAAAATCTTCTCTTCCTCCTGTGCACTGAATTTTGGTGAATAAATGGCACTCCCAGTGACTCAAGTTAGAAACCTGGAGTGACCCTGTTTATGGTTTCTTTAACCAGATCATCAAGTCCTGTCCATTCTACCTTCCTCACAACTGTCCCGACTCCTCTCTATTCCCTGAAGGGTAAGTGGGTAAACCAAATGCTGTTGGACTACATTTACTTTCCTACTCTCTTTGTGCAAGGCCTCATCATCTTCCTCTTCTTTACTGTCTTCCACGTTTCTTACCAGGTTCATTGTCCCAAAATGCATATTGCATCAAGTTACCACATTACTTACCATGTAAAGTCCTAATTTTGGCATTTAAGGCCCTTGATGATTTACCCCCTACTCATTCTTCCACCAAAATTGAATCATTGGCCCGTTTACACTTCCTTAAATCTCCTGACTCCAAACCAGCATGGAGAGATGATATACACTGGGCCTCAGGAGGTAGACAGTGAATAATAGATTTATGTTTTCCAAGAATGAGCGAGTTAGATCATGCATACTTGATATGTCAAAGAAGAAACAAAGCATAGATTGCTATTTGAAATGACCAACAATATGAGGGACGGAGAATACTGAACTTCAACAACTCTCTTAATTATATCTGTTCTCCTGTGTTCCATGTTCCAACTAATGAAAGAATAATCAAAGCAAACAGCTTTGGAATGAAAATAACTTTATTGAGAATGTATGAACTGAATGTAATCTGTGTAAGAGATGTGACTGAATGAATGCCAGTGGAGGCCTGAAACAAGACCGAGGGTTTGATAAAGAACCAACGGAGACTCAGAAAGAGATGAAAATGATTAACACTGAAAGATAAAAAAACAGCCTACTGCAGAATCTGGGAGAAATTTCTGCTAACTGTAAAGTGAATGGAAATATATTGAGAAAACAAAATGATAGTCTGCCTGTGCTTTCCCTCATGAAACAGAGCAGCCCTAGCAAACTGAGAGAAGGTAGATTCCTTTCTCTTGCTCAGAGACACAGAATCTGTCTAAGCAGAACTTAATATGTAAGTAGCTCTCTTTTGAAATGGAGACAGAATTGTTCTTTACTTCACCCCAGTCCCAAGTTTCTAATCTATTTGGAGACTATTAATCTTCCTAAAACAACATGAAGTGTGTGTATGTGTGTGTGTGTGTAGTAAATGCATCCTAATGAGGCTAGTTCTTCACAAGTAGAGTAATAAGTAGAGTGATAAAGTTGTGAATGGAAAACAGAAGAGTTCAAGCTAAGAATTATGGTCCTTTTAATAATAATAAGAAGAAGAAGAGTAAGGAAGGAAAACATTTTTACGGCACTTTATATGTTAGATGCAAATCCAAGTGCTTCTGAGGTACTAATTTTTGTTTAGAACAACCCTGTATTAATCAGAATAGCATAAGCTATGTTGTGGTAAAAATAAAATAAATAAATAACTCCAAAATCTCCATAGTTAACACAACACAAGTTTATTTCTTGCTCATGCAGTTTGATTTAGGTAAGCAGAGACTCTCCTCCACCTGGAGACTCAAGGATTCAGTTTCCCTCCATCTTGTGATACCATCCTAAGGCACTGTGGTGGAGCAGGAGAGGGATGCAGAAGGCAAACCAGATCTTAACTGCCTTAGCCTTGCAATGACACGTGGCATTTCCCCTCCCAGTCCATTGGCCAGAGCTAGTCACATGGCCCCCATCACGGCAAGGGAGGCTGGGAAATGTTGAGGAGCTCATGGACATCCCAATGAGAGCCAACAGTCTCTTTCATGACCCTCTTAAGGAAGGTAATAGCATACCCCTGATTTTTACAGGTGATGAGAAACTGGCACAAAGAAAAAATAACTTACCCAAATTTCACACCGTTAGTAAGGGTAGACCTGATATTTTAACCAGACAATCTGGTTCCAGAATCCATGCTTCTAAAAATTATACTATATTATCTTTCAAAAGTAATACAAATACCAATGATTTCATTAAGGATTTGTATCAGGTAAATAAACTGGGTGGAGATAGAAAATCTTCTCTTAAAACCCCAGAGTCAGATTATATAAGGACCAGCTGGACACTGGGAATTCAGCATAAAATGTACAATCCCTTCTCTGTAGATCTGAGAAAGGACTCAACCAGAAGGCTAAGGCTAGTGGTCAGCAAGGACAATCAAGGGAAATCCCTGCATCCTGCTCGTTGTCAAACATCTAGTCTAGATACATCTCTCTTACTGAGGATAAGTAGCGTGACAAAAATTAACTTGAGACATACCGGAAAAGTATCGAAAATCCAAGATAAAGGGAATAGGAGGTTGACAATATGGGAGTCTGTTCTTTAGCACAGAGGTGAGCAAACTCTTTTGTAAAGGTCCAGATGGTAAACATTTTAGGTTTTACAAACCATACTGCTTCTGTCACAACTACCCAACTGCAGAAAGGTGCAAAAGCAGGCATAGACAATACATAAATGAAAGGATGTGGCTGTGCCCCGATAAAATTCTATTTACAAAAACAGACTGCAGACCAGATTTGACCCATGGCCTATAGTTTGCCTGCTCTAAAGAATAGGAAATTAAGAAATAAAAATGATCAATAAACATTTGAAAAATATTCAATTTAGTAGGAATCCAAGAATTACAAATCTAAACAGTGATAAATATTTTTTAGGAATTTGTTGTTAGAAGAGGTTCAATGGGATAATTTTATATATTTCTGATAAGAGTGTGAATAAGTATAACTTAGCTTGAAATTAATTTGTTGTATAAAAGTATATATATAAAATATATACACACATATTATGTTAAATAAAATAAGTCAGAGAAAGAGAAAGACTGTATGATAGCACTTATGTGTGGAATTTAAAAAGCTGAACTCAAAAACAGAGTAGAATGGTGGTTGCCAAGGGCTGGGGTGCGGGTGGAAGATGTTGGTCAGTGAGTCCAAACTTTCAGTTATAAGATAAATAAGTTCTGGGGATCTGATACACAGCATGGCGAGTATAGTTAACAATATTGTATTATATACTTGAAAGTTGCTAAGAGAGTAGAACTTGAATATTTTCACCACACAAAAAAGCAATTATGTGAGGTGAGAGAGGTGTTAATTAACCCTGTTGTGGTAATCATTTCACAATATATACATGTATCAGGTAATTAAGTTGCACACCTTGAACTGAAACAGTGTTCTATGTCAACTATATCTCAAGCTGGAAAAAATATATACACGCACATATATGTACCAATTTTATAAAAAATACGTATTTAAAACTGTGTAAGATAAAGACAGAACACAAACCATAAAATGTTAATAAGTGAGTTCAGATGTAGGAATATAGGAGGGTGCATTTTTGTTTCTCTGTACTACTAGAATTTTTCTGCATAAACATTTCATAATCAGAAAAAAATTTATAAAATATAAAAGGAAACTCAGACTTTTGAGTCAGACTTGATTTGAACTCTCTGCTACACACTAGCCAGTGATCTTTGGCAAATCACTTTATACATCTGACCCTCAATTATCTCATTTAAAAAAATGGATATAATCACATCTTCACATGATTTTTTCAAGGATTAAATGAGTTCATGTATATATAAAGCATTTCTAGCATATATTAGGTTCTCAATAAATATTAGTTACATTTTGGGATAGGGATACAAATTTGGGATTGCATGGAAAAGATTGAGAGATGGGGAAACTGGGGAACCACTGTAAAAGTTTGAAAGTTAAAGAGAGGGGCAACCAAGAGATTTTTTTGCATGGGGGGGTGGGGCGGAGAAGAAGGGGAAAGAGAGATGGAGAGAGACAGAGAGAAAGACAAGGAAGGAGGGAAACTGACTATTGTTTCAAAGGTGTTTCTGTGAATAGTGGATTATGAATACTTTTCCTGGTCAGGATTCAAGTGACTGTAAAACAGTTTCAGTCAGGAGTCAAGAGACAGAACTGGGATGCAGGAAGAAAGCATTATTGTTCCTTTTCTGAGCACAGGATAAAACACAAGAAAAACCTTCTCCTAGAGGGAAGCTGGCAAAGAGGCCCTCGGGGATTAGGGGCTCAACACGGCATGAAGCTCAGACAGCAAGTGCTCGGGCTTGATGAACAGGTGCACCTTGCGAGGAAGGTCTTAGCATCCCAGATCCTACCTCTGTGGGTTGTTCTGAGAGTCTCACATTGCCGCAAAGCTCCTTGACAAAGCACAGGGGTTGCCGATAGAACATTTAGAGAGGTGATGGAGGAGGAAGGGAGATGAGAAGAAAGGAATACCAAAGTGAAGTAGTAAAGAAAGGATTTGGCTCTCACAGTGGAGCCTTCAGAGCAGAAGAATCCTCTGCATTCCTGTGCAGGTCACCAGGGAATCTTCCGTACGTGACAGAGCCCCTTATAAGGCACCAGAGAGATGCCAAGAGCAGTTGGACAAACAGTTCCTCAGATATCCCTTGTTCTTCTCACCTCCAAGCACTGCAGGTGTATCTTCACACCAGGAGCACTTTCCAAATGCTCTTTCTCTTGTCTCTTCCTAACATTCTCGCCACCACAGCCCCCATCCCACTCAACACCGGGGCACCTACACACTCATGCGCACATCTGCTCTTTTGGTTGACTCCTTATTTATACCTTTATTTCTCAGCATTGGTGCCCCTTCTTCTGACCTGTCAAGAGGGTTAGCTGTAGCTTCTAGAACCCTACTCGGAAACCTGTATGGCACTCACTGCTCTGTAGCAGCATTGCCTGTGTGCTTGTCTGTCTCACCCACAATCTATGTGGTGAGTGATTTGAGGACAGAGATGCTCCACAGCATCCATCACACTAATGTAGCTGGGCTCTTCTTACTATCACCTTTCAGCACGTCTGCTTCACCACCACACCCAACACAGCTCCCCTTGGTGCTTTAGGACCCAACTTCTGGCACATGGGATGAATTGATCTCATGAATCATGGAGTGAGAAGCAAAGAGGAGCTGCAGGCAGCAGAGACCTGTACACAATGGGGAATGACGGACCCAGGCTGTGGCAACAGACAAGAGCGGGGCGGCAAAACAATTGCATAATTTCAACCTATCTCATCTTCTGCCAGTCCTCCCCTTTGTTTCACAATTCCTGCAATATTGTAAAGTGTTTGCCAAGGACTGAACAGAGATGACTGTAAGAAATCAGTCTACCAATCTCCAATCTGACTAGTCATTCTTGCTTTCCATACAATCTGTGGTCTCTCTCTTCTTGGCAATAAGTCAGCAACCATTCTTGGGAGAACTGAGGACTTGATGTCCTTGTTAGTGAGGAAATCAGAACAACAACTACTATTTATTGAGCACTTACTTTAAGCCATATCCTATGTTAGGTGTTTTACATACATTATTTCACTTAGTTCTCACAACAAACCTTTAAGATGAACATTATTGTCCCAATTTTGCAGATGAAGAAACTAATGAAGTTTGAGTAACTTGCCCAAGGTCACACATTTAAAAAGTGGTATAGTCAAGATTTGAAACAAGTCTTTCTGAGCTATCCAAACTGTCCTGCCAAGAATTGTGGATATAAGGGACTCACTAGAGATCACTCAGTAAAGTTTAATTAGGAAAGACTCCAAACTCAAATGATATGTTCAACTATGATGGTAAGTGACTCATCCAAAAAACCAGGGATCGGGTTGGACCACTGGTAAGTATGCAGCCTTTAAGAGACTTAGGTTGTAGTGGTAGCAGTCGCAGACCTCAAAAGCATGTTGGAAGTTGACCTCAATTAACACCACTGGGCACACTCGGTTCAGATGTAATATCATGTAACTGCTACAACATCCTTAAAGCTCCAGGTTCTGTTTTCCAGGGTCATTGATGACAGTTTTGTTTTCAGAACAAACAGCTAGAGTGGGATAAGGATTCCCAGTGGATATTTAGTCTCTATCGGTGTCTATGACCCACATTTTAAACCCTAGAAATAAACACAGTCCACTTGCCAAAAGGTCTGTCCATCATGTTGGTTCAGACAAAGATAAACCCAATTAGGTATAACCAACAAAGTGAAGAAAGTTGCTGAGTAGAGGAAAATTCCACACCATTAAAAAGGCAGCAAGACAAATCTACTTTTCCAGGGATTTAAGAGTGCCTGGGGTAACTGGATTAACTCTGACATCTGTGCTCAGATTCAAACCTTTGGTGGAAGAAAAGCTATAGCTTAATTTTGCAAGACTCAGCATGGAATCTTTGTTGGCCAGTAGGGAGATGAGGTCTAAGAAAATTGGATTAGAGCTCTTGATATAAGGACTTGAGAGATGGAGAGGAAAGTGCAATTATAAGCAATTGTATCAGACAAGTCTTTCCCTGTGCGACTGTTTCAATTCCAGAAAAGATTGCAAGCTGGATAACCAAACCATCACTGATCTGTTCCATCCAGCAAGTGAGATGATTCTGGATTGCAACAGCTTTTGCTCCTAGTAAGTGGAAAGAAAAAATCCTTTTTAAAGACAGCAGTTTTGATCTATTTCCTTTTTAGAAAAAAAAAGAATAGTCAGCTCCTGAAAGGTAAATTTCAAGAAGAAAGACTGCCCTATCTTCACTTGTTATTGATGTTCCTACCTCTAGCTCACCACCCATTTTGGTCAGCAACCACTTTTCCTTTTCCTACCCCAAGGCTGTACATGAGCTGGTCTCAGTGATGATGCCCTTCCCAATCTTCTCATAACCCCTATCATTTAACTTTCTGCACAATATTACAATTGTTTATGCGTCTTCCCATATGAGAAGGTAAGCTCTTTGTCTTATTCATTTTTGTATGACAGTGTCTAGCACAGTGTCATACACATGGCAAGTTCTCGAGAAAGGTTTCTTTAATGAATTCACAAATGGATGGATGGACAGATGGATGAATGAGTAAATGGTTGATCCACAGGTCCTCTGAAGGCCTGCTCTAGGAAGATATGCCTGGATGATCTTTCAGAACATTCCAGCTCCTCCGTGTCCTTCAGATGAATTACTTAACATCGTTGAGATTGTTTTCTTATTTATAAAATGAAAGCAATGCTACCTATTTCATTAAGTTGTTGTGAAGTTCAAACTAAGTACTTTATGCTGAGTGCCTGTTTGTTAACCAGACACTGTTCTTTCTCACTCTGTCTATGTTCAATCCATCTTCTACTAGCAGAAGTCGGCCAGGGTTGCACTGGGGCAGCAGCCATGCTATAAGGGGGTAAAATGATAACTTGACCCCAATAGCTCAGGTGTTTGAGTCTGATGTGTCCAGAGGATTTTTATTGGTGGGAGAGGTCTATATCAGTTCTTCAATTCAGCTTCCCTTACAATAGAAACCTTGTAAATTAGAGTATTTAAGAATAGTGCCCAAACTTCCACTTTCCACAGTATTAAGAATAAATACCATGAGAAACCTCCCCAGCTCACAATACCTAAAAATGCTGGATAAAGGATGTTAAAATGCTTATCTGAGCTGTCAGGAAAATGATGGAAATCATCAGAGGTTAAAAATATAAGAAACCACAAATCTTCAAAGGTAATCACCTTGAAGCAATGGGTTCCTGTGGGCATTAACTTATTCCTGGTGGCCTAGAGTCTTCATTTTAACGGGTATCAAACAGGGTTCAGGATATAATGCCTAGGACCTAAACCAGGTGAAGGCAAAAAAAATCCTTAAATAGGCCAGGACCCAGAAGTTGACATCTTTAATGCAAAGGTAAACCAAAAGAAGAAAACCTATACCACAAAGGAAAATAGTAAACAAGTTTCATATCTCAACCTTGGCTCTGGGTAGAATCTACCTTGAAAATTCTTATTCATGAGTGGTCCTCATTTAGAACCAGAATCTAGAATTCACACTACCTATGTGGTCCCCAAATACCTAAATTTAGAACTTAATTTAAAGTGATTCAAGATTAGTAATGCCTTCCTGGATAAATATACCTTAAATGAAGTCCTCAAATAGTTCCCTCAGGTAATTATAAACTCACTAAAATATAAAAATTATAAAACACAAGAGGAAACAAGTCATTTGAGTGAGAATGAGTAGAAATAACAAGCAGAAGTAACAAAGTACCAAAACCTTTGAAATATGATCAGGTGGATTTGAAAAAAAGAACCAAATAGAACTTCTGGATGAAAAAAAAAAAACACAGAAACTCTGTAGATGGACACAGCATTAGATAAAATGGAAGAGAGAATTAGTGAACTGGAAGAAAGAATCGAAGAGTTACTCAATATGCAGCAAAGGGAAAAGGAAATTGAAAAAAATAAAATAGAAGTTAAAAGACATGGAGAGGAGATAGTAGTGGTGGAGGTCCACGCCATGCTGTTTCCCATGGTGTGGTGGTGACTCTGGGGTTTCACTGAGACAGTCCTGATCAGAAGTGCTGGGCTGTCATTGTAATTTGTAGAGAACAAATTGAGAAATACACATGCCACTATGCAAGTTGTTCTGAATCTTCCTGAAATATGAGTAACATGTTTGGAAAATGGACTCAGAGTGGCCTCTGAAGACTGGGTTGTCCACATGCACAGTTGGGCTCTGGATTGATGCTGGAAATTGATATGCAAATAAGAAGAATAATGAAACAGCTCATTCTCTGGAACATATGGATTTCAAGGTCACCAAAAGGAGATCCAAATTAGATCTGGAACTTGACAATGAAAACGTGGTACTCATTTCAATGCCTATACCTCCAGAAAGCAGACCGCATATTATGTCAAAGAATTCTCTAGATTTGCCAAGGGCTGTAGGAATTCTTGCTGATATAATACAAAACAGTATATTGAGAGAAGCAGATATTGAACATGAGTATGGGGTAATTCTTAGAGAGATGCAGAAAGTCAAAGCCAATTTACAAAAATTAAGTTGAGAGTTGCATGAGGGATGACAAGATGCCTTTGGCACACCTTGCAAGAACTGTGGAAGCTATTAGTTGGGCACATCCAGATACAATCTCTGTCATAGTTGCAAACACATTGATTGGCAACTAAGATTGCCATTTCAGAGGAAGAATGAATTTATCTAGCATGCCAGCCCAGTTCATCTATCATGGCAGCCTCTGCCATGGTTTTCAGTCTCAACACTTCCTACATAGATCCAGGATTGTGGGAAATCTATATGAGTTGTGAACCAGCCATTGTTGCAGACATGCTACATGTTGTTTAAAAAGAACAGATGTGACTCTGTATAAGTGTCACTGAAAGTAAAGTTACACAAGCCAAAACTCTTCTAAAAACAAACATGTTGTTGCAACTCTATGGTTCAAGTTCAATTTGTGAAGATATTGGTAGACAAATGTTATGCTATAATAGAAGAATTCCAGTCCCTGAGCTTAAAGCAGGAATTGATGGTATAGATGCTAAGACAGTTCAAGAAATGTGCACCAAATATATTCATGATAAGAATCCAGCTATTGCAGCTGTTGGTTCCATTGAGCAATATTTTAACTGAACTTGTAGTAACATATGCTGGTTTTGTGATTAAAATCCTCTTAAGAAAAATATTTTGGACATATTTATAAAACTAACAGAGATCTGCAAGTTTTAAGCTATCAACCCTTAAAGAAAAAAATAAAAATGAACATGTGTATTTGGGAAAGAAGACATGGAGGCTATAATTAAAATATCTGATATATATCTAATCTGAGTTTAAAAAAGAGATAATGGAGAAAATGTAGAAGAAAGCAATATTCAGAGATGTTGACTGAGAATTTCCATGAGTTTACAAAAGACAGCAATATTCAGATTTAGGAAACCCAGTGAATTCCAAACAGAATAAATTTAAAAAAATACAAGACTAGATAGATACTTTGTAATGATACTACAGAACACCAAAAAAAAATAAATAAATAAAAAAGGAAAGAAAGAAAGAAGTAGATGGTGGGGGAGGGAGGGAGAAAAGGAAGAAAAAAGAATGAAAGAAAAAGAAAATCTTGAAAGCAGCCAGAGAAAAAGACAGATTACTGACAAAGGAACAAATTAGATTAACATCTGATTTCCCAATAGCCAAAATGAAAGTCAGAATATAATGGAATTTTTTTTTAAACAGAGGGGAAATAACCATCCACCCAGAATGATATTACTACAGAAATTGGCTTTCAAGAACAAGAGTAAAATTAAGATATTTTCAGAAAATAAAAATTTAGAGACCCTTTCAAAAGGAATTTCTAAAATATGTACTTCAGAGAGGATAATGAGTCCCAGGGAAGTCTGAGATGCAAAAAGAAATGATGAGCCAAGAAAATGTTAAATAACTGGGTGAATCTAAAACAACATTGTAATTTGAGAAATTAGTGACTAGAAGAACTAAAATATTGGATAATCATAGCAAATACTCATAAGTTGGAATGAGATGATCAAAGTTAAAGTATTTTAAGTTGTTTATATTATTTGAAAAAAGAATAAATGAATGAATTAACTTTAGACTTTGCTAAATTAAAATGCAGTCTAAAATTTCTAGGGAATCATTTAAAAATAAAAACAGAGATATAATTTCCAGTCATTTGAGGGGAAAATGAAATGAGAAAAAAACCAAACTCAATCTAAAAGAAAGTAATAAAAAAGAGAAAAGGATATAAAAAGACAAATAGAAAAGACAACGTAAATAGCAAAATAAATCCAAATATACCAGTAATCACAATTAATGTAAATGTATACACTCTCCAGTTAAAAATCAAAGATTGCCAGACTGGAAAAAGAAACAAATTCACCTATGTGTTATTTACAAGAGACCCAACTAAAAATTAGGGACACAAGAAGGTTGACAGTAAAAGGATGAAAGAATATTATCATGCAAACACTAAATGAATGCTAAATTGACATCAGACAAAATCAACTTAAAAACATAAAGCATTATTAAGCGCAAAGAATCACTACATAATTTTTTAACAACTAAAGTTGTTAACAAGGTATAACAGTTATAAAATTGACAAATCCATTATCACAGTGAGAAATTTTAATATATCTCCCTCAGTAACTGAAAGACCAGGTAGACAAAAGAACCAGTAAGAATATGAACTTGAGCGATATAATAAACAAGCTTGATAGAAAGGACATGTACAGAAAAATACATCTAAGTTTTGGTAAATTGCCATTATTTTCAAACATACACAGAACACATATGGAAATTGACCATATGTAAGGCCATAAAATAAGTCTCAACAAATTTCAAGAAATCAGAATTTGTACAAAGCAAGTTATCTGACTAAAATGCAATTATGTCAGAAATCAATAACAAAAATATAAATACCAAATCTTTTTTTTTTTGAAATTTAAAAATATGCTTCTAAATAACTTCAGTCAAAGAAGAAATCACAAGGGAAATTTTTAAATACTTAGAATGGAAAGATAATGAAAATGTGTGATGCAGTTAAAGCAGTACTTAGAGGGAAATTTGGAAACTTTAATGTTTTTCTAAAAAAGAAAGACTGAAAAGTTAACAAGTTAAATATATAACCTAAGAATGTAGTAATAAAACAACAGAAAAATATATAAAGTATAAAAAAGAAGTAGTGAATATAAAAGCTAAAGTTAATGGAATAAAAAACATAGAGAATATCATCAAAGCAAAAGCTGGCTCTTTGAAAAGACTAATAAATTAATGAACCTCTGACTAGATTGAGAAGAGACAAAAAGAAAAGTGATAACTTAACAATGTTTGGAATAATTAAGTGAACATAATTACCAAAGCAGAAGAGATTGATAGGATAGCAAGTGAATATTAATAACAAATAAATTTGAAAATGTAGATAACATGAACAAATTTTAAGGAAAAAATGATAAAAACTAACTCCAGAAGATACAGATAACCTGAATAATCTTACATTTATTAAAGAAATAAAATCAATAGTTTAAAATATCTCCACAAACTAAACATCCATCCTTAAAAATTTTACCTGAGCATTCTACTAACATCCAAAGAATAGATAATTCTCATCTTACAAAAACTCTTTTAGAAAACAGAAGAAGAAGGAAAACTACCCACCTCATTTCATCAGGCTATTATAACTCAATACCAAAACCAGACAAAGATAGTATAAGACAGGAAATAAACCTTGGAAATTAAAAATAGGACAGCTGAAATAAAAAATTGATGAAACATCTGAAAAATAAAGTTGAGAAAAATCTTTCAAAAGACATAAAGGTATAAAATATGAGAGGGAAGATAAAGAAAGATTAGAGAACCAAAAAGAATAAAAAGATAAGAAATAGTAGAGAATCAAGAGTAGGTTCAAGATCCTCCAAATAGAAGCTCCAAAAGAGCAAACAGAAAAAAAGGAGGGAAAGAAATAAAACAAGAAAGTTTCCTAGAACTAGAGGAAGAAGTTTCCAGATTGAAAAAGTCCATTGGGTATCCATTATGATAAATGAACACTGCACCACATCACATTATTGCCAAATATAAAAACACTAAGTTATACTTACTGCTGTATCCCCAGTGACCAGAACAAGTACCCGTGCTGTTTGTGTAATGTGTGCCAATTACATGTAGGGGATTAGGAATTATGACATGGGACTTCTCAACAGAAATCCAGCTTCTGTTGATCCTTTCCTTTTAATAGGATGGCTTAAAGAAACAAAGAAAACAAATAAGATGTGGTTATTTTATCATGGATAGAGAAAGTTATGTTCTATCAACTTCTTTACCATGTCTATAAACATGACCCTCTCCTTCTTCCAAACTATTCTAGTATATATTGTGTGTTTATTCCCATTCTATGAAAAATTAAAAATAGAGAAAAAAAGAAGGGTAGAGAGTCACCAATCTATTCAATTAAAACCTATTAACTCTTTCCAGTTCCAGGACAAGATGGAGTAAACACACTCTCTCTATTACTCCCACCAAGTAGAGTTAAATCCCTGGACATTATATATACAGGAAATATAAGAAGACTTGAACATTAGAGAGAAGAAGACAGACTGTCTAGGGACCTCACGACCCAAGGGATGACACAGTGGTAAATTCCCTGTCTTTCCTGTTTCCTCGTATATCCCAGACTGGATGTGGTAAAAGCTGACAACCAAGAAGTACCAATGGGCACAGACAAAAAAAAAGTCCTCCCAAAGTCTATTCTCTACGCAAAGGCCCAGGAAAGGGACAGCCTAGCAACACAGAAAACTTTTAGACAATAACTTCTATACTCCAGGCAAATACCTTAGAAAAACATGTGGCCCCACCCTCATCATCAAAGGCCAAGTAGAAAACTTAGGCTTCTACCACCACCCAACTATAATGAGGCACCCCAAACTCCTGCTGGGATGGTGTCAGAGAAGAACAAGTGGGAAGCTTGAGCTTTCATTTCCCCTCAGCAATAACAAGCATGCCCCCCCTCAATGTTACTGCAGACCACATTGGGAGCCTGGACTTCTACCCCATCTGGTGGTAATGGGGCACTTCCCTTTCCTTCCCTGTTAGGATAGTGTTGGAGCATGCTTAGTAAAGTTTCAGGACTTTCGCATCCACCCAGTGATAATGAGTCTCTTTCCACAGTGTCAGTGAGGTCACATGGGGGTTAGTATGGAGTTGCCCCTTCCCCTCCCAGCCAACTTGTGCCAGTGGAGGCCTAGTGAAGAGACTGATCTCCTACCCTCACCCAGCAATAATGAGATACCATGCCTCTCAGTGTCTACAGAGGCTGAGACAAGGGAAACCTGGTCTCTCCACCTGACAGCAATGAGACAGTGCTCACTTTCCCCTACCAGCATGGTATTAGAGGAAGCCTGTTAAAACAGAAGATTTCAAAAAGATTTAGAGTCTCATAACATAATACCCAAAATATTCAAGATACAATAAAAAACTACTTATCATACTAAAAACCAGGAAAATCTCAACTTGAATGAGAAAATACAATCAACAGATGCTAACACAGAAATGACATAGATGTTGACATAATCTGAGAAGGATTTTAAAGCAGCTATCACAAAAATGCTTCAACAAGCAATTACAAACATAATTGAAACAAATGAAAAACTAGAAAGTCTCAGTAAAGAAATAGAAGATATAAAAAATAATCAAATGGAAATTTTAGAACTGAAAAAAATCATAATTTAAATTTAAAAAACTCATTGGATGGGCTCAGCAACAGAATAGACAGGACAGAGGAAAGAATCAGTGAGCTCGAAGATAGAACAATAAAAATTACTCTATCTGAACAACAGAAAGAAAATAAACAGAAAACATAAAATAAAATGGCATACTTAACCCCTAACATATTGATAATTACACTAAATGTAAATGGTCTGAGTGCACCAATTGAAAGACAGAGGTTGGCAGAGTGGATTAAAAAAACAAGACCTATGAGGCTGGCCCCATGGTGTAGTGGTTAAGTTTGGCGTGCTCTGGTTCAGTGGCTGGGGTTTGGTTCCTAAGCATGGACCTACACCATTCACCAGCAGCCATGCTGTGGAAGCAACCCATATACAAAATAGAGGAAGATTGGCACAGATGTTAACTCAGGGAGAATCTTCCTCAGCAAAAAAACAAAAATTACCTAACTCAAGGGCATTGTGCTGAGTGAAAAAAGCCAATCTCAAAAGGTCATATACCATATAATTTTATTTATGTAACATTCTCAAAACGACAAAATTATAAAGATGGAAAGCAGATTCCAGGGGTTAGGGATGATGGGGGAAGGGGCTGGGTATGACTATAAAGGGAGGTGGTTGTGTTAATGGAAGAGTTTTATATCTTGACTTTGGTGGTGGTTACAGGAATCTACACATGTGATAAAATGGCATAAAACTATATGCACACACTGTACCAATATCAGTTTCCTAGTTTTGACATTGTTCCATAGTTATGTGAGCTATAATCATTGGGGGAAATTGAGTGATGGGTACGTGGGACCTCTCTGTACTATTTTTGCAACTTCCTGTGAATTTATAAATTTTTCAAAGTAAAAAACCTATTCAGCACTTATTCTGCCAAGCTTTTGGCATCAAGGATGAACAAAACAGGGCTTTAAAAAACTGCCTTCTTATTTAATTATAAGGGTTAACTTTTTAATCCTCTTGGGAGAGTGAGTAAGACCCAAATATATTAAAAGTAGAAATAGCAACAAAAAAGGGTTGTAGTTATCTGAGTAGTGTTAGGGTTACAAAGTCCAACGGTGCCAAGAACCACATATAAGTCTTTGGAATAACAATTCCAAGTGCTAACTATTGAGAAAACAGCCTTGGTTCAGTGTCAAATTTACACAGTCAAGGTGGAAAGTAGAGTATCCCCAATATTAGACCAAAAGGCCTTGCCCCAGCACAGCCCTCAGTTTTCTGCGTGGAAAATCATCTAAGATAGATCTCACCACATACAACATTCGTGTGCTAAGTAGCATGCCTTTTCCGTAGCTGATCACCACTTACCCACTCAGCCACTTGCCAACCTGAGTAATAGGATGTAATCCTGGGGACAGGCCTTGGTCACTAGGCCAGCTGCCCATGTACTAGGAAGACCTTGGGGGACATGCACATTATGCAGACCCTTCCCCACAGAAAGCAAACCACTTCGTGAATGACCCTGCCCCTCCTATTTAGTGAGACTGAAGTTACCCAGAGCTCTTGTTTTCCTTGGCACTGAGCCATTAGAGATTTTTGTTCTATGTTCACCCATTGTTTTTACAAATTAAAAGCAATTTATTATGCAATATTTTGTGCCTACAATGGAATATGTGCAATATATATAAACTACTGGCCAACTAAAGAATCCCAACATTAACAATATAATTGAAACTAGCTGTGTCCTCTTCTGCAACTCCTATCCTCCTGCCTTCCCCCTCAAACACAACCACTTTCCCAACGTTGGTGTTTATCATACTCTTGCTTTTTAAAAATAGTTAACGACAATGTAGGTATCCCCAAACAATATTTGCTCAGCTTTGCTTGTGCTTTTGCTAATATGAATAGTGCGTCTATTAACAGTCTTACACATGTCTCCTAGTGCACATATGCAAGAGTTTCTCTAGGGTACACAACTAGGAGTGGAATTGCTGGACCATAGAAATATAATCTTTACCTGTGCTAGACTGTGCCAAGCTGTTTTCCAAAGAAATTGTACTATTTTAAGCCCAATTGTAGTACCTAAGATTCTTTTTTCCACATCCTCACCAACACTGAGTATTGTCAAACTTCATAATTTTTGTCCATCTAGCAAAAAATTGTAAAATAATATCTCATTATGATTTTAACTTGCATTTCCCTGATTACTAACAAAGTTGAGAATCTTTTAATATACTGAATAGTCATTTACATCTTTTGTGAATTACCTTGTCATGGTTTTTGGACATTTTTTGACAGGTTGTAGATATTCATACATATATTCTGGATCCTAGTCCTTTGTCAGATGTGATGTCAAAATTTTCTCCAAGTTTGTGGCTTACCTTTTTACTCCATGACATTTTTGGTAAGCAGAAGTTATTCATTTTAATGAAGTGAAATTTATCCATCTTTTCCTTTCTGGTTTGTGCATTTTGTGTCTTTCAATTTCATAGAGAAGGAGGAATTCATTATGAAAGGGAAAACTTTAAATCTTTTAGAAGAAAATACAGTGGAATATTTCCTTTGGGTAGGGAAGAATTTCTTAAACAAGACCCAAAAAGTGCTAATCATAGACCATTGCTATGTTAAGAAACATTTTTAAGGATTGTTAGGATAAGTCAGGAGGATAAGCTGAGCCCTAGCCACTGTTTTTTCATTGTTTTCCCTGTAGAAATACAACGCTGTGCATAGCTGTTGAAGGGGTGGTCTCAGAACAAAGGACCTTTAGCACGGCCATGGCAATTGCCTCTGTCCTAATTCCCTTCTCACCCCCATGGTCACCACCTTCCCAGAAGGGAGGCACAGGGACCCGCAGTAGTTTCTTCAGCTTCAATTCTTTGTTACTAGCGCTGATGGGGGGTCGTTTCCGCTAATCTTAACTGTGGCAAAATGCTCCAGGATGTCTATTCTTCTGGTTACATATGGAATTTCCTGGACTTCAGTTGATTGCTTGGGATGGGGGCTGATTAGATGCAGCTATTTCCAGGCATCCTTGCCTTTTCTTTCCTGAAAAACCATTGTGTTAGCAACATATTTTTAGGTGCGGCTACCTTATTCACATATATTTTCTTTTCTTTTTTACCATTTAATTTCAAACCAAGTTTTCTTCCAGAAAAAAACACACTAGCATTGAGTGCTACTTTCAACAATCCTATTTTTTGCAATACTATTTGCATTGTCCTTGTAATACTGTACTTTTACGGTTTTTATCATTTTAAGGCCCATTTTTTCCCTGCTCAGTCTCACAAGGTTTCCCTCACCCACCCCATCACCTCCCCCTTTTTCCATATGTATATTTATGGATCATTATCCCCTTCTCCATCAACGTCTTCTCAGCATAGCTGAGTGCCCCAGGGAGACAGGGTTGGTGTGAGGCTCCGCCAGGATGAATGGGTTTCTTTCCACTCTTCAGTAATGGGCTGGCTTCCACTGAGGGCAGCTAATTTCTTTGTAGCTACTTGGAGTAAGTAGATTAGGTTACCAGTATTGCTGCTTATCTCATTCTAGAATCAATGATCCAATTCACACAATCACCACCTATAAATCTGGGGAAACTATTACACAGAAGCCCTAGTAATTGATTAGTGGGTATTTCCTGAAATGAATCATTTACAAGACAATGCCTTGGTTCCCAGCCTATTTCTGAGGCGATTAGGACCTGGTGAGTTGTTCATTTGTTGACTGTTTGATGATGGCTCTTTATTCCTGGTATGATGTCTGAATCTTACCCCTCAGTTTCTCAGTGTTCTGGCCACCAGCTCTTTCTATTTCTTTGGCTTATGCTTCTTTCTGAAACCCTCTCAGATAGATGCCCAGCCTGTGACACAGCTGATCCTGAGTTTCCATCTGTCTGTTGATTCTGACGGCACTGAAATGTCATGGTCATTTTGATCTTTGAAGCAAATCATAGCCAGGATCCGCCTCTTTCTGCCTTGCGGAAAAAAGCCAAAGGGGACGTGTGGGTAGAGGACACAGAATGCTCTGCCTCTCCCCCCAACTCCTGTATGGGAATGGGGCATGCCAACAGAGAATGAATGCCCTCCAGCATTAGGGTCTGCTTGAGGCTGGAATCCTTGTTTTTCTAGTCAAATAAGCCTAAGGTATTTATGATTTTGTATATGCCAGGCACTAATTTACAGACTGTGCCTTAAAATCTGGGTAAAACGGTAAGTGAGGTAATAATTGCTGCTGTACACTGAGCACTTTCTGTGAGCAAGGTGATTTGTGCCAAGAGTTTTACCTACAGCGTCTTATTTAATCCTATAACCATCCTGTGTTCTAGGTGTTATCATCCACATGAGAAACCCAAGGCTGAGAGAGGTTGGGTACATTTTCTAGGTCATTCAACTAATAAATGAAGACATTAAATTCAAATATAGACTTAACTAACTCAGTAGGGTGCTCTTAACTACTACACAATCCTGCCTTCCTCTTTAAAAAAATAAAAGGCCAGAATCGTATGGTACTAATTAAAAGGAGGTCACAGAAAGGCGAGTTCCCGGTAGGCTGGAGTAGTCATGGGCTATAGAGCAGAAGGAAGGGATCCACAGAGAGCATCTAACCCCATGTTTCTCAGGCTTTTTTTCATTTGTGATAAAAAACACATAATATTAAAAAAATATGGAATGCTACGTGAGTTTGCAGGTCACTCTTGCACAGGGGCCATGCTAATCTCTGTATCATTCCAATTTAAGTATATGTGCTGCTGAAGTGAGCACTTGCAAACCTTTTAACTTACAACCACAACATCAAAAGTATTTTACATCATGACCCAGAAATACATACTAAATATAATATATATAATAAATATATATAACTGAAACAAAATTTACTTCACAATACTTGTGCTATTCTATGCAGTGCACTCCATTTTTCTTCCATCTTTTATGTCTCTTTTTTAAAATAATTCTGGTCATGGTCCATTTCTCCTAAGTTTTCTATCACTCTTTTAAAATAATTCTGGTCACAGTCTGGTCATTATGACCTACAAATACTCATACAGAAACCTCAACAGATGGGGAAATTGAGGCCCAGGGATGTGCTGAGTACCTAGCACACCAAGTGTCTTGGAAATAGTAATCCTAAGTGTCTTTGCTTTATCTCCTTATGTGACCCAGCACATCCATGTAGCACCTCAGTGGCAGAGCTGGGATGGAATCCAGTTCTCCTGATTCCCAGTCCAGACTTTTTAAGTCAAGGAAAGTTTGTCAAAGAGAAGGGACTCTCCCATGCAGAGTTTCTTCATAGGTGTGGGTAGAATTTGGAGGAAACAGTGAAGTTGTGGGAGACTCACACTGCCCCTACAATGGGCCATGCCCAAGGTCAGAGGGTGCTAGAACTAATTCCAAAGCCTAACCTCTTTCAGTGGTTGTCTATCCAAACTGCACAGTAAAATCACCTGGGAGCTCTCAACAATACTAAACCCCAGGCTACACTCAGATTAATTTAATCCAATTATTTAGGGATGGGGGGCAGGTTCTAAAACCTCACCAGGTGATTTTAATACAGAGCTACTGCGTCAATGTGGTGTAGAAGATATCCCTTACAACCATTCCTTCTTATTCTTCAAGCTCCCCTATCCCAGTGCCATGGGGTCCTGACTTAAATCCATAGTCAAAAGTAACTGCCTTTCCATTACTGTATTCATCCAGCACCTGTAAAGTCTCTTATCCTGTGTCTGCTCTCCTGCTAGATGACGCACTTATTGAGGGCAAACCTCGTACCTTTTTCATCTTTATATCCAAGCATGCAGTAAATATTTACAGAATGCCCTTTGCTCAGATGCCCTTTTCTTTCCCAAATCACCCAGACCTATGAAATCTACTGTGATTCAGCTATAACACCTAAATTAGGGTGATGAAAATTCTCCCAGGATCAGTTCTACCAAGGACAAGAGGGACACTCACTCTAGGAGCTGCAGGATCCTGACCAGTGAAAACAACAGGCATTACAATGCAGCGAGACTGCAGCATCCCTTCTCATTTGGCAGGACTTGCTCTCCCAATTTTTCCCCTCCAGTCGTCCCCTCCAGGTTTTCAGATACCTGACAAGGCAGTGTGGCCCAGTGTACAGAACTCCAGACAGGAAGTGGGGAAGATGAACTTCCTGTCCCGGTCATCTCCATCAGTGTGTCGTGCCATAGGATCTCACTTCTCTGTTTTGTTCACTAGAAATGACAACATTCCTAACTCAGTTGTCACCCTCTGCTCCCTCCCCCCTTGAAGATTATATAAGAACTCTTGTATAGGAAAACAAGCTTCATTCAGATCCTTGAGATTTTCTGAGGACAGCTTTGTATAAATATGAGATACCTTTTGTTATTGTTTATAGCCCACGGGATTTGCGGAAAGAAGCTGAGAGCCAGCGATGCTCGTTTTTATAGGCAGAAAATAGCTCCTGGAAAAACAACCTGATGTGTAGAGCACAATGTTCTTATCAAGTAGACAGAATTATCTTGCCCTGGCAGCTATGAACACGAAACACCTGGTGCACACGTTTCCTGCCCCTTCACATATTTTGAAAGAAAGAGACCTTTACCCTGACCTGTCAAGCAATGATCTTCATGAACTTCTGTCCACAGACTCTGTGACAGTTATCTTGGCTTACTGCTGTGGATTTAAATAGTAAACATAGCTGATCGTCACTCATAGGGCATCTTCTTCTCCAGATATCACTCAGACCTTATCAGATCCACACATGCATTTCTTCTTCCTTAAAATGCACCCACTGGATGGGCTAAGAGTCAGGGGCTTCCTGCCACATCATCCAACATTGTGTTGGGTGCTGTTGAGAAGATGGGGGCCTTAAAGACTTGATCCTGACCTGGCGATTATTTAAAATCTTTGGGGAGAGAAAACAAAATAAAACCACAAATACATTTAGAGAACAATACAAATCTATTCATAGTGAGATTCACTCCCTACCTTCAAGACTCAAAGGTGTTTAAAGAAGGTAGAAACCAGTGAAGGAAAGCTCCATGAAGGACCAGGACACAATACACATGGAAGGTGCTCAACAACATAAGTTAAGTGAATGAAGGAAACTTGAAATGGGCCTTGAAGGATGAAAAGCATTTGAAATGGTGGAGGAAGGAGCAAATAGCCAACACTGGGAAAGCCATGTAGCACAATAGTTTAAGTACTGATTTTGGAGTGAGGTAGATTGACCTGGGTATGCCACTCACTAGCTGTGTGACTCTGAACAAGTTGAGTAACCTCTCTCAGCTTTACTTTCCTCTTCCATAGTAAGTGATACTAACAATACCTCCACCCAGATTTAGGGGAGAATGAGGTAAATATAGGCAAAGCTCTTAGTACAATGCTAGGTATATAGTAACTGTTCAAACAATGTTTACTTATTATTGTTGTTATTAGGGAAAATCTGAACAAAGGCAGGAATTACCTAATCTGTACTTGGGGAAAGTCAATTTTCCCCATAATAAAATAATCAAAATACTTGATATTAAGTGTTATTATACGAATTTGGGCAGATGGAACCTGCCCACTGCAGCATTGTGAAGGAAGGAAAATGGACATTTATCGCCTCCCTCAAGCTCTGATTTCTTGCCCCTTCCCTTTCTTTCAGTGCCCTTCCCCATCCCCACTATCTCCATGTCCCCACCATGCCACAGCAAGCTCACAATCTCTCTTCTCGGCCCTTTCCTCCCCGCTGATACCGCCCCCCAGGCTGGATAAGAGCCTGGTGAATCATAAGGGATAGATCTTCAATTGTGGCCTTTCTGGCAACGATGACAGAATACAGGGTCTGGGGAAAGAGATTCTCTTGGATGTTTCTTGATTCTATCAAGTCATATATAGATACCTAACCGCCTCTAACACAAGAAGTGCTCAGCAGGAGAATTTCATGTTCTTTACAGATCAAATCTTCAAGACTGAGGACTTAAGGAATTCTTTATTTTCTTCCTGGCAGAGATGTGGATTAGGCACAGGTGCCACAGCTAAGCCATGATGTCACAGGCCATTAGGGCTGTCGTATGCTATTGCACAGCTGGAGCACTGCACACAAAAGCCTGTTGTAGGCATCTGCTTGTCAAGCTGTGGACTGCCACCCCCCTCCCGCCCAATTCGCCCTGTAGATGACAGTCACATTCCTACTGAAATGGCCTTGGGCACATTCCTAGGTTCATAAGGCTCTTCCATTAACCATAAGGATAAAACCTAAACTTCTTAGCCTGGCAGATAAAGCTCTTCACATCCATCCCTGGCTTCTTCTCTGCCTTCTTCCCCTCATCTCCTGCCACAAGAAACTTCTCCCAAGTCCCCCCAGACACCACACCCTTTGAGGACTTTGTCCTTCCATCTGAACACCTTTCCTAACTTTCTTCATGTGGGGAGCTCCTGCTCGCTCTACCAGTACCAGCTCCAGGATCATTTCCAAAGTAAAAACTATCTTGTCTTCTCAGACTTTTGACTTTCCAGTCCTTTGCTCTGGGTTGTTCAGACTCCAAAAGTTTAGCACATAGTAGATGCTTAAGAAATATTTCTTGAATGAATGAATGACTTCTGACGTCAATAACAGCGTTTATGATGATGTCTGGTAATTGTCCTGCTTACTTGTTGGCTTCCTCATCAGACTGTGTGCTTCTCAAAAGGGTGAGGTGAAGGGAAATTATGTCTTTTATGTCTGTATGTCAGACCCTAGTACAGTGACTCATAAGGTATGCTTTAAGTCAAAGTTTGACACATGAATGAATTTCTAATATATCTTTTGCAAAAATGACTTTTTCCTCATTACGCATTCTTTCTTTCATTATTAGGCTACCCTTTTGTCTATATTAAATTGAAGGAAGGGATAGGGAAGAGGACAGGGGTCTTTTGTTCCCTTACCTCTCCAGAATAAAGCTGAGAATATGAAAAGCAGCAGCGTGGGGAAAGCCTGTCTTTGGTTAGAGTCCCCAGAATCACAGGCTGACAGGGAGTCTTGTGCAAGTGCTCACAGGGAGACTTGTAAGGGAGTGAAGGAAGCGAGGGAGGGCATGGGAGAAGCAAAGTGAGGATATGGGTTCAGCTGCAGTCCAGCGTCAGCCTAATCCTACGGGAATTTCTAGAATAAGGATAGCCTCACAGAATTGTCCCACTTGGAGTCAGATGGGCTGGGCTTTTTTCCCCTGTATTAATAGTGGGCTGCAAGCCATACCCAGAGGCATTTCTGGGTGAGAAGTTCCTGTGGGCCAAGAGCTAGTCTTCAGTGAAGGGTGCAACAGCAAGTCATTGGTCACCAACACTCACAGCAACTGAGTGACAAGAGAACTGGTCTTGTAAAAGGATCTGAGCAGTACAGCAAAAGCCCCTACCATACTCCTAAAAATAAAGATGATAGAAAGTGTTTACCCCTAGAAAGATTATCCAAGCCTTTATTTAAAACCTATCTACTTCTGCTTGATCAACAAGTCTAATCAACGTTGTTATCTGGACTGGTTTTCACTCCTTAACAGATGAGAAACAGGAAACTAGTAGGGGGGGTGCAATAACTCTTAAAGATGATGCATCAATCAAAGCAAAAAAGAAACAGGGACTCCCCAAAGCATCATGATCTAGAACCTTGTAGTGTAGAGCCCTAGAGTGTTGTACGGTAAAATCTAAAAAAATCAAAATTTACAATGATGCTCTAAGTTAACAAGAAAAGGTTAAATGAGCTATATTTGGCATTCTATGCTTAAGAGCACAGGGTGATGTACAACATAATTTTAAAAGATTTTATTCAAAATTTGGAAGCTTAAGGTATGTGAACAATTATGTAGGCATTTTATTTTTGCAAAATATCTCCTTCCTGCCAGCCTTGGATGAGTGAGGTGGTACTGAACTATACAGCTTGGAGAACATCTGACTCACAGGAGCCTGTTGAAACTTCTCAGACTGTAGCACGACTTCAGACTTGTTTAAATGTTCTGATAGTTGTGATTCCACCAAGCACCTGTGATTAAATAATCAGAGCTGATGGAAACCTCCAGTCACCACATATACACACAGTCTGGCATAGAGGGAGCTCCAGCCTGGCATCAGATGTATGGAGTTCAGGTTCCTCCAGTGTCATTAACATCTGTTGGCCCTTAGCAAGTCATTTATCTTTGCTGAGTCTCAGTGCCTTCATCTGTAAAGGGGAAATAATCTTATTTATCATATTATGATCAACATTTATTATATTACATATTATACCATTATATTACATGTAATGTATTATTATATTTATTATATTAAAAATATTATCATTGTGTCTCATCAGCTTGCTGTGAGGAGCAAATGAGATAATATTTGTGAAGTTATTTGTAAGGGGCAAAAAATAATTAAAATGGAAGTGGAGTAATTGGAAAAGTAACCACCCTTTCAGCCCTTTCTTCTTTCTGATGAAATTTTTGACAGTTTTTCTAAACCCATAAAACTGGTGAGATAGGCATGGATGCCATTTCCCACAGATTTATTCTGTCTTAATTCACCGCCATCTGGCTTCCTATGGTGCCTTCCTGGTGGCTGGCCTGTACCCCCACTTCTTGCTCCTATTTCAGAATGACTGCCTTTGGAGAATGGGGCTTCTCAGGAAGGATATTGCATAATTTGAAAATGCTGATCTGCCAAGCCTGTAACATTTTTTTCCTGGAGCCCTTTCAGGAATGTGTCACAGAAGGTGGGGGAGATGGGCCATGGAACAGAGAGTACTAGGCACCAGCAACCAGGTAATAAAATGTCCAAGCATTCCTTTTCAAAATCTAATGAAGACATCAATCTTCATTAAGTCAAAGGGTCTGGGATCCCCAGTGGTGAGATTTACTGAGCCGCTTCAGAAAGCTGGAGAAACAATGACCAAAATGCCGGCCACAGAGCAGGAGGCAGTAGATTCTAGAACTCAATGATGTCTATTTTCAACAAGTGTTGAATTTGCCAATAGCTATTATTCCTAAACATGAGCCTCAAGCTCGGTGTCGTGCCGGAGCCAGCTTGCACCAACTCAAGAGAGCCGATTATTCGTGGCTCTTCCCATCTTCACACTCAGTGATGTCATGTTGGTAGCTTATAATCAGCCATGATGGCAGTATTTGTACCATGGAAGTCAGCAGGTCCCGCAAATAGGTCCCCCCCCCCCACCAGAGAGCCAGCTTACCAGCACACCACTGCTTAAGCTTGTATCCAAATGTCAACAAGATGTGCGGAATCCCGAAATAGCTTTCAGAAGAGCAGTGTTGTTCTTGAATTTCCATGTGAACCACTGAAAAAAAAAGTTTGTGTGTATAAATATCAGAAATCCTTTGCTTTCATACCGCAAATTCACCTTCCTCATATAGCCTCTCTTTTCCTTTAGGCTGAATGTGGGGAGCGGCTGCTACTGAACTGAGAAAAACCTGAGTCACTGTCATATCCTTGGCGTTGTCACTTGATTGTTTTTCCATGAGTGTTTTCCAGGCTCTATCCTCCGCCGGTACAGAGGATGCCTACTGAAAGCAATTTTCCTGCAGGGAGTACACCCCCAGAGCTTGAGGCATCCTGTGGGAAAGCAGGGGTGAGATGCTGCTCTCTGCTTGGAGGAATTTTGCAAAACAGATTGGATTCAGCTGAAAGTGGGCAATTTTAGTAGGAAAACATAATTTTCTTCTTTCTCTCCATACCGAACTGAAGGATTAACATAGAATAACAGAGAATAAAAATGTAAATATGTACAATATTCACTTCCACGGACCTTTCTTTCACTAACATCTTGGTAGCTGTAGCTGATTATTTTTACCACTCTTTCCCATAACTTACCTAGAGGCTGAAAGGAAAAGGGGTGGGGAAGAAAATTAGCATTTATAGAGCACCAACTATATATCAGGTACTAGAGCGTCTTATTTAATTACCACAGCAACCAGGCAAGGAAGGTACTGTTACTTCCATTTCTTCAGAGAAAGAAAGGTAAGAATTATCTAAGGTTATGTAGCTAATGGGTTTTGGAGTTGGAATTTGAACACAGGGCTCTTTGACTTCAGATTTGGTGCTTTTTCCACCCTTTCTACTACTTTACTGCCCCCCATGGAAAAACAAAGTCCACCTGTGGAACCAGTTCTGGAGACATGGGTGCAGGCTGAGTCTGGTCCCTTGGGGCTGGCCTTCCCAGAATACACATTAGACTGTCTAATGAGAGAAAGCAAAGAGACTTCCCAGGTGCAGGACTTGCAATTTCTTGGGGGCAGTTTTGAGATAAACACCAAGTCTTTGTTGTCATGCTCATTAAAGATGTAAAATAGGAGAAGAGCCTGGGAATCAGGGACAAATCTTGGACAAGGCTTTTAAGAATTTTGTTTTTTCAATTGCCCCTGTTTTAATAGCCTCATCCAACTACTCCTAACTTAGCCTCAAGTTGCCACCTGTGTTGTTTAAAGAAAGAAAGAAAAGAATGTCTTTTCCAGTAATTTCACTCTGGGAGAAATATATGATAGCCTTACCTGCAGATTTCACACTGGCAGTTGTGTATCATTTGGGGAGACTGTGTCATATCCCAGGCTAAGAAATGTGACACACTCTCTTTGGTTTCCTGGGATATATCCCAACAAAGAACCTTACCCTTTCAAGTTTTGGTGATAAAGATGTTACTGATACTCATATGTTACTTTCATAGAGTTTATCAACAACTCGGTGAGGTTAACAGAAGTGTTTTTAGATTTTTGGATGAAGTGGCAAAGAGATATGGCATTGATCTCTGCACACTATACCTTTACACACCTGAAAACAATCATTTATTTTCCCTTCAAATCTTTTCTTCTGGGCAATGGCCACACTTAATAGGCTTTTTAAATTTTTGATTATGTAAATAATAGATATTCAGAGGTTAAATAATGAAAAAAATTTAATGTAAAATGATGTAAATGTAGGATGTTATTTTAATTTTTAAAGTATATGCTTTAACAAGAAATGATACCTTAAGAATTTAATGTTAATGCATAAATATTTTTTAACTATAAAAAATTGTATACACGATTTTATATAAAATATTTTATAAATTTTTATTGTGATACCCTAAAGTTTAGCAGCAGAGAGAGAGAGAATGTGTATGTGTGTTAAGTTTTCAACATATTCAATTGGAAGTGCCTTTAAGACCTCCACGTGGAAATGTATGTAGTGGATATATGAGTCTGGAACTCAGGAGAAAGATTTAGACTTCAGGTTCAGTTCTGGAATTCATTAGTATGTAGATGATAATTAGAGTCACAAGAATGGATAGGATCATCCAGTAAAAGCACATAGAGTGAGAAGAGGATAGGGTCTAGAATTGAATCCAGAAAATCCCCACATTTAAAAGCCAGTACTGTTCAGATGTCTAGAGCCATCTAAATGCTTCCACCATCTCTGGGTCCACTCCAGTGGGATTCTGTCTTCTTCCACCTTCTAGGTAAGTTCTGAGCCAGAAAAGAGGCTTCACTGACATTTCAGATCATGTTGGAATTTTTTCTACACCAATGAAAAAGCTGTGTCCTGGGAGAACTGACATTTTAAAAAATGGCATGAGAGAACTTACACTTCAGGTTAGGATGTAGAAGTAGTCAACAGAAGCAGATCCAAAGATGACCCAGTTATTAGAATTACCAGACTAGGGCTTTAAAACAATTATTATAAATATGTTAGAAAATAGAAAAATGTGGATATAATAGGTTAAAAAAATTGAGTATTTAAGGAGAACAATTCAAGCACTAAAAAATGGAAAAGATAGAACTGAAAAATATAATATCTAAGACATTTGGGGGCTTATGAGTAGCAATTAGACATGGCAGAGGAAAGGATCAGTGAATGGGAAGAAAGGTCAATAGAAATTATTCAAATTGAAGGAAATAAAGAAAAAAGATTTTAAAATGGATAGATTATCAAAAACTATGGAATAATATCAAGTTTCTAACATATGTAATTGGAGTATGAGAAGAGGAGGAGAGAGAAGTTGGCATAAAAAACACTTGAAGAAATAATAACTGAAACTTTTCAAATTTGATGAAAACATCAACCTATGGAGCCAAGAAGTTCAACAAGCCCCTTGCAAGATAAATACAGGGAAAACCCCTCCTAGACACATGATAATCAACTTGATGAAACATACAGAGAAAGAGAACATCTTAAAAGCAACCAGAAAAATAAAGACATATACCAGGAACAATGATATGAGTAATGGCTGATTTCCCATCAGAAACTATGCAAGACTGAAAACATGTCAGAGGACAATGGAACAGCATCTTTAAAGGAAATGAAACTGTCACCATAAAATTCTATATCCAACTTAAAAAATTCTTCAGAAATGAAGGTAAAATAAAGACATTTTCAGATGAAAGAAGGCTGAGAGAATTTATAGCTGGGCAGCTAATACAAAATCCTCTTGCTTGTGGTATCCCACACATACACACACCTGTCAGCTAAGCCATCTGCTATCTCGCTTCCATCAGATGACCAAGGCCATCTCAGAAGATTCTTTTCAAAGTTGTACACATGTTTTTGAAGTATTATTTAAATTGCCATTATCAAAAATAAAATAGTTATAAATCTAACAAAATATATACAAGATCTATATCAGAAAAACTGCAAAATTCTGATGAATGAAATCAAAGAACTAAATAAATGGATAGATATTCCATGTTCATGGACAGGAAGACTCAATATTGTCAAGATGTCAGTTCTTCCCAACTTGATCTATAGATTCAATGCAATCCTGACAAATTATTTTATATATATCAACAAACTGATTCTAAAGTTTACATGTGAGAGGCAGAATAGCCAACACAATATTAAAGGAAAAGAACAAAGTTGGATGACTGATACTATCTGATTTCAAGACTTACTATAAAGCAACAGTAATCAAGACAATGTGGCATTGGCAAAAGAATAGAAAAATAGATCAAGGGAACAGAACAGAGAGCCCAGAAATAGACCCCCAAATATAGTCAACTGATCTTTGACAAAGGAGCAAAAGCAATACAATGGAGCAAAGGCAGTCTCTTCAACAACCAATGTGGGAATAACTGTACATCCGCATCCAAAAAAATGAACCTAGACACAGACCTTACACGCTTCACAAGAATTAACTCAGAATGCATCACAGCCCTAACTGTAAAAAGTAAAACTATAAAACTCCTAGAGGAGGATATAAGAGAAAATCTAGATGACTTTGGGTATGGCAATGACTTTTTAGATAAAATACCAAAGGCACAATTGATGAAAGAAATTGATAAGCTATACTTCATTAAAATTAAAAACTTCTGCTCTGTGAAAGAAAATGTCAAGAGAATGAGAAGACAGTCCACAGACCGGGAGAAAAATATATACAAAAGACACATCTGATAAAGGACTGTTATCCAAAACATACAAAGAACACTTAAAATTCACCGATAAGAAGATAAACAACATGATTTAAAAATGGGCCAAAGACCTTAAGATACCTCACCAAAGTAGATATACAGATGGCAAATAAGCATATGATAAGATCCTTCACATCATATGTCATCAGAGAAATGCAAATTAAAATATCAATGAGATACTGTTACACACCTATTAGAATGACCAAAATTTGGAACACTGACAACACCAAATACTGACAAGGATGTGGAGTGACCAGAACTCAGATGCATTTCTGGTAGGAATTCAAAATGGTACAGCCACCTTGGAAGACAGTTTGGCAGTTTCCTACAAAACTAAACATACTCTTATTATACAATCCAGCAATCACGCTTCTTAGTATTTATTCAAAGGAATTGAAAACTTATGTCCACACAAAAACCTGCACACAGATGTTTATAGTAACTTTATTCATAATTGCCAAAACTTTGAAGCAATCAAGACGTCCTTCCGCAGGTGAATGAAAAATAAACTGTGGCACATCTGGACAGTGGAATATTATTCAGTACTAAAAAGAAATGAGCTATGAAACCATGAAAAGACATGAAACAAACTAAATGCATATTACTAAGTGAAGAAGTCAATCTGAAAAGGCTACACACTGTATGATTCCAACTATATGACATTCTGGAAATGGCAAAACTATGAGATGGTAAAAAGATCAGTGGATGCCAGGAGGAGCAGCGGGTGAGGAATGAATAGGCAAAGCACAGCAAATGTTTAGGGCAGTTAAAATACTCTGTATGATATTGTAATGATGGATTTATGTCATTATACATTTGTCCAAACCCATAGAATATACAACACCAAGAATAAACCCTAAGGTAAAAGATGGACTTTGGATGATTATGATGTGTCAGTGTAGGTTCATCCTTGGTAACTAATGTACCATTCCAGTGAGTGATGTTGATAATGAGGGAGGTTATGCATGTGTAGGGCAGAGGGTATATAGAACATCTCTATAACTTCCTGTCAGTTATGATGTGAACCTAAAACTGCTCTTAAAAAAATAAAGTCTTAAAAAAACCTTGAGGGAAACACAGTCATATGGGGCCCTCATACTTTTCGTGAGTTTTACTTCCAGGAGCTTTACCAGGTCTTCATAGTGAACATTATAGATATATCTCCTAGTGCTTCCAGTAGGAGTGGAAAAGGAACCATTTTGAAATACACCAGAGCATTCTGTCCTTCTTAACAAGGTCTGCCCTCAAGAGAAACTATTTTATCAGAACCCAATCTTCTGGGGGTTTATCAGAGCCTAACCTACCTGGGGAAAGGCAAATACCCAAATCTAGCCCCCTCTAGCCATTCTGTCCTACCTAAGGGAGGTAGAGGGAACAAAACTGAGGAGTACTAATGAAATTCACAGTCCAGGTCATGGGCTTACCAAAAGATTGGGACCTAATCATGGGACTATAGAATGTTTTCCATCTCCCCACACCTTACCACCACATTACTAAAGGCCTATATACTGCAGTTCCTTTGCATACTACATCATGTCCACCTTTCAACAAAAAAAATCACAAGGCAAACTAAAGGACAAAAAAATACAATATGGAGAGTTTGAACAAGCATCAGAACCAGAGTCAGACATGACAAAATTGTTGGAATTATCAGACCATGAATTTTAAAAGCTATGATTAATATGCAAAGGGCTTTAATAGAAAAAGTAGACAACATGCAAGAACAAATGTATGATATAAGTAGAGATATGAGAGTTCTAAAAACAAATAAAAAAGAATGTTAAAGATCAAAAATACTACAACAGACATGAAAAATGCCTTTTGATGGGGTCATTAGTAGACTGGACATAACTGAGGAAAGAATCTCTGAGCTTGAGGATATTACAATAGAAACATCCAAACATGGAAAGCAAAGAGAAAAAAAGACTGAAAAAACAGAACAGGAGTTGGCCCGGTGGCGTATCGGTTAAGTTCCCGTGTTCCACTTTGGTGGCCTGGAGTTCACCAGTTCGGATCCTGGGTGTGGACCTACTCACCACTCATCAAGCCATGCTGAGGTGGCTTTCCATATAGAAGAGTTACAACTCTACAACTATGATTCACGACTACGTACTGGGGCTTTGGGGAGAAAAAAGAAAAAAGAGGAAGATTGGCAACAGAAGTTAGTGCAGGGCCAGTCTTCCTCAAAAAAAAAAAAAAAAGTTTTCACTCTAAAAAAACAAAGAAGTAATCCAGAGGGGAGGATAATGCTTTGTCACCCTGACCATTTCCCAACAACTTTTCACTGAAGTTTAGAAAAAAAAAAAACCAGAACAGAATATCCAAGAACTGTGGTATAACTACAAAAGGTATAACATACACATAATGAGAACATCAAAGGAGAAGAAAGAGAGAAAGGAAAAGAAGCAATATTTAAAGTAATAATGACTCAGAGTTCCCCCAAATTAATGTCAGACATGAAACCATGGATCCAGGAAACTCAGAGAAGACCTAGCAGGATAAAATTAAAAAAAAAAAAATCTACACCTAGGAATATCATATTCAAACTTCATAACACCAAATATAAAGAAAAAGTCTTGAAAAAATCCAGAGGAAAGAAGCACTCAGCTATAGAAGAGCAAAGATAAGAATTACATCCAACTTCTCCTCAGAAACTATGTAGGCAAGAAGAGAGTGGAGTGAAATAAAGTGTAAAGAGAAAAACCCACCAACCTAGAATTCTGTACCCTGTGAAATTATCCTTCAAAAGTGAAGGAGAAATAAAGACTTTCTCAGAAAAACAAATATTGAGGGAATTTGTTGCCAGTGGACCTGGCTTGCAAGAAAGGTTAAAAGAAATTCTTTAGAAAGAAGGAAAATGATATCAGTCAGAAATTCAGATCTGCATAAAGAAAGAGCGAGGTTTGGAGAATGAGTAAGTGGAGATAAAATAAAAACATTTATTATTTTTTGTTCTTAATTTATCTAATGGACAATAGTTTGTTCAAAATAACAATAGCAACAATGTATTCAATTGTGTATGCTTACATACATAAGCATATATACATATATACACATAAGCATACATATGTCCATATGTGTATGTATGCTTACATATAGGTGAAATAAATTATAGCAATGATATAAGGGACAGGAGAGAGGAATTAGAAATATTCTGTTATTATACACACCAAAAAGCCAACAGAATACTAAAACGTACCCAGTTAATCAAAGAGAAAACATGTGAGCAAGAACAAACAAATAGACAAGCAGATGGAACAAGTCAAAAATAAACACAAGATGGTCAGTTTAAACTCACTTGTGTTGCTTTTAAAACATGGTTGCAAATTCTTTGACGTCCATACCATTGAAAGTTGGGATCCATCTCTCCTCCCTTGAATCTGGGTTGGCTTGAGAAAGCTTTGATCAATGTGACTTTTGAGGCTAGATCATAAAAGATCACATAACTTCTGCCTTGTTCACTGGAACACTTGCTCTTGAAACCCTGAGCCAGTATGTAAAAATTTAAATTACCTTGAGGCTGACATACTGGAGAGAATACATAGCAGCACTTCACTCACCTGTCCCAGCTGAGCCTGTCCTTGAGCCATCTCAGTCTAGGCATCAGATATATGACTAAAGAAGTCATCTTGGAAATGCATTCTCCAACCCCAGATGTTCCAACTTCCAGTCACTTGACTCATCCCAACTGAGATCCAAGATAGCAGGGGCAGAGAAGAGCCAGTGCAGCTGGCTGTTTCTGACTTCCTGATCCACAGAATCTGTGAGCATAAAGTTATGTTTATTCTTTTACATCATTAACTTTTGGGATGGTTTGTTATGCAGCAATAGATAAAAAGAATACCAACCGTAGCAATAGTTACACTAAATGTAAATTAACTAAACACTTCAAATAAAGACAGAAATTCTCAGATGGACTAAATGTAGTACCCAACTATATGCTGTTTGTAAGAGAAACTCTTTGAATAGAAAGATACTGACATGGTAAAAGTAAAGAATGAAGAAAATGTGTAAACAATAACAAGAAAGTTGATATGAATATATTAATTTCAGGTAAAGTAGACTTCAGAAGAAGGAGTACTACTAAACACAAAGACACTTCATAATGACAAAATGCTCAATTCATTAAGACAAAACAAATCCTAAACATGTGTCTGCCTGATAACAAGACTTTAAAACTATAAAACAGTAATAAATAAAAAATTGATGGAATTAAAGAAACAAACCACAATTACAGTTGAATATTTTAACAATTTATTCCTCAGTAATTGATAGAACAAGTGAATAAAAATCAGTAAGGATACAGAATACTTGATTGACAGCATCAACCTACTTAAGCTAATTAACATTTATAGAACACTAAGCCTAACAGTATAGAATACATATTCTTTTCAAATGTCCAGGGAATATTTACCAAGATAGACTGTATCTTGGCCATAAAACAAATCTTAATAAAATCCAAAGGACTGAAATATTACAAAGTATGTTATTTAAACATAAAGGAATTTAAGTAAAAATCAATACAAAAATATACTAAAAAAATCCCCCAAATATTTGAAAATTAAGCAACATGCTTCTAAATAACCCTGGATCAAAGAATAAATCACAAGGAAAATTAGAAAATATTTAAACTAAATGGTGATGAAAATATATCAAAATTTATGGATTGTGACTAAAGTAGTACTTAGGGAAAATTTTTTAGAGAAATATTTTAGAGAAATAAAATAATTTTAATTTTATTATATAATTAAATTTATCATATAATTTATTTAAGTATTTTAAAATTTATGTAATATATTATTATTATATTTTATATTTTATTATATAACATATAGTTCATATATATTTATATATAATTATATATTTTATATAGTAATATATTATTATAGTTTATATATTATATATAATATCTTAATATGTATTATTACATATTATATAAAAATAATATATAATTATACATTATTATATATTATAATAAATATATTTAAATAAATTATTTGTTCTCTAAAATAATTTTAGAGAAATAAAATACTCATATTAGAAAATAAGAAAAGAATAAAATAAGTGAGCTAATCTTCCACCTTAAGAAGCCAAATAAAGAAGAGCAAAATAAGTAGACGAAAGGAATAATAAAGAGAAGGGTGAAAATCAGTGAAAAAGAAAATAGACAAATAGCAGAAAATATCAACAAAGCCAAAAGTTGCTTCTTCAGAGAGATTAATAAATCTGAAAAACCCTTAGCAAGACTGGTCAACAAAAAAAGAAAGAAAACACAAATTATCAATGTCTGACTTGAAAGAGGGCACATCACTCAAATACTACAGAAATTAAGAGGAAAATAGAGAGATAACATGAACAGATCTACACTAATAAATTTAAAAATTTAGATGAAATAGACAATTCCTTGAAAAACACAACTTACCAAAAGTGACACAAGAAGAAATAGAATATCTGAATAACCCTCTACATTTTAAAGAAATTGAATTTGTAGTTAAAACATTTCCCACAAGTTTTGATACCAAAACTTGAAGAAAAAATTATAGACCAATATCTGTCATTAACCTAGACACAAATTTTCTTTACTAGCAAATGAATACAGCAATATGTAAAAATTATAACGCAGCAAGACCATGTGACATATATCCCAAGAATGCAAGGTCATTTTAGCATGTGAAAATCAATCAGTATAAGTCATCACATTAACAAAATAAGAGAAAAATCATATAATCCTCTAAATAGATGCAGAAAAAGTGTTTGACAAAGTTTAATACCAATTCGTGGAGGAAATAAACTTCTCCACAAACTATACACAGAGGGGAACTTTTCAATCTAATAAGGGCACCTATGGACAACTTAAAACTAACAAACATTTTACTCAATCTTGAAATATTGAATCCTTTCTTGAAGCTTCCAACCATGTGTTCACAAAGGACTTGTACAAGAATGTTCATAGTGGCTTTATTTATAATAGCCCCAAACTGGAAACAGTCCAGGTGTTCATCGATAGAAAGATCTATAAATAAACTGTGACATAGTCATAAAATGGAATACTACTCAGTAATATTAAGGAATAAACTATAAATGCACACAATATGGCTGAATCTTAAAAACATTATGCTGAGTGCAAAAAGTCTTATTCAAAGACTACAGGTTTTCCCCACTATCTGGAAGTACAACATTCCTATGAAACCTTTCATAAGCCAAAATTCCATGAAGTGAAAAAGCAATTACCTTAGGACACATCATGCTCATGGATGCATAAAATAAACCAAGATAAAGCACAGATGCCACAGACACAGTTCAAAGGTAGGGCGGCTTGATGCTGAGATGCTGAGTGTAGTTCCCAGGGAAGGAGCTTGGCAGTGCCACTCTGCCTGCTGGAGGTGCGCCCTGCCTCTATAACCGCTCGCTGCAAAACAAACGTTGAATGCTATATTCACTTTTCGCCTTTTTTCGTAAAAGCGAAAATCCTCTTCAGATTTCTTTCGGTTAGTGAAAACAGGTACTCATATAGGTCTTCCGTAAAAAGTGAAGTGGTGTAAAGTGAACTTTTGGAAAGCAGGGTTACCTATACGCGTACTATGTGGCTTCGTTTATGCAAAATTCTAGAACAGGGAAAACTAATCCATGTCAGAAAAAATCAGAACTATGGTTGACTTCGGTGGGGGTGGGAGTTGGCAGAGATTGATTGGGAAGGGCATAAAACAACTTCCTGGGCCTGATGGTACTGTCCTACATCCTGAAAGAGGTTTGGGTTATACAGGTTCATGAACTGTCAAAATCAGCAAATATATACTTAAGATTTATTTTCTTGTTTGTATATTTTACATTAAAAGAAAACAGCTGCAAACAAATACTGAACTCTCTTTAACGTTACGCAAGCTGAAATATTTATAGGGAAGCATACTGATGTCTGCAATTTACTTTGCAATGCAATAAAGAAAAGACGGATTAACGGATGGATAGAGGGATAAATGGATAGCTACATGATAAAGCAAATATAGTTAAATGTTAATGGTAGACTCTAGGTGAAGGGTGTACAGGTGTTCACTGTAAAATCCTCTGAACTAGGCTGTAGCTTGAAATTTTTCGTAGAAAAATGCTGGAAATGTTTCAAAAAAAAAAAAAAGAGAGAGAAGGAGCCAAAAATACTTTAGAAAAAGGGAAGGGGCAGGTGGGCAGGGAGTGAGTAGTTTGGGAGTTGCTTCTACTTCTTTGCTATGATTCTTGCTTTATAGATAGAAGAAAATGCTTCTACAAAAACTGACTAAACAAGATCCCAGTAGAATGGAATTTGACAGGATATCTATATTAAATGGTTCTCAAATCCTTCCAGAATAGGTCGGAAATGCCCAGGTTCCTGAAGTTGTAGGAGATTTCCTTGCCTGCATTTGCCATGGCCAGTTCATGGCTGCTGGCCTGTTTGGGACTGAGTGTGGGATCCCCAAAAGCATTTGCTTCTAGAAACACTCCGACTTAGAGGTCTATTGAGAGGATAAGGTCTATAAATGGACCTCTCAGAGAATCTTTTATTCTAATATAGCCCAAAGAATGTTTCCTGTATGTCCCTCTAAAGGATACAAGGGGAATAATCCCCAGTGCTATACAACTCCATGAAGGTAGAAACACATCTTTCTTGCTCACCATTTTATCTCCAGCACTTAGCACCGTGTCAAGCACAAAGGAAAGCCTTGTTAAATGTTTGTTGAACAAATAAATGAATAAATGATGATCCCTCCTATTGGAAATTTCAGGGTAACTTTCAAAGTAAATGATCCACACGTTTCAACTGCCCTTTCTACACAGCATCAGTGAAAACAACTTCCCGGCAAGGTCTTGATTAAATACAGAATTTTTTATCTTTGTTGAAATGGTTAATGTATTTTCCCAATAAGAGAACAACCAGAACAGCAATTACTACTACTGCTACCATTTATTGAGCAAGTGGTATAAAGCGAGGGACTGTATTAAGCACTTTACCTTGTTCCCAATCCTTGCAATAATCCCAAAAGGTCAGAATGAGATGAGAAAAGGAGTGATTAGCCAGGGTAAGTAGTTTACCAAAGATATACTGCCAGTAAGACCCAAAGCATTCAAATATAAGCTGCTTGATTCCAAAGCTTATTTACAATGCTTAGCACAGTATAATGTATATGTGCTCTGTGCAAATATAACACACAAATAAATGTAGAAGACTATTATCTACTTAGATTGCTTTTTCCCATGTGCATATATGGAGAATCTACTCTTGGCAAACACCTCCTGTAGACCATGGTGTGTGTGTATGTGTGTGTGTGTAGTAACTGCCTAAACAATTAAAAGAAGGAAGGAAGCACATCCTCCCTGGCCTTTGGCCTCTCCCTTCCTCACCCTCTAGTAAATACAAGCCTGTCCAAACCAGAAAGCTCTTCCTACCTCTAGTAGAAATAGTTGCCCCAGCATTGTTATGCTCTACTCTGCACAATTTTTTTCTTTTCTTTTTCTTCTTCTTCTTTTTTTTGGATATTTGTTCTCATGAGAGGACGTCTTTTGTGGTTTGTTGTTTCTCCACGCCCTTAATGGACACTCCAGAGCCCTTTTCCTCTCTCCAGTGAAGGTTTATTTGAACACTGGACATGTATAAATGTTCCTGCTCCGATCACAACCATCCCTAAACAATAGCACAAGAATAGCACCCATACGGGGACATAGGGACCATAGACCTGGGGAAGAAACTCATCCTGCAGAATCAGGAAGTACCTAACATTTGTGTTTAGTGCAATCCACCACTCCTCATCAGTGTTCCTCTTCTCCATGTTGAAAACTTTCCTACTCAGCTGGAACCCTGTTTAGAACTGAATATCTACTAACACATGGGTCTGAGTTAGGACAAGTGATTTCCAAGCCATAGTCAAAATGTCAAGCTGTGACAAGCAGACTCTCACGTCATACAGGTTTAATATTATAAATCAGGGTTCTAGTCCTGAAAACACATGTCATATCATTAGATATGAAAATTGATTAAAAATAAAATTCCTCGATATTTTCTTTCTAATATGAGATATATCATAATCCAGAATAGGGGGCAAGACATATGTACAGTTAAAATAACAATTACAAAGTTAATACCCAAATCCTAAAAGAGATCCACGTCTGAGAGCAATGACCTAATTCAGGAAATTGAATATAGCCAGTGTTCCAGAAGCCCCCCACAGGACCCTCCAAAATCACCTTTCCCTGCTTCCTCATCAGAGGCAATCATTATCCAATTTTTAGTGATAAAAAATTCCTGGTTCTTCTTTACAGTTTTGATATGCATGTACATGTCCCAAAACAATATAATTTGGGTTTGCCTATTTTTATATAAACAGACTTCAACTATAAGAATTCTAACCATAGGTATCCTTTTGTCACTTGCACCTGTCTCCCAACATTACATCTATAGGATTCATCCATGTTGTTGCTCAAGTAATAATGCTTTAAAACATTAATTTTGAGCTATTTTGTAAGTGTTCAATTTATGAATTTTTCTTCATATATTGGAATAGGTGGATTGCAGACCTCATCTTCCTTCTGGGTAAATCTCTATATAGTAAGCATGGCTATTCTTCATTGCTACATGCTGTCTTGAACATTTTTCTTGCACATTTGACTTGAGGGATGTCTTTAAAAAGAAAATATTGGGGTTGGTAACTTCATTATCTCTTTCTTCATCTCCTTTTCCTTCTCCTTTTTATTCCTCATCTCTTTCTCTTTCCCTTTCTCCTCAAAGATCACTGGAGGCCATCTGTGAGGCTGCCTACCGCAACTCATTTTACCTTTCCACAAACCCATGATATCTGAGAACTATTTGATCCACAAGTCACAGATGAGGAAACCCAAGCACAGATGTTAATTACCTTAATGCAATACAGAGAGCCAAGAGATGAGAGATGTGAAAGAAAAATCTGGAAAATAGAATGAAAATCTGCAATCTCCAATCCATCTAATAGAAATTCCAGAGAGAATAGAGAGAGTAGAAGAGAGGCAATATTCAGGTTATAACTGAGAATTTTCTGGAAATAAAGAAATAAATGAGACCTCACACTAAGTCCTGAGCAATATAAATAAAAATAAATCTGTACCTAGGCTCATTTTAGTAGAAATACAAACATTAAATTCAAAAAGAAAAATCTTAAAGCTGCAAAGGAGAAAAACCCATTCTCTCCAAAGAAATGGCAATTAGACAGACAGCAACAATAGGTTCCAGAAGATAATGGAGTAATATGTTCATAGTTATGAAAAAACTATTAAGAAAGACTTGTATAACTGGCTAAACTATCATTCAAGACATCTTTAGACTAACAAAGTTTGAGGAAGTTTTTAATGCATAAATCCTCATAGAAAAGAATGTATGCAAGAAGAAGTTGAAACCAGAAGACATGAATCATAAAGTAATGTTAAACAAAAAAAATTGGTAAATATGTTATTAAATCTAAATAAGAATTAATTTTTTGAAAAAGAATACTAATTTTAGAGAATTTTAATTCTAGCTGACATGGAAGATGGAGATGGGGACAATTTAAAGTTAATGCATTTTAAGTTCCTGTGTTACTTAAGAGGAAGCTAGAAGTAGTGATTAATGTTTTACTTCGTTCAGAATTAGTAGATTTTCTTATACAGCATTGTTTTTCAAGTATTCCTTTTATGTAAAAAGTATTTTTATGTTTTCAAAATGAAAAAATAATGGTATCATGTAGACATTGTACAATAAAGCTCAGGTGAGATATGGAGTTTTTCATTGCTTTAATACATGATAAGATAATGTGTTTCTAAAGCATTTAGATTGCTTCCAAAAGTTTACTCTTATAAAGAATAATGCCAGTAACATCTCTGTGCAGATAGCCTTCTCCTCCTTTTGTTTAATTCAGGTTAATTCCTCAGTATAAATTCCCAGTAACAGGATTAGTAGGTATACATATTTTTAAGGCTTTCCATACAACTGACCAAATACATTCTCTGAATTGCTTTCCTAAGGCATTGTACCACTCATATCAACTAATAAATTGGCAATAGTTATTAAAGGCTTTAAAAATATTCTTAACTTTAAATCTGTCACTCTACCTCTAGGAATAGATCTCCCAAAGAAAGAAAAGAGCAACACAATGATGTTTATCAAATTACTATTTATAATAAAGAAAATGTGGAAAAGAAACAAATGTTGAACAACAGGGAACTGGTTGCTCTGGTTCATTTAACAATGGAATACTATGTGAACATCAAAAATCAAGATTTAGAAGAGTATTTAATGACATGAGGAAATGTTCACAGTATATTTTTAGTGAAAAAGTACAAAACACCATGCATATTATCATACCATTATATCCTTACATATCTATGTACGTATATATATATACAAATATATACACAAAATATATATGTTATTAATATTAATATTTGGCTTCTAACCATATATATGTTAAATAATGTACATATACTATATATTACATAATATATACTATGTATATACGTATATACTATGTATATACGTATATACCATATATTGTGTATATAGTATCTATATGTTTAGAATGTATGTATGGTTAAAACCAAATAATAATACTGTTATCAGATAGAAAGTAATAAGTGATTTTAATTTCCTTAATTTTTAAAATTTTGCACCAAGAACACATATCACTTTTGTGATCTGAAAAAAAAGTGGCAAAAAGAAAAATAAAGCCAAATATGTCCCTCCAGTTCACCTCATCATTCATAGTGAGTGATACTCTGGTAAGCACTTGATCTACCTACCTCATCCATATTTTGTTTTCCTTCATAACAAGCCAAGCTCATTCAGACACATAATCACGTGCTTCATGGCAAAGCCATGGGCTTCAGCCATCCCATCCCCAGTTCCGAGGGGTTCCCAATTAATCTAAGGATAACCCTCTTCTCCTTGATAGTGATTCATTCGGAAATGGGCCAACTCTGACCAAGGAGCCATCAGGTGAAGTCTACGGTGTGGATGGGGGGCTTCTGGGGATCATTTGCTTGCTTCTGAGAGGTTTCTCTTTTTCCTTCTTACAATGTCATGTCTGGACCAACTGAAGCCATCTTGCTTCCTGTGTAACACTGAAACTGCCACTGAAGATGGAAAAGCAAAGAAACGGAAATAACCTGGGTCCTTGGTGGCATCACAGGGCTGCTGAAGCCCCCTCTACCTCTAGACTTCCTGTTATATGAGGTAATAGATTTTCTTATTGTTTAAACCAGTGGTTCTGAACTTACATTGAGTATCAGAATCTCTAGAGAGATTCTGAAAACGAGTGATCCCCAGGTTATTATAAGGTAAAGTCAGGCAGGGTCTTCAGGGGCAAACCCATTTGAGTCAGGGTTTTCTGCTAGTTACACCTGAAAGCACTTTGACTGATATGGACACCTTTGCAGACATCTCCATCATTGTTTTCCTTAAGCCTTCAAAGCAGGGATTCGCTTTGGGGTTTTCCCACAAAGCTTCCTTCTGGGACCGAGGTCTTTGGCATCTAAAGTGCACCATTACTCATGTTTGTTTCTTGGCGACCCAGCAAAACCCACCCAAAGCCTTTTCCATGTGACTTTGTGTATTTGTAACACGTTAAGGATCAAGGATTTGGATGACTTTGCTCAATCATTTCATAAAAGTATTTTTTTATGTTATAAAAATATATTTTTGGGAGAGTTACCTTTAGTACAACAGTTTCACTGCATTTTAGTAAATATTGAGTTTAGCTATGACTATCAAGTGAATACAATATTTGAATATCTTATTTTTTCGGTTGGCATATTGTGGAAGGTACACGGCTCTAGAATCTTCATACATTCCGTCTTTATAAATTCCCAAACAAACTTCAAAAAGTTTTCTTTTTATGCAAGTATGTTCGTAAAATCACTCTTAGCAAGGAGGGTGTTATAAATAGTACCTGCTTAAAAGAGGAGTTCAAAGATCCAGGAGCTCTCGAAATGAAATCTACCACAGCATCAATTCTTAATACAGACCTTCAAAAGCACTGTGTCTGAACAGTTGTTGGGTACAGTAGGGGGCTGGGGGGATGGGACACAGGCATCTCTTGAGGTAAATAGTAAAAAGATCAGAGAGCTACAAATAAGAATGACAACTTTCAAACTGGCCCACCACTCTATCTAACCAGGCATTAGGAAGCAAACTGGTCTGAGGAGAGAGAACTCTGCACCTTTCAGGGACTGACTGTCTTGGAGATGGCTGTACAGTTAACACAAGCTGTGGGCTGCCAATAAAACATAATCAGCCAGGCGCACGAGACGGCAGGATCACTGTGGGAACCCGGTCAGGCCCACCACACTACTGATGGTTTTTGTGCCATTAAACAGCAAGTAAGTTAATGATTGCAGTGGTTTATCTCAATGCTCCCCGCTGCTTTTAGCGCTTAACTCAAATGTAACATTGATCAGCTTCTGCCAGTAGGCAAGAGGGAGAGCTTTATCAGAAAATGTAAAGATTGCTTTGTGATTATTATTTCGCCTTTGGGCAAGGCTACCCTAAGAGCCACCACACAGCTCCTGGCGGGACGTTATCTCCTAGAGGCTCAGGAAATGAGTACCATGGCATTGAGATTTCCGTCCATGCCTGCTCCACTCCACCCTTACATACACTTTTTAAAAAACTTAATACCGGGCTGCCTTAAGTCACACAAAATGACAATTGATAAGATATGGAGTAAGCTATGTTTTCCTCTCAGCACGGCCTGGCTGACCTGGTCACTCTTTACTTCAGTCCCACCTGGTCACTGCTGGCCACAAAGCCACTTACTTTTTTGCCATCCTAAGTTTATTGCACAAACTCTGTCATCTGGTGCACCAAGTGCTCAAGACAGTCATATGTCTCCTTGTATGGACTCAGCACTTTACAGTGCAGGCCCCGAGACTGGACTAGGAACACCAGCAGGCTGTGGGGCCGGGAGTAGCCTGAGACTAACTTTTAATTAAGTGCCTGGTGGGAGAATCTCTTGTCATTTAAGAGAAATCATTAAAGCTTCCACTTAGAGTGATTCGGTCTCTGGGAATTGTCCATCACATGTCAGTGGATCGAAGATCCAGTCAGCATCTTAAAGGTAGCAGTTCCGTCACTAAGCAGTCACATCACAATTTGCCTCTGTAGTGAATGCAAGTTGGATTCTCACATCAGACATTTTCAGTGTTCAAATATTTTTAATTGGAAGATGCATCAAGGAGACCAGAAGAGAAGGAGAATGTCAACTCCCAAAAAGGTCATATGCCAACCACCCACCCTCAAGCTCTTCATCCTGCCCAGGCAAACAAACTCCAGAGAGCCTGACTCCCGGAGGACAAGCTGGCCAATTCAAAGGAAAGAGACTTTCTTAAGATTTTGCTTAAAAATCCAAATATTAACTTGCAGCGATCTCCCCAGCATCCCACTCCAACTATTGGTTATTTGCCTGAAAAGCCCTGTCTCTATAAAATTTGGAGACACTGGAAGACATGACTACAAGTGCTTTTCACTGATTGCTTTGTTCTCTCACCATCTCAAAAAGTTCTGAAACAACATAAAGTCGACTATGACAGAAAAGCCCCAAGTGAATTTCCAAAGATTAGTCTAGACCAGGCAGACAGAGAGAGGGGGTATAGAAGAGCATATTGTTGTGGGCTCTACCAACATATTTTTCTAATACATTTTATTTTTGATAAATCTTGATACCAACTGGAGTCTGAGGAATGGCAGATGTTTCTAATGAGCCCTAAAGCATTGGTTATGAGTTTAAGCTCTTGAATCAGTTTCTCAGATTAAAACCTGGATCCACTACTTACGAACTATATAACTTTGTGCAAATAAGTTAACCTGCCTAAACCTCAGTTTCCCCATCTGTAAATTGGTGATAATATTATCACCAAGCTCACAGGGTTGTTATGAGAAATACGTCAGATAATAGATATATGACTGCTTAATACTCTGCCTAACACAGAGTAAGCTCTTAATAATTATCAACTATTATTTGCTGTTATTATTATTGATATTAAATCAATGAAAGTAATATGGAGGTGCCATTGGTACATGAGGTGAGGGCCATTTAGGAGCTACTTGACCAAAAGTGAGACTTAGTCTCCTTCCTTCTGACAGACTGCAGCTTTAATGGCCTTGCCAGGCATCCACCTGACACTTCCAGAGGGGCACTCAGCCTTCACGAAGATCACCTGGCAAACTAACACCACAGTGACAAACCCTGTGTTAGCAGAAAACACTAAGCCAGCTGGCTGCCATACTGAGCCTTGATATGGCTTCTTCAAAGCCTCCCTCAGAGACGACTGTTTCGTTCTCCCGTATCAGGGGAGCAAAGGCCCAGGGGCCTTTGGTCATTCACGGCTGCGGTTCCCCCAGGTCCTTCTTCCGTTGGAGCCTAGTGGTTGCCGAAACTACCATCAGCTCAGCCCCTTGATCCATGATCAGTCACCACAGTAACGATCTGGCAGGAAAAGGGACCTGCCCTTGGTTCCTCTGGGGTGGACTCACAGTAGTTTATGAACCAGCAGAGCACCCCTTCCTCATGACTTCATATGCTTAACAGCTGATTACATCTGTGTGGGGATTACACTTTACATTGTCCAGCGATATGGAAACAAACCCCCGGCTTCCTCAGATTCCCTTAAACAGCTCCTTATCTCTGAGAGGGAGATCCTTATCAGGGCCATATGTTAGAGGGCCTGTGCAGTTTCCAAATGACCCCGGGAAAATGTGGGACCTAATCATTCTGCAGGCTGGAGGAGGGGCCTGAACAGGGTTTCAACCTGAACCAGGCGGGAGGCCAAAGCCAAGGAAGGAGATTCTTCCCTGCCTTCCATCCTCCATAAACCTGTCAAAGGCTGAGTCTGGACCGAGATGACCCCCATCAGCTCCTCTCCCCAGGTGACCAGGGCTTCCTATGTTGACCTTCATGCAATGTGGAGCTTGAGTGTGCAAATCCCGGGGTATTATGGGGCACTTTATCCAAAGTCAAAGTGAAGTCTTTGCCCTTTCCAGGGGTGCTGTTTTGGTAGTGACACTTGGCTTTTTAACTCACAAGTTAGCTAAGCCCCTCCAACCCCTGAGGAAACAATTCATCTCTACCGGCTTCCTTTTGCCAATTTGGCAAGGTAGCCCCCGCAGAACCAATTTGCCTCACACACGATTTTCCCAAGGCTTGGGAGATTCCCAGCCTTGGCAGACACTAAAAACACTCCTTCCCTTGAGTTTTAACAATTCAGTGAAAGACCTTGTCTTAAGGAACTCTTGCGGGAGGGGGGGCCGCAGAGTGCAAAGAACAGGAAATGTCTCCCTGTGTGAGGAGCCCAAGAGCCAGAGGGGCCCTGCTGGAGCTTTCCAGCCCATGACTCATGGGGCCACTTCCCGACTTCACCCAGCCTGGACCCCGGCTCCTTGGCCACTGCGTCTCAGCACCTCTTCCTGTCTCCACTCCGCTCAGACCCCTGAACAAAGCAGAAGTCTGGAGTCCACGGCAGAGACTGAAGTGTTGTATATATATTTGGGCGTCATCTGTGGAAGCAGCTATTTTGAAAACAAAAAAATAACTTCCCTGCCCTCAGAAGAACCTGGTGAGCTCTTAGAAGTGCCTACTTTAACCATTTGAGACTGAGTTCTTGGTTATGACCTCTTGAAAAAAGAAAGGTAGACATAGTACATTGTTTTTCATTGATTCATAATAATAGGTAAGGCATTTGTTGGGTGCTTATTATATGACGGACATTGTATTAAGCACTTTTCATCTATTACTTTCTTTAATCCTTATAACAACCTTATGAGGAATGTACTGTTATCTCCATTTTATGAATGAGGAAACTGAGGCCCAGAGAGGTCACGTGACTTGCACATGATCACACAGCTAGGAAATGTTGGAGCCAAGACCCAGACATGGGTCTGTCTTATTCAAGAACCCAGCTTCTTGGTCTCTAATATGTTGAGCTGAAAGGGAACTTGGAGACCACCTGGTCTAACTGGTGCTCTGATTGCTTAACTCCTTGCAACTCCTTAACTCCTCTCCAACAACCTTACAAAACAATCTCTACTTGCTCCAGGGTGGGGAGAATCCGTGAGGTACAAGGGAAAGGGCACGTCATTGAGAATCAGATGATCCAGGGTCTGCCACTCTCATGGCTTCTATCCATTGATCTAATTTGCCCTTTGGGAAGAAAAAAGAAAGTGAGAATACTTTCCATGGAAGCCTTTTCATATATTAAAAGAGAGCCCTTACACATCCCTTAAGTCTTCTCCAGTCTAACTATTTCCGGTTTCCCAACCATTCTTTATATAAGACCATCTGGTCACCTTCTGAGTAAGCTGCAGCTTGTCAAGTTACCTCTTAAATGTGGTTCCAAGAATGGGGTGTCAGAATCCAAGTGGGTCTGACCAGCTTGGACACAGTGGGACAACTCCCTCCCTTGATCTTCACATATTTATCTAGTTACACAGCTTAAAATTTCCCTCACCTCTTTGGAAACCCTAACATACCCTGAGAACACAGTCAACAAAAGCCCCTAAGTTTTTTTTGCTCTTGCTGGTGCCTAGGAGAGCAGGGTAAACTGCCAAAAATCAATTTGCTGAGAGCCAATTGGCTAAAATTCTATTCACCAAATGACCGATGTTATCGCTGCATTCCACAGATATTGAGTGCCTACTATTGTCAGGCACTGTTCTAGGCGTGGACATAAAACGGTGAACAAAATAGACCAAAATTCCTGTCTGGATGGAGCTAACATTCTCAGTATAATGGAATTACTCCAGCCACTTTTGAGTTCTTCTGACTCCTTTTGAATGTCATTTCAACAATGCCTCAATTGGCATGTAAGCCTTAATTTTGCATTTCTAGCAATTGGTAATAAAAATTCAGCATTTCATATTGATGTGATTAGTTTGGATGCCTTTACAGAATTTTCATATTAATGGCAAATATTATAATATGATCTTATGCTGAAGTTGATGAATTTGAATGAATCATTGAAAATGATTGAATATATTCATGGGAAATTTAAGCCTATGTCCACTAACTTTTGAAAAATTGGACATTCCATAAAATTCTGCAATGAAGATAGAGTGAAAACCAGTCCATTGCAATGTCACAGAAATCTTCAGTACCAATTGTTGTAAACTTTAAAAATGATTCTTAAAGATTTGTGTTTATTGATAAATTTAATTTGATGAGTTAATCATCAGGCAAACTGATCATTTGACAAACTGATTTTTAGCAAATTGGCCATTGTCTAACTGATTTTGGCAAGCTGATATTTGTTAACCAATTTAAAGCTGTTGCTAAGCCATGATGCCCCATCCCAAAATAAAATCAAATTAATTTATTTGAGTCAGCCTTTGAATCCTGACCAGTGAGCTCATTCTGAATCCTGACTCTATCACATTACAGTCTTACCAGGCACATGTCATCCAGCAATTTGTTCCTTGTGCTATGAGAATCCTTATGCAAGTCTTTAAACCTAATGGAACAAAGAGAGCAGTAAGTTCCAATGGAGACCTCCACCCAGCTTGTCAACGGTAAGTTAACAATCTGAGAACTGTCATTCAACAAGTTATAAATCCACCTAATTTCCTTATCACCAGCATCCTCATGAGAACATAATAATAGCTAACCTTTATTGCATACTTTCCACCTTTCAGATAGGGTGGTAGGTGCTTTACACACATATCTCATTTAATCCTCATCCAGGTAAATCAAGGAGGTTAAGTAACTTGCCCAGGCCATACAGCTAGTAAGTAATACACTCTCTTCCCTCTGGCAGTTAGATGTTTATTGCAACACAAAGCTTTCGCATTTAGTCATTGTCTAGTGGATTTACCTGATAGATTAAGCTACCTAAAAAATGGAAATATTGAAACCAACACATATTAACTAAGACACTTATAGTTACCAGGCCACCTTAACATGCACCTTTCATTTGGTTGGTTGATTTATCAGGGGATGAGTCAGCTCACTGCCTTCAATCAGGAGAGAAGATCCCATCCTGGTTCCTATGTCAAATACAAATACATCTCCAGGGTATAAGTAGACTGGATTCAATCCTGGCATGACCTTGCCTACTGGGACTTCCAATCTTAACTGCCAAGCTTCAGTGGTAACATGGCAATGATAGTACCTAACATAAGGGCCCATGGCAAGGATTTAATGAGATAATATCTGAGGAGTGCATAGCTCAAGGCCTGGCATACGGTATTGAAGTTAGTTAGGATCGAAGTTAGTTCTCTGTCCTTCAAGTTCCTCAGGTCTGAGTGACTGCAGGGCTACTTGAAATGTCTACCACCATGAAATAGAGAAGCATAATGAAAGTTAAATCCATAATATATATTTATCTAAAAAATTATTATGTCATAATTAAACGTGCTTTAATATATATGTCATCCACAATTAATACTCATTGGTACTTCTTTTTAAGTGGACATTATTAACTAATTCTGTAAGATCTGACTCAGGAATAGTTTCTGGCGTGACATCCTCCTGTCTTGCTCCCCAGTCGAAGAAGCAATAAGCTCTCCTCCAGTACAAAAGACTACAAGAACGAAAGCTGGGCAGAACACAGAAATTCACTGATGAAAAAGGTGATAAGAGAAGAATGGGGATCTTTTTTTCTCTCTTCATGACAGGCCCTCAAGGCAATTTGCCAACCATATTAGACAGGGGAGGGGAAAAAAAGGCACAGCAATATATCATGATCTATCCTCGATGATTGAACTAAAAGATAATTCATTTCTATTGACTTCAAGTACAGGCTACTTAAAAGATTCTCAAGGTGGTTTATATGGAAGTACACTTTGATTTGGGAAACAGATGTAATTATGAAATGTTGCGTGTCACCCGATAATATTTTGAAATGCCCAAGGAGAAGTCATTATATAAAACAATCCCTACTGAAGAATTCCTAGTAAAACTAATGACAATGATGGAATTTCTTTCTGTACTTTGGATTTTCACACACTGGAAAGTTTAAAATGTAGAACAGTAGTATAAAGGCCAACACAATGTTACTTATGATAAAACCAAAGGTGCTTTCTTGTTTTGCAATGGAATGCCTGCAAACATGGAGTTCCTGTGGTGCACTATCAGAATCTTATCTTGCTTTACAAGTGCAATGCAAATTTTGCAAATGGGGTGAACTAGATAAAAATAAGCCTAATTTCCTCAACCTTCTGTAAGATGGCTTCTTAAGATGGCTTCTGCTTTTTCCCACGAGCATCCTGACTCTAAAGTCAGGTTAAGTACCCCCATGGTGGAATCCATGTAATATAATACCCAGAAGCGTTCTTGAACTCAGATCTTTATTCAAGGATGACTGAATAAAGAATGAGCCAATAATGAAAACTATACATAATTCCTTAAGGTGAGACCATAAGGATCCATAGAGAGTTCTGGAATAAGATTGGAGTCCCTCCTCTCTGTGGTTCTGTTGCTAACACTTAACCCATGCAGCTAAGGAAACAGTTTTGACCACTGCCGGCTAAGGTGCCTGACACATAGTAACTATCTAACAAATATTTGTAGAAACCATCAATGAGGATCCTTTCATGTGTCCTACCCTGGCTTGCCACCTGGTCTACACTGCAGTGCCTACTTTTGGCTTTAGGGTCCCAATTAATTAAATGAGTTAATGTTAATAAACTTTTTTTTGTGTGTGTGTGTGAGGAAGACTGGCCCTGGGCTAACATCCGTGCCCATCTTCCTCCACTTTATACGGGACGCCGCCACAGCATGGCTGACAAGCAGTGCATTGGCGGGCGCCCGGGATCCGAACCCGCGAACCCGGGGCTGCCAAGCGGGAACTAAACCGCTGCACCACCGGGCCGGCCCCAACGTTACTAAACTTTTTAAAAGAGTATCTGGCATATTGTAAGCATTTTATAAGTACAGTTTAATATAAACACACAAATAAATAAAATATTACTTGCTCAAAGTTTAGTATTAAGGGCTGGATCTTTGGTACTTGATTTTTATGGAAGGCTTTGCTTCTCCCCAATATGTGCTGCAGGATGCTGTCTCCCAGTTTTCTTGTTAACCTGGGGATGAATGTGGGATGTTGTTGCTCCCCGGATATCTAGCCTGAATTCTCTACTTAGTGTCTGTGTTTTCATTTCTATTTATGTCCTGTCTGTGGCAATGAATGGAATGTTTTCAATCCTCTTTGTCAGGATAAGTCATTTCAGCTTAAAGAGATCCCCCATGCGTAGCACCAGGCTCCCATTAGACCTCTCCTGGTAACAGGAGTTCAGAGGGCTCTTGATGAGTCATTTCATGCCCCATCCTGTGAGCTGTACATGGGCTCAGAGTCAGGCAGTGAGAGTACCTCTGACACTGAAGAACTCAACCCACTTTCCTGAATTTATTCCCCCAAAAATGTCACTTCCTGAAGAAGGGAGAAGACAAACAGAGCAAAGAATGGAACAAAACTAGATCCAAGTCAAGTTTTCTTATTCCCTGCCCCTTCTGTATTGCAATGTATCTAAAAGTTGAGAGCTTTAAACAATTAAGGTACGAGGGTACGCCGTCACCAGTCATGGGTAAGTACACTGATCATAGGCTCTAATGTACTTGGAGTAAACAGGTGAGGCTAAAATAAAAAATTAAACCACATATTTTTTTCATTCTTTTATTTTTAAACAAAATAATTTGAGTGAAACTACTGAAGTTAATGTTATTTTACAGGTGTCAAGAAGTTACATAAAGGTCATATGTTGTGTTGTAAAGAAAGTAAAATCTAAGGTACAATTTGATGTTTTCTCACTAACATTCACCTGATATCCATCACAGTTTACTGTAATCCTTGTCTTATCAGTAGTCTTCATTAGAATACTTTTTCCTCACTCAGAGCCCTTATCTCTGTCAGACCTCTGCTGGGCCTGGTATGTTCTCCTACTTTAGCTCCAGAACTTCGGGTCAATTTAGCTGTTAAATTTCTTTCTGGGTTATTCCTCCCAGATTCCTCTGCTTCTGTCCATTCTAATCAAAACCAGAGTAAATGACTTCATTTTACCTTTTCAATCTCTTCATCACCTAGGAGCATTCTTTAACTTTCCCCCCAAATTGGACTTATAATTGCTTTCACAAAGACTGCCCAGATTTTCACTCATGTCTAAGCCCTTATGAGGAAGAGATTCATGTAGAAAATGCAGTTTTATAAAAATAGTGAGCTGTGCTCACAACATATGCGAGAAAGCATGGACGTGACATGCCTACTGCCCCTAGGGGAAAAGGCATGCAAATATGGAAGATGAAAAGCTTCTCTTTCAAAGGCTTTAGATTCTTGGTTTGCCTACATTTTATCATGTTGGTGATAAATATCTCGGTGAGAGTAGAAAGAAAGACATGATAGGGGAGACGGGAAAACTGGGTTATGTTAAATACAAAGTTGTGATTGAGATTTTTACTGTTCTTTCCTTTCATTGAAGAGGACAAAGCAATGTGCATTGATAAGAAAACTTAGCTTAGAGGTAATAAGTGAAACCTCCCACAACTCTCATCTCTCCTGTGATGTGGTTGAGGAGAAAGGCTGCTGGGGGTGAGGACGGGAGGGTGCAGAGGAGAGGAAGGTTAGTGGAAAGAGAGAAATGGAAGGTGAAGAGACAGAGGAGTTTGAGAGGAGGGAGAAGAACAAAGCAAGCTAAGGGAGAGAAGGAGGGAGGCCTGGAGCTAAGGGGAGACACTGTGGCCTCATCTAAACACACTCAATGCCTCCAATTCAAGCTTTGAAAAAAAGACCATGCAGGAGGCACTTTAAAAAGCCACAAATTTCTCTTCAATACAGGGGCAAATGAGGAGACAAAAAGAGCTAAGAACAAGAGGTGTGGAAGACAGAAGAGAGAGGAAGGAGAGGGCCAAACCTCACCTCCTAATCGTTCTGCCTGAGGCATTGAAAGCATTTTATAAAGTGTGAAGTTTCAACCGAATCCAAATTCCTGGCATTGGAAACAGGGCCAGGAGCTGCTTATGAGAAACAAAATCTCTTTTTCCTAAAATGAGGAAAATTTCTGTTTTTCTATGAGGTCTTCTCCATCTTGAATAACCTAGACTCTTCTTCCATTCATTTACTGAACAACACAGTAATAACAGAAAGGATGAGGCCAGGCCTGGCCTATAGTTTAACAACATCTGTCAGAAGACTCTAACCCACAAATCCCATCAGATGGCCCAATCTATAAGTGCTATCCCCAGGAACCACATGCACCCACAGCCGCCCTCTTCTCCATCATAAAGCTGTGCAGAATGTCTCAGTGAGATGATAGGGTTTGAAAAATGATACAATATATATTTCCCCAACCACAGGGAAAAAGAGGTACCGTAGATTCAATAAATGGTGCTGCCATGATTGACAACTGCTTGAAGAAAACAAAGCTAGATCCCTACCTCACTCCATATACAAAAATAAATCCCAAATAGATTTAAATGTAATAAAAGAAAGAAGAGAATTTAGAATTTTGGGTTATTTTAGAATTGACAAGACCTTCCTCAATAAGATTAAAAAATCTAGAAGTCATAAAAAAAAAAGACATGCATATTTGACTATATAAACATTCCAAAATCTTGTATTGAAAACAAATATCAGAGAAAGTAGGGCAACTCATTGGTGACAATGATTTGTTAGATAATTCCACTTGCTGAATTCAGGCAAAAGTAATCATTCAATATGGCAATGTTGGATCAGATGTTCTGATGCTATAAGTATAGAGTGAAACATTATTGAAACTATAAACATGCTTCCTGTTTCCCTGCACTGCCTGGGTCTGGCAACCTGTCTAGGATGATCTCTCACCCTCTGATTTTCATGGTTGGCTATTCTTTGTTTGTGTGTGTGTGTGTGTGTATGTGTGTGTGTGTGAGGAAGATTGTCCCTGAGCTAACATCTGTGCCAATCTTCCTCTATTTTGTATGTGGGATGCCACCACAGCATAGCTTGATGAGCATTTTGTAGGTCCACACCTGGATTCGAACCCATGAACCCTGGGCTGCTGAAGCAGAGCGTGTGAACTTAACCACTACGCCACCAGGCCAGCCCCGAGGTTGGCTATTCTAATAGGCATGGTGGTTCCTGGAAGGCCACAAATACTGTTAGAGTACTTACCATGTCTCCCTCAGTCCATGTTTTAAGAATCTCAAAAGTGCTCAGAATATAATGAGCGCACATGTGAGTGAATTATTGGTGTAATGAAGATGACAAGGGGGAGAAGCAATTATACCTCAAGACAGAAGTATTTACCCTCAAAATAGTTGTGATAATATTATACCATTGTATTTTTTTTACTAAGAATACATTTATTGATTTATAAAGTATATAAACATTTATGAAAATACCCTTTATAAGAAGAATAAGAGAACAAGTAAAAATGAAAAACAACCATGCGGACATTATGTCTGATTCCCCCTCATCCATTTTAGAAGTGAGAGAAATGATAGGTATAGCAATGCAACCTTGAAAATGGATTCCTTCAAGTTTTTCAATTTTTTTAATAATATGACATCAATTGCTGAAAGCATAATGACCTTTGTTATGCTACATAATACTGATACAAAATGTGAATAGTACAAAGTTCATTATATATAATATAAGGTTTTAATATATTACATTTGTTTCTACATAAACAGACTATAAATATATGTGCTATAGCATGTCTTATAGTCATGGTTCCCAGCATCTCACACTATGGTACCAAACAAAAAATACATTTTCTTTTTTTAAAAGGAAAGAACAAGGGCAGAAATCAGTAGAAATAGCTTTACATGTTAAAAGTCTAAATAATACAATAGATGTTGTTATAACTTGGGCTATAAAATAAATTTGAAATCTGGCTATAATTATTTAGAGAGTGAACAAATCTAATTAGCTTTTATTAGGGTGTAGAGGCCAAATTACTAAAATACTGACTTGTTGGGGTGAAAGGGAGGGGGAGGGCTCAGGGGTGGGAGGGTGGGGAAGGAACAAAAAAGTAAAATCCTTCCTGAGGCTTTAACACCACAGCTTGATACCGAACTGACTGCATTCAGGCTCAGACATATCACATCAGGACAAATATGTGGGTATTCATCCAGAAGAAACCAGAAGCTAGTAGATACAGTCTGAACTCCTCAACACGACAGGGAGCCTCCGTCCGAATGTCCTTTCTTTGCGGTGTTCTGAATCAAGAATCAGCCTGGGAGACAAGGAACCAGAGCTGCATCATTTCCTTCCTGGGGCTTGGCCAGGAGACACGTAAGAGTCCGGAAGGAACTCTCATTAGGAGTCGGAAACAGCACAAGGAACTCTCATTTAGCTGAACTGGGAAGAGCACGCAACCTCCTAAAACCAGTAACCTCGTCCGAAGCCTTTACATTTCCTAAGAGAACCCATGCCCACCTCCACCAGTGCCAACACAGTGCATCTGCAGGCTGCGGGACGCCTTCAGAACAAGCCAGCGTCTTCCTTTCTGTCAATCCAAACCCCACACGTAAGACTTGGCTCAGGACCCATATCCTAAACAAAGCTTCTTAGATGGACTCAGCCCTAAAGATCTTTCCCATCTTCAACACCTATAGCACTTCCATTGCCTGGTTTATCTTCCAGTTTTACAGAAGTGTCAGCTCCCCAGGTACTGCTGCTTCTTGGAGGATGAAGCCATTTCCTGACCTTCTTTCTTTTAACCCATGGAGAGACCCACAGTAGGGGGCATCACACATACTTTTTAAATGAATGGAAAAGAGAATAAGGTCAACACTGGGAGAAGACACAAACACATTCTTGGGTCACAAGTATCTTCTCAGGAAATGCCTAAGGGACTGGCTCCCTGCAGTCCGAGGTCCTTTTTTTTTGAAATGAAAATCAAATGCGGCTACTTCCTAGTGGTGGAAAGAGCAACACTTGAACATCTGAGCAGCACCTCTCATGTGATTTCCAGGAGTGGGGGATGCGGGTGCCTCCTTTTAAACAGGAGGAGAGCTCAGTGTGGTCCCAGAGTCAGGCTGGAGAATCTGGGCTGCACTGCCAGCTTGCGGTCCCATCTCCATCAGCTTTAAAAGTTCTGCCTCCTCGCTGGAGTACACGGTGGTGTCTGTGTCATCCGAGTGATACCCGGACTGGTAGCCGCTCGTCTGGTTTGAGCCTTCAGAGGCCACAGACTCCTTGCTTTTGCTGGGCATCAGTCCACTGTGGAAGAAACGGCAACCAAATGAGTAGGCAGAGAGAAGGCAGCTCTTTTGCTTCTTACCCTAACCCCCTTCCCAACTCCTGTAATCTTTCTGGAGACACCAGCCCCTATCTCTCCCACTTGTTAATCAACATATCAGGTTTACTCAGACAATGCCTATTTTCAGGTACTAGCATGAGTTCGTAGTTTCAGATAAGTCCTCTTATTCAGGTCCAGGTCTTTCAAGCCTGAGATGAGATGAAAGGCAGTTCTCCTGAGTGATGCAAAGGCTCCAACCAATGGAACATTTTTATGGCCTTGCCGATTGACAAGTTTGTATACAATGATAGGAGCCAAAGGGACTCTTTCATGATATGAAAAGAAACTGGGATGTTCTGAAAGTCCACTTGTGATTTCCCCACTCTGTCAATTACGGGATTACAAGGCCTGTGGGTGGTGTTAATAAAGTTCTTGAGCAACTTTAAACTTTAATAAGTTGAAATGTGTGTGTGCAATCAAGCCAGACATGTCAAAAACTGCTTTTTACTCATCAAAACCACATTCTTTGGAAGAACTGAGGACTGGATCACTCAGCAGCAACTAGAGAATGTTTCCATGGCGGGGAATCATGACAGACGGTAATCACGTCGAGGCTTAAAAGCGTAGGCTGCGTTGAGCTAAAACGTCAAGATTTACATTTTCTCAAGCTATTCTGAGGTGTGGGGTTTTTTTCCCCTTAGTAAGTGTTTTACCAAATTATTCATGTTAAAAACTGCAAAAAGGATTTTATTAACTCGGTGTTCAGATATGGTTTAAAAGTTATTTCAAACAACTAAATGCAATTTTTCTTTTAACCCAACCTCAAAAAAATGAGTGTCTCAAACAATGGCATGGTACCTGGCACACAGTCAATGATGAATAAATATATTTTGAATCAATGAATGAAATATATGACTGGCTCTCAGTTTCTAAGTATCTTAGACAGATATTGGCTTATTTACATATCATACTTCTTAAGTATATGCACCCATTTATGTACAGGCTTGAAAATTCTTCAGAGTCCACAAAGATTTTAATCATCTCAATAGTTTTAGGGATCACATTCAATGACCTCTGCATTATTTATCCAGTACCATACAAACCATAGTAAATATGCTCAGAAATTCCCTAGTATCCAAAAATTCTCATAAAAACTGGCCAAATCCTCTAATTTCTTTCAGATTCTTTTTTAGGTTTGCCACTTAATTTGTTTGATTTGTTTCAGTTCTTTATTAGTTAACTCGATGCAAATCTGCTCAACCAACAAAGACACACAACTGGAAAACTCTGCATCCACATTGAACGTCCCGTGTTCCTTCCAAAAGTTCCTGCTGAAATTTGTCTTTTCTATTTGGCTGAGCCTTACCTAAAAGATGGAGCTAATTTGGTTCTGTCTTCCAAGGTTTTCAGCTCTTCTGACGCAAGAACCATACCACTGTCCGTCTGGTTGTCCTTTTTAAGAGACAATGAGATGGCACAGTTGATTGACTGTGTACACTGACCAACTACTTAATAAACCGATTTCTTAACCCATCTATCAGACGACACGTTCCAATGTTTTGCAGAGGGTGGTAAACATATCACAGCCAGAAACTGTGCAAGTTGCAAGAGGAAACAACTGCTTTCTAGAAGTAGGCCCAGCCTGAAGAAGAGAGGAATTTAGGAAGAAGAAGCTGAGGAGACCCGTTTCCATCCCTCTTTTCACTATGATACTATTTACACTTGAGTGGAATTGGGCGTGAAGCTAGACTATCTTAAACCTTGGACCAGAGGCTTTACTTATAGAAAAACCAAAGGAGACCAAAAAGTTCCATCTCCATAATGACCCCATGACCCTCAAAGACAGCCTTATAATGAGGCTCCAAAACTCTAATGCTTAGGCTAATATTTATCTAGCTAATGTTTCATCTTTTGTATTATTTCTAAGACTATTTTTAAAAGATGTACTTACATCTGGGATTACTTTTACTTCTGGTTCTTCCAATGGGATATCTTCAAATGTTTTTACACTCACAGGCCGGCTCTTTCGCTTACTGTTCTGCAGATACTGACTGCAAAAGAACAAACATTTATATTTTTTAGTGGTGATGTATTTGGCTGCAGATACCACAAGTGATACCTAAATCCATTATCTTTCAACCACAAGTTTAATAACAACCTTCAAAACATCCTTTGGAAAAAGAAAAACAAAACAAAACAAAAATCTTTCTCTGCTAGCACACATTGAAGACTTAATTTCCTGTGAAAGTCCATTTCAAAGTATAATATAACTGAGGGGCCTAGATGAGCCCCCTTTCCTTTGACTCATACCGAGGTCCAGGACTGGACTAAAGACAACAACAGCAAATTGAGTGGTCAACAGCCTTCTACTTGGCTTCCTGATTGCACGCGATGCCTCCACTGAGCTCTCGACATATTACCGAGTGTTGCACATCTTTCTGGTCATCTCCTAGGAACGTTTTTCTCCATAATGCCCACAGAGCAACCATTTAATGAAAGATGGGAAGGGGAAACACCTTGCAGATCTCACTGAATCTTACCTGGGTTCAGTAAAGGAAACTGAACCCATCAGGATCTGGAGATGACCTCCTCCCTCTACATGTATAGAGTCTTAGTGTGTAGAGGGGGCAGTGGGCTGAGTCTCTCCATCTCCCATTCTCAGCCCACAGAGTTGCTCTTCTCAGGAAAGGGCAGTGGTTCAAGAGTCATGAGATATTTTGTCTATTTCAAAGTCCACCACTGACTACACAAGCTTGGGAAAATCATGACGATTTCTATGCTTCTGTTGCCCCATCTTCAAAATGTATTGGCAATAGCTTTCCCTCTTTCATTCACAAGGATATCTGGAGGATGAATGACGTGGTCAATGGTGGGTAGTGTTCTTAGAAAGAATGACACTCTATCAACTAAAGCCTGTTTTTCTCCTTTGAATTCCAGAGAGTGCCAGTTTCCTTGAGGACTCCAAAGAATAGGACTTGTCAGATAACATAACACCTGTTCCTTACGAGTGCTCCTTTTCTGCCGTGTGGCTTCGGGTGAGTCTGAGTGATCTTGTCAAAATCATCAAAAGCACAAGTGGAGAGAAGGGAAGTTCTTTTCACAGGAAGGGCCCACAAGGACTGCAAATACACTCTTCACTCTTATCCCAGCGTACTTCCCACCATAGCAGCCTTCTGGGCATGTTACATCTTCCTTGTGTTTTCTGTGACCAAGTGGAGTGAAGACTCACTTAGGCCAAAGGAGGAGAATGGGCTGGTTCCTCCCTTCGGAGAGGAGAGAATGAGGTTCACCAATGACATCCTCACTCAGGAAACTCTACAAGAAAGAGGACGAGGAGAGAGCAAAGCCCACTTTCTCCTAAGTCCAGTCCCTAAAATGGTGGTTGCTAAAAACTACTGGCCATAATCAATCATTCATTCATTCAGGAATCCCTTATTGAGAATCTACCACATGCCAGGCACTGTACTAAATGCTCCTCAGCCATTGTCTCATGCCTCTTTACAAACAGTACCTCTCTAGGGGTGGGTATTTTCTCAACTTCAGATAAGAACACTGAGGCATATAAAGGTTAAGGAACTTACCCAAAATCACGTAACTGGAATATTTGGATTATTATTTTGAGGGCAATGAGCAGCCACTGAAGAATTTTAAGCATAAGATTGACAAGGTCAGATATGCCCTTTAGAAAGATGACTCTGGGTTGAGGAGGATAAGGCCAGAGGCAGTGAAACCAATTAGGGGGCTCTGTCTCTTCTTTAGGAAAAAGAAGGGCGGCCTGACTAAGGAAAGGTGATGCCCACAGGGTTTGGAGAAGTGAACACATTCCAGAGCTATTTAGTGTGTAAAATCAACTAGAGTTGGTGAGCTTGGGCAATAATGCAGATGTCTTAGAAAGGACAGCTCCTTGACTTCTGAGCCCAACAATTCCAAAAATTGCATGGCCCTTCAGAGTTGACAATGCAGTTTCCCAAACATTGTTGCATCTGCTCCTTACACTACAAAATAGGTTTTTATATTATTTTCTATTTGGAGATGAGGGAGCTAAGGCTTAGGGAAGAAATGGATAGAACTGGGACTCAAACTTAGGTCTTCAGACTCTAAAGTCCATGCAGGATTTTTTTGGTGAGGAAGATTGGCCCTGAGCTAACATCTGTTGCCAATCTTCCTCTTTTTGCTTGAGGAAGATTGTCCCTGTGCTAACATCTATGCCAATCTTCCTCTGTTTTGTATTTGGGATGCCACCACAGCATGGCTTGATGAGCTGTGTATAGGTCCATGCCTGGGATCCAAACCTGTGAACCCCAGGTTGCCAAAGCAGAGCATGGGAACTTAACCATTATGCCACAAGGCCGGCCCCAGGATTTTTTTTTAACCCTACTCCACATTGGCACCTCTGGAGAAGTATCAGGAAGGAAAAGGCAGAAGAGAACAGTGGTTATGATTGTTCAAGTCTTTATTAAGCACCCAGTATGTGCATAGCACTGTTCTCTCCCATGTATGCGTGGTGGGGGGGGGGGTGTTGGGTGTGAGATAGACAAAAGGTGGATAGTTTCGCTTCAGGCAGTCTAAAATCAGAGCCAAATTCAGGAACATCTAGCCAGCAGGCATCCCAGGCATCAATCCACAAGGAGCATTTAATCATCACTAGCAATTAACCAAAATGAAGAAAATGGTATGTGCCAGAACCTTTCTCTGAGAGACAACTGAAAAGAAATCTTTGATAAGCTGCTTGGAGTGGGAGGCAAAACGCCCAGGGGAAATGATGGAGCAACCACAGATGGTCCCTAAACTGTCCTCAAAGAAAGATGAGTCCAATTAATATGTGTGTTCTTGCAGGAAGCATGCAAACTTGGGGCCGGAGCTGATCTATGGGGGAAATGAGAGACGAAGCTAAGTCTAGACACCAGTGGTCCTTCCTCCTCACCCTTCCCCCACACACTCAGTGTCTTCTCTAAATAAATGCTGAGTGAACATTTGTAAAATAAAGAGGCAAAAGCATGGGGTTGGCTCCCACAGTGATGTCTCTGTCCAGCTCTGTTTATAATGCAACGGGATTGAAAATTATAAGGAGGAAGCAAGTGAGAAAGACTCCTCAGCTTTTCTAATTGACTGGAAATGTCAAAGAGGAGAGAACAAGTCCCCTGAGAGGTACCCCAGCCTCCTCTCTTTCTCCCCAAAGAAGCAGAGGCACCAGAGAGCATCAGAATGAGGCGTGCCGTGTGCAGATGCCCCAACTCTGCCTTTCTTTTAACCCAGATGATTAACATGTGACCGTGGAGTCTTATTTTTTATAAAGGTGGGGGGTTGAGAGGGGATGCACACAAAAGATTCCAATTTCCATTTTATTTTTCAAATTATGGCTGGATAAAAGAGAAACTGGACTGGAAAGACCAATTCAAAAATCACAGACAGAAAATCAGAGCCAGGCCCGTGTTTGGAGCGTGGTGTCACACTTGTCCACGCTTCTGGGGATAAACGTTAGCAGCCCTGTTTCAGAGCCAGCGTCGCATTTGGTACTTCCATTACACAAACATGACTTCATCGCCTCTCAGCACCATATGCAACGTGCCTAAGCCAGCCAAGAGGCTGCCGGCTTCGGTCCTCACTCCACCTGGTCACAGAAAACCCAAGGAATATAATTTGTGATCAAATGGCTTTCTGATAAAGGAGAAGGCAATCGTGTTGTGGGAACAATTACCACACTAGAAGGCCAGCTGAACTTGAACTAGGAATTTTTAAACATGGAAGTGGCACTGTAGTCTCTCATTTCACTACTCTTTCCCTCTGAGGGCCCCTCCTTGGTGTGGGAGAAAACAGCACCGAGTTAGATATCAAGGAACTGGATTCACCTCAGGGATGTGATTTTAAGCAGCTCGTTTAATAGCGATCATTTATTGAGTGCTTTCTAAGCGCCGAGCACTTAGAAATACATTATATCATGTAATTCTCGAAACAATCATTTTGAACAACACTAGTGACCTTGCACATTTCACAGATAAGTAAACTGAGGGAGAGGTTAGAAGATCTGCCCCCAGTCACACAGCTGCTAAGAGGCAGACTTGGAAGTTTAACCGAGTTCTAGCTGACTCTAAAATCTGGATCTTAACCACAGTATTATGTCTCCCACAGGGAATCGCTCTGAGCCTCCTGTTCAACATCTACATCAAAAAAGATAATAGTTTCTACCTTGTCTAACTCTGAGAGTTATCACGCGGGCAGATCTGATAATATAAGGAAAAGTTCTTTGAAAAATGCCAAAAGTTCTTGACACCAATGGAATGGGCAGCTCACTTGTTGTTCTAACCATTCTGAGATCTCTTCTCTCTCTTCACAGTGTTCCTGCTGCCCTGCGTGATTCTGTGGGGCAAACTGGCCAGGGTGCCACCTCAGCTGCAATCTGGCGTCCTGGCCAAGTGCCGGACACATGTGAGGGCTCCGTGCCACTCCCTGCAGCCAAAGCACACTCAAGAGGGTAGCCTGGGCGCATGCTGTCAGGGGTCCACTTAAAGGAGGAAAACACCCAAGGGATGGGAAAAGAAACAAAGCAAAGTGAAGCAGTCCCAGGCTTAGTATAAGGCAATTTTAATATCATATTGTGGAAAATCATATCAACTTTTTCCTTATGCATAGGTGCTGGGAGAGAAAAAAAAAGAAAGTGGACTTCAGAACCCCCTTACAAATCAGGAAAGGGCTACAGTGCATGTGTTTTAAATAAGCCCAGAAGTCCTATTATGCAAATAAAATGCTGAATATCAGACTTGGGAGGGGCTTCTGAAGATGTGCTGTCCAGTCTAATTCAGGCCACATCCCCACGGCATACTGCATCCTAGCCAGAGAGGTATAAGTGTGTTTTCATATATGCATAGAACTCTTCCTTCCTGAATCTTTCCTAAGCTATTTGATTCACATTAATAAAACAGTACATGGGGGTAATTTAAATACAGATGTCTTTGTAAAATGGGTCTCTTTTTCTGGAGATTAACAAACTGTGGCATTCCAGCTATTTGCAGCTGCAGGGCTTAGAATTCTGAAAGGAAGAGCTATGGCAGCAATGTGGACTACAGATGGGAAGAAACTCACCTACCCAGGCCCTCTTCATGGAGCACTTTCCTTTATATTAGTCTCAGGGCTAAGGTTAAATGTGGAAGTGGGATGCAGCAGCTTTATAAAACGTCTTCCTTCCACCTCCCTCCCCGAGATGACCTTGAAACCCCACCACCACCCTCCAGGGGATGTTGGCCATATACAGTACCTGATTCCTGCTGTGTTGTCATAATGGAATTTGGGGTCACACACTTCCTCTTCCTCCATACAGGAAACAGGTGAGGTGGGCAGAGAGAGTCCCGAATCCTCTTCCATGCTCAAAGTCTCTGATATGGGAAGAACAATATAGTCTTTGCCATCCTGAAACAATAAACACAGAGCGCTATTGTTATGGCTTCAGTCCTTCAAGGGCCTTTTCATGAAAAACAAAGGCCATGGGGGCTTCTTGGTTATGGGGTATATTGCTTTCATATCTGACTGTACAACCTCAAGGCAACATTAGAAACAGTTTGTCAAAAACAAAAGGGCACTTGAAAGGGATGTGTATACGAAGGTACATTAAAGGAGCTAACGAGAAACAAGGCAGATAAGCGGACCACAGAGAGCTGCGGCTACAATGAAGACAAATCGGGCTGTGGTCAGAGCTACGCGGAGCTGAGAAATCATTTCTTCACAAAGTTCCATCTACACGAGCCAGGTCCTTTAAAGGGCATGTCATCCAATTTTAGCCTCTACATTTCAAGGCTAAAAATGGAAAAACTGATGATAGTCTAGAGAAAAGCAATAAATGGGTCTTCTGATAAAAGGTTACACAATTTAGCTTTATTTCATCAAGAGAAAGAAATTCAGGGCAGTTTGATACCTTTAAATGTTTGGAAATTTTATTGATAAAAACAGATTTGCCCCATTGTTCCCCAGCTGTTCAAAAGAAAAGCTGGGGGAAATTGGCTTCCATTCACTGCAATGAGAGGCATTGACTGAGATTAAATAACTTTCTAACAGTAAAGGCTACAACTTTGAAATCCTCCAGTGGAAGTTATGGCGGCCTGTGATTTTACCAAGGAAAAAGCCATCTGTTTTGCAGGGATCAGATGGGTTTTTGCCTGCAGAATGTATTAAAAGTTCCTTGAAATTCCATCCATTGTTGATATTCTGTGGATCAACTAGGCTTTGTGTATTTTTTGTTTGTCTGTTTGTTTTTTACGTTAGAAGAGCATCTGAAGACAAGAGAGATGTCAGTAGGACTAAGAGTGGTCAGCACCCACGTTGTGAATTAGATTCTCATCTGTCAAAAAGGGTGATTATAGCTTTTAGAAAAGCATTGCTGCTCAGATCTGAAGAATATGGCTCCTTATTCAGTGGCTGAGAGAACATGGTGGCCATGAGCAGGTCTAGCCAGTAGAGGAGCCCTTGACACCTAAGCACTCTTTGTAGAAGCTTCTTGGATGAAGGTCACAAACCTGCTGAGCATTAGCTTGTAACAGATTTCCCAAATGTTCCACCAGCTCTGAAAACGTGGGTCTCTGACTGGGCTCCCCATGCCAACAGTCAAGCATGGTCTGGTACCTAGAGAAGCAAAACACTGATGTCATTAACTGCCTCTTCCCTTCTGATCTGATGCTGAAAATAAGCATTTGAATGAGTAAACATTTATAAAGAGTCCACCAGGAGCCAAGATGCTAAAAAGGGATACAAAAGTATGCAAGACACAGAGCCCTACACTTGGAGCATCAAGTGTGTATAGAAAACAAAACACAAATCAGCAACTAATAAAAACTAACTGGTTGGTATAGATAAAGTGCTGTCATTTGAAGAAGAGATGACTCTATGCTTGAGATTATCAAGGAGGACTTCAAGGGAGAAGTAAGATGCAAGCTGGGCCATGAAGGAGATAAATATAATGGAAAGTCTTCTAGGCAGGGAGACTTCTTGTGAGCAAAGAAAGAGGCTAGAAGGATACTTTTAAAGTCTTACATTTCTGGTGTGGTATAATCAGGGGCCCTCATTCTAGTTCCTTCCTTCAATCGCCTACAAAATTCCTCATCAATCTTTACTCCAGGATATGGAGAAGCACCTAGAATAAAACAAGAATGGAACATTATTTGATTTAAATTTCTTTTCTAGAGAGCTCTGAGCTGGGCCTGAATCTTGAACATCCTCATCACCTATATATATATATACTTATAATTTTTTCTGTTCTTTCTTTTTTTTTTAATTTTACAATCCAAAGCTTCCAAGTAAGTTTCACCCAATGAAGGTGGACTATAGGGGAGGGAAAGGCGCACTGGGGCTACTGACTTTTATCATTCTATTTGGAGTATGGATGGAGGGACAAAAGAAGTGACTTACCTAAGGAAAATATTTCCCAGAGCAAGACACCAAAAGACCACACGTCACTCTGAATTGTGTACACTCTGTCAAAAATTGTTTCTGGGGCCATCCATTTCAAAGGGAGGCGAGCCTAAGAGGTTAGAAGACAAGGAATCAGAATCAACTTAACAAATATCTGAAGAAAAAACTTCCTTTGTTCCTGAACACAGGTCCGGAAGCTTGCTAAGAGGAGTTTGAATTCTGCAACTGAATAGATCACCGGGTTCATTTTGAAACTTACATCTCCTTTTCTGACATAATCTGGGTCTTTATAAATATCCCGGGCCAAGCCAAAGTCACAGATTTTAACCACGTTCTTCTCCGACAAGAGGATATTTCGTGCTGCCAGGTCCCTGTGGATACACTGCAAAAAGAATCGTGTGTGCATTAGGTCTCGGCACAGCTGATCTCTTCTACATCTGTTGTGACCTCATGCTTAAAAAAAAAAAACCCACATAAGAAAACCAACTGATTAACAAGCACTGGGTTAATATCTTTTTTCAACACTTCAGGGAAAAAGTCTGTGAGTTTTGTTGAGACACACATCTGCTTATTCCATAAACAGCCCCAGACTTTGGAGTTAAATAATTAAGTTTTAATATGATGATGGAGTCATAAATAGACTTCTCTTGGACACAATTAAGAATGTGTTTCTGGTCACATCCACACATCCCTTTTGCCTGGCACCATATACGGTTAAAACATGTTATTCTAAGGAGGCCCCCAAATGGGATTTATTTTGAGTGAATGCACGGAAATCAGAAACAAGGGGCTCTTGCTGGTTTGGTGCCCTTTGTTGGTTTCCCCATTCCATATGTAAGTGAAGCTGGACCGGCCTTGATAAACAATTCCCAGTGTGGTTCATCCTGTTTTCAAAGTGTTGGATTATCATAAAGGTCTATTAAAGCAATTTTAGCCCCTCACTAGTCAAGTCGATTCTCCGGCGCACTAAAAAGGAAAGCCAAATTCTCCTTGGCTTTCCTCCTATTCTTTTCTGCTCATCAGTTTCTCCCTTCTCCATAGCCCCTAACTTCACCGAACTTCCTGCTACTAAGCAGTTTTAGCTGCCCCCGGTAGCTTTGTGAGAGAATAAGAGACTTGGAGAAGGTTTAGAAATGAATGAAAGGCTTAGATGAGAATTCTTAAGTCAGTGCAGGAGCGGTCACAACAGCTGGGCATTACCGACCACTCTGCACCTCACATCTGTATAGCACGTTCCTGTGAATGGGGCATATTCAAAAGCACATTGTCTAGCATGATTGAGCAAGAAACAGACAGTCCTTCCTACTTTCCCCTCAACCACAGAGCTTCCTTTTTTAGCCCAACAACCAGGTGGTATTCAAGAAATCAACCAGTAGATGCAAGAGAAGTTAAAGGATTCCCCCCACCCCCCATTCCCTTTCCAATTGCTGAAAGGAACCCTGACTAAATGGCAGGTTCTGGCCTTGAAAATGAAATGAAATCAAATCAGAATCTCCAGGAAGGGCAAAGGTCCTCTCTCTTTGGGAAAACCCTGTGAGACCCCATTTCTCTCCCTTCCTGTTGGGAGAGAGAAGATGAGAGCACCCCAGCAGAAATATCTGAGACACTGAGATTCTGAGGGCTGTGACAGGCTTTCAACTTCAGAAAAAGAAATAGGTCAGGAATTTCACTCTAATTTGGAAAAAAACAAAAACTTTAAGTCTTTCTCTCCCCAGTAGGCTGCAGGAAATGCATTTTGTTAACTGATCATTTTTCCTGAAACCTCATTTGAATTTTTCCTGTTTAGTGTAAAACCTTCATTTCACCCTTTCCAGAGGGGTTACTTCAACCCACCTCGCCCCCTCCGCATGTTTACAACCTTTGGAATGTTTGCAACTTGTCACGTCTTCACCTTCGCCTTTGTTGGGCCTACTTTTCTAATTTTAGCTCTTTTAATCGCTTTCATCTGAAACCTGTCCTTCCTGGTTTCTAATTATACTACTTCAAAAATTCTTTTTGATGGATGGTGATGAATGTAAAATAAATTAAAAATAGACTCTCTTACACCAAGATATCTGCAAGACTCAGTCCCTCACCTCTTCCAGGTCATTGCTCAACTGTCACATTCTTATAAAGCCTTCCTTGTCCACTTTGTTTAAAATTAACATACACAAACACAGAAGCACACACAAACATACCGCTCCTGTATACTCTGTAAACCTTTCCTGCTTATTTTTCCCCAAAGCACTTACTCTCATCTAACCTACGATGTATTTCACTTGTTTATATGGTTTGCTCCATCCCTAGAATGTAAACTCCATGACAGTGGAGAGTTTTGCCTATTTGTTCGCAAAGTATTTTTAGTGCTTAGAAGACTGCCTGCACTTAGTCAATGCTCAATAAGTATTTATCACATGAATTAATTTCATGAAATCTTTACACACTTTTAATTAGCATAAACAGGGCCTCCCCAGTAGAGCTCTTTTAATAGTCCAAGGAGCAGTGAATGAATTACAGTCCCAAACAAACACCAATGGCTGGGCATGGGACATTTTATTTCCAAATCTGTGATCTGAAGAGATATTTTGTTTCCACTCAAGCTCTCTTACCTTCCGTGATGCCAAAAACTCCATGCCCTTGGCCACTTGGAAGCTGTAACAGATGAGATGCTCTAAAGTCAGGAAGTTCTTGTACAGATCTTCAGAAACTGTCGGAAGATGTAGGAGGCCAGCGATCAGTACCTCCACCCACCACACTATTTGTTTCTAAGTTTGTTAAAGTAATGACCATTTTAAGACTTGGGAGTTAAATTTCAGGAAATAGAAACAGAGAGAAAATGCTTCTATCTTCTGTAAATTTGCTGAATCCCAGTATTATTAGCCTTCATCATACCCCTTAGCAAAAATATTGGTTTTTCCTATTTTAGCCAAATTGAACCAACAAATCCAAGAGGCAGAATGGCAGTAAAATTGGCCTAAATAACAGGGAGTGAGAGAGAACTTTCTCAAATTTGCTGTTTTAAGCTGTTGTTTTTTTCATGTACCCAGAGGGATAAACAATAGTTTCATATCAAGAACTCTAAAAATAAAACAACAATATCCAGGGTCATTGAATCTTTTCTCTCCAGGCTTTGTCCTAGGACAAAGGCCCAAAGGTCAAATTATAATCTACAATGGATAACTAAAAATACCAGAAATATATTTACTTCTCTCACTTGCAAGCTGAGAAAGTGCTGTAAACACATTAAATCTGGCCTACGAGAATGCCTTTTTCCTTCAAGGATATGAATGAGAGATGACAGGAACATCGAGGGAAAGATGAATTTATGTAAATTGGTGGTATTTACTTCCATGCAACTGGTACCAATAAACACTAAGACATTAATGGGGGTTTCAACGTGATCTCTTAAATTTGGTCAGACAAGATAAGATGGTTTCTTTCCTGAAGACAAATACCAGAGTAAATGAAAACTCAGTTGTAATAATAACCTTGTAAGTATTAAAAAGGCTGCAAACCTTTTTCTCAATAACTTTTTATGCCTAGGGCTAGAGGGCTCTTAGTGAAAAATCAGCAAAACCCTTTCATTTTCCAAAGGAAGAAATGGAGGCAAAATTCCAGGCCAATGCCTTTTTTATTCCAACTCACTACTTCAATCCCTTGGGTCTCCAGCTCACTGGCCACCGTTTTGTGAGAGAGAAGGATAGGGGAGAGAGGGCTCCACTCACTGTGGGCCCAGTTACACAAGGTCTAAACAACCTCCTCACGCTCTTCTAGACCAAGTTCCAGCCTCACACTCCCTGCTCGGCTTCTAAGGGAAAGAAGTCACTTTTAAGTTCTATCTGTGGCCTCATGTCAAGGGAAACAAAAGTGGGTTTCTTCCACTATTTCATGACCGGATTCTTCTGAGCTCAGCCTCAAGAGAAGCCAGATGTCAGGAAGCCCCATCTCTATATCCATGGAGCTGTCTCTGCATCTTCTGAGGGCAGTAGATATACAGTGTATCCTGGAGCTGGAAGAAGTCCTGGAAGTTAGGCTGGGAACACAGCCTAACACTCAGGCAGAGCACTAAAATATCATTGGAAGCATAACAGGATACAGAAAAGTGTATCTACCAAGACTCCCCTGAGGAAGCATGGTTGGAAGGAAGATTTGATAAGCCACTTGGGGTCTGGCAGAAACAACAGATGGCCCCTACACTGCCTTGGAGAAGGTTGGGGATGATTAACTGGAAGACTTCTGTTGTCCTAGTGATGTATGCAATGTGAGGCTGAACTGCTTGAGGCAATGAGGAGGATAATCAACCACCAGAGAGCTTCCTTTGCTCTTCTAGAACATAGCACTTAGCACCTCCTGCTAATAAACGTTGAGCCAATATTTTAAGAGCATTGGTTTGATTGTTGCCAACTGCTTAGCTCTCCTGGGGTGCCAAGATTTCTCAGGCTAGCCATGCTTTGCCCCACAACCTAGCTCACTGCTTATTTAGGGCTTCCACACTTCACTTTTGGGGAGACTAAACGGAGGCAGTCTAGAAATTCAGGTCTTTCAATTATTAGGTAGTACTGGACTTTTCCATGACAAAATTCCTCATAACACCTTGTCTGTTCCCACAAGAGCATACATTAAGTGTAGAGAAAGCAGTAGCAAGTACCTTCCTCTTCCTCCACATCACTGAGGGACTTCTCCTCAACAAATCCAGAGCTGGCTGAGCTCTGGCTACTGGTGATACTGTCCAAGCGGCGTTTAGGATCCATAGTGATTTCCCCAACGTATTCTTTCCCTGGACGGAATCGTGCCCCTTTGGTCTATAAAGAAGCAAATGAACAAACTCCTTGAATACAAAAAAGATCTCTAAAATGTAGTAAAGCATGGGAAAAAAGATAACTATTAAAAGCAGACAAGAAGGACATCAATTTCAGGATTATAGAATCGCTGGGCTAAATTTTGGGGCAAGTGTTCTACATAATAGATTTTCTTCCACAAAGCCTAGCTCCTTCTTTAGCTTAAAGAGATAAATGCCTTGTTTCAAGTTTCACTCAGACAAGCTTCCAATGTTAGGGTGCTTTTTACAGAGGGATTGACGCTCCATAGAGCCAAATATGGTTAGGGGAGAGAGAGAATAATCCAGACCTGTCCTTCCCTCCTCTGTCGTTCCCTTTCTTTAATCACACCACCTTCTCCCTTCCTCAAGCACCATCTCGAATGAGTCAGTAGATTAAAGCCACAAAAATAAAACATGAAAAGCATATGTCTCCCAGAAGGTAAATGAGGAAGTTACGATATCCAAGAGGTAATGTGAGAAGATTCCTCAGAAGTTCTTAAAAGAATTTCAACTAAAAAATTAACCTGTACCACTTTTAGTTTTCCTCCATTTTACAACATATCCAGAGTTAAGTTAGGAAATGACATACCTTGTAGGGAACAAATTCATTTCTCTTGCTCCTTAAGTAAGTTGACAGGTTTCCAAACTTGCAGAATTCCACAATCACCATGAGTGGCCCTGCAGACAGCACAGCACGTCAAGAAAGGAAAATGTGTTTTCACTCATGATGGTCACTAAATGTTTAAGTTGATGAACCAGAAAATATCAAAGAAGAGGCTACAACCTTTCCCTGGGGATAGGATCATAGAAATCAGCTGGTCACAATCCCCTTATATTATAGCTTTTCTTTCCCCAAAAGGCAATTCCACAACTAGATTAACCAAAATTTCAGAAGAAAATCCACCCACTTGCTTTTCAACATAATCATCTAAAATGACTCCACTTTAGGCAGAACTACTCTTAAAGTCTTTGCTTTCAAATTTTGGGGGGAAGTCTACTTTTCTCATCTGAACACCTATTACACAAGTAGCAAACTGTATTATAGTGATGTGTCATTTTTTAATTCACAGGAAGTTCTAGAATAATTTATAGTGCCCACTAAACCTCCATGAAATATATTTATATCTAGGAATCTGGCAAAGTCTCCTAAATTCAGGAAATCAAGGCCATGGGAGTTGAGTAGTTTCTCGTAACTACTAGCAGATAAGCAAAAGCCAAAATCAAACAACCAGAACCATCCACAAGTACTCACCTCCCGGCTTGGTACAGGCACCTAGAAGATTCACCACATTGAGATGGTGGCCAATATGAATGAGGATCTTGAGTTCAGACATGAGGGCTCGGTGTTCACTGTGTGTTGCTCCTTCTACAGATACAGGACAAAGAGGGAAATCAGAAATGTGGGCATTCCCTTAGGGGATTGACGCCCCACTGCATGTATCTGTGCAAATTACCCTCCAGGGATAATACAGCTGGAACCCAACTTACAGGCCATGTGCATTTCCCTAAAAGTAAAGTATAAATTCTATTTTCTAACTCTAAATCTAATTCTTACTTTAAGTGCACCCAGAGTGTTTAATATTTAAAGGAATCCATTGTGAAGTCTTTTGCAAAGTGGAGAATACATCTGCAAATGGAATCACGCCCAGATTTTCTTCTTGTACAAAATTGGATTTTCATGTATCAGGTTTACTCTGCTTCTTAGGGCCTGATTATTTCAGTGCTCCCTCGTAAGGAAGCAACACGATGTATTAAATATCCTCACGTGTCAGGGGCTATGCTGAAGTTCCCACCAATCTGCTGAGCAGGAAACTTAACAAGCGCCAGCTGGCAAGACCAGTTGGCACGAGAGGCTGATGAGGCTAAGACTGTGAGTTTGATCCTGAACAGACCGGTACGCTTCCCTCTAATTCACAGACATGGTCCACACCTCGGGCTCATGAGCCACCTCAGAATCACATACCCCCTTGGCACAAAGGAAAACAGGCAAAGGAGAGAGATGGCTTCAAAATGCACAAGACCTATTGGCAAAGGGTCGGTAGCATTGTCTCTATCAATGAAAGCACATCTCAACTGAAGAAAAGAGATTTCTATGCATCACCTCCTCAAATTAAAATGGCAAGACCATTACTATTAAAATTACCATTACTATTAAAATTAACAATTGTATATAAAGCTTTTAATTTTAAAAATTTCACCCATAATCGTTTTCTTCCTAATACAACCATTCTCACTTTCCATACTATTTTTTGGATGTGAAAATCTTTCACATATTCCAATTCTAGGGAACATGCCGTTTTGCACTCTTACTATTTTTACTTATTATATCAAATTTCTTTCCATGTTTCTAGATGGTCTATAATGATCTTACTAATGCACCATAATATATTAAGAAGCAATTTTTATACAACCAAGGTATTTTTTTTACCTATAGCCAGGCCACTATGTATAATTGTGCAAGCTGTGCCCTGCACAAGGGCTCCCAGGCAAGGTAGGGAACTGATAGGTTGAAAAACCATCCCCAACTTTGCCTGCCAGGCCATGCATCTGGGCATGAGGCTACAAAAGAGGAACTTTTTTTCCAGTTTGCACAAAGGCATCCTACACGTTGGCTGCATACTTGGCTAGTGGGCCCTCCTAACCACAGAGCCAATCATACAAGACTTACATCGTGTTTAACGAGGGGATGAAACAGATAAGACGGATACATCACCACATAATTTTGCTTTTACCTTTCAACATTTTGACAGCCACTGTCTTGCAAGTTGCTGTCTTGTCGATTCCAAAGGCATCTGCTTCAATCACTTGGCCAAAGGCACCACGGCCAAGAGGCTTACCTACAGTCAACAAGGACAGCAACAACAAAGCAGACCTGGATGATCACACCACCACAGTGACATGTAGAGATTCCAACTAGACAGGGGGGATCGTACATCCCAGTGTAACATGGACAGTCCAGTTTACTCCCTTGTCCCGGCTTAATTATTTCATACCTCCCCCTTCACTCTGCAAATGTCCTGCTTTGGGTGATTAAACAGGGACCCTACTTCTAAGTGACTAAATGAATGATTACTCAAATGCAAGAGATAGAATGAATATTTCTGGATCAGAATCCAACATTTGAAGAGACTAGATCTGTCATCATCCCAAAGGAGGAAGAGACAGACTGGTAAACCCAATACCAAATTAATATCACTTGAAAACACACCTAGTTTCAGCCGGTCTCTGGGGAATTCCCATTTGCTGGCATCATAAGGCAGGCGTTCACAGTGTTCATCCAAGGGGAGTTCATCTGGATCCATGACGATGGACAAGTAGCCTGTCTTCAGTTCCCCTCCATTGGCCTGGAAAGTATTACTCCTTCGGGTCACACACACCCTGTTGTTCAGCTGTTGTTTTGTGTGCTTGTTTTTGTTTATAGAAGCCCCATTCCTGAGGTCTCATTTTTTAATAAAACTCATGGAGTTTGAGAGCAGTTCTATTATAGTCCTGCTTCCAGTGTCCCCTCAACCCCCAAATGAGTTCAGAATTAAGTTCTTAGATCTTAATTATACGAGACAGTCCAAGCCCTTTTCTTCTCTAGTGGCTTCTATCAATTAAAGCCCAGTGGTCCAGCCAAACGAAAGTGGGCAAGAATGTTATTGTATTGAAATAAAATTGTGCCCATTATGCCAATAACAATGGGAAAAAACAACTCAAAGAGCCCCAGTCAGCTTTCATTAATCATGAAAACCAACATGCATGGGATGGAAGGGAAATTATTTTGTTACCCGCTTAACAGTCCGTAGAACGATGACAAGAAGTAGCCAGAAGAACATGGCAATCACTGCAGTGCCTACTAGAATAATGACTTCCAAGTTTGTCTTTTCCTGGGCACCTGGAAAGACAAAACTGAGTGAGCATCAACAGTTGGAAACTCACACCTTTTGCTATAAGATGACAAACTTCAACACTAAAGCAAGATCCCAAGCTGACTAACTTGGAAAAATCCTTGACGATAATAGTCACAAGCCTCTAACTTGGAGGGAGTCTATAATGTTCTTAATGGATAATCTAAGGCTTGCAAAACATTGCTCATGAAGACTTCCAGCAATAAAATTCTAAAGTAATTAAAGATAGAAATATTAATGTCTTAAAAAACAAACACAGAAAGTGTTTGGAGGAACAGCAGTTTTTGATGGACAGAAAACAGATCATGTTCTATAGAGAAGGAAAAGTATTCCTATATGGGGAAAATAAATGTCTGGTTTTATGCCGATAGTCTATGTTTTGATCTGTGTAGAGTTTAAGAAAGGGTTGTTTAAGAAACCAAGTAGGGAAATCAATGCAGCCCTTTGCCCAAAAAGCTACTGGTGACCACACACCTACTAGGTGCTCACTACTTTAAATATGTCATCCCATTTAATCTTCTCAATACCCTCAGTTTTCAGATGGAGAAACCAGCTCAGAGAGGTTAAGCTACTTCACTGAGGGCACACAGCAAGTCAGTGGAAGAGTGAAGAGTTAAATAAGGTCTGTCTAGTGCCAGTTAAGCATTACACTACCCTGTCCTTTTGTGGCAGGAGCCTGAGTGAGGAAAAGAGAGAGCCAAGATGAACGCACTCCACATGGCCTGGCAATATGAGTTTAAAACCACTCATGAAAGGAAAGAGATGAGAAAAAGCGAGGGGACCAAGGACAGCTGTAGATGCTCAGGGCTCCAGAGGACAGCTCTGAGTGGGAGAAATTAAGCCCAGAGGAGGCTTTCAACTAAGAGTGATTAGCAAAGAAGTGATAAGGAAGCAATTGTCACTTAGGGTCTCCCACTGGATAGTACAGGATGAATCCCACCCGGCCACAAGCTGTGGAGTGGCCCACAGCAGCCCCAAGAAGGCAGAAAGACAAGTGATCAATGAGTTAGCAAAATAAGAGCTAACAGTTGAGAGACAAGCACCAACTATGCTTGGAAGTAGATTTTGTCTCTGTGGTCCTACTGAAGTAATTCTCTAAACATAGAGATTTAAAAGTCCATTTACACATAATAAAAAGTTCAACGATTCAATTGTCTACATACGTTTGTGTATTATTATTTCCATATTAACATTTGGGAACCGAACGGGGGAATTAAACATCTCCCTCGCTCTCTCTCCTCGAGTGAGAAGCATATATAACCTCTGCACCAATGTTACCTAGTAAGGCATGGTAGCCAGCTGCAAACGAGGCAGAGCACGGGAAAGAATTGGAAGTCTCCTTAGGATATGCCCTAAAACATGAAGCACTCTGAGGTGACAAAAACCACCTCGTCACTTGAAATCTTTATTTATTTCACACACTCGAAATCTTTATTTGCAAGTGCAGTTTATGAAATGGTAATAAGCCTACAGATTTGAGAACATGTCAAGGTATTGAGAAGCAACACTTGACAACATAGATTTGACAGATTAAAGAGACTAAAATCTAGTCTTTGAGAGACAAGTTAGTATGAGTTCATAGAAATCCATCAATCCCTCCATCTATCACCATCCTTCTTTCTTCCCCTTGCATACCATTCCTTCACCACATAATGCAGTTTCATTGTTCCCTTGGTGGGTTATTAAAAAAAAGAAAAGACATAGGAATACAGTCTTAAAGATAAAATATTCTGTCACAAATTACCTTTCCCATCTGAGAAAATGCCAGATTTCACATCATTCCTGCATATGTACACAAGTTTCCTTTCACATTTAGATAAGAACCCCAAATTTTCCATGTCAGAGAAGCAATGGTCTATTGTTCACAAATGAATCTTAATTATCCTTAGTCCAATGAAAACCACGAACCCTTGTGACTATCTGGATAGCACTGATTTTCAAGATTAGGCAGTAATTCTAATGTTTTTCCAAATAAATATAGAAGTATCATTTCCATAACAAGTTAATTGAGCCCTTCAAACAAAGAAAGACTCAGGGAAGGGAGAATCTTCAGCCTGCCTGCCTAAGAATTTTTCCACAGTAAGAACTGCAGTGATAGGAAATGTGATGCAGGCAGAATTAAAATAACAATAATTATGTTTTCTTGTTAAAATAATATATACTTATAGTAGAAAATGTACAAAGTACAAAGAATATGAAAAATCACTTATAATCCTCCCACCCAAAGTGTATGAGTAAACATAAGATACAAACTAATTTTTAAAAGCCACTTGATGTGTCTGTGACTTCCCACTGACCTTCTACTATGAAAAATGCCTCCACTTTTGCACACCCAAGAACACTGCAGGCCTGGCAGGTGTAGAGGCCTTCATCCTCCTTCCTCACCCTGCGGATAGTTAGGTTCCGGTTCCCATCTTTCAGTACAATGCCTAAGAGAGGAGGAAAATGATTATTTTTATTTATGATGTGGCCTAGTGGAGTTTTTCAGGAAAAATTTTAAAAATATAGATGTTTCCCTTTATCTTGGGCTATTATCTAACTCCCAAGAGTCATATAGGATCAACTGCTGACTCATCAGCCCTGGCTTCCACAAGAATTCAACATGCTCTGAACTCTGATTCCGAGTCCATGAAGAGCCAGACTGTAAACACTAACATTGCTTGTTTTCTACCTAAAACAAATAAGGAAATAATATGGGTTTTTGATAACATCTCCAGGGAAGTTCTGCAACCAAAGAAAGAGAGACATTTTCTATTCACCTGAGTCTTCCACAAGTGTCTCATTATCTTTAAACCACGTAATCTGTGGAGGGGGATTCCCAGACGCTGTGCACGAAACTTCGATGGTTTCACCAATACTTGTCGTCTGATTCTCCAGGTTTCCTGTGATCGTGGGTGCCATGCGCTCTAGGCACACAAAAAGCAGAGAATATAGTTGTAACCTTTGAATCAGTAAACTATTAAGCAGTTTAGACCTAGTAAACAGTAAATTGTTGATTTACTAAGCTGAAAATATGCAGAGCTTAATAACAGTACTGTTGGTCACCGAGTAAAGTTAAAGGAAACAAATAACTGAGGACAGTTCAGACAGATTGCTGCATCTCTTTGAACAGTCATATTCGTGATTCTAGCTGGCAATCACATCACAACATCAAGGTTCAGTGTCACCTTTATGGATTTTTCCTCTAACCAAATACGGCTTCCTCAGGGGGAAACTTTCCCTCCCATGGATGTTCTAGCCAGTGACACCCTAGAATTCTGCCATATTTCTCTTGGAAAGTGCCATGTTTCTCTCTTCAATGTAATTCAGCATACAAAGAGTGCCTTATATTTATTCGGCACTTTTTATAAAACTCATTTATACTATTTCATTTATACTACATTTATTTACATTTATACTATTGATAGTAACTATCTGTTACTATCAATCCTACGACGGGCAGGACAGAAGTATTAGTCTTATTTTATAGATGAAATAATTGCAGTTTAGGGAGGTTAATCAACTTGTCCACATCCCTACAATTAAGTAAACATTTGAACTAGTAGTAGAATCTGCTGAGCCTAACAGACCAGTCCAACGCCATTTCCACTAAGATACAAACAAAACAACAATTCCCTAAGAAAAGCCCAAGATTTAAAGAAAATGAAGCCTATGGGTATTTGTTCAAATGTACCTCAGACCTTTAGATTTACCCTTTTCCTGCAAATCAAAGTGCTTTGGAAACATCTTACCCAAACCAATTGAAATCAAAAGAAATCATGCTGAAAGAATCCACTTCAACATTCAGCAAAATGAGATTACCTCTACAGTGAGCTACACTGTGGTTTGAGCAAAGGTACTGGACGACTGTACTCTGTTTCTAAGAGTATTTTTTGGAGAACAACTTAGGAGTCCTTAGAGAAGCAAACTATCCCACTGTGAGCATATACTCCCTGGGTATGGCGAGGCCAGGGGCCTCCTTCATTTCTCTTTCTGAATTCTTCCATTAGCTTGAAACAAGACCAGCCACCAAGGTGGACAGAAAAAAACATGGTCATAAATGGGGTGTGATTTGAAGGGCCCTGGGGATGACTTCACCCCAAAATATCGTTTTTTGACACCTGAGTCTTAACACTAGCAAATTCTGTCCTATTGTCCATCTGAAGATACCTCTCAAAATATGCCAAGGCCTCTGAAGAAGATATTATTCCTCTAAAACTTTGGTATAGACTAGTTACCTGGGCAGTTCCCCTTCCTAACAGTAAAAAACAGAGAACACTTCCATCCTAGAAACTGGGAAGGGACACCAAAGAGAAGAGAAAATGGAGCGAGATAACACAAAGAGAAACTCCCCAAATTTGCCTAATTTTCCCAGAGACAGAGCTGTGGCTGCACAGCTTTTGTGCAAGGCACAAGGTTAGATAAGGTGTAGAGTGGTTCCATGAGGAATTTACAAGGCTATCTGCTCACTAAAATTATCATCCCACTGACCCTAAGCTATGCTGGACCACATGGGATGATCCAGAGGTATGGGCATTGACTGTAGCACACCTCTCATGGGCTCTCCTAAACAACCCCATCATTACACTCTTCATGCAGCACATATCTTATTGAGTAGCTAGCATGTGCCACTGTGTTCTATGACTGGAGCTCAGTAAAGAGTAAAACAGAAAATATTTCCTGTCTTCATGGACACAGAGACCTCACTGTGCTACAACTGCCCAGTGGTTGCCTGTGTTTTCATCCTGTCCCCCTATTCACCACTGGGAACTTCTGGCACCCTCTGAGCTCAGAGTAGGCATTCTGCAAACATGTGTCTACTTAAATGAATGAATACCCAAGAATAAGGCAGAAATTTCCCTGGTTCAGGCTAATCCCCTGCAGATACTAGTGAGTTACCCCACCATCAGGGTTGAAAAGAACTATGTTATTTCCTCTTTTTAATACATCACTTCCCCATTACTAGCTTCTCTCTGCCTCAAGGACTTTCAGTGAATAAGGAAAGTGTGCATCAGCCTACTTCATGAGCTCCTCGAGGACAGCAATCTTCACACAACCCGAAAGCATTATATTTAAGGCATTCCAACTGCCTCTGGATGATCCAGAGTTGCCTCCCTACCTAGGACTGTGAGCTGCCTGACCACACAATGTCTTTTCTTGGTCTTTCTGTCCTGAGCAAAGCAGACGTAGTCTCCTTGGTCCTGCAAGGATGCATTCTGGAGCTCCATGATCAAAATGTCATTTGTGTTGTTAGAGAACATGATGGCATTCATTTTCCAAAGAGCATCCAAATTCTTGCAGACAGGAGTGGGCACCTCCCCCGCATGGATCGGCACAGCTTGTGGGCCAAGCTTGTACCATGTGAGGTTCTCAAATGTAGTTCTGTCTGCGGTGCACCACATAGACACACTCTCCTGCTCGGTTGGCGGGGTGTCAGGTTGCAGAGTGATTTCAGGACCTCCTGAAATGTAAAACCCAAGGTTATTATATATGATTTAACTTGGGCAGCACACTTTTGTCTTCTTGTTGCCTTCAGACTCTGACATAAAGCACCAAGAGAGGTGACGTGCTAGCAATCCCAGATGATATAATACAAGAAGACAACCAAACTAGACAATTTGGGTCCCAAAATGAATTATTTTGCCAAAATATATTATTTGGAAATGTAAATGAATGCCTCAGATATTTATCAAATCTCTACTTTGAGCTCTAAATGCAGTTTTTAAGATTAAAAAAAAAAAACCCAGGGTCAGCCCTGGTGGCCTAGTGGTTAAGTTTGGCACGCTCTGCTTTGGTGGCCCGGGTTTGGTTCCTGGGTGTGGACCTACATCCCCCATTGGTGGCCGTGCTGAGACGGTGGCTCACACACAAAATAGAGGAAGATTGGCAGTGGATGCCAGCTCAGGGTGAATCTTGCTCAGCAAAAGAAAAAAGAAAAAAAACTAAAGCAGAATATCTAATCATAACACGAAATTTTAAAAATTAGTTCTTCATTAACACATAACACTCAATGACATTACAGCTATATTTATTATGAATTAGCCCAATCTGAAATATTTTATCCAGTTCTGTCAGCTAAAGTTTGGCCATAAAACTAAGATGAACAGACAAAATCAGCAGCATTGGGAGGGCATTGCTCCCATGTCATTACAATTGCCTCCAGAAAACCCAACCTTTTCAACTGTTCAGCGGCAAGCCCACCAATATTGATTGAACCCCGATAGCCAAGCACTGTGCTAGACTCTGACGACAGCAATATTAAGAAGGATGCAGGACTTGTGGTTAAAAAGCATGTAGGAAACCATCCTCTCTCCAGTGAAGTCAGACAAACTGATTTCACATGTGCCCAGGAGCCACCTGTAGAGTTTTAATTTATGATCCATTATCAATCCAAGTCCTCTTCCTAAAAGCCATGCCACTCACAGAAATGGCAAGGACTACAAAGTATTAGAGAGCTTAGCACCCACTTGGCGAGAGTTCCAGCCATCCCCCTCTGAGAGCAGTACTTACTGGTCACATGGAAGGAGATAACCCTCTCTCCTCTCCCGGCTTTGTTGACTGCTTCACATTTGTACAAAGCTGACACATTTGCCGCTTGGATAACAAGGGTACTTACAGTCTGTGAACAAAACAAAACGGAGGCCATAAACAATAGAGGCTTTTATGCACATGCATTCAGACTGAAATTAAGCAATCCCCACAACCACTATGACCTACCTACTCCATTCATACTGCTGCACTGACCACCCTCGAATTCATGCAGTTATAATTATGCTGGCGTGGTTCACACATTATGCAAAACAGGATTTGGAAACCACGAAGTAAATAGTGTGTTTTAACACCATGTTACATACACTGTCTCATTTTCCCGTTTATAAAATCAGAATCAGATGTATAGACAAAAGATGTATAGATTTAATGGCATATGTGCTTCATTTCTCTCTAAGTTATTAATAAGTCAATGGTGCTTCTAAAAGGCAGCGATGTTTTCAAACTGACTTAATATGCTAGTATTTTATCACCCAATTTACTTGATTATCAATCTCCAGTATTCCTCACATATTACTGCACCATGCTTCCACTCCCTCCTTCCACCTCCCACAAAAGAGAGAGACAGATTTTCATATTAAAGAACTTCAGACTCACTTTGTTTTTTCCCTCAATTAGGGCGAATTGATTTTTGTTGACTTCAATTTTATTTCCCCCCTGGAAGTCCTCCACATTTCTCCATTCTTTACAAGTGTATGGGTTTGTCATTAAGACAGCTTGGCTATAAAAAGGAGATAACAGATCACATTAGGATTTTATTTTTCTTTAATTCAAATCAACAGGAAGGAAAGGAGTCAGACTTTGGTTATTCTGTTCTTAGAAATAACTTTCAATGCATCCTACCATGTTACAAGACTTGGCGCCAATTAAAAATAGGCCTCAGCAATATAGGAAAAGGTTCTAGGTAGATTCATTCAGGATACAGGAGGGAAGCAGCTATTCTGGGAACAAACCTCCATTCATAAATTGGATCGACAAGACAATCCAAGTTAATTTAGTTCAAAGGAAGGCAAGGAAACTAAGAAGCCATTGGGCTTCTTAAAGTAATCTCTCTGGGACTGTGGCCTTTGTGTAGGAAATGGTCAGCAACTGAGGAAGAAACTAGCAGTGGTCATCTCAAAAACAACAACAGGAAGTGAACTGCTTAGGGTGGTGGTGGGTGGCCTGTTGTTGTTTTTTTTCCTAAGGATGTCTGGACTTGTGTTAGAACCTGATAAGCTGGGCCTGAGACTCCAAGGGCTGCAGCAAGGTCTATCGCTCCCTCGCATCCATCAGCACTTCCTCTGAGATGGACCTTCTCACAGATAAGGGGAGTGTGCTATTCACCAGTTGATTGGAATAAAGAGAAAAACCAAAGATTGGCAATTAGCAAACTGAGCAAAGAGCCTGTATTTGGAGAGGGGTACATCAGGGCTAACCTAAGAAGAGAGAGCTAGCTAATCTCAAAGCGAGATACCCCAAGGAAAGATATCTCAAACGTAAGAGACAGAGAAAGATGGAAGGAGATTAAGAGTACCTCTTGAAGGATCACTTTCTTAGAAATAGCCTTCTGGGCTTAGAATGGAGTTATATCATAGCTTGGCTATAAGAAATGCAAAATGGCAGGCAAAAAGAGGATGTGGCCCTACTCACGTGGGCTTGTAGGTGCACTCCTCCTCCAGCTGCCAATACCAGTGGATGTGATGCGGGGGAGGAACGGCATAGACTGTGCATGTCAGCGTTTGAGTGGTGCCGTACTGGTAAGAGTCCACGGGAGAGATCAGAGATTTCTCACCAATCTGGGGTGGGACTGGAGATGGGAAAAACAACTTTTGAATTGTCAATCAGCTTCAAGGAATGGAAAGTAGAAGTTTTCAGCAACTAAAGCCTACATTTTTCTAAGCATGTGATTTTGCCCCCATTTGCTTTTTCAAAAGAACATCTAGACTTCGAAACAGGAGACCTGATTTCCAGTGATACTCATAATAATAATAATAAATTAATAAGCTGAGGGACTTTGTGCAAGTCTCGCCACCAGGTGCCTCGGTTTTTCTCATCTATATTATAGGGATAGTTCTCTTCGGCCTCCCAACCTCACGAGAACAGGGTAAGGCTCCAGACAGAAAACAGCTGTAAATAACAGAGTAAATACATTTGTTGTCAGTGCTTTACATCAATCAATTCATTTAATCCTCACAACCACTACTACTGTCCTCCATTTCACACAGGAGAAGAATGAATCACAGGAAAGTTAAATCATAGGAAAGTTGCCCAAGGTCACCCACCTCTCCTCCTTCTCTCCTTCTTCCCTTCCTTCCTCTCTTCCTTCCTGTCTTATTTTCTTCCCTCTCTCCCTCTCTTCCTTCCTTTTCTTCTCTCCCTCCTTCTCTCCCTTTTTTCTTTCTTTCTTTTTGGCTCCAAAGTCATTAATGCAAAACTATTTTCTCATCACTATCAACCTAAAGCCTCAGATTATACTTTCAAACTTGACTTCTTTTTTTATGTTTATTTTACATAGCAGGATAAATGCTAAGGTGAATCAAATATTTAGTGACTTCACGGATTGATGAGATGGGGTTATTCACTGTCCATTTTTACAGCTTTATTTCTTGTTCATTTCCTTCTCTGGACCCTACTTCTCAGCTTTCCAGCTTCTCTCCCCTCCTCAATCCCCTACTCCTGACTTCTAAGTGACCTTTCTGGAACCTGGTGTCTTTAAAATACTCCCTGAAGCTGATTTGCCAGCCAAGAAATGAAGCCAAGCTCAGGAAACATACAGAGCAGTGACATGAATTATGGGGAATGTCACGACCTTAAATGTCACGAGTGAAGATCCTGAAGTTTTAACACGCCATGGCAGTAGGGAGAACAAAGAATTATGACAGAGAAGCATTTCGCAAACTGTGCTTGGAGCAAGATACTAATGAATTTACTGGGGGCAGAGGAGGGATGCTCTGGTCAAATAAGTTTGTTAAACCTTGAATACTCTATGTCTCTTCCCCTAGACAATAGCAACATACATTAGCATATTAAAGGTCCTGAGAAGTCCTGCAATAAAGACACACCTATTTTATATCAATTTAGCACCTCCCACACTTACTCGACCATGACACCCTTCCCCCTGCAAACTCATTCAGAACACTTACTTATATCTTTCAGTTTGAGAAAACAAAGCTCAAATCATCCTTAAATCAAAAACTTAATATCTTCCCTTTACAACCTCAGAGTCAGATCCTAAACTTCTGTTTAAAACAATGAAAATTTAAAAAGCTTCCAACCAAGCCAACAGTGTCAACCTGCAAACACCTTCTGAGTTGGAATCTGCCTGTGCATCACTGATACATCAACTACAAAGTCAAACTAGAAGCTTCCCACAAAATTCAAGAAGAGTCTTACACATTTGCATGCCTGGTGCACAATTTCATGAGACAGGCACAAAGGTAGTGCAACTTAAGCTTGACAACTGTTCCCCCAGCACTCTTATTTCACAGCACTTGGCCATGAAGCGTACCATCTACTGAAATCTTGCATTTGACCACCAAAGAGCTCATTTACATGGCCCCTTCAGCAAACACGCTCAGAGCACCCTGTCCTACACCTCATTTCAGCTCCACCACTCTGGATCATTTTTATACATAGCAGCCCACTCACAATGTGGCTGAAGTAGTAGGTGACAAAGAAATGGTGGCCTGGCTGTTTAGGAAGCCATAATCATATTCTTCATCATAAATTCTGGGCAGAGAAGGAAAAATGAATGGACTCACCATTCACAACCAGAGATACTACGTGACTCTGTTTCTCCTTTGAAATGGGATTGGTAAGGATGACAGTGTAATTTCCTGTATCTTTTTCACTCACTTCCATAATAGTCAGTACATGCCCCACTTTAATTGTGTGATTGGACTCAATGGGTCTTCCATTTTTATACCTAAGAAAAAAATCCCAGGAATTAGTACAATCTAAGGATTTGCTTTCATGTGGAAAAATGCTCTGCATTTATTTCCAATAGTTACCATTTTATTTCAGGGGGAGGGTAACCAAGGCATTTCACAGGGACCCTGACATGGTCTCCCACTGTGACTTCCACCAAAGATTCCATGCCACTGCCAAAAGCAACAAAAGGTTTTTCTGGAAAAAAATAAAAATAGTTATTCTCATAAATGTCAACTTATTGTAAATGGTTGTCTGGTTTGGTTTTTCATTTCAAGTGAAGAGTCAAAGACTTTGGGGTTCTGAGTTGCTGCAGTTCAAGATTCCCCATGCTACCTCTCTATAGGTCACACTCCAGCTTCTCCCACACCTCCAGGCTTCGAGTTTGCTTTCCTCCCACCCCAGTGCACTCTGCAAGCCTACTAACTGTTCAAGTCTCAAATCAAGCATCTGCTCCTCTGTGAAGCTTTCTCTAAGTCCCCCTGGGACCCTCGGGTGCTCCCTCCCCTCTGCTCCCATGACACCTTATACACACTTCCCCATGTGTCCCAGGACTCGGTCCTCAGCCCTTTTCTCTTTATCTACACCTTTCTCTACCCTCAGGCATAAAGTACCTTTTATATTCCTCCTCAGTTTCTATCTCCTGCCCTGACTTCTCTGGGTTCCAGGTTTATATATTAAATATCTCCACTTGGATACTTAATGGGCATCTCCAAATGAAAATTCCCAACACTGTATCCCCAAATGTTACTCCCCTCTCAAACTTCCTTATCTCAGTAAACACCACCATTCACTCAGTTGCTCATGCTAAAAACTCAAAAGTCATCTTCTATTCTTCTTCTCTTACACACCCCCAGCCAATGAATCCATAGGCAGATTCTATTGGTTCTATCTTCAAAAATATATCCAGAATCAAATCACTTCTCACTACTTCCACCTCTACCACTCTTTTCCATGTCACCCACCATCTCTCACCCGGGTTATTGCAATTAGCCTCCTGACTGGTCTCTCTACTCTGCCCTACTTCTCTAAAGTATTCCATATAAAAGAAACATAGTAATCCTACAAAAACATAAGCCAGAGCATATCTCTCTCTGTTCAAAACCCTTCTATGCACTCCATATTACAAAATCCAAAATCCTTAACAAGGCCTGTTAAGTAGAGTGCCATATAAATTATCATCTAAACTGAGACATTTATGTGAGTGAAAAAGAATAAATGATAAATTAAGCTATTTGCTCAAAGCTCCACAGTAGGTAATTAAATCCAGGTTTCCCCAATTGCAAAGCCTATGCTTATCCAAGTAGGCCTCTCAGCCTTGCAATAAAATGAAAATTTAAAAACTATCTTACATAATAACACTCTGCTTATAATAATAATAATAGCAGCAACAACTACAACAAGTAATATTTAGTAAGCACTTACTATATTAGCTCATCTCATCATTAAAGTTTGGATTTGAACCCAAGCTGTGCCCTTGACCTCTAGGTGATGTGGCCCCTAGCAAGAGCTCAAAAATATCTTCTGAATGAACAAAATAGGAATCACTAGCTGACCTAAATTTATTTAAATTATCTCACTTTTCAAGGCACAGCATAATTCCAAAGGAGATCTTAGCTTACCATGGACCCTAACGAACGTGCTGTTCCTCTTGGTCATCAGCCCACTGGACGCTGCACAGGTGTACCACCCTTGGTCACTCCGGGTTACACCATCTATAGTCAAGGTGCTCAAAAATTTCTTCATCTCACTCCCAGACTGGGTTTTTAGGTCCCGGTTTACAAGTTTCTTATGCTGATGCTGAAAAAGAGTTTACTCCAGCATTGTTTACCCAGTAGCTTCTAGATACCCACAAAAACAAGTCTCAGCCATTGATGAACATTATTTAATGCTAATAATAGGGACTTCAAAACTTTTAACACATGTAGACAATAAATAAATTTGATTTCAGGAGAAATAAATGGAACCAACTGAATTAGGATTTTTAAAACCTCACCTAGTAGGAATGAGATGGATATGAACTGCAAAAGCATGAGCAAATATGACCACTGTTTAAGGAGAAGTGTGTTTCATGCCACCTCTTGAAGAGAAATTTCCTTAAAAGGAAAATAGATCAAGGACTTTGGAGAACAGAGAACTGCAACCTGGAAAGATGTAATCACCTTGAGAAAACTAATCTTCACAGCTTGATTATAGCAGAGTTCTTGGCATTGCATCTTTTTTTCATGGGTGCTATATGTTCTGCAATTTTCTTAAAGTGTGTGTGTGTGTGTGTGTTAAGGCCCTTACATTTTTATCTGGCCAGAGAGGCCCCTATCTCTCTCAAGCAAACTCCATTGGGGCTTATTATCAAAGTATTTAGAGGTCTGGCTTTGAATTGTTAGTGTTACCTTCAAAGAAGGGTATTCCCAGTTGAAGTCAATCCCCACATTTAGTTCAGTCCTTGCCGTACAATTTAAGACAAGCTTCTCTCCAACAGACAGCTCGATTCCGTGAGGGGGGCTCAGAACCACATCATAAATCTTATACCCTGGAGCAAGTAAAATGAAAAATAGAAAGTGAGAGGGAAAACAAATGTATAACTTGGCACAAATTTTTTTGAAAATGATGCAACTTTAAAATGTGCCACATCATTTTTCCCCGAGGGCCTCTCTAATACTTGGTAACTCCCAGAAAAATGGCCTACAAAGATTTACAAAGCAGACCTGCAGAAATCTCAAAGATGTTATAGCCCAGTGGATAGAAGGGTAGTAAAATTTGAGTAGTCAATAGTCAATGGGGCCAACTTTAGTAAAATCCCCTACTTTCCATTCGAGAGGTATAATTGAAAGAATCGATGCCAGGCATCAATGTCCTGAACATTGAATTTTCCATAAAATATGCTCCAGTTAATAGCATTCTTTTTTATCCTTGATCTCGGCAAGAAAGAGAAAACCTTGATTGCACATAGGATTTTTGGTAGGGAAGAGTAAATGTAATGAATTTCCTAACACCATATCTTGAATTAATATATTTTTCAATATCCCTTTTCCTTCACTCTGTACCTTAATCTCCAAGATCTAAATATAGGAAGTCAATCTTTATTGTCTGATATTAATGATAAGGAAAAGAACTGTCCTCTTACCTACAACCACAACTATGTACATAATAGACTGGTAAGTTTCATCATTAATTTTGGCTTCACAGAAGACCATGCCAGCATAGCTGATCATGTAGCTGGGAATTGTAAAGCCTTTCTTGCTGTCCCAGGAAATTCTGTTACCATCGGGAACAAACCTCTTTTCTGGATACCTCTGGGTAGTAAAAAGAAATATCAAATATTTAATCAAGCGGTACCCAAAAGTGGAAACCATGTCAGATAATACTAAAGAATTCATCTTATTTTTAACACTACAAATTGGTTTTTTTTGTTGTCATTTTGACCCTTCCTAAAGGATCTTTGAAACTCGTTATTGATATTATATTATAAACAGGCTACCAATCTTAGTATTAGCTTAAAATTATAGAAACCTAAGAGATAATGGAAGAAGATGTAACTTACTGCACAAAGTGACACATTGAGGTTTGAAATGGACCCAAGGCATGGTATCACCACAGTTTTGTTTTTGTTCTCAGTGATGTACACAACTCCATGCTGGTCACTAACAGAAGCAAGAAATGGAGATCTGTAATCTAGAAGAAAATTTAATTCCATTAGTTATTGGCATTTACTAGAAAAGTTGGTCATTTTTCAGGTTCATAAACTCTAACCAGAGAAGAAAATGGTTGGCAGTGACATCTCACACTAGGCAAAGGCACCCACAGGTCAGTCTGCAGGTAGATATGTGGCCCCAAGGGTATGCCCCAGCAGGTGTGTGTGTGTGTGTGTGTGTGTGTGTGTGAAAAATCTGAAAGAAAACTCCCAAAATGAGATTGACTCCTTTCACAAGGATCATCAAGTAGAGTATATTTTATAGGTTCCATATTTAAACAGACTGATCATTGTAATACTTTTCAAAATGAAGCAGCATACTTTTTCATTTTTCATATACACTTTCATATAAACATATACATTTTGCATATACATAAACTTTAAAGTAAGTTTAAATATAATTCTGTACACTTTACCTACTGAGTTTTATTGATGTTAAAAAAAATTCATATTCTCTTTCTTTAGGCAAATACTGTAAATGCCATGAAAATAAATTAGTGGATCCCAAAAGATCTTTAAAATAAACAAGAAATAACAACATTTGAATTCAATTATAAAAGAGAAAGTTTTATGTGGTATTTTAAGATTGTGAGGACTAGATGTAAGATTCTTTATAAAATAATATTTCATGGTTATTGCATTTAGTTTAAGATTCAGCAGTCATTAATATCTTCAATGACAAAAACTTGAAATGCCATGATGGCAAAGAGTAAGAAGAAAACGAAAGAGATTTTAATGTCATTCAAACATTGTTCCTACAATGTTAACACGCTGCTGGGAGAAGACTCCGTTTCCCAGACGGAGAGTTGATGTGATGTGAAGTCATGCTTGAAATCTCAGAGAGAGAATGGTTCACACTGCTATGCCCAACACACCTGATGAAGCATTTTCAGAGCTCTTCAGGATGGTTGATCCAAGTAAAGAAAGAGTTAATTAAACCAAAAGGGAGAAAGGCAGCTAATTCCCTGCAACAGCAGAAGTTTGATTTCCTTCCCAGCTGGAAAGCACAGAAAGGCAGCCAACCCAGCCCACCACATGCCATAGCCATTATCTTACGGGCCAAGACCCACTTCCCGGCTCCATCCATTGCTGGAGGGGATGGGGTCAGAAGACTAAGGAAGTAAGGTGGGGACCAAGGGGGACATTAAAGGGTTGCCCATAGGGAATAATTCAATGTTTTCTTTCCCATTGTTAAACTTCATGACCAAAATCTTGGACAGCTCAACTCCTAGAACATTTAAGCTTAGACAGGAAGCAGAATTTGACGGTATACCCAAAGATGGATAGTGTACAAATAAGCAGTGCTAGGGATTGCTACTTCTTAATATTACCTACCTTTCATCCACATACTATGAAATATTACATAGCTTGCTTATAGAGCAAGCCTTTGGAAGCTAAATTAACCCCTTGACGTAAGACTAAAGCTATTCAGTAAATCAATTCTATTTCAGTATCCCCCCAAAAAGGAAATAAACAAAAGAAACCCAAACAACCACCCATCCTCTCAAAATAAAATATTTACTGTAACTCATGAAACGAATGTTCACATGTCTCCAGGTTTCCTGACTTGGGGAGAAGGAAATAACGAGATATTATGGGAGAGGTTCTTCTTGTAGTACTTCCAGACAGGCTGAAAGCAGGAAATCCTTGCAATCTTCTGAGAAAGCCTGATCTCTCAAGACTGCCAGATCAAAAGGAGCCAGAAATTCTCGAAGATCTGAGCCTTGTCTCTTTCAAATTCTGCAGAGGGGAGGAGAAGGGCACAGCATTCTCTCTTGGATTGTGCTTACCCTGGGCAAAAATAATTCTTGAACATCGTGCAATCCAGGGAGGACATACATTATTTTGATGTGGCCTCCCCTTTTCATTGCACTGACCATATTGCACTATTGAAATGTAAATGGAGACATGCAAGTGTGTTTCCCTAAGCTGATGAAATTCCTCTTCTGTAAAAGATGCCTCTGGAAAGAAGTCTAAGCCATCTTCACTTGCCTCGAATCCTCTGGGATGAAAAGAGGTATATAGATGTATAAATAAAATGTCTAAAAAGCTCCTCTTGACTGAAAAGAAAAATATTTAGTATATCCAAGCAAACTACTAAGCAACACTTTAAATCCCCAAAATAATATTGTAAGTATCTCAGTTAAGTCAGGTTTTCCATAGGAAAATTAAGGTAGTGTAAGATTTTTGAAACACAAAAGGAAGAATAATTCATATTATAAATACCAAATATGAGTAACATTGTATTTTATCCTACATAGATGTTAAATTGGCCTCCATGGTGTCACCCTAAATTGCAAACTCTACAAAGATGTGGCATATCATCCAAGATTTCAGACCACACAAGCAAAGGAAAGAAACACAGTCCTCAAAAGGCCCTTTGAGGCAGTGTCTTCATTTGCATAAAAGTATAGGAATTGTTTTTTATAAAGTATAAGTGGGAAAAGAAAAGTCTCTATGTACAAAAAAGCTCCAGAGCCCTGGCTACTTCCCTGTGCATTCTTGGGAAAATCTCCTACTCTGCTGCAGATAACCTATCTTTCCACAGAAGCCTCTCCATAATTCATCCCCGAATCTTCCTTTTCAAGGATTTCAGATTTTTTTTCTTAAACAGCAGAAGGCTTTTTATATGTCTCCATAGCTGATTGTGAATACAGATTTTCCCTTAGAAACAAAGATCAGAACCAAACTAATTGGGCAAACAAGATGTAACAGAGCCCAAGCTGCAGAACAAATCAACAGGTCTTACTCTCAGAGGAAGCCTCGGGAGAGAAGAATTTTGCATATTCCTGTTGGCAAACAGCCTTTAGAGCAAGATTTTTGTTGTACTCATTCTTCTTTGCGCCTATTGTGTTTTATAACCCGTAAATCAACGTGGGAAATGAATCCCACTTAATCACTTACCTTGAACATAAACATAGACGACTGAGGCTGTGTCAGTGTCCCGGTAGAAGCACTTGTAGGCTCCAGTGTCATTTCCAATCACTTTTGGAATTGTGAGCATCTTACAGAAGAAGCCGTCACTACACTCAGTCACCTCCACCCTTTTCTCAGAGCCACTCTGATGGTTGGGCCAAAGCCAGTCCAAGTCCCTCTGTCCCCTGAAAAAGTAATTCCAGGGAAGTGTTAATGTGAAATGCCACACTGTTTCTACATAGGAACACACACTGTTTCTACGAAAACAGGTTTGGTTCTCAAACTTATATAAACCCCTCAATAGACAGATTCAAAGCCTTCTATCAGCAATGACAGGCTGGATTGACAAATGACAAAAAGGCATAGACTCAGCTTCAGAAATCAATTACAGGGATTCCTGAGTTTTCTATTAATTAACTCATTCATTCATTCAACAAATATATATATATATAAAAGCATGTGCTGCGTGCCAAACATTGTTCAAGACTGGGGATACAGCAGCGAGCAAAATCAGACGAATGTCAATGCCTTAAGGAACCTCAATCTAGTTGGAAGAGATAGGCAATAAAAAAGTAAGTAAACTTCAATAAAGCTGAAATTTTTAAAAGGTAAGTAATGTGGGGGGCTGGCCCAGTGGCGTAGCGGTTAAGTTCACACACTCCGCTTTGGCGGCCCGGGGTTCGCAGGTTCGGATCCTGGGCGCAGACAGACACACCACTTATCGAGCCATGCCGTGGCAGGGTCCCACATATAAAGTAGAGGAAGACAGGCACGGATGTTAGCTCAGGGCTGGTCTTCCTCACAAAAAAAGAAGTAAGTAATGTGAATAGCAGCAGAGCCTTGTCTGATACAGCGCTGGAAGATGCAAGGATGGCACAAAGACCAGCAGGGCTCTGCCCTGTTGTTCACGGGTCACCAGGAGTCGGAATGGCCTTGACAGCACTAACAACAACAAAGTAAAATGTATTGTATAGAAGGTGCTGATAAGTACCACAGAGAAAACAAAGAATATGCAAAGAAAAGAATGAGGAGTTCTGGAGGGAAGGGGCTTGATGAAGTGGGCCATATGAATATCAAGAGGAACAGTATTCCAGGCAGAGGGAACAGCATACGTAAAGCCTTGGGATAGGTGCATCTCTGGAGTATTACAGGGATGGCAAGGAAGCCAGAGTGGCCAGATAAGAGTGGACAAGCGGGAGAGTAAGAAATTAGGAGGTTAGGAAGAAGGGGGCAACTGCCTCAGAGGCTTGTAGGGCCTTGTAAGGACAGCATTGAAACACAGACTACTTTTATTACCGCATTTCTCTTCAAGGCCCCTAGGAGGATGGTCAGTGTCAGGAAGAATGTATGGACATCACTGACCCTTCATTCAAGGAATTTGAAATTTCCATGAAGTTGCAGCTACATTAATGAAGTTACTTTGAACACACTCCATAGCTTTTTTAGGACATAAGAAATGTTTAGGCAGAGTTTAGAAAGGGAGTATAGAATCTTTGGGGATTTTAAATAACCTTTGTTGTCAAGGGCAGGTAAGAGGAAAATCTACTGAGAAATGTCTTAAAAGAGCAAAGCTAGAGAAACAGCACCTGTTACTGTGTTTTTTCTCAAGAGCTGGGTATGGATGACCTACCCTTGCTATGGGGACCAGGGTATCCCTTATACTCTGCAATCTAAAATAGACCTATGTCACTGTGTGGAACACTCGGTACTCCTCAAGCATGAAGCGATGGCAGTAAGCTGTCCAAGTTCTTTGTGGCTCCACAGCACACTTCTCAGAGGGCAACGTCGCCTCCACCCACCGTCTCTGCTCAAAACACACTGATCCTGAGAGGGCTCTGGGGCTGTCATGCATAATCACTACATTAAACCCCAAGGTCTTCTACTTTTCCTCCTGGGGTAGGGGCTGGAAGGCAAAATTTAAAGGGCTATTCCTTTCAAAGAGGCCTGTTTCCCCAGCTAGCAAAAATCAGTAGCATGACTTCTTGCTAGCAAGTGAGAAGAGAGACATTCCAGAACATTAAGCCAGAGCATGAAGTCTATTACCAGTGCAGGACATGCACTCAGTAATATTAATGGCTGAATATTAAATTGCTACTACACTCAGAATTTTATCATAAAATAAAGTTCTTGAAAAGGGCTAAACAGATGTCCAAGAGCCATTATGAGTATAATAAATAGGGCCTAAAACTTCTTTAACTCTATTCCTTAAGGGTGTGTCCTCAATTTCATTTATTCATTCAGTATTTATTGAGTGTGTACTATATATCATATGCCAGGTGCTATGCTGGCTATTGGGTGTGTGTGTGTGTGTGTGTGTGTGTGTGTGTGTGTGTGTCTTGGCAGAGGGTAGTAGAAAAAAATGCCAGCAAAATTGTACAGAATTTTTGGGAGAAGACCTTTCTCATTTTTTCATTACTATATCAGTTCTTAGAAACCTCACTACTTAAATACAATTACTACAAGTCTATTATAATTCTGCCATATGGAAATTCTTTTTCTCTCAATAAACAATGAATTATTTAACACAGGAAATCTGAATCTAAAATGAATCCTTACCTGCAAGTAATTTGAAGAGTTGTATTAGCCATAATAGTAAGTATGTCTTTTTGTGTGCTGAGCCTGGGTGGATCAACAGAAACACTAGACAAACCTAGAAACAAATTAAATAAATGAATGTAGTTGCCCCTGAGTCAGACCCAATAGGAAACACCTTCCATAAACAATGCACACTCTATACTTTAAAAGGCCTCTTCAGCAATTCATTGTGTAAAACTGTGAATTTACTTTTCACCATTCCCAGTAAAAGTTCACAAGCTGTGTCATAACAGGAAGAATGGGCAGATGGTCATAAACCAACACAACAGTTCTGCAATTCATGGAGCTAGGGTGGAGTTCCTGTTTTCCTGCATTGCCAACTTCAAGGTCTTACAAAAGGATATGGGACATTGAAATCAAATGAACCTTCATCTGATGATCTCACTCCCTTGGGAAAGGACCCACTGACATTTCTTATAAAACATAGGATGCACACATTCGACTAAATTGCTGATCAACGAATACTACTTAGAGACATTTCTATACATTTCATCTATGTACCCTGAAGGGGGTGGGGGCGTCCATGATCTTGTCTTATTTTCCTGTACCAATCTTCTAGTGCACTTCCTCTGGTAACTGAACTGCCAAGGTTGAAAGACTGTACATTAAAACTCGTTGAGAGGAACTCAGGAAAAGAAAACATTTTCCAATGTCATGCAATACGCCTATTAATATACTTTTCCTTAGAGAGTGGGACTAAAAAGAGTATAATACTAATGAATTACAATTGAGGAATCTCAACTTATTAATCAAAGCTCTGAGCTTGGAACACAAGAAACCTGTCTTTACCTAAAAATACCAGGGGACAAATTCTTCACCATGGGCCACTCCACAGCAAGAAAACTGAGCTCTCTGTCAACTAAATGGGAAGAGTTCCCAGGTGCTGAAAAAGCATCAAAGGAAGAAAAGCTGTCCACCATGCTAGGGTCTTAACTGATACCCAGATCTTCAAAACACCACCTTAAAAAGTGACTGATAGAGGCCGGCCCAGTGGCATAGTGGTTAAGTTCGTGCACTCCGCTTCAGCAGCCGGGAGTTTGCAGGTGCAGATCCCAGGTGCGGACCTACACACTGCACATCAAGCCATTCTGTGGCGGCATCCCACATACAAAATAGAGGAAGACGGGTGCAGATGTTAGCTCAGGGACAGTCCTCCTCAAGCAGAAAGAGGAAGATTGGCAACAGATGACAGCTCAGGGCCAATCTTCCTCACCAAAAAAAAAAAAATGACTGATGCTGGGTAAGCATCTGAGCTTAATACGATCCTTCACTCACATCAACTAAGAATAAATGACTCTGTAGGCCTAAACTGGCATTGACCTTGTTGGGTAAATAAGAGAGTATCAGCAAATATGAGAGAGTATAGGCAAATATGCAGTGCAAATAAAACCCAATGCATTGAATCGGTGAACTCCAGTGTGAATAACTGCAGCAAAGTGAACAACCGATCACGCATGTTCTCACACACCCAGATGTGCCAAATTGGTTGCTGATATAATTATAGATTTCTTGATCAATATCATAGTAAAAAAAATAAAAAGCCTGGAAATTAAGTTATATCAATAAATCTCAGGAACTAATTGGCATTGGTACTGACTTGTGTTTGGGGCAGGGGTTCTTAAACTTTACCATGTGTCAGAATATCCCTAGGCCTACAAATCTGCATTTTAACAAACATGTCGATTATACACGGTCTATGGGCCACTCTTGAGCAGCTATTGGCCTGAGTGGTCATGCTCAGTTAATTAGCATAGCACTTTTCAATATGAAGGAAATAACTGCCCCCAAAGTAGGCCAACAACAAAGCAAAATGTTTAAAAGCAAAAGAAAAGCCTTCCAATAATGGAGTCCCACTTTATCCAATAAAAGAAAAATGAAAACAATTCATTTGGATGAGCACAGATATCAAACTTGACTGGGAAGCACTAAGGTTGAGAAACGTGTTGAAAACACTAACCTAATACAATCTGCACAACTATCAAATGAGAAGGAACCCATTATTTGGGCACATTCATATGAGAAAAAAATGGTAGTAAAAACTAAGCTCTAAATAAGCTATGCCCACCCCACCACCAAAACAAGCGATTCTTGAAGATCTCTCATAAATTATTGCCACAGATTATCTCACACTCTAGACACACTTTCCAATGTAAAAAAAAAAAAAATTAAAGATCCATTCTCCATTCATAGGAAGCCAAGACAACACCATACTATTCTAGAGACATGTCTACAACAAAAAAACTATTCAACAAGGCTATCAATAATAACTTCGAATTCATATCTGTAGACCAACACTCAATTTTTTTTGCTCCATTAAGCTTCATTCATTTTCATTAGCAACTTTGAGTTTTACTCTTCAGAAAGTTCTAAAGAAATAACTATAAGAAGTACATATGCTGCTACTCAATAAAAAGCCCTTCTATGTTCAAATCCCATAACCAAAATTAATTAATTTGTGCACTATTACCCTTCCAGCTCAAAGACGGGAAGGAAAAACAACAGTGCCTCTGTCTCTAGAATTTGATGGCACCAATTATAGCCCAATCCAATTAAGCAAGTCCCACACTCCAAAGGGCAACCTCATAGCTATATTCCGGGCAACCCGTCACAGTTACTACTGCTGCACTAGGAAACACCCCATGCTTAAAGGCAACTCACTTCTTTGTGGATACAGAACCACCACATGTTCCAGACCTTCATTCTCTCCCCATAAATGGGGAGAGAGAGATCTTGTCAGGAACAAATGAGTGTCCGTGGTGGAGCTGGCCCTGATGAACCAAGTCATTATTAAGAAAATTCAATAACTATAGACAGGTGATCTTGGTACTGTATATGAGTGTGAGTGTCTTTTTTTAAGACATATGATTCTTTTCTTTCGATATAAGGAATTTTTTTCCCTGAATTATTTGACTTTTTTTTTCCCTTTCTCCACCCTCTTTCCTTTCTCACCCTCCAAACAGTGGAAATCTGGAAATCAGCAAACTGTGGCTACCAAAAAGAGAGAAAGAAAGAAAAGGAGAGAGAGAATTTACTGCATCAAGTGCATATGTGTTCCTAGTCTTGAAGGAGACTGAAATTTTAGGTGGCAAGGAGAGTAACCAGTGGCCCAAATTCTAGATACCAAGTCTCGCAGAGTAAGTTTTCAGAACGTGAACTTCTGACCAAGCGCTTATGCCAAGGACCAAACCGCTTTGAAAGATGTTCAACTGTTTTACAAGGGTGACTGACTTGGAGACACTTTGGGAAGCTGTCACAGCCCCGGGTCCAAGCCCCAGTTCTTCCCTCTGCAAGGAGAGCGGCATCCTGCAGCAGGGGAGAAAAAAGTTTCCCTCCCCAGGACTCCACCTCATACAGTGGGTGTGTATGTGAGTTCGAGCCAAAGAGAACAGCCGACCAGGGTTCTCGCTCGACTCCTACGGAGGAAGACTGAGTGCACGGTGCGATCCGAGCAAACTGGCTTGCGCTCCCCATAAGGCTGCCTTGCCCGCGCCCTGGCTAGGATGGTGCGCGCGGCTTGACAACGTTTCACCTCCCGTTCCCGCCTGCGGGCACCTCCTGCCTGCCAGCCCCGGGCGCCTTCCCACCCCCGCCTCCTGAGAGCCCGAGGGTGTGTCGGCTCCTCAGGACACGCTCCAGCCAAGGCCCCTGTCGGAGACCAGAGTCGTGGGAAAGGAACAGGGCTCAGGAGATCACCAACTCGCTGTGTAATCTTGAACCAGTTGCTGAGCCTCAGTTCTCTCATCGGTAAACGAAAGAACACAAAGTGTCAAGTCACTTTCCCTTCTCCAGCTCTATGATTCCGAGTTAGATCCGGCCTCCGGGTCCTCTCCACATCGCCATCTCTCCGCCCACACCCGACCTCTCCCACCTTCCTTCTAGGAGGTGGGCTCCTTACCCACAGAAGCAGCCCGGGTCTCCACGCAGAGCCACAGAGCGATGGCCAGCAGCGCCTTGCTCTCCATCTCGCACCTCGCGCCGGGCGCAGTGCCCAGAACTCGGAAGCCGGTTCTTTCTCCCCGGGCCTGCCCCGCGAAGAAGGCGCAGAGGTGGAACGCGCGCCGCAGCGCAAGACCCGGCAGCGCACAGGGCGAGGGTGCCCTGGCTCCTGCCGCGGCTGCAGGGCCGTCTGCGGGTGCCGGTAGGAGAGGATATCCCGGCTGCGGGACGGCTCTGGGCTTTCTGTAGCCCGCAAGTGATGCCCCGCGCGGGCAGAAGAAACACAACCATACACCGCCTGCTCTCCCGGGGTCCCGGGACTCAGTGCAGGGTGAGAGCGCGAGCCGAAACTCTAGAGCGTGGGGGCGGGGCTACGGGGGCGGGGCCGGGGCGGGGCTCCCCTATGCGGCTGGCCCCGCCCCTCGGCCGGGTACCGGGCCTGGATCCCGCGCTTCCCACGCCCACTGTATCTTCCTATCTCCCCACTTGCCCGGGACTGCGCCTGGCCCCGAGTCGCCCGAGGGAGAACGTCCCGGGTGCTACCACTCCGTTTCTGGCGGAAATAAAATGTAGCCCGTAACGGATTCTGAGCCACTCCAAGGTTCAGTCGGTTGCTGGCCCCCCAAGATACTGGGGAGCAACACCGGGAGCGCAGCAAGGGACACTGCGCCCTCAGGAGGCGCGCCAAAGTTTGGGACGGTCTTCGGCTTAGCGCGCGCCTGAAGTGGCTGCGGGACAGGCCGAGGATCTGCAGCAGGTTGAAGCAATGAGGGAGAAGTGGGTACTGAGCGGAGACTAACGCAGGATCGCAAACTGGCAGTGACTCCAGTCAGTACGAGTATTTTGCTTGGCCAGCACAGTTTTAGTTTAAAAAATCTGAATCTCAGTGCCTTTAGTCCAAATACATACTTGCCCAGTTCTCCAAAGTTCCTGCTGTTTTCTCTTATACCTGGCAGCTTCAAATGTTAACTGCCTAGCCCCAAAAGGCATTTAAATTTGAGACCCCTCCCCATCTGACTTTCGCCAAAAACCTCCCTCAGGCCTCCAGGGAGCTGGAGGTACCCAGGGATTGAGCGTACCCGCGGCGTGAGGGTCACCCATCCCTCGAAGGAGGCCCTCCTTGAGAAAGGGCTTTTGTCCACCGAGTTACCTGACAAGACGCCCCTAGTGTGACTCTTCTTGGGCCTTTGACCAGGCCTCTTTTCAGAGCAGAACTTCCAGCCAAGATACCCTTAGGCCAAGGGGAAGGAGGCCCAGGAGCGGTGGGCTTCACTGGACAAGCAATGTAGTGACAGCTCCCAAACCCTGGGCACCCAGAACACTCTGTACCAAACATCACAGCTCTCTCCGCACCTGTTGACTCCTTGTGGCACTGTTTGGAGGAGAACTCGGATTCCTTTCTGACCGCATTTGTTCTTTCTCCTTTTCTCTCCATTTCTTCCTACACCTGGGGAGTGACAGCAAATGTCCCCTAACTTCATTAAATGAGGATCTTCCAGATCCCTCTGTCTCTTACTTTCCAGGTGCTTTTTAATGACAACTTAAAGGACCCTCCTTCAGGGAGATGAAGAGGTAGAACTATTATTTTACATCTAGTCCAAGCCCCTCCTCCTGAAATACACAATTAATGTAAAGTGTTGCTTTTCTTTGGCTATTTTTTCATATTTATTGTATTTACTCTTCTACTTTGCCAGGTTGACAATTGCAATAGTTTAACTCTGAAACATAATGAATGTATATGGTTAAAAAAATTTTAACATAAAAAAGTTTAGAATGAAAAAAGCTGCCTTTGGCAGAGGCAAGCATTTTTACTTTTCCTTTTTTTCCAAGCAAATTCTGTGCACTTATAGGTATATCCCCCTCCTTCTTCCACAAAGGGTAGCCTTGGTATAAATACTGTGTAAGTGTTGGATTTTTTTCACTTTAAAATATAACTTGGAGATCATTCTACATCAACCCTTAAGGCTCCATCTTGTTCTTTTTAGTAGTGGCATGGTTTTCCCTGTATAGATGTATTAATATTTAATCTGGGAGGTATTTATTTGTCAGGGGCAGGAGTATCCTTAAAGAAACTCCTCTCTTCCTGCTGGTAAACTTAGCAAAGAAAACAGGATGAGCTCTGGCAAAGTTGGATAAGGGGGAAGGAGATGGAACCTGGTTTGGAAAAGGCAATTTTTCCCCACCTCTGTCTCCAAACAATTCTTCTCTCGGCCTTATTTACAATTCATGACACTTCCTCTTCCACGTCTCACTTAAGAAGATAGTGTCTCCTCTGAATGCAAACCAGAACCTGCAGGCACTGTGGTAATAGCCCCTTTAGAAGTCTTGGAGGAAATGATGCGTCTTTGATGGCCGCAAGACCAGAATTTGGCAGGGTCTCAATGAAATCAGTCTACCACATTCCCTCCCACACAGCGCTTAGAAGTGCCTTGTTTTCATGAGAAATGACAAAGTTTGTTTAAAAAAAAAGTCTGTTCCATGTACACCACCCTCCCATTATCTGGCACCACTGCAGAGGAGTGATGTTGTGAGTTAATCCAGCAGTACAGGTACGACCATCACCTATCAAAGTGCCCAAGTGTACTCAGTGCTCCATATGGTATTCAGACATGTTCAGGGGTGAAACAGCAGAGTGGTGCTAAGTGCACAGACTCTGGGGCTGCACTGGCTTAGTTTGACTCCCAGGTCTACCCTTTACTATCTGTGTAATCTTGACCAACTTGCTGCTCGCGTGTCTGCCAAACACAAGAGATGATAATAGTACCTTCTTCGTAGGGTTTTTGCAAGAATTAAATGAGTCACTGTATGTAAAGCACTTAGAATAGGACCTAACACGTGGTAAGCACAGGCGCCTAGCACAGAGTACGCACCAGATACACTTTAGAAAGCATTTTGCAAAGGTTAGTTGTACTACAGTGCATGGTCTTCTTTGTGCTGCTGAGCTCTAAACTGCAAATAAGGCTCATTCCTTCAACAATAGCTTTTGAGCACCTACTATGTGCTGGGCACTGTACTAGAGACTAGGGTTACAATGGTGAAAATAAAGGCAATATGAGCATAAATGAGCTGTCATCACAATAGCTCCATCCTTGGGCAAATTTAACTTAATTACAGAGTATTCTGGATCTCCAGCTACTTCTCTGGGCTTTGTGCACACAGAATATACATTGCTCGTATCACCAAAACACACTGCATAAATTATACTCCATGATGCCAAATTTGGTTCCATTGCCACCAGTATTTTGCACCTCATATCTTAAAAAGTAAATATGAAGACTAGCAAAATGTTAATAATTGTGGAAGTTGGATGATGAGTACATAAGGGTTCATTTTACTATTCTCTCTACTTTTACATGTTTGAAATTTTCCATAATAAAAAAATTCCTATTTTAAGTAATTATAATCAAAGTGATGCCCAGTCTAGTATACTACTGACTTTTCCACTGTCAGTGTCTTGACATTGCCTCTGGGAAATGGTTGGGGCAGTGAGACAAGTGGACAGGATTTGCACTTTTTACATCATATATTTCTATAACATTTTTCCAAAACAAGAAAATATTAGTTTTACAAATAAAAAATATAAATGCAGATCAACTCTCTCTTCTAGTGGGTGTTATATTTTCAAATATTGCCATTTGTTGATTACATATTTGCATGACACTTTTTTGTGTTTACTTCATTTAATTTGTTTCCAATATTTGTTTATGCTGTAACTTACCAGAGCCCATGACTGAGTACCTCACCAGATGTTGGCTCGATTTCATAGCCCATCTTTACTCATGACTATCATGCCTCCGGAAATTATGAGCACACTATCTCTCATTATCCACCTTCCTTACACAGCCTCATTTATTTTACTCTTTATGTGATTTATGTTTTTAACTTAACTTAAACTTAACTAAACTTAACTTAAACTTAAAATATATTTGTAGGTTCAAGGGAAAGAAGGCTATGTCACCACAAATCCAGGCTTGCCTTGGATGTTTCTATCAGTGTTTGGTTTTATTCATAAAGTCCTACATTCTAATAAATATAAAGCAAACTCCCCCATCCTTTTTGTGAACCAGATGAAGCAGAACTTCATTACTTGCCACCTGCAAAGGGAAATCTGTTACTATAAAGTTGTACACCTATGTGCCCCCTCCCAAATTCCCATAATAGTTTTTTGTTATATCTAACATAAGGATAAATATAAAAATTTTAAAATGTGGAAAGCATGCAGAGAATTTCAATAATCAACTGAAAAATCCACACAACACCATAGAAGGACGTTAGAAAATAATGAAAGTAGCCAACATTCACTGAGCACATCCTTTGAGCGGGCACTGTTCTGGATGCTTCACTTCATCCCTGGTTTCATCCTTGCAACAGCCCATGAGGGCAGCAAACACTATTGGCAATTCTTAGTAACCAAGGGGAGTAAAGACAAGAAATTACTTATTCTTAAATTAAGGAAATGTCCCTTTGCCTTCCTAAAAGTCTTGCAAAAAAAAGTTGTTTTATCTGTTTGCAAACAATGAATGCATAATTTTCTTGCCATTGTTTAATGATATGATGCAAGTCAAGACACTCTGCTTTTGAGGGAGAGGAGGAGGAGGAGATTTTTGGAGCCCTTATTATGTGCCGGGTATTTTCCTTGGATTATCTTATCTTAGTGTTCACAATAACTCAATGGAGAAGATGCTCTAATTATTCTCCTATAATGGTGGGGAGGAGACATGAGATTTAGAAGGTTTAAGTAACTTTTTCAAAGTCCCACACCTATAGGGGGTGGAATCAGGGTTTAAAAGTAAAGGGGTATTAAACATCCAAGACAGACTCCTCCAAGCGCATACAAACAGTTTCTGGTTGAGGACTCCCCTCTTTCAAGGGATGAAACTAAGTGAAAAGATGCCACCGGCTTCTTCAGCCTCTCCATGGTGATCACTTCCACTTTCCTAGGGGGACAAAAGGCCAAGAGTGACTTAGGACCATCACTCTGAGACAGATGACCAAGGAAGACTGAAATGCAGGTAATCAGATTTCTTCCCCTACTCACCCAGGAATTCCAGCCAGACTGGATCTTCACCCTCTACCCAACCCCTGAACCGCCAATCTTCCCCTCCAAAGAAAAGCAGTTGCTCCTATACACATAATCACTTGTGCATTTGGGGGATTTCTTTTCTGCCATGGATTTTTTTTGTCCTATAGTCTCCCAGAAAACTTTTATTCATCCTTCAATACCCAGCTCAAATTTCCTTCCCAAGTGATATGTTTTAGTTTTTTATTCAGCTGTCTTCTTCAATTGAGAACCTCCAGGAAGAAATAGGCAGAGGTTGAATCTTACCTAAGCAGGGAGTTGAGTTTAGAAGAATGGTTGTTAAGGTATAATAAGAATGGTGAAATGCATGATGATGATGCTTATTTAATAAAATGTACTTTGTACACTATAGACTTATTATGATATGTTTAATTAAATAGAGCTATCTTCAAAGATATTGTGGGGTTAAAATTGTATGTGCTAGCTATGTAAAACGCACCTTATCTGGTCATTCTCAAATTCACATTTAAATAATAGTCATACATTTAATAAATATATCTAGAGTTATACTCAGTTTATACTTTATCCTAGACAACGTGAAATGGACTATTTTGTTATTTACAAAGCTAGGAAATTACTTTATTTTCCCTATATACACACAGCATTTACATGGTATAATGTATTATAATAGAGTCATATGTCTATGTGAATGTTTCTCCCTCAAAAGCAGAAATTAGGTCAAATTCATTTTGTATTCTCAGTGCCTAACACAGTCTCTGTGCTTACTCACCTCTCAATGCATTGATGAATTTCAAATAATTTTTATCATTTTCCTTTCTACTGTTCTTTGTTTCTCCTTTGCTCCTCCAGCCCCCCCCCCCCATTCACATGCCTCTCTGGTTATCAATCACAATTATCTTTACAGAGAACAACTTGTTGGAATAAATAGAACTATACAATGGCAACATAGACACAAACAGAAAGAGCTCTTCATTTATTACAGTGGGGTTTGGAGTTTTGCTTTTGATTTTAAGTAATGAACAAGAAGGAAAAAAGGATTTGTAAGATTTGCATGTGCTATGCAAGAAACGTGTGACTTGAAATCCACGTCTGCGCCTTTTGCAGATTGTAACCATCCTCCATTGAATTAATACCATCTCCCCTCTTAAAAGCTTATCAAGTTTTCAAAGAACGGAATAGTGCAAAAACAAATGCTTTTGTTTCCTAGAGACTTGTTGCAAGTCACTCGTCCCTCACAAGAAGGACACACACACTTCCAGCTTAGTTGTATTAGTTTGCAGTGCTGTTCACATTTTTACAGAATAGGGATGGTGATCCCCAGTAATAATGCTTCACCAGCACTGAGAGCTAGGCAATGACAACAAAAAAGTTTTATGTTCTTTGTATATAAATTTAGTCTCCTGAGTTTCCAAAACATTGGTGAGTAGTCCCTTGAGGCACAAATAAAAACTCTCTCTCTGAGCAGTGTTTCTGAACGTTCATTTCTAATGTATCACCGCCTTGGTGCACATGATAAAACCAAACAAAAAAACTCACCAAGGAACACCGCATATAGAAAGAAATTTTAAATAAAATGAAAAATACAACTTCAGGTCTAACTGATAATCTTCCAAAAATTGGTCAAGCTGGTTATAAGCAGATGAAAGGCCATAAGGGAGTCATTTCATGCATCTGACCACATAATATAAATAGAAGTTCCAGATGTGGAGAAAATGAGTCTAGTAACAAAGCAACACATCGAAAATATTAGACATTAAAATGGTCGTTGGATTATATACAAAAACACTTACATTTCCTTATCCTAAGCAAACTTAACCTCGCTTCTCCCTAAAACTACTTAGTTATCTGTTACTTTTACCTTTCCTTCATAAGAAACGTTCTTGAAAGAGAAGAGGTCATCTCTCACCTTCTCTCCTTAAATACAATAGCTTCTTCTCAGTCCTGACTCTGCCCAGCATCTCCACAACATCCATTCCATTGTTCACCCTCCCCGAAGCTCTGTCTTTGCTAGATGCTCATAACACCGTACACATCTACCTATCCAGCCAATGCCCATCCCTGACTTAGGCTCCCCTGCTCAACCCTACACACAGGAAATCTCCAAATCCATTCTTGGTCGTCATCCCTTGTCCTCTTCCATCACTTTCTCAAGGATCTTTTTCCCCCTTTTGTTTCTTTATCTTCTTCATATCTTCTTCATGGGGAAAACTTGCAAAATTGTGCTTTCCAGTTCTGATTTCCTACCTTAGCTCCAGATTCTAATCCCAGTCCTTTCTAGACATCTCCACGTGTATGTTCCACCAATCCCTTAAATTCAAAGTGTCCAAACCTGAACTATTTTTGGACACCTTGAATATACACAGCTGAACTCCTACACTGCCTCCTTCAGCCTTCTAAAGTGCAGAGTCCTTCTAGATGCTTACACTCCAGACCTGCAGTCCCATTATTCCCCTGCCTTCTCCCTTCCACTCAAACCCAGTCTTACCTACATTCTTTATATCTGCTATATCCATCCCCTATTTTCATTCATCAGACTGCTCTGACCATTTTGCCTCTGACCTGGAATTTTCCAATCCATCTATCACTCTGCTGCTAAAGTTATCTTCCTAAAGCACGAGGTTCATCTCTGACAGTTGGCATTTGTACACAGCATAAAGCCCTGAATCCTAAGCCTGCTGTTCAAAGGCTTCATTCTGTGCCTGCTTCCTGTTTTTCCAGCTTATCTTCCAGTATACCATATACATATACTATATTCCAGGCATGTAGGATCCACTGGCCACTTCCAGAAAATGTTTTATATTCTCTTGTCTCCAGGCTTATGCTCAATGTGTTCTCTTTGCTTAGAATATACTTTATTCCAATATCTGTCTGTAAGAAACTGGCCTTCCTTCAAAACCAGACCCTAAGAGTCTTCATCCCTATCCCTCCTACCCTGTCCATCTGAATTACTCTCTCCCTGCCTGCAACTGTCAAGATTCCTTGGGTTTTAAGCAACAGAAAAACCAAGTCAAGCCGGAGTAAATGTATAGGATCATGTTGCTGTAAGTTATGGGCTAGCCTCAGATTTTTAGTGTGTCTTCCTCCTATTTTTCTCTGTGATTTTCTCAATTCTGCCCTCAGGCTCTCCTCATGGTAGAAAAAAAAAATGGCTGTACATCCTCACACCGCACTGTCCACAGAAAAGGAAAGTTCTTTGCCAGAAGCTCTTGAGAAATAATAAGGAAGACTCTTTGTCCTAAGCAAACATTTCCTTGCATCTCACTTGCTCATCCCTACACCAGGGGCACTGTCTTAGTCTGTTTAGGCTGCTATAACAAGATACCACAGACTGGGTGGCTCATAATCAACAGAAATTTATTTCTCACTGTTCTGGAGTCTTGAAGTCCAAGATCAGAGAAGTATGAGGCCATCAACCACGGTGATAAACATAACAACTGTACAAACAGCACATACAAAGTCTTCTGCTATACATCTTTAGAGGACATTGACTTTTCTTTAATTTACATACACATTCCATATGCGTTAGTCCCCCTTCTGTGGGGGATGACTGCCATGACAGTTCCGGAGATACCCCTAGAAGGTCAAGAACTCCCCCTCCCAACAGGTGAGTGGAGGAAAAACCATTATTGGTGGATAACCAGATAATGCTAATTTCCTTCTATACAGCCCAAATAAAAATAAAACTAACACAAGACACAGGGCAGATGCATTCTCTGGCACTGCCTGCTCCTTCCTTGGAGTGTATCTGACCTTTCCTCTAAAAATCTTTGCTTGCTTACTGTTGCCATTGTGTCGGTGTCTGAGTTCTTCTCTTACATTGACCAAGAACCTAGGCGATACGACTCTTCAGTCCAGTTACCCATTCATGAGGGCTCCACCTTCAAGACCTAATCATCCCCCAAAGGCTCCACCTGCCAATATCATCACCTTTGACGGTTAGGATTTCAACATATGAGTTTTGAGGGGACACAAACATTCAGACCATAGCAATCAGGAAGGATGCGAATAGGCTTAGGTCAATCAGAGTCCACCCCTGCAATTAAAAGTGGGGTCGATAACATCAAAACCACATCACTGAAATGGGGAAGGGACTATTTCTCAAAGAAAAATCTGAAGGTTTTTGTAGAAAGCAAGGGGAAATGGTTGTTAAGGAAACAAACCAATGGCCACTCTATTTCCCATACTCCAGAACCCATTGTTCAATATCTGTTGTTGTATGTATGATATCCTGCTTTATATCAGATTTATTTGGGTACATGTGTCTGTCTTCCTCAATACATTGTGAGATAGAGGGCAGGTCTAGTGTAGTTTTCATAATTGTTTTCTCTAAACTTCCAATTAATTGAGGATGAGTATTCTTCATTCTTCCTCTGAAATATTTCCCCTTCATCCCATGTATCATCATAACAATAACTAACATTCATTGAATTACCATGTGTCAGGCCCTGTTGTAGTCACCTCATGTGTGTTGACTCCCTTAATCCTCACCACCAACCTACAAAGTAGGTACTATTATTATCTTCATTTCATAGATGTGGAAACTAAGGCTCAGAGAGGTTAAATAACTCATCCAATGCCATGTAGCTTGTGTGTGGTGGAGCCAGGATTTGAGCCAATGCAGAATGAATTCAAAGCTACACTCTAAAGCAGACTCTTTTGCTGGTTCATCTCTCAATAAAATACACCTCCAGGTAAAACAGTAACTTAAAAGTTACTTCTTGTCTTTCAGTCTTTTTATTCAGAGCATCATCCAATCTTGCCAATTCTTCTTTCCTAACATATCTGTTCTTTCTGGTTTGTTCACAATTAAATCGATCTTACAAGTTCCGACCATCTCATGGCTAGACGTCTAGAATAATATATTTAAGAATCAATCTCATATCTTCACCCAAAACTGTCCTCTTATCTTCAATACTCTTCTTCCTGACCTGATCTCCAAATCAAATGTTTAATGCCTTTCAGCTCATAATCATAAGAGAATAAAACCAGGAGGAACTAATGTTGAGTCCTGTTTGGAGTTGCTCCTGGCGATAATTCTATGGGACAGCGTGTCAATTGACTCCTTGATGCTGTGCATCCTGTGAGATGGAACTAAAAGAACTGTGGGGGCCCTCAAGAGACTATACAACCCAGTCTCCTGTCTTCAGTCCACAAGTCATTAACCACTACAGAAGGATCTTGATTATTTGTATCTTGAAGAAGTATTGAAAAGATTCTCCACAACACAGATTCTGTGGCAACACAGAATTTCTTCTAGTGTGTGACTGTGATGGAGCCTTCTCAAGAAGTCAACACCATGAGGTTTTGCCCCACAATTTGTACCCAGAAACTTCTGTAGTGCCAGAGGCCTGCTCCTTGAGTAATTCAGCAAATTATTAATTTACTTTTTAATAGCAAGGTAATTATGACATATCTATGCAAACACCAGAATTTTAGACTTCTTAAAAGTATTACTCAGGAACTAGATATACTGCTCTTATTTTTTATTAGGGGATTTATTGGACATTTTAATTTTATTTTATTATTTAATTTATTTATTAGAGAATTTATTTATTAACGTTAAACCAGTGGTTCTCAATACTGGCTGCATATTAGAATCTTCTGGATCTGGGGAGCTTTGAAAAAATACTGCTACCTGGCACCATCCTACATCAATTATATCAGAGTCTCCGGGAGGAAAACCTGACCAACAGATATTTTTGTGTCTTCTAATGTGATTCTAATCACATTAAACTCTTGTTCACAAGAACAGAAAAGATCCTTCCAAATCTTAGAAACGAAAGCATTATAGCTCTAGGACTATTTCACCCTTTGGTTACTATAGTCACAGTGAGCTTTCTGAAGAGTCCAAAAATATGTGAGAAATATAAAAAGTATAACTCATAAGAACAAAATAATTTATTCTTAGCAAACTCAAAATTATTAAAATACTTTTAAATATTTTTCAACCAAAAAAATCTATTTAATGTGAGATGTGAGTGCATTTTAATGTGTTTGCCATGATTCAGGGTAAGTCTTCCAAAAGGAGGCACACCCACAATATAAAAAGGTCTTAAAGCATCCTTGAGTATTTTAAGTTACAACTCAATATTTACAGCATGAAATGTTCCTATCTACTGCTGAAGAAAATGTCAAGGAAGTAAAAGTCTGAAGTCAACATTCTGGTAACGACAATTCATTTTGATGGAAGGAATTACAGCTTTCCAGGTCTTAGCTTCAAACAGAAGATAAGCTTTTTATGTTTATTGAGGCAACTCTCCCATTTTTTCTGAGTTATGTTTTTTGTTAAATGCTATTCTGAATGAAAGAACCGCTAGGGGAAGGGAGGAAGACGTCAAAACTGAGTTTCAAGAAAGATGAATCATCTAAATCAGTTTCTCTGATCTAGAAACACTGCTGAACGCAATGTAGTCTGTGACGTCATCTTTCACCCTTGCTAGTTCCTAAAGTCAGATGCCAAATTCCAAGGAACTGGAGTAATATATAGAGCTAGTTCTTATACCCAGTTACAAGGTCTAAAATGAAAACCCCAGACTACAACTATCCTTAAAATTCTTTATAAGCTTGTGTTTCAAAAAGTTTTAAAACATCTGTATGTGTGTGCTTGTGTACAGAAAATAGGCTAAAAGCATCCACATCAGAATTTAACAGTGGTTGTTCTTTGATGAGAAAAATATAGATGACAAATTTTCTTTAAGAATCACATAAAACTTTATATATATATATATATATATATATATATATATATATATTCAGAGAAGAAAATTCTTAAAGGGTACACGTGAAACTTAAAAATAAACACCCCTGAGGACCAAGGTGGGGATGGGGGGATAGAAGAGATTTCATTTATTACTCTATACTCTTTTATATTTTTGAATATTTTCATCGATAATTTATAATTTAAAATCATAATTTAAATAATAATAGACATATGGTAATACATTTTGAATTTTTAGAAAACCGTTAAGGGCCATACTTATCCTTTCTAATTTGGAGGTGTCTTTATTAACATCTCATTTGCCTAGGGGGGTAAGAGAATGTGAACAGAAATGCTTGCCCTTCTCCTGCTTAAGGAGCATGGAGTAGTTCTTTTATAATACTCCCCGCTTCCTCGTGTGCTTCATGCCAGTGCTAAAGCAGGATCTTGACCTCAGAGAAGTTATAAGTTTTTGATAATTATTCATTTTAAAAGCTAAAATGTATTAAACTCCTGCTGTACAGAATGTTTTCTTATTCATTATCTCATTTTCTCTTCAAAACCTTCTCTTCAAAATCCTGAGGTTCAGAAAATTTAAGCATGTTTGATAGCCCACACCACTAGCAAGTAGAAGAGCCAGGATTTAAATTTACATTTTTCTGGCTTCACAAACCAGTGTCCTTAAATGGAAAGAAATTAAAATTGTGAAATAATCAGGAAATTTGAATAATAACTAGATGTCAGTTTAAGTTGGTAATATTTCTGGCTGACATAACTACTTTAAAACTTTGTAGTTCTACAATGCTTCCTGAGATTCACTCTGTCAAAATCCACATCCACAAATTTATTTGAAATAAATGTTTCTCCACCTTGGGCTTCTGCTGAGACTGCTGGCAGGCAATGACCTTCAAGTTTTTTAGAAGCCCAAATGTTTAACTGAATAAACTCTGAGACAACATCTTAGATCTTTCTGCCTCCGGTGTCCAATAATATTTTCCTTTAAGCCTGCACTGGCAGCCTTCTCAAACGCCATCATGCTTAGCCAGTAATCTCGTCAACATTCTTTTTTTTAGTACAAGTCCCGTTACACATACATATTTTAACAGTTTAACAAAAATTTTATGTGGAGAAGTTTCAATATATAGGGTTTGGTCCTTACTATATTTTTTATTTTACGTTGATTGATTGCATTTTTTTACATTGATTCCTGTTCAATTCTTCAGCATAGGTTCTTTCTTCATAATAAGCGCCTAAATAACTATTGCCATGACTGAAAAGGGGGAAAAATTCTTCAAAATATATTCCATGTGACTGTGAAGGGGGAAGAATCTTCAAAATATATACAGGATTCACATTACCTATGTGTAAAGGCTGCCGTTATTATTTTTCAAATCAATCTCCTATGGAGTAATGTACTGTGATATTTAGTTTCAAATAGCCTGTCCTAAAGACATTTTCCTCTTCCAAGTCTTCCATATTTGTTTGAAAGGGAAGGATAGTACTGTAGGGGAGGACTGGGAGCTTTGGTGCCAGACAAACCAAGATTAGAATCTCAGCTCTGCTACATGGACAATTTTAACCATGCCGAGCCACGATATTCTCTTTTTATTTCAATTTACTTTATTTTTTGTTTTATTGTGGCAAGAACACCTAACATGAGATCTATTCTCTTAATAGATTTTTTTTTTATGTTTTATTTTGAGTCTTTTGGTTTTTTTTTTTTTGCGAGGAAGACTAGCCCTGAGCTAACATCCACTGCCGATCCTCCCCTTTTTGCTGAGGAAGACTGGCCCTGGGCTAACATCCGTGCCCATCTTCCTCCACTTTATATGGGACGCCGCCACGGCATGGCTCACAAGCAGTGCGTCGGCAGGCGCCTGGGATCCGAGCCCGCGAACCCCCGGCCGCCAAGCGCGAACTTAACTGCTGCACCACCGGGCGGCCCCTCTCTTAATAGATTTTTAAGTGTAGAATACAGTATTATTATCTACAGGCACAATGTTGTATAGCAGATCTCTAGAACTTATTCCTCTTGCATAACTGAAACTTCATTCTACCAAATACTTAAAGAAAAATTAACACCAATCCTTTGCAAACTCTTCCAAAAAAATTGAATAGCAGGGAACACTTCCCAACTCATTTTACAAGGTCAGCATTACCCTGATACCAAAGCCAGACAAAGACACCACAAGAAAAGAAAACTATAGGACTACATCCCTGATGAACATTGATGCACAAATCCTCAACAAAATACTAGCAAACCGAATTCAACAGCACATTAAAAGGATCATACACCATGACCAAGTGGGATTTATCCCTGGGATGTAAGAATGTTTCAACTTATGAAAATCAATTAATGTGACACACCACATTAACAGAATGAAGGATAAAAAGCACGTGATTTTCTCCTCAATATTCTTTAGGCTTTCACTAACGTGCTTCTCAAAGTCCTGACAGCATTTCCTGACCACTCCCTTTGAAAGCCACTCCCACATTTTTAAATGTTTTTTATAGCAGCACCTCACTTCCAGGTATCAAAACCTGTGTTAGTTTTCTATTACTGCATAACAAATTATTCCAAAATCTAGTGGCTTCAAACAATACACATTTATTACCACAGACTTTTTGTAGTTCCTGAGTGTGGTTCAGGAGTCAGGGAGCAGTTTAGCTGGGTTGTTCTAGTTCTGGTCTCTCAGGAGATTGTGGTCAAGATGTCGGCCAGGGATGCTGTCATGTGAAGGTTTGACTGGGGCTGAGGAATCCACGTCTAGTGTGACTCCCTCACATGACTATTGGCAGAAGGATTCAGATCCTCAGTGAATGTTGGGAGGCTCCATAGGGCTCCTAACATGTCCTCATGACATGAAATTTGGCCTCCCTAGAGCAAGTGGTTCAAGACAGCAAAGTGGAAGTCACCATGTGTTTTATGACCTAGAATTGGAAGTCATACACTCTCATGTTCACAACACCCTATTAGTTACACAGTTCAGTTTTATTCATTGTGGGAGGACATTAATACCAGGAGACAGTGGTCACTGGGGATCATCATGGATTTGACTAGAATTTCTCTCATTTGTGTTTTATAGCTTTCAGCATCCAAATCTTGACCATATTTTGATAGGTTTATCCCAAAGTATTTCATGTTCTTTGATACCAGTGTAAATGGTACTATTTTTTAAGTTTTAATATCCATTTTTTGTGCGCTACCATATAAAAATGCAATTAACTTTTTATATTGTCCTTGTTACCTGTGCCCTTGCTAGACTCATATATTAGTTCTAGTGGGGTTTTGGTAGATTATTTGGGATTTTCTATGTAGATAATCATGTTTCTGTGAATAAGGACAGTTTGTTTTGTGTTTTGGGGGTTTTTTGCTGAGGAAGATTTACTCTAAGCTAACATCCATTGCCAATTCTCCTCTTTTTTTGCTTGAGGGAGATTAGCCCTGAGCTAACATCTGGGCCAATCTTCCTCTATTTTGTATGTGAGTCATCACCACAGCACAGCTGATGAGTGGTGTAGGTCCACGCCCAGGATGCCAACCCACGAACCTGCGAACCTGGGCTGCCAAAGCAGAGTGCCCAGAACTTACACCATGGGGCCAGCCCCCAGAACAGTTTTATTCCTTCCTTCCCAGTCTGTATGCTTTTTACTTTGGCTTAGTACATAGGCTAGGATCTCCAATATAATGTCAAATAGAAGTGATGAGAGTGGATATCCTTGCCTCATATCCATGCTTGAGAAGAAAGCACAGTCTTTTACCATTATGTATGATGTTATAAATTTTTCATAGATTCCTTTTCTCGACCTGAGGGAGTTCCCTTCTCTTCCTAATTTATTGGATTGAGTGTTGAATTTTGTCAAATGCTTTTCTAAGTCTGTTGAGAACTATATGGTTGTTCTGGCAAACTGCATTGATTGATTTTTAAATGTTAAACCAACCTTGCATTCCTGGGATAAACCCCACTTGGACATGATGTGCTATATATATATATATATATATATATATATATATATATATATATATATATACATATAAATATATATGTATATATATGGCTAGATTTGATTTGATAGTATTGTGTTAGGAATTTTTGAATCCATGTTCAGGAGGGATGCTGGTCTATAGTTTACTTTCCTTGCAATATCTTTCTCTGGTTTTGTTATCATGGTAATGGTAGCCTCATCAAATTAGTTGGGAAGGGTTCCCTTCTCTTCTATTTTTCTGAACCATATATTTACAGGTGAAATGATATTATTACCTTGGATTTGCTTAAAAATAATTTGGGGATGGAGGGATGGATGAATGTGAATATAGTTAAAACAAGATAGGCCAGAAGTTGGTAATTATTGCAGTTTAGCAATGAATATGGGAATTTATTATACTTTTCTTTGTCCTTCTGTATATGTTTGAAATTTTCAATAATAAAACATTTCTTTCAAAAATAAATCAGTGTCCTTTCACAGTTCAATCCTACTTTCCAATTAGGATGCAGAGAGAGAGGAGGGTGTCCTAAAATTTCAGCAAAGAGGGAAGCAGATGCTTCGATACTGAGGGTTCCCAAATCCTTTTAAACACTGTACTGGTCATTAGCATCCAAATGTATATTAAGAGGTGATTAGGATAAATCAATTACAACTTCAGTTTAGATGTAGGATCTAAGACAGTCTTAATTTCTTGGCTATTTTTTCAACTTAACTTTAAAAATTCCATCCTATAATGCAATGGATAGTTGCAAAGTTGTCAAACTTCAACAGGCACGAGAATCACTTGAAGGGCTTCTTAAATCACAGATAGTTTAGGGCAGTGACAATATTCTGTACGATACTGTAATTATGGATGTCTTGATTTTGACATGTCTTACATTTGTCAAAACCCACAGAATGTACAACACCAAAAGTGAGCCCTGAAGTAATCTAGGAACTTTTGGTAGTAATGATGTGTCAATGTAGTTTTGTCGACTGTAACAAATATACCACTCTGGGGTAGGATGTTGATAGTGAGGGAGCCTGTGCATGGGGGAGGGGGTATAAGGGAACTCTCTGTACTTTTTATTCAATTTTTTGTGAACCTAAAACTGCTCTAAAAAATAAAATCTATTTAAAAACCAACAACAAAAACACAGATTGTTAGACTCCATCTTCAAAGGTTCTCATGCCGTACGCTTAGGGTAGAGCCCAAGAATCTGCATTCCTAACAATTTCTCAGGTGATGATGATGCTGGTCCAGCAACCACAAGAGTACTTCTGCTTTAATGTAAAACCTCAGATTTGAGAAATTTCAAGCTTTCTTACAATTCAAACCCTGGGTTCAATCCAAATAGAATATTGTATAATTCACCAGCTACATTGACTCTAAATTCTGTTTGATTCATTTTGGCAAACTTTGTTTGGATACCTGCTATGTACCAGGCCCTCTGTTAGCCTCTGGAGATACAAGGATACATATTAATTGCATTGTCCCTGCCATTGAAGATTTTATAGTCTGATGTCCTTATCTTTAATCCTGTTTATTAATTTTAGAAAATATTTTATTCAGTTCTGATCTAAGCTGTTTCATTTGTAATAGATTATTTTTAACTTTGGTTCTACAAAATAAATTAACAGTTGAGTTCAGATTTTAGTATAAAATATTACAATGCTTACCTACATCTTGGTCTTATAGTCCAAGACTCCCAAGTTTCCCCTAGAAGGGATCTTAGAAATCATCTCATTCATTCACCCACCCCTATTTTACAGTTGATGAAACAGAGGCCCAGCAAAGTAGAGCAACTTTTCCAGGGTCACTAAGCTAGTAAGTGACAGGGCTAGAACTAAATCTAAGTCATTAGACTCGTAACATGGTGCTCTTTCCATGACATCTGGCCTCATGACTTAAATCCCAACATCAAGGAAAATTATGGATTCCCATATCTAGGAAATATTTCAGTGGAATTTCATAATTAAGTTAAATTATTGAAGACCTTTGTGAGGTAAAGGAGAAAAGGTGGAGAGAAAAAGGTAGAGGGATGGAGCGATAGTGGTGGTAGTCATAGTAACGGCATTAGTAGTAGCAGTAAAGTAGTAGTAACAATAGTTAATGTCCTCTGTTCTATGTACTGTGACTTTCTTAGAACATTCACTCTTCTTACTAACCCTGTGAGATATGTACAATTATTATACCCATTTTACAGATGAGGAAACTGAGGTGCAAAGAAATTTAGTAATTTTCCCAAAGAGACATGGCTTTTGCACTAAATTTCATCTAATGGCCTTGGGTATACTTAATCCCCCAAATGTAACAAAATTCTGCTAGGACGAAGACGTAAGTACTATTTAATCATTGTGTAGAGTTGCACAGTTCTTCAAAGCCGCAAATCCTTTTTGGATAGCTTAACAAATCTCAGTGAGACAGTTGAAAACAGAAGGAAATTTAAAATTCTTTCTTTCTTCTTTGCCTGTTTAAACAGATTTAACAGCTCTTTTCTTCTGAACAGGTCAAATATTAAATAAAAAATGTTCTTTCAGCAATTGGGACTCATAAATAGGTCAATAGACTTCACTGGAGTGGAGCATGCAACAGGTACACACACAGACAGAGACACGTACACACACATAAGCCCTCATTCAATTTCATTCATAAACAAACATTACCTATACTCTTGGGAATTATTTTTAGCTATCTTTAGCCAAACTGGTTTTGCTTGGCAGACTGCAACCCCTACAGGTGGCACCTATTCTCTGTGAAGTGTTTCCTTTTCCCAGAACTGAGACATTGGCACCACGTACCTCCTTACCCTTCTCGACATCTGTTTCTACTTATGTGCCAGCTAAGGCCACCTGACCTGTGAAAGGAAACAAAACAAAGGTTCACGGTCATTGTCTACCAAAATGTCATGTTTTGGTCCACCCAGATGCTGGCAACACAGATTGGGAAACTCAAATGGGATGCCAAGCATTGGTCTACCTTAGGAAGGGGCTATGGAAAAAATATTTGCCTTATTCGTCTGTTGGTGTTAAACAGAAAATAAGGTAGGACTCCAGAGTCTAGAGAAATCAATTCATAAAGTGACAAAGTATTCGCTACCGATCCAAAGAATTGCATATCGCTGTAGAGGCGCTACAAGGGATATGGAGAGGTATAAAGCTTATCATGAAGAGCTTTATAAGATTTGCATGTCATAACACGTGTATTAGAAAATAAATATGTAAGGTTAAATATGTAGCATGTCAAATTTACAAAATAAGCAATAAGCATCATAGGCATTCCTTAGAAGGAGCAAGGAATCATCTCTCATAAGAGCTGAACTTCATGACACCCAAGAAAATCTTTGTCTATATTTCCTCAATATATTTCTTCTCTGCTTCTCTTCCTTTCCTATAGTCAGCTTTCAATTAGCTGTGGCAGCTGAGGATACAGACTAACAAGGATAGATCTAGGGATATGTCATACCCTTTATTTTTGCCTGCAGGCTCTCTTGCCAGTTTTCAAGACTTTTACTAGAGTTGGATAACAAGCACCAAAATGTAATGATTTGAAGATTTACATGCACAAGTCTACAAAGTGACCTATAACAAGGATATTCATTACAATATTAGAGGATTAAAAGTTTAAAAATGGAAACAACCTTAATATCTATCAATAGGGAGGAGTTCAATATATTACTGATGGAAAAAAACAAAATGCCAAGCAGTAACATCTTGTATGATCCCATTTAGTTAAAACAAAAAAAGGACATTTGAACCTCATGAATGTACCTCGTGCGCAAACCAATTCCAGGAGGTAACAGGAGAAATTGTTAAAAACATGGTCATCTGCGAGATTAACAACTGACTTGTTTTTCTGTGCTAGTGGAAATTTTAAAATGTATATTACATTTATAATTTTTAAAAAATAGTTTAATTACTATAAATGTATGGATAGACATAATATTTACATTTTTCATTTTCAGATACTCTGCTTTACCAGCAAATGACCCAGAGATGCCCACTCAACATGAGGCAGAATATTAACAAAAGGACCATAAAAATCAACCATTAGGCATGAAGAATGGTCATTGTAAATCACACAGATATTTTATTTAAGGGTATTGGTCACTGCCTCACAGAAAATCAAATTTCCCGAAAGCAATAGACTGATAAATATTTTGACTTTTTGGTGCTGATAAATAGTTCAAATCGTCAGAAGCTTTAATTTCAAAGATGAAACAACACATGGTTTATGGAATTGATCATAAAATTGTGAGAAGCTAAAAATTTAACAAGTGGGAAACAGGTTGACATGATGCTCTATTAGTTGATGACATTCTGTGACAGCTGCCAGCCTTGAGCAAGACTGAGGTGTTCTAGATGTCCAAGTGGCCTCTCTTCTCCTTTGCCTCCCAGAGCCCAGAGCAGGGCAGATGGATGGCCATGAACTCTGTGTTTGGGATCTGAAGGTAAGTGGGAGAGGCTCAGCCCATTCTGCTGATGCACCAGTTCACGGAAAGTTAGTTGACGCAGCCCTTTGCCTTCCGCTTGGCTTGAATAAAATCAGGAAAAGTGGTTTAGACTCAGTACTTTCTCTGCTCTCCTCAGGGTCCACATGTTTCCTGACCCTTGACCTTCTTTTTCTGTCCAGGGGCAGTCACCTGCATATGAGCTTAGCTGACAGTGACATCCTGCCCATCTCTATGTCCTGGACCCATCGTTGCACTTCATCAATCTGTCCATGTCTTCTGCAGATGATTTGCTTCATGTCCAGCCATTGTCTGACCACACCATCACCTAACCATATCACTGAGCTGGTTTTCTTGTTTAACAGGAATAGAAGCCTTTGAAATGGAAGAGTTGGAGGGAATCCCTGTAAAAACCAACTAGCTAATTTACATAGTTAAACATAACTTCAAAGAAATTAGTTGGATCTCCATAAAATTTAAGGAGAGTAGAATGGCCAAACCTTTAAGGCTGATGATAAAACATCTGCTCAACTCTGGTTGTTGAGTCTTTTCTTTCCTTCTAGATAAAGATATACAAATTTAGGGGGGTGCCATATACAGGGAGGGGTCAGCACCATGTGTCCTTCTGTCTGGTTACATCCTACAGGAATCAAGGTGTGTGTCATAAATGACACAGTCCCAAATCATAATACAGTGGAAAGAGCACTGAACTGAGAGTCAGAAAAGCTGATTTCAATATCAGTTCTGCCACCAATATATTCTGGGCCCTGCTTCTTCATTAGCAAAGTAAGAGAGCAGGTCACTGAGGTCTTCTCCTTGTTATGAGATGTCAAGTTCTGTGGGTCAGTGGTCAGCTAGGAGAGTGGATGACACTCAGTTGCATTTTCTACTCCATCCAGGAGATCTACAATCAGGCCATCACACGAACATCCTGAAATGAGGCAAGCTTCCATCCCACTGGTAGAAAATCAGAAGCAGTTACATCACCTGTCTATTCTGAAAAACTCAATGTGTTTTCAGAAATTACATTGTACTTCAATTATGCAAATGGAAAACTGGGTTAATTTTCTCCATGGCAGCCTGAGTACCTTAGTGTGGCAGGAGAGAGAGATCTAAGCGATATTGATAGATAGATGATAGATAGCTAGATAGATAGATAGATAGATAGATAGATAGATAGATATAGACAGACACACAGACAGATAACCATAGATGATAGGTAGATGGGTAATGGACAGGTGGATGTGGATGGATGGACACATGAACAAACGGTTGACAGACAGAGATGAAGTTCTGAGTACGGTCTCTAGAGTCAGACTACCGTGGTTCAGATAACAGCACCCACAACTGTCTGGCTGCATCACCACAAGCAAATTACTCCACCTATTCGCGACTCAGTTAACCTCATGGCAAAATTCAGATAATAACAATAATACTTAGCTCATCAGGTGATTGTCAGAATTAAGTAAGATTATTCACATAAAGCTTTTAGCATAGTGCTAGACATACAGTAAGTACTCCATAAATGTTAACAATTGTAATTGTTATTATTTAGGAAATAGTATATATGTTAATCCTTCACCATCACTCCAACCACCAATCCCCCTGCCCCCCACATACACCCAGAGGTAACCACTGCTACAGTTCGGTGTGTATTTTTTTCTATTACATACATAGATGTGTACACACACACGCACGCACATCTTTGGTGTTATCACTTCCGAAAGTGGGCTGTACAAAATATATTGTTTTGAGACTTGATTTTTTTTTTGCTTAGCAAGATGCCTTGTAAAGCTTTCCATATCAGATATCAGCATTACCAATACACCAAAATATATTAATTCATGTCCCTATTGATGGATATTTAAGTGGTCTCAAACTTTTCAATAGATATTCTCTAATTTGTCTTTTTTTCTCATGCGTGACTGTGTCTGTAAGACAGATTCCTATCTCGCTGAGTCAGAAGGTACGTACCCTGGAATGTCTTATACGCACTGCCATATCACCGTCTAAAGGACATTATCAATTTATACTCCTACCAACAATTTATAAGGTTGTCTGTTTTTCCATACCTTTGCCCATATTGGATATTGTTAATATTTTAAAACCTGCCAATGTGATGGGCAAATATGGTATTTTAATTCACAATTCCCTGATTCATTTTGAGATTGAGCAGGCTTTGTGTAAATCTTTACTGTGTTTTACCTTTTCTTCCAAACATTTATCTGAAAATGTGGCCAGTAAGTGTGAACAAGGTCCAGTACAATATCCAGCTGGTCAGGTGATCACTATCCTGGGTACCCATTTCCTCATGTTAGCACCAGGAAGGTTGCAGAAGAGGAGAAAAGTTTTCTGTTAAAGTTGTTGCATCTTTATTCTTGTTACTTTTTGCATTTTGTTCTTTCTATCATTTGACTTGGAAATCCAAAATTCAAAATTGGCACTACTCTAGTAATACTACCTTACAAACAGTTTGCTCAATTACACGGGAAAGAAAAATCTGTTAAGACCCAAACGCTCCTGTCATACCATTCCTTAAAAATCTCAGCAGCAACACTCACTGCTAATGAGAACATGGGGGAAAGGGCATTCTCAAACAGTGCTGATAGAAATCCAGTGCTTTAAGGGAAGCAATCTATTAAAATTAAAAGCATGTACATGTACCCTCTTGCCCCGGAATTCACTGCTGGGACTCTCACTGCAGAAATGAGAACACCAGTGTGAAAGAGCACGTGTACTCAGTCAGGCTGTCTTCAGTGTGAACATGCAGCTCCTGAGGATCATGTTAAAATACAAGTTCTACTTCAGTGGGGCAGGGCTGGAACCTGAGTCTGCATATCTGTAAAGCTCCTGGGCGATGCCAGACACCAATGCTGCCGGTCCAGGGACCACACCTGCGTAGCAAGATGTTTCTTGTAGCATTGTCCACTAAAACATTGAGTTAAAAGCCAGAAACAGTGAGTGAACACTCATCAATAGACTCAATAAATTATAGAATTTCCACATCACTGAGTATTATGCAGGCATTTACAGTAATGAAATAAAGCTATACTGATTGACTTGGAGGGAATTCCACAAGCAACACGCAGAAATATAGTATAACAGGATCCCATTCTTGTAAAATAGTGACAAACGTTCCACGCGTCTGTGTGTGTATGTGTAGGATTATATTATCGTGGAGAGAATATTTTTTAGATTGTTAGCGTTAATTACCTTGTGGAGGGGATGAAGGTGATGTGGGAGGGAGAAAGAAGATACGCATAAAAAAAGGAAAATCCAAAAGTTTACACTAAAAATCATATATTTATAATCATATTAATGGAAACTAATATATATGTGTGGGTACATGTGTAAAGAAATTTAAAATGTTTATGATAAAAAAGTTAAAGAAATCAAAAATAAATAAAAAAATTAAAAAGATCAGAATCTAGGCTCTTACCTCCCATTAATTAGCTTTTTGACTTTAGTTAAGTCACTTAGCTGTCTTGGAATAGTTAGAGATGACTTAAGTCTCTCTGTAATTTCTATGGTCCCATCTAGTCCTAAAATTCTATGACTTCAGCTGCTTTGGAAAACAGTCTGAGAGTTCCTCAAAAGGCTAACCATAGGCACTCGCCTGGTGGCTTAGTGATTAAGTTCATGTGCTCCGTTCCACTGTGGCGGCCCAAGGTTCACAGGTTCAGATCCCTGACCCAGACCTACACACTGCATATCAAGCCATGCTGTGGCAGCATCCCACATAAAGTAGAGAAAGGCCGGCACAGATGTTAGCTCACAGCCAGTCTTCCTCAGCAAAAAGAGGGGGATTGGCAGCAGATGTTAGCTAAGGGCTAATCTTCCTCACACACACACAAAAAAAGGCTAAGCATAGAGTTACCATATTACCCAGCAATTCTACTCCTAGATATATACCCAAGAGGAATGAAAACATATATCCACACAAAAACTTGTATAAGAATGTTAATAGCAGCACTATAAATAATAGCCAAAAAGTGGAAACATCCCAAATGCCCATTGACTGAGGAATGGATAAATAAAAAGTGGTATGTCCATACAGTGGAATATCATTTAAGAATAAGAAGAAATGAAGTATTGCTGTGTGCTACAGGAAAGTTTGAAAACAATATGCTAAATGAAAGAAGCCAATCACAAAGGACCTCATATTGTATGATTCCATGTATATGAAATTCCAAGAATAGGCAAATCTACAGAGACAGAAAGTAGATTAATGGTTGCCTAGGGCTGGGGGTGGGCAGGGCTGGGAGTGAGGGGAGATGAGGAGGTGGGGGAGTAGGGTGATGACTAAAGGGTATGGATTTCTTTTGGGGAAGACAAAAATGTTCTAAAAATTGATTGTGGTGATGGTTGCATATATCTACTAATATACTAAAAAAACATTGAATTGTACACTTTAGATAGTTGCATTGTATAGTAAATGAATCATACTCCAAAAGAGCTGTTTAAAAAAATACTATGGCTGAAAATAAATTTTGTAATGTGAAAAAGCAAGTAACTCCCATTTCTTAAGATTTTTCCTAATGTTGGACTTTAGAATATTTCTCTTAGAAAAGTAAAAATCCCAACTTTTACTTTACCAGAAATTTTTACTCATATTTAATACAGTTACTAGTGTTCATACCTATCTAAAAATGTATGCATAATGGCTCCACTCTAAATTATTGCTCATCAACCTTAAACAGACCATAGCAATCCTATTATTTTTCTTTCTCATTCTCCGGGAAACCTTCTCCAAGTCTTCTTTGCTTTCTTCAGACGCTTTACTCCAACATTCTGGAAAAAAGAAAAGCCATCAGTTGGAATGCCTCGTCTCCCATGATCTGTCATGTCAACCTACCGACATCTGTTCTTGTCTTATTTCTGTTTCTTCTGACCTAAAAATAATCCCTTCTTCTGTGCTTTGGAACCCATTCTCTGCCACTTTCTTAGGATTCTATCACTAATGGTAATCCTTTCTTACTCCTACAGATGTTTCAATGCCTGCTCTCCTTCATTTACATTCTGCCTGGTCCCTGGAGTCACTGAAATTTATGATATTATGATGTTGCTTTATGTTAATAGTGTAATGTATATCTTTCATACTTTTTACACTTATATAATATAAACATATCACATTTAAAGCTCTTACTATTTTGCTTTACAAAATAAAAGAGGTCATAGAGTTAAGATGTTCTTTTTAGAAGTTGTATGATATTCTATTACGTGAATGTGCTATAATTTATTCAATTATCACTTGATAAGTATTTGGGTTGTCTACTGCCCCTTGGTAAATGACTCTGCAATAAATAAGTAAATCTATATGTCTGGTGCTTTTGGTTTTTGGGGCTAAATTCATAGATGTATACTGCTAGGTCAAAGCCTATGTCAATTTAAATTTTAATGGGTACGGGCTTGTTTTAGCAATTCCTGAAAGTTTCAGCAATTCATCTCCCAACAATGTATGAGTATCTTTCCCCCCAGCTCTGACCTATATCAGATGTTATCATATATTTTAAACTTTGACCAATCTAATGGGCAAAAAAAAAAGTCATTTCATTGTTATTTGCATTTCCTGAGTACTAGAGAAGTTAAAAACATAGACCTACAGCAAGATAATATCTCAAAATGTTAATGTACATGTTTTCTGTGTTCTCTCACTAATACTTTTGAACTCTGATGGCTATTTTTCTAGCCCCACCCCCACCCCCACTCTAAGCTGAAGCAAAGACTCAAAGAAGCATTAGGCCTAAGTGTAGAATAGGAAGACTAATGCAAGCTTTTCCTCTCCCAAAGACTAAATAGGACTATGGCTAGAGGAAGGAAGAGATGGAAATTGGAGGCAGAAGATCCATCTAGGGGTAGAAAAAGGGATGGAAAGACTAGGATTCCAGATCACAAAGTGGAAAGGAGAAATATCTTCTGCTAAGAGGACCAGGAAACAGAGCAAGAAATCACCACCAGGTAGTCCTCAAGTGTGCACTTCCAATGCGTCACTCTCTAGCCACTGACAACCCTCCACCCAACAGTCCTGGACTCTGAACAGAGGAGAAGGAACTTATATATTTTGAAAGGTGATGGGGTGGAAGATGGGGTGACGTCAGAAAAGGGGGAAGGGGAGAAGAACTTAAAGGAAAACCTTAGTTCCCTGACCAAAGTGTAAACAAACAGAAAAATTGAGAGTTTCTCTAAAAGCCTATTAGCACCATACACATGGCCACTGTTATATATTCATGGACCATTTGCATTCTATCTTCTGTGAATTGCCAGTTCATATCTATTTTCCATTTTTCAGTTGGACTTTTTTAAAATGAATTTTATAAAAATTCTTTGTAGAGTACACATACAACCTCTTCTTCTGTCAAGTGGGTTGTAAAAATATTTCCTCCTGATTAATCATTGACTTTTGACTTTGCTTATGGTAGCCTGTCAAAGCTGTTTTTTGTTTGTTTGTTTGTTTATGTGTCAGATCAATGTTTTTCCTTTATTTCTTCTGGGATTCTGCCTTGCTTAAGAAAGTCTTTCTAATTTCAAGATTACATAACTATTCCCCTGGATTATCTTCCTATAGTGTAATGATATTATAAAGATTGTTTTTATACATTTAGATTTTTAATCCATCTGGAATTTAAGTTTTTATACAGCATAAAGCAGGTAATGATCTAATTTTATGGCCCGAATTCAAATCCTGACTCCACCAATTATTACCTGTGTGACTTTGGAACAGTTACTAAACCTCCCTGTGTTTCAGTTTTTTCATCTTCAAATGCGGATAATAATAGTTTCTATCTCAAAGGGTTGTTATGAAGATTGAGTTAATACTTGAAAAGCTCTTAGAATAGCACCTGGCATATAGCAATTGCACTGTTAGCTGTTAACTAATCCACTTGAAAAGTTCTGCCACATTTATTAAACAATTTTTTCAACCAAAAATGCCCCTTTCAGCAATACAAAGTTAGCATATATACTTGAATCTGTTCCAGACTCTCTTGTGTTCCATTGATATATATGAATGCTATCTTGTTTTATTATTAGCTTTACAGCAAATTTTAAAATCTGGTGGGGCAAGTCCCTCTCCCTAACCTTCTTTTTCAAAACTTTCTTGGAAATTTCCCATAGTATTCATCTATATAAACTTTAAATAATTTAAAAATAATTTTGGATGGAGGAATGAAACTAAGACACCAGCTCCATCTTGTCCAGAACTAGTACCAAACTAGAACAAAACTAGTCCCCAAAGTGGAGATCAAGTCTATCATGATCCACTCAAAGGTGCTCACAACTTTTGGCATGAGGATGCAAAGTCCAGAAGCTGTTGGGTGGGGAAGGAGCTATCCCATTCATTCATTCATTCAGACAAATTCCACTATTTCAATATGCATTGCTCCATTATGGAAATCTGAAAGTTCACATCTTCGAGAGGACACAGAGGCAAAACAAGTCACTTAGAGGCAACTATTGCACCAAATTGTCCTTAATCTAGAGAAATGTTAGCTTTTCCCAACATTCTACCCATGGGGCACAACATGCAGACTCTTGTGTGTTTACCTTAAGCTGTGTTTGGCACGTATGCTTTCTAGGATAAAATAGTTTATCTGGATTTGCAAAATCATTTCCTGTCATTCCAAGATCAAGCACCGTCTTGACTGTAAACACGTACTCCACTGTCTGTCCGAGCAGCTTAGAGGGCACCAATTCAGGTTTCCCTTCCGATCGTGACCAGGAAGAGGCCCAATAAATATTTCAAACATAAAAGGATTGTTATAACAAAGGGGTCTTAAAATCCTCCTGGGTTATCTGAACAGCTTTCCGTTTCATTTTGTTTTCACCTCTACCTCCCTGAAATTGGAAGAGACTATTTTCTTGGGATGAAACAAAAGTTTATGCACAGATGAGTTGAGATTAGAAAAGAAAATGAACAACAGAAATGAAAAAATGTGAATGTTATAAGCGAAGTGATAGATATTAAGGGGGAAGAAAGCTATGTCAAAAAGACAGTCTGACGACAGGCCAGCCTTGGTAATCCCCGCTCAGGATGCACCTCCTGAGAGCAAGCAATTCTTGCCTCCGTGACAACTCCATGTATTTGTGTTAAAAACACAAACCTATCAGAGCATGTATTACACACACCTTGCTGTCACATGGCAAATGGTGCCTAGCTTCCAAGATAAGCTTTATGGAGAGTGAAGAGCAAGGGACAAGAGAAGTAGGTGAGAGGCCTGGAAAAAAACACTTCCCTTAATCCTTTGATGTCACCAAAGTGATCAGTGATGAAAGAAGCATCATCATTACTTTTTCCCCCTTCCATAGGCTGAAACTAGAGGCTAAATATCATCCAAGATGGCTCTCTTTAAGGAGATGGTTTTCTATGAGTCTCAAATGAAAACCCAAAGCAAATGATAGTGAATGTGTTGGCTGGACATAATTGCAAGTGTTTCTCCAGCTTAATTTCTTCAAAGTCGCTCACGAGTGTCATTCTGACCTATCTCTAACAGACTTTATTCTTTTAATCTTATACAGATTAAAGAAAGGAAGTGATAACCCACCGGAAATTGTTGCAGAAGCCTGACAGCCCAAGGTAATTTAGAAGAGGTTTCAATTTACAAAAAGTACAAGTTGACAATGGAGTATTTAGCTAAATTAGGGATAACAGTATCTGGTCCAATAAAAATAAATTACAGCACAACAAAAGCATCTGGACAATTAATTGAGTCAAAAGTATGTATTATACAATTACTTTGGGCTCAGTTCTGTAAAAGACACTGGGTGGAGGGGCGTAAAAATGAGCCACACAACCTCCCTCCTCTAAGGACTGTCTTTCTTGTTAGAATAATACTTAGGCAATAAATTGAAATAATATGAGGCAGTATGTGACCATACTTTTAAAACTATGTAGAGATCATACATGTAATTGGACTTCCAATAAGGGAGAAAATAGTTCTTTGAATTTAATTGTAATGAGATTATAACATAGAACTCAAGCTACAGGGTCAGTTCTTTGAATTATAAATTATTCTCATTAAAGTATGCTTCTTTTTCTTGAAGCAACTTTGGGCTTTTTCCTCCTCCAAACTCTATTATGTAGTTGTTTGGGGAAGAAATTTTCTCTCTTTAGAGTTCTCAAGTTTATGTACATATTTAATATATTTAACTTTACTCAACAATTTGAAAATAATCTGACCTGAAATGAAGTAAATAATAAAATTGTATTTCCCCTCCTGTAAAGTTAGTCTTAGCTTGAAATATGAAACCCCACATTAAACCATTTAATAATGTTTAATTACAGTTCTAAATAAGAATGAATTAGGTGTAGGAAATAATATGGAAAGAAAGCCAATTATTCATTATAACACACATGTTTTCCACAGCAAAAAATGGAAAGTCAACAGGCAATCATGGAGAAAATGAAGTGGACAGTTGACGACAATGTGTCAGTAACATATCTCCAAACCTCCCAATAGCCACTGACAAAGTCTTATAGGAGGCTCATTTATTCAGACCAGCTGTCCACACTGATCAAATCATATAGACAGCTCCTTACAACTCATTCAACAAATATTTACCAAATTGAGCTAAATATTCAACTCTCCATTTTAAGCAGTTATACCCTAAATCATGAGCTGAATCAGATCCCACGTGGAGGAATGAATTTTAAATTCATTTAATAGTAGCTAATGTTTATACACTACTCGATCATTCATGAAGATCTTTCATTCACACAAATTGCCACATTTGCTCCTAAACAGAACCCTGGGAGGTGGCTAAGAGGTTACTGTGATCCTCACGTTAAGGAAGAAGAAAATGAGTCTCAGAGAAATTAAACCACTAGACTCACCCAAGGTCACCCCACGAGGGAACCCAGCTCTCCGACGCTGCCACCCACTCCGGCTGAGTTGCGAAAGCGGCTCTCAGGTTTCACGCCCTGTGCGTGTGTAAGATGAATTGAGTCTTCTCAGAGCTGAAGACTCAATTCATCAGAGGTGAATATACATGTAATATTTTTCTTTTTTCAAATAATTGCTACCAACTGCTCTGTGGACAACCTTCCTCCCCCTGTTCCAGCTGGAAAGCGCCTCCCTTAATCACTTCTCAGCCTGATTCCATAGTTTCCCATCACTTTTTGGTTAATAAAGCAGTCTCATTTCAGTTAGCTCCCTTTCTCTCTGGCACAGGCAGTCGAGAGTGGCCCTAGCTTGGAGTTGGGGCGCGGCGAGGGGAGTGAGGTGGGCATCCCTGCCCTCACACGGCGAGGTTGGCAGTCCCTTTCATGGGCCATCAGGGCTGCGGGTTGCTGTGACCTCGCGGAGGCCTCGACAGGCCATGCCGAGAGGGCTCTAGCCTGAACGGCCCCGGGCAGGTGTCCCCGAGCCTCGTGTGACCTCGGCGGAGGGTGCCACTGCGGGCCGGGAAACGCGCCCCTCCGGCGAGGCTCCAGCATCTCCCCGCAAGCCTGCAGCCCTCGCCCGCGGCGGACCCTCCTCCCCACCCGCCCCGGCGCCGCCGCTGCGGTTCGCTTCTCCTGGGCTCTTGCACGCGCTCCCGGAACTGCGCGTCCACGCGCGCTTCCAGCCCGGGCAGATGTCCGTCTCGCCTTCTTTCAGACACCCACGATGCTCAGATGGAAATCTTACGGAGACTCACTCTCACTCCCTAGGCTTTGGGAAGAATCGGGCCAGCGGGCCCGCCCCCTACCCGGGTCCCCTCTCTCTGACGTCCTGGCTGCGCTCCCCACTCCCGCCTTGGTACTTGTGCCTGCCCTGGGGGCAACCCGAGTCTGCAGTACTTCTGAACTCAGTACTGATCTTTATCCCTGTACACCAGCACTACCAGGTACCCTCTGGGAGTAGAAGAAGATCTGCGGAAATGCCCCCACGCCAACCGCAGGCTAGCGTGTGTGAACATGAAGGTTGGCCTGAAGTAGAGGTGCTGACCTCCCCCATTTATCGTTTTAGCTCTGTTTCTAGGCCTAGCGATGTGTTTTGCACACAACAGGCTCTCGACAAATTATTTTTTTCTAATCTACTTGACTCTTTTCTGGGTCGGTTTTGTAAAGACCTTGACGTAATTACATTCGTTTTTTGTACTCTATGTTTTTACACCTTTCACTGTGGATTTGAAGTGGTCCTTATAAGAGTAAGCAAACTTTTCCAACTTCTTAAGTTAAAAAATAATTGCATCAGGTGTTATCAAAGTTAGCATAATGTAAACCACAAGTTCCAGGGTATGTATAGTCTTACTCAAGTGACAAAACCGTCGTAAGAGCTGTTAAAACTTTGTTGCGATGACAGTATTATAACCATTCACTCCCATAGTCCATACTGTGTGTCAGGCTCTGGTCTAAATGTTTCAGGAATGTTGACTCAATTATACGTGTTAACTCATGCAATCCCCCTCAGAATCTTTTGGGATGGGCAACCTTACATCCCCACTTTACAGTCAAGAAAACTGGGGCCAAAGAAAGGCTCGTGGCTAGAAAGAGAGCAAGATTTGACTCCAGGGTTTGTGCCACCCTCAACCACTGCACAATATTGTCTCTTTGACTTTATGTTTCTGGAGAATACAAAAAAAAAAAAAATCTTACATGGATTTCTGTCAGCTCTAGTCATAGAATTGCCATCATTTATTAAAGCTTTATACTTTTGCACAACCACAGTGTAAGTTTCAAGAGCATTGTGTCATTTAACCTCAAATTCTGTCGCTCCTCCCACCCCACCCACAAAGCAGATGTGGAAGCATGGCCAAGACACAAAGTTCCTTGGCTAAGGTCATGACATTAGCAAGTGTCAAAGCCAGGCCAAAAACCCAGGTTGGCTGGACACGAGAGTTTGTGCTCCAAACCACGGCACTCTGGGTTCTGTTCAAAGTGAACTAAACTAAGTTTAAACACAACCCAAAATCCAGCCACCTGGCACAATCACTGATGTTATTATCAAGTCAGAGTTTACAAACTGATGATTTCTGGGTTTCAGCCCCTCTGTAAAGCATTGAAGATCCGGCAGCACAAGTGCTACGCTGCATGGGCACATGCCCCTCGGATGGGGCTGAACAGTGGCAGCTCCCTTTAAATATGCAAACAGGTGCCCAGGCCCCACCCAGTCCACTTCACCCAACTCTGCCAGCTGCCTGACACCCCTGGGCATTTGAGTTTTCAATCCCTAATCTAGGGCTGCTCATGCCAGTGCTGAGTCTCATCTGACCGTTGCAAACTGGTGACGAATCTGAAATAAATTCTTACCAATTGAGCATGATTTTCCCACAGTGTAAAGCAGACATTTAGAGTTGGGAAGTCCCAGTTTCAATGCCCCCTTGGCATTAGGCCAACTCTATTTTACAATCCTACATCAAGGGTCTAAGATATGGCTCCTGGTAACAGATGGGCTCTCTGGGGAAAATGATCCCTCTAACATAGGGCTGAAGTGAACCACCATTTGCATTTGTGGGCGCAGCAGTCTCATTTCTCTTTCTGTCATTTGCCACCACACATCTACTTAAGCCTTCGAAGCCTTCTCTTTTCCTCAGGACGTGGAGGGTAAGGACAATCTCTAATGTCAGTGTGATTCATGTGTTAGCGTGGGGAGATGCTCATCTGAAAAGAGAAACTTGGCTTCCACCGAGCTCTAGATAAGAGATGGGTTGTGCAGAGCAAAGACAAGAGGGAGAAGGGACACCTAGTCTGCGCAAAACAGAGATACAACTGAACACGATAGGGTTGGCCAGACAGGGAGGGAATCTGTACATGAACATTGGCTATCTGAACACCATGTGGTTGTCAGAAACACATTAGGGAGCAAGAAAAAGAATAATATGATTTCTCATCCTGACATATTTTGGAAACCAGCCAATAGGAAAACAGTCTCATCACTGAGGTATTTTTCTTTTTGTAACACCACAAAAATTAACAGAATATTCTGACATTTTACTTCTCTAGGCTATAAACATATATTTATAGATTCTTCCTTTCTGAGTATAGAGTACTTAGATTTCAAATTATTGGAGATTTTAAAAAGGCTCAAACTGACTTGAACAACAACAAAAAAGACTTTATTTGTTCCTGTAACAAACATCTGAGAGGTCTGGCTTTAAGTGTGGCTGGATCCAGATGCTCACATGGTGTCACCAGGAATTAGTATCCATCCCTGGCTCTGCTTTCCTTTATGTTGGCTTCCTTCTGTGGCAGGCTCTCCTTCTGTGGTAGCAAGATGGTTTCCAGCAGCTCTAGGTGTACGTTCTGCCAGTTTAGCGATCCCAACAGAAAGAAACGATCTCTCTCCCAAGAATTTGAGCAAGATGCTCAGAACAGTCTCAGTTTGATCTGGCGTTAATCAGGGGCCCACCCCAGAATTAGTTACTGTGGCCAGAAAGATGTGGTGTTCTCATTGGTTGGAGCTAAGTCCCCATTAGAGCCAGGGAGTAGTGCCGTCTCCATCCAAACCATAATATCAGTGTCAGAGAGATGTGATTCTCCAAAAGAGAGACATGGACTCTGTGTGTGGAAGAAGGGCACTGAGCAGGTCAGAGCATGGATGGTCACTATAGCATTCTTCACTCAGCTTTGGGGAGACTTCATTAATTCATTTTTCTCCTGGTCCTTCCTCAGTACTGAGTTCCTTAGCTTCTGGGTCCAACCCACAAACAAACCTTAAAAGTAAAAATTGTTATTTTCACTGGATCACTGCACCAAATACAATAAAACAGGAGCCAATATATCAACAAAGGAACTCTTTTCATGAGATTTCCTGGCTAGTCATACAGACCCAATAGTTATCTCCAGGTAATATTAAGCATCAAGATGGTATTCACTCAAACACCCACATATTAATTCTGAGGCTCCCACATTACTGGTATAGAGCCAACTCTTAATTATTGAAGGACACAGAATATGGGAAACCATGGATAAAACCCAAAGTCTTGTTTTAGCTAACAGATTCAGCCTCTTTCCCAGATAAACCTTCCCCCCAGCTGCAGGGAGCAACAATGCTGATGAATTAGACTTTCACATCTGGTGGAGCAGCTCCCACACATACCTAGATAGGTCATGCACTGCTCGACACACTTCACAGAGTCCGGTTAATTCATATCAACTTACCCCAAATGCAAAAGGGGAGCATTTTATCATTTTGGCAAAAGGATTCAATTAACCAAGAACTCAAAAAGCCAATGGTGAAAATCAAGTACAAAAGCTGACATTTTAAATGGAATTCCTGACTGCCCTACCCCCATCTCCGAGTTAACCAAGACTCCCAGCCATCTTTCCTACCATCCCCATAACATAAAATTTCTTCTTTCTCATCTATCCTTAATTATTCTGTAAGTTTCTGTGACCACCTAAGCATAAACAGATTGCCAGGGAGAGAATGTAGATGGGAAAGGGAAAATGTTGAAGATAGAACCTTGAAGTCAAGATGATGCACGGGAGCCAGCTGAGGAAAACGGGGAACAGTCAGAGAGGCTGCAGGGGACTTGGAGGCCGACTGAGAAGGGGCTGGCTAGTAGTGTCCCATTTAGTGGTCAGTTTTCTTTCATGTTCGACTCTTCTCACCTCATTCACTCCAACTGCCAAATAACCTTGTTTTATTCATTAGACGCTTTCTCCATACTGTCCTTTGAAAATCTTTCCATGGACTGCATGCTGTGCCCAGTCTGATTGCTAGCTAACTGTCCAGTGTTGACAGTGGTTTGTGCTGTTGCCACTGCTCCTTACAAATGTTGATTCAGCCTTCTGTGTGCCAGGCACAGTGTCAAATGCTGGGCATGAATTATTTGGTTCAATCTTCACAATAATTCTACAGAATGAGACACTTTATTATCCCCACTTTCCAGATGAGGAAATTTGGCTTAAAATGATGAAGTAACTTACCCGAGGTTAACCCATTAGTAAATAGCAGAGCAGTGATATGACACAAAAATGGAGGGGAGAAAGAAGAAACCTAGAAAATCCACACATTGCCTAATCAATTTTTCCATGGTCAGTCTATGTTTATATTTTTACATAAAGCTATGATTCTCTTTTTAAAATCTTCACTAAGCAAACGCTTGATAAAAATTATAGACTGTATTCCTTAATGTGAGGCACGTTAAAACGTTAGGAATAATTTAAACCATAGATCATTTTTCAGGATCAACACAATCTAGTAACGTTGAGCTCCAAAGAAATATTTGGTTTTTTTCTAGGAGCACAAATCCCTCTCTTAACTGAAAGAGAACAGAGACCCTAGGGCAGTGACTGGCTTGGTGGTTTAGGCTTAAATTCTGGCTCCCAAGAATAAATCACAAAAACCCTCCCTGTGATTACAGCACTAAAAGCTACCGTATGGTGGAATTCACACAGGATACGGAGCCAGGAGACCGGGGTTGGGATTTCATGTACTGATCAGCTATGAGATTCAAGACAAGTCTCTTAACCTCTACAGGTTATGAGGACAATCATATATATGCACAAGATTGCCATGAAGGTTAAATATGATGATGAATGGGAAAATATGTTTGGCACCTAGGAGTTGCTCAAAAAGGAAATTTAATTGAAATTTTAAATACACCTGTTCTTTGACCCAGCAATCCCACTTCTTTCCTTCAGAAAGAATAGCACAAGTACATAAAGATGTTTGCACAAGGAGTTCATTAAGCATTGAGATAACGAAGAAGAAAATAATTGGAATGGCTGACTAAACTGTGGCCCATCCATGGCACAGTGGCTGCAGATGTGTTATAGAGCTGAGCTGTGTGGGTGATCGAGCCAAATCAGCTGGGTTGGAATCCTGGCTGCATTAATGTTATGTGATATAATGTCATATGCATTACTGTTATATGGTACTTAACCTCTCAAGTCCTCAGGCTCTTACCTCTGTAAAAGGGGAATGATAAAAGTAGTTACTTCATAGGTCATTGTGAGGATTAAAGTGAGTTAATACGTGTAAAGTGCTTAGAAGAATAAAGAGCACATAATAAACTTTGCTGAACGTCAACTATTTTGTAACCATTTTTAAAAAGGAAGAATTCTAGGTGCTGATGTGGAAAATCTAAGTAAAAAGTAGCAAGTTGCATCCCATTTTGTAAGAAAGTAGGTATACATAAATTGCACAGTCAAGAAAAGAAATGGGGGCCGGCCCAGTGGCGCAGCAGCTTAGTCCGCGCTTGGCAGCCCGGGATTCGAGGGTTCAGATCCCAAGCGTCCGCCAACGCACCGCTTGTCAGCCACGCCGTGGCGGCGTCCCATATAAAGTAGAGGAAGATGGGCATGGATGTTAGCCCAGGGCCAGTCTTCCTCAGCAAAAAGAGGAGGATTAGCAATGGATGTTAGCTCAGGGCTGGTCTTCCTCACAAAAAAAAAAAAAGGAAAAGAAAAGAAATGGGAGGGATATACACAATTTTTGTTACAGTGTTACCCCTGGGTCATGGAATGAGAGGGCTGAAGAAGACACTCTTCTTGTATAATTTGTGTAAGTGGTGGGATTATGAAGAATTTTTTTCTTTCTCATCTTTAAATATTTTTCAAAGAAATACAAACATTAATATCACTTGAATCTGATGCTCCGTTGGAAAGGGACTTCCTCCTTTACTAGGAACCCCTTCAAAAGAGACACTGAGGCTCCTGGTGCCCTAAAGGGTCTGAGGAGATAAAAAGAGGGGCTCCAGAGGGGCTTTTTAACATTTCACAAAGCCTAGGAGAAATCATGCATTTGCTGGAAATAAGACTGCTTAGCACAGCTAATATTTTAACCTATGTCTCTGCTCTTGCCCAAAATTACATTAATTCGGTGTGATAACACTGATTACCTCAGGCTGATAAGACATTCAGAAGGGTAGTTTTACTCTTTACAAATTATAATTAATTATTTTTAAAGAGAGAAAACAACTCTTGGCTTAATAAATGCTGTTAGTCATACAAAGGCTTTCACAACACAGAATTCAGCGGATTAAAAGACCGAGGACCAACAGGCCAACAAACCTTTGCGGTCTGCCGGTGGTGCGACCATTTTCAAGCATTCAAAAACTTCAAGGATATTTCCTTTATCAGAGCAAATGAAGGCAGCCCCACTTGGCAGTTCCTGCCCGATACTAGGAACTTTTTAAAGTCAGGTAACGGGTTTTGCCAATTAACAACTTGATGGTCTCCAGGTCCAGTGTAACCTTGCCGTAATCTCTCATTTATTTTCACCAGATAGGGAGTAGTAAATAATACACTCCAGCTGAACGGGCAGCTTCGTCCAGCTCTCCTAAGTTACTTCTGGCCCCTCTCTCTGGGGTGGCCCATGGCTTTGGCCTCTGCCAGTTAAGCCCAGCGTGTCTGAACGTTTAGTCATCACTTCAGAGCCACTCTTCCAGGAAAAGGCTATTGTTCCTGCATTTCCTGATCACTTACTTCCTGTCTTTTTTTTCTAAAAGGAAAGGATAGAGACCATTCTAAAATCACAGAGGGTTCTGCTCAATTTCACAATTGTAGTTTATTGTATTATAATTATTCACTTCATTTGGGGGCCATCTGAACACATCATGAGTTGCCTCACCTAGTCAATAGTGTCCCTCAGTCATGGGCAATTTCCAGTATGAGTGTCACCTTGTTTTCATTCTCAAGTCTGTGTGGCTTACAACTTATTTTGCTCCAAGACATCCAAGAAGGCTTGTAAGAGTCTCCACCTTATCAACACTACCCCATGACCAATTTGAGGAAGAAGATGCCTGGGTACAGAGAGGGCCAACACCTTCCCTAGCTGGAGAGGAAGTGGCAGGCACAGGACGACCTGGAAATGCCTCCTCTCTGCTCCTGCCCTTCCCCCAACTCACACGAAGGTGATAACTGGGTCAGACAAACTGAGTCTTACTGCCCAGAAGGGACCGAGTCACCAGGAGGGGGAAGATGAAGAGGTGGGAGCTCAGGAAACCAAGAACCTGGGTTTGAATTTTGGCACACTCATGTACATACAATCACACACACGCCTGTTCAAGGGCTTCCTGTGTGCCAGGCACCGTGCTAAGTATTTATAGACACTATCTGGATTAATTTTCAGACACCCCCCCCCTTAGGGTAAGTAATTTTACTCTACCCATTTTGTATATTAATATAGTTGTCCAAGTTCACACAGCTAATAAAGTAGCTCACTCACGCTTGTCTGACAGCAAAATTGAACCATTAATCCCTCTATTTGCTGGCTGTGTGATTTCTGTGAGTCACCTAGCCATGCTGAACTTCAGTGTCCTTATCTGCAAAATGGGAATAATAAAGCCTATAAAATCTGCCTCCATACTGCCCCTCAACTAATGTGTTGAGTATTAAATGAATTTATGTATATAAAGTATTTGCCACACACAAAGGTTCATTTCTTCTCCTTTCCTCAGCTTTGGTTTGCTTCTCGGGAAAATGCTTGTAAGAATTGAATGAGAAAACATACGAAAATGCTTTGGAAATCATAATTTGCTACATAAAATTAATCATTATTATTCTCAGATATATTTTAAACAGATGTGTGACCAGGTAGTCTAAACTAACCACATAGTTTGCCAATTATCAGGTTGGCAAAGATAAAAATGGTTGATACTACGTTGCGCCAAGAGAGTTCAGGGAAATGAGGGTGCTCATACACTGCTTACGGGTGTGTCAACTGTCACATCCTTCAAGGAAACAAACTGGACATTTGTCAAAATGAAAAATGAAAATAAATATTATTCCATCTAGTTTTTTCATCTGCATAAGTGTGAAATATACAAGACTATTTATTATAGCATCATCTGTAAAAATTGGGAAAAGTGAAAAAGCTAGAAACAACCTAAAGGTCCACCAAAGGTGCCGGTTATATAAATGGAGTTTTATATACAGAACCGCAAATAATTTTTTTTAGATCTCTTTATGGAGTGATGTGAAATGACTTCCAAGACATGTTGCTAAGTGGAAAAAGAAAGGTGCAGAACAAAGTTTATGTTATGCTACCATACATGGTTGTGCACACACACACAAACATGTATATGTGTATACTTATTTCTATATAGACTAGCACTGTCCAATAGAAATATAATGCAAGCTGCAAATGTGAGCCACATATGTAATTTTAAATTTTCTAGTAGCTACAAAGAAAGTAGAAAGAAATAGTAAAATGCATTTAAGAATATCCAAAATATTATCACTTCAACATATGATCAATACAAAAATTATTTATGAGATATATTACATGCTTTCTTTCATAAGTCTTTAAAATATGGCATGTTTTACACTTGTGGCACATCTCAATTTGAAATGGCCACATTTCATGTGCTCATTGCAGCTACAAACATGGGCACATATGGCAGGCAGCCACCTTGCTGGACATTGCAGGTCTAGTTTTCTCCATAAGAAACTGGTAACAACAGGTGCCTCCGGAAAGAAGAACCTCTCTGGGGATGGGGATAAAAGGGAGAATTACTTTTCACTCTATACTTTTTTGTTCTTTCTTAATTTCTTGCCTTGTACATGTATTGCCTTCTCAGAATAAAATGAGTAAAATAATTTTTATGGCAATTCTTTACAGTAACTTCTTATTCACTCTGGCATACAAATAAGGATGGATGATTCATACAATATGAAGACAGTTATCAGTGATGAATGATTCTTTCCTATTCCTTTTGCTCTTGTCATTGTTTAGTAATTTAAAGAATCTACCTCAGAGAAGTGACTGTAGAGCAATGGTTTGCCATTGAGAGAATGGAGTCAGGCTGGGGAAATATTACTAAACTATGGAAATCAGTCAAATTAGAAATGGGTCTTGTAACTAATTTATAGCTGAGTAAGTGGAATACATAATGATCCTGACTGGTGGGGATCCTCTCAAACATTCCCGCCGTGAGCTCAGGGAAATCTTCATGGCAGGACACAGAGCAGGAAATTGTGGGGGGCACATGAAGGCAAAGACAGGAAGAAGGGAACAGGGAGGACAGGTGAAGAAAGATGAGGTTTCCATAAACAGGAAACAACACTATGGCCTCTTTACCTCTTAAATCTTAAGTGGAGATAAACAGAGAACCCCACTCCCAACCAGAAGAGAGGACCTACCTTCTCCTGTTCAGCTTAATCCTGGTAAATACTCAACTGGACTCAAATGAGGTAAATTATCTTCCTCTAATTCCTTCATTGTGGGGCAAGGCGGGGTTCTTGGGGGAGAGAAAAAGCAGGGTAGAATGGTTGGTTGAAGGGAAGGCGGCACTGAATGTGCCAGGGAGACGATTTCACAGAAATCAGGGGGATATGGGATGGAGAAGAGCAGCAGCCAAGAAAAGCGTTGTGGCCATGTACAAAGATTTAGCCACCAGGACATTTATCAAAGCATTGTTCGTGACCCGGAAACTCTGAAGACAGCCCCAGTGTTTTCATTTGGTGGTTATTTGTGATATAATTCAGGGGAAAAAGCAAATTATGAAACAATAGGACACTATAATTCCACGCTTAAAAATAATCATACACAAACACACATACACACCTACACACACATGTGACTGGACGGATATTTATTGAAACAAAAAGGGAAGTGGTGGGACTATAGATGTCAGTTAATTTTTCCTTTTAGTTCATCTGTACTTTCCAGGTTGTTCAGCAGTAAGCACATATTCATTGGCGATAATATAGAGGGAGTCACAAACGTATCTCACAACCATTGGATATACAGAGAAGAGGTATTTTCCCTATCTGATCTGTATTAACCCATTCTTCTTTACAATACCCACTTGTTAGAGGGGAAACACTCACTTTTCATCCTCTCTACTTTAAATTGTATTCCAATCCAGTATATTAAATAGTGCCCCTAGAATGTGCATTGTCCAGTATAGTAGCCACTAGCCACTTGTGGCTATTTAATTTTAAATATTAATTAGTTAACATTTAAAATTCAATTTCCCACACATTTATAATATTTGATTTTCCTTTTGATTCTTTCAAATAATTCTCAGAAAAATAGAAAAGAAAAGTTTATTTTGACTACCCTTTACTCAAAAATATTTCAGCTCTCTTCCTGGATATCCGTAGAGGTAAAATAATTAAAAGTTGATTTTTATCTTATGTCTGTTTTACGATTTAAAAAATGTAAAAATAGCTGTACAAGAGAATAAAGACTCAAAGAGAATACACAAAGAACTTTATGTTAGGGTGTAAGGATTATGAGTGATTCTGTTTTCTATTTAAATTCTTCTTTCATGTTGTTATATTGCTGTTTACAAGGAAAAATAACAACTAAAATTGAAAAAAAAATCAATTCCTCAGTGTCACTAGCCACATTTCAAGTGTTTAATAGCCACATGTGGCTTATGGCAACCATATTGGACATTTAGAACATCTGCATCATTGTAGAATGTTCTATTGGACAGGCTCCTCCAGATAATGCTCAGTTTCAGATTTCTCAGCCATCCGGTCCTCCCTGGCTTGTGGGGTCTGGAGGGGGTCTGGATGTGTGGAGAAAGGAGTGTGGCTTCCCCTTCTCCTGGCTTTGGTGGGCAGGGGCCCTCTGGCCTAGTGCTGGTCTTTAGTGATCTCAGGCTGCCTCGACCTCGGGGCCCTTTAACCATTTTCGTGTACCTATACAAACATCCCTCCCTCAACTTCCTGACTTCAGGGGTCTCACAGAGGCCTAATCTCTATTCATTCCACTGACACAGTCCCCCAGTCCATGAGCAGGCCTGAGGATATCGGGGGAAACCAGCCAGCTTCCCTCCCTCGCCCACTTTCTGTGACCTACTCTGCAGTCTGGGCCCACAGAATCCTCCAGGTTGCTTGTCACTCCAGCCTCAGCACCTCAGGAAATTGGGAACTATTCTACCAGAAGCCTCCCTCAGCCATCTCTGGTCTTAAGTCTGCAGGTTACCCAGTTTTTCCAGAGTCTGATGTATGGAGGGCCCAAATGTCCCAAGCTGTGCCCAAGAAATAGGGACAAGGCCCCAGCCCTCAGACTCCCTGAAACCTGTCTGGCTTCTTTTAACATATAACCTCCCTCAGAAATTTCAGCCCAGGAGAGGACAGGCTCAGGTACCTGCTTCTTACCTCCACCACCTCCACCCCCGCCCCCCAACCTATTCTCTTCTGTCCACTTCTTCCCATCACTCCTTGGGGCTAGAAAAGGGTGGGATATTCGTTTACTACCCACTGTTATATGGCAGAGCAACAAGCCTAGTAAGCAGGCTTTCTCATCTCTAGTCTAGAAAGCAAGGCCTTTTCCTTTGTGTATTTTAGGGGGAAATTAAGGAATTTAGAAAATCCCTCTGCAAAACAATAGCTGTCTTCCGGCAGAATAGAATTGTATTTGCAACTTTGGGAAGAATTATTACTTGCACCTTTGCCTTTGCGTTTTAAGTGCAAGATTTCCAATCTCCACAACTTCTCCTCCCTCCACACTCACCAGGACCAGGGGTATTCCCTCTGAAAATTAACCCCCAAAACACGTGAACGAGTTCCAGATCATCATTATCAGTTACAATAAGAAGGAAAAAAGTTAACTTAAACATTTTTTATTATGATTATTGGCTTAGACTAATCAGAAACTGTCTTTAGAGAGCAGGTCATTCCCAAGGTCACATTTCTGTACGTAACTGGGGAGAGGTCAAATGGATGTTAAAGAGCTGACATCCAAAATCTCCACCACACTACGAGCTCTGTGACAATGAGCAAGTTGCTTTACCTTTCTTTGCCTCAGTTTCCTCATCCATAAAATGGAAATAATAATAATGCCATCATGCACTACTATGAAAATTAAATGAAGCTGCATATGTAAAACACAACGTCTGCGACACAGAAGCCACTCAGGAAATATCCCAGGATAATACTACGACTAAAAAGAATAACAACAACGTTCAACAGGGGAAATCTTAAAACAGAGAGTAACAGTAATAGCCTCAGTCCTGCTTCTCAGCCCAGGATTATGGTTTAAAGTGGTTGTAAGTGTAACCATTAAATGGTTTTATCTCATAGAATCTCAAAATGTAGTAGAATTGCAGGGATGACAGATCCTTACAGATCGCTAACTCAACACCCCGTCAAACCTTAGGATCTCCCGACAGCAGTGACCAGCTGTTCCCATCCTTGGATATCTCCAGAGAAGGGGAACTCACTACTTCCAAAGGCAACTGACTTTTTTCTTTTGAGTTCTAATGGATCTAATTCTCTGCCTTACATTATGTATTACTTTCTCTCATTACAACTTTTTCTCATTTATTCTTAAAAAAAAAATCCATGATAATTCAAACAACACAGAATTTTATAATGTGAGCTATTATAAAAGTTTATAAAGTAAAATGCTAAAGTTCCTCCACTACACTTCACCAAATTCTACTCTCCAGAGGTAACTCCTCTTAACAGTGGTTTTTCCATTCTATTTACTCAGGCATTTCCTATTTATACACAAATTTAGATATGTATACATTTTTATATAAGTGGGACCAGACTCTATGTACCAGCTCACCATACTCGGCTACCAGCTTTTTAAAAATTTAATAGTGTTGGGGCCGGCCCAGTGGCATAGTGGTTAAGTTCATGCACTCCATCTCAGTGGCCCAGAGTTCACATATTAGGATCCCGGGCATGGACCTACACATCACTCATCAAGCCATGCTGTGGTGTGTCCCATATACAAAAATAGAGAAAGATTGGCACAGATGTTAGCTCAGGGCCAATCTTCCTCACTAAATAAATAAATACAAAATAAATATTTAATAGCACATTGTGGATACAGTCCCATATCCTGACACAAGGATGGATATCATTGCCTGGACAGTCCACGATTAATCTAACACATTTCTCATTGGTGAGCCTCTCACTGGCCTTTGTTTGGCCTTCTGGTGCCACTTGGAAGAGTCTTGATGGTTTTAAAACATTTCAGCTATCATGTGAGAGCTTTCTCTAAGCTAAACATCCCGTGTTCCTAACGTTGTTCCTCATATGACATGGTTCTAGATTCCTCCAAATGTGCTGGAGCTTCTCTGGACCCTAGAACCCAACAGCACGTCCAGGACAGCCGCTCCGGCCAGTGCAGAGCACAGGGGGCCGTGCCTCGGAGCACAGGGGGCTGTGCCTTATGTCCTTCAGGGAGCTTAGGAGACCACTCATCTACCAGGCAGCCAAGTTTCCTCCTCATTCGTAGTTCCATGACCATATAATTTGTCTTTTAAACCCCGACACTCTTGAGAGTGGAAAGTACACTAACTGGATGAGATATGGAGAAACCAGGACCATCCAAGGCAAAATAGGGAGTTTTTCATGTGAAAGTTGAGGTCAGTTAAAATTTTAAGCCTTTTCTTTTTTAGACCAACTGTTTTTGTTTTTTGGGTTTTTTTTTGTGAGGAAGATTAGCCCTGAGCTAACATCTGTTGCCAATCCTCCTCTTTTTGCTGAGGAAGACTGGCCCTGGGCTAACATCCATGCCCATCTTCCTCTACTTTGTATGGGATCCCACCACAGCATGGGTGACAAGCAGTGCGTCAGTCTGCACCTGGGATCCGAACCCACTAACCCCAGGCCACCAAATTGGAGTGCACAAATTTAACCACTATGCCACCAGGCCGGCCCCTAGACCAACTGCTTTTAAGCCAAGTTCCAAAGCTACAGTATATTCATTAGAGACAAACTGGCCTCCATTGGGGGTACATTTGATTTTTGAAAAGAGCAAACCTTTGTTAGATACAGCAGACATGAGAGATCTAATTTCTTTTACAGATAATTTATTCTGATTTCTTTTACAGATAAAGAATGAGGCCCAGAGAGGTTAAGGGATTCATTTAAGGTCATTCAGTTAATTAGTGACATCTTTCTTAAGGAAAAAAAAATGCATATTGGGGAAATGGAACCAAAATTCTAACCAGCACCTGTTATATGCCAGACACCATGCTAGGACATTTTAAACATAGTTTAATTCAGTTAATATTAATTGAGCATCTATTACATGTCAGCCACTGTGTGATGTGCTTCGGAGGCAATTCCTGTCCTCAAACAGTTCACCAGTCTATTGACTCATGGAACTACCCACAAACCACCAGGGTCAATATTCTTCTCCCATTTTAGAATATATGTGGATACACAGGAGGAAGATATACTTAGGAAGAAATAGAGACTCAGAAAAGTGGAGATATTTTCCCAAAGTCACATGACAAATAAGTAGAAGAGCAGGATTCTAACTCCCTGCTCACACTCAGGAATCGCCCCACAGCCTGCTCTTCCCTAGCATCGACTTTGGCATTGGGGAGCCTGGAGTGTCTGTGAGCCACAAAAGAGGCGGAGGCAACCTCTACCAACTCTCGGTGCCACTGACTACACCCCTCATGCAGGGATTGTCTATGGTGAGAAAAACCAGAGTTGATTTAAAAGAAAGTCTACTTTAGATTCCTGATACAGTTTTGTATAACATGCTATACAAAGAAATATTTAACATGTATAACATAACAACATCCAGCATTCATGAGGGTCTTTGCAGCTTTCTAAGTGCTTTCACATGCATCGTAACATTGAATCTTTACAACAACCCTAGGAGATGGGCAGGCAGCATCACCCTAATCCACACAGACAGACCAACGAGGCTCACGGGGGCAAAGCAACTTGCCCAAAATGCCAGAAGTGACGGCCAAGAGCCGGTATATCAACCTAGACCTTTTATTCTACTATAATCAGTCAGCTCTCTCCAGCTATTTCATCAGCAACCACAATGTGGGAAGTCCTCTTACAGGGAAAGCATGGAATACCGCCATGTTATGTGGTTAATTGCAGTTTGTCAAAGTGATGCCTTTACCTTCTTCCTGGTGCCTTGGAGGTGACTTAAACTATAAGGGCACATTCAGCCCACCGCTCTCAGGCTGAGTCCTGTCAGAGCAAACAGGCACCCTGGCTCCGGTTTCCTTTCCTTGGTGTTTTCTTATCTCTCACCCACCAATGGCTCTGCCTTTTTGGGTGAGTGGGGTCAGGAAGTGGCATACAGTCTCTGTTTTTATTCTCTGTGTGGAAATTTTCTAATTATAGGTCACACCAAAAGTTTCCATTCTCCCCCATGGCACTTCACTGTTTATGCAACTCAATAAGCAAAGACCCAGTGCTTTTTTTTTAAAGACTTAGACCATGAAGCTTTTAATGAGGAATCAAACTCATTCCCTTATCTTTCTGACTAGTGAATAGCCCATCGTCTGTTATCTGCTTAGTCTGTAGCTGAAATTACGATCTCCTTTCTGGTCGGGCTTTTATAGTCTGATTACGCCTTAAGCTTCCTTTGTAAGCCCTCAGGGGAAGCAGGAACATTACGACCCCCACCACCAAATATAGATTCAAGTACAGTCCTTTAAAACTCTAGCCTTTATAGAATAAAGAAATGATATACCACAGTATCAAGAAGCAAGAGTTATAGTTCAAGATGGATGGAAACATCATGGCATCTGATACAACACAGGTGCCCATTTAGAACATAAAGGGGAGTGAGATTTTAGACAATTGTTACGCTTTGGAGAACACAAACTAAGTGCCAACATTAAACAGTTTTATTCTAATCACATGGATAACCTCCCTAACTCAGCTGCCTAAAAATAAATTTTTAAAGTTATGTCATCTCAGATTAGGATGGAAATGTATCCAATAATAGTAACTTTTAGGCAAAACTTGGTCAGTAGCAATAAACCAATTCTACAGAACAAAATGAAAAAGAAGATTCCACTTTTGTGGGTTAAAAATACTTTTTTTTTTTTTGGTGAAGAAGATTGACCCTGAGCTAACATTTCTTGCCAATCCTCCTTTTTTTGCTTGAGGAAGATTGTCCCTGAGCTAACATCTGTGCCAATCTTCCTCTATTTTGTATGTGGGATGCCACCTCAGCGTGGCTTGCTGAGCAGTGTATAGGTCTGCACCAGGGATCTGAACCTGTGAATCCTGGGCCACTGAAGCGGAGCCACTGAACTTAACCACTAACCACCAGGCTGGCCCCTAAAAACACATTTTTAAGCCAATTTTTTTTTTGAGGAAGATTGGCCCTGAGCTTTTCTCCCCAAAGACTCCGGTACATAGTTGTATATCCTAATTGTGGGTCCTTCTAGTTCTTCTATGTGGGACACCACCTCAGCATGGCTTGATGAGCAATGAGTAGGTCTGTGCCCGGGATCCGAACCAGCGAACCCCTGGCCGCTGAAGCAGAATGCACGAACTTAACAGCTGCGCCACCGGGCCAGCCCCATAAACCAAATTTTTTAATGTAAAAAAACAACTAGGCAGGAAAGATTCTGTTCTCTCCCTGCCGGCAGTGTGTAAACAGAAATCTCTTTTGTAGAGCTTCTCAACAATGGAGGCTGAAAAGGAAATGGAAAACAAGTGGGATTTTGATAAAAGGCCCTGACTCTGAAGATCTACACTAATATTAACTATTATAAAATTAACTTTTTAATTATCCTCCGGGGGATGCAGAACACACCTAAATGAAAAGAAAGCAATTTATGAAACAGGCTGCCAAGTAGGATCAAGGAAGATGCTTGCTATTCAGGAAGCAAACAGCACCGCAGTGGGAATGCAGGGCCCAGAGAGAAAGGAATCAACTGACCCCAGAAAAGTCACTGAGCTTTGCTGAAGCAGCAACAGTAGCAGTCTCACGACCAAAACTTTTCTTGCCTCCCTCCTGGATGTGGCGAAGAGTAAACAAGGTACTATGTAGTATGTTCTTAGCACAGAGCCTGGCACAAAGTCAATATCGTCACCATCATCATTATGGCTATTATTGGGAAATTCCCAAGCAATGTTCATTTAGGAGATATTTGAAACCAGATAAATAGACATTTTTTCAGCCTTTAGGTTTCTTGGCCAATTTTGCTATAACCCATGTTCCATTTTGACATATAGAAAACCCCTGTGTCAGCTAGAGTTTACCATGTTCCCCTTTGTGGGAATATCCCTGAGAATCCCTAAAGAGTCTATCTTCTGTGTAGGTTTCCCAGCCAGAACAATTTTGTTGAGCTTTACTTTTTTGCTGGTTATCTTATGAAAAGAATACATATTTTCTATTGTTCAACGTAATACAGAATATTTCACGTATATAGTACTATATTGCTTTGTATTCTATTACTTAATATATTATCATATTGAATATGTTTTTCCCAAGCACACACAAGCTGCTTTCTCCTCTTTCCAACACCCCTCACAAGCCCTTCACAAAAAATCACTGCTTGAGGACTTCATCTAGGGGGATTATCCCATCTCTGATACATATTGCTGGGCAGTTTTTGGAAGGAAGCAGGACTTCAGGAGCTTGCGAATTCCTGTGAATTGAAGTCGGAAGATGTTCAGGAACATAAGGCTAATAGAAAAGATGGAGGAGGAGGATTAGATTGATTATAGAGACAGGTGAAAAATAAACATTATGCTCTTCAGCCCCGCAACAAAGTAAAGGTGGTCACCCAAGCCACCAGAGCTATAGCACTGAATGAATCTAAATATACTGTAACTTAATCACCAGCTCCACCACCAGCCTGTACAGGGTGTTTAGGCACCTCTTCAAAGCAATTTACTTCCATCTTCTGAAAAATCATTGTAATATACCGTTGTGGTTTTTTAGAACGAGAAACTTAACTTCCATCTGCTTTAAAAATGTCATGTAAATTTGTACAAATCTATGACGTCTGTGATGTGAAGGACGCTCCATAGAAAGTCCTTTGTTCAATATACAACGCAAGCTCAAGGATACACAGCCCCCTTGGGAGTCACTTGCTTAATGCCCATCACACAGGAGCCGCATCTGTTCTGTGTGGCTTCATCTAGCTGAATTCCTGGCACATAGTATGTTCTCAGTAGATACCAATTTAATGATGGAATGAGTGAATGAATGAATGACAGGCCCTCCTTTAACACAAGCATCTACGCAAAAGTGAAAACTAAGTATGGCTAATGTTTACTAAGCACCTTCTATGCATCAGGCCCTATGCCAAGCACATACATGCACGCTCATGAAAACCTTGTGAAGTAGGTACTATTGCTCTCCACACCCCCAGAGGCTTAAAGAGGAAAGTAACTTACTGAAAGTCATTCCGCTGGTGAGTCACAAACCACGTGACCGCCATGATCGCATTCCTATCCGCTACACTGGTGAGTCAGTCCGAGTCTGCTACACCTATTGGAAACACAAAGAGTTCCCTTGTGTGGCCAGTCCAAGGAAGAGAAGGCACCAGAGGCTCCATGGCCTAACTTCCTTTTCTATCTATAAAGACAAAGTTATCCTCTTTATGCAACTCAGGCCAGTAATGAGATCACACAACATTGCTGGTCCTGGTCTGCACGCCCAAGGCTCACCTTTGAAATCCGTTAGCAGCAATTCATTCAGCTACAGAATAACAGGCCCTTTGTCACCTGTGAGTGTCACACCTAGGCCCATAGCCATTCTGAAATGTCCTGGCCACTAGATGGCACCGAAGCTCAAATGTCACAAAACTATGGAACTCTTCTCCTGCCATATTTTAATTAAGATAATAACAACAATAACTATAAGAGAGGCATTATCCAGCACTTACTACATGCCAGATCCTCTCCCAAGGTCTCTACAAGAATCATCTCATCTAATCCTCACAACCCTATGGGGTAGATCCCTTACTATCTCCATTTTACAGATGAAGAAACTGAGCTTTAGAGAGTCAAGTATTTGGCCGAGGGCATACAGCTAGTACGAGGCAGAGCAGGGATTTTAACCTAGGCTACCTGACTCTCCACAGCCGAATGTTCTTAACTGCTCCACTGTTCTGTTTCCTCCTACATATCATCGACCTTACACTTAGCTGCTGAGCACAGGTTCACTGTGACCACAGACTATTTTTGAAGCTGCTTTGGAGAAGCCTCTCTCAAGGGGGAGAAAGGAAAACTCCATTCAGGCCACATAAGCACATCAAGCACAAGGCAAGATCCAGATGTACTGGAGCTATTTACTCAAGGGCATAACTTCAAAAGAACATCATCCTGGTGGTACAAAAATGGATCACAGCCCGTGGTGCAGTGAAGCGAAGTCTGGCTGTAATGTCTCACATATTAGAGAGAGCCCCCAGCAGATGACCTGAGGGTGAGCTCTGGCTCCTCATTATCTCGGGATCAGAGCAGGTCCTTACCTTCTTGAGCTTCTGGCACTGTATCTGTTAAAGGGGGTGAATAATGCATGCTTTGCCCTCTATATTGGGTAAAAATAAAGTGTGAAAGTGTTCATTGTTGTTGTTGTTTAATGGTAAGTAAAGTATAACATCATTATAAGCCTTCTCTCCTCCTTTTCACCTAAGCAACCTCCTCTTTGACTTTCCTTCCCACAGTCTTTCATTTTTACAACCCAAGTCTGTATCCAGGAAACTGTTCTTAAAACATAAATCTTACCAGATCTGCTCCTCCCACTCCTAGTCATTGATTCATCAATTCCAAACACCATGGCCAGGACTTTCCATTGCCCACTTCCAATCTGCCTCTCCTTCTTCATCTCTCCCAACCTAGTCCCCTCCTTCACCTTATGCACTAGCCAGACTAGATCCTTTGCTATGCTCAAACATTCTTCTTATTTCCCTGCCTCTGTGTCTCTACTCAGCTGTTCCCTCCACCTGTCTGTGGTTTGTGTTGCCCAACATCAGAGTCACTGGCGTTTGATTAAGACCATGTTCTTCCTTTAAGGAATGACTGCCTTGGCACTGCATTGGCCAAGAGGTGGGCACATGATCCAAGTCATACCTGTCAGGCCTTCTCGCCTTGAAATTTGTGCCTTGAGAGGAATGACCCAACTCAATAGAGTTGGAAGTGACCCACCCTATCGACCATGATCTGAAGGAAAATCTGCCACCAGTTTCATACATCAATCCACAGTGCTTGTTCCCTTAGAGGTTCAGTTTTTATTTCAGTTTAGGAGCTATACTCACAATCCCCAATAAATTCTCTCCTTTCCTTCCCCACTGCCCTGCCGCCCCGCCACCCTCTTCAGTTAGCCAGAGTCCATCTCTGCTGCTTGAAACCATTAAATAATCCTTCAAGATTCAGTTCAAATGGCAACTCCTTCGTGAAGCCTCATTTCAAGTCCATTATACAGCAGTTATTTGAATGCATTTTTATTTTCCCTCTGGATTGTTTACTCCTTAAATTCAGGGACTGGGACCTGTTCATCTTTGTATGCCCAACAGCCCCTAGTATAGTGTCTAGCAAATTGTTGTTTCTTGACAAATATTTGTTGACTTGAATGTCAAGCCATTTAAGAACCAGAGTTTAAAGCAATTTATAGAATTTGGTGGTATTTTAATTCTGCATTCTGTAGTGTTCATACATGTTATTAGCTAATTGAATTTGTTTGACTACAGGAATTATCTATCCAAATTCTACAACCATTACCATATTTTCAAGAAAGCCCAAAGGCTATAGTGAATTTGAAAGTGCTATTCAGATCCAGAGAGTTCCAACTCCTGCTCTGCTTCTCCTCTCTGCTTGAAATGTCAGGCCTCTGGCAGCTGCCACCATCAGATCCCAAACAAGTGTGTGAATAACAATGGGAAGTGTGACAATTCCCTAGGTTTTTTTTTTAAGCCTTCACAGGAAGAGCTTGACTATGGAGAAATCTAAGTTTAGACTGTTGTCTTTTGTATTTAGTTTAGTAAACTGCATTTCAAGGCCCCTAGGATGCAAGTTATACTCATTATATGCACAAACAATTTCCCCATCAACGTGAGTTTTCACGTCAGAATGATAAAGGGTAACCAAAAAGTGAGAACCATTGCAGTGCAAAACTGACCCACAGTTAATGTAAAACCTTAAATGAGTACAATTGAACTGTTTGTTGAAGTAAATGTATAAATGCCATACAGCCAAGCATGAATTTTGTTATCTCTATCATGAGAAGATGTTATTTTTCTCTTTCCAGATTTGAGATCATTTTGAAGCAAGGAAAGAGGGAAGGACAGAAGAGGGAGAAGGGAAGTTGACAAAGTTTCTGAGCCTATTGCTCCTTCCCTTCCCCACCAAGAAGTCATCTAATTAAGGGAAGTCCTGACGGCAGCAGCCATCTAGCAGAAGTGCAGGGGAAGTTTTAGATCTACGGTAAATATTCACCAAATCAGGCACCCCTGCCCTGAGTTCTATGGCTTGTCCACTTGCGATAATTACTTGCAGAACAACCATCATGACAAGAATGAAAAATCATCACAGAAAGCTATTTCCCAGCACACCCCATATTTCCAAAGGTTGTTGCTAAACACAGCAAAGGATATGGTTGAACTCAACCTGTGCCCCAAGAGTAAAATCCAAGGACATTATCTACAGATAAAAACAAAATGTGCAGTCTGGGAAGATGGAGTAGTCATACTTTTCCCTATTCCTCCCACTAACTACAACTGAAAATCCAGACATTATGTATAAAACAAACATAAAAAGACTAAAACGTAGAGAGAAGAAGGCAGACTGAGAAGGAAGGAAATAATAAAGATAAGAATAGAAATCAATGAAATTGAAAACAGAAAAAATAGTAGATAAAATCAACAAAACAAAGGCTGGTGCTTTGAAAAGATCAATAAAATTGACAAACCTCTAGCAAGACTGACCAAAAAAAAAAAAAAAATAGAAAAGACACAAATTGCCAAAATAAACATCAGAAATGACAAAGGGCTATCACTACAGAGCCTGCAGACATTAAAAGGAGAATAAGGGACTACTACAAAAAATTCCACACACGTTTAACAACTTAGACAAAATAGATCAATTTCTTGACTAACAAAAACCACCACAATTCACACAACATGAAAGAGATAATTTGAATAGCCATTAAGGAAATTTAGTTGATAATTTTAAAACCCCCAATAAAAAGTCTCCAGACCCAGGGGATTTCCACTGGAGAATTCTACCAAACATTTAGAGAAGAATTAATACCAATTCTATACAACCTCTTCCAGCAAATAGAAAAGAAGAAATACTTCCCAATTCATCTTATAAAGCTAGCATTACTCTAATATCAAAATGAGAAAAAGATTGTATAATAAAAGAAAACTACAGACCAATACCCTTCATGAATAAATGCAAAAATCCTTAACAAAATATTGGCAAATAGAATTCAGCAATATATAAAAAGAATTATACGTCTTGTTCAAGTTGGGTTTATTCCAGTGATGAAGGTTCAGTATTTGAAAATTCATTGATGTAATCTACCATAGTAACAGGCTAAGTGAGAAAAATCACATGATCATATCAATCAACACAGAAAAGCATCTGACAAAAGTAAATACATTCATGTTAAACACTCTCAGAAAAATAAGAATAGAGGCGAATTTCTTCAGCTTGGTGAAGAGTATCTACCAAAAATCTGCAACTAACATTATACTTAATGGTGAAAGACAATGCTTTCCTTCTAAAATCAGGTACAAGGCAGGATGTCCATTCTTACCACTCTTATTCAACATGGTGTTGGAAGTTCTAGCCAAGGCAATAAGGCAAGAAAAGGAAATAAAAGGCATACAGACCATAAGGGAAGAAATAAAACTGTTCTTATTTTCAAATGAAGTAATTGTCAAAATATAAAAATCCCAAGGAGTCTCAAAAAAAAATTTCCAGGCCTAACAGGTGGCTTCAGCAAGGTCACAGGATACAAGGTAAGCAAACTAAACTGAGCCATATTTCTATATACTAGCAATAAACACATGAACACTTAAATTAAAAATATAGTTCCATTTACAATCACTCAAATAAAATGAAATGCTTAGGTGTGAATCTAACAAGATGTATAAAATTTGTGTGATGAAAACTAGACAATGCTGATGAAAGAAATCAAAGAAAATCTAAATAAATAGAAAGACATACTATGCATACAGATTGGAAGACCCAAAATAGTCAAGGTGTCAACTGTCCCCAAATTGATATATTGGCTTAATGAAATTCTAGCAAAATCCCAGCAAGATTGTTTTTGTAGATACAAGATTATTTCTAAATTTATACGGGAAGGTGAAGGAACAAGAATAGCTAAAACAATTTTGAAAAAGAAGAATAAAGTGGGAGGTTTAGCTTACCCAATTTCAAGACATGATATAGCTACAGAAATAAATATTGAAGTATTGTTAGGGAGATAGACATATAGATCAATGAAACAGAATAAAGAACCCAGAAATAGATCCATATAAATATGCCCAACTGGTTTTTGACAAAGGTGCAAAACAATTCAATGAAGGAAAGATAGCCTTTTCAAGAAATGATGCTGAATAAATTGGATCTCCATAGATGGAAGGAAGGAAGGAAAGAAAGAGAAAGAGAGAGAGAGAGAGAGAAAGAAGAAAGGAAGGAAGAAGGATGGAAGGAAAGAAAATCTTGACATACGTTTCACATCTTATATAAAAATTAACTCAAAATGGATCATAGACTTAAATGTAAAACATAAAACTTAGGAAAAAAGGGAGAAATCTTTGGAATCTAAGGCTACACAATGAGTTCATAGACTTAACACCAAAAGCATGAACCATAAAAGGAAAAATTGGTAAATAGAATGTCATCAAAATTAAATACTTTGCTTTGTAAAAGAACCTGTGAAGAATAAGAAAAGACAAGATGTGCTACACATTAGGAAAAAAATGTTTGCAAACTGCAAATCTGAAAAAGGACTAGCATAAGAATATATAAAGAACTCTCAAAACTCAACAGTAAAAAAACAAAAAGAAATGGGTAAATTAGAAAATGGGTAAAACACACGAAGATATATTTCACTGGAGAAGACATACAAATGGCAAATAAGTACATGAAAAGATATTCAACTCCAGAGAATTGTGCTGAGTGAAAAAAGCCAAACTCCAAAGCTTACTACTGTATGTTTCCATTTACATAACATTCTTGAAGTGAAAAAATTATAGAAATGTAGAATTATTAGTGATTGCCAGGGGGTAAGTAGGGAAGGGGTGAAGGGAGGAAGCAATTGTGGCTATAAAAGGACAACGTGAGGGATCCTTATGGTGATGGAAATCTTCTGTATCTTGACTATATCAACATCAATATCTGATTTTGATATTGTACCACAGTCTCGCAAGATGTTGCCATTGGGGAAAACTTGGTAAAAAATATACAGCATGGTTTGGTATTATTTCTTACAACTGCATGTGAATCCACAGTTATTTCAAAATAAAAAGTTTAGTGAAATTTTTTTAAATAAATAAATAAAAGGTGCAACATTGAAGGAAAACAGAGAAGTTAGCATAATAGATTAAATGTAGTCTCTGCTAACTATAATATATGGTTTATATTTTCTGTTTTATTTTCAAAATATTAAAACTCTTTTCTTCAGAGTAAAACAACAAAACATAGTAAGATGGAAATTTGTGAAACGGGTTGCAGACCTGTTGGTTAATTGTAACATTGAAAGTTATAGTAGAATAGGATGTAAATAAAAATGAGAAAATATACCATGGAGCCAGTGGAAGCAGAGAAATCTCACTCAACCAATTACACTTGGCCTGTGAGCCTACAAGGCCTACAGGAGATATTTATCACAGACAAAAGAACAGAAAACAAATTTTTTTCTTTTGAGGAAGATTTGCCCTGAGCTAACATCCACTGCCAATCTTCCTCTTTTTGTATGTGAGCCACCACCACAGCATGGCTACTGACAGACAGTGGTGTAGGTCCACGCTCAGGAACCAAACCTGGGCCACCAAAGCAGAGTGCGCTGAGCTTAACCACTAGGCCACAGGGGCTGGCCCAGAAAACAAACATTTTTAATGAATACATTTAAATGGAGAGAGAATAGAGAAAACAAATTTCAGATTGGTATTTGATTTTCAAATTCTTTTCTATTTTTGTCCTTCACACTTTTGAGCATTCTGGTTTTGCAATTTGAACATCCAACTTAATTCTCAAGATTATGGCAGACAAAAGTAAACTAGGCTCCCAGGTTTAGAAAATGTAGTGCTTTCAAATAAATGCTCTAAACATTTTGTAGTTAGCCTGGGGAAAAAAATTACCATTGATCTATATGAAAAAAGAAAAAATCACCAACTCTTTCCCAGCCATACCAATCATAGAAATGATGCATCTGATAAAACTTAGCTTAAATAGTGCATTAATCATTAGTCACAGAGAATCTTCTTTATTTGTGACTTTGCTAAAGTTTAAAATGATTTCTTTTAGGCCAATGGTGCAGCATTCATTCACATTACAATTTATGTGGGGGAATTTTCTCTCAGAATCTAAACAAAACCTGTCACAAGAGCATCCATAAATTCCTTCCAGCAGATTTCATGAGAAATTGTCATTAAAGGAAAAGCAAATATGTCCTTAAAACAAGAAAAAAAATCACTGTCTTACATGACACAATTAAGAACTCAGCCATAGTAGGGGTCAAGGCTAATGGAAGAAAAAAATTTCAGTAACAACATTATTTTGATTCTACAGAGATGAGACAGTCTAGCACACAACAGTTTAATTTCCAGCATTGATTTAGCCTCTAAATAAAGCCAAAAATTTTGATCAGTCTTTCTTTGTTTAACATCAATCAGGGGAAATTTCTCTTCATGTGGTAGAACCAGACAAACCTGGAAGATTCAGGTGGCCTGATTCATGGCCATTCATTGTTAATAACTGATAGTAGAAAATTCATGTTCCTTGTCCTTTCACATATTTTAAAATAAATAGAGACTAATAAACAAGTCAAGAAAATGGAATCAGCTTGGACTTTTGCCCTGCATGTCTATTGTATGAGTAAAAAGAAAAGTTGACTATGATTCAGGTAATTTTTAAAATGCCATTTTCTCAGTGTTATTTTGGGCTATGTATGAAAAAAAAATCTAGTGAAAAAACCATAAACCTGTACAGGTTTACTTGTCTCCCACATAAAAGAAATCCAGAGGCAAGCAGTCTAGAGCTGGTATGGAAATATCACAGATAACAAAGGCAGAGATTCCTCATATCTTTCTGCTCCACGGTCCTTTGCACATGACTTTCATGGCTGTGTTAGTTAGAGTTCTCCAGAGAAACAGAACCAATATGCTGTGTGTAGATACACCTACACAGAGAAAGAGACAGATTTTAATGAATTGCCTCATGTGACTGTGGAGGCTGGCAAGTCCAAAATCTGTAGAGTAGCCTAGCAGGCTAGAGACCCAGGGAAGAGTTGATGTTTCAACTCAAATCCAACGGCAGACTGCAGACACAATTCCCTCTTCCTTGGGGTACATCAATTTTTTTTTCCTCTTATGACCTCTAACTGATTTGATGATGCCTACCCACATTATAGAGGGTAAGCTGCTTTACTCAGTCTACTGATTTAAATATTAATCTTATTTAAAAAATACATTCACAGCAACATCTGGACTAGTGTTTAACCAAATATCTGGATACTGTGGCCTAGCCAACTGGACACATAAAATTAATCGTTACAATGGCCTAATGAACCAATATAGCTGCTGAAACTCAGCCATTATGCCTCATTCCTAGAAGCAGGAAGGAGGTAGTGGGCAAGGGCAAAGGGCATGTGACAGTGTCCATTTCTCTTAAGGAATTTTCCTAGAACTCCTAATCAACAACTTCTGCATACAAATCAGTGACTAGCTTTCATTGCAAAATTGTTTGGAAATTGTAATATTTTAGTTGGGTAAACTAGCAGTCTGCCAAAGTAACTAATTCTGATAATCCAGGCTCCTGAGTAAATCTTTGTATTTATCCTGCTTGTGGTTCATGGCACTTTTTGTATTTGTGGCTTGATATCTTCCATCAGTTTCTGGGAACTCTCATCAGTATTTAAATATTGCTTCTGCTCTATTCTCTCTTTCCTCTCCTGGCACTCCAATTACACATGTTTTAGATATTTTCATTATGTTCCTTTGTCTCTCACATTTGATTTTGTATTTTCAATACTTTCTTCTCTTGATTTTTCAGCCTGGATATTTTCTTTCTGATCTATCTTCCAGTTTCTTAACCTTTTCTTTTCTCTGTCTAATGTGCTTTCAAATCCATCTATTGAATTCTTAATTTCAATTATTGAAATTTTCAGATGTAAAACTACTATTTATCTTTCTTTCATGGTTTCCACTTCTCTGCTGAAATTTTCCACCTTGTCCTCGAATCTCTTGAACATATTATTTTGTGTCTGCTATCTCAAATATCAGGATACTTTGTTGGTCTATATCTATTGTCTGGATTTTTTTCTTAACTTTTTTTGTTCATTTTGTTTTGTTTTTTGGTGAGGAAGATTAGCCCTGAGCTGACATCTGTTGCCAATCCTCCTCTTTTTGCTGATGATTGGCCCTGAGCTAACGTCTGTGCCCACCTTCATCTACTTTATTTGTGGGATGCCTGCCAGGATCCAAAACTGCAAACCCTGGGCTGCCAAAGCAGAGCGTGCGAACCTGACCACTATGCCACCAGGCTGGCCCCTGATTTTTTCTTAATTTTTGATCATTTGGTCTTGTCTTCTGATATGTCTATTAAATTTTTATTACATGCTAGACATTGAGGATAAAAAGCTATCGAGATCACTTGAGGCTCCGTGTGATATTATAGTCCTCCAAAGATTATTTACTTTTGCTTCTAACAGATATTCAGAGTAAGAACAGATCACCTGAATCCAATCAAGAGTTGAGCTGGCATGAGAAATGATTTTTGTGTATGTGTGAGGGTTGTCTATTTCTATTTCATCCTTACTCTTGGATGCAATCTTTTCCAGTCTCAAATGAAAGCCTGGAATGTTTACAAGAGCCCCTCCTTCTTCGTGGATTCCAATACTGTTCCTTCAGCTATATAACATTGGTAGAACCTCAGCCTTTCAGCTACATTTTCTGTTCCTCTTCTTCATGTTTTATCCTCCACGTGTGAATCACCTACGGTGTTGAGAGAGAAATTGGCAACAGGAGTTAGGTTCATTTTTGTGTTTCTCTTCTCTCCAGGACCTTGGCCCCTCAACCTATCTCTGCCTTGATAACTCTCAGATGCCTTCAAAGATATATATTTTTAAATTTTGCCCATCATTTCTAATTGTTGTCAGTTGAAGAACTGATGTACAATTCAGCATTACCAGAAATGTCCTGATTGATGATTTTTGAAGAATTTCTCCAGAGTGAATCATAATCTCACATAACCTACATTTGTCAAATTGACTCACTGATTGCCAAATATCCACTTCACTTGTGTTGTTTGAACAACCTGTCCCTCATGCTACAGGGTGTTTAGGACATTGAGAGATTTTTTCGAGTTAATAGAGAACAAAAGGTGTTACATACATGCCAAGTTGTTATAGTGCATTAACTAACCTGAATTCATTTTCAAATAAATAATTTTATCCCAGGTCTGAACTTTCATTTTACTTTGTGTCTGTGAACCCCATTTTGTTCAGAAACAGAGATGCTTATCCTTTAGCAATATGTGGAATATAAAACAGTCTGATACTTCCAAAATAGCACTCAGATTACTTCATTTATCCAGTCCTTCTCACACGCAAGGCATTGTGCTTTGGGTTGTGAAAAAAAGATTACAGAACCACAGAACTTTAGATCTGAAAGAATCTTAGAGATCATTTAATTAGACTCGCTCATTTTACAGAAGACTTATTTGTTCCAAAACAAGAACTTTGGCTTCTTAACTCCTTTTTAATGCTCTTTTCAAGACGAAGTGCTAGTTGTTGGTTTGAAAAAAGTGACTCCTCTTTAGCTCTCTCCCCTCCTCCGCCATGGACTCAAACTTTTGCAAGACTTTACTAAATAAAATGTACTTCTGAAATGATGATTCATGTAATCCTAATATAAGAAAAGTACAATTTTTCTATCAGATTTTTTAAAAATAATGAGCATAGCTCAAAAGAAGAACCAATATTACCTTCAGGAAATTAGTGGTATAAGAAATTGTCCCTTCCCACCAGAAGTTTACAACCTCTATGTAGAAAAACATATAAATGAATGATCATATTCTAAGGTAGTCCATGTTATATTAGACATATGATACACACATAAATCATGTGTAGTTATATAACATATTCAGGTATGTGATATATATATATGATTTATTTATTTATTATTATTTTGTGTGTGTGTGAGGAAGACAAGCCCTGAGCTAACATCCGTTGCTAATCCTCCTCTTTTTGCTGAGGAAGACTGGCCCTGGGCTAACATCTGTGCCCATCTTCCTCTACTTTATATGGGACACCACCACAGCATGGCTGACAAGTAGTGCGTCGGCGGGCGCTGGGGATCCGAACCTGCGAACCCCGGGCTGCCAAGAATGAACTAAACCACTGCGCCACCTGGCCGGCCCCAATATATACGTGATTTAAATGGCCATGTTATGTCTTCCTCTCCTGATATATTAAGGGCTCCTTAAGAGTAGGAATTATAGCTTTTCATTGTCAGTCTCAGCTTGGGGTCTGCAATATAGCAAACTCTTAAATGAATGAGATCCTTCGAATCTATGTAACTGGTCAAGACAATAAATGCTCTAGGAATTCACAGGAGGATAGAAAATTCTGAACTGAGGTCACTGAGTAAAAATATCATGAAGATGCAGGTTGAGGTAGGCTTCTGTTGCCATTTGAGCTGAAGTGGATAGGATTTTGATAGACTGCAATGTGGGGTAGGATGTTGTATTAGTTTCCTATTGCTGCTGTAACAAATTACCACAAATCTAGTGGCTTAAAACACCACCAATTTATTATCTTATAGTTCTGGAAGTCTGAAATGAGTCTTACAGGGCTAAAATCAATGTGTTAACAGACTGTTGTTCTTTCCAGAGACTCCAGGAGAGAATCTCTCTCCTTGCCTTATCCATCTTCTAAAAGCCACCTGAATGGAGCCTCTTCCTCCATCATCAAAGTGCATCACTTGAACCTCTGCTCTTGTCATCACATCTCCTTTTTCTGCCTTTGATCCTCTTGTTTCCCTCTTATAAGGACTATTGTGATTACTCTGGGCCCACCCAGATAATCCGATCTCCCCATCTAAAGATCCTTAACTTAATCACATCTGCAAAGTCCCTTTTTGCCATGTAAGTTAACATATTCACAGGTTCTGGGGAATGGGACGTAGACATATTTGGAGGGCCATTATTCTGTCTACCACAGATGTTTCAAGCAAAGGTCTAATGCAGTGGTCCTCAAAGTGTGGTTCCCTAAACCAACAGCATCAGCATCACCTGGTAATTTGTTAGAAATGTAAATTCTCTGGCCTCATTGCAGACCTACTGAATCCGAAACTCTAGTGAGACCCAGCAATGTGTGGTGCCACGAGCCCTTCAGGTGATTCTGTTGCACACTTAATCTCTTTGAGAGCCATGGCCCTAGAGTTTGGGAAAAGGCAAAGCAGGTCCAGAGGCCTGTGAGTGGATGGATTTCACAGGGACAGAGGAATCCTAGAGCATAAGAACACTGAAACTACACAGATGGAATCAGAACAGGTTGAGCCTGGAATCTCAGGGGAAGTGTCACATCACCCATAAGTTTCTGGCTCCAAATGTGAATTTGGTGACCTTTTTACACATTTCACAAAATGAATTATTTAACTGAAAAATCCTCCTTGATTTCATGAGGCACAAAATTACTCTGTTCAAATTCACAAATTCAACAGTTTGACTTAGAAAAATTTCTCTTACTTTTAAAAATGTAAATCAAAAATTTATTATAAGGATTTCCAGATTAAAGACATAATTTCTTACATACTAAAAATAAGTAAAATACATAAATATTCAAAAGATTAATTAATAATATTTTCATTTCAGAAAGTCTTCCTCGAATTAGCTGTAACATTAGCTATAATTCATCAGCAATTTTACCATTTTCATTTTTTCCTCTAACAAGCAGCACAGGGAGGAATTCTTAACAACAGTGTTATCTCTAGAAGGCTGAGTGCTCCAAAGAATCGCAGGTGACTTCCCATGAGGGTTGATTAAGAGCAGAAGACAATTGCCTTTCCAAAGGGAGAGAAATGGGGCCATTTAGAATTGTGCTCTCCTAGAAGCAAACAGGAAACAGGAAGCTCTCTGTCAGCCATTCTTACCATGCCCCCAGAGCAGGAAACGCAGTAGGAGGGGACATATCAGTTACTTTGACCCAGCCCAGGAAATAAAATGGCTTATTCAGTCTGTAGACCTGGGCTGATAGGTAGAGTGTAGACAGTATCTGCAACCCAATAACTCTCTCTAACAGCCAGATAACATCCACTCAGTGTTAATACTGAGGAAATGAAAAGGAAAATATGTTCAAAACACATGAATTAGGCTTTAAACAGAAAGGGAGATAACAGTTTTGTCAAGCAGCAGTAAACAAGAAGGACAAGCTCCCTTCCACCTCCAAGTCTTTTCTTGGGCCCAAAACTCCTCTGGGTGGACACAACCCTAAGTCACCATAGCACTCAACTGCGAGAACTCAGAAGGAGCATAAAAGAGAAGATGAATCACAGCACCACCTGGCAAATACAACAATAATAAGAGAAGCTAACCCATGCTTCCATATACATGTTGCTGGACCTAACATCCTGGACTTGGTATAGTAGTGTACCCACAGCTTCACAAAATTTAACAATACTCCCGAATGAACCTGAGTTTAGAAATGGAAGAGAGTTAAATGTTGAATGTGCCAAAATATATCAATGTATAAATATCATCACAATTTAACATTTTAAAACTTCTCTTCAGGGCACTGAAAAGGATCTACATAAGATCCACATTATACAGACATAGTATAAGGGATCTGTGCTTTGAGATCTATTTTTAGAACAAAAAGGAGAAGTCATATATCAGGTGCTGTTAATTAACGTACATGCCGGTTCTGCCTGCTGCCAAGTCAAGCCAACTGATCATATGACTTAAGATGATTCCAAATGTGGGCTTCCTCCAACCTTCTCCATTAGCAACAGCATCAGTGACCCAGTCACCCAAAGGAGAACACTTAGGGCCATTCTTGTCTTTACTCTCTCCTTTTCCCTCTTCCCTACCCTCTACACACACAGACAAAGTTTTAGTCACTTGAGACCCTTTTTCATTCTACCTCTGAAATGCCCTCACTTCTGCCTCCCTCCATTCCCACTGCCCTACTTGTGGCCCCAATCAACTCTCTCTGGAATCCTTGAAACCTTGACCAGAAGGCCCGAACCTCTTCAACACAGTAGGTCAAACGTCCCTCCTGTGGGCATCTCATTCCCCCAGGAAAACTCAATGGTTCTTTCATCAATGTACCATATCACTTTCTTTTATTTTTAACATAATGATTGTATAAAATTATTTAATTGAGATATAACTTACATAGAGTAAAGGGCACATATCTTAAGTGTACAGCTTGATTAATTTTTATATATGTGTACAACCTGTAACCACCACCCAGATCAAGATACCAAACATTCCAGCAGCTCAGCCAACTCTCTGCACCCCCTCCCAGTCAATACTTTGCCACCCAAAGGTAACTATTACTCTAACTTCTACCACAATAGATTAATTTGCCTGTTTTTAAATTTTATAAAAATGAAATCACACAGCATGTACCCTCTTGTGTAGTATTCTAATTTATGAATATATCACAATTTATTCTTCTGTGAATAGACATTTGGGGACTATTATGAATAAAGTTGCCATGAACATTGTATGTATCTTATTTGTGGACATATGCACTTATTTCTCTTGGGTGTGTACCCAGAAGTGAAATTGCTAGGTCATAGGATAGATAGATAGATAGATAGATAGATAGATAGATAGATAGATAGATAGATGTTTTACTTGATCATGTACTGCTAAACAGTTTTCCAGAGTGGCTGTATTTACCACTTCCTACATCTCTGAATTGTTCAAATAGTTAAGCTATTTTATTGTTAGCATAACCATGTTCTTTAAGTGTCCATTCCCCAATTGCATTTGAGCTCCTTGAACACAGGTCCCTCTGTTGCATTATCCTATACGACCAACAAGTAAAAGATTAAACGCATTCATAGAGCATGATGGGGGAGGACGGTTTAGGAATCTTATGTTTACAGTGGTCTTCTCTTCTGGACCCAGCCCAAGGGTGACACAGGCCTATCCTAGCCCTGTCAACACCTCAGTCACCCAAAGAGAGGTGGAATATTCAAATTAGTTCCCGACATTCCCCAGTCCCCACTGAAGTGCCCAAAAGCCCAGTTGCGTCTATCTGCCTGGTATTACTTGGTTTTAAACTTGCTGATATGCACTTGATCCATCATTACACTGCTGGAAAATTTAATAGGCTAGAAAATCTCCAAAGTTCAACTATTTTTTTTTTCTGTAACTTTGTGCAGATCATTCTGAAATGTGCTAAGGAAACTGTGCTCATTAACGATCCATCCTGCCTTCTAAGGTGGAATCAATTAATGCCAAAGTCCTCCACTTCAACCCGGAAATAGAAAACGCCTCCCACAGAAACCCCCCAAAAGACGCATGTCCCTTGATCTGTTTGTGCAGATGGAGGGTATTAGTTACACAAACACGTGGAGAGAAGATAGGATTACGGAGGAAGTCCTCCAAAGTCCTCCAGCTCTCCCTGAAAGTGAATTTCTTGTCCTTCCTGTTTTTGCTTCTGAGTCTTAAATTTTTCACTGTTCTTATATTTCTGCAAGTGTCATGGCATGAACCACTTTCTGCTCCTTTTCACAGGGACTATTTTCTGCATTTTGGTGTCGCTTTTAATAAAACATTGGCTCCAGACAGCTTCAGCAACCACATCCAAAAGAAGCCCTCTGCAACCCTGAAACCATAGCCCTCCTGAGCTAGAAGTAAAACAAAACTGCCAGAGATAAAATTTTATAAAACTATGCAAAGTGGAAAATATGTATTGCTATTATTTTCTTTTACTCCAAGAGGTAAAATTAAAATGTCCTTTTGATTTTAAATAAGGATTTTCTTTTAATTAGGAAAAGATCCATGTGCCTAAATTACTTGCTGTTGCTACCCTATTCAATAGGACAGGTTTCATGGGGAAAATTCTGATCTGGCAGTAGGCAGCCATTCTGTGAAATAGAGGCACCTCATTCCTCCATCTGAAGAGATGCTTCTAAAATGAGTCCAACAAAAACGTATTTCTGAAACTCCCTAAGGCTTTTCACCAGCCTCCACCTCCCACTGCCCCCTCGAAATCACAGTTAGTAAAATGACTGCTATTGGAATTCATTGAAACTTGGCAAACATTGTTATCCATCCTGGGCCAGGGGTCAAGTTACCATTGGCAGAGCAGGATGCACAGTGTAATAATCTGGCTGCTTCTTTAGGAAAACCTCAGGCAGTTTAAGTTGTTATTTGTCCTGTGACATTTTTAAAGATTTTACAAATGTCCCACCCAACACCCCTGACAAGTCACTATGCCACTTATCCTCAGGATTCCCAAAAGAGATGGCATGTAATCTGCAACTCAAATATGCCTTTTTATTTAAATTTCAAAAAACGGTGGCAAAGGGAATATAGATATGGGGGGATGCATTAATTTTCATTTAAAACAAAATATGTAATTTGTAGTTGTCTGAATGTTTCCTACGATTTCTTGCCCAAGGAACTTCCACCTCTTTAACATCTTTTATCTTCGATCTTGCTTCCTCCCACCTCTTTCTTTTGCACCTACCTATATCTTTTCCTCTCCCTCCTTTCCCCCAACACACACACTTTCCTGCATTGGAATGCTTGTCCCCACATCACCATGACACCACATCTAACTGATGTTGTTGATCTGAACAACCTCAGGATATATAATTCTCAAACTAACCCAACACATTCGTCTCTTGCAAGTACCAAACTGTACCAAGCAAGTACCCCCTTTGTTCTTCTTTACGTGTCCCTTCCAGGTCCAAGGTACAAGGAGATGGCAGAGTTCACACTGTCATCCCATGACTCAGCCATGAAATCATCACAGTTCAACCAGGCATCATGTTTTAAAAAATAAATTTGACATAGAAAGGTTAAAGTAACAATAACGACACTAATAATAAGGACAATAATGATGACTATAATAAATTACACATAATCCTACCCCACTAATACTAATTCTATTGTGCTTATTTAATTTTAACAAAATTGAATATATTGCATGTGCACATTAATTTTACATTCATCTTTTCCCACTTAACATTTTGCTAAACATTTTCCCATATTTCTACATAGTCTTAACATTTCATTTCTATAATGACTGTCCAATGTTTTTACCTAAAATTCACCTAATTTTGTCATCACGAATGTCAACTGGATATCAATTCTAAGACAACACTTCTAAGTTGCACGACTTGATATAAAATAAAAGTAAATATATCAAAATATTAATAAGTGGTTGCTCTAGGGGATGGGATACTGTGTGATTTTTCTTTCTGTTTTTGTGCTTCTTAAATTTTCTATAATGAAGACGTATCTTTTATTTTAAAACTTTATTTAATAATAATATAATAACCATCACTTATCAGGTGTTTACTATGTAGCAGGAACTCTTCTAAGTCCTTTACATAATACTCAACCTGATAACATTTAATCCTATCACAACCCAAAAGAGTAGATCCTATTACTATCTCCATTGTATAGATGAAGAAACTGAGGCACAGAGCAATTAAGGTACTTGCACAAATTTATAGAGCTAATAAGCAGAGTGGCAAGGGTTTTAACTCAGGCAGTCCAACTCCAGAGTCTACACTCTCACCCTGTATGCTCTGCTTTAAAAAAAAATAGAGTATGCTTTCTAAATATATTTAAGCTGTAACCGTTTTAAAATAGTCCACTGGCTGGCTTCCTATTGCAATGGGATTTCCTTATGCGTTTGATGTTTTGAGATTGCTGTGTGCCCAGTGTAGCATCATCTCTACCATCATCATCACCAACCGCATTAACCCTAATAGCACCATCATTTAAAAACCTTTATTAAGATTTTAGTGTGTGCAGAACACTGTACCAGGCACTTGGGTAAATACAAAGTATGTGAAACACATGTTCTGTACCCTTGAGAATACCGGAGCTGGTCTGAGAACAGCTTCAAAATGAAAAGGCAGTAAGTATTCATGGAATATGAATCGAGAATTTACATAATATCTGGAAATTATAGGCAAAAAATAAAAACTACTTCCACCTGAAATACAAAGACAATTGAAGAAAATGCATAATGGAGGGCTCTTATTTATTTAGAATAATAGTTTCAAATCAACTTTGCACCTAGATATATAGACATAAAGTTTTACAGAGAAAAAAAAATGAAGATCAAAGTCAGCTGTATATACTAGATTATTCCTTTGTGATGTTTTCAGCCTCAACCACATAATCCCCTAGTTCTTATATCAAATTAAAAATAACCATTTTCATATGTAATTGTGCACAACAAATTTAATTAAATAAGATTCTGACCCTTTATTTTCCAGAACATTCTGAACACCGCTAGTAAAAGGAAGTTTCTAGTTCTAATCAGCAGATACTAATTGCAAATATATTAAACAGGTTGCAAGTCTAAAATTAAGTAATGGTTCCACCAATTATTCAAATTAATGTGCCTGGCTCATATAACTTATCAGGCATTTTTTAAACCTACCTGTGTTTTACCTGGCATAGTATGCTAAAAATACACATACATTTTTGAAGAATAAAAACCTCCCACTTTGTATTATTTAAGAATATTTTTTAAAATTTTATATATATGTATTTACCTTCAAATATATACTAAAACCAAATAAAATGAGACATAAAATATGTCCTTAAGAAACTATTTTAACAGGTAATAAAAATAATTTGTAGGTACTATATAAATTGTATATAAAATATTTTTCTGATATGCTTGGAGGTGCTTAATTATGATTTGTGCTCTCAAGCACTTTAATTATCTTCATGGCATCTTGTTTAGACTATTAAATTATTTGGCAATCCTTTTTTTTCACAGAAAATCAAAACTAAACTTCCGTGAATTTGGAATCCATGGTGTCCAATCATGAGACTGTCTTCAGATTAGAGTAAACCCCTAATTTCAAGGCTTCTCCATCATTTCTCAACTCTGACTTTGTAGGTACCCTTGACCTTGGGTGTAGGGAAACCTCCCTAAGTGAGGCCCTTCTTTGGAGCTGATTTATTTTCCTTTTTTATCATGTCAGTATTTTTTTCCTAATATTTTATTTTTTGCTGTGATTTTTTCATCAATCCATACAGCCAGCTTCTCACTTATTTCATGTATAAATCCACCAAAATAATGTCTTTCATGTTTTATTTTAAAAGTATTAAAATACAGTGATACCTTTAATTTAAGATGTTTCCTTTCTGTGAAAAACTGAAAGCATTTTCACATATTCTCTTATTTTTATAATAATTTTTAAGCTTTAAAAGTCTCTTATGGGGATAAAGCTAAAAAATAAAAACAAACAACTCTAGGGTTTACAATGACCCCTCAGATAAAGTTTATACTCTCTCACTTATTATTCAGGTCCTTCCATAACCTAACCCCTGATCTTCCTTCCTAATCTTACCTTCCACTTCTTCTCAAAACTATTCTCTTCAGTACTTAAGTTCCAGCCATTATCCCAGTGTCCTCACCTGTAAAATGGGTTAATAATCTTTATTTCTACTTGTTGCTCTATAAATTAAGCATGAATTCACCCAGTATGGAGGCCAGCACACAGTAAGTGTTCAAAAATTAGGAGGAGGCATAGGAGTCAGACAGAGCTGGGCCTGAATCTCAGAGTACTGCTCATGGTAACATCATTACTCCCTCTGAGCCTCACTTTCCTCATTTGTAAAGCAGAGTTAAACTGTTAAATAAGGTTCAACATAGGGCACCTTGCTCGGAACGTGGCACAGAGCAGGCTCAAAGTTAACATATGTTATGAATTAACAAATGAATGCTACTACCCTCCATGTAAAGCAAGAGAAATAGACATAGATTTCCAGAGATTCACTTTAAATCCGCTGAGATCAGTTCACCTCTCCAAACCAGAGAACACGTGCTCTTGGAAGCAGAGGCAAAGCAACTTTACTGGAATTGCCTTCCAAAATTTATTCCAGAGCTCAGCCTTGCTCAGAATAGCTGATCTGAAATGTGGCTGCCTGTGAGTACTGGGTTTGGGCACAGTGAAAAACGAGCAGTGAGGTACCTTGGCAAAAGCTGACCTGGCCAATTGCCTGAAACAATAATCAGACACAGATTAATCCATTTATAAAGTTTACTAGGGCAATTTTTATCTCTAATGGACACTGGGGTATAGACCTTCTACTCTAGGTCAGCTCTCCATGGAGAATGGGAGATGACAAGGCTAAATAAAGTAAAAGGTACCTCCTGTTTTTTGAAATAAATATGAAACGTTATATTCACCTGTTTTTAAGTTTAGACTCAGGAATATAAGAGTTTATGTAATAAACACATTCGAGTCTTAAAATGGAAACTGCAATCCCTATTAGAGTCAGAGGGACAGACACTGAGTATCAAGAAGTGGAGGAGGGGCAGGCCAGGTGGCCTAATGGTTAAGTTTGTGCATTCTGCTTCCGCGGCCCCGGGTTCGCAGGTTGGGATCTTGGGCGCAGACCTACTCACCACTCATCAAGCCATGCTAAGGTGGTGTCCCATATGGAAGAGCTACAACTTTACAATTAGGATACACAACTATGTACTGGGGGTTTGCAGAGAAAAAGGAAAAAAGAGGAAGACTGGCAACAGATGTTAGTGCAGGGCCAATCTTCCTCAAAAAAAATTAGAAAAAAAAAGAAGAGGCAGAGGGGAGGAAAAAACCGCAAGTCAACTGAGGAAGGAAAGAGTCAGAGGAAAAGAGAAACAATCTGAGGGAAGGAGAAAGAAATCAAACGAGGAAAAGGGAAAAAAGTAACGACCATGGAGCCACAGAGGAAATAATAAATTCATCTGAGAAAGAGGTAAAGTTCTGATGCTGAGGAATCAGATCCAACAGGGAAAGGAAAGAAAGTTGACTTACTGAGCACCAGGGGCCCAGAGTCGGGCAGTTGCACATTTGTAATTATGAGTTCTATATTTCAGATGAGGAAAATAAACAGTGACTAAAGAAACTTCACAGGGAGATTAGAATAAAAATTCAGCCAAGTCTCTGACAACATAAGAAAAAAGACAAATAACTCTACCATTATTTCATTTGACCCTCATTCGTGGTCTTTATCTCATCAGTAGTATGTCAATGAGAAGGTCTCTAATCAAATACAGTTGTCGGAGTAAATTCCTCAGCTCTCCCACTTGTAGGATCATTTCTTCTTCATCATTGTACTCGAGAACAGTGGCTTTTACATAATAGATACATCACAAAAGTTAGTTGAATTTAATTGAATAGGTTATACATTATTACTAAAGAATGTTCATACTCATTTTTTTTATAACAACAAGTAAGATTTAAAGCCTTGGATATGGCAAACTCTCACCTTTAAATCAAGCACCCCTGAAAATACCCAACTTCCTCTCCTGCCTTTGGCTTCCTGCCATGAGTTGTTGATGCCATCAGGACTAATAAAGCTAAGAGAATTCTTCTTGAAAAAATGGATGGAGGAAAACAACCCTCGTGGAGCATTTTATTACCTAAACCCCTTATCATACGTAGTGCTTGGCATCCTTGGTTATTTTCTCGTGAGACTATGTCTGGTTCTTCAAAATGAACTGTGTCTTGTTAAGTCCTTTTCCTTCCATGTATCCCCCAGGCAAACCTTACAAACTCCAGGTGTTTAATAAATGCTTCATTGATCCCAGCAGTCTAACATAGAGTTTAGAAATGCCCTCTTTAAGTCTGCTTTTAAAAAATTAAATTATCTCCCTCATTCTTCAAGAGTTTCTGGAAATCAACCTTTTTTAAACTAAAGAATTAGTAGATTAGGTTGATAAAATAGTCTTGAGTCGCTTTTATTGTCTAGTTTAGGCTCTCCTTATCTCTTGTTTGGATAAGCTTCTTACCTAGTTTCTCTGCCCTCAACTTCTTCCCTTCAACTCATCCTTTACCCTCCTGCCAGAATGATGTTTGTAAAACACAACTTTGTTCAGGTCACTGTCTTCCTCAGAAGATTTTAATGGCTCTCTCTTGCTGCAGAATAAAGTTTCAATGTCCTTGGTATAGTATTTAAGACCTTGCAAAGCCCAACACAGCCTACCTTTCCTACCTCAACACCTTAACTCTATCCATCCACCCCACATTCCATGCTCAACTGACCACTAGCTGAATATGCTATGCATTTTCAAGCCTCAGTATCATGTTCATTCCATTTCTTCAACCTAGATTGTCCTTCTCCCCATTTTTCATCTACCAAAATCCAACTCATCCTCTAAGATCCAAGCTGAGTTTTACCTCTCTATAAAACCACCTCACAGATGCCCAAGTATAATTAATTATTCCTTTTCTGGGTTCCCATTGTACTGTCTACCACTAATAAATACTTATTTTCTATGTATTTCTGTAATGGTTGGTTGTGTAATGGCTGTCTTTGCCAGAAGCTCCTTGAAAGCAGACATCAGGAATTATCATTTATATCTTTCCTTCACAGTGGTGAGCCCAGGGTCTTGCACAGAGTAGACTGATGAATAAAGAATGACTGAATGAGAGAATGACATAATGTAGTCAGTGAACCATCAGCAGTTTCTTAATCAATATAGTGAGACATCTGGAAGTTTATGAATTGGAACTCTTGATTCAGCTCTTCAGAGCTGAGAGAGCAAACAGATGAGCTTAACCGACAGTACACAGTTTGCTCAAAATAGGGGAAAGATGTCTCCTGGTGAAGATAGTGGCTCATCCTCATGGCTGTGCCCCTTAAATATGTATTGAAAGCGGGTTGCTTTCTCCTCCTTTTGCCTCCACCTTGTATGATGGTTGCCCTTGGCCCAATTTGCTCAGTGCCCAGCACATGGGAGATGCTTAATTAACACTCGCCCCAGCCCCTACCTGGGCCTGAAGCCCAGTCAGCAGAGACTCTTAGACCAAGACATTCTGTGTGGAGGGCTCAGGGTTTTCCACAACAGGTCAGGATCCCAGTAACAGGTACTGACACAGATGCAACATACCCAGCAGAAACGCTGGACAAAAATGAAGGAGTCAGGAAGGTTGTAAAGAGCACAGAGGAGACCAGGACAGGTGGGCAGCAGATAGTAGAGGCAAACGGAGATTCCTCTGTGAGGGCTGATGGGATGTCAAACCTTCCACTTGAAAGTTGACTCCTGTGCCTGGCTCGTGAGCACACTCCCTGTGAGTTCTGGTGGCTCCTGGCAAGTCAAGGACTTGGATCCCAGCTCAAGAAAGCCATTCTTTGGTAGAAGCAAATATATTCAAAGCCAGGAGGGACATTAAGTTTGTTTTCAACCACCAACCACACCTTGATGGTGTGAGTGAGAAAAAGGCAGTTGAGGAGAAGGTTGGAGGCATTGAATGTCTTTATATCTTCCTTATGGTGTCAACATATCGTGATGCTTTTGGTAGTATTTATTTTAGCAATCTTAAAATCGGTGTGACATAAGAGAAGATTTCCAACAATGTCAAGTGAAATCATGATCGTTATTAAGATCTGGATGGGCAGGGGCTTCTCAACCATATGGTGCCATGGATAAGAAGCTTAGCCCCTCTGCCCAGTTAATCTAATCTGAGTGTAAAAGGGAAAGGGTAAATCCTGTTCTAGATTGTAGAATTTTGACTATAAGTAATTAAATTCACAAGAAACAAACACCCTATTAAACAGCCCCATGGCTCCCTGATTATGGGGGAGTGGCCACTCCTGCTTCCTCAAAACAGGCCTGGAAAATAGATCCTCACAAGGCAGCAGAAAGGAAGACACTTAACAGAACTACTGATCAAAGTATCTGGCTGCCTGTCTGGGGAAGCTCTCCAGGCTATGTTTACCAACTCCCCGCTTCTCTTCCTCCTAAACACAGAAGAAAAACAAAGTGGAATCCTGAAGTGCATTTCAGAAAACCCCGTGCAAATTTCAGGATTAAAATCAGGGGCAATCAGAGTTACAGAAACAATTGAGTCACTAGGTGAAAATGGATGCTGACATACAAGCATAGGAAATGCCAGGGACAAGATCTACAATGTAAGGGGGAAAAAAGCATAGGCCTATTTAATATTTTGACTGATTTTCCCTCAAAACCTTTTGGAGCTATAGTTATATATTTAGATGGGTGTTCTCCCTCTCATTAAGGAAGACCAGTCATCTATAACAATAACCATAGGAGGCAACAGGGGGAAGTAAGTTTTCTAAGATTTACATGAAATGTGTGTTTGATGCACAGAAGAGAGGGAGACTTTCCTGACTGGAGGAGGGGAGAGGACTTCATGAGGGAAAAGAGGATATGAATGGACAGTGTCTTCAAGGATTTTGACAAGCAGAGATGAGAGTAAAGGGCATTCAAGGAGAAGAGAGCAATGTGTATAAAGGCATAGGGGCAATTCAGTTTGGTTGATGGGTAAGATTCATGAGTTATAAGAGTGATGCAAAATTGGAATGGAAGGCTTAGCTGGGACCAAATCAGGAAGGCCTTGAGCACAGTAAGCCTTGAGTGCAAGAAGCTCATTTCTGTACTTAGTAAGCAGTATGGAGTCATTGAAGGTTTATGGGCAGTAAGGTGATCCGACCTATGATTTTTTTGATTGGTTGATTGTTTATTTTCTAGGTGAGAAATGCAGGGGATAGATTAGACCAGGCGGGTGAGTGAGAAAGAAAGATCATTTGGGAAACTATTGCAATAATCTGGTGAAAGGCGACGACGAACTAGTGAAATAGAAACATCTAACGATGCTACTACTGATGCTGATGGCCTGGAATAGCAAAGAAACCTTTAGAAGTGGTTAAATCAAGCTAAACTGTCAGTACACGCATCTTAAATAGGTATGGTAGTGGAACACAAAATGTTTTTGCACTTCACAGGACTAAAAAGCAAAGTCCACAGTGATTGGCTTTCTGAAAGGCTGACACGGCCATTAATGGAAAGGAAGCACTCCCTGCTGGGAAAATAGTCATTCTGGAAACCAGCGGCCTGGAGCAGCATATTTATATATAAAATACAATAAATGTATCAAGAAACAGATGATTAAAGAACTGTTCTAGAATTCACAAAAGGAGAAATATCAATGACCTACAATATTCTAAAAAAACTTAAACCTCACTAACAAGAAAGAAAAACAAGTAAAAATATAACATTTCTTACCTAGCAATTTTTCAAAGATTTTTAAAACATTCTAATACTCAGGTCAGTGAGAGTACAGAGCCATTTGGCAATAGGTATCAAAAGTCTTAAAATTATTTATACTCTTTGGCTCAGTAATTCCATTTGTAGGAAATGATGCTAAGGAACTAATCATTGATATTTGTACATACTGAGTTTGTTTACATTATTGAAAATTGGAAGAAATCCAAAAGTTCATAGATTTTTAGATAACTTTTGGTCCATCCATATAATGAAATACTACGTAGCCATTTGAAAGTATGCTGCAAACATCATGTAGTGACCTGGAAATTGGTTCATTACATACGAATTGGAAAATTAGTGAGCAAAACAATATATGAAATACAATATCATTTTTGAAAAGTATATGACATATGATTTAAAAATTATATCATATACTAAAGTTAACCATGCTTGTCTCTGAAGGGTAAAGTAATGAGTGTTAGTTACTCCTTTTTGGTTTATCTTTGTTAACAAAGTTTCTATTACAAACATTTACTACCATAATAAGAAAAAGGGGTATTTTTAAAACAGAACTGGTTAATGGGTCTCATCACCATAATTATTGTAGCAGATATTTGCCAAGCACCTGCTATGGGCCAGGCACTGATCCAGGTGATAGGAAAGCAGTTAATATCCTGCTCTCATGAGACTTAAACTCAGAAGATTCCGTTTTTATTGCTCAGTCAAAGTGGGGAGGATAAGTGCCTTTATATCAAGACTCCTTCAGTTGCAAATAACATCCCATTCAAATTGGTGTCAGCTAAAAAGAAAATTCAAGAGCTCATGAAACTGAAGTCTATGTGTAACCAACTTCATACATGGCTAGATCATTTGGAATCTTCAGAACTTGATATGTCACAAAATTGCAGCTTACTTTTCTTTGTGATTCCTCCATTATCAGTCAGGATCTTCTGATCGTGTCAAGATGGCTGTCAACAACTCCAAACTTATATCCAATCTCTTTAACAACCCTGACAGAAATATAGATACTGTCTTTCCAATAGTAAAAAAGAAAAAGAAAAAGGATTTAGTTCAGTCGGTTCTGATGGGATCATGTGCCCATCCCTGAACCACTCACCACGGCCTGAGGAACATAATGCTCTGATGGGCCAAGCTTAGGTGGTATGCCCCCTCCAACCACAGACTGAGAGTGGAGGAGAGATTTTCCCCAAGGAAAATCATAAGGCTATTACCAAAAGAATAACGAATGGATGCTGAGATTGCAAAACAACTGAGATCTCCACTATGGCCTCATGGCAGAAGCACGGAGGCAAGATGAACAAGTTGGAGTCCCGGCTTCAAAGTATGAAACTTAACCCAAAACCCAAGCTGCGTTTTGACACTATACTTAACATAAACAGATGAAGTGAATGTCACCAGGCAAATTTACTTTTAGACTCACATCAATCTAATTGTAGATATATTTTGAAAATACACATACTCGTATATGTACATTTTGCCATTTGAATTCTGATCTCATACATATAACAGGTGAACAGAGAACCAATCATGTTAGAACTCTGATCATTTGGCAGATGATGTGAGGGGGACCCAAAGGCTTGCTGCTCCTTAGTAGCAAGGCCAGGGCTAGAACCCCGACTTATCTCTTTATTCCCAGTGTTTCTACCGCACCTTTTGGACTCTCTACCCCATATAACTCCAGCCAACAATAACTCTTCACACACTTCAAACTTTAATAGATCAGCTCATAAACACCTCATGTTTGCTCTGGCTAAAGATTAAACAGTGCCTGTCCATAAGCATAACTAGCTAATTCGCAACACATGTCCCCCACTTATCCCCAAAGCTCATTTTAAATAAGTTCTTCCTTTATTAATTATTTTTTGTAAGTATTTTAACATTTCAAAGCTCACACTTAATACTAAGAAACCAGACTTGCCAAATATACTCATGGTAGAACACCCGTCATTCTATACCTACTTCCACCCTCTGCTCACCTCATCTCTTTAATTGGGAACAAGACTATGGTCGATTCTAGGAATTGGGTACATGGAGGGTGCTGGGTTTGGGGGAAAAGATCAAGATCTAGTAATTAGGATTAGGGCACAAGATCAGAACTGGTTCGATAGAAAGTCTGATTTGATGCTGAGTGAATGAGTCTAAGCCACTACCCTTGATAGCTTCCTTTCCACCTGTGCACTTGGTCAAAGTCCCTATAAGCAGCTGCGTCTACGATTCCACAGCTTAGGGACTTCCTCCAGATTCCACCTCCCATTCTTTACTTTGAACCCTATTGTTCTGGTCTGGTTTCCCTGATTCCTTCCTGTTTCCTTGAATCTGGATTTTCCCTCTTTGCCTATTCCCTTTGGGCCGATAACTGGGTTTCTGGGCTTGCCTCACTCCATCTTGGACCTTTAACAGTATGCTCTGCAGCCCTTGGCCAGTCCTTCCTACCCTTCCCTGTACCTAGCCATGGCAATTCCAGGTAGGCTGGGAAGAGCCGGTGTCCAGTGGCCTGGCCCCTTGCTTATCTAGGAAAGGAGACTGGACATTGAGACTTGGATGGAGCTCCTGGAGTCTCTTTAGTCTGAGTGAGGATTGAATCTAGGATGGGTCAGGGGACTCTGTGACAAACTCGAGTTGAGTACCTGCTATGTGCCAGGTACTACTCTAGGTGCTGGGGGTACAGCAGGGAGTGAAGCGAGGTCTCTGATCTTACGGAGTTTATATTTTAGATAGAGAGTGGGAAGAACAAGTATATAAACAATTTAGACAAAATAGTAATTACAAGACAGGTTAGGATTGTGCTATAATGAAAATAAAACAGAGTGATATAAACAGATTCTGGGGTGGTCAGGGAAGACCTCTTGAGTGACAAGTGACTCAGGAAGATTTGAAGGAAGAGAATTTTGAAGAAGAGGGAGCAACAGATATAAAGGCACTGAGGCAGGAATGAACTCGGCATCTTCCAGGGATAGAGAAAAGACTAGCAGGGCTGGATCCCAGAGACAAAGCCAGAAGTGACCAAGAATTTGTTTTAAACATGAAAGTGGGCTTAACATGTCAGCTTAAGAACATGCCAATTTTTCTTCCCAAATCAACAGAATTGTGACAATAATATGATGCACATTTGCACACATTTGTGTGGGTGCGAGTCTTTATTGGCAGTTCTGGTAAATAAAAGTTGGGGTCTCCTTGACGCCTATCACAACTGTGAACACACAGCCTCTGATAACATTGTTTTGTCACTTTTCACTCCCACCAGCAATGAAGACAGATAAATGGCTTCCTGACAAATGGCCCCACTTTCCAGGGCCTGGGGCTCTGAAGGAAGGAGACGTGAGCCTTGGAACATTTCTCGGAGCGAGCTCCTTGAAGGGTTCATGGCCACGAGCTCACTGAGTCTGCTTCAGAAGGAACTGCTGCATTATTTCTTCTGAAAAATTAGGTTTTGCTTGCAGCCCATTAAAATTTCAAAAGGCTTATGAAATGGATTCCAGACTAATTATGTGCCATTGCAATTTGCAACAGAAAATACCTGACCATAGAAATAATAGAAACTTAAAGTGAAAAATACCTTATGTTTTGCTTTGTCTCACCACAGTGCCCTGGAAAACGCAAAAATGTGTCCTTTCTAGGAGTGGATTCTCACCCAGGTGATATTATTTCTGAGAATTAACATTTGTAGGGGGTTGAATAGTGTCCTCCAAGAATTCACGTCCACCCAGAACCTCAGAATGTGACCTTATTTGGAAATAGGGTCTTTGCAGATATAATTAGTTAAGATGAGATCATACTGGATCAGGGTGGGCCCTAAATTCAATGACTGGTGTCTTTATAAGAGAAAGGAGAGGGAGATTCAGACACACATGGACACACACAGGGAAGAAGGCCATCTGAAGACAGAAGCAGAGATTGGAATGATGTGGCTATAAGCCAAGGAATGCCAAGGATTGCCAGTAAGTCCCAGAAGCTAGCAGATGCAAGGAAGGGTTCTTCCCTAGAGCCCTTCAGAGGGAACAAGGCCCTGCTGACACCTTAATTTTAGACTTCTGGCCTCCAGAACTGTGAGAGAATAAATTTCTGTCATTTTAAGCCACGCAATTTGTGGTAATTTGTTACTGCAGCCCTAGGAAACTAATACAACAACCAGGGTGCCTTCTCCCTGGCATCAGAAGAGGGAGGGAATCTACCAGGTGAAGGGAATAAATTATATCTACGTAGCAATACAGAAAATTGAGTAGTTTTTTGAAGAATTTGACCAGCGACAATTTGAGAATAGGGACTTGAATTGAATAGGGGTTAAAAGTCAGGGCTTTGGAATCAGAAAGTCTGAACTGGATCTTAACTCTGTCACTTGTGCAAGTTACTAAACTCTCTAAGCCTCAGCTTTTCATAGATAAAATGGGGACTTGCCTCATAAGGTGGCTGTGAAGAGTTTAGCAAGTGCCTGCCCCACAGTAAGCCCCCGGTAAAGGGTAACTGCCATCATCGTTATTGTATTATGATCACTCCTCCAGCTTCAGAAACGCTTCCCATCCCTGGAGGAAGGAAGGAGCGGTTACATTCAAACGTGTTTTAGAGTCTGTTCCTCGTCTGTCTACATTCAGCTACCAGCAGGACTAGTCCATCAACTAAAAGCACTAAATGTTCACCAGTTCTGAATGAGGACAGTCTTGCTATGTTCACAGTGAGTCCAGACCCAAAAAACATATTTTTAAACAATTTCTTGCCTGTCCCAAGATATAAGTACTCTTCCAAAATACGGGTTTTAAAGACCATCGTATTCTCAATGACAATATTTATTGAGAGCTCGTCATGTGCTGGGCTCTTCCCGAATGTTGTTTCACTTAGACCTGACAACAAGCCTGCAAACTAGGCTGTATTAGTCTTGTTTTACAGATGAGGAGTCTGAGGCTCAGAGAAGCTTCTAACTGAGGATTCCAGACTGACTCCAAATTAAAGTAGGAGATAAAAGCAGTGTTGGGGAAGGGTAGTGGGGAGGCAGCGATGTTGTTGCAAACACTCAGCTTTCCAAAAGGTAGAATGAAATACTGACTGGAGCTCAGAACTGGGTTGTAGAGGCCTGCCTCAGTTCTGGAGATCTGGGCTCCACCATCCCCCAACTGAAGGAAGCGCTGTTTCTCTCTGGGCCTCAGTTTCCCCACCTGTAAATCAAGGAATGTGGACTAGATGATCTCTAATAGCGCTTTCAGCTGTTAATCAAAATCAAAATTTTTTAAAATATCAAAATCATAAAATCAAAATGTTATATGTGGCATCATTCATTTTAGTCTTTTTAAGCAATATGATGTGGAAAAAAGATTACAGATGTGGAGGTTGAAATTTTTCAAACAAATTCATAACATTTACAATACGATACTGTAATTTTAGTTTTCATAACACTGATCTTACTCCTTTATTTCTGTAGTTAGCTCATATCAAAACAAAAGCTGGGGCAGTTTTCACTAAAATCATATTTTTTTTTCTTTTTAGGTAGGAAAGTCTGAGTAATACCAAAAATAAAAATAATAATGCCTCACATTTAAATAGTATCTTTGATCTGAGGTCTTCCTGTATGATATTTTTATAAGTCATGCATGTTATTATTTTTTTTTTTGGTAGGTTACATGAAAGTAGTAGGATGTCTAGACCACTGATATTATGGGAGGTCTTCAAACTAACAAAATGAAATTTAATAATAAACTCAGCTTTTTGCTTCAATTCTATGTTAAATCCAGGAAGTGCTGAACCTTTTACTTTTAAATGGTGTTTCATCACCCTGTGTATTTTACAGATAGAAAAATTGAGTCAAGGTAGTTTCTAAAGGAGAATCCAGATATTTCTGATGTTTATTAGTAATAGTAGCATCTCTCAGATGTCACTCTGTTCCAGGCATTGTTCTAAGTGCCTCACATGTGTTAATTCCTTTAAGTCTCACAACCTATGAGGTAGGTTGTGACATATCCATTTTACAGATGAGGAAACTAAGGCAGGGGGAAGGGAGTAACCTGGTTCAAGGACTGACCTCTAGTCACTCACAAAGCTGGGACTCAACTCCAGCAGTCTGGCTCCAGAGCCCACAATCATCTCCTCCACCTTTATGTGGGGAAACTGAGGCTCATCAAAGTTTAGTAACTTGAACATTTGCACATAATTCTCATACACTTACTACCCTATGGTAACAATCCATCAGCTTGCCCACTCTGAGAGGAGATATATAGCTCTTTTCATCAATATCATTGACTGGCTCCACCAACCTGAATTGTTCTTCATCTTTTGGAAGTCCAAAGCTGAAGACTACACTAGACCACAATGACCTTTTGCATCTAACAGTAAATGCTTCAGCTGTCAGATATTTGATCCTCATATCTTACTAAATATACAGCCAGAAAGAACAAGGTATATGCTAGTCTTTATTTCTGAGCAGATCGAATTTCACATCCAATATTTCATCCTTCCAATATATAATCCAATCACTTCCAAAACCCCTTTATTATTTTCATTTATTCATGCATTGCAAGAAATTTTTTAAAAACCTGCAAAAACCTTCAGTATTGGACCAAATCCATTCTGAACCATTTTTGTATTTTTTATTGCTTGGAATTACTCTAGGTCACACTGGTTAAAATTGCTATCATATGTGAAACATTTTAAATCCCTTGACTCAAAAGTACACTGGTCAAACTTGATTTTTAGTGAGTTATTTTACCAGACATTACCTTACTCCTACGATGTCAACTCTAACTCAGGGGAAACAGACTTCATTTCTCCCCCAGAGGAAGATGGAATGACCTTTGACACTGATGTAACTGTAGCTAAGGAACAGAGATAATGGCCACTCTATAATTACTGTCTATGAAACTTGGAAGGACACTGAGTTAAGCAGCAAAGCAAGCTTCTGGATTATTTAATTTTTAAAATTTATTTGATCATTTATTTATTTATTCCATGTATTGCCCCACTAAGGATTCAAAGCTCATACTTTTTTTTTAAGGTATGCTGCTTAAGAATTTTTATCTTCCAAGTGACAGATTTATTCAAAGCTATAGACAATGCTTTCCTCATGTTTCTGACTTTCCTCCATTCTTGTGTCAGGTAAGATCTTAGATCCAAAAAAATATGAATGTTCCTCCCAACAGAACTCCTCTCCTACCCACCCCCACCAATTTCCTAGAGATGTCTTTAAAGGAGTCCAGAAATTAAATTTAGATCTATCAAGCATAAGCACAAAAAACAAAAAGGAGGTTATTTAGTATGTGGAAATTGGCTTTATCTCTCATGCATTAGCTTCTATTATGGAGGAATCCATGAGGCCCACCTTCTCCCCATCTGCCAAAAAGGGCTGACATCAGTTTGAGGCATTCAGAGTTATCAAGGAGTGTGAAGGGAGGAGGGGCGCAGGGCTGAGGGGGTGGACACGCAGTCTAGCAGAGCCCTGCCATGTCATAAGCATTCTTTCCAAAGGAAACCAGGCTAAAAGGCTGATAAATCCCAATCTCTTTTCACAGCTTGCTTCGGAGCCCCTTAATGCAACTCCCTCATTTGTTCATCAGCACTTTATGAGAAAATAAACAAAAACACGGCCTGTTTCCTCATTGTCAGCACATCAGAACACTTCCTGCTCAGACGGGCCACCATCCCACCCTAAGAGTCTGGGGTCCACTCTCTATTTTGCCTTGACTTTTTAACAGCTCATTTTCTAAGCTGAATTCCGAGGGCCTAATCAAACCTGAAGCCTCCTCTGGGTGAATTAGATGTCCTAGACTCTGAAGCTCTGCAGGGCAGGAGGCTCCTCTGGAAAGATCAATGAGTGAGCTACAATGAAACCATGGAGGTTGCTTCCTTTTTCTCCATTATTTTCCTTAAAAAAAAAAACTGGGCTGAGGAAAAGGAGAAACACTTAAAATAATTAACTTTTCTCCAAATCACCAGTTCTATAAGATATTGCAAATTCTATAATTGTTGTAACATTTTCAATCAATTCAATCCTTCCAGATTTTCCACTAAATCTGACTGTGAAAGAAAGAAGAAAGGGAGAGAGAGAGAGAGAAAGAGAGAAAGAAAAAAAAGAAAGAAAGAAAGAGTCTATCTAGAGGTTACAGCCAAGATTTTGGACGGATATTGGAATGTTTCAATAGCTCGGAGGTGTGGTGGGTGCCCACTATGCCAACTTCTAGGGGTTTGGCACTTAAAATACACTAGTAGTATGGAGGTGTGGTTAAGAGCACAGGCTCTAGAGCCCGACTTGTTGGGTTCACAGTGTACATAACCTCCACACTTGCTAGTTCTGAGAACTCAGACAAGTCCCTTAAACTCTCTAAGCCTCTGTGTCTGCCTTATAGGGTGGTTATGATGATTGAGGTGGTGCGTGGAAAAAGCACAGGCCTGTGCCACTGGGCTCAAGAAATGTTAACTGTTAAATATCAGATGACATTAGCAGATTCCAACATTTCGTGCACTGTGCAGATTATGGGCATAATCCTCAGGGGCTGTATTTTGTTTGTGTTTGTGATTTAAGAAGATACAAACACAGTGGAAACTAACCTTAACATATTTGCTAAGGAGTAGAATTCACTGTAAGTTGCATCTATCTTAGAACCCACTCAATAGGGGGCTTACTATCACAAAACAAAGAGCTCATTTAGAAACAAAGCAAACTCCCAACATGAGCTTGGGGCTCTAGCATACTTTGGAACCAAAATCCTAGAGAAATAAGTGAACATTGCCACTGACTATGTGATTATATCATCTTGAGCAAGACACTTAACCTCCCAGTGTTCTTGTCTAAAAAAAAATGAGGAGTTGGAAAGAAAGTTATCAAAGATTTCTCAGAGTCCCATTTCATCCAAACATTCTATGATTCTACTTAACGCCATGAATCGTCTGAAGTAGAATAAAACCAGATAATGGGAGTAATAGCTCACTAGCTGTCACAATTTAGGATAGACAATTTAGCACTGTATCATTTAGACTCCCGTGAATCTGCTGTTGTTGAAAGTCTTTTAGTGTTGTCTCCCCCACTAGATTAAAATCTCTTTGAAGACAGAGATCATGCATCATTCTTCTTATTCTTCATTATCCTCTGCCCAGCATTTAACACATGGTAGCCACCAGGAATGTGCATAAGTAGAGCCTAATTCCATAAGCCATATTCATCCATCCTATTATGACTTTATAGTCATATGGGTACTTGTTGAGCAATCACAGCAACCTAACCCCAAATAGGCATCAATGAGAATAGCCAGGCATGTGACTCAATAAAGCGTATTTCTGGCCTTATATTTATTCACAAATATTTACTTAATAACTGTGATATGCCAGGCTCTGTGCTAGATGTTAGGGGAATCACAACCCTACACCACAATCACAACCCTGAAGGTCCTCACGTAGGCAATGTGTAAGTCACAATGCAGCAGAACTAGAAACTGAACTGAGTCAACAACCCTTTTTCTCCCACACCATGCCTCCACTTGCAGATCAAGGGCTCCACAGTTTATCCTTGGAGTTTTATTAGTATTTTATCATGTCAACAGGTATGGTGTTACCAAGTTTAAAAAATAACAAGCATGCATTTATAGGGCTTTGTACAGGTCTAAAACCTAGTGTTTATCAACACTATTTTGGCCTTTCTTAAAGCGGAAATATTATACCGTAGACTGGTGACTCCTATTCCTAGAAGCCTGAACTTAATATTTCCTACTGCTGTGTTTCTGGTCTTAAGTACGTGAGCAAAATACTCCGTGGTCTGTAGATTATCTGTAAACCAATTGACAGGTATCCGATGCAGACCATGCAAGGACATTTCTTCAGCCTATCGCTACCCTCAGATGATGCTGTGAAAAGTAAAAGTTCATCAGATGCTGACCGCGTTCATGATAGGCCCGCACTGTGAATTCCTAAGCCTTGAAAGGCCGTTTGCAATTTATCACTCCTCCCGCTTATCAGCCATGGAGAGACTTTCCTCCATTTAAATAGCAGCCTGCTTCCCTCCTGTGGCTCCATCCCAGTTGCTAAGGTTCTCTAAATGCTAATCAGGAGATAGAGAACACTCTGTGATCTTGTAAAGTGCTCACCCAGCAATTTGGTAAAAACAGAGTGTAAACATCATGCCGGCATACCTGCATTTGTTGGTCAAGGATCGATGCAGAAATGACCACCACAGAGGCTGTATCTGCTGCCACAAGGAGAAATGGAATATCCAAATGTCTTTTCTAGAAATTTCAGATGTATTTTAAACAAAACAATAAAGCCAATACACTTATATCAATGGTTATTTGTGACAAAAAGAAAAAAGGAGAGGGGATTGAAATTATAATGCTCACAGACCTGAGGCTAATATAGAGTGCCATAATCTGGTTCTATGAAAAATATTTGAGATAGGAACATATGAATGTTTCCAAACAATGTGAATAATGGCATCTGGGTGCTTAGTTAGCAAATAAGAGAATCAACATATTATGTTTGACAGTTTGTTTTAGAAAGTTGCTGTAGTTTTGTGGATAGGAAAATGCAGCTTGGAGTTGAGAGGTCTTTGTTTGATTCAATAACTGTTTATTGAGGGCCTTCCCAGCTTCACCACAGATACAAATGAGGGAACATAATAAAGTCATACCTCCTCCCTACAGTTTCCTTGGTAATGTCTACAGTGAAAGGCTCCAGGTTGAGTGGGGTTTTTTAAGGTTCTGAGTCATCAGTAGTATTTGTAAGAAGTATACAAGATAATCAACGAACAGATTATTTCACTTGAATGCTAGTATAGAATTCTGTGAGATGACTTTTTAAAAGAGTCACCCGCTAATTTTAAACATATCCAAAGTGTCACAGAATCTCAGAGCTGGAAGCATCCCCAGGAGGTCACAAAATGAAGTAAAATTTGGCAAATATCCATAAAAGTAAATCAACCTAGACAGAACAATTAATGTTCAGCGTTAATCAAGTACAGAATCATAAGGGACCTGAAACTGTGCAGAAATCAAGATGAGATGGCTCCCAGAAGGAAACAACGAAGATAAGAAGTTGAGCCAGGATTACACAATCAAGTTAACCTCAAAACCATCAGAGAAATATACCCTCTTGGGAAGCCTGGTGATTTCAATTCAGCATAACTTCTTTTGAATTTTTATTCATTAATGTCAAGCCTGGTTTTAATATTAATTGCTAAGGGTCAAGTTCAGATGCAAAAAGCATAGGCGTGCAAGTGGATACAACCTGACGTGTTTATCTTTTCAGCGCACACTTTCTGCTGCAGGCGTGTGCCAGATGTAGCAGCAGCTGTAGGAAGTTGTTTATCTACCCTCTTGACCTTTGCGAAGTGTTAGGTGATGGAAAAATCATGTTTTTAAATTGTAGGTGTCTCCTCTCCACTAGCATCTTCTTTGCATCAGTCAAAACACATCAATAAAGGCATAAGAAGGTCAAGAAGATATGATTGTGTCCCAATGGTATCTGCAAAAACATACTTCTGCAATGATTTATAATGCCACAAGGGCTCTCTGCTTATTTCCACATTCACTTCATCCATTCAACATTCAGTAAATATTTATTGCATTCCTACTGTGTGTGGGGCACAATTAAAAGGTGCACGCCAAATGAATCCTAATACTTGAAACATGTGTGTCTTGCCTGAATTTTTACAAATGTCAGTTGTGCTTTGCAAATTTATCCTTTGAATTTTTCAAAATCTATTAATATCCGCAGGACAAGAGATGGTTCAAAATCTTTAGGCACACTTATTAAGAAAATATTATTGGGGGAGTTCACAGCCAAATGTTAAAATGTCAGAGGCAAATGCCACATCCCTCTTGCAGAGAAGAGAGCCTTGGCCAAGCTTCAGGGCCACACAGCTTCTGTACCGATGGGTCACCACTTAGGTCTGTAGGGATTACACTAAATGCAAGTGGGATTGATCCATCAACCTAATCACTCATGAGAAATAATAACAATATCATTAGCTAAGTTTCCAAAACAACCCAGTTCCTGCTTGAAAGTCGATCCCTCAGAAGCATGCTAAGACTTATTCTTGTTATGACATTTGGATGAAGTCACAAAGATGCCTTTGGTCTTTCTCTGTCAACGTCAGTGTCCTCTGGGGAAACTAGCGTGGTGATATAAAAAAACAAGAGAAGTAAGTCAGGGTCTCTAAAAAGAAAGACGCTAACAAAAATTATTTTTAAGAAACCCAGTTAGTTTTTCATTTAGATCCAGGAAAAATTGGAAAATATTATAGTTCTTTCCCCAAGAGGTCAGCTTGCAACCAAAATCAGAATACATCTTTGAATTACATTTACTGATCTGCCAGAATTATTCTAACCTGATAAAATATTTGTAAACTTGGACATTCACATTAAGCTATATTTAGTCATATTTACTACATGTATATAATTCAATTGTACAGGCATAGACGGATCCTTTGGAACTCTTAAGTGCAAGAACTGGAACAAATGTTATTTCTCTTTGAGATGTGTGCTCATTCATCATGTGCATTCATGTGTGTATGCACGTGTGTGTGCATGCCTGCACATGTACGTTTGCTGGGAATACAAGGGATTGACAGATTTGGCCCTTACCTTCAAGAAGCTCTTAATCTAGGAGTTGCACTTTAGAGCTGATTCACTTGACATGATTTTCTCCAGCAATATTTGTTTATATAGTCAAAGGCTATTCATTCACTGTGCAGTGATATGGTATAAGATTTTGAATTTTCAGCTTCCACAACTGGTTTTCTTGTTTTCCAGTTCAGTATGTAACCTGAAATCAACCTTTAAACTCCCTGAGCCTCAACTTTTCACTATCACATCAAACTGCCTTAGAGAGATGACATAAGTCATTCAAAACAACAATTTCCAGGCATTCTGTTGTAGCAACAACCTGTTCAACTGATTTTCCAGTCGTGCAAATTGCTTATACTCAATGTGAGGGAATGACTGTTGCAGGACTAAAAGAAACAAAAAAATTTTGAAAATACTTTCAGATGCCAAAGAACGAGACAGTCATTCAATCATTCAATAAATATGACCTAGATATCTACTTGGTGCTAGCTGTTGTGACAGAAAATTGCTTACACATGTCCTCCTCACTCACTTCAGAGCCATGGTGAATCATGATGACCAAGTCTTGGCCATGGTCATAGGAAAACAGCCCAAATCCCTTTCCTAAGGCATTTTTGTTAGGATTTCTGTGAGAGTGTTTTGATAGGGAAAATGTTGAGTGTTACTGAAGGCAAAAATATGTGTATTATTGGAGTGACATATGGACTATTCATATGGTGTGATATACATAAATCTGGCGTGATTTTAGAAAAAAAGTGAATGCTCCCTATGACACCAAAGCACAGATAACAAAAGGAAAAATAGATAAACTGAACTACATAAAAATTAAAAACATCTGTGCCAAAGACACAACCAACAGAGTGAAATGGCAAACCATGGAATGGAAGAAAATATGTAAATCACATATCTGATAAAAGGTTATTATCCAGAATATATTAAGAAATTCTACAACTTGACAACAAAAAAACAAATAATCCAACTGAAAAATGGGCAAATGACTTGAGTAGACATTTCTCTGAAGAAGACATGTAAATGGCCAATAAGCACACAAAGTGATGCTTAACATCACTAATCATTAGGGAAATGCAAATCAAAACCACAATGAAATGTCACTTCACACCCGTTAGGATGGCTACTAACAAATAAACAGAAAATAACAAACGTTAGCAAGGATGTGGAGAAATTAAAACTTTTGTGCATTGTTGGTGGGAATGTAAAGTGGTACACACGCTGTGGAAAACAGTGTGGTGGTTTCTCCAAAAATTAAAAATAGAACTACCATATGATCCAGCAATTCCACTTCTGGGTGGATATTCAAGAGAATTGAGAGCAGAGCCTCAAATCGATATTTGTACATCCATGATTACAGCAGCATTATTCACCATAGCCAAAAGGTGGAAGCAGCTCAAATGCCAGTCAAGAGATGAATGGATAAACAAAATGTGATAGTACATATAATGGAATATTATTTAGCCTTAAAAAGAAAGGAAATCCTGACACATGCTGTAACATGGATGAACCTTGAGGACATTATGCCAGTCAGTCACAAAAGGACAAATACCGTATGATTCCACTTATATGAGGTATCTAGAGCTGTCAAACTCAGAGAGAGAGAAAGCAGAATGGCAGTTTCCAGGAGATAGGGGGAGAGGGAAATGGAGTTTTTAATGGGTATAGAGTTTCAGTTTTGCAAGATGAAAAGAGTTCTGGAGATCTGTTTCACACTACATGAGTATATTTAACACTACTGAACTATACACTTAAAAATGGCTAAGATGAGGGGTTAGCCCGGTGGCGTAGTGGTTAAGTTCGTACGCTCCACTTCAGCAGCCGGGGGTTTGCAGGTTCGGATCCAGGGTAGGGACCTATACACCACTCGTCAAACCACGCTGTGGTGGTGTCCCACATACAAAATAGAGGAAGATTGGCACAAATGTTAGCTCAGGGAGAATCTTCCCAAGCAAAAAGAAGATAATTGGCCACAGATGTTAGCTGAGGGCCAATCTTCCTCATCAAAAAAAAAAAAATAGCTAAGATGGTAAGTTTTATGTTACATGCATTTCACCACAATTAAAAAGAATAAGTGAATGGTCCCAGTGCAATTTTAGACAGTGGATTTCTTTAAACAAATACTGTTCCCAAGGTTTTAAAAAATCTGCAATTTTTCAACTGGAGTCAACAGACAGAGGGTCTTCAGCCCAAAGGAATGTGGAGTCCAAAATTTAATATGAAACCAGCAAGCATCTCTCCTCACAATTGGCAGTAATGAGAATAACACACAACAGAAGCAATTACTTGAAGACTTTGGGAACAACTGTTGGTAATTGAATTAGTCAGAGTGCCCCAGAGAAATAGAACCAATAGAATATATGTAAAGACAGATTTATTTTAAGGAATTGGCTCACATGATTGTGGGGGGCTGGCATGTCCGAAATCCGCAGGGCAGGCTGCAGGCTGGAAATTCAGGCAAGAGCTGATGTTGCAGTCTTGAATCCAAAGGCTAGAAACTCAGGCAGGGTTTCTATGTTGCAGTTTGGAGGCAGAATTCCCGCCTCTTCAGGAGACCTCAGTCTACTCATATAAAATGTCAATCTCATCTAAATGAGAATAATCTCATTTAAATGTTAATCAGTTGACATTTAATGTTAATCTCATCTAAAACATATCTTCACAGCAACATCCAGACTGGTGTTTGACCAAACAATTGGTACTGTAGCCTGGCTAAGTGGACACATAAAATTAACCATCATAGTAATGATATAGATTTTCTTTTAAACAAACATGTCTGTATTTGTATAAGTGAATTTCTAATTCCAAGTAGTCACCTTGGGAAGCTATACACTTATTCCATTGATGCTTTCTGATGTTTTCTTTATTCTCTTTTGAAAAGCCTCTTTTTATACTGGCCACAAAGCTAGTCGTGAAGCAAAAAAGAAAATCAATATCTTGAACTATAGTAACTTTTAAAAATAGCCAAACTGCTATTCTTTGGTTTATTTAATCAATTCATTAAAGTAACTTTGTTCCAAAGACTTTGAGGCTATTTTAAAAGATTAAATTCACTTTCAAAGTTGAAATTTTACCACCTTTGAGAATCTTTAAAAGTATGTGTCACTAGAAACCATTGCACAGGCGATATTTCAAATACTGATCCAAGTACCAACACCACTGGATTTAGTGTAACACTCACAAAGGTAAAAATCTTCCAAAAGTGGTCCTTGCTCTTCTAAATGTGTGTGCTCTCATCATTTATAGTTAAACCTTTGAGCTAAGTTGTAACTAGGAAGTTGGAGTATTGGGAATTGTGATGTAAAGGAATATTAAAATGATAAATATAAAAGATCTCAATCACATTGCTCATGATAGGAAAAAAAATATCTATAAGAATCTGATTAAATAAATTACACTATTAACTTAAACTGGATAGAATACTGTTTAGCTGTCTATAATGGTATAGGCAGTGACAGGAAACATATGGACAATTTTCAGGCAGTGAAACTCCTAAAATTTGTATGCAATATTTTGTGTGCATGATCATTTTTCTAAGGTGAGAGATCCTAACTTTGATACCATATGTTATAATCCAAAAAAAGTTAGGAAACTGTGTAGTAGAAGAATATTTAATGCAGTAGAAAAATAGTCAAGTTATATCACTGAGAGAAAAGGCAAGATATAAAAGAGCATGTATAGTATGCTATATCTAAAATATTTTTATGTACACTTAGTAAATAATAAAGGAAAAGATATACACCAAAATGTTAGGAATAATCTCTGCATAGTGGGATTATAAATAGTTTTTTGTTGTTGTCTACTTTTGCTTTGCTATTGGTTTGTCTGTATTTTCTCAGTTTTCTACAATGATTTGTATTGCTTTTATGAAGAAGAAAAAATAGTAAAAATTTAAGTTGGAAATGGAAAGTTGGAGAATGATTTGTCTGTGTGTCATCAACACCGTTCAGACTACACAAGTTCTGATTCTAGTCAACTCATCTCTGTTTGATATTAACAGCAGCTGTAATAGTAATAGCAGTTATAATGATAATAATAAGCTACTTTATAACAACCTATGCAGATGGTCCCCCTATCAATTGATTGGGCCTGATACATGTCTTCTTATAAATCAATTAGCTGGAATGTTGGTTTATAAATTAGCATGAATTTAGTTGACATGAATCAATCTCCCTTGGTCAGTTCATCCATGGGTGGGAAGAAAATCAAATTTCTGAACTTGCAAAATTAAAAAACCCATATGGTTGTATCTGTGATTCTCTTATCATGATTCCTCAAGTTTGACAAAGATATGAGATCCCTCCATAAAATAATGGCAGTCTCCTCCCCCCCAAAATTAGATTCTTGGATAGATTATCTCCATTTTTAAAGTGTTCATCTTTTTATAACTTTTTCTTAAAATGTATTATCATCTATCTGCTAGCAAATATTAGCAGCTGACAAAATGAATGATAAAATAGCAAAGAAATATTAATAAATAATACTTAGTTCAATAGTTCACTGTTATTTTTTCACAGACAATAGTGTTTTTGATTCTGCATCATTTTGGGAACTCCAGAAAATAAGACTTCCAGGAAGCAGAATTAGAAATATAATAGATTTTGGAGGGGAAATGCTTACAAACGACAAAAGGGAGCAGGAGCTAGCCAGGAGAGGTATCAGACTGTGTTTCTGGTCCTACACCCATGAAAGGAGAGAGGGAAGGAAGGACTTGCTACCAAGAGCCTCAGACTGAGTGACCTCTGCCAAAGTCTCAGCCAGAATTATGGGGAGCCTCAGAGCGAAGATTGCCCAGTGAGAAGTTTCACACTGAATGGAAATGAGCCAGCTCTAGTACCACTGTCATGCCTAGTCATTGGCTGGGAGCAGTCTGGGGAGAACTTGGCCTCGGCATGAATGCCAAGGCAGACCCCAAAGTTGCAACAGCTGACAGCTCACTGCCCTCCTCGCAGCTCGTTCTCTCATGAAGGAAGATCTGAGCAGCATGCTTGGGTCGTTGCCACAGGTCAATTTTTCATTTCTTACATGAAGATTTATTTTTTGCCACTAAAATTGTTCTTAGTTCCTATGTTGGAATTAAATATACCATTCTTTCCTCATGTTCCAAAAAGAGCATAATGTTCCCAATGCAGCCTACAAAGACTATAATTTCCAGGTGCGTTACCATTTTAACAATTTTAAGACCCATTTCTGATTTGGAGTCAGAAGATTTGGACTCAATTTCTAGCTTTATCACTTTCTACTTACATTGTCTTGAGCAAGACACCTGACCTTGCTGAACCTCAGTTTCCTCATCTGTAAAGTGGGAATATCCATGTCTTACCCCAGAGGATTGTTTTAAAGATTAAATACAATACCACATGTGAAAATCCCTGGCGTATAGGAAGTGCTCAATAAATGTTTGTTTTCAGAATGAAAAACAACAACCCTAACAGGGACTATTGCCTCTAGCTTGCCAACATTACCTGACTTTACCTGGACAAGACACCTACTCTTATAAGCCTCAATTTCCTCATCTATAAAATAGAGTAATATTACTCCCCGTAGCACTGGGTTATTGAAATAATTAGATGAAATAATGCAAACAGAGCATTTATCCTGGAACCTGACACACAATACATCCTCAGCAAATGTTATCAATTAGGATTATTTGCTATAAGCACATTAGTTCATTTTAATTTTGAAGTTCAGAGAAATTAGATTTATTATATTATATATTGCATGGCAATCTTAGTTTCATAAGAACTGATAATATCTCAATTATCATTATTCTCAGACTTGCCATCTCCTTTGAAGTGAGTGCACACAAATACCACTACTTGCCGAAGATGACCCAGGACTGTACGACAATAACTAGATGGAGATAACAAGCAAGTTTACTTTTTTTTCTTTCTTTTTTCTTTTTTTTTTTTTTTGCTGAGGAAGATTCGCCCTGAGCTAACATCTGTTGCCAATCATCCTCTTTTTGCTGGAGGAAGAATTACCCTGAGCGAACATCCATGCCAATCATCCTCTATTTTGTCCATAGGTCGCCACCACAGCATGGCTACCAATGAGTGGTATAGGTCTGAGCCTGGGAACTGAACCTGGGCCACTGAAGCAGAGCACTCCAAACTTAACCACTAGGCCATGGAGCCAGCCCCTCAAGCAGCTTTACTTTGTTGATTGTTGGTTTTCAAATTTGCTCCTCTGACAGAAAGACATGCTTGGGTTTTTCCACATAGATTTTGACATCTGTTAGTCATGGATCATTATTATTAGCATTAAAAATAATTACAACAATGATATTTTTTTTTAACCTGAAAGCCTCAATTTCTTTTAGGTATTTTTCTTTAGTTTTGGAGCTTCAGCTGGACATTTAAAATGTAAATTAGATTCATTTTTCCTTCTGTTTGTCCATCAATTTTACCCTGCCAGTTTATCACCTGAAACTTCAGAGAGTTAGGGACAGGGGAATATTGGGGGGGCGGGGGGGAGAAAAAATGGTTTAAAAAAGGGAAAGACTATAGAAATATATATTCTATAGTCACTTGAAAATAGGATGGGAATAGAACAGGAGATGGCAATGGAAGCTTCCAAAGGCAGAACTACAAACTCTCACTTTGACCCCTGAGTGTTGAAAAATGAAAGATGGTTATAGACAAGCCAAGCTTTTTTTCCACACATTTCACAGACTGACAGTCCTAGATTTCACAAGGCTAGTAGACCAGACTGGGCGAGTCTCTAGACTCTGAGTGGGAAGACTTTCTTTCAAATTTGGGAGGAAAAAAAAAATGGAAAGCCCATTATGTTCAGCCTTTAAGATCTTGGGTAAAATTGTCATTCAAACACGTGTTTCTGATAAGGAAATCGATTTGGTGAGACATGCACTAAGACCACAAGTTCTTTTCTCCTAGAACCGGTAAGCAGTCATCCCTCAGTAAGCAATGATTTTTCCGTACTAATCAACAGAGCTTAATTACAGCAACTAACTCAAACATGTCTTTTACTAAATTAGTTATTGACTCAAAAATCTATTACTAAAAATCTAGATTTTCAAAATTTTTATTCAAAATGTATAATTTTCCACTATCACAGATCACCAAGAATTCAAAAATATTGATCATTTTTGAGAAAGATGTAACAGAATATTATTACCAAGTATAAACAATTTTTCATGAACTAAGAATCAGGACTTGGCATTCATTCCAGCCACAATCCATGAAATTCAGTTCATGTGTCCCTCTGTCACAGAAATGAAGGCAACTCACTAGATGAGAAGAGTGGGCTTTGTCTCCCAGAAGTGAAAAGGAAAAAGAGAAAAGCAGCTAGAACTACAGAGGTTGATGCAATTTTAAAGACACGAACAAACAAAACTCCTGATAGAAGTCTACTTGATGAACAGAAGAAGCCACAGATGGTTTGAGCAATTGGCAGATGTGCATCCTTCTTTCATTCCATTATCAGGCATTTATTGTGCACCTACTGTATGCCAAGCTCACCTGGAGCTGAACAGGCTTAACCACACTGCAGAGTTTCAGGCAACCCAAAAAAACCATCACACAGGCAACCAGTGTGGTACCAATTACAAGCCTGATTCCTAATAACTGGTCCCTCTATGAAAAAAGGATCCTCTCTACTATAAAGTGACTCAGGAAGTAGGTCATTTTCCCTCTGATATCCCAGATGATAAAATTTACTTCAAGATTTCTGCAGTTTAGATTTCTTTCAGGTACGAATTAAAAACCTAAACCAGAAATTTTTGTATTAAGTCAACAAAGAACAAAAGCTAAATGAAATATAGCAATATTTCTCCCTATCTACAAAACCCTACATGCAAATTCCTAGCAGGCATAAAATTCCCAACATAAGTCACTTGACCCTCTCTTCTAAAACATGTCCTGACTGAAAAGAGAGAGCAGAAACAGTGAGAGGCAGGTTAGGTATACAGTACATTGCTCAGAGAGCTAAGGTTTTAATGCAATTTTGTTGTTGAAACTTGGAATCTGAAATATAAGTATGGGTGGAGATAGGATCCGTGGTGGGCATGGTGTACTCCAGGTCCCCGTTCACTCTCCCCAGCATTAACATAACCACAGGAGTTGTAAAGCCATAGAAAAATGTTTGCTGTTCTGAAAAGCTTCATTCATCCTGGCATTTCAACAAACCCCAGCATATGTTTGGTTCCCTTTTATGGAAACAGCATAATGCTCTTAGCACAAAAAGTCATTACGAGACCACAGAGGACAATTTAAGTGTCAGTTTTCATTTTCATCCCAATGACCCTCATTCTTGTCATCTTTATTAAGACATCAATTGCCCACTCAGTTCCCTCTGCCCTTCAAGTAAGGAAAAGCAATTCCCTGGAGGAGGAAACTGATAGGGCTTTGAAGAAGAGATAAAAGTGGGTGAATTGAAAGTTCATATCCCCTCAACCCCCAAAATAATCAGATCAACTCAGAAAATCTGCCCTTAACTTGAAATCTGTGGCAGAATAGAATAAGGCAGCTTTGCCACAAAGTTTGCATGCCTTGGCTTTCAGGGGACCTGGTAGGTTAGGATTGGTAAAAAAGAGACCAAAACAAAAATAAAGAAAAATGTTAATAAATGATTGTGTTTTAGGAGAAACTTTGTTCAATTCCATAAAACCACTCATCTCAATAATTATTATCATAGCTAACATTTAGGCAGTACTTAGGAAATGCCAGGCACCATATTAAGCCCTTTACACAGATCAGCATATTTAATTCTCACAAAAATCCAGTGAGGAATGTACTATTATCCCCATTTTACAAATAGGCACATTGAGATACACAGAAGTGAAGGAACTTGCACGAGGTCAAGAAACTATTAAGTTCCAGATTCTAACTCCACAGCCCCCCTGGTCAACTCTAGCCTAAGAGTCCAGCCTCTTCCCAGAGGAATCGTTCTAGTTATCTATCTAATTATCTATCGCTGTTTAACAAACCACCCCAAAACTTGTGGCTTAAAACTCTAATTTGCTCTTCTCTCTCATGGTTCTGTGGGTTGAGTGAGCTCAGCAAGGCAGTTCTTGCTCAGGGTCTCTCATGTGGTTACTGTCATATGACAGCTAGGCCAAAAGTTATCTGAGGGCATGACTGGGCTGGGCTGGGTGTCCAAGATGGCGCATTCACATGGCTTCCGGGTGATGCTGTCAATTGGGAGCCCAGGTGGAGCTGTCAACCAGAGCGCCAACACATGTGATTTGGGTTTCTCACGGCACAGCAGCTGGTTTCCAAGAGGGAGTGTTCTGAGAAGAGAGCATCTGAAGAGCAAGCATTCCAAGAAACCCAAGCAGAGGTTGCAAGGTTTTTTACAACCTAGTCTCAGAAGTCTTATCATATCACTTCCATAAAATTCTATTGGTCAACAATGAGTCCCAGGCGCCATCAGATTCAAGGGGAGGAGACTATACAGGGCATGAATTCCAAGAGGTGTTGGGTTGATCTTTGGAGACTCATTACCATGGTCATATCTGTAAAGTTCAAGTCCTTATGCTCCCCTCTGGGAAGAAGCCAGGGAAGGGAGTTTGGCCCCCAAGAGGCTCTGGGAATGAAGTTCTTATAAAGGTGTTAAGCCAACTGCACTACTAACAGGCAGATCTGAAAACAATGACAAGAAAAGAAAATATCAGTTATAGACATAAGTTCAAATCTAATCCTCCCATGTGATCTGTGCACTGCCCTCAAAAATGAATTCCTCAGCATCTTCCCCAAAGTACTGCTCTGACGATAGTCTTCTAAAGACCTCACATATTTGGGAGAATACATGTGACTTCTTCCTTTTTTTCCTATCCTCCCTTTATAAATCCTACTGATTTAGAGATATTGTGGCATAAGTAGAAATATGGTGGTGGATTTTGGAATCAAACAAGCCTAAATTCAGATTCGGACCAGTATTCTGAGTCCTTAGATAAGACTTAATCTTTCCGACATTCTGTTTCCTCATCAGATAGTAATAACTGCGTCTACAGTCGAGTGTATGTCCCTCTATGTTATTGATATACAGAATCATTATTTATTCAATTCAGTATTCAAATTGAATATATATATTCAATTTTTTCTAAAGCTCACAACACTTAAAGGAAAAAAACTAAGTCACCTCCATGTCTCATTTTATACAGAAGGACAAGAAGGAATTACATTACTTGCTAAGAACTTCAGCAGATTAGCAGCCTCAAAGCTCTAGACCCTAGGGCTCTTCCCTGGTCCACTTTGCTCTGCAGTGGGGCCTTTGTGCAGCAAGGTTCTGTATCTAGGAGTATATGGTCCCAGTAATTCTAAACCTAGGCAGGAAGACCATGTGAGGCAGGAACAGGAAGGAGAGAAATGGATTAGCACAAAGATTACTTTCATTGCACAGTACCTGTCTTGGAGTAGATATAAAGTAATACTTGTTGAGTGAGTGAGTAGGTAGTTGGATGGATGGATGGACGAACAGGCAGATGGACAGGTTTTAGTTGTAAATCTTTTTCCTCGTGCCGGTGTCAGGAGATGGACTCGCACTTCCCCTCAGGAAGTTCCTAGCCATTCCATACTCCTTAAACAGAGATAGAACAGAAGACCATCTCTCCTTTCCCTGCAAATGTTCTTCCTGCCTCAGTGTGTTCTCTCAACATATATTTTCCTCTTTCCTCCTCCACCTGTCATAGAATATTTAAAGGGAGAAATCAATTTCAAAGGGTAACTATCTAACTGGAATGTGAAGTTGTTTTACATTTAAATCCATTTTATAATATTGAGTCAAAACGCTGGGGTAAGTTTTCAATTAGAAGATAATAGGAAACTAGGAATTTAATCTGTATTTGTCCACCAATTTCCAAACTGGGGGAAAATGGGTAAAGGGCTCGGAGATGTCCTTGCAAATTGTGAAGAGCTCCCTGTCCTGGGATGAGATATTTTGACTCTGTGGAGTTATTTCAGTGGAAATCCTGATGGGGGATATTCTCTCAGCTTTTTTCATTTGGGTTATTACATGTTATTAGAAAGTTGTGTTTTAAAGTGTTCTTTCAATATTAATAAAATTCTCCCAAGTGTGAAAAAAACAAAAATAAAGGGAGAGATCAACAGCCAGGGGAGATAATTGTGGATTCTTAGTCTCTGACAGGGGGACTAAGAGAGACTTCCCTTTCCTCTTCATTGAATTTTGAGAACGTGGTCCTATCCTCCAGTTTCTACGTCTAGTGTCAAGACTCCAAAGGCTTTCCCCCAGTATGCTGCTTCTATGTAAGAGGAGGTTGAGTAGGACTTTTCCTGTGACCCTGGGATAGAGACTAGGGCTCCTGACTGAGGACAAAGAGGACCTAAATACAGCACACTGTAAAGTGAGCCACAAGGAAGGCTTTCTGAAAATCAGCAGAACCAGCCCTATTACTATCACCACCACCCCAACCACCCTCCCCTCCATATACACAAAACCTGTTTCAATGTAATCAAAGAACGAAAGAGAGGGGATGGAGAGTTGGAATTGAGAACTACCAACCTCGTGGGTCCTTGGTGAGAGATATTTCTAGAAGTATGCTTCCTCATTCCCCACAAAGCCAAGAGATTGGCACAGTTGCAGGATAATCACTTTTAGAGACTGAGGGTATCTGAAAAAGAGGAAACTGGCACCTCACCCTTGAGTGGATGCTCACTGAACTGTACAATCTGCAGTTTTATACTGGGGTTGCTGTCCAAGTGGAGTGTCGTTAAGATGTCTCCTAAAAGAGCTTGACACGCTTCTCCTAGAGTCTGGAAACATCCACGAATGTAGAGCTTGGTGCCTACTGCTCTTCTGGAGATTTATGAAGGCAGAATCCTTGCTGAGTAGCCCTGGAAAGAAAATGGAGACAATTTACCAAAGGATTCACAAGAGGACTCCAGCAGTTCCCATGGCTACTACATGGGACATGGAGTTAGAAGGAGGACCAGAATTTGGAGATTGCTCAAGGGGCTTTCAGGTGAAGAGAAGTGAACTCCCATTTACCCTGGGGCTACCCTATCCCCAGAGAAAGTGTTGGAGGCATGGATTACTGGTGGGGGCAAAAGAAGACACAGCTATCCTCTCTAAGGTGATCCTTAGCAATAGAGAGTCCAGAGGAAGATGAACAACATCCCAGGAATTCCAACCACATCGACTATACAGAGACTACCATACAGCAGCAGAAAGATCCAGACAAAACCAGATCCAATCAAAGGACAACCAGGGATTCCTTCCCACCACTGACTCAAGTCCATAAATCCAAGAAGATCTTGCTCCTCCATCTCTTCTCCCTGCCCCCAACCCAGGAAGGTTCCAATGGTTCCCAGCCAAGGCAGAATGGTCCCCCTAGGAGATGTTTGGAGAAGTGGGAGGGGGGGTGGTTGTCATGAAGACTGAAGGGTGGTATGGAAATTTGTTTGGGGGATGGAAAGAGATAAATAATATTCTGTGATGTACAGAACAGTTCCACCCTAAAATTTATACCACCCAAAATGACAATAGCACTCCCCATGGAGAAACATCCTGGTAGACCCAGAAGAGAGAGGAAGTGTGTATCTCAGGGTAGACTGTTTCTCCTCCATCCCCCCACCTCTGTCCTATCACCTCTCTCTCTATTCCAAGATGCTAGATTTGAGGAAAAGTGAAAAGGCACTCCTTTATAAACTCCTGCCCCAGATCTCCCATGCCCCAGGTCAAACCTGTGATTTGGAAGAGGTAGGAGATTAGATTTAAACTGAGACTGACACTTTAAACCAAAATGGATTGAAATTTTTATAACTGAAAGAGAGCAGAAAGTTATGGAACTTGCCAAAGATGTTAAAGAGTGGGAAATGGGAATTTCCCCAACTAAACACTATAGAAATCAATAATTGGAAAAAAATACAAACATTTCGTGTTTATACCCCACTTAGTTAAAACTTCTCAGTTACCCCCTCCATAAAGGGGAGTAGGGTCATGGTTTTCAAACACGCCAAGGAAGGAAGGTCACAGAGAATGTTTCTGTCTGCCTTACTGACCACTGCAGATAAGCAGCTGCTGCTCACCCTGCTTGGAAACATTACATCCTGTTTCCTCCAAGGGCCCTGGTGGAGCCCAGAGGTTGCCATGTAGGGCTGTGGCTGTTGTATGGGAAGCTCATTGGAAGCCTAGTAAGGGTGCCAGCCCGTGGGCACAGATGCTGCACTCCTGCTAAGGGTAACAATGGGTAAGTAATAATGATGAGGTGGCTTTTCCTCTCCCCCTGCCATAGTTTGATATCAGAACCCACTGCCAAGTGACCCAAGAGGTCAGGGCGAGCTGGGCTGGGATGAGGAGGCCTGGGGAGCATGTGCCTCTGATACACATCAGAATTTGCTCTGAGCTTCCATCCCCACCCAGCTCGGAGCTATTTCTGCTCACACAAAACGTGTGACTCAAATCCCATCTTTCCTTAGGATGCTTCCTAATTCCCTTCCTTTCATCCACATCTAGAGAAACAAATAATTGGAAAGCACCCCTATTAATACCACATCAAAAAATACCCCACCTAATGAAAAATACTAGTTGGTATAGACTTTTGGAGGGTAATTTAGCAATGTCTATTAAATTTTTAATGTGCTCACCCTGTGATCCAGCAATTCTTCTAGGGATTTATCCCGTGGGTATGTCATTCATAGCTGGATTCCCAGTGCCTAGAGCCCTAGAACAGGACCAGATATATAGTGGGTGCTCAAAAATATGTGTTAAATGAGTAACCAAATGAATATGCAATTTTAAAAGATAAATTGGCAAGCAGGCCAACACATAAGTCATAATTTCACCTAGGTTTATCAAAAGCATAAATTTATTTTTCCTGCTGTTTAAAAAATTTTGTAAACCTTTTCATTTCACAGCACATTATTAGAGGTGCAGAAGTTGGCATGCTATCTTTGCACAATCCCTCTCTCACCTTATTTTATTCGATTGTGCCTTCATGTCCTTCATATCCCCACTTGCATTTCCTGCCCTACTCTAATGTTTACAATAAATGTCTTTGCATCTGTATGTATTATTGAAAGATAAATAATGATTTTATGTACGTATTTTTATTTTACATAAGTGATATTGCATATAAATCTCATTCAATTTCTTGCTCTTTTCACTATGTTTTTAAAATCAATCCATGTGAAACCACGGTACACCTAGTTCATTGAATTGTGACTGCTGTATAGTATTCTATACTAGATACCCACTATGGTTTACTTATCCGTTCCCTTTGTGATAGAAAAGTCCCTTCCAACTCCCTACCATCACAAATGATATTGCAAAAATATACATATACATATATTCTGCTATGTGATCCCTTATAGACCTATGCAAGAGTTTCTCTGGAGCATATGACTGAAAAGGGATTGTGGATAACAGAGAATATATACATCCCTCTCAGTTTCACTAAGGAGCACCAGATTGCTTTCCAGAATGACTGCACCAACTCACACTCCCACCAACAGCACAGGAGGGGTTCTCTTTCCTCATACGGAATTATTTGACCAACATTTGGAATTATCAAACCTTGTGACATGTTGTTAATTTTATCATTGTAAAGTGGTATCTTATCGCTTAATTTGCGGTTCTGATTTCAATAAGATTGATGTTCTTTTGCATGTGATCTGCTTTTTCTTTCTGGAAGATTCTAGAATTTTTTTTCTTTTGTGTTTGAGGATCTTTATTTTCACTTTAATATGTCTAATTGGTGAATGTCCTCTTCTCAATGATCTTGAAAAATTAATAAGTGGCCGAGATCATCCACACATTAATAAAAGTGAATAGATCTGAGAAGTCATTGATCTTCTATTCAAACAACCCATATAACGCCAAAATCCCTTCTACAATATCTCTGTCCAGCGTTAATCCAGCCTCTGTTTGAAATAGCCAGTTCCTCACTCTGAGGAACTCTACTATATTAATGGATATTTTAACTTGTCGCTCCCATCTTTCTTACGTTAAGTTCAAATACTTGTCCTAGGTGCAGCATCTGACACACAGTAGGTCTCAAAAAAGAAGTGCTTCCTTCCCTTCCTATTTGTTCTAGTTCCACTGTCTTGGGCTACAAATCCTTATAGCAACCCTTTCAATATCTGAAAATGGCCACCATGTCTCTCTTAGCATTCTCTTCCTCCAGTTTAACATCCCCTGCCCACAACACACCCCACACACCAGATTTTCTAAACCACTCAACTTCCTGTTGGTTCTTTCAGTGAATGCTCTGATTTGAAAGTCTCCTAGTACCCCTAAAAATGTAGTGACCAAAAAATGGACCTCCAGGTGAATTCTAAATAGAACAGAGCACAGTGGGTCTATGACCTCCTGTGATCTCCTCATAATTCTATTATGCAAACTAAGAACACCGTCCCTTCTTAGTAGCAGCCGCCAGCTGATGGCTCACTGAACTTGAGGCCAGCTTCATCCCCCAGGCCTTTCTCACATGAACGGTTGCTTATACCTGTGGAATTCATTTTTGTGACTGCTTGGATGGTTCAGAGCACAAACTGAAATCAAAATCCGTGGCTCAACCTGCCTTTCAAGTGCTTTCATCCAATTTAATTGACTTAACTCCTGATTTTTCTCCCTTCTTTCCTCCATTCAGCTGCTATATGATTGATCACACTTTAGAACTAGATAGACTAGGGTTCAAATCCTGCCTCTACCTCTTCCTAATTCTGTAACCTTGGGAAAATTATTTATTCTCACTGAACTTTTGTTGTTTTGATTGCCTTTGAAATAATAACCTTTCCTTCATAGCAGTGTGAAGTGCTGTAAAGGTTAAATGAGATCTATATTATAAAATGCCTGACACATTGAAACCCCTCAGCATGCTAGTTCCCTTCTCCTGACTCCTTGCCTTTCCTGACTGGACCTCAAAAGGGAAAAGAGAACACCCATTTCCTCCCAGATATGTCTAGACTTCTGATTCTCACAACAAAATTTACCCGCCTGCTTTTATAATTCCTCAACTCTGTGCACTCTGGTATAAAACACATTAACTGATCTGAGATCGTGCAGGAAGCAGTCACAGCAGATCGAGGTGTTCCTCTTCCAGGTGATATTGCAGCTTCACAGAAGTTTCCCAGACTCTCAATGCCTTAATGCTCTTGGGATCAAAGTCAGAGTGTAGGGTACAAAGTCGGGCAAAGGGAATTCTCCCCACCTCGGTGGTTTGATATTGGCACGATGAGGCTGTGATATGCCTCAGTGGAAGGTGGCAGAGATGGGGCATCAGACTGAGGAGCTAAGCTAGTCCAGTAGCCACGACAGTGGTGAGGAGCTTTGCAGGGCTCAAAGGAGCCCAGGGGCTTTCACACTAGATATTGTAACACAGAGCTCCAGCCATATGTTTACAATCACACATGAGGGTCCCCTGTAACTTATCAGAAACCATTAGGGGGAAGATGGAGGTCTGCAGCAAATAGTTTTTGTGTCCCTTGCCACTCCCTTCAGCCCACCTGATTTCAGCACAGCTATAGTGGGCAGCTTTGCGTGCAATGCCAGATTCCAACTCAAGCTCCTACCAAGGTGTCTCCAGCTTTTCTGCTCAGGAATTTTCTCTAAAACCAAGGAAGACTACTGAGCCTGTAGCCTACCGAGACTATGTAGCCATAGCCTAGAAGAGAAAGAGAATTAACACCCCAGAAGCAGTCTTCAACCCATAGGGTACATGAGTCAGTGGATAAATGCCTCAACTTCCTGCCCATTGGAAGAATTATTCTGAGATGCTCCTACAAAGTTCTCCAGAGCTCCAGTTGCCCACTGTGGCAACCAACTCAATAAAATACTTTTATCGGGTTTTCTTCCCTCCCTGTCTCATCCTTCCAGCTTCCTCATTGTGCTTCCTGGGAGTTTTCTCCCCAAAACTACTTTCACTTTGGTTTATGTCTCAGCTCTGCCACTGGAGATATTCAACCAAGGTTTTGCATCAGCTAGAGACATGGGACTTTTTTGTTCCTGTTAATATGACACCACTTTATCTTCAGACTGATGTGGCCTGAGAGATATAGAAACTTCTTAAATGTTACCTGGGACCCTTGATTAATTGTGTAACCTCCCTTCTATAGCTAATACAATTAACTGTTCTTTCTTCTGTGATTTCCAGCATCTCATATGTGCATTTATTACTTACTTCTAACATTGCAACGTAATTATTCCTTAAACGTCTGTCTCCTTCTAGATCACGAAAAACTATGTCTGATTCAGTTTTGTATCTCTAGTGCCAAACCCAGCACCTGGTATATAAGTATTGGTGAATTAATAAATTCCAAAAGACAGTGAGGGGACTTCAAGTTCAAGATAACAGGCTAAGAATGGTTATTTCTTCTCCCTTCTGGACTCTATTAAAATGACAGAAAAAAAGTATAAAAATTATATAAACTCACAATAACCAAGGAACAGTGCAGAGGTCATGAGCACCCAAGAGAGTTCAGCAAATTTCTGGAAGACAGAAAATACATGAAAGTCTGGTGATTGACAAAGGAGAGAAAAGAAGCCATGGTTTGGGATTGATGCTACAGCTAGGGTGGGAACAATCTATCTGGTGGAATTCCAAGGTGAGATGGCAGGTATCAGGGAGACGGAAGTGAGAAGTGCCACCAAAAATGGGGAATAACTAAAGATCTATATGTAGAACAATTAACACATCCCCACTCTTTTCCTACCCCTTCACAAAGAACTGCCTATGGCTAAACCCAGGCAAAAATCAGAACGTTCTACTTCAAGGAAATTGAACAAACTGTCAAGGGAGAAGGAAGTTGACTAGTGCAAGTATTAGTGCTCCAGAACAGAGGCCTCTCAAATCTGGCATTGACTCTCCACCCCTGAGTTGTCTAGCTCTCTAGGGACTCACACTAAAGCAAAGCATGACAGTCAAGAAGCCATGCTAATATGAAGGGAGCCCCCAGACAGCCTTTCTTTCACATATTTGAGAAGCACTAAGACAGACAGAGAAAGAGAAAGAGAGGGAGGGAGGGAGAAGGGGAAAGAGAAAAAGGAGGAGGGAGAAGAGCAGGAGGGGAATGTGAAGAGAAGAAGGGAGAGGAGAAGGAAGGGATAGGGAGCAGGAGTAGAGAAAACCCAGAGCTAATAGAGGAGATCATTTTTTAAATGTTGACATTTTAAGAGTTTAGAAGATATTGTAGCCTTATAACAAGAACAAGATGCTATTTTAAAGAAAAGTATAATCAGATAATTAGTAGAAGCCGGGGTCAAAAACATAATTGCCAATATAGAAAGTTCAATAGAAGAGTTGGTAGGTAAAATTGAAGAAAACTCTCAGAAGGTTGAGAAATACAGACACACACAATATTCATGAAATACGAATGTATATGAAAGAAAATATGAGATGGAAATCAAACCAGAATGCCCACTATCCAACTAATACAAGTCCCAGAGAAAGAGAACAGAGAATACAAAGAGGATATAATTATTAAAGAAATTATAGGAGAGAACCTTCTGCAAGTCAAAAAAGACACAAATCTTCAGATTGAAAGGGGTACCATGTTCTGAGTAGAATGAATAAAAAAGGCTGACAACTAGACATATCCACATAAAATCTTAAAACACTAAAGATATATATCTATTTAAATATATTTAATATATTTATCTTCTATAAATATACATATTTATATAAGATTTTATACATATAAACATATAATATATATAAATATATCAAGATAAATATGCATATATTGTTTATATATATAAATTTCAGAGAGAAACAACAGATCACCTATCAAGGAATGAGAATCAAACTATCAGCAGATTTCTCATCAGCAACACTGGATGCTAGAAAACACTAGAGCAAAGCCTTCCAATTTCTGAGGGAAGATTATTTGCGTCCTAGAATTGTATACCCCACCAAATAATCAATCAGGAAAGAAGAATAAAAGCTATATTCAGTCATCCAAGATTCATCAAAGAAAAAGACACCTTTTCTTAAGAAATTACTTGAGGATATACTCCTACAAAATAAAGGAATTAAAGAGAAATGAAAGTTTGAATTTGTTTTTGAAGTTGAATATAGAGATACAACTACACTGAGAGGAGAAGACGCATGCATGAGGTGGGTATAAATGAGCTAAATGAGGTGGTTTAAATGAGCTAAATCATTATCAATAGAAAATGTTAAGTTGGATAGAGGAAGAACTATTTCTACAAGTACCTCTTCTAGGTTTATGGACATACTCCCCAAAGGAACCCAAAACCTAGATGATTGAAAGTGATTGCTTCTGGAGAGTGTACATGGAGTAGAGGGAAGTGGAGCCAGGAACTGACTTTTATCACAGAAACCTTGTTCTATTTGATTTTTTTAGCATATGCATTGATCACTTTGATGAAACTATTTCTATTTTTAAATACCTTCAAGATTTAATAGTACCTGAAGTTATGAACATCATTTATCAATGCACTGATAAATGGTTGAAGTCAAGTTAATAAGTCATTCTGATAATTAGATTGCCTTAGTTTTTTCATCTCTAAAATGGGGATGTTAATGCCTACTTCCTGGGAATGTTATGATAATGTATGACTAGCACTTAGCATGACGCATGCACATCATCAGTCTCCATGAGTGGTGGCTATTGTTACTAGAAGACAGATGATATAGTTGTCGAAACCAATCCTAGCCCTGCCAATTACTACAAGATGTGCAGGCTTGGGTAAGTCTCATTTTGTTCATCTGAACTTGGGAATAATAGGAACCCTGCCTCAAAGCAAGTTAAAGCATAAAAAATGCTTATCACAGTACCTGTACTAAGTAGACACTTAATAAACTGTGGATATTATTATTATTACATAAATCTCTACTGTGATTATTTTATTTTGATAGTGTTCACCATTATATATGTCTAAATGACAGGGCACATCCAGATTCATTCAAATCTACCAAAAAGTGCCTCCTCTCTAGATTCCTTTACGATCTACACATTCTACTCGGCTTCTTAGAACAATCACCAAACTTAATATTCTGTTTATCAGTATTTTTCATCCCAAATTGAACAATGAGCCAAAAAGAAAACCAAATAAATTCTCTTCTGTGTATTCCTGTGGGCCCCAGGTGTGAGGAAGAAAAGGAAAAAGGAGGAAAAAAGAATCTATGCCACAACTTCTGCTATCAAGAATGGGAATGGGGTGGGGCTAGCCTGGTGGCGTAGTGGTTAAGTTCACACGCTCAGCTTCGGTGGCCCAGGGTTCACAGGTTCGAATCCCAGGTGTGGACCTACACACTGCTCATCAAGCCATGTGTGGCAGCATCCCATATATAAAATAGAGGAAGATGGGCACAGATGTTAGCTCAGAGCCAATGTTCCTCACACACACAAACAAAAAACAAAAAGAATGGGAATGGGGGACTGTAATAGGTGAAAAGTGATTAAAAACATGCATTGCTGTTTGGTGGGAATGCCATAGAATATATTATTAGAAGAGTCTATGTTAGCAGGCAACAAAAATTGGTGTACATTTTTCCTTAGCTTTTGAGCAGCATGTTTTCTGAGTGCTCCAGAATGTGAAAGGTTTATCTTCTGTCAGACAGGCATACATGTGATTACTAACCAGAGGCAGGAGGAAAAGGGCAGACGTTTCATGCATGCTCTGTTCCAGACACGTATGGTTAACTCATTTAATGCTCACAACAAACCCTGATGGACCTATGTTTGACCAATGAGGTAAATGAAGATCAGAGACATCAAATAACTTGTCCACGTTCATGCAGCTGATAAAGGGTAGAGCAGAGATTTGAACCCATGACTCCAGAGTCTATACTCTTTGCACCAGGCCTCTCAGGATGTCAACCAGACGTCTGCCACCTCCCAGGATGCCCTCGTCAGGGAATCTGGAGACAAGGGTTAAATTCCTGGCTTGACCACCAAGTAATTTAGGCCAATTTACCCTTTTAAGCATTTCACTGACTCTACTCAAAATATAACTGTACTTTGTGTAGCATCATAAGAACACAGAGAGAATGAACTCATGTTTGTAAAGTACTATGTAAAGCCTAAATACACTTTTATTTTTAAAATATTCTTATATACAGATAAAAATTATACTCTCAAAAAGGCGTTCTAGGACCCCAAACTAAGATTAGATTTCAATGTCTCCATTTCTTAACTAACCAGACACCAAATAATGTCTTTCCAAACAGCATAGATAATGTTTTCTTGGAGCCTAGAAAATAAATGTCAATACTTGTGGTAGCTTCTGAGAATTTAAAAATGCTAGCCCCAGAATAAATATATATTGGAGGAGAGGTAATATAACCCAGGCCAATAAATATTCACCAAAAATGCTCACATAGAAAACATGTGGGAATCTAAGTGTGTTGATTCAAAAGAAAGAAAGTAACTTGATGCTAAGATCGAGCTGTGATGGAACTTTAACTCAGGGCTTTCCTGGCTGCCTGTAACGATACTGCTCACCATTGCCCAAAAAAGTCAGGGCTAGGCCGAAAACTCATATGCTCCTAGCGGGATGGAAATGCACTCCATGTGTCCAAGACAGCCTTCCTTCCACTACCATGATAAACTGGAGAGTGGTTGCATTAATATGGATGCTACAACCAAGGTCATTTCATTCTATATTCCTAGAAATATAAAATATACCTAGAAACTGTAGTTGATCCATATCTTCCCACCAAAATGAGGCAGCATCAAATCATTACTAGACGCGTTGTTCTAAAGATCATATGAGTTGATAATCCAAGTCAAAAACTTTCCAAATTCACCAAGTGCTGATTCACAGTTCCTCCTTGCTTCAGCAAAGTCTACCTGCAGTGTATGCTAAGTATTGCCACAGTCTTTATTTTCTGAGCCCTAGCGTGATGATTAATTTTATGTGTCAACGTAGCTAGGCCATGATACCCAGATACTTGGTCAAACAGTATTCTAGATGTCTCTGTGAAGACATTTTTTAGATGAGATTAACATTTAAATCAGTAGACTTTGGGTAAGGCAGATTACCCTCCACAATGTGAGGGGGCTCATCCAATCAGTAAAGGCCTTAGTAGAAAAAGACGGACCTCTCAGAAGAAGAGGGAATCTTCCAACAGACCATCTATAGACTCAAACTGCAGCTCTTCCCTCGATCTCCAGCCTGCCAGCCAATCCTGCAGATTTTGGACTTGCCAAGACTCCACAATCATGTGAGCCAATTTCTTAAAATAAACCTAGGTAGATAAATATGTTAGATAGATAGACAGATGATAGACAGATAGATAGATAGACAGATAGATAGATGATAGATAGACAGATAGACATAGACAGATAAACAGACATCTTCTTGGTTCTGTTTCTCTGAAGAACCCTGACTAATACACCTGGTTAGAATCACAGAACTGGCAATGACGCCGAAAGGGCATGGAGAGCATTACAAAGCTGCATGTGGGCTGTCTTCCCACAGCTGCAAGATTTGGCCACAGGTTATCTCAAATGCAACAGGTCCCAAACCAAGAGGCAATGTTTCAAATTCTGGCTGGGCCACTTCTTAGCTATGTGACTTCAGGATGTTACCTAACCTCCTTGTGCTTCCGTGTCCTTATCTGTCAAAGAATAATAGTACTGTCTGCATAGGGTGATCATAAGGATAAAATAAATTATTGCACATAAAACATTTAGAAGCACACCCGGCATAGAATAAGAGCTCATTAGATGTTGTCATTTTCCTCCCTCAACTGCTACCTGCTTCTGCTTTCCCTTGTACTCCCACCTTGGTCTGCTGGAAGATTCCCTCTTCCTCTGAGAGGTCAGTCTTTTTCTATTAAGGCCTTTACTGATTGGATGAGCCCCCTTCACATTGTGGAGGGTAATCTGCCTTACCCAAAGTCTACTGATTTAAATGTTAATCTCATCTAAAAAATGTCTTCACAGAGACATCTAGAATACTGTTTGCCCAAGTATCTGGGTATCATGGCCTAGCTACGTTGACACATAAAATTAATCATCACACTAGGGCTCAGAAAATAAGGTAGGAGCACCTCAACCATACACACACAATACCTAAAAACCTCATCTTATCTTCACCTTCTCCCATTCTCTCACCAACCCACCCCCACCCTCAGAACCTATTGATTCTCCAGTATCCTTTCTATCTGTGTTTTATTTACTCATTCATTCTACAAACATTTACTGACCATTATTTCTGGGCCTGACACTGGGTTTGGAAGTGTTGTGAATACAAGAATAAGTAAACAAAGGTGGTACTGTACAGTGGAGGGGACTTTGCTTTCCCATTGCCCCTGCCTTTGGTCATTCTTGATCCTCTCCCTTGGTTTATTGATGGAGCTTTCTAAGCAGTTTTCCAACCTCTCTCCCTGCAAGCCATCCTTCATTGTGACACTTCCCAAAACTCAAGTCAGGTTGCTTCTCTTGGCATCTAGAATTAAAGTCTACAATTGTCCCCAAACAATCTTTATTTCATCATCTCCCAATGTTATTCTCCACAGTGGGCTTTCTGATCACTGCCCCAGAATACTGTACTCCTAGGTGCTCTGTGACCCTATTCCTGCAGCTGGGCCCTCCCTCTGATCACCTGCCCTATGCCTTCCTTGACCTTCCCAGTCAGGAGTAACCATTCTTCCCTCTCACAGTTCTTGTCCTTGCATTTGACATTCCAGCTGTCGTTGTTTATGTGGCTCAGCTCTGGCTTGAGCCCAGGCCGTCTTCGCTCCAGGATCCAGACAGGGCCTGGGCAAGTCTGGAGGGCTCCTGGGGTGGGTCTGCCAAGGTTCTATTGCATGAGGGTCTGAGGAGCCTCCTGGGAAATGAACTCATCTTGAGGGAGGAGAGGGCCAAGTCACACAAACATGTTCCAACGACAGTCAGCCAGTGTCCGAGGAAGGGATAATTTTGAGTACAGCAGAATGTCTGCCACTGAGCTTGTCCTTGGCCAAGTTCACAGGGATGCGTGCCTGGATCACGTAGTCATCTATTTGCACTCAACAAACATTTAGTGAGTGCCTACTCTGGGTCAGGCTCTGTACTGGGCATTGGGACTACGTGAGTGAGCAAGACAGACCCATTCTGTGACCTTAAGAGCTTAACTTAAAGCTTAGTGGGAGTTCTAAAGAGAGGGGAGCTGCGATCTAAAAAGTGGGTGTTTTTGTTTGTTTTCTTTGTGGGTTTTTCTTAATAATTTTAATTTTTACATTCGTAATTTGAATCCCTGTACGACTAGGAGAACAGAAGTCAACTCTGCTCTGTGGTCTATCCATGAGAGTGTAACAGAATTAGGGATATTAACAACTTTTAATGTGAAAATTAGGGAAAGCTGAAACAAGAAATGGCTCCAGGGTGTGAGCATGGAGCTGGACCAACCAGAGAAGAATCAGGAGATGGCATCATCATCCACAGCGTCCAAGCATCTGGGATGACCAGCAACCCACCTCTGCAGTGGGAGCAGGGGACCAGTAGATGCCAAGGGGGCCAGCAAGGCAGCACTGGGAAGGAATGTGCCCATAAGTCCTGCAATTCTGTGTGTGTTAGACCCTATTTCTGCCTTCAGAGAATGTCTTAGGGAAACCAGCACTTTCGTTTTTTCTCGCCCACCAATTTGTCATTGCTATAAGGGTAGGCACTGTGTCTTATTGTTTGGGGAATCGAATCAGTAACTAGCCAAAAGTAGGCATGGAACAAAGTTTTTTGAATTAGAATGAATATAAAGAACTTTTATTTAAGTAAAATAGCCAGAGTATACAAACACATAGATGAAAAAAATGAAAGAATACTCACAGCTAGGTGGGTTTTTTCACGCTTTATATTACAAAGCAAATTTTTCAATCATTCTTCATTCTACTTTGGAGGCTCAAGTCAGAATTAAAAAGAGTTAATTTGTTTTTGATCATTTTATATTCGTTCTTCATTGTCATTAAAAGAATTAATACATTCTTACAATGAAAAAATAAAAGTCTAGTGAAGGATGGAAAGGAGAAAGTAAAAGTGAATGCGACACCAACATAGGGTGGGATGTCCAATGGTGGCATTGGATAGAATTACATCATTTGGAATCTCTAGAACAATCTCTCTGCTCCTACTTCTCTACACTTCAGGTATAATAATTTCCCCATCACCTGGGACAGAGATCGAAATAGAAACAAAGTGATAAGGTGACTTCCTCACAGTCACACCAGTTGGCTTCAAAAATCCAGACTAGTGTAAGGGTCAGCCTGGTTTCCACACAAAAGGATTGAGACATCATTGGTGCAGCAACCAAAACTTTGGACCTTCTGAAGTCGCTCATCACAAATTCCAGCCATAACCTTTAGAGGGAACATGATAGCAATAGCCACACCAGTCAGCAGGGACTCCGAGTTCATTTTGCATTTGTTGTTTACTGGGGAAGTTACAAAAGAAACATTTAAATTATAAAGATGGACTATGTCCATTTTTATCCACTGTCTTTTTGTACAGTGATAGAGAAAAAGGGTACCGTGTGAAAGCAGAACAAGGAGACTGAAGCACTAGATCTGCTTCACTGCTCAGTTGCTGGGTGACACTGCTCAGTAGTTACAGCAAATCATTGAACTCTCTGAGCTGCTGTTTTCTCTTTGGCAAAAAAGAAGCAATAATTCCTACCCTGCCTAACTCATGACGCTGTTGTAAAGATAGATGAGTTTGTTTTTGAAGATTCAAGGTATGAAGCCTACATCACTGTGCAAGGTTATACCAAAGGGTCTCAGGTCTTTTTCCCTGTATTTTCCCCTAAAGACTCCCCAGCACTTTCCACCCTAAACTTAACCCCCACTGCTTCCTACTATCACAGCATCCTCCCTCTGGCAGGATTCTCTTATTTCTGGAAAATGTACCCAATACCCAAGTATCACTCAGCGCAAGGTCAAGAGCTGCCTGTCAGCAAGAAAGGAAGGCAGACTGAAGAAATGAAGATCACATTAAAGGAAAGTATTCTGCCTACACGGTCCACATGAAGATGAGTCTAACATAAAAATCTGTGGCTGCTAGAGCTACGGTGGTGGAGGGTGCAGGATACTTGCTAGTGTAACACAGAGTACAGAGGGGAAGTTATCCCAAGAAAGATCCAGGTGGGTGTAATGCACTGGCCCTAGAGCCATTGTACAGGATCATTTGATAGCTATGTGACCTCAAGCAAATCACAGTCCTTTTAGGCCTCAGTTTCAGACTATAATACTGGCACCTACTCCATACAGCTGCTGTGAGGATTCCATGAATGAACACAGATGGGGTACTTAGCAATGTAGCTGGCGCAAGTAAGTGACATGTGAGTGTTGACGGTGATAATGGTGGTGATGGTGGTGGTGGTGGCAGTGGTATTAGTGGTGATGATGGTGATGGTGGTGGTGATTTTGACTGCACTTCCCATTGCTCCCACATAAAGCTAAGAGACAGAACAGAGCAGAGAAAGAAGTGCCCCAGGAAGAGGCCACAGGCCTCTGTTTTCTACAGAGGGTACACTGGAGGAAACCAGGTGTCTTAGTCTGTCTAGGCTGCTCTGACAAAAATACCATACACTGGGTGTCTCAAACAACAAACATTTATTTCTCACAGTTGTGGAGGCTGGAAGTCCAAGATTAAGGCTCGGGCAGATTCAGTGTCTGGTGAAGGCCTACTTCCTCATTTACAGATGGCCATCTTCTCCACGTGTCCTCATATGGGGGAAGGGGAGAGAGAGCTCTCCCGAGTCTCTTTTATAGGGCACTAATCACCTACCAAAGGCCCCACCTACTTATATCATACATTAGGGGTTAGGATTTCAACATACGAATTTGGGGAGACACAAACATTCAGTATAGCACCAGGCTTCTTCAAGGTCAGGCCATGCAGACACCTTACAACAGCAAATTAGAAACAGCAAGAGCCCAGGTTACAGAAATAGGGTCATCTGTACACTGTGAACTTTGCACAACTTCATTCAGATAGACCCAGAAGACCTAGCAATTTCTGTTAAAACCCTGATAAAGGGAAGAGTCCATTCCAGTGCACACATGCATGGGGTGCAGAGGAGTATGATGCAGAGAAGAGCCTCTGGGACAATGCAGAGCCAGGGCCAAGAAAGAAAACGAGCCAAGGCACATGGAGCCAGGTCAGAACGGTTCCCCGGCCTCTCTGAAGGGGTTGCTGAGTTCATAGTGAGGAGAGACAAGACAATACCTGACCCACACTCTTCACACATTTAACATTGTGCTTTTGTTTTATTAAGACATTTGCTTAAGCTAACTCTTTAATAAACACTTTATTAACCCATAGGCTGGGTTCATGAATGAAGAAAACTTTCATTCATTCAGCAGATATTTATGGATTACTACAGAATTCCACACCCTGTTCTCAGGAGTGAGAGTCCAGAGCTCACAGCTTAGTCGGGGAGACAGAATGGTAAACAGCTGTTACCCTGTGGACTCGAGTTCAACATGAGTATCAGTACGTGGGGCTAGGGAAGCAGTGGAAAGGTTAGATGGGTAGATTATGAAGGGCCTTGAAGCCTTGTAAGGAGTTGAGACTTTATTCTGAAGGCAATGGGAGCCACTGAAGGGTCTATCAAGTTAAATGGTCTACCAGTATTGTCACAAATGCTCTCACTAGCGAACCCCAAATATCTCATCCAGATTCTGGCACCCAGAATTAACTGAATTAAAACCCCCCTTGCAAAATCACTACGACCCAAGGATTATTCCTTTGGGGGTTGGCTCTAATTTATATTATATTCACCCAACCGCAGTACAGAGCTAGGCAATGCCTTCCCTGAGGTCTCAAAAAGAGGTAAAACTTAACTCAGATAGACTGAAACCCAGGAATCCTCTCTTTTTTAAAAAACAGGAATCATATGCAGGCAAGCAACGCTTTCATTTACTGTAAGGTTCCCAAGATTATTATGATCAGATATGCCCAAGGCCAGGGCTTTGCCAGTTGACTACCAAAATTTTGAAGGCTTAAGGAAGGAATTTGAGTCATTTTAGTAGTAAAAATAGAATATGCTGGATGGAAGCCAGTCACCATTGTAATAATCAAGACACTGCTCATTCCATGTCTGAGGAATAACGTCAAAATTCACACTAGAAATGTTTATTTTATTTTCTAAAACCTTGTGAGAAGGCTTTCTCAGTGGCATCTGCAGAGTTTCTACAAAGGAGGGACTTAGGGCCAATAACCTGCTTGGAAGAGATTTGTCCTGAAGCTGCGTTTGCGTAACTAGTACACCGCTTTAATTCAGATTGCATGATTATTTGTAACGGCTTGGAGATTAAAGAAAGGAGGCTAAAATACTCCTAAACTGCCTTTCTGTCACGCCACCACTGCCCAACAACAAATGCAGCGTACTTCACTGAGGGTAATTCACCTGTGAGGCTGATATATATCGCTGATGGGAAATGAAGGCCAAGCTCCTGGAAGGAAATGTGACGATACCTAAGTCGTTTTGCCCACTGATATCTTCTCCCCATTCTGTGGGGATAACCTCTACATCTAGGAATGAAATGAAAGAATAAATGTCATTACTTGTGGGTATGACATTTAGTCTGAACTAAACGTGACGGACAATTTGAGGAGCGCTGGGAGAGCTCACTTCATTTCTTTCCACCTCCCCAAGCCCTGCCTGGTGCTGAAACTTCCCACATTTTTTTACTTTTTTGAGTGAAGACATTAAAAGCTACTATGAAAATGCACATTTCATCTGGGAGGGGTAGCACATTGAGTCATTAATAATAACAATTACTCGAATGACTTCATCTGGTTATCCGGCCAGTTACTGGGTAGTTTCCAGGGTAATAGTAAAGATGCCTTTTGATCCTGGGGAAAGGGCCAGAAGACGTTTGTCTGAAAGACAGAGTCAGGGTGTGGGCCCAGGAAGACACTACAAAGAACCTTACTGCTTCCCCATTTTGCTGGGACTGGCCCGGTCTCATTGTTTGAGTGGTTTGGGCTGAGATCATGAGAATTATTCTGGCTACAGCTAATTGCTTTATTGTAAACTTCAGGCCATGTGAAAAGACCGGATTAAGTGCCTGGCTTATACATTCACCAACTATGTGAATTTGTATGTTTTAATTAAAGTCTTAAAGCCTCAGTTTCTCATAAAAAGCGGGAATAATAATTTGGCCTCACTTACCTCAGAGACCTCCACAAAAATCAAGTAAATTAATGAATGTAAAAGTGCTTTGCAAATAAAAGAGGGTTATTCAAAGGATCATGTTTGATCCAGCAATCACGTTCCTTGGTATTTACCCAAATGAGCTGAAAATTTATCTTCAAAGACCTACATGCAAATTGGCAATTATGAAATTGCCAAAATATGGAAGCAACAAAGATGTCCTTCAATAGGTGAATGGATAAACAGAAAGTGATGTATCCATACAGTGGAATATTGTTCAGCAATAAAAAGGAATGAGCTATCAAGCCACGAAAAGGTATAGAGGAACCTTAAATGCACATTACTAAGTGAAAGAAGCCAGTCTGAAAATACTACATATGGTATGATTCCAACTGTATGACATTCTGGAAAAGGCAAAACTATGAGACTGTAAAAAGATCAGTGTTTGTCAGGGGTTTGGAGAGAGGGAAGAATGAACAGGTGGAGTACAGGGGATCTTTAGGGCAGTAAAGCTATTTTGCGTCATACTGGAATGGTAGATACATGTCATTATACATTTGTCAAAACCCATAGAATGTACAACACAAAGAATGAACTTAATGTAAACTATGGACTTCAGTTACTAAGGATGTATCAAAGGGCCATGTTACTCCCTTCAGAGGCACCCCATTGCCCACCTAATGAAGCCTTCACTCTTCACAACAGCATCCAAAGCCCTCCATCATCTAGTCTCTTGCTCTACCCATCCTGAATTACTAGGAGTTCCTGAAATAAGCTCTCTGTTCATCTGTTGTTTTTGCCTGCCCAACATCTCACTTTTCCTTCTTCTGCTAACATAACCCATTTTCCTTCAGGAAACATCACCTCATCCACTCTTAGTTTATGCGTTTTTGTTGGGGCTGCCCCATCACACTCACCTTCTGGGTTGGGTGTATGATTCAAGCCAGTCCAATCAGAGGTAATCTAGAAACTTTAACTAGAACTATTAGGGAAAACAAGCTGTCTTCCTAGTGGGGCATCTCAGAGACTACATTGGAACCTGAGTGTTTGTGGCCATCTCTGCCACCTCATAGGAAGATTCTGCCTAAATGAAGCCAACAGAGAGAAAACAGAGACTAGAGAAGGCAAGAAGTCCAGGCCTAATGGCATCCATTGAACTCCTGGATCTAGCTGATTCTGAAGCTGACTCTGCATTTCCCACCCCCTTAGAACTTTTCGATTATGGGAGCCAACAAATTTGCTCTTTATGCTTAAACTCATTTGAATTTGTCTTCTTTATCTTACAACCATGATTCCCACAAAGAGAATGCTTCTCTGTACTTCATTCTGTTTCTTCTCCTCATCACACCCTCTTGGCCTGATAAACACCTTCTCACTCTTCAGGATTCAGTTCTAGCACCACCTTTCTATGAGTCTTTCTAGACCAGTCCTCATCTCCACTCTAGTTCAAAGAGGTCTTTCTCTCCCTGCAGCCCCCACAATACCCTGTACTGACTTCCAATAGAGTATACTGTCTCTTATTTTACTAATTGTGCTTCATTGCCTGTGTGTTTGGCTCAGCCACTAGACTGTAATTTCCTTAATCACTCAATGGGAAGAGTCATAGCTTGGTATCCCCAGCACTTTCTGAATGCTTGTCAAAAGGAAAAGACCTTATTGAAACAGGACTTTGTGGGTAGAAGGGTGATACCAAGGAATGGAAAAGAAAAAGCAGGAGAAATTGTGGCCAAGCATTTATTTTAGAACAGAAATTGAATCTAAATAAGATGGAGGGTGATAAACAGGGCAAAAGTGATTCACACTCCTGATCCATTCATTGCTCTAGGAGCAGTCTTTACTCTTTTCTGCTCCCCTATCACCCACCACCTTGAATCGTTTCAGGTTTACTTTTTATATTAAAAGGCCTATATAGGGGCCGGCCCACTGGCGTAGCAGTTAAGTTCATGCACTCTGCTTCGGTGGCCCAGGGTTCGTGGGTTCCAATCCCAGGTGCAGACCAACACACTGCTTACCAAGCCATGCTGTGGCGGCGTCCCACATATAAAGTAGAGGAAGATGGGCATGGATGTTAGCCCAGGGCCAATCTGCACAAAAAAAGGCCCATATAGCAGAGATAACTAGTTGTCCCTCAATATCTGTTCTCCTCTTCTCCTATAGAAATAGGATCCCTAATGTGTTGCTGGATACAAGGATGCCCAGAATTAAAAATACATTTCCCAGTCTCCCTTGCAGCTAGACGTGATTATTTTCTAGCCGATGGAATATGAGCTGAAGTGGTGCATGCAACTTCCTAAAGAGTAGATGCCTGTTTTCTTCCTCATTTTTCCCTTTCCACAAGCTGGATGAGTGAGCCATTATGGACTCTGAGGATGAGAACTACAAGATGAACCCCTGAAGTCACCGTGCCAGCTCTGGACCATTACACTGGAACGATTACAGGAGAGGAAAAACAAATTTCTAACTTACGTAAGTCATTGTGATTTGGGGGGTCTCTGTTTCAGCTGGCAAACTCATATCCTTACATGACTCCTTTGTCTGTCCTTTTTCTTTTTCTTTGAATTAAAACTATTAGAATTGGGAGTTCCCAGTAGCCAAAAGGAACACTCACAAGTGAAATTCATAACGGTTCTCCCTCTTCCAGTCTTTCAACTGTCTTCAAGCAATTACATATATCCACTGCAAAAATCCCTATCGCTCTGCATGAACAGATTGGTTTCAAAAGCATATTTGCCTAAAATACACTGATAGGACAATCTGATTTGGGTACTAAGAAACCAACAAATGTCAAGTTGCTCCTGACAACATATATTTATAGTAGTTAAAAATTGAAAACACCCTCAATATCCAACAACAGGGGAACTGTCAAGTAAATTTGCTATATCCCCTGTGTTAATATAATGTAGCCATTAAAACTAACATTTATAAGCATTATGTAATGATATGGGGAATTACTATAACAAAAAGAGAAAAAAGACAGGATGCAAAATTGTAAACACAGTATGATCTCAAGTATGTAAAAAAGATTGGAAAGAAAATAATAGTCATAACAAAAAATTATCATCATTTAAGCACTTACTGCATGTCAGGTACTGTGCTAAGCACTTTACATGAATTTCCTCATTTAATCCCCAAGAACCCTATGATGTAAGTACAATTAGTATTTCAATTTTACTAATGAAAAGATAGACTTGATGAGATTAAGTAACTTTCCCAAAATTTCACAGAACACAAATCAGATGTTTCTGACACCAAAGCCCATGCTCATTATACTGTGCTGCCAGCAAACTTTTTCACAAGGTGTTTGATTTTTTTTTAACATCTTTTTGCTTTTCATTGGTTTCTAAGTTTCCTAAAAGTAGTATTATCTTTCTAATTAAAAGCACAGACAAGATAAATTTTATTTTTTTAAAGAAAGAATGAGTGACCATACACAAACAAAATGTTTTGCTTTTTCCTAAAATGGATGTTAGAATGTCACAGCAGAGGCTCAAAAAAGAGCCAGTGTAAGTGAGCTGACAACTGAGTGGGATTCAAATTCTCAGGTTTCTTCATTCACCTTTCAACAAAGTCCCATAGCTAGAAACACTGTGAGTCAGTAGTACTTAACCTTTGGGGGGTCATGACTCCTCTGAGAATCTGTTGAAAGCCGTGGACTCTCTTCCCTGGACAACACGATAAGCATGTGCATGTACCTGCAAACACACATACCTTTTGCACACAGTTTCAGAAGATTGACAAATGCAACCACACCTGTGGATGTGTCCCAAGTACAGAGCCCCTGGTATAAGGTAACATAAGAAGTCAACTTTTGTCTGATTTGTTGAAGCTCAGCTCAATCTCTGGCATCATTGTCTACACAACGAACCATAGAAGGCAGTGGTGTTTGCTAAGATGCCTTACTGTCAGTAGGGATGTGCTCTGAGGTCTTTGTTGGTGGGAAGATGGATTTCAGCAGCCTTATCTTCATTCTTGACTGATCCCCTTATACGTGGGGATGGGGATGATGCAGAGGACAACTAATAGGCTACATGGATATGAACTTCTGGGTGTGTCTGGAAAGGTATTTCTGGATGAGATTAACATTTGAATTGATAGACTGAGTAAAGCAGATTGCTCTCCCCAATGTGGGAGGGACTCATCTAATCCATTCAAGGCCTAAATAGAATAAAAGGCTGCGTGAGAAAGAATTCTTTCTCTCTACCTCACTGACTTGGAGCTGGGACATTGGTTTTCTCCTGCTCTCGGATCTCCTGGGTCTAAACTCCTAAGCCTCCATAATTACATGAGCCAATTCCTTATAACAGATCTCTTGATTTTATATATATTCCATTGGTTCTGTTTCTCTGGAGAAAGTGTAACTAATACAGGGTATAAAAGGTAAATCATGGAAAGTAAAAGTCACCTGAAAAAATAACTTATATTGCCCTAACATGCAGTATATAATAAAGTACATATGCAAAATATAATTTTAGATATAGTTACTATTTCATTCATATCTTTGATTTCCTGTATGTATGTATATACATATATACACATATATGTTCACTTCCATATACCATATACACGTATGTATATGTGTGTGTGTGTTTGTATATTTCCATACAGTTTTGAGTATAGGGCAATCTGCTGCTAGCAACATCTCTTTAAAGATATGATTTGGTCCAAAAGATAAGAATTAATATTTATAGCCAAAGCAATCCCGAGAAAAAAGAACAAAGCTGGAGGTATCACGCTCCCTGAATTCAAAATATACTACAAAACTATAGTAATCAAAATAGCATGGTACTGGCAGAAAAACAGACACATAGAACAATGGAACAGAATTGGGAGTCCAGAAGAGTCCACGTAGTTGTGTGGTGTTATTTCTAATCTTTGACAAAGGAGCCAAGAACATACAATGGAGAAAGTAGAGTCTCTTCAATAAATGGTGTTGGAAAAACTGGAAAGCCACATGCAAAAGAATGAAAGTAGACATCATCTTACACCATACACAAAAATCAACTCAAAATGGATTAAAGACTTGAACGTAAGACATGAAACTTCTAGACGAAAACATAGGCAGTATACTCTTTGACACTGGCCTTAGAAGTATCTTTTTGAATACCATGTCTCCTCAGGCAAGGGAAACAAAAGAGAAAACAAACACGTGGGACTACATCAAACTAAAAATCTTCTGCATGGCAAAGAAAACCATCAGCAAAATGAAAAGACAACCTACAAGTTGGGGGAAAATACTTGCAAATCATATGTCCAATAAGGGGCTAATTTTCAAAATATGTAAAGAACTCAATCAACTCAACAACCAAAAAACAAACAATCTGATCAAAAAATGGACAGAGGATATGAACAGACATTTTTCCAAAGAAGATATATAGATAGTCAACATGCACATGAAAAGATGTTCGACATCACTAATTATTAGGGAAATGCAAATGAAAACTACAATGAGATATCACTTCATACCCATCAGAATGGCTATTATTAAAAAGACAAAAAATAACAAGTGTTGGAGAGGATGCAGAGAAAAGGGAACCCTCATACACTGCTGGTGGGAATGCAAACTGGTACAGCCACTATAGAAAACATCATGGAGATTTCTTAAAAAATTAAAAATAGAAATACCATATGATCCAGCTATTCCACTTCTGGGTATTTATCCAAAGAACATGAAAACACTAATTCGAAAAGATATATGCACCTCATGTCCATTGCATCATTACTCACAATAGCCAAAACTTGGAAGAAATCCAAGTGTCCATCAACAGATGAACAGATAAAGATGTGTTACATATACAACGGAATACTACTCAGCCATTAGAAAAAGACAAAATTGAGCCATTTGCGACAACATGGATGGACCTTAAAGGGTATTATGCTAAGTGAAATAAGTCAGACAGAGGAAGACAAATACCATATGATTTCACTCAAAAGTGGAAGATAAACAAACAAACAAACACATAGATAAGGAGAACAGGTTGGTGGTTATCAGAGGGAAAAGGGATGGAGGAGGGCAAAAAGAGGAAAGGGGCACATATGTATGGTGATGGATGGAAACTAAACTTTTGGTGGTGAACATGATGCAATCTATACAGAAGCCAAATTATAATGATGTACACCTGAAATGTACACAATGTTATAAACCAATGTGACCTCAATAAAATAAAATTTAAAAAAAGAATTAAATTTATAAAGCACTATACAGTTTACAAAGCTTCTGTACCCTCAAACTTTATGTCAATCCTCACATTTTCCATTTTCAGGCAAGGAAAATGAGCCCCAGAAAGTTTACCAAATATTAACCAGAACCAGCTAAGAATCAAAGTAAACAAATCCTTATCTAACTAAGAAAGGTGTTTCTACTACAAAAGCACCAGCAGAGGAACAACCAATCAACCACCATGAAAAATCACAGTAACACCATGTCACAAAAAGAAAATAACAATTCTCCAGAAACCAAACTTGAAGTCATGGAAGACTGTGATCTAACTAACAGAGAATTCAAAGTAACTGTCATAAAGAAACTCAATGAGCTACAAGAAAACTCAGAAAGACAGTTCAATGAGCTCAGGAATAAAATTAATGAATAGAAGGAGTACTTCACAAAAGAGATTGAAACTCTAAAATAGAACCAAACAGAAATTCTGGAGCTGAAGAACGCAGTAAGTGAGATGAAGAATCAAGTAGAAAGCATTGGAAATAGAGCAGACCATATGGAAGAGAGAATTAGCAAGCTCAAAGATAGAAATCTAGAAACAATTCAGGTGGAAGAGAAGACAGAACTAAGACTTTAAAAAAAATGAAGAAATTCTATGAAAAATATCCAACTCATTTAGGGAAAGCAACATAAGGATAGTGAGTACCCTAGAAGGAGAAGAGAGGGAGAAGGGAGCAGAGAGCTTATTTAAAGAAACAATAGCTGGGGCCGCCCGGTGGCGCAGCGGTTAAGTCCGCGCTTGGCAGCCCGGGGTTCGTGGGTTCGGATCCCAGTCGCCCGCCGACGCACTGTCTGTCAGCCACGCGGTGGTGTCGTCCCATGTAAAGTAGAGCAAGATGGGCACGGATGTTAGCCCAGGGCCAGTCTTCCTCAGCAAAAAGAGGAGGATTGGCAATAGATGTTAGCTCAGGGCTGGTCTTCCTCACAAAAATAAATAAATAAATAAACATCTTTAAAAAAAAACAAAAACAAAAAAAGAAACAATAGCTGAGAATTTTCCAAACCTGGGAGAGGAACTGGATATACAAGCACATGAAGCTAATAGAACACTTAATTATCTCAATACAAAAAGACCTTCTCCAAGGCACAGTATATTAAAACTGTCAAAAGTTGATGATAAAGAAAGAATATTAAAGGTGGCCAGAGAGAAAAAACAATAATCTACAAAGGAATCCCCATTAGGCTATCAGCAGATTTCTAAGCAGAAACTCTACAGGCCAGGAGAGAGTGGAATGATATATTCAAAGTATTGAAAGATAAAAACTGTCAGCCAAGAATACTCTGTCCAGTAAAGTTATCTTTCAAATATGAAGGAGAAATAAAGCCTTTCCCAATCAAACAAAAGCTGAGATAGCTCATCTCCACTAAACCTGCCTTACAAGAAATCTTAAAAAGAGCCGTCCTACCTGAAACAATAAGGCAAAGGTTTACAAAGCTTTGAGCAAGGTGATAAACAGACAGACAAAATCAGAAAATTATACTCTGTTTCAGAATAGGTTAGTAAATAATTATAACATAAAGGTTAAAGGGAAAGAAAGCTTTAAAAATAACTATAATCACTTCAATTTGGTAACAAACTCACAATACAAAATGGGGTAATTTGTGACAACAAAAACATAGAAGAGGAAGAGGAAAAGAATGGAAACTGCATAGGCTAATGAAGATAAGACCCTATCAGCAGAAAAAGGACTATCACATCTATGAGATCTTTTATACAAACCTCATGGTAACCAGAAAATAAAAATTCAGAGCAGAGTCACAAAACAGAAGAAGAGAGGAAACTGAGAAACACATCACAGAAAACCACCAAACTGAAATAGCAGACAGAAACACAAGGAAAAAGAAACAATGGAAACAGAACAACCAGAAAACAGAAGATAAAATGGCAGTATTAAGCCCTCATATATCAATAATCGCCCTAAATGTAAATGGATTGAATTCACCAATCAAAAGACACAGAGTGGCTGGATGGATTGAAAAATGAGACCCAACGATATGCTGCCTCCAGAAGACCCATCTCAACTCTAAAGATAAACATAGGCTCAGAGTGAAGGGATGAAAGATGATACTCTAAACAAATGGAAATCAAAAGAAAGTGGGTGTAGAAAGTTTAAGGAACTTCCCCAGCCCCCACTACTAAAAAACATCAGCTCTGGGGTCTGAACCACAATCTTCTAGCCTCAGAAGATCCTTGGACTGGTTGAAGGGGAGTGTTGATCCAAGGGAACAGAAAGTGATACTTACCTTTTAAGGGATTCCCTTAATATCACCTCAAGTATAACAATCCTCCATGTGAGCATTCAATGTACTTGTATAACTGCCTATACCAGAAAAGAACAAGAAGATCCTCTTTGAGCTTCTGGTCTCTCTCTAGTTCCACAAAGGAGCTCAGCAATGAAATCAAAGGACCTTCATTGCTCATCCCTCCAGGGCTGCTCTAGCCTAAATGGCATTTTCCTGAGAATTAGGAAAGCTCTTGGGAGCTTGAGGTGCCCCATGTCTTGGTGAGTTGGTGAGTGAAAACAGGGTGACCTCACCGCCCACCAGCCTTCAACCAGAGGCTTTTGCTAGTGCTCGGCAGCCATTGACTGTGAACTGCACCACCCTGAGCCCCTTTCATTCTCTTCCTCCTCTTTCAAATTCTTTCCCCTTTCTCTTCTCTCATTGTTTCTCCCCCTACACCCCCATCTGCTTTAGGGTGGCCCATCCAAGGCCACAGCTGGGTGTGACATCCAGTTGGCTGGCTGACCCTTATCCTACCATGCTCACCCTAGAATTTAGAGCTTTCTTCTGAGGGCTGTAATCCCAGCACAAGCATCTTAGTCTCCAACATTGAGTACTCCTTTGAGAACCCTGCCAAAATTACAAGCAAAATAAGAATCTTCACCAACTCTCCTAAAAGCTAGCTCCTGGCCTGTACAACCAGCCTCCATTCTTGATGCCCTGATTGGGTCCAGCTTGGCCAGGGAACCAGTGCTTTCAGCCAATCAATCCAGTTATAATGGCACTTTTAAACAACAACCGATATTGGGAAATAAGTCTTTATTGTTAAAATAATTGCTGCTCGGAATCACAGGCCCAGATCATAAAACGGGATTTCAGAGAGCACTTCCTATGTAATAGTATGAAACCATCTGTTCTGAAGCAAACCATTTCAATCATCCCCTAATGTTCAGAGTCAATTAAATAAACTGTGGATCAAGAAAGGAAATAAGCAGCAGCCAACACATAATTTTCACAATAGAACTGAAATGAATCAGAGCATTTAATTCAACATTCCTCCTAACCAGTTGTGAAAAATTATGCAGCTTCATGCATTTATCTTAGCCATAATAAAGAATATTCTTTTGTGCTTATGAAAGAAAAACTTTCTGTAGGAATTTGGTGTGCAAAATTAACAGCCAATTGACTCTCCCTTTGGCTGCACTGGGGGAGTCGGGGCAAGAAGGCATCTTTGTCTCCCCAGCTGGCACAATCTAGGAGCTCATTAAAAGAGCTGGGACCCTGGGCAGGCACAGGTTCATATGAAACTGGGAGCCACTGCTCTCCTAGTCTGGCCCACGCAGCCAGACTTCTTCCCGGGCGCCTCAGGCCTCTCCTTAGTCTATGTTTCCTGACATCAGTTGTGTTCTTGCCAGTTGGAGTTCTTGGGCCTTGTACAAATTAGGGGGTGTCCCTGAGCATGCTGTGAGAAAATTATGGGGTTACCCTATCACTCCAGGGTAGTTTTTTTGTTTTAATATTAAATTCAAATAAATCGGACATATAGCAATTATATTAAGTACTTTCATACAAATATACAGAACTTCTACATGCCTATCCAATCTCCCAATTATAAGATGTGTGCTCCACTCCAGGGTAGTTTAACAGGCCTGTCTACCACCAGGACACACAGCACCTGGGTCTAAATTCTCCCTCAGCCAAGAAACCCTCATAGATTAATGAGCTTTTAGTGGACATGTGAGAAGAGCGACCACTTCATGCTGGGTTTAAATAATAAGATAAGCATAAAGATATATTCCAAATGAGCAATGCAGGAACACACTCAAAAACAAAACAATAGAGGAAATAAAGAGAAAACGACCTCTCTGAGTGGTTAAAAAAATGAGTAGACATGTAAAATCTGGATAGAAGGTAAATATGCTTGTATCTGAAAATTTATTTTCTTCTAAACATATATTTTCATCTTATCAATGGTTGCCTCTGAGTAGAAGATAGTTTTCTACTTCTTTCCACTTCTTTAATACTTTATTATGTTTTAAATAATGCACATGTAGTATTTTCATAATCGAAAAATATATACATATTGTTAAAGTGCCACAGCACAAGTCCCCATATTTAAAAACAATTGACATGTTGGGCATAAAACACAACCCCTACAATAGGAAAACAAATAACAAGGGGAAAGTGACCATGTGATCATTCTATGGCATCTCTGAAGAACTTCTAAACATAGCCTAATATTCCAGCATTGGATCACGGATTGGGACGCTGGTAGAATTTCCAATATAGGACCCAGAGCCCTGGAGGAGGGCAATTGTGTCGGGACCCCACCATTATTCCAGGCATTTTCTCCAGTCCATATCTGGAGGTGCTAGGATGGCCTGGATCTGGGGAAGGGACTCCCCACTGCTTAAGGAGGACACAAGAACTCCCTAAGGAGGACATTTCTGCCACTGAAGGGAATTAGAATAAAAACGCAAATTAAAACGATGACGAAATACCATTTTCACCCATCCCATCAGATTGGCAAAATGTTTAAAGTTTGAAAATATCAGGTGTTGGTGAGGGTTTGAGGAAATGGGTTTTCTTGTACAGTGCTGGCAGGAGTGGAAGCTGGTATAGCCATTTGAGAGGGCAATTTGGATTACGCTATTAATTAATTAAATATACACATACAACTCAACCATGTCAAGTGCAGGGTTGACTATTGCAAGAGTAATGCAAATAATATTTTTCAGTCAGTCTGTAATATCACAAAAGCATGAAAATTATATTGTACAAAACTGACAAACTGCTGAAATGAGAGAATCCCAAACGATCATGGTAAGAGCTTTAGCTAACTGCCTTTTGAGAACAGGGATTAGGTGGAGGATGGAAGCTAATCAACCAATTTTATGATATCCAAATTCACAATATTATAGTATCTACCCTAGAGAAACACTCACATACGAGTACACGACTGGTCATTGGAACACTGTTTGCAATAGAATGGAAAGCACCTAAAAGTCCACCAGTAGGGGAGTGCTTAAATTACAACAGCTTCATAATATGAAGCAGGAAAAGAATGAGGCAGATATATATATCCAGACATTGGAATATCTCCAAGATATGTTATCAAATAAAAATTTTAAAAACAAGCTACAGAATGATAAGTACAACTGATACCACTTAGGTAAAAACTAAATATATGTATTTATCTCAATAAATATGTATAATTTTTAAAGTTCTAGAAAAATATATACTAAAATGATAGCAGTAGTTACATCTGGGAAAGGGAATGGAATAAAAGGGGTCAAAAGAGATTTTAACTTGATCTGTAATGTTGCCTTTTTAGAATTTACAATGAAAATGCATTCGTGTATTTCCTGTGCAATTAACATAAACACTATTTTTAAAAGAAAGAAGCTCTTAGGGAGACAAGCACAAACCCATGTGAGCTGTACCCACCAGGAGAACTCATGTATTCATGGGTTTACTTCTTGGGTGCTTTCTTTGAGGACTCTGGAAAAAGACACATTTAGCAAAGAGTTCCAACTCTTGCTCACCTGTGTTTTAATTCCCTTTTAAATTTCCCTTGGTGATTCAGTAAAGAACGCTTCATACCTCAAGAAGGAGAAGAAGGAAGGAAAAGGAAGAGAGGGAGCACGAGAGAGGAGGGCGAGGAGGAGGAGGAAGATGAGATGGGGAAAACTAGGGAGACCCATACTCACCCCATACTGTGTAAGAAAAAAAGGCATCTGCCTTAGCATCCCGGCCCCTCCCACTTAACAACTGTGTGAACTTGAGCATGTGTCTTCATTTTGGGATCCTCCGTTTTCTCTTCTGCAAACAAGAGAGTAAGAAAATCTAGGTAAGTCGTCTAGCTTGATGTCTGGTACATAGCAGGGAGCAAGGAAACAGTGTTTCTGATCAGAACTGTAGGGAGCTGAGAGCCTGAGGGCAGTGCTGGCTCTTCTACACTGGAATATGATTAATTCCATCTGATGGAGGCTGACCAAGTCCTCCCATCTGTTATTTGACATGGAGAAGGGAAGGAGATTTCATCAGCGAACCTGAACCTTAGATCTGCAGAAACCCATAGACATAAGATTCCTCAGTTCCATAGGTATTCTTATCATTAGACTTGGCATTTGCAGCACTTGATAATTTACGAAGCACTTTCCTTTCCATTACCTAATGTGATTCTCACAACAACTTGGTTAGCTTATCACGGCAGATAACATTTGCATTTCCAGAGGAGGAAATGAAGGCTGAGAGAAGCTAGGGGACTTGCCAGGGTCACTTGCAAGGGTTCAGACTCAGTTTCACGTGGTTACAAAGCCTGTACTACTTCCATTGCACTTCTGTACCTTACTCAATAATATGAGGAAAGAATGCAGGTGGAATGGGCAAGGGAGAGTGTGGGAGTGTGGGGGAGAGGCTAAAGGACCATCGTGTCTGGATTGTCTCCCACTACCGGTTTACCACAGGTCACTACCTACAAAGGACAGAGGATACCAGCTTCCTTTGTGGAAAAATTCTCTCTCATCCACCTGTATATAATCCAAAATCATCAGGCTTAAATCTCCCTCATCCGCTTTATGATATCATTTATGTCAGGCCATTGTCTGTCTTTCTCCTTGATAAAGTTTCCCTCTTTCCACAACTCTCCACTCCTTTTCCAAACACATGACACAGGGAAATTTTTATACTCCATATTTGTTTGGGCACCTTCTGAGTCCTTGGAGAACATTCTGAGATCCTGTTCTATCCATGAATCATTTTTCCCAAGATCCCCTTTTTTGTATCAGAAGCAGATTGCCCCTACATCTTTGGGAGATCAAAATAGATTTTCCTCCTCCCTATGTGTGAAGTGAACTGTGACCACTTGGCTTACGTGGCTTTATTCCTGGCCAGCAACAAAAGAGAGAATTTGATGAGGAAAACCATTTGGGCTGGTTTTCAAGAACCCAGTGAAAAGTTTCAAGATTCGTATATTCTCAAATGCAGTCACACACAGACGAAGAAAAAAAAGGAGGAAGGAGAAAGAGAAGAAAGAAAACAAAACAAAAAGAATCTCTTTTATAGTAGGAGATATTGACATTTAAAAAACAATGTATTTTTTCCGCCTGCAAACCTTAAGCAATGAATCCAAATCAGGACATAGAAAAGTCAGCCCAGAGTCACATTTCCGTAGTGTCTCTTTGCTTCAATGATATGCTAAAGTAGTTATAAATCCTTTGTCTGAAAGATGGGAAGGAAAGACAAATTTTTCATCCAGGCGACTTGGATTAGACAGGGAGCCAAATATCGTCATGTCTTCATAAGCCCTTCGACAAGATTACTCAAGAGACTGACTTTCACTGCCAAAGCAAAGTAAAGAACTAAAGCAGTTTGCTGCATAAATTAGACGAACTTGGCCCAATTTCATTTAAAAAAATGAGAATTTGGGGATTTGGGGGGAGTAGCCTCACTTTTCTGCTCCATTTGTCATTGGATATCAAATTCCTCTCAAAAGTAAAGAAAGCAGGTATGGAGGTAGTTTATTGATATTTCTATCTTTTTTTCTACAAAATTAACATTGTTGAGTATTAACTATATGCTAGAGACAGCATGTATCATCTCATTTAATTCTCATGACACATCCTCAGAAAAATACATCAACCCTGATTTTCAGTGGAGGAAACTGATGTTCCAAAAGAGCTTCACCAAGCTGCCCAAGATAACAGAGTCAGGGGGTGGCAAAGAAACGATTTGAACTCAATTCTGTCACACACACACACCATTTTGTATTGGGTGCACCAAAAAGAGAGCACATAAAAACTGCTGGGAAATCCATGTGGGATACAATGTGATGAGTATACTTTCACAACAGTTACGTAGGAGGAATTCATATTTGTGACGTGAGTTGTTATGAAGTCACGTCATGAATTCAACCTATACACCCGTGAAAGAGATTTCCTATTCACTCTGTCTTATAGACGTAGAAAATAGAGTTTAGGTGACCTGGCTTAGGGAGTCACTAGTCAAATGAGGACTAAGACCAAAGGTACCCAAGCTTTTGACTCCTTGACCTTATTTTAAACATGTTATGGCTTATCATTATAAAAGACAAACTCCCCCCATGGTGCATATTGTGGATTGTAGTTTTTGTTGACTATTTTGTTAACCAATGAGCAAATTCGACTTAAGATAGATAAAGAGAGCTTCCTCAATGTAGTGTAGTAGTTAAGGGGATAGACTTGAGGGTCTAGCAGACTAGATGTGAATTCATATTCTACCTCTTAAAGGTTAAGTACCCAGGACAAATTATTGAATTTCTAGAGCATCCATTTCCTCACTTGAAATATGAGAATAATAAAAGTATCTACCTTATTGGCTTTCTGTGAGGATGAGTTAATACATATAAACCACTTGTTCATGATACCTGACATATTATAGTTAGCATTAGAGGCACATTCAGACAAAAGAAATAATATAAAGCTTTTTAAAAATTGGCCATTGGGCATGCCTTCTTAAAACTAAGCCTGAGTATTAAAATTATTCTTCCAGAAAATGTAATCTCTCAGGTATAGTATGCCTTGAGTATAGACAAAATTACATAGTTGAAATTGAAGTTAATTTTTATATTCATTTCCCTTTCAGAAAATCCAACATATAAATCACCAATACAAAGTACCAGTCATCCTGTATTAGATAAAATTAAAGGAGAAATATTTTCCTCCTCTCCATAGAACAACCGTGTCACAAAGTTATTATTTAAATCTGATAGATATTCGTCAGCAATTTCCTGTTTCCACTTTTGCTCTATTAAATCCTGTGTCTAAAAATATTATATAATCAGAGATCAATCTCATATAGCTCCTCCCTCCAAGAATGGATAGTAATAACTTCAAGTATTCCTTCCATAATTTACTTTGGCATAATTAAGAATAATTTTATTGAGCTTTAGTTATTGGACAAAGTTACAGAGAATATATTTACCATTAGTATATCCTGTAAGCGTAAATTATGAAATGAATGAATGAAGGGAAGGGACTCAATGAGTAAATAAATAAATCACGAAGTGGCCTTTGGCAGCGCTCTCGCCCAGTTTTCAGGGACGAAACAAAGAACACTAGCGCCACCTGGAGGCTAGAGGCTATTTGGACTGTAAGGCAGATGTGAACGGTGGGAGAACGTTATTAGCACGGAAACCCGCTGCAGAGATGGTCTGTATGGTCCTTAGCCCTGTATGGTCCTAAATGGTCGCATACATGTGGCTATGGAGCATTTGAAATGTGGCTAGTCCAAATTGAGATGTACTGTAAGTGTAAAATACTCACTAGAATTCAAAGACCTAATACGGAAAAAAGAATGTAAAATATCTCATTTGTAATTTTTATATTGATGACATGTTAAAATATTTTTGATTATATGAGGTTAAATTAAATGTTATTACAATTAATTTTACCTTTCTATTTTTACCTTTTTAATGTGGCTTCTAGAATTTTAAAATTATATATGTAGCTCCCATTATCTTTTATTTGGACAATGCTGATCTTGCCCCTACCACCTAGAATGTGGGCCGTGGACCAGCAGTGTTACCAAGTATTCATTATCTGAGAGCTTGTTAGCAATGCAGACTCTCAGGCCCCATCCCCAACCTCCTGAACAAGAGCCTGCATTCTAGCAAAATCCCCAGGTGACTGGTATGTATATGAGGTTTGAGACTTGCTGATGTAATCCAACCCCCTCGTTGTACAAATGGGCAAACCGAGACCCAGAGCAGTAACATCGCTTGTTCGTGGTTATCTAGCTGTTGCCCTAGAGCCTGATTCCCCTATGGTCTTGAAACTGCCAAATACCCCTCCCCACACTGCATCCTCCTGCAGACCCTTCCATCTCTTAAGAGTACAAATAAAACAGACTGCTGCTTCACTAGCAAAAACCAAAACATGTTATTATAAATATATAAGAAAATATCATGTCCTCAGGGATATTTATAACAGAATTCTAGCGTATTCTTTAGCACTTGTACAAATAAGTCACTGTACATCACTCCATAAGAATGTAGAAAACCTGTGCTTTCTAAACTATTCCTACAAATAACATCCTTTGACCATGAAAAAACCCTAGAATTTAGAATCGATAGTGTGCATTCCAGTCACTGAGTCAGTAAAAACAATTTAAAGGAGACTGATTCCTTTAGGATAAGTAAAAAGGTGAAAGAAGGAATTTCAGTTTTGTAACCCAGCTCCTTAAGGGAGGGTCTTACTCATTCTTTGAACGTCCAATTTCTCACGATATGTTGAGCACACAGAAGGCTTTGAATAAATATGTGTTGAATGAACAAATCGGTTTCTGCTGATTAGATTCTATACCTCAGGAAATGTTCCCTTCTTTACATTGTCTGGTAACAATGTAAAGAAATTCAGGAAAGTAGGAGCCATAGCTAAAATTAGTCATGCTTTTATGTCAAAATCCCTTTGTAATTAAGCACACTGTTAAAAGAAAATTCAAATATATACTAACTTTTTTCGTGAAAATATAACCCATTGCATAAGAAGAGGAGGTTCCAGGTAAAATAAGATAATATTGGCAAGTAATTCCAAGGAGCAGAAGTTGTTAAAATATTTTCACTCATTTCTGTAAAGATTTTTACTAAGACAGATTAATCGAGCCTAATCAATTTCCAGTGTACTGTGCCTGTAATCCAAATGTTTTCTCTCATAAAAGATCACTTTTTTGTATGCCAGCTGGAAAATGTAGATTCAACTTAGGAAATTAATTTCTGTGCTATATGAATTGAATATACTAAGTAGAATAGGAAGCACATTAATGAAATGATTTTTTCAAATGATGTAAGTTATATAGGAAGGAAAGTTTAACTCCCACTCTCTTCCTTTCAATTGTCCCATTTCCTCATGTTTTATCCATTACTCATGTCAGGTTTTGTTATTAACCTAAATAAAATAATAGGACATCAGTCCTGCTCATTATATATAATAATGAACAGATGGCTGTTGCATATAATTATTGGAATGATAATAATAAAAATAATAGGCAAAAATATTAATTTATATATCATATAATTTGGCAATGAGGTATGCACTGCCTTATAATATTTCTTCTATTGATGTCTTGAATAGATGTGGAATGATTCACTCATTCATTCAACAATATTCATCAAGCAGCTATATGCCAGACACTGACACAGCCACTAGGATGACAGCAGGGAATAAACCAATCCCTGTCCTCCTGAAGCATTTATTCTCATGGGAAGAGACAAACAATAAACACATAAATGATGAAATACATGGTACATCAAATTGTAAAGAGTGATGTGGAGAACTTTAGGAGGGAAATGCAAAGGGGAAGGAGTACTGTTTTATATAGGGTGATCTCTCTCAGTCTTCAGTGGGAACCTGAAAGAAGCAAGGGAAGAAGATATCTGGGAGAGAGCTGCCTGGTCAAAGGACAAAGGCCATAAGGCAGGAGCGTGCTTAGCGGGTTGAGGAGCAACTCGGAGGCCAGTGTGGGGAGTGGAGTGAACAGGGGCAAGAGGAGGGGGAAAGAGGTAGCAGAGGCCAGATCAGGTGGGACCATGTTCAGACTTTGGATGTTCCTCTAAGTACGAGGAAAAGCCATTAGAGGGTTTAGCAGAGACGTGACATGATCTGACCTAACCTTTAGAAGGAATCACTCAAGCTGCTGTGTTGGAAATAGACCTTAGGGACCAAGGCAGATGTGGGAGTTAGAAGATTATTATAATAATCCAGGCAGGAAATGATGGTGACTTGGACCAGGATGATAGGGGTGGTGATAACGAAAAGGTATAAAATTCTATACATATTTTGAAGGTAGAACTAGCGGGATTTTCAGATGGATTAAACATGTTATAAGAGAAGACAAGGCAAGACTTCATGTGTTTTGAGCAATGGAGATACCAGTTCCTGTGAAAACTGAGACATGAGAAGATCTGGTTGGGAGGAGAGAGAGGGAAAGAAGATCAGAGATTGCTTTTAGAGATGAATTTAAGATGGCTTTTAAATATTCATTTTTTAAAATTAGATAGACCAGAGCAGAGTTCAAGGGAAAGGTTGAGGCTGGAGTCCTTGGCGTCATCTCAGTCCCTGAGACACGAGATGACCAAAGAAATGAGTGGAAATGAAGCCAAGAAGAGTTTCAGGATTGAGCCTTGGAATATCCAGCACCGAAAGGGACTGATTGTTGTTTAACTGTTCAGATGTTTAGTGTTGCCGTCCCCCAACCAAAAATGGTAGCTCCTTGGGCTACAGCCTGGTCTTTGTATTCCTCACTATGCACTTTGCCTGTGGTGGGTGCTAAATAAATATCTGGTGAAGGAGTGAATAAACAATTGTGCTAGGAAAAGTTTGAAGGGCTTACCAAGATAAAGGAAGAAAAAGTATGGTGGAACATATCTGGCATCTTTCTCCAGGCCCCATCACTCACTCCTCCCCATGGGAGAAAGAATGACTTACTGCTTGATGAATTTGTGAAAGGAAACTGAGATGGGAAGCTCAGCAGATTCTGGGCACTTGCTTTTCCCAGAGGAGAGGTCTGGAATTCCAAGTAAGATTGCCATTTGGGGGCTGGGAGAGGGAGAGGGAAGTGATAAATTATCCTTCCTCACATCTCAATGTATTGTTATGTGGTCTTTCGTGACTGGTTTATTTCACTTAGCATACTGCTTTCCAGATTCACCCATGTTGTAGCACATATTGGTCCTTCATTCCTTCTTATGTCTAAATGTTATTTATCCATTCATCAGGTAATAGACATTGGGATTGTTTTCACCATTAGCTATTATGAATAATGATGCTGTGAAAATTCATGTACAGTTTTTTTGTGGACATGTTTTCAATTCTTGTGGTTATATACCTAGGAGTGGAATTGCCAGGTCAAATTGTACCTCTATGTTTAACTTTTTGAGGAACTTCCAGACTGTTTTTCAAGGTAGATGCACCATTTTACATTTCCACCAGTAGTGTATGAGGGTTCTGATTTCTCCACAACACTTGATATTATTTGATTATAGTGGTCGTACTGGGTATAAAGTGGTATCTCATTTAGGTCTTGATTTGTATTTAACTGATGGATAACAATGTTGAGGATCTTTAGATGTGCTTTTTGGCCATTTGTATATTTTTCTTTATTCCTTCCTCCACCACACACAGACTGGTTTGGGTCCCATTTCTATTGCACTGGTTCACCTTACATTTTTTTTTAACATTAACTTGAGGCTTCAAGTCAAACATAATAGTTCTTATCCTTCTCCCAAACACGAAGACCTTATTATTATTTTATGAAGTCAGTGCTTACTTAGTAATCTAAGTAAACACTCACATTTGCCATTTACAGTATTTACCATTATTCACTGCATCTCACTCTTTCCTTCTGGGTTCAATTTCCTTCTTCCGAAAGGACAATCTCAAGTATCTTTTTCAATAAGACCGTATGATTGATAAATTATATTTCTTCAATTTTTTAAAATTCTCTTGTTCTTGAATGATAGTTTCTTTTGTACAGATTCTAATTGACAGTTGCTTTGCCATAATATTTTGAAATACTATTCTCTTGATTTCTGGATTCTATTATTGCTATTGTTGATCTAATTATTACTCTTCTAGGTAATTTCCCTTTCTTTTCTGGCTGCATTTAAAGTTTTTGTGTGTGTTTTGTCTCTGATGTTTATTTTTACTTCTGTGTCTAGATGTCTATCTTTTTTTGTTCTGCTCAAGTTTCATTATGTTTCTTAAATATGAAGATTCACAATTTTAATCAAATTGGAAAAATTCCTAAACACTACCTTTTCAAACTTCATTTGTTCTGCATTTTCTCTTTTCTTTCCTTCTGGCATCCTACTGATTATATGTTGACTCTCTCCCTTCCTCCTTCTTGTGTCTTATCTTCTCTCATTTTCCATCTCTATAAAGTTTTGTTGCTTTCTGGGTGTCTACCATAGATTTAGCTTCCACGTCTCTTTTCAGCTATCTCTAACTGGCTATTCAATTACATTTTTCCTTTTCTAGAAGTTCTATTTGGTTCTATAAAACTTGCCTGGTCTTTTCCCAATAATGCACTCTTTCTAGAGTTTTGATTCCTTCTATTGTGCCTTTAATCATTTTGAACATACTTATTTTATATCTTTCAGACTGTGATTCGATTATTTCAATTTCTTAGTGTTCTGTATTCCTGATCTTTATCACTTGTAGTAGAAGGATTCTATATGAGTTCTATGTCGTTCTAGGAACTCATCAGTAGTGTGAGTTCTTTTTCTCTGATAATCTCTTCCAAGTGGTTTGGCATTTGTTTGTGCCAGGCAGAAGTATCAAAAGCTTAGACTGACGTTGATGTGATTTTCTCAGCTGAGAAATACAACTAACGATAAGATAGAGGCAGTGACCAGGACATTGGATCTGAAGTAAACACCTAGGAAGCAGACAGGTTGGTATTTTTCCCCACCTAAAGCCTGGGCTACTACAGACAAGCCTTTTTATCATCTGCCTCTGCCAGTGTGTAGATTTTTTTCTAATTCATCTTTATACATTTTCACCATAGAAGGCTATGGAGAAATTTTATAAACTACTTGTTGTTAGTGTAAGATGTAGCTGATAGCAGCAGGCTACCACTCCTGCCATAGCAAATAGAAAAAAAAATAGAAGCAAAAACAAAAATCATATTTTAAGACATTGAAAGGTTGTAGAAAAAAAGTCTAAGGGAGTTAAAACCCAGAGAAGGAAAGTCCTTCCTAGGAAATTGGCAGTCATTTCTCTCCTGTCACCTTAATTCCACAATGGAATTAAGCTAGAAATCAATAACAGAAAGGTAACTGGAAAATCCCCAAATATGTGGAGATTAAACAACAGGCTTCTAAATAATACATGGGTCAAGGAAGAAATCTCAAGGGAAATTTTAAAATATTTTGAACTAAATGAAAATGAAAACACAACTTATCAAAATTTGTGGGATGCAGCAAAAGCAGTGCTTGGAGGGAAATTTACAGCATTAAACGCATATATTAGAAAAGAAGAAAGATCTAAAATCAATCATCTAAGTTTCTACCTTAGAAAACTGTAAAAAGAAGACCAAATTAAACTCCACTTAAGCAGAAGAAAATAAATAATAAGAAATTGGAAACAAGAAATCAATAGAGAAAATCAACAAAATCAAAAGTTGGTTCTTTGAAAAGGTTAATAAAACCAATAAGCCTCTAGCCAAGTTAAGTAAGAAGAAAAGAGAGAGAATACAAATTACTAATATCAGAAATTAAAGAGGGGACATCCCTACAGATCCCATGGACATTTAAAGGACAATAAAGGAGTATATGGGAGCTGTCTATACTTTCTGCTCATTTTTCTGTATACCTAGAACTGCCCTAAAAAATTATCTGTTAATTTAAAAAAAAAAAACCCTGAGACATGTTCTATGGGCAGGGGTGAGAGTGGAAGGGTGGGCAGAAGGAGGCTATTCTTAATGAATGGGGAATAGGGCATATGGTAACAAAAAGTGCTTGTGCTTGAATAATTTATTGAATGAATAAATACTATCTCCAAATAAGTTTCATTCTGAGGTACTGGCAGTTAGGACTTCAACATATGAAATTTTTTTGTGTGTGAGGAAGATTGGCGCTGAGCTAACATCTGTGCCCATCTTCCTCTGTTTTGTATATGGGATGATGCCACAGCACGGCTTGATGAACAGTGTGTAGGTCCACACCTGGGATCCGAACCTATGAACCCCAAGCCACCAAAGCAGAGCATGCAAATGTAACCACTATGCCACCGAGCCAGCCCCTCAGCATATGAATTTTTGTGGGGCACAATTCAACCCATAATATGGGGGAAGGAATGAAGGGCATGTGGCAAAGCTGGACTTAGGTCAGGAAAGGCATTGACCTAGAGCAGGTAAAAGCAAAGAGGCCAAGGGGAGAGAACAGGAAACCATGGGCCCCAGTCTCAGCTATAGGAAAATAAAGCCAAAGTGGATTTCAGAAGACTCAGGAAGAATGCTGACAAGAAGTAGCTGGGGAGGAGCAGGCCCAACAGCTGTGTCAAGCTTTATGCCAAGGGTAGGACAGTCAGATTAAAGTCACCTGCTCAGGTTTGACCAGCAGCAGAAAAGAGGTAAAGACAGGTCCAGCCATTGGCACAACCATAGGTGTGTTGAGGGCACCCCCAATGATCTTTTCTGTGAAGTAGGTGTTCAGATCACCTTCTGAGAGTGAAGGGTGCTAGGACAAAGTGCCAGGTGATTTGAATGGAGAAAGTTGTGAAGACCTAATGCAAGGTGATGGGCTTGGAATTTGACTGGGAGCACATTAAAGGACTGACGCGCGACTTGGGTTGTCCAGCTGAGTTCAGAGGTCATAATCCTGTAATGAGCCAATCCTGCTGAGTAGCTTTGCTAGGAAGTGGGTAGTTGGATTCACGAAGGGTTGGGGATTTGCAGGCCCACTGCAAGAGAAAGAAGGGAATGAGAACTGGTGTGTGTGGAATGGAAAGTAGAGAAAAGCAATGATAGAGCATGAATTCATGCTGGGAAGGAAAAGCAGCAAAATATACATCTCCAAAGCATTCACTCCTCACTCCCCAATGCCACAGTTTTCAATTAGGCCACAACTAAACTTTTACAAAAGCTTCCAACTACTCTCCTGTCTTTCATCTTGCTCACCTTGTTCCCATCCATTCTCCACCCTGCTGCCAAAATGAGCTGAAAGGTCTAATCATGTTACTCCTCTGTTTAAATTCAGTCACTCTCCACCTGCCCCACTGCCTAAATAGAGCAGATGTCGTGTGCTGTACACCGAGGTATTCTACTCAGCAGGGAAAGCCAAACCATGTAGAAAAAGAAGCAGTGATGTCAAGTTAGAGATGCTGCAGCTGGTGTTAACACTCCATCTGCTTACAAAGGCTGAACAAAGCAACTTCTTTCAGAGTGGGATTCGATGCATCACCACCAAAATATGACTGTTAGTGCCATTCCCTTATTCTAGAGGTTCTATTTCCCTTTTGGATCTTCTTCTTTCAGGAACTCCCACCATCTTTCAAGATCCAGCTTCCTTCAGGAAGTCTTCACTGACCACACCAGTTAGAAACGACCCCTCCATACCTTCCACTTAGCCCTTATTCTCTTCTTCATTGTGTACCTGAAATTAGCATTTTTTGAACACCTGTATGAAAGGTGATGTGTAAGGTGCATTCATTTAGATGAATTTTATTGGATCTCCTTTAGGAAGATTGTATCATGCCCAATGTACAGAGGAGGAGAAAGCAGAGAGGAGCAAATGCTCGTCAAGGACCCACTCTGTGGACAGAGCTTTCTGTACATATCTTCACTCAGCCTGCACAGTAGTCCTGTGAGATGGTTCTATTTTAGAGGTGAAAATAAACCAAGATAGGGTCACACAGCTTATTGTGAGTGGTAGAGCAGCCAGTCTAACCAAAATGTGTCAGCCTCCAAATTCTCTGGTCTTTCTGCTCTGATGTGTTACCCAAGGAGCCTCTGATCTTGGCCCTATGGGCCCCTCCCCATAGCTAATCATATAAAACCTTATACATGGTGAAGACTCAGTAAATTTGTTCACTCAGTCATGCATTCATTCAATCATTCCACATTTACTGAGTACCTCCTATGTAACCAGGCACTGTTCTAGAAGCTGCAGATACACTAGTAAACAAAATGGCAAAAATCTTGGCTTTTATCATATTTACACTCTAATAGGGATAATAAAATAAAAAATGAATGCATATAGAATGGCATGTAATAGCAAGGGTGATGAAGAAATATAAAGGGAGTGTGGGAAGTGGGAGGAGGTTGCTATTGTACATTGAAAGATTGGGAAAATCCTTGCAACAATGAAGGAGTGAGCCATTCACTTATCTTGAGGAAGAACATTGCAGGCAGAGGAAACAGTCCATACGGAAGGCATGGGGGTTGGTGTATTTGAGTAATCACTAGGCCAGTGTTATGGACTGAGTGTACGCATCCCCCCCAAATTCATAGGTTGAAGCCCTGACTCCCCAGAGTGGCTGTACTTGGAGTAAGGAAGTAATTAAGGTTCAATGAGGTCATAAAGGTGGGGCCCTGAATCTGATAGGATTAGTGTCCTTATAAAAAGAGACACCAGAGAGCTCAACCGTTTGAGCCCTCCCTCCCTGGTACATGCACAGAGGAAAGGTCATTTGAGGACACAGCAAGAAGGCAGCTGTCTACAAGTCAGGAAGAGAGGTCTTGTCAGAAAGTGATCCTTCTGGATCTTGATCTGGGACTCTGGGCCTCCAGAATGGTGAGAAAATTAATTTCTGCTGTTTAATCCACCCAGTCTATGGTATTTTGTTATGGCAGCTCCAGCAGATTAATACAGCCAGTGTAGCAAGAGGGAGACAAGCAAGTGAGAGGAGAGGAACTCAGAAAGGTGGATTGGGAAGGGGTGTTACTTGGTTTGGCAGAACATGTAGCTAGTGCCTTGTAGGTCCTTGTAATGATTTGGCTTTTACTCAGAATGAAATGGGCTCCCAATGGGGAGTTTTGAGCAGGGGAATAACATGATTTACTTAAATTTTTAACAGGATTACTCTGGCTACTGTTGAGAATAGGTTGTAAGGGAGAGAAGGGATGGAAGCACGGACACTAGTTAGGTTATTGCAATAATACAGTAGACAGATAAGAGTGGCTTGGACCAGTGTAGTAGGAATGAGGTGGTAAGAAATGGTCAGAATATGAATATACTTTTCTAAAATTTTTTATTGTGAAATACAATATACATAAAAGTGCATAAAACATAAATATACAGCATAACAATGGTTATAAAGTAAACACCCATGTAGCCACCACACAGGTCAATAAACAGAACACTGCCAGGACCCCAGAAGTCTCTTACATAGAATCTCTTACCAAACACAAAATTCTCTCCCTTGTAAGTGACCTGCCTCTTCTAATAATCATTTCCTTGCTATTCTTTCCTGTTTTTGAACCCTGTGTAAGTAGAATTATACAGTGTGTTCTTTTGTGTCTTGACTTTTTTCACCCAACGCTGTTTGTGAGATTTATCCATGTTGTGTGGAGCTGTAGCAGGTTCATCTCAATCACTCCAGGGTATTAGATTGTCTGAACACAGCCCACTATATTTATCAATTCTTTTGTCAATAAACATTTGGGTTGTTTCCAATTTTGAACTATCATGAATGTCCTTTGAATATTCTTGTCTATGTCTCCTGGTACACATGTGTGTGCGTTTCTCTAATATACACCCAGGAGTAGAATTGCTAGGTCATTGAATATGGTGTCTTCAACTTTACAAAATAATGCCAACCTGTTTTCCATAGTGATTGTAATGATTTATACTGACATAAGATTGTATTCCATTATGGCTTTAATTTGCAAGATTATTAATGTGATTGATTATCTTTTTTGTATGTTTGTTGGTAATCTGAATATCTCTTTGGGGAAGTGCTTGTTCGAGTCTTTTTTCCATTTTTCTATGGGGCTGTGTCGATGCAAAATAACCAACAACCATTCTATAGATAAGAGAAAGAAGGTGAGCTTTACTTATGCCAGAGTAAGGATTATAACCTGGAAAGGCCTCAGAAAGCATTCTGGAGAAGCATGGTTTGCAGTATAGTCTTATATCTTTTTAGAACAAAGAACATATATTAAATATACCCAGGCTACATTTTCAAAGTTTCGAAGAGGTATTTAGCTGCAAATTAGCAGATCAACATGACCCTGATGTCAGGAAAGGGACCAATATGGGTGTTACCAATAGGGTGTAGGAGGGGAAGTATGCATTCTTATCTCAAGAGAGTGCATTCTTTACTTTAATGGTTGAAGCAGATGTACAATGTATGTTTGATAGGCCATAAGTCAGGCTTCTGTGGTTCAGGCCAAATCAGTTTTGAACCCAAATAGTTACCCCCATATATTCATTATGTGAAAATCTCTTGACATTTCCCCCTTTTGATCAATAATCTTTCAATAGAAAGCATTGTTGATCAAAATATTGTCCCTCGGTGCCAGTGTGCTTGCTGCCTGCCCTGGGTCCATCATGTCCCTCAGTGCTAGGCTTTTCTCTCATTTATTTGCCCAGTTATCCACATTGGGGGAAATAGTCAGATATAGTGGAAAAGCATAGAGGTATATATTAACAGGGGAAGCATTTCATAGGTTATGTAATTTGTCGATTATTTTTAGATTATTGTACAAACATTGTACATGTGCTTTTACATGACTTCCTATAGTTACATTGTTTATAACTATTATAGAGTGGATAATTCCATACTTGAAATGATTAGTTTAAAATGAGTTCTTAGGCATGGTCTTTATGGAAATTCATCCAGGTTTGTAAGATCAATCAACCATCTCAAGTCGCTGAGCAGTCATTATTCTAGCCTGCATGCCAGTCTTACAACACTGAGTAAAGAAACAGTAATTAGTCAGAACATTATGACTAATATAAGAATTCTAAGGAGTAATAGAAATAGGAATTGCAATCCAGATCATAAAAGGGAGCCAATACTGGAAGGGAGCCAACCAAACAAATCAAAACTAGGTGTAGGGTCCCTTAGGGCATTCACCTACTTTTTCATGTGCTTTAGCAGAGATGACACATTGGAAGATTCATCAGGTATAAAAACACAGCATTCAGTTTGAATGACTGCACACACACCACCTTGGGATGCAGTTAAAATATCTAAAGCTATTCTATTTTGAAGGGCCACCTTTCTCATTATAGACTCTTCAGTATTTAATAAGGCTATTCCTTCTAGACTATCATTAAGGACTTGTTGAGTAAATTTAGTCAGGGCTTCTATATGTGATATGACATCTTCTAGCCCCAAAGAAGGAACAAATATAGCTGCTAGATGGTCATACCAGTGGAACACTGAATGCGTCCATCTGTCCTTAAGGAGAGGAATATTGACAACAGTTCTCAGTTCAGGGCAAATCCTTCCGTGCATCCAAGGGAAACCCAGGGTGCAGCATCCTAGTGATCCAGGTGGTAGCCAAGGCCAGAGGTTTGTTCCACATAACCATTGAGTTCCATTAGGAGCCACCCAATAAACGCCTGGCCTTCAAGACCAGTCTATTCCAAACCAATCATTTTCTTTAACTGAGATAGTATTCTGAAAACCTTAAATGGAACAATTATAAAAAGAGGATATGTTCTCAGCATTACAAGGGTTTAATGAGGAAACACAAGGTTGGGAATACAAGCCTGGTCCACAGTCTTGGGACAGCTGTCTACAACAGACACCATCTTCTCATCCTGGTTGAGGTATTTGTCTTGGTCAGTTGAAGTCAGGTGTCAGAAACAGGAGCTGAAATCTGCTCAGGTGGAGGAGCCTTTTTAATGAGAAATGTGAATCCATGAGTCTATGCCCTTTAATTTTGCAGCACATGGATTGGTTAAAAGTATCTGTTATAGTTCTTTCCAACGGGGCTACAGAGTCTTTTATTTATTTTTGGTGAGGAAGATTAGCCCTGAGCTAACATCCATTGCCAATCCTCCTCTTTTTGCTAAGGAACACTGCCCTGGGCTAACATCCATGCCCATCTTCCTCTACTTTATATGGGACGCCGCCACAGCCTGGCTTGACAAGCAGTGCCTTGGTCCGTGCCCAGGATCCGAACCTGCGAACCCCGGGCCACTGAAGCAGAACGTACAAACTTAACTGCCACACCACAGGGCCGGCCCCCAGAGTCTTTTATTTGATGCCTCTTCCAATAAATAAATTCTCCAAGTTGTAGTCCATGATCCTTAAAGTCTTCCTCTCCCAGGGGGTCTCTGTGAAAGGAATCAGCTACCAACCTTTCATTTCTTTTAAGCATCTCAACGACAACAATGTAATATATCCTCCTTAAGCAAAGTTGGTTCATACATTTCCTCATCTAATTGCATAGGCCGTACTGTTATTATTTCAAAAGGAGACAGCTGCTGTTTACCAAAAGGTGTAGATCAAAGATTGAGAAGTACTAACTGAAGAGCTTTTAGCCATGAGAGATTAAATGCTTCTGAAAGCTTTGCCAATTGAATTTTGATTGCACTGTTAGTTAAAATGTTGCATTATTGGCCAAATGTCACAAATAGATTTAATTATTTGTCCAGTAAAATGAGTTCCCTGGTCACTGTGTAACTCAGTAGGAATTCTCCAAACAGGAATTATCCTTTCCAACAATTTACCTACTACTAAAGCCATTGCTCTTCTGCAGGGAAAGACCTCAACCCAATGTGAAAACATACAGACTAATACTAAGATATTTATATCCTTGAGATGCTTGCATTTGAACAAAGTTCAATTGCCATACTGTTACCAAACCCAAAAACCGGTTCTTTAACCTGCCACACAGTTGGGCCAATAACTGAAACATCAGGCTTGTGGCAAGGAGAGAGGTTTACTATCAAAAGGCAGCCAGATGAGGAGATGAGAGTTAGAACTCAGATACACTTCCTCAAACAGAAAAAGGTAGGGGATTTCATCTGGGGTTTGAGGTAGGGGAGGGAGAGCATGTGGCCTTGCTGGTTGGTGCCTTACCACAAGCCTGAGTTTGGCCTTAAAGACTGAATTTCTTTTCCCTTGACTGTCTGGACTTTCCTGGTTAGTTTTCATCTTCAGCCTGTGTTTGGCCTTGAAGACTGAATTTTGATGACTGGACCTTGACTTCCCGGGAAAGACAGCTCACTCATATACTAAGGAGGGACAGAAAAACCTTTTAAACAACAGTTGATTATCCTGAATATGCACAGCTGCTGTTAGCAAAGCTTATCTCAATTTTTTTTTTTTTTTTTTGCTCTAGGGAAGATTTTTTAAACTTCTTTGTGCTCAGTTTCAATACCTCAAAGAGTCCCTCAGGAAGGAGAAAGTGACCTTGCAACCCATGAAGTGTTTTCCTAGGATTATATTTAGGACCTATAGTACAATGAACATAAGCTTTATGAGCCACTGTGGGAGAAAATTTCCAAAAATATTGTTTTCCCCATAAAATCATCTTTTCACACGCCCAGTGGGTTAACTGATGTATATGCTGGCACAGTAGCAATTGTGCTCCAATAGGCACTATGGTTTGTTATTGGGCCCAAACCACATCTGCATGCTGGTGTCAAAAATTCCTCCTTTTGTTGCCATGTGTTTCTCTTCTTCTGTGGTGATTTCTTGAGCCTATAGAAGGAAATCTTTCACTGGGCTAGCAGGGTTAACAGGGAGCAGTAGGCATTTTCGAGGCTGGACAGCATATCTAGCTTGATAATGTCCTTGCTTATTTTTTAAGTAAGACCCTTCTGTAAACCAAATTACATAATAAAATGCAGTCATTGTCATTTTCCTCCTGTGGTTCTGGAAGGAAGGTAGCAGGGTTGAGATCATGAGTAATATTTACCTATGCACTATAACCTAAGAAGGTTTATCATCATTTACTTGACAATGCTTCCCATGCAATTTAGCATACCAAACAAGCCTAAGTAGTTCAGTATCTCCCTCTTTACAGGGAGAACAAATTTCTTTGAGAAGTCCCAGGGGCCCTCTGAAAATTCTCAGAGAAATTTAAGTCAAAAGAAAGACTTCATTTCGGATTTGAATTTTTGAGGAGCTTGTTCAAACATATCAAAAGGTTTTAAAACGTATGGTCAAACAAGATCAGGTGTTTGCTGATCTTGTGTCACTCGGAAACACTGGTTGCTGTGAAATGATGCTTCGTTATCCATTTAACCAAACTGACAACAGATGTTAAAGACAAACAGCAAAAAACAAAAAACCTTAGGTTTTTAATAGAGAGATTTCAGCCTTTTAGAACATAGGAAATTATTTTGACAAAATATAGGATTTCTGTCTTTTAGGTAGATTTACTCAAAGGTAAAGAAAAACCTTTTATAATCTCATTATCAAGAGCAGACTAAAAATCCAAGAAAATTATCCTTTTAAGAAAGAGAAAACCAAATTCTAATTTTGCACCAGCTTACTTCTGATATTAAAACTCATTTACTTAATTAAATTTATTCCAGTCTTAGCAAGCTTGACGATGCATAAAATCCTTTTTCAAAGTTCTTTTTTCACAAAGCTTCTATAACATTTTTTACATTCAGAATTTGTCCCAGGCATTCCTTCTTTTTTTTTTCCTAGTATTTTAGGACAAATTTATCTTTCTTAACAAAACAAACAAACATATTTCCTTTCCTTATACCTTCTTTACTGAAAACATACATCTTACTTTCCTTGAATACAAAGATGTTTTCCTTACTAGTTTTTAGTAGCTTTAATCACATATATTAATTAGAATTCTTAACTCTTACAGACCTTAATTTTTAGTGAAAACTAAGAAGTAAGCAATTATAAACTGTCTTTTACATTAGCATTCTGTGCCTTGGCAAATTTATAAGTGCTTTTTATAATTTCTAGAAGCATGCTACTTCATAGTATGATCTTTTGATAAAATGCAAGACTTGTTTACTAATAGACCCAAACATCTTTTAGTTTATTTGTAATAAGAAGCCAAAGGTAGATAAACCTATATTTAGTAATTAATGTCCAATATTTTATCTTATGTGGAAATGACCTAGATACTCAGTAAATTCCTATCATTTAACTTAATTTAACAATACTCTAAGGTTTCCAGTCACCAAAAGGTTTTGGAGTTAAGTACATACACCATAACATATAATTATAGTCAAACAGTGCACCCAAAAACTTTTGTCTTTTCACATCTATTTCATTTACTTGTTTCCAATAATTATGTTTAGATTGCCTACAAGAACTTCATGAAACATCAGACAAAACCAGCTATCACTGCTGACAAATTTTTTAACAGTGATACATGAGCTTATTTGACTAATAAATCCAAGCTGCATATCTGCATCATCTCCAGTGCTGATAACTCTGAGGACATGCCTATTTCAATCAAACCAACAAACTCAAACAAGGTTTCATTTACCAAAGATTATTTCATATCATGTTAACTTGAAAGACATTTGGGTTAGTTTCTATTACATTTGGAAATAATTTATGTAAGCGCTTACTTTAAGCCAATTAAATAGAGCTCCTTTAGAAATTATCCATCTGGAGGGAAAAATATCACATATATCACATATATATAGACACACACGAGCACACAGACAGACGCAACAAAGATTTTATAGCCTCCGTTTTAAAAGCTTTCCTTAGATTTTTGGGCAAGTGTGCTTTCATAAGTAGTCTGCACCTCCAAAAGCTTCCTTCCCCCTTCACCCCCCCCCCTTTTTTTTCTCAGACTTAGGAATCTGGGATGGTCTAGATAATAGCTCCCAGAGAGATCACAAGTTTTTTTAAGATAAACAGGGGAGGTTAGTTTCTTATCAAAGGACTGACACACCCATCTAGTTACATTACCCTTAATTTGTTTCTTTCCCTCTGGGTACATAGTTTTATCTTAATTTAGGGGAGAAGGCCTAAAAATTCCTATCAGGCTTTGATTATCAGCTTCTAATTTGGCTGAATTTCTGATCATAAGTTGCTAAATCCTTTCAAATATCTCATCACGTTTCAGGAGGGACAAACAGTAACTATTTCTAGAAACATTAAACGACTCCATTAATTTTTCATTTTAGTTTCCCCTTGACTGTTTAAGAGTAGCAGTTTCCCAGAAAATCTCTCAGAGTCTCATTAACCCTGGGAGGGGCTCATATTGGGTCCTCCTTCAAAGGTAGATTATGACTTAATAAGTGCACTTCTTAAAAGATTTTATCTAATTGGAACATTCCTTCTAATGGCCAATGTACAAGTTTTGGAGGCTCAGAGGAGCCCCCAAAAGGCCACTGTAATTTTAAATTATCCTGGGTTATCTTGACCCAAATATCCAACCATTTACAGTTATCCCCATTTTGTTAAGCACTTGCAAGTATCCACTCCCCTGTACGTATTGTACATGAAGCCAGCCAGAGTTCCAGGAGGAGGCTGCCCATTCAGGAACTTGTTGGCTTTTAGAAGCTCAATTTTCCGTTTTCTTTTAGTTTTGTTTTACTATAAAGTCTGAACAATTTCTAAGGACAGTGTACTGTGTCGGAAATGTGCTGCTTGTATTACTCCCTAAAGAAAGGTTGTAAGCGCTCTATTATGTATCTCAGTTTCTTCCACCGGAAGTCTAAAACTACCGTGGGGGCTAGGAGCGCATGGGCGACAAACCCTCATATGCACATCCCTGGACGAGCCGTCATTTACTTAAAGTGAACAATCAGGATGGAATTCCCTATGTGACTGCTGCACATCTCAAGGCTCAACCTCAGACGCCCCACTAGGTTCCAGTCACACGAGGATGCCTGGGAGGAGCTCGTATCCCTTCTCTTTGGAGCTGAATGAGTTTTCAGTCTCTCGTTTTGCTTTAAACAATTTGTTCAAACTTTATAGACACAACTCTTTTCAATTTCAAGCCAAATTAAAAAGGTCAGCCTGCCCTGTTCACTCCAAAGATCCCCCTAGGCTCCCTTGGCCTAGGAAATTCCCCCTAGGTTCCTCTTACCTAGGAAATGTACTGGTACCTCCTTAAGACACCTAGTCTTAAGACTTGAAACAGCTCAAGTAAAAGTCAGGACCTACAACTTAAATAAGGAGGTCTGGGTTTCAAGAGAACTCACCCGGGGCACCTGAATAGTGTTGTGAAGCCAGAGGGGCTCAATGGGCCCCAGTGGTACCAAACACCAGTTCAAAGTAGATTCCAGGTGGTCTCAGGTGGGTTTCTCTGAAATCCTGCTTCACTATGCCAGGAAATGTCAATGCAAAACAACCAACCACCATTCTATAGATAAGAGAAATAAGGTGAGTTTACTTGAGCCAGAGTGAGGATTATAACCCGGGAAGACCTTTGAAAGCGTTCCGGAGAAGCATAGTTTTCAGTACAGTCTTAAATGAAGAACATACATTAAACACACCCAGGATCATTCTCAAAGTTTTAAAGAGGTCTTTAGTTGCAAATTAGCAGGTCAACATGACCCTGATGTCAGGAAAGGGACTAATATGGACATTATCAATAGGGTGTAGGAGAGGAAGTATGCGTTCTAATGTTAAGAGAGTGCATTCTCTACTTTAATGGTTAAAACAGATGTACAATGTGTGTTTGATAGGCCATAAGTCAGGCTTCTTTAGTTCAAGCGGAATCAGTTTTGAACCCAAATAGTTACCCCATATACCTCAATACGAGAAAATCTCTTGACAGTTCTCCATCTTTTTATTTATTAATTTGCAGGATACGAATCCTTTATTGGTTAAATGCATAGCAAATACCTTTCCCTATTCTATGCCTTGTATTTCACTCTATGGTGTCTTTTGATGAAGAGGTCAGGGAACCACACCACACATCTGTCGGTTGTCATACTGTGGCACTTGCTTGTTGCTCTGACACTGAAAGCTATGCCACCAGTATTTCAAACACCAGCGGGGTCACCCACGGTGGACAGGTTTCAGCAGAGCTTCCAGATTAAGACAGACTAGGAAGAAGGACTGGCCACCCACTTCCAAAAAAATTGGCCATGAAAACCCTATAAATAGCAGTGGAGCATTGTCTGATGCAGCGCCAGAAGGTGAGAAGATGGCGCCAAAAGACCGGGCAGGGTTCTGCTCTGCTGTCACACGGTCGCTAGGAGTTGAAATTGACTCGATGGTACTAACAACAAACTTCCACATAAATTTTAGAATCAGCTTATTAAGTTCCACAAAAAGTTGCGGTTTCATTGGGATTACATTTATTCTATAAATCAGTTAGGGAAGAATTGTCATCTTAACCATATTGAGTCCTCCAATCTGTGAGCTTAGTATATCTCTCTTTCTAAATATGTCTTCTTTAATATCAATAACATTTTATTTTTCTGAAGACTTACATATCTTTTACTAGATTTATTCCTAGACACATAATACTTTAGATGTCATTGAAATGCCATATATTTTATGTCATTGAAAATGGTATCTTTAAAACATTTATTTTTAGTTTGTTGCTGGGAAATAGAAATGATCAATATTTATAAACTGATTTTTGTATCCAGCAACGTTACCAAACTCTCCTATTTTACCTATGTAAACGCTTACCTATGTACTCTATAGGAGTTTCATATTCTCTTCAGATAATGACAGTTTCTTTCTTTGCAGTTCTTAGACCTTTTATTTCTTTTTCCTATTTACTGAGCTGGCTAGGATCTTCAGAAAAGCACTGACTCCAAAGATGATTGAATTTTGGACTCATATTTTGAAGATAGAGCCAACAGGATTTGCTGACAGATGGTATTTAGGCTGTGAGAGAAAGAGAGGAACCAAGGTTGAGTTCAAGGTTTTTGGCCTGAACAACTGGAAAAATGGCATTGTCATTTACTGTAGGCAAGGCCAGAGGTTTGTGGATTATATAGTGCTGGCAAGTAAATGAAGAAAGACAAAAACTGACTATTACTTATTGGCAATGATCTCTCTAACAGACTTTAACCTGGTTTTCCACTTTTGAAATAACTCACTCCAGTAAGGACTTAAACATTTACAAATGTTCTCAGTTGGGTTTGACTCGAGGCTTCCTGTTCAGCCACTGCCCTCTACTGGGGTCTTGTCTGAATAGGAGCTGTGCACTCCCAAGTTTGGGATAATTTTTCCCTCCAGCCTTGATCTTTCCTGTTTCCACTACACACACACACACACACACACACACACACACACTTTCCCTCCAGCCTTGATCTTTCCTGTTTCCACACTACACACACACACACACACACAAACACACACACACACCTATCTTGTTTTGCAATCTTTCCCCAGGCAAAATAATTATGAGAGAAACTCCCACCCAGGAAACTTGGTCCCTGCAATGCATTTACAAGTAGCTCGTCTGGAAAGACGTCCTAGAAAGGCCAGCTGCATTTCTGTGGGGTTAGCCTAAGAACAATGAAGAAACAGTGAAGGGGTGACTCCCACAGAAGAGATGCTGGGTCATTCAAAAAGGCCTCATTGTCCCAGCTGAAAGGCCAATTTAACCATCCTTTATCGCATGGCTCTCAAGTCATCAGTAAAGCCTTAAGTGTCCTTGCACAAAGAAGCAAAACTCTAAAAAGCTAGCACATTTAACAATCCAAATGATTGTTGAAGCCGCATTAACCTACCCATCCAGTTCCCTTCTGTTTATTCAACACATATGCAGGGCATCTTATTGGGCTAAGGGCCACCTCTCCCCTCTCCCCTGCCTCACCTGCCACCCAATCTCAAAAATGTAAACTCCAAAAAAGCAGCGACATTGTCCTGTAAACATCTCTGTCCTCAGTGTCCGAAACAGTGCCTGTCCTATTATAGGCATACAATAATATTTTACGGGATTGACATTTTAAAGATTTTAAAAAATAATTACCTTAAAAAGTTAAATTTTCATTTATCCTTACTGAAAATCAATATTGTTTAAAATTGATGAGAAGAAATAGCTTGGAGGTAAATATCAGAAGAAACAGCTGAGAGAATTAAAAACTTTGCCTCTAAGGAGTGGAACTCTAGTAGGGAAAGGACCACTGTGTTTTAAAATACAACTTTTACTTGAGTGTTGTTTGCAACTACCTTGATGATTATCTACTTTACGCGTTTAAATTATACACATTCCCAACATCCTAATACAAGTATTCATTTTTGTGTATGACCTGCCTTCTTCATCCACATACTCTCACATTGATATTAATATAGTTGTTTACAATCATAGCTACGTATTTTGTAGTCGGCTTTTTTTCACTTAACCCGTCTCAGTTACCATAGACAGCTTTCCGTGTTTCTACAGTCTTCATAATTACCATGTTGGTGGCTGCATGATATTCCAACGCGTTGCTGTACCACACTTTAGCTAAATAACGTGGACCGTTCAGCGTCGTTTGCATTTTTCCATTGAAAACAATGCTGCAATGAAGACTTGCAGGCAAATGGTCTCGTTAGTTTCGCTCCTTTGAAGCATAACGTTGAATCACATTCTGGGGTTCCCTCTCTGCATCCCTGAGTCACATCAGGGACAGACAGCGACCAGCGTGACCCTGACCCGCCAACCCGCGCGGCCGGGCGGCGCATCCGCCTCAGGAGCGAATCCCGGTTGGGGCCGAGCGCGTCCCCGCCCCGCGCCGCGTCACCGACGTCCCTCCCGGCCGAGACCGGCGCGCGGCGCGATAGTGGTCGTACTGCGCCGGTGGGCGGTGCGGGCCCTGGGAGCGCGGAAGCGGGGCGCGCCGGCCATGGTTCCCTGGGCGGGTGCCGAGCTCTCGGCGCTGGACCCGCTGCGCGCTCTGTGGCTCGCGCTGGCCGCCGCCTTCCTGCTGACCCTGCTGCTGCAGCTCGTACCGCCCAGCCTGCTCCCCGGCTGCGCGCTTTTCCAGGACCTGATCCGCTATGGAAAAACCAAGCTCGGGGGGCCGCCGCGCCCGGCCGCCTGCCGGGCCTTTGATGTCCCCAAGAGGTAACCGCGCCCCGGACGCGTGCCACGGTTGCCAAGGCGCGGAGAGCCGGGGGCGCCCGGCTCGGGCAGCCGGCAGGGGGCAGCAGAGGCGGGCGCGGGGCCGGCGCAGACTGGGCCTCGGTGGCCCAGACGGGTTCCCCGGCGCGGCGCTGCCTAGGCCCGGTCGCCGGGCACTCCCGCGTCCGCGTGGTGGCCTTGGGGGCGGAGTGTCCCGAGTGTTCGCCGACACCGAGGAAGATGAGCCGCGCGCACTTCGAGGGCGCGGGATCGTGCACCTGTGGCCACCCGGAGCCTTACCCTCCGGGATAACGGCAGCGCGTCCGAATTTAGGCTTGGTCACCAGGGGGCCAGTTAAGGTCTCCTTTGTGCCCCAGTTCCCTTTTTGCCCTCCCCTGCACTCCAGGGGCTTATAATCTAACTTGAGGTCGCCGGAACTCACTAGAAATGAAGGCAGCCCTTCCCCCACTTCGCGCCTCTGTTTCCCCTATTTGTCTCCCCGACCCTCACAGTCAGGACGAAGGGTGAGACACAGGTCACCACACTGGCGCCACCTCCTTCGGCCGCACTGACCCTCCTAATCCGCACCTTGGCGGGTGCCCCTGGAGAAAGTGGCCTGAAATGGCATAGTTTAGGCAAGGTGGATCCCGAAGCTTCATTTGACTTTCAACAGATTTCTTAACCAAGTTCAACGAAAGATTAAATCGTTAGGGCTTAAATAGAATTTTTTCAGAAATTGTAAGGCTTGTTATGTTTTGGTTTTTCCTTTGAATTCAAAACATAGCTGGGAAGAGTCAGCCAAACACTTGTAGGTGGTGGGAATATAGCAGTGGCTTTTCTATCTTTAAGGTGCATCTTAAGTTGGTATTTAGGAAGGAATCTGGAGGAATGTGATAGGGTTTCTGATGTATTAAAAATTCTAGGATATCGCTTAAACTTCTCCCGGGCAGTGCCCAGGTCTGCAGACAAGACAGGGAGTAAGTAGAACCAGCCCTGATGGCCTAGCGATTCAGTCAGCGCACTCTGTCGGAGGCCCTGGCCCCGTTCAGGTGTGGAACCACCCCACTTGTCTGTGAGTAGCCATGCTGACAGACTTGGCTGGCTGTCATGGAAGAACTAGAAGGACTTACATCTAGAATATACAACTGTGTACTGGGGCTTTGGGGAGGAAAAAAGACGAGAGAGAGGAAGATTGGCAGCTCATGTTCACTCAGGGCAAATCTTTCCCAGCAAAAAAAAACAAAGAGAAAGAGAGAGAGAGGAAAAAGACAGAGGCTAAGTATAACTTGGCTTCTGAAACGTGATAATCCCCCACTCTTGGCTGTTGGAGAAAGATCCATCAGTTGGTAACACTGAGAAGGGAACACCAGGTCATTCTGAGGAAGGGTAAAGGGAATGAGGCCCTGGGAATATGTAGAAGTATTCAAGATGAGATAATTAAACCTCCTATTTCGTAGAGGCTCTTTTTAAGTGAAAATTACCTGTCATTCTGTTTTTAATCAGGTTTGATCGCAGTAAGTCATTTTCTATTTTATAGCAGTGGCATTCCTAGATAGTGTTACAAAGTGAAGAAAAAAATTATTTCTTAGAAAGTGTGAATCCTAATAATTTATTTTCTGAATTTTGGAAAAGGTACTATTGTCTCTGGATTAAAGGACACATTTCAGATCATTCCCTGAACTTACCTATTTCTCTGACTCTCATACCCCACCTGTTACTACTCAGGTCTGTCATTATGTAACAGCTAAGAAACAGACTTGGTACCTTTCCCGTATTCATTAGCACCACAACTGGTACTCTTCGGGTCTTTTGTAATTTCTACTATATTATGAAATAATTTTTGCCTTTTTCTTCCTCCAGAATTCTAGAGTGGAACCTCCCACGGTGTTTTGTTTTGCTTTTTTTCTAAATTTAAAGAAACATTTCTTTCACTACTGGAGAAGGTACAGCAAATCCAGGCCAATAATGAAAGGCAAAAATGTCTAGATGCTATATTTAAATTTTTTTTTGGTACAAAATTCAATAGTACTCTTAAAAGTGAAAATAAGCCTATAATTTTTACACGTAGAAATAGGCAGCTGTAAATCATGTTTCTGCACCTAAGACAATGTTTAGGTAATTTTGTTTGGGATTATTTTTTCCTAAGGAGGCAAGAATAAAACCGTAAATCAGTTCATGGAATGTTTGACTCCATTACCTAGATTTTAAGGTGATGGTTGCTTTTCTTGTTTTCTTTTTGGTTCCTCGAGCTTTGATTTCCCAGAAAGTCTGAATAAATACGAGACCTCAAATGTGCTTCACAATGTTCTTGACTTGCATAGTGTGTATGGAAGTACTTCTCCCGTTTCTAAAATTTGAAAATGGTATTGAAACATTACAATTGCACTGAGCTCTAGAGGCAAAGAGCGCCGTCCAGATTTTTCCCACTGGGGTTCAGGAGTCCTAACCAGAGGCCCAGGGAGTCCGTGGATAGAATTCAAGGCAAACCTGGATTGGAAAAAAATTACATCTTTATTTCACCAACCTCTAACTGAAATTCAGTGTTTCCTTAATGATGAATGTAATCAGCAAACCACAGTAGAATTAGCAGTACCTGCAATTTTGTGACAGGTTTTTTTAATATTACATTAAAAATATTGACGAGACCTCAAAACACTATTTCCATCACTACAAGAATACTGTAGTTATTCTTCACTATCTTCTTATTTGATGCGTTAAGTTTGTGAATATATTACTATTCACAAATTTGTCTTTTAGTAGTTGTGTTACCTATGTTTCAGTATAATTGGTTCCTTTATAATCCCTATGTATTTTATGCTTGTAGTAACATTTTGAGAAGGGGCCTATAGCCTTCACTAGATTGCCAAAGGAGTCCAAGGAAGAAAAATGTTAAGAACCACTGCTCTAGACTACAAACTTTCAATACATTTACATTTGTCTTGTTTGTTACCATTTCCCTGGCTCAGTGCCTAGGGATTAATAATAAGGTCCTCGATCAATATGTTTTGAATGAATTTTTTAAAAAGAGGTTTTAGGTTTAATTGGTTTGTCGATTAACTCGACTGCTTACTCCGAGAGTAACTTGGGATGAGATACCTTGTCTTATGTTCGTTTATTTAACCTGAGTGTTCATACCATGTGCCAGGAGCTGTTCTAGGCTCGTTGGAGCTTTTATGTTCCATCTTACATTATGTGTGAATATGTCAACAAGTCTTGTAAAACATGCAAGATAGTTTCAGATGGTGATAAGTGCTTCAGAGGAGATCCAGCCGGGTTCCTGGATCATGAGATGAGACAGGGGTGGGATGCATGGGAAAGGATGGTCAGGGAGGGGTGGGGCAGGAGATGAGTTCACAGCAGGAGGCAGGGCCGGCTTACCAGGGCTTTACAGGTTGGTGGAGATGAGACTTTGTTCTGAATGTATGGAAAGCCATTGATGGCTTTAGGATGGGAAGGGGGCATGGCTTTATGTGATTTATGTTTTGAAAAGATAACTAACCATTGTGTGGAGGAGGCTGGAAAAGAGGCTGTTATGGTGGTCCAGGCCAGAGGTGGTGGTATGGATTAGTGTTAGCATAACAGCACCTGCCTGTCAGATAGGTGGTAATGACCTTAAAGCACTCAGCACACGGCAGGCCCCTAGTCAGAACTCGGTAAACACCACTTCCCTTCCTTAGTTAACCCCACAACACCCCTAACTGGGCCTGGGATCAGTTCTGGCAATCAGCAAATATGTATTAAGTCAGATCATGCCTCCTGGCTCAAAACTATCCAGTGGCTTCCAACTCAGTCACAGGAGCCCAAGACCCTATACAATCTTGTCCCCACCATCTCACTGACTTTATCTCCTGTAATTCACCCCCCATGTGGTTCTAGTCTAGTTTTCCAGGCCTCTCTGCTAGTCTTCTTTCCCACCTCAGGGCCTTTGCACTGCGTGTTCCCTCTCCCTGGAGAGCTCTTCCCCCAAATAGTCATATGGTTTATGCCCTTCCTATAATTCTACTCAAATATTACCTTCTCAATGAGGCGTGCCCTATCCACCCTGTTTAAAAGTGTAATTCTACCATCCCCAGCATTCCTTCTTCTCTTTCCGGCTGTCGTTTTCTCAGTAACAATTCTTGCCTACTGACATGCTGTGAAACTTACTTTTGTGTGTGTGTGAGGATAAACTCCATGAGGACAGGAATTGTCTGTTGTGTTCGTTGCTGTATCCCCACCACCAAAACGTTTGTTCCGTCAAAGAAGTACTTGCTCAGTGCCGAGCGCTGTGTTACATAAGGATCACTGTACCCCTGTTCCCAAGGGCTCAGCAAACGGTGCCACAACGAAGCACAGTGCCCAGGGAGGCAAGAGAGGGAGAGTGTCTACAACAGAAAGAAGTGGAGTTTTTAAATCTGCTGTTTGAAGCTAAAGCTGGGGCTTTTTAAAAAGTGAGAGATATATAAAGAGTAGAGCATGTTTCCCATAGAGGGAAATCAGGCAAAACAAGAGACAATGTAAAAAATGGACGAATAAGAATAACAGTGAAGGGGAGGAAGACTTTCCTCTACCCACTTGGGGTCCTTTCTGGCTGGGCTACAAATTAAATTGACATGAGCCCAGATAGCAGGAGAAAATCAAACAAAGCTTTATAACATGTACACATGGGAGAGACCAGGGAAACTGAGTATCTCAACAAAATGGTGGAGGTTCTCCTCTTAGATAAAAAGACAATGGAGGTTGTTGGGGGTGGGTCAGCTATGGGAGATTACCAGAAAAGCACAGTAAGGTTATTATGCAGCCTTGCCTTCCACACTGATAAGTCTCTAGAGATGAGGTCATCCCCTTTCTTTCCAGTACAGAGAGGGAGATACCTTACAAGTGGAGATTTCCCTTACAAATGTAAATGTTTGGTAAACAGAACTTTGATAAGAACAGGCTTAGCAAGGACCCTCCCAGTCTATCAATGCCCAGAGTTATCTATGGTGATGGTGTGTCCTGGGAACAAGCCTTCTATCTTAAATCCTTTTAGGCAGTTAGTGGGGGGAGGGGGAGGTCAAAGTTTCTTTCAGAGAAAATAATTGAGGTAAAAAGACATATTTTGAGGTGGCCAGTTCTGATGCCCCACAACAGTCTGCCTGTGAATCAAAACACCATGGCCCAAGTAGAACACAGCAGGATCTGGCATCTTGAGTGATTGGGTTGACTTTAGGCTTGGTATAAATTGGCACATGTCATGTAGGGCCAGAAAAGCAGGTGGAGGCAACTCTAGATTGCATGACTAGGAGCACAACCATGTGATTTTAACTTCAGAGTCATCAAGTCCAAGTCTAGAGCCAAACACTGCCACTTACTGTGTGACCTTGGATAAGTAACTTAACCTTTCTGAGCCTTAGTTTTCTCATCTGCCACTTGAAGATAACCACATAAACTTTACAGGATTGTTGTAAAGACGAAATGAAATAATCTTAACTGGTCTCCCCACAACTAGACTATTCTCTACCTAGTTAACAGAGGGATTTTTTTTTTTTAACTTAAAGAAGAGTGAAATGAATGAGCAATGCCCTTTTTCGTGTGTGTGTGTGTGGTAAAATAGACATGACGTAGCATTTACCATTTTAACCGTTTTTGAGTGTACACTTCAGTGGCTTTAAGTACATTCACCATTGTTGTGCAGCCATCACCACTATGCATCTCTAGAACTTTTCCATCAGCCAGGGGTATTTTTAAAACATGAATTATTACTTGAAGTCACTCTGCTCAAATGGCTCCCCATCGCACTTAATAAAAGTCAGTGTCCTTACAAGACCCTGTAGCAGCTGTGCCTCCCCCTCACTGCCTGTCCCTCTCTGCGCAGGTGCCCTTCCTTGTTCCTCAGGCCCTTTATGGTTTTCGTTTCCTCTGCCCAGAAAATTCTTCCCCAGAAATTCACAAAGGTTACTCATTTTAGCCAAATGTTACTTCCAGAGAGGCCATCCAGAATGGCCTCCCCTCTGCACCCTCTCTGTCCCCTCACCCAATATTATGCTAGATGCGTCAAGGGTCATTTGTTGACTGTCCACTGAAAGGTAAATTTCATCAAGGCAGGGACCTGGTCTGTTTGCTCCTTCCTCCAAGAACACTGCCTGGCAAGTTCTAATTGCTCAATAAATATTTGTGAAAAAATGAAGTAGGTAAGTTGGCCCGGAAGTTGCTCCTCAGAAGCCGGCCCCTCCCCTTTCCATGGGAGCAGAGCCAAGTGCTGCTGACATTCTGCCGGGCTCCTGTGGCTCAGGCCATACCTGGGCTCAGTTCTAGGAAGTGTGTCTTAAGGAAGACCCTGGAAGGCAACCAAAGGCCAACAGCCCGGGGGTGGGGAGGAAGGGGTAGACTTGAAGCTGATGCATCAACTTTTGAGAAAACTAGGCTCTTGAGCCTGGAGAAGATCCGGGAATAAGAGGATGACTTAGAGGGCAGATCCAGTGAGAGAATTTGTAATAGTAGTTGGGAGAATTAAGTGGGTTGCTCTGGAATGATCAGATTAGATCAGCATTTGTCAGACTGGGTTGTGGGCATGGTTGGGGGAGTTGTGAGTTCTGGTATAAGCTCATTCTGGATCATCTGGAAAAGGAGTCCCTGAGTTTATGTTTAATCCTCTTGACTGCGGGTCATCTTCCTTTGTCAGAGACTAGGAAGGTAGGGGGGCAGAGGGGGGTGCTTAATATATACGTGATGCATCGAAGACCAGGGAAGGTCAAATGACCTCCAGGCACCCTGTGGAGTCAGAAAGATTTTGAATTGGTTTGAATATAGAAAAAGAGTAGGAAAAGTATAGGTAAACAGCCCTCAAAAGAACCAGTGTTGGGCCCTTGTGCAAACGAACATCATTCACATCAAATTAACACTGCAAGTTGCTGATTGCAATTTTTGTTGGTTTTGTGGTTTTATTTATATTTCATTTGTAACTGTGTTGATTGCAAAATAGGCACTGTATTTTATGAAAGCTGTGACCATCAGGAGTTGATACCTAGTTTTATGAGTTAATATTTGTCATCTTTTTATAAAAGTAATTTCAGTCAACACAATTTAGAAAAACACTGAATCAGAAAACCTCATTTCTTACAGCCCTGAGAGCCTGTGATTGTGCAAATCTTGTGTAACACTTGTATGGGTATTGCAGCAATATTGCTCGAGATTTAGAAATCTTTCACAGATTTGGCTTGTGTTAGCACAATCTCGGTTCTCTTTGCCAGGGCCAGGGGCCCCCTGTTTTGGAACTTGAGCCCAATCCTGTTACCCAGAGATAAGAGAGATTGCTAATTGACCCTCAATCTAAGTTTAACAGGTCAGTCATATTCTTGTTAGCCTCAGGAGGCCCCTTTTTCCTATGAGTTAACCAGTCCCATCATCTGAAAGGAAATTTTAAAAATCTGAACACCTGCAGGATTCAGATTCTGTTAAAAAGCAGAACTATAGTAGTGGAAATTGGGGGAGGAGGCTACAGAAACAAGTTGTCTTCCTCAAACTAACTTACAGTGGATCTCCTCAGGCTGTGACCTAACTTGCTCCCTTCGCAGGTATTTCTGTCACTTCTATATCATCTCCGTGCTGTGGAACGGCTTGCTGCTCTGGCACCTCACACAGTCTCTGTTCCTGGGAGCGCCTTTTCCAGACTGGCTTCACGGTTTGCTCAGAATTCTTGGGGCTGCACAGTTCCGAGGTGAGGACTCCCCCCGCTCATTACACCCTCGCGTCCTGTTCCTGTGTTTCCTGCCTGCGGGGGGCTGTTCTCGACGGGATCTCACAGCCACGCTCAGGCTCCTCCGCGGAGCCTGAGAAGTGGAAGGTGGGGCGAAGAGAGCTCTGCATGGTTCACAGCCATCCCAGAGGGTGTCCCCAGTCCTTCACCGAGATTGTGGCAGAGCCCAGAGTTAGCTCTTCGTCCCTGCCTGTCCAGCGAGTGCTGGGCTGTGTGCGGGACTGGCCGTTCTCCCTCCGATACTTGTAGTACCGTAGGTAAATTTATACAGAAGTCTTTACACTGAAGGGGAAAAGCTTTTAGGATCCTTCGGGTTTGCCTTGAAACGTTTATCGTTTATATAGTTCCAACCAAAGTCATGTCTCAGAACTCCAGAAATTTGACAGAAAATTACTTTTCGATCACCAGTTAAAAATGTTTGTTATGCTGTAAGGCTTGGGTTTTATAATAAAATTGACTGTAGTTGTTGACCACATGATTACAAAATAGCCTTTAAATCTGCCTCACTCTGCCTCTGATAAAGGACACACAGAACTGTTTTTAAAATAAGGAATTAAAGCTGAAAACCGTAAAGTGGCCTCAGTTAATGTCAGGCGGTGAGAGAGGGCAGAATTAGAAACAGATTGTTCTGGTGCTCTCTGTCCTTTGTTCCAGCAGCCAGACCACTGGCTCCCAGGAACAATCATTTTCTGTATAACCAGAGGAACTTGTCGCATAAGATGACATCAGAAGGGAAAACTATGCAAATCCTAATTGGGAGGGGAGGATACCTCAGCAAACTCCACTGCGTGCATTAAAACTCCATCTCTTCATTTGTTTACTGGGGGGCTGGCTGGGGTTCTGGTATTTGGAGGGTTGATTGTGAGTTTTATTTGGTTATTTGTTTTAACCTATTCCTAAAGAGTTAAAACTAAGTTACTATAGTTAAAATACAAAATCGGGGCCACCTGGTGGCGCAGCGGTTTACTCCGCGCTTGGCATCCCTGGGTTCGCGGGTTCGGATCCCGGGCGCCCGCCGACGCACTGCTTGTCAGCCATGCCGTGGCAGCGTCCCATATAAAGTGGAGGAAGATGGGCACGGATGTTAGCCCAGGGCCAGTCTTCCTCATCAAAAAGGGGAGGATTGGCAACAGATGTTAGCTCAGGGCTGGTCTTCCCCCAAAAAACAACAACAACAAAAAAACAAAATCAAGCAAAGCTAATCTAGGCTGATACAAGTCAGGATACATCTTACCCTTTGCTGGGGGGGGGGGGGGAGCAGTGCCTGGAAGGGAACACAAGGGGGTGTTGGTCCTGTTCTGTTTCTTGATCTGGGTGCTGGTTTTATGGGTGGGATGTGTTTGTTTACTTTGTAAAAATTCATTAAGCTGTATCCTATTGTATCCTTACAACATGTGTGTGGGTGTGTGTCTCTGTGTGTGTGAGAGAGAGATTCATTTTAAAAAACAAGTAGGTTGGGGCCGGCCGGGTGCCTTGGTGGGTTCCTGCACTCTGCTTTGGTGGCCCGGGGTTCACAGGTTCGGATCCTGGGCATGGACATACACACCACTTATCAAGCTGTGCTGTGGCAGGTGTCCCATATATAAAGTAGAGGAAGATGGGCACAGATGTTAGCCCAGGGCCAATCTTCCTCAGCAGAAAAGAGGATTGGGGCTTCCTCACCAAAATCAAAACAAAACCCACTGGGTTTTATGTCATTTTGAAAACCTGCATCTCTTCTGACTTCTTTTGGGGCAGAGGGGTGAAAGGCAGGTAGGAAGATAGATCTCAAGGCCACAGTCCCCTAAAAGTATAGTTTCTTTTTTTTTTTTTTTAATATGGAAAGAAGAGTTATATGCATAACTCTCCGTGTATCTGTTCCTGTCCCCTTTTCTGCCTCTCTGGGTGCCTTTGTATTTTGTCTCCCCTGACCCCAGCGATCCCACCAGGTGGGGTTGCTCAGAGGTCACCTGGGAACTCTTCCTGACCACTGTCCTCTGGCTGTTAGAGCCAGGGACCAGAGACCCACGGACCCTGGGCTCTGAGTACTCAGACCCCTTCACAGTGATGTCCACGGAGCCTGGAAGGCTTTCACATGACAAGGCAGAGTCAAGAGACCTGAGTTTGTCCCAGCTCTGTCACTAGCTTACTGTGTAACCTTGAGCCAAATTCCTTGACTTCACTTGGCCCCTTTCCTCATTGCTAAAAAAAGGAAGGTATTAGACTGGATGATTTCTAGGGCTCTTTCCTAGCTCTCATCTTGTTTAATACTCTGTTTAACAGTAGGGGAAAACGTACCTTTGGATTAATCCCAGAAGAGAGTTGCTGAATGTGTTGCATTCTGAATTGTAGGAGGTGAGCTGGCGCTGTCTGCATTCTTAGTATTAGTATTTCTGTGGCTACACAGCTTGCGAAGACTCTTCGAGTGCTTCTATGTGAGTGTCTTCTCCAATGTCATGATTCACGTCGTGCAGTACTGTTTTGGACTTGTCTACTATGTCCTCGTCGGCCTAACTGTGCTGAGCCAAGTGCCAATGGACGGCAGGAATGGTGAGTGGTCCCCGAGGTCTGTTAGCTGAGTCAGTGGGTATATGAGGTACTCTTCAGGCGAAGCACTGCACCATGTATTATAAAAGTTTGAAAGTAGGAGACCTGCCCAGTCCACCTTGCATTTGAGGTTGGTCTCTAATAGTAAATTTAAAAAGTCAACATGCCCAAGGCTATATTCATTAACCATAACTGCTAAAACCAAAGACACCGACATCAGCAGTATGCCTTCAGTAAAGACTGGAAAGTGCAGAGTATCCAGGAGGCTTCAGTTAAGAGTGAAGAAGTGGGATGTGGGGTTCCCTCAGTGGGGTTGAAGTCAGTGAGCCCATGTGGAGATAGTCTGGGGGTGCGGTCAAGCGTTGAACAGGAAGCAGGAGACACTCAAGAACTGGAGAAAGGCTCAGCAAGGAAAGTTGCCTCATCAAAGTCTCGGTCACCCTGGGGTGCATGTGTGGAAGGGTGAGGGGTGAGGGCAGGGGAAGGGGAAGTTAAATCATAGAAGATCGGAGGAGGCGGGGGGGGGGGGGCCTGGGCTCGTGGTGAAGAGTTGTGATTTGAAGAGGGAGTAGGGAGCCGTTTTGTTGCTGCTTTGTTCTTGTGATTGTTCCCATTATAACAAAGCTTTTCTTCGAGTGAGGCAGCCTGAGTACAGAAGGGGACTGTGGTAAATCAAAATTGTGCCTTAACATTTCTAAGCTCTCACTGGCCAGGAAGAGGGAAGCAAAGTCATGACCTTGGTTTGTGAAGAGGAAATGAAGTGGGTTTTGGGGGAAGGGGGTGGATAGCTAACACATATGACTATCATTTTTGTAAAAACAGTGTATGCTTAATTATAAAGAATTCAAGTCATTTTGGGTGACTGAAATGAGTTTTTAGCACTGAAGTTAACTTTACCTTGCAGCCTTGGTATCGTCAGCCCAGACACTGTAGGGTAGATCTTTTCATGACTTTTCTCTAAGTCCAAGGCTCCATGTTTCCTAAAGCTGCCCTATCCATCCTAGTAAATTGAGACCAAGATCTAGATATTTTCAGTCCTCAGTGAGTGAGCTTTCTCCTCAGGTTTGATTTCAGTGTCAGAGTGTCTCTTGAACGTCCTCTCTCTGTGGCTGTAGAACAACCCAAGGCCTCTGATGGCTTGAGGAATGGTTTTAAAGTACAGCTTATTGACGATCTTTCTCAGTTCATGAATTATTTATTGGCTCCAGCCACTCAGCTAGCATCTCTCCATCTGATTCGTCTGAACTTAATCATCAGCTTTCCTGCTGATCTTTCTCCTGTGGCATTCATGTGCAGCCCATGTCATAGTTTGAGCTGTCATTCATGGTCAACAGTACTGGGGTTTCCACCCAAAGGAACTTTCCAAAGCACTTTGGTAACCCACCAGCTTTCAGTCTGTTTCCACGGGCATTACATATCTCTTCTGGAGTTTCCACTGCTGGCTGGATCCCGACTTCTGCCCTCCCTCCTGTGTAAATGGTCGAGGAAAGGCAGCCGAGGCACCCACAAAAATGGCTTTCTAGACATTCCTTTCTGAAGCTGTCTTCTGTTTCACCTACCTGTCCTTCAAGAGGTCATCTGTGGTCGTTTGGGACAATATGGGAAGAACTGATTTCAGGAATTCGTTGAGAGAGAACACATTGGGGCATTTGCCAGATGCATGGTCTGATAGAAATAACAATGGGCTTGGGACTCAGGTGGCCTGAGTCTGAACTCAGGCTTATTTAACTTCTCTGAACTAGAACCTTCATCTGTAATTAGGGACATATACTGATTTCAGAGGATTCTTGTGAAAGTGAGAAGAAAGAATATCTGCAAATTATCCAGATCTTCACATGTCCTTTTCTTCGAAGTCTATTGGGTCTTCCCCCAGTCACTCTCCATTACATTGTTCTGTTTTCTTCAGAGTACCATCTTTCCCGAATTATCTTGGTCATTGGTTTACTTGTTTCTGTCTGTCTCTTGACACTACAACGTGAGTTCAACGTGAGGACCGGGAGATCGCCTGACATATTCCCTGGTGTATCCCTCACGCCTACAAGAGTGCCAGGCTCAGTAGACACTCAACAAGTAACTAATGAATAAACGAATGATTGAATACTACGCAGATCAGACCCTCAGTAAATACGAGCCTTCCACCTGCCTCCTTTCCTGCATTATAATTCTGACTTACTCTTACAGATCTTTTTCCATCACAGGTGATTTCTCTGCATTTCGAGTAGGTGACTTGGCAGTGCTGTGAACTCCCATTAAAAGTTGCTTCAACTTTTAATCCTATAGTGACTTGCTCTTAAAGCCCTGGCAGTTTAAAACTGTATTTTTCATATTTTGTTTATTTTTAATGTATAAAAATATAACCTTTTAGTTAAATGGCTAAACCTAGTAAACATTAAGAGACTATAGTAGATTGTTTATATACAGCAAGTTTTTAGAAGAAATTAACACAGATAGACTTTGGGTCTCTCAGTAGTCACTAGCTGCCATCAGCTGAGCCCTGCCTCCAGGGACCCGTATGGACTAGCAGGACCCTTGTTTCTCTTACCCGAACTAGCCTTTGAGGGGCTCCCCCTTGGCTGCAGAGCCTCAGGCTCTTCCCTGCTGTCAATGGACGACTTATTTCTTCAGTCAAGTCCCTGAGTAGCCTGACTGCTTCCTGCTGGTCATAGAGAAGTCCTTCATTTGCTTTTCTGATGCCAGGGGTTGCTCTTCAGGTCCTTAGAAGACCTGCCTTCTCCCCTTCTTCCTGGTAACCGGAAAAGAAAGAGGAAGATGATGCTTGGAGTGTTTCTTCTCCTAGAACTAAATCTCTCTGACTCGGTTCTCTCTAGTCGGAAAGGATCCTGTTCTGTTTTTCGTCCTGCAGTTTACACGTCTCCTCTTGTTGAGAAGCCCACCCTCAGCCTTTACCTGTAGTGATGTTCTTCATTGGCTGGAGCAGTCGAGTCAGCGTTCTGCACTCAGGGCCCAGCAGTGGCTTAGGTGTAGCTCTGGGAGAGATCTCTTTAGGGAGCATTTTCCTGACAGTAGAATGTAAGAAAGAAGACCTAAAACCAGGCTTAGAAATGGAAAGGCAAGGTCATCCCACCATCACAAGAGTGGGAGACAGCACTGAACTCTGTGCTGGAAGCATTTGAAGAAGGAGCAAGAGAACGTGTCATTATGAGATTCTGTGCCAGGGGCCATGGAAGCTGCCCCTGGCTAAGGAACATATCTCCATCCAGAGGGAGGCTGCCCTCCCTTCTGTGCCTGGGAAATTATATCAGGATCATTTTCTAGTCACGAGGAACAGAATAAGTGGATAATTGTGTTCTACTGACTGTATGATTTTTTAATTCCCTGAGCCTCTGAAACTTTGCAGAGTTGGCTAATAAGATAATTCTTGTTTCTGTAGTCTACGTGATAGGGAAAAATCTCTTGACGCAAGCTCGGTGGTTCCATATCCTCGGAATGCTGGTGTTCATCTGGTCATCCGCCCATCAGTATAAGTGCCACGTCATTCTCGGCAACCTCAGGAGAAATAGAGCAGGTGAGACGGAGCGACTGCCTGCGGATTTTAACCCTCAGAAGTTAGTCGTCCATGTTCCTTCATTCTTTTCCTTCCTACCCTAATAAGTTGATTAATCTATCAAATATTCACTTTTGACAAGATAGCTCTCTGGGTCTTGACCTTCCCGTCTGTAAAATGAGAGGGTTATACTGACAGGTCTCTCCGGCCCTGTCTGCCCCTGACATTCTCTGATTCTCTCTGTGCCCACGTTTGGGGGCCTCACTGTGTGTGTGTGTCTTATCAGCATGTGAGCACTAGTATTACCAGGATGATTTAGTATCATTCCAGAAGCAAAAACACTTGACTTTCAGTTAGCTTGTATTGACTTATCACAGGTACAGTTTTTATTAGGCTTTTTAAAATATTAAAAATGGAATAGTGCTATTCAGCATTCATCAAGTGCTTATATTGTGCCGGGCCCTGTTCTGAGTCTTTATGTATAGCTTCGCTATACTCACTTGAGGTGAGCACAGTCTTATCCTCATTTTACAGATGGGGAAACTGAAGCACAGAAAGGTTAAGCAACTTACCTAAAGTTACACAGCTTGTAAGCAGTAGAGCCAGAATTTGAACTCATGCAGTCTGACTCTGGAGTCTGAGCTCTTAATTACTAGTTTGGAGAAACGGGCTTTCCTTTTGTGCTTATTTACAGTTGATAGTGTAACCTAAAGCCTGTGACTTTATTAAAAAGTAGTAGACTGGGGGGAGGGAGGAGGGCAAAGGGGTGACAGGGCACATGTATATGGTGATGGATGGTAATTAGTCTTTGGGTGGTGAACATGATGTAGTCTTCACAAAAATCGAAATATAATGATGTTCACCTGAAATTTATATAATGTTATAAACCAATGTTACCTCAAGAAAAGAAGGAAGTAGTACATTGACAATGGAAGTGTGACAGGATGGTGGTTCACACACGGGTCTGTGACACTCCTTTCTAAATAAGAGTTTTTGTGAATTATTTGGGAATTGAAGGGGTAAAACTTTCTTTTCACAACTTCATTTGTTCAGAAAGTCTTCTTTTCCCGTTTCAGGAGTGGTCATTCACTGTAACCACCGAATCCCTTTTGGAGACTGGTTTGAATATGTATCTTCCCCTAATTACTTAGCAGAGCTGATGATCTACATTTCCATGGCTGTCACCTTTGGATTCCACAACTTAACTTGGTGGCTAGTGGTGACATATGTCTTCTTCAGCCAGGCCCTGTGTGCTTTCCTCAGCCACAAATTCTACAAAAGCAAATTTGTCTCCTACCCGAAGCATAGGAAAGCTTTCCTACCATTTCTGTTTTAAGATAACTTCAGTCATGGAGAATGCAAATAGGTGACAGTTTCAATTCCTAAGGACAACGATGTCTAGAGACCAAAGTGCAGATTCTGCAGAAGTGTTTGAAACTCTCTGTTCCATTTCTATACCCCAGAGTCTTCACTGAATGAGCAAAGCAGTAGCCCTCAAGAAAATGAATCTTCATGGGGCTGGCCTGGTGGCGTAGTGGTTGAGTCCGCATGTTCTGCTTCAGCAGCCAGGGGTTCGCAGGTTTGGATCCCAGGCGCAGGCCTATGCACCGCTCATCAACACATGCTGTGGTGGTGTCCCACATACAAAGAATGGAGGAAGATTGGCACAGATATTAGCTCAGGGCCAATATACCTCCAAAAAAAGGAAAATGAATCATCAGGGGCCACCCCGTGGCCTAGTGGTTAAATTCGGTGCACTCTGCTTCGGCAGTCCAGATTCGGTTCCCAGGCGTGGACCTACACCACTCAGTGGCCATGCTGTGGCAGCAACCCACATACAACCCACATAGAGGAAGATTGGCAACAGATGTTAGCTCTGTGCCGATCTTCCTCACCAAAAAAAAAAAGAGAAAAGAAAATGAATCTTCAAAGAAGAAATACTTCTGGCAGACCAGGGAGTGCTGTGTCTGCTCTCTGAGAAGCTTTATAAAACCAATCCACTGCTAAAAAGTAGACGAGAGTACTCCAAGCTGCTTCCAAAGCAAACTAACCAAGAATATACAGACAGCTTCAAACCTACACATAGAGACACAAAGGAAGAGATAAGACCATGTGTGGCTTTGTTCTTGTTAGGGACAAATTAGCTGGACTGCATAATCAGCAAGAAGTAGGTGCTCAGTAACTGTTGCATCTCAATAAAAGCAGAATACCCTTTGAAAATAACAATATATAATTTCACACCAATGGATTCAGGGAAAAATGAGTTTGTTGGAGTTAGTTTATACTTTAACATACGACCACAAAGAGTTCCAGTGATGTAACCATCAATGGTCATTTCCACTCAAATCACAGCCTGACAGAAAGTTTGAAACCTCTTTTATTTAATACTTTTTTGACATGCCTTTCAAGGGAGTACCCTGAAAAGTGAAAGCATCTGGGGCCAGCCCGGTGGCCTACTGATTAAGTTTGTGTGCTCCACTTTGGTGGCCCAGGGTTCATGATTTGGATCCTGGGCACGGACCTACACACTGCTCATCAAGCCATGCTGTGGCAGCGTCCTGTATACAAAATAAAGGAACATTGGCACAGATGTTAGCTCAGGGGCAATCTGCCTCACCAAAAAAAAAAAAAAAATTGCCCAAGGAAGGTTAAATAAAACATCACTTAAAAAAAAAGTGAAAGCATCTGAAAATAAAATATTTTTATATTTATGCATCAAAAGCCTTCATGAATGGCACTGACTGACACTCTGGGCTGGATAGTGCTGTAGCCGCATTCATACATGGTTATTCAAATTGTATTAATGTCTGCCTGAGTTCATTTCAGCTAATGGAATGAATCTGAAGATGTTTAGGAATAAAGTTTACACTTAAAATAGCCCATGTTAAAGAAAATATCCATGATTAAATCAAAGGGAAGTAAATGCATGGTGTGAAAGAAAAACAGAAACTTGAAAAATACTCCTATAGCCCGAGCAACACGGTAAACACTGCACATTCGTGCAGCGTGAGATTTACTGGTTTATTGATGGAGGTATTAACTTTTCCTTTTATGCAGATGTCATATTATCGTCTACTAGGTATGTACTACTACAATATGTACCATTATTAGCCTGACACATATTCAAATGCACAGTCCTCCCACCCCATCCCTGGAGTAGTAAACCAAAGCTGTTAAACCGAGATTCTTTTTAATCTAACTTTCAACATATGCATATCAAAGCATATTCTAAAGTTCTCACAATAATTCTGATGTAGCATTTTCTCATCAATCAAATATCACTTCAATCAATTGCTCATTCTATTCAAACAAATTATATATTCGTTTCATTTATCATTTAGATTTGCCATCCTCAGGACCAGGACTCAGGAACAAAACTTTCTACACTGGAAATGTAAAGCATATTGCAGTTTGGTCTCGATTTCCACACAAATGGCATGAATAATTTTTAATAGCAAGTTATTTGGGGGGAAAATGTATTTTGTATTGGCATATAATTTTATAGGTTAGACTAGGAATTTGACGTTCTAGAATTTCATTGCACTTTTAAGTAAAACAATGAGTTGTCCCCTGGGAAGAACCCCATCAGGGGCTGTGAGAAAGCGTCCCCAGGCCCAGTTTCCTTGTTCCAGTCCCACTCTCCTTGTCCCCAGGCCTGCTTTCCTTGTTCCAGGCCTGTTCTCCTGTCCCCAGGCCCCTATTCTTCTAGCCTGGCTCTTGTTCCAGTCCCGCTAGCATCCTTGCTGTCCCAAGCACACTCTTCATGTCTCTTACTTTCCCTTGCCCTTCCTTGCCCAAACATTGCATTTCTAGGTGAAGATAACAAAGAGGAAGTAGTGATGTTCTCAGAGGGGTTCAGAACACAGTAGCATGGTCTTTGATGAAAGTTTAACCAATGGAGAATAGTTGAGAAATATGCTGTGCTTGCAAGATCATGATCAGCATTGCTCTTTGTGTTAGTGAAAATATTCCATGTGCCCAAAGGGAGAGCCCCACAGAGAGTCTGCAGATGCTTCACATGGATCATTCAAAAATAGCTCGGGAGTAGAGAGTCTTGATTTTCCCACTGGTTTAGTTGAATAGTCTGAGTCTTTCATTCTCTGTTACTATTAGGTTAGAGATGATGCTGAACTACCTCCTAACAGCATTCCCTGGATTAACTGCTGACTATAAAAGTGCTGAAATTAGCCTTTGTTTTTGTTAAGTCTCCGAGTTGTAGCTCACCCTCTATACTAACGTTTGCTTTCAGCGAGCATGGATTATTTTGTCTCCACAAAGCTGTGTTCTGTATTATGTTTTAATTCAGTGAGTGGTTATTGCTAGAATTCCTACAAAAAAAAAAAAGAGCCTTTGCAGATATTTTTATATGAAGCTTAATAGATAGTTTAAGGAGACTGAACATTTGCATCACTAAACGTACCTGAAAACTCAAGGTCTGTTGGTAAGTAATGTATCTCAAAATGAACTGATATATAAAGAAACCCTTAAAATAGTAAATGAGCAAGTAGAAATTTTTTACACCTGGCTAAGCAATTTCTGCCCACTCTTTCACATTGCTTATCAGGGAAAAAAATCATTCAACTGGTTTTTATAAATGCCTTATATTAGTCTAACCTTCTAAGATTTTTCTGATAATCGAACAAGAAACAGTGGAGGTGGCAGTGACCTGTAAATAATTCATATGATGCATGCTTCATCATTTTTCTCAAACACCAATGATCCAGAAAACCATGTATTGGTTTTGGGGAAGGCAAAATTTAATTATCCAAATAAAAACTATTATAAAAAGCTACTCGATGCACATAATGAGAAAGTATATTGGGTCTCTTCCTTCAAAAAGATTCTGAATGCTGGAAGTACTTGGAGGACAAAAAGAGCACAGGGGGTTTCTCAGCAGAATGACGAATGTACCTCCTGGTTCCAGCCCTGGGTGAAACCTCATGGCATGTGTGTGGATTGTATCAGGGCTCCCTGGCCTACACAGCACCTCTGTGAGCTAGAAAAGACATCACTCGAGGAACATCCCCATGATAGCAGGACATGAACCTTTGTGGGCACAAAGGGCAGCTGGTGATAGAGCTGCAGCTCAATGAGCAGAGTTCAGGGTGGATCTCAGCCCCACTCACCCCTTCAGCCTAATGTCCTTTGTGCAGTGCACAGACTGCACAACCTTCCACAGAGATTCTGCTCATGCTGCCTGCCTGTCTGCAGATTCCGTTCACTCTTGAAAAAACAAGACTTGATTTCATGGAATTGTCTCATTGAGAAAGATCACAAAAATAAAACTAGGAGAAGGGAGAATATTTTGCTTCCTTTCTGACTACAAACTCCCCATCTTTCCAGCTCGTTGTCCTAGTACTGCAACTTCAACAATCTTTCCACCCTCTTGGGCCCTCCAATCTTTTGATCTCCTGGCATTTTTATTGTCCTTCACCTCTCATAAGTCTTCTCTTATCTCCTTACTCTGCTTAAAGTCCAAGTAAATCACTATAATCATTCCTCCATATATATCCTCAATTCTCTTGCCTCCCTACATTGCTTTTTCCTACTGATTTAGCAAAGCCACACCCTGGTTAAATTCAACGTTCCCTCCTTTGTGTGTGCACCTGTGCAACCGAACTGTGGCTGGAGAAGTACAATCCACTGATAACCCACTTCAAATTCATGACCACCAACCTCAAGTCATCTTTAATGCTGTGGTCATGCTGACATTCCCCAGTCCATTCACTCTCCCACTCTGCTAGATGTTACATCTTCTCTGTCCTCAGGAGAATGAAGCTGTTGAAATGAAGCTACTCCACAGGTTACCACCACCACCTCCATCCACCTAAGCGCCTGTGCCCATATACATTACCTTTCCTCATTACTACTGTTAAGTATACTTTTTTTTCCCTCCCCAAAGCCCCAGTATATCGTTGTATACTCTAGTTGTAAGTCCTTCTAGTTCTTCTATGTGAGCCGCTGCCACAGCATGGCTACTTACAGACGAGTGGTGTGGTTCTGTGACCGGGAACCGAACCCAGGCTGCTGGAGTGGAGCACATAGAACTTCAACCACTAGGCCATCAGGCCTGGCTCAAGGATACTTTTGTTAAAAGAATGTAAAGTCATGATTCTCATACAAATATAAAATGAATATGTGCCAAAGATTTTAACTCATTAAGTCATGAAGAAACCAGTAAGATGTTAGAACCAGTTCAGAAAAGAATCCTAAAAGCAGACACATATATGGATAATGAAGAATGCCAAAATGAATTTGCTTAATAGATGCAAAACTGGCTTCTGTAGCCAGGGAGGGAAGTCAGTTGTGTCTCCGTTGGACAAAATTCATTTGTATGTCTAGGAAAGATTATATGCATTCCTATCAATTGTCTAGAACTCAACAGAGTGGTAAAATAGCTTAAGACACTGAAAGGTGCAGATAGCCCAAAGAATGTGCTAGACTGGGCACACCAATATCTTTTGCTCATTTCAAAGTCATTTACAATTTTTTCCTGAAATGATAAATAAGCTCTCTGGATTTCTAGCCAAAGCTAGGCCCTCTACTTGAGCACTAGATTCTACCGAGGGACCTTGCTTGGCCATTCTCCTTCCTACTAGATCGTCAAAGTTTTGCCCTTTTCTCAACATTCTTATCAGCAGACAAATACCTTTTTAAAACCTTCTAACCCCACTTCCCTCACCAGATACCATCTGATTTCTCTGGCTCCTTTGCAGCAAAACTAGGAAGATTTACTTTATTGTTAATAGCCTCAGTTCTTTTCCTTTCACTGCTAAACCCACTCCAGCCACTTTTCAGACCTCACAACTCCAGTGAAACTGCTCTTGAAAAGGTCTCCAGTGACCATGCCAAATCCCGTGCTTGCTCCTGGGTATTCACACCACCAGAGCAGCAGCAGGTGGGCCTTTCACCTTGACACACTTCCCTTAATTGACTCCAAGATGCCACACCTCTGGGTTTTCCTCCCACCTCCCTGGCTTTCCTTCCCAGGTTCCTCTACTGATTCCTTCTCTTTTTTCTGACTTCTGAATGTTGGAGTGCCCCAATTCTCAGTTCTTGGTCCCTTTCTCTATCTATACGTGGTGCTCTCATCTGGTCTCATGACCAAATACTATTTGTATGCCAACAACTCCTAAATGTATATATCCAGCCTCAACATCACTCCTGAACTCTAGAATCGTATGTTCAATTGCCTATTTAACACCTCTACTTGATGCATAATAGGTATCTCATGTTTGACATGATTAAAGGGATTTCCGATTTTCCTCATCCCCCATACCTGACCCACCTATAGTCCTCCTTTTTTTTTTTTTTTTGTGAGGAATATTGGCCCTGAGCTAACATCCATTGCCAAACCTCCTCTTTTTGCTTGAGGAAGATTGTTGCTGAGCTAACATCTGTGCCTATCTTCCTCTATTTTGTATATGGGCCACCACCACAGCATGGCTTAAGGAGCAGTGTGTAGGTCCACGCCCAGGATCCAAACCTGTGAACTGGGCTGCTGAAGTGGAGCACACAAACTAAACCACTCTCTCACTGAGCTGGCCCCTGTCTTCCCAATTTTTTGCTTATTCAAACCAAAAATGATAAGAGTCTTCCTTGACTCTTCTCTTTCTCTCACACCCCACAAACCAATCAATGGTTCTACCTTCAAATCCAGAATTCATCCCTGTTACCATAACTCTACTAACTACCATCTTGATTTGAGCCACCATCATTTCTTGCCTATTTACTGCAATAGACTCCTAATTGGTCTCCCTGCTTTCTGCCTTGTTCCCTACAGTTGATTCTCAACACAAGCCAGAATGATCTTTCGAAAACATAGATCATGTCACTACTCTCTTAAAACCCTATAATACTTCCCAATTTCTCTCAGATTGAGGCCAAAGTTCCCATAATAACCTACTAACCTCCCATATGATCTGGCCTCCGGTCACCTCTCTTATCTCATCTCCTATCTTACCTTCATTCACTCTTCCTACACACTGGCCTCCTTGCTGTTCCTTATACATATCAGTCATGCTTCTATTTTAGGGCCTTCGCACTGGTGGTTTCCTCTGCCTGAAATGCTCTTCCCCCATATAGCCACATGGGTAACTCCCTCACCTTCTTCAAGTCACTGTGTTAGTTTCTATTGCTGTGTAACAAAGCACTCCAAATCTTAGCAGCTGAAAACAGCAAACATCTATCTCATAGTTTCGGTGGGTCAGAATTTCAGGTACAACTTAGCTGGGTGCCTCTGCCTCAAGGATTCACTGCAATCAAGGTGTCACCAGGGCTGAGGTCTCATCATAAGGTCCAGTGAGGGAGGACCCACCTCCATACTCACTCACATGGTTGTTAGCAGGGTCGGAAGCCTCCCTCATTCCCTGCCACAGGCGTCTCTCCATGAAGCAGCTCATAGCATAGTACCAGGTACCATCAGAACAAGCAAGCAAGGGCATGCAAGACGGAAGACACATCTCTTTATCACCTAATCTTGGAAGTGACATCCCATCACTTTTCCCATATTCTGTTTGTTAGAAGGGAGTCACCGGGTCTAGCCCACACTCAAAGGAAGGAGATTACACCAGGACAGAAGTATCAGAAGGTGTGGATCATTGGGGGCCATCTAAGAGGCTGCCTACCACAGTCACCTTCTCACTAAGGTGACCTCCTTATTTCAAGTTGCAGCCTAACCCCCTCTCTCTCATTTCCATCTCCCTTTGCTCTTGTTAACAATAATAAATACTTAACTGTTTTGAGCCACCTTGTTTTGAACTGGTTTATTCTGCAGCAATAGCTAACTGATTAATTATTTTCTAAAAAAACTCTACAATGTGCTTTTTCACTTATGCTCTCATTTCATTGTCTCCACTCACTGGAATGTAAGCTACATGAGGGCAGGATTTTTGTTTGTTTGTTTCATTGTTTTATTCACAGATGTATCCCCAGCACTAGAAGAGTGTCTGGTACATAATAGACATTCAATAAATATTTATTAGGTGAATGCTTCTATTGTCACTGCTATCTGCATAAATCACTAGTCTCCTACATTACTTTACTTTGTTGCAGAATTGCAATATCTACCTTACAAAGACTGAGGTAGTTTATATTGACATGTATGAAAAGCGATGATCCAGTTGTGCATTTATTCTACCAAGAAACCAGTAACCATTATGGTCAGGAGGAAATAAAATGAAATTCAGTCAAAAGAAATGCACAGGAATCCATAAACCATGGCAATCCCACCCACACATATTTTTTCATCAGGCTTTATAAGAGAGATGCAACACTTGTGGGAAATTGGAATAAATGCATTTGTTCTTCAAAATGTTAAGATTAAAACATTAGTGAAGAGGACAGTGATTACTCTTCAATTTGAAGTCTATATCTTTAGTTCTTGTTCCTCCCCTAAACTTAAAAAAAAATCAGCACTTTGAGATTTCTAGCTTCCTGACCTCTAAACCTATTACCCTGTGGCCTGTTATTAACTCACTCTGATCACTTTTTTTTTTTTTTTTGCTGAGGAAGATTTGCCCTAAGCTAACATCTGTTGCCAATCGTCCTCATTTTTTTCTTGAGGAAGATTAGCCCTGAGCTAACATCTGTGCCAATCTTCCTCTATTTTATATGTGGGTCACCGCCACAGCATGGCTGACAAGTGGTTTAGGTTTGCACCTAGGATCCGAACCCATGAACCTGGGCTGCCAACGCAGAGCACAACAAACTTAACCACTATGCCATGGCGCTGGCCCCTGACCATGAATTTTTGACATGTGGATTGTATAAACTCTTGAGGTTAAAAAAAAAAGCCCATGCCAGAGGAACCATGTAATCCAGTAAATTGGAATGAACTTAACTTGTTCCTCTATTATACTCCTTCGATTCTGTGCTTATTAAATAGTGAGAGTAAGTCATTTTCAGTGCAAAATGTGGCCCACAGTAATGAATGGAAAAGGAGGGACTTTATCAGTCTTATTCAGTATTCAATCTCTCCTTCCTACCTAATTGTCATGACCAAACTGTATTTCCAATTCATCTTCCTCCTTTTCCATCTAAAATTGTCTCCTTCCATGATTTAGCTTTTAAAACATGGAAGCAAACTTTAGATTTCAGGATAATCACCCAATTCAAGATTACAACCATTGGTGAGGGGCAATGAAATAGGAATGGATTCCCTTTCTTCTCTCCCACACCCAAGTCCACGATTTTGAGAGTAAAATCTGTTAGGGGATGAGTGCCTTCCATTAAATCAAGCTCAAAAACTCAGAGACGGAGGAGACATCAAAATTCCTGATTTCTCTAAATAATTTATCAATCTATTATAAATTTACCTAAATCCTTTTTGGGCCTCTCGTTCATAATCTCGGTTAGTAATATCTTTGGCGATCTTGTATCCTCTAAGTTATTCACACAACTTTTCTCTTTTAGAAATCTCCCTCTTTCATTCTTCGAGTTTTGATTTTCCATTCTAGAATTCCAGGATGTGTTGAACAAGTCAGAGTTTACCCTATCCACAATCATGATTTCATATGCTTTAATAGTTTCCTCTTCTCAGAACAACTTTCCAGATTGTCAAGTTGTTAAGTTTTGTTATTGTTCTTGTTTTATATAAGAGGAACATAGGATCTTAACTTAGATGAATTTTATTTGCATTCCCTGGATTGCCTTTTCTGAAATGTCTTTATCAGGGTGTGGTAATTTAGATGCAGAAGTGCCTGATAATATGAGAGTGTGTCAGAATGAATAAGTCTGAGTATGCCGGTTTTGGCATGCCTACTAATAAATTTTACTTATTCGTAGGGTATAGACATCATCAAGATCAAAAGGCATTTTGGGATATGGATAGACCTTAAAACTGGTTAGTAGACGTTTGCAAAGGGCATGGCTACCTACAGACCGAGCACTCAATGTAATTGCCTTGCAATATCCAGGCCTACCTTTCATGTTCATGACTCAACAAGGTCTGTCTTCATTACCATAAGATTCTAACTTTTACATAGTAAATGAAACAAGACCCCAAGGCAAGTACTTCTGCTACTTGATGGAGCAATGACACCCTGATTTGCCTCCTAAAGGAGACAGTATTTAATTAAAAGTTATAGGTACAATTATAAACCTTGCCCCTTCCCTTCATCATCTCCCACTTGCACACTGTGTTCTGATTAGAATTCCCTAGTCAGCAGTCATTCATAGTTTGGTCTAAGACAATATTTACAAAATTATCTTTGGAAACTCTTGGTAAAGAATAATGCCTCTGGGAAAGAACTAAGTCCTCTTAAGGAACAAAGGGGAAAAAGTGGAAATCGATCATGAGATTCTCTGTCAGTACAGACAAAGGCCGAAAAACTCCTATGAAACTCAGGAAGTTTACATACATACACATTTGTGGAGTGGGTATAGGAAACACAGTGCTTCCTAATGATATTCTTTCTCCTGGATCAGACAGGTCAGGTTTTTTGCACTGACTTGGATCAGTTCAGTGGCTTATGTAAAAAGAGCACCTATCTATTTCCAGCTCTGTACATGTTACCCCTCTGAAACAGGAGAATAGCTATTTATCTATTCAATCAAATTTATTTAACATCTACTATATGCAAGGCACAGAGGTAGGCTCTGTGGTGAATACAGCATTATATAAGACAAGATTCTTGCTCTCAAAGAGCACACGTCAGTATGTAGATGATGCAGATTTATCAACAACCTATTGCTTTAAGTTAAGGTCATGGAGGAAATCGGTCAGTGCCATCAGTTTTTCACCACCACATGTTCTCTTCTATATGCAGCTCAAATCCTGATGCTTGATAGACTGTAGGACCATATGCAGGGCCAGCTTCATGAGCATGTGACCTGTGCAGTTGCACAGGGCCCTACTCTCAGAAGGGGCCTCTGCTAGGTGTAATCCTCTGCTGTTGCTGTCTTGAACGTCTTAATTATTTTATTTTTGAACTTGTCTTTGATAAGTGAAGTCTCATGGGACAATGGGGCATACATGTGAGCAGTGGAACCACTACCAGAGGTAATGTATGTGTGCGTGTGGAGGGCTTGGACAGTGCAGGCCCCCCAGCATGCACACACATGTCTCATAGCAGTTCAGGGTGCGGCTGGGCGCGTGTCTGGGCCCACATTGCAGCGGTGACGGTGGTGGAGCAGCAGAAGTGTAGGTAACAGCTGGGCTGCCCTGGCTCCAGAGATGGGAAGTGGCTCTGCATGGGGACAGCACCAGGCCCCGTAGGGGGAGGCCAGTTTGTCCATCCCTGTGTCATCTGCACAAATAACTGTCCAGCCTCACAGTGGGACAGGAACTGCTGGCACTCAGTAGTTCTTTATCACTAAATTAGTATGAAATAAGAGTTCTTTATCACCAAATTAGTACAAAATAAGAGCGTATCAGGGAATGAGCTTTGCAATAAAGCATATCAGGGAATTATTAGAATTATTAGAGTTTAGGATTTCTAGTTTTAAAAACTGCTACAACATTGCTAAGCAGATAACCCCACTCATAGTAGTAGAACTTAGATGTAAAAATCATCACTTTCTACAGAAAAGAACACTATTTTCATATGGAGGTTTGAATTAACCAATGTTAATGAGGAAGACAATTAAAAAATTTTTTCCTTGTAATTGAAGATACCATAACAGAAGCATAAACAAGCCTTTGGAATTCTGCTCCAGTCATGAAGCCACTTTCAGCTGTTAGTACGACCTACACAAGTTTCAGGAAACATCTCCTCATGTCTGAGGAATAATAAAATGTCATTGTATAAATTTATACTTAAAATTAAATTCAAACTTACATAAAACTAATTCATCTGAAGAATTAAACCTGTTTATAAAAATTGCTCCGCAAGAATCAATAGTCTAGAAGTACTAACATTTATATTTCAAAATAATTTGTTAGAAATTTATCTTAATGTTCACGCCTATAAAATATCCTTAATAGTTGCAGCAGCAGAAAGATCCTTTTCAAAATGAAAATGACCAAAATGTATTTGTGATCTTGCATTTGCTGAGAGTGACTGATGTTGCTTTCAGTCATAGCTATTGAAAAACTGCATGAAATGAATTTCTTATCTATTGAAAATGAAAATAAAATGACAGGTATAAATCTTGATGAATTTGCAGACAAGTGAGCCAGAAAATTTTCATAATCGATCAAGATATCACATTAATAAACTATTATTGTTTATTGTATTAAAATTATGACACCAAAAATAATATTTTTGCAACTTTTAAGTTCATTGAGTTATTCATTTATCCCTATTATCTCTGTTACATTAAAACTTTTAACTGCACTTTTTTTCCTGCTTTTTGAACAGGGGTCCCACATTTTCATTTTTCACTGGGCCCAGCAAATTATGTAGCCAGCCCTGATCACAGGTAAGAGTATGACAGATTTTTGTCATAAGCCGTTATTGAAGATAGTTCATGGCTATGAAACTTAAGAAGTGTAGAAAAGAGCAAGAGATGCAAGAAAAGGCATGTTCTCAATGTGTTCCCTACAAAATCTATCAGCTACTAGGTATTTAATCTATGTTAGGAGTAAAACAGTGTAACACTATGGACTATAGTGAAGAATTTGGCATGAGGAAATATCTGTTTGTATTTGATCCAAGACTGATGCACAAAAGAACAATTTGGGACAATGCCTCCAATGGGATGGCATCCTCATTAAAATTATAGTTTTTGCCATCCAAAGCATGTGTTTAAGAGGGATAAACATCCATTTAAATGAGGGTCAAACTCAGGTCTTTTATAAACAGAAAGCCTATCAGATTGTCCTTCTATCAGCATTCTATGATTTTCAAGAACCGAGAGCTATTTTTCCAAAGATCAGAGGCCACCACAATATGGGCCCCCCTTCTATTCTTGGTTTCTTCAGAACTGAGGACTTCCAATGAACTTTCCATAGAAACAAAATCACAATAGAGATGACTTACATTTTAAAATGAAACAGCAGGGAAAAGAACTTATACCAGATAAACCAAATTTGCTCCCCATAAAGCTAAAAAAGATCTACCTAATTATAACTTTTTATTTCTGTACAGTGATTGTTATATAAAACCAATTTATTTCAGGAATTAAGAAACATAAAGAAGATGCACATTTACCCAAAACAATTTTAGTTCTATCTTCTTGAATTTTAATAAAATGGATTTCTAAGTGATATAATTTGTGTGTCAATGCTTTTTAATGGGCCCATTTAGCCACATTTCTAGTACTTATATTGTTAAAGTAGACTGAGAAAAGCTGCAAGCATGTACAGAATTATAGAAAAAGACATCATAAACAATGTTTTGAAAATTATAAAAACAACTGCAATACATACACATAAGAAAGAAATATTCATAATGTATAAAGCTGTCTTACAAATCAATGACAAAAAGACTTTGCAGCATGCCTCTGTTTTCTAGGCTGACTGTATCAAAGTATTAACTTTAACAGAGAAAAACAAGTTAAAAAGAACTGTCTGGAGAGAGTATGGAAAAAGAGTGGCATTCCACGTCTGAGTGGGGCTGTCTGAGTGGGTGAATGGAGTGACTGGTGATTATAGGCTGAAAAAGCCTTGGGGCTTTTATTAGCCAAAACTCCCTACCTTCACCCTCACACCTCCCTCCTGTGCTTCTGGAAATCACTACCTAGCACCAGAAGCTTGCACTTTACAGTGAAAATAATCTAATGAGTTAGAATGGAGTCAAAGAAAAAAGTATGTCATTTATCAGATAGCATCCCATCAGCGCAGTGGTTAAAACACACACACACACACACACACACACACACAGAGGAGACTAGCTATTTATCTGAGCATAGTCTCCCAGAAAGGGTGGGACCAGGGCACGTCCATGCATGTGTGATTCCAGTTGTGTGGAAGGTGTATGGTTAGAGTATTGTTATGTTGTTGATGTATAAAGGACCAAGCTCCTTGTTCCAGCATGTAGAGGAAGGATTGTAAACTGGCAGGCTGCAGGCCAAACCTGACTCATAGACAAGTATTGTTTTGCCTGCACGGTCTTTTAAATTTTTGAATTGGTTACTGTGATGGTTAATTTTATGTGTCAACTTGGCTAGGCTATGGTGCTCAACTGTTTGTTCAAAGACCAATCTAGATATTGCTGTGAAGACATTTTGTACATATGATTAACGTCTACCATCAGTTTAAGTAAAGGCGCTTACCCTCAATAATGTGGGTAGGCCTCATCTAATAAGTTGAAGGCCTTGAGAGCAAAATCTGAGGTTTCCTGGAGAAGAAGGAATTCTGCCCCAGGACTGTAATATAAAAATATTGCCTGAATTTCCAGCCTGCTGGCCTGCCCTAAGCATTTCAGACTTGCCAGCCCCCACAATCACCTGAGCCAATTCATTGAAATAAAGCTCTCACTTTGTATAGGTACATATACACATACATATACATTTCCCAACTTCCCTTGAAGTAAACTGCGGCCATGTGGCTAAGTTCTAGCCAATAAGATGTTAGCAGATGTGCTTTGTGGCAGCTTTCATAAAAGACACATACCCTGTGTCCCCATCTTTTTCCAGCCAGTCCTCCATCCTGCTGCCTGGAACAGGCTGTTAGAGCTCTAGCAGCCACATGATCTCCATCTGGATCATGGAGATGAAAGCCACACCCTAGGAATGACAGAGCAGAAAGCTAGAAGGAACGGGGATTCCTGATCACAGTGGATCTGCTGGATTCCTTCTGAACTGCCTCACACGAGAGAAAAATATTCCTATCTAATTTATGCTAGACGTTGTTTCGGATTTTCTGTCATATTTAGTGGAATGTAATCCCAATTTAAAAACTAGGAAATTTCACATAAAAATTCAGATCTCTGGCTTCTCCCTTGACAATTTGGAATACCTGGTAAACTTGGGGTCATGCTCCCCATTGTAGCAATTGCCTAGGGCAGGATAATGGGTGCTCACTCACTTTAGACAGGCTGGAGACCCCACTAGCTTGTTTTCCTTTGTTTAAGGTCCTAGAGGCATTTGAGTTGGCCATCCCTGACATGCATATTGGGATTTTACTTCTACAAACAGTGTGATAGGCCCTTGTACAAACTTATTTTGTCCTCTTAGGTGGTTTCTCCAGCTACTTTTTTGGGGCAGTGTGGCAGGATAGAAAAATCACGGATGCCATCCTTGTAATTTACTGTCTTTCTCTCAGCATCATTTTCTACTAGAAAATGATTGGACTACACCATTCCCAAATTGGTGTAGTCCACAAAGGAAGATGTTTCTGGTGCTGGTGGAAGCAGTGTGTTCCTCTACCCTTTGAGATACCACATGAGTCACAGCCCTGGTGGTCTGCCCATGGGAGGGGGGAGGGCTGGTCCCAGTGTCCACAGACTACTCATGGCGGGGAAGGGAGGAGGGAGACAGAGAGTCTTCCACTCCATGGCTATAACCTTTTTCTCATTTTAATAACGTTCATCTAGTCTAATGAATTTGTATTTTTCTAGTCCACATAATTTTGACCCAATTTCTCACAAATACTCATTTGATTTCAGTGAAAGAGCATTGCCCCCACCCAATTTCCAAACAGCTCTCTGCTCTGAACAGCATCACCAAACTTCTTGCATTGACTTGACAATGGAGAGAGTGGCCTGAGAGCATTTTCCCTAATCTGGGGGAGGGGCCGAGGGGGATGAAGGTTGGAGTCTCAGTTGCTGTCAGACTTAAATGGACCTGGCAATCATTTGGGAAGGAGAGATGTTCTGGGTTGGAGGGTTCTTAGCAAGTTAAATACTTGTCTATGGCTGTGAATGAACTCAAGGTCACTAGGATATAAGCAGAAAGTTGGATGAACTCTGTTGCTCAGAATCAGGCCAAGGACAAAGAAGGCATAGAAGACCCTTCAGAGCAGCTCAGGCCTTTTGGGAGGAATGTAGGGGAGTGGAATGAGGTTGACCTTCAAAGGGGAAGCTGTGACAAGATCAGAAGCCTGTGTTTTTGAGCCAGACTATGTCTAGATTTGCCTTTGTCTTTTTGTTCTCAGAATTTCATTAAACTAATGATCCGTTCATATATGAGTGTCTTCTATGGCCAGGCACTGCTTTAGACCTTGGGAATACAGTGAGCAAAATAGGTAGGATTCCTGCTGATGAAGCTTGTGTTTTAGTTCAGGGATACAGATAATAAATATAAGAGTAAACAATTAGATAATCAAGATAATTTCAGATGGTGATAAGCGCTAGGAAAAACCTTAAAAAAAAAACACTTAAAAAAAAAAAGGTGAGGGGGCCGCCCGGTGGCGCAGCGGTTTAGTTCGCGCTTGGCAGCCCGGGGTTCGCGAGTTCGGATCCCGGGCGCCCGCCAATGCACTGCCTGTCAGCCATGCCGTGGCGGCGTCCCACATAAAGTAGAGGAAGATGGGCACAGATGTTAGCCCAGGGCCAGTCTTCCTCAGCAAAAAGGGGAGGACTGGCAACAGATGTTAGCTCAGGACTGGTCTTCCCCACAAAAAAAAAAACGTGAGACAGAGAGTGACAAGGGTCAGGGGATCTACTTTAGATGGATGGGTAGGAAGGTCTCTTTTGAGGAGGTGATATTTACCCTAAATGACCAGAAGAAGATTGGAAAAAAGAGTGTTCTGAGAAGAGACAGAAGAAGTACAAAGGTCCAGAGGTGGAAACAAGCTCGGTTGGACGTGGCATGTGAGGTAGAGAGAGCCAAGAGAGGAAGTCACACAGAAGGTAGGAGTTAGATCACACAGAACTTTAATTCAGAGATAGGGACTTTGGACTTTATTCTAAGGGCATTTAGAAGCCATTAGATAATGGAAAGCAGGAGAATGAAATAATTTATTTTAATCTTGAAAGCTAACCCTGGCTGCTGGTTAGATCACTGATTGGCAAGAGTGGAAGCAGGGAGGCCAATTAGGAGCCTATTTTAACAGTCCAGGTGAGAAATGACACCTCGTTTGGACAAGGTGGTAACAGTGGAGAGAGAGAGAGGTGAACAGATTCAGGATCTATTTTAGAGGTAGAGACAACAGAACTTGCTGGTGGATGGATGTGGGGTAGGAGGAAATGAGAGGAATCTAATAGGGGGATGCTGGTTCCGTTTACCGAGACAGGAAGCCTGAGGAAGGAACAGGTTTTTGGAGGGAAATCAAGAGACCTGTTTTGCCCATGCTTTATTGGAAATGCCTGTGAAACATCCAGATGGAGATGGCAAGCACATAGTTGGATAAATGAGAATTCATGGAGCGCATATTTAGCATTCTTTTTTGAATTTTCAGCCCACTTGTGGAAACCTAAGCACGCCTAAGATGGGCCCAAAAAGGCATTTCCCCCATTCCTTGGGACCAGCAGAGGTCCCCCACAAAGGTCCAGATCCCCATCACCTAAAGGGTTTTAGGATGCTTGTGGGTAGCGGTATGCTTCATCTCACATAGTAGAAGTGCTTTAAAGAGTTGTAAAGGTTGGACCAGCCTGGTGGTTAGTGGTTAAGTTCACAGGCTCCGCTTCAGTGGCCCAGGGTTCCCAGGTTTGGATCCCAGGCACAGACCTACAGGGCTCATCAAGCCATGCTGTGGCGGTGTCCCACATACAAAACAGAGGAAGACTGGCACAGATGTTAGCTCAGGGCCAATCTTCCTCACACACACAAAAAAAGTTGTGAAGGTCAGGCAAGTTGTAAATTGCTATTTGTCATTGACTTACATTTCAATTTGCCAAGCACCTTCTCTTTAATTTTGAATGATCTTCAGTTGACTCTTAGCATGAAGCTTCTGGTTTCTGCTTCCCCCTCTCCTTTCTCATCACTCCCTGTCCTGGCTTCTCTAGCCAGCCTTTGCTCTGTGGACTGTTTAAAGTGAAAAGCTTTAATCCACCCTTGGATGACTCTGTGGTGCAGGGAGAGGGCTCTAAGATAACTCAGGAAATGGCTTGCCTCTTCCCTACTTGTGGAAAGTTGAAGAAGAAAACAAAGAGTGAGACAGGCAGGTGGCCAGGTTGGAAAGAGTGACTTCAGGTCTGGAAGCCAGGTGTGCTGGGCTTATACGGAATTCCAGAATCAAGAGCTGTCCCCACCCAGTTGCAAGCAGCCCTGGGCTGGGAGCAGGCAGGACCTGGGGAGAGCAGAAGAGACTGTTTTTCCCTGTGGGCTGCACCTCCCAAAAGGAGAAAGGCGGGAGAGCTGAGCCCAGTATGCTCAGTTACTCTGCTCAAATTTACTTTACATCATCAGAGGTGAAAAGGTGAAGGCTCTGAGAAAGACCAGGAAACAGTCCTCCTCATGGAAACTTAGAGTGGAGAAAGGGAAAAATGGAGAAATTCCATTATCTGTTTTCTCTAACAGATAATGGAAATGTTCACTATTAATTGGCTGGTTTTATATGTTTGGATTTTCAGTAAGTAGGGCATAGTTAAGTTCAACAAACAGATAGCAACCACAGTTCTGCCACTTACTAGCTGTGCAATTTGGGAAAGTTACCTGACCTAAATCTCAAATTTCTCATTTGTAAAAATGAGGATAATAGTACCGACGTTGTAAGACCATTCACCTAAAATATTCAGTGCACTGCCTGGATCAGAATAAGCACTCAATAAAGATTTACTGCTACTCTTACTACAGTAATGATGGCTATTACTATTACCATGGTAGGAAATCTGCTAGGTGCTGGGGATATAAAGATAAAAGACATAATCTTACCATCTAAAAGCTTAAGGCTCAGTAAGGAGGTAGAAATATAAAATATTAAAATACGGTGTAATGCACATGTAGTAGGGTTTCTTAGCAGAAGGGTGCCTGCCAGTGATTACATTCTAGTAAGACTGTATCCATGTCGGCCAGGACAAAAGAAAAATCATCTTGGAATTGTTGAGCCTCTACATCCTTATCAGGTCAAACAAGTAGCTCCAATTGCTCACCAAGGAAGGTCTCAGGAAACCTCCAAAGTTTTTATTTATTTTCTAAAAAGGAGTTAGTCACCACTAAGGAACAGAACAATGATGGCTCTAAATCCTCGAGGTAGGGAAAGCTAAAACCAGCCCTTGGATTTAGTACTCCAGAGCATGATAAAAGCTGATCACTTTGAAATCTGACACCTAGAGCCTAGACTGGCAGAGCCTGAGGGCCCTTGGATCAGGGTGACACTGGGGCAGACTGGAAAGGCCCCACGCTGGCCAGGATTCTGACACTGAACTGACTCCACCGTGCAGGTTCCCCGTGGGGGCAATGCTTTACATCTGTTTACTTCACATTTTCTTAAACAGCTTTGTGGCCTTGCCCCTGAGCTACGTCACACTCAGCAGCCAGTGCATAGGCATCCTGCAGCCTTAACCCAAAAGTCCTCACGGCCTCATCTGCTGAGGTGACTGGGAATTTGTCCAGGAGCACTTCCTGTTAGAGAGCTCTGGAATGTGGGTGGCCCACCCCAGAAAAAAACCCAAGCACCTTCCAAGAATCAGGGACATGTGGCCAGTTTTGCCACATTTACCCTTCCACCTCAGCCATGACACTGAGCCACTAGGCTCCCTTTCGGGTACCTCTTAAGTACAGCAAATCTTGTATGCATAAATGAGAGGAGGTTGGAGGGAGAATAGTCTGGACTTCTGGGTTTTCTATTACTGGTTTGTGAGGGCTCAAATATTTGCACTTTAAGGATGAACTGGGAAGCACAATAGTTGTACCCCAAACTGTGCAGGATGCATCCTGGTTACTTACACAATAAAAGAAGCATGCATAAGCTACAGTAGCATGAAGCAAGGAGCGATGAATTCTGTAAGAGGAGGTGTTGCCAGAAGACTTCTGAGAGGTCAGGCCTGAACAGGTTTTGGAAGTATGATTAGGAGTTCACAGTGACAGAATGGAGGAAGTTAATTACAGACAGGAAGAACAGCAGGGACTAAAGCGAAACCCACGACAAAACATGTATCTTCAGTGAACTCAAAGTACTTTTGTCCACTTTGCCACAGGCCACAGATTGTTTCAGTGAATTCATGTCTTGTTTCAGTATTTAGTGATAACCTTCCTTAGCCCTTAACAAAGTTTAATATATGTAAAGTATTTAGAATGGTGCCTGGCACGTGGTTAGCATTCTCTTAGTCAAACTTCTGATAACTAAATAGCTCAACTTTTTATGTGAGACGTAAAAATATTCTCAAGCCCAACAAACCATCCTTTCCTGTTTTCTACTCTTGCCCAGTCCAATCCTCAGCCTTCAAAAATCCTAAACACTCAATTTCAAAAGCCAAACATTTTGAAAAGCCAGTCTAGGATAGGTGCAGCACAAAACATCCAAAACGGAAAGGCGTTGCAGGACAGGGGAATTGTTTGATGTTTTGGGGCTGGCGGTGATCAGAGGCAAACAAACAATATCCAAAATAAGGCTTGAAAATTTTTGTCTATTTCCGAAGTTCTATTTCAGAGGTTTGTTTTAAATAATCGTATCTTGGCCCTCTAAGAACATAGTCCTCAATAGCTCGCCGCGTCGGAGGTGGCACCAAGAATCGGTGCAGAAGTGCGGTACAGGGCTAGGTGTGGCTCTTCCCGCCAAGTGCCACGTAACCAGGGCGCTCGAACTAATCTGACATCTAGAAAAGGTTAAGAGAAGCCAAAGCCCGGCATGGATATTAGGGCAGAAGGGAGCAGAAGTAAAGAGCCGTGCAGTCCCAGGACCGTGGGCGGAGAGAGAAAGGAAGAGGGTCTCGGGTGGGGCGCGAGAAGGATGCGAGGAGAGGAAGGTCACGTGGCGCCCGGTACATGCCGGGAGCGCCGGATCCAATGGGAGGAGGGCGCGAGCCGCACCTCAACCTGCCCGAGGACGTCACGACGCCGAGGCGGACGCCAGGCCAATGGGAGGCCGTGACTGGCAGGGGCGGGGCCCAGAGGAATTGGGCTGGGCCGCACTGAGACAGTTGGCGAAGTCTTGTGGCCGCCGCGGGAGAGGAGGAACCCCGAGCCGCCGGCCGCGGAAGCCGGCCTGCCCTAAGCCTCAGCGCCCGCCCTCGCCACCTCCCGCATGGTGCCGACTCCTCACTAAGTGGCGGCGGCGAGGCGTGAGGGACGCGCCGCGGAGGGGCCTCCGGGTCGAGGCTTCCCGTCGCCGGCACTTCCTCTTGCGGCGGCCGTCTCGGCGGGCGGGATGGCGGCGGCGGCGGCGCGGGGGAGCGGCCGCGCATCTGCGCCCCGGCTGCTTCTGCTCCTGCTGTTTCCGCTGCTGTGGGCGCCGGCCGGGGTCCGGGCCGTCCCCGACGAAGATCCTAGCCACCGGAACAAGGAGCCGCCGGCGCCTGCCCAGCAGCTGCAGCCGCAGCCCGCGGCCGTGCAGGGCCCCGAGCCAGCCCGGGCCGAGGTGAGCGGGCCGGGCGGGCGGGGCTGCGGAGCCGGCGCGCCGGGTACCAGGCTCGCGGCCGCCCAGAGCGCCGCCCTCGGCCCTGGGCTGCCGGCGGGGGGAGGGGAGCCCGGCTCCGGCTCCCTGGGGGGAAGACGGCGGAGCGCGGTGTTTCCCGGTCAGGCCTGGCCTCGCCCCGCGCCGTATGGGGGAGGAGACGGGAGAGCCCAGCGGGCAGCCCACTGGAAACCTGTAGTTCGGCAGGACAGAGATGCGCGGAGCAACGGGCGTCTTGTTGGTCTGATGTGTCTAGAGCGCTGGAAATACTCATCCCAGGTAGAAAGTTTTTAACAGAGCGCAGCCGGGAGGCTTTGCGTATTCTGAGGACAGTAACATCGGCCATTTCATTGTGGAAACAGCTTATCCCAAACTGCTAACCCCAGTTCAGCTTTGCGCGACCTGTCGTTTTTGCCAAATATGTATGGATTATGAAGCGTGACTCTCACTTTATAAGAACGTGTCCTGGCTTGTAGGAAGTAGCCTTTAGGAACGGAGAGGAATAACCAATCAACAGTACAGTGTGCGCAGCGGTATGGGATGCCAAAACTAAATTTCTAAGCGTACCAAGACCCTGGTCTTTGGCCTTCACTGCATAGATGTTAATTACCGTCTTAATTTATGTTAGTACAATCAGTCACTAGTCTTCAAGACCTCGGCAGCGTTTTAGGATTTCTTCCCTCTGCCAGTCGTGGGCTTTCTCCTTATTTCGAATTTGGTCTCCTGAATTCACGCCCTCTAGTCTCTTCTAGTAGGGGACGGTATGGCCTTCAACTCCCCTGATGCTGGCCCTGATATCAGTTCCCCTAAGTTGAACCCAGCGTATATGGGGTTAAAACCCAAAAGGCACTCATTCTCTTTCCCAGCTCCTCTAAGTTACATTCATATGTAGATATCAGTTTTAACCTATGTATCCCTAAATTCCACAAGGCAAGTAGAAGTTACAAATTGTCACAGCCCAGGTGGCTGTATGTGGGGGACTCACGCTGAAGTTTGGTTAGTTACGGGTCCTTTGAAGTCTTGTTACAGGGAAATTGATATCAGGGCCGGCATCACCCCCCACTCCCACCCCAGGCTACGTTCACCTAACTAAGCTTCCTAAAGGTTGAATTTTACTTCTCAGAATCTCCAGTTAGTGGCCTATGCATCCTGATTCAGTCCAGCTTCTTCAGCATGTCCAGGTTTCTTCCTGATCTGGCTCCAGTCAACCTTCAGGCTTTTTAGTCACCACTCCCTTGCTCATATGCTATACAGTAGTCCCCCCTTATCCTGGGGGATACATTCTAAGACCCCCAGTGGATGCCTGAAAGGGGGGATACTACCAAACCCTATGTATACTATGTTTTTTCCTATACGTACATCCCTGTGATAAAGTTTACTTCATAAATTAGGCACAGTAAGAGATCAACAACAATAACTTCTCTTTGGTATATCCGAATTGCCAGCATCACTACTCTCGTGCTTTGGGGTCATTAAGTGAAATAAGAGTTACTTGAATGCAAGCGCTGCAATACTGAGACAGTCGCCCAGGGAGGGACTGAGCAAGATTTCATCACTTTACTCAGAACGGCGTGCAACTTAACAGTATGAATTGCTTATTGCTGGAATTTTCCATTTCATATTTTTCTGACCGCTGTTGACTGAGGGAGAGTGAAACCCCAGAAAGCGAAACCGTGGATAAGAGGGGACTGCTATACTCAAACCAGAGACGTGCCATGTGCTTTGTTGTTAGTCTCTCCAACAAAAGGCCTTCCTAAAAAGGGGGCTTCAGTGAGCTTGAAGCCCACTGGTCAGAACCTGTCCCACTTTTCAAGAACAAGCAGATAACCTCCTCTCTGTGAAGACTTCTCTCTGTGAAGACTTCCCTAAAATTTCCTGGTTAAAAGCAATTTCTCTCTACTTTATCACTCCTGGGCCCAGCTGACCCTGCCTGCCCTTTCCACTTCTGAAATGTAACTGAAATGCTGATTGATGAAATTTACTCTTAGTGTTCATCATTTAGCCTTCTCTCATTTAACTCATTATCAGAAGTTTATTTTAAAACTAACTATTTGGGATTAAATGAGTGAGTGAATGAGAAAGAGAGAGATTATGAATGTAACTTTCTAGGCCTTTCATCCAAGTTTTAGTCATATGGTGATTTTTGACTGTACAAATAGTGGTAGGTACGGCTATTTATACCCTTTTAGACAGCTAGGAAAAATCGAGCTGTGTAAAATAAAGGCAGCAGTGTCCAGATTTAAGTGATCTTAAGGATCCTTGTCTTTTAAAACTGGGGATGTGGAGGGAAGGGGCAGGCACAACATAATAGGATTTTTGACACATTTTTGGTGGTTCTTTTTAGATATGAATTTATTCAAATTTCTTCCAAACTGTGGTAGAATCTAATTGTCTTGTTTTAACTATATTTTCATGTAACTTTTTGATATGGCTCAAGTGGTTTTTTCTCTACCTACAGTACTGCAGTATATTGGAAGAGATTTTTCTTTCACATGTTTTCTAAACTATGTGATATAAATATCATTTGCTTTTTTTGTCCACTTGGTGGAGGTAAAATATGGTCAGAGTTCAATTTAATACCATATAAGCGGGGGTTCAACATTGCTGAGTTTCCGCAAGTTTCAACTGTTTTGCTTTGCAACTACATGCAGTAGATCTTTGAAAAGGGTAGGATATTTAAATTTACTCTTTTAATGCCATGGTGTGGGAGTGGATTTCTGAAAATGGAGGGGAAGAAAATCTCTCCTTCATTGGTAGGCATTCATGTATAAGATGTATTATAAAAACATAGTTGTATCTTATAGGGTGCTTTGAAGCAAAATAACTGAACTTCTAATAGGACTTTCTGCATTGGGTATGTTTTTTTCTCTACAATCGGGTTAAAAAGAAAGTTGGGGAGTTGGCTTTGAACTTAGTTACAATTAACCCCCAATTTACAAACCCATGGGAAAAAGTACTTTGATCGCTTGGATCCTTTTATTTATGCAGTTTATGCTTCCAGCCACTTACTTGGTTTTTTTCTTATTCCTTCCCTGGGCAGAGTATGTCGTACAAGAAGCATTAAGTCCCTTTAGTTGGGGCAGATCAGATAGATGTAGTAAAGGTAATTTATAATTTGCTGCATATTCTGGAAGTCCAAAGAAGAACTGCTCTGGTGGCATAACACTGTTGATAAAGCCACAAAAGCCTATTACTTGACCTAGTACAAATCCTTATTATTGTATTTCTGCTTTACTGTTTCTTGGCATTTCTTTTATTTATCTTTTAACTGGGAGAAGGCCCTCGACACCACATTTTAAACTTTTTTCCATATTCCTTACATTGTAATCCTGCTCCATCCAGTCCAGACTCCCAATTCTAGCTTCTTTACAGCTAAGATTGAGGCTGTCGGGTATATGCAACGATATTCTACCATCAAAGTAATTCATTAAAAAAAATCAGTGAAACTGAATACATTTCACATATCAAATTTATAAATACATCACAAAACAATAGCATTCATAAAAATAAAGTTAAATATTCATAAATAAAAATTATTTATAAAAATGTATTGTTAAATATCTGTTATTTTAATATGAATTAGCAAATAACATTAATAAAAAGTAAAATTATTTAAACAACAAACTAAACCAACCATAGATAAAAAGACATGATAGTGAAAATGTATAATAAAATATTATTTTGTCTTTTATTTTAATGCAATCTTTTAAAACTAGTTTTATCCATGGTGTCATTGTTTAAGTTGCACATATATTCTTGTGCACATTTTGCCAACTTCTGAAAAAGGTTTTTCTGACTTCATACAATAAAGTAATGATAAGGAGACAGTTCTAAGCCAATTCTAAGTGTTTTCCTCCAACTCCTTTATCTTCAAATAATCTTCCCTCTTATGTGAAACTTTTGGTGAGCGACTTTGTTTTTGTTTTTTTGCAGGGACATCAGTCTTTTTCTTGGTAACAGACTGTAGATTTTGTTTCAAAGAAAGCATCTTCATCTTCTAGTTTCATCATGTGTAGATGGAGATTCCGATGCAGGTATCTGTATCAGTTTCAATACAGTCACATACGTGTTCATCTGAACTCTACAACTAGAATAGGAATTATTTTTTCATTGTTGATTGTCGTTTTCTTCCTTCTCTTGAAGATCATGAAAGCATAAAAGAATACTTTCTAAATGAGGGGTACTTTTTTTTTCACAATTTTTCAATTTGGAACTAATTTTAGCATTGAGTAAAGAAGAGTTTTATTCTGCAAGTTTTTTTTAAATTATAAGTTGTTGACCCTACTGTCAAGATGTAAATAATACAATTTGAGTTTCAGATCCGACTAAATAATTTGAGTTTCAGACCCAAATTAAAATACTGAAATAGTGATATTTGTGCCAAGGAAAACACTATTTCATTCCTTAATATGGTATAACACTGTGTAATGAACAGTGAGTACCAAAATTGGAATTATGGTTACTGCATCTGACCCTCCTGTGCACATCCAGATATTTGCTTCTCTGCTTGTACTTCTGTCTCTCTTCATGACTGGACAGAACCATCCTCCTTTCTATCCCTCCTCTCGGTCCTTGTGCCTCTTCTCTGACCGTCAGTACTTTCCTTCCTTAGTGTCTTTATTCTCCCCTTTTCATTGGTTCCTTTCTGTCTGCTTACACATGCCCACAGGTTTCTCCTATTTGGGAAAAGAGAAAAAAGAGGCTATTAATTTAACTCTACTTGACTACATTAGTTTCTGTTCTTCAGTTTTATAAATCAAATTTCTACCTAGGGAATTAGCTGCTTTTCCACTTTGCTTTAGTCTTCCATTATCTGGCTTCAGCCCCTTTTTATTGAAATTCCATTTTTGAACCTGCCTGATTGCTAAATTCAAGGGTCTTTTTCAGTTCTCATTTGACACTGTTAACTCTCCACATTTTTAAGGCGTCCTATCCCATTTTGGCTCTATGAACTTGGGAAACTTACTTAACCTTATTGGTCCTCAGTTTTTCCTCTTGTGTTGAGTTGGGATGACAGCTCTTTAGGTTTTTGAGTATCAAAACAATGTATGTGAAAATACCTGGCATCTCGTTAAGAGCTCGGTGAAAGAGGATTGCCCCTACCTTGACCATCTGTAGTGCTCTCCTGTCTGGCTCTCTACATATCTGAGACAGTTTTGTTTTCTCTTTTGTTCCCCCCACCCCCCACTTCCCTAAATATAGATGTTCTCTAAGGCTCATTTTTTCAATTTAATCCCTGCCTTTTCCCTTGGAAATCTCATCTACTTCAAAGCTCTAGCTGATAAATTTAGGCTGCCAGCAGTCAGACACATACCTTGAGGCTGTGCTCGCCTGAACTCAGGTGTCTCATTTCTAGTGACCTCTTGGAAACCTTCATTAAAAATGCTTTTTATCGCCTCAAATTAAACATGTCTGAAACCAAAACCCTTATTTTTATTCCTCTTTCCCTCATACCTTGTAGGAATACAAATATTTCTTCTAGTCAGCTAGGCAGAAAACCTTAGCGTCATCTTTGATTCTCCTCCCTTTTTAAAGTTCTCTTGATTTTTCCTTTCCATCATGTGCAGACTTTTTTCCTTCTCTATTTTTGTGTTCAACCTTGGTCTTGTGCGGCTGACCTCCTAATTAATTGGTCCAGCGGCTGATATTCTCTGCTTTCTGCCCTGATCTCTTAGTCACAGTGCCTTAATCATGTTTGTGTCTTCTACTCAAAAACTTTTGAGGGCTTCTCCCTTGCCTCTAAGCTGGTCCGTAAACACACAGGATTTTCAGTCTGGGCTCAATTTATCTTTCTCATCTTACCCCAGTCATTCATCTGATGCTTACTCTGTTCTCAGAACATACCTACATTCTTTAAAACTATTGGTCCAGGGAAGGAGGTAAACGGATGTACCCCAGTGCATCTTCAAGTTAGCCACTCTATGAGTGACTAGTACTGAATCCCACTGAGACTTTCAAGGATCCTTATGAAATGAATCTCAGAACTGACTTCCCCCACTGCCGAAAGGTTGCTGCACAGGTGTTAACTCCTCCATACTTCTGGGTAGTGAATGAGTAAGTGCAGAGCACTTACTTTCTGGTTGGACCTGCAGCCAGTTACAGCCTACAAGGAACTGGTCCTCCATAGCTGGAGTAAGAGATTGAGTCAAGAGATTTTTCAAGTGGTACACAACAGGTGTCTATAATCGTGTGTGTGGTAAAAAGTCCAGAAGGTACAGAAGAATGTAGAGTGAAAAGTGTGTCTCCTCCTTCTCTTGTATTCTAGTTCAGGGGTCAGCAAACTGCAGTTTACCACTGACTGCCTGTTTTTAAAATAAAGGTTATTGGAACAGAGCCATGCCCATTCATTTAAGTATTATCTGTGGCTGATCTCAAGCCACAGCGTCAGAATTGGGTAGTTACACAGAGACTTTATGGCCCATGAGGTTAAATATTTGGCCCTTTAAGGAAAAGCTTGCCGGCCCCTGTTCTGTTCATCCTGGTTCCTTCCCTGGAAACACCCACTGTTAACTGTTTCCTGAGATTTGGTGTGCATTAACAACTGTGTGTGTACATTACATACCTACCTAACTCTCCACCCTTCCACACACATACATAATACATGCTTTTTTTCAACTTCAAAGTATCTTAGTGATTTTTCCTTATTAGTACATATAAAACATTCTTATTCGTACTTTTAGCCCCATAATATTCCAATATAGAGAGCTACCATTTAACCAGTTCCCTATTGATGGACATTTATTTATTTCGTCTTTTTTTATTGTTACAAATGATAACATTATATGTGTTTCTAATACAAAAAGACTAATTCCTTGAGTGTTCCTATCTTAAACTTTGTTTCAATTGTATACCTGCCAAGACCCATTGCCCACAGTATGTGTTCAGTTTTATTTGAGGGGAGCAGGATCGTTAGGGGCTGGAGTTGTTAGGATAGGCCTTGCTCAAGAGGTTCTCCAGAAGTTGGATCTTGAGGAATCTAGATGAATAAGGGGGTAATGAAAAGAAGGTAGGAAGAGAAGTAGGACTGAATGGCTGTGGTTACCAAAAACTTGACATGCTCTTGAGCTGCCTTGCCCAGTAGTATAGCTGTGAGCCATGTGGCGGTTCTTAAGCACTTGAAATATGGCTAGTCCGGATTGAGATGTGCATAAGATATATATGGTGAGTAGATACACACTGGAGTTTGAAAACTTAGTATGAAGAAAAAGAATGTTAACTATCTCATTAGTAACTTACAAAATATTCCTAGAGTAGTATTTTGGATATATTGGGTTAAATAAAATATTATTAAAAGTAATTTTATCTGTTTTTACTTTTTTAAATGTGACTACCAGAAAAACTAAAATTACGTTATGTGGCTTGCATTATTTTTTGTTGGACAGTGCTGCTCTGGCTCATCCTTCAGTATGGAGTATAAGGTTCATTTCGGGGACTGGTATGTGACTAGTTGGGAGATGGTGGATAGTTACCAGAATTAAGTACTTGCATTTTATGTTCTAGGCATAAGAAGGCCATAGTTTCTTAAACAGTGATGTAAAGTGATGAAATTAGTTTTAGGAAGATTAAACTGGTTATGTTGTGGTGTGCTGCAAGAATCAGCTTTGAGTGCTTGCTGTGTACAGGCACCATCCTAAGGGCTTTATGTGTATTAACTCATTTAATCCTCACAACAACTCTATGAGGTGTAGATACCCCTCATGTTAAAGATGAAACTTGAGTCACAGGGAGATAAACTTACTGGCCCTAGTTGATATAGTAGCTGGTAAAACCTTGGCTGTGAACCTAGGTGGTCTGATTCCAAAGCCCACATGTTAAACCACCACATCATGTCACTCTGAAGGTGAATTAGAAAAGGGAGGTGTGATCCTTGCACATAGTTAAGCACTTAGGCATTTGATTGACAACAAATGAATGAATGGTAACTGATCATTTTCTGACCCTATTTATTAACATTTTAAGTTTTAAAAATCTTCTATCTTCTTATTACCCTGATACTTTTGTTTTATTTATTTTTTTATTTAGTAACTTTTTTTGTGAGGAAGACTAGCCCTGAGCTAACATCTGTTGCCAATCCTCTTTTTTTTTTCTTCCCTGAGGGAGACCAGCCGTGGGCTAACATCCATGCCCATCTTCCTCTGCTTTATGTAAGCATGGCTTGACAAGTGGTGAGTCTGTCCGCGCCTGGGATCTGAACCTGCGAACCCCGGGCCGCCGAAGTGGAGCTCGTGAACTTAACCACTATGCCACCGGGCCGGCCCCCTGATACTTTTGTTTTAAATTCTTGTCACTGTGGTTGGTGGTTGTTTCACACTATGATTTTGGCTATCCAGGACTAGCTAAAACAAAAGCTATAAGTTGATTTTTCTTGTGTTTTATACATAGAAAGATTTTAAGAATATGTATTGTTTTGTTTTGTTGTACTTGTAAGGCAAGTTTTATTTTATAATCTTCATTTCACGGAGGAGCAGAGAGGCTTAGTAAAGTGGCCAAGGTTTTATGGCTGGGAATTATAAAACCATAAGAATATGTAGTCTTGATTGCTATTGTGTTTGTTTTTAAAAGTAAGCATTTTCTGTTTGAGCTTAGAGCTAATTGGTCGTAAATGGTGTATATTTATTCCTAAAAATTTTCTTGAATTTCATATCCTAAATATTTTACAGTGAAATTTCTTCATACAAAAGGTATATCCAAGAGTAAAATGTTGCATTAGTGTAAGCCAAATGAAAATGCTTATTTCTTTTATGATGCTTAATGCTCATAGGGTATTGGAGGAGAAAGGAAGCTCATTTTTACAGGAATTTCAGCAAAGATGGAACTAACATGGTAATTGAGAGAAAGCTAGAATCCCTTCAAGTGGTACTTGCTTAATCAAGTGGTGGCTTCTAAGCTGCCCTTTTGATTTAGCCCTAACACCAAATATTCTAAAATATTAAATTTCCCCAGTTTTTCAGCTCAGGGGTCTAGTCTGACTAATGCTTAAATTTTTCTGATCTTTACTGTGGAATTTGGGAGTCAAGTTTATGTCATGTGTTAAGGAATGACATGTGCACTAAGAATTTAGGATCTTATTCTTATCTCTGATGTCTCTGACTGGGGCGTTTGTAAAAGAAAAAAAAATACTTCTGTTTTTACCCGGTCAAAAATCACATACGTTCTTGGGTTTCTTTTTGTTTTTTGTCTCTTAGCTTCTAGAGAGTCATCGGCTTTAAAAATTAGTTAAAGATAGGCTATTAGGATTGGAAGAGACCTTTCAAAGTGGTTTATCTAGTCCAGGGTTTCTCAAGCTGGAAACCATTGATGTTTTGGATTAGATGATTCTTTGTTCTGTGGGGGGCTGTGCTGTGCGTTGTGTCATGACCACAGCAGCATCCTGGCCTGTACCCACTAGATGCCAGCAGTTCCTCTTCACTTGTGACAACTAAAAATGTCTCTGGATGCTGCCAGAAGTCCCCTGGGAGACAAAATTGCTCTGGTCGACGACCACTGAGAAAGCACATTTTCTGTAGGGGCGGTTCCCGTCTCTGGAACTCTGATGTTGAGGAGGGACTTGACCACCTTCTCCAGCAGTCCATTTCAGCTTCAGGTGGCTCTCTTACTAGAAACCTTTTCTCTGTGTTAAGCTAAAACCTGCCACCTCTAACTTTTTAGTTCTACCTCTTGGGACCATACAGACGCACATATAGACTTTCTCAGTTATTAGAACAAAGGCACCCAGTCCTTCCTGGTCCCTCATACGATTGTTTTAGAGCCTAAATTGGCAAACTTTTTTTTGTATTGGCCAGGTAATAAATATTTTTAGGTTTGGCCTCGTATTTGCAAGCTACTTAAGGTCTCTGTTGCATAATTTTCTTTTCCTCCTTCCCTCCTTTTCCCTCCCTCCCTCCCTCTTTCTTTTTATTTTTTGCAACCTGTTAAAAATGTGAAAAACATTCTTAGCTGGACTTGGCCTCAGCGGTAGCTTCCCAATTGCTGGTCTTAGAGTCTCTCCCGTCCGGGGGGATCATCAGAGGGCAGTGCCTTCTTAAAATATGGTGCCTCAGAACCAGTGTGGGACGATGGGTGAGGGCTGAGCAGCACAGAATGATGGGCTTGTCACTAACTCTTTAAAGTGCATAAAGTGCTTGTTGCCTTTGGAGCTTTGTCACATTTTTAACTTAAAATGACCTTAACGCCAACCAAGACTCTAGTTTGTCTTTTTTATTAGGCCCCTTTGCCTCCTAGGATACTTTTAGACTTTAGTGTAGGACCGTCCATATATCCAGCTCTATTAGACCTCATCTTAGCTAGAGCCAACTCTTGCTCTAGCGTATTGGGTGCTTTCTGGATCCTACTTTGTCCTCTAAAGTGTTAATGCAGTTTCGCTCAGCTTCTTGTCGCTTAAATGTTTGATAGACATATGTTGGTCTTCTACCCAAGTTATGAATAAAAATTTCAATGAGACATAGCTAAGAGCTAAGTCTCAACTCACAAATACTTAGAAAGTAAGGTAATTATAATGTGTGGATATAGCTGGTCTCTGCTCTTTTTTTCCCTTAAGTTCTTTTGTAGAATTGTACTTGAATCTGCACTGTAGCAATCATCAAACAGGCTGTCATTACTAATGGCTTTCAAAGTGATTAGACAGTAAATAAGTCTAATGATCATGACAGAAAAATAATCTTAATTCACATACAAAATAAAAGAATTTTAAATAATGATTTTTTTTCAAAAAATAGCTGATATTTATGTTTTTTATTTCAGAAAGGTTTTACACCAGCTGCTCCAGTTCATACCAATAAAGAAGATCCAGCTGCCCAAACTAATCTGGGATTTATCCATGCATTTGTTGCTGCCATATCAGTTATCATTGTATCTGAACTGGGTGATAAGACATTTTTTATAGCAGCCATCATGGCAATGCGTTATAACCGTTTGACAGTGTTGGCTGGTGCTATGCTTGCCTTGGGCCTAATGACATGCTTATCAGGTGAGTGTGCTTTTTCTTCCTAATGAGTTTATTGAATTAAGGAGAAAGCATGGTGTGTGGTGTTGAGTCACTGAATCATTCAACTAGTTATGTCGGAATTTGGTTCACATTCCGGAATTTGGTTCACATTCCAGAATTTAGTAAATAGAAAATGGTTTCAGTACATAAATTCCTAAAAACCATATTGCACTTCTAAAATTAAATTTTCAGCTATTCACAGTTAAGGTACATACCCCTCATTTATTCACTAGCTTTTGAATCCTTGATTTTGCTGTGTATATACTTGCTTTTTTTCTTTTCAGTCCAGATAAGCTTATTTATATCTGATATATTAGAAATAGGCGTATTGTGTAAGAGTATTTTTTTAAGTATATTTTAAACTATACCCAATGGAATCTAAATACCATTAGCAATTTGATACCCACCATCCCCGTTATTCCTTTAAAAAAACATGAACAAACTCCTTTAACGTTTGGAATTTACGTTGTTCTTTTGTCTCCTTTAATTCTTATTTTCATTTACTTTCCTTATAGAATTTTACTGTAATGATTATAAGTTTTTCCTTGAAAATCTTTTGTGGATCACACTGTCATAGTTATCTTTAGCAAAAATGTGCATATAAATTGAATTTTAAAAGATGCTGAATATTTCCCTTGTTAAGTCTCTAAATGTTAACATTTTTTATGGATTGAGTTATAGTTGTTAGTACACAGTTGATCAAAGCAAAATATGTCACAAATTTAAATAAACATTTTTTTAAAAGTTGGAAATGCATCTCTTAATGACATGATAGAACTATTCAGATTTGTTTATGTGACCATGATTGGTACTTACTGCTAGAATGAAGCAAGGTTTAGAATCAATACTGATCCTTTTTTTTTTAAATAGATTTAAGGGCTGAGGAATCTTTTTTTTTTTTTTGAGGAATCTTATTCTCATATAAATAAGTAGATAAGAAAGAATTTTCTAATAGCTATGTCATTCAGTTCATTGAAATCCTGGGTTATATGCTAAAAATCATGTACTGGTCTGTCATCAAAAATGATTTTTAATGATTTACCAGCTGACAACTTAATGAGGTCTTCAGTCGATTTTGTTGAAAGCAGAGAATTGGAAACCATCAGATATACCAAAAAAGTTTTCTGAAATTTATCAAATGACCATTCTTATACATGTTAGTCTTTTACTTGGAACTATCTTGTTTAACTGGATATATTTAGAAGTGGTTGAGAAAATTGAAATATTGTAAATTTCAGAGTACTTTTGCCAAGAAAGGATTTAATTTTAAAAATTGTATCATGTCATGTTTTAAATATATTTTTCTGGAACCTTGGAGCTGCAGTAGCTTATTCAATTTATGGAAAATGTCTACCACATTCCCTAATTGCCGTGGCAGTTCTAGTAAGTCCACAGTAAATCATCTAAGTCAGGCTTATTTTCTGTCAGAAAGCATTTGACTTGGTTTTTGAATTTAAACAAACATCATATATATCTCCATGACAACCATCTACCTTAGAATTCTAATTCTAAAAAGGATGGATGAATGGATTAGGCATGGAACTCAGCCTTAGGTATGCCATGTGGGTGAAATAAGACACTGGGGGCTTTCCTCTTTCTTTCTGATGCTCTTTTTGCTTTGCTCTAATAAGACTCTGCCTTAAGGAAAATGCATTTGTTTACACTGGTTGGGGGATGAAAGAGGCATGATTTCTAAGTCAAAATTATTCCTACCGAGGCCAAAATACCCTATTGCTAATGCCATGACCATTCTTTCCAATGACCATAATGCCATTATTTCTAATGCCATGACCTTATCAGAAACTTGTATAAGACAGGGAAGACCTAAAGCTCTATCTTAGTTTATGATGCCTTGGTGGAGGGCACCAATATTTCACATGCCCTTTTTGGTACCCTGGGGTATCTGTCTCCATACTGTGGGGAAATGCACATAGGAAGCTGGGTAAAAAGCATCTTTGTAAAGTGGCCAGAGGGCAACTGTGAAGAAAGATGTGAGAAAGGAGAACCCACATGACTCCTTTGACTAGAAGCATGTTTTCAGGCAGATGAGTTTTAGGAAAGAGTACATATGGAAGCTGAACTTCTGGAAATAGATTTTTTCACAAACTATTAATCCGTGTCCCCTCGTAAAGCCTTTGTGTACACCTGGGGCTTTGTCAGGCCTAGTTTGTAGATCGCTCATGTGCATCTCTTGTCTCATACACTTCAGCAGAGGGCTCAGCGGGCTAGGGAGGCTGCCTGGGGTGTGTCCAGGCTCTGTCCCTCACTTAGCTGGAGGATTTACCTAGCCTCTTTGTGCATCTGACAAGAGGGATGATAATCTTATCTACTTCAGAGTTTTATTATTACTGGGGTTCCCCCTCCTTCTCAGCTCGCAATCTGTTTTCTGCTGCTAACGTTGTAAAGGCTTCACTAATCAGCTTTTCTTATTACAGAGTTCACTTTTGATTTTAATGAGCCCCTCATACCACACTTACGGGCATTCCTACCTTTTCATTCTCTTGGCTTCTATGACACCATGTGCTTCTGGTTATATTTCTGTCTCTCTGAAAAAAATTTTTTGTACCATAAATATTGATGTTCTTCTCCATGGTTTTATCCTTGGCCCATTTTCTACCCTTCATGCTAATGTTCTTGTGCCGAGTGGTCTCAGTTTAATTACCTGTAAGTCAGTGATTCCCAAATCTGTATCGTCAGCCCAGATATTTTTCTTGGAACTTCAACATTTCCAAGATGTAGAAGGACCAGTACTTTAGTAGCTCCATTCTGAGTTGATGCAGAGCACTTGCTTAAAGAGAAATAACCTCTCGTTGTTCCCAGAGCAAAAGTGCTTGAGTGTCTGAGGAGAGATTTCCAAGGAAAGGGGAAATAGAGAGACAGGAACCAGGGGAAGAAAAACAAAGTTATGCCAAGTAGTTTTTTTGCTCTCTATGGAGCTGTCAAGGCAAAAAAGGTAGGATTATAAGTGTTAGTGAGTAGTAACGGTTTTTTAGATTATCTGAAGATAAAAGGAAAACTAAGTTTAGGAGACTTAAAAAGATTTTCTACCTTTCATTTTTAAAACTTTTCATGGAAAATATTTTAAATCTACAAAGTTACAAAATTAAAATAGTACGAGGAACACCTATATACCTTTTATCCAAATTCACCTGTTGCTCACATTTCACCCAGTTGCTTTAGCACTTGTGTCCTATCTATCCATTTATCTATATCTAAATAAAATTGTGTGTACAAACACACATGATTTATCTATCTATAGATATATATGTGTACATGTACACAATTTGCATATGTATAGATATATAAAGTGGGTACAATACACATAATTTGATATATATCTTTATATACATAATAGATTTGTTACTTTAATCTATCATCCATATAGTTGTTTAATCTGAAATGTTTCCACAGCCTTTTCTTATGTGTTTTACAATATTAACATTTTTTAAGAATACAGCCCCTCCCACCCTTTTAATGGACTGCTGTCATTTTGTGTTTGTCTGATCTTTCCTCATGATTAGATTGAGGTTATGCATTCTTGACTAGAACGCTGCATAGGTGATGTTTGTCCCTCTAAGGTACTACATCTGGAAGTGCATGATGTCCATTTGTCCCTCATTGATGATGTTAGTTTTGATCACCTGGTCAAGATTTCTCTTGTATACTTTTTCTCTTCTCTTGCAGCTAATATGCAATCTTTAGGGAGATACTTTAAGACAATACAAATACCTGTTTCCCATAGTTTAGCATCAGTTGATGACTTTTACATGAGGTAAACCTGGATGCTTGCAGAACGATGGCTTTCTAATTCCAGTCCCCACCCACGTTTACCAGTTAGCCCCGGTGCACTGCTCTAAGAAAGAGCTCTTCTTCCTCTCCCATTGGTTTGTCTATTTATTATCAGTGTGAACTTATGAATTCCTTTTTTCAATGGTTTATAATTAGTTAACTATGTTGTTGCTTAAATTATCCTAGATTTGGTGACTGGGAGCCCCTCCAAGCTGGCTCTTTTGTCCTTGTGACATGCTCCCATTATTTGTTTTTGTTCTTCCTTACTTTCTAGGATAACAAGATAATACAAGTTCATCTTGTACCTACTCTGCCCAGTCCTGGAATGAATCGTTTCTCTGAGGAGGCTTTAGCAGGGAATGGTGTTAGAAACCAAGATATGGGTGTCAAGTTGTCTTTGCTTCTTGGCCTTTTCAGTGGACAGAGCTAGAAAATACATCTGTATCACACGTTACATACACACATATACATACACATATATACAAATATACATATACAATTCAAATATAGATGTGCACGTAAGCATAGGTTTGGTACCTTTCTACACATGATTTTAAAATCTTTTTCAATTCGGTAATATAATGAAGTAGGGAATAGCTTACCTGTGCGGTTGTACATTTGATATTCAGGCAAATTTATAAGTGTTGTACCCATTTTACAAAAAGAGCTTGTGAACTAAAGAGTAATTGTGTTTATTACATATATGGAAATATCCTCTGGCCCTTCCATAGTTTTTAAGTTTTAATTATTGAACTGATATTACTGATGTGTGTTTCACAGTTAGGATTTGGGTTCTTGATGTAGTTCCAAGTATAGTTTTTTGTATAACTTATATAATTGTCCTCTTTCCTTAACGATAGGAAAGAATGGTAGTAAATAAGTTTGAGTCTGTTGTAAATGTTAATTTAATATATGTATGAGGAATTGTTAGTTTTCTTCCATAAGATATACTTATTACAAAGGAGCAGGGTTTGAATCATGCCATATGGAAATCCTGTCATGATTCTTCACTATAGAAGTTTATAATTTAAAGATTTGTGAGGAAGAAATATCATTTACATAGGAAAAAGGTGTAGCTTCCAGGTTATAAGGTTTCGGGATGCTTAGAGGGCATCAGAGTTAATCTTCTACCTAAAGTACTATGGCGTGCATGACATGTGGCAAGCCAGCCCCTGACTGAACGTGTCTGGAGGAATTTATCATCTCATGAGAGGTCCTTGTGGTACATGTGCCATCTTCAACTGGACCATTGATTTCTTGATAAACTATGTTAGGTCATTGGTTAGACCTAAGGATTCAATATTGGTGGAGGGGAAGAAGTGGAATTATTTAGGATTATTACATATTAGATTAGCTTCTAATATGAACCATTTTTCCTTTGAAACAGTGGTAAATTATGATTTCTGAAGCTAACTGTTCCTTTCATTGGTTGTGATGCCTGCTAATTAACCAAATACATTGTTGCATTTTCTTCCAGTTTTGTTTGGCTATGCCACCACAGTCATCCCCAGAGTGTATACATACTATGTTTCAACCGCGTTATTTGCCATTTTTGGCATTAGAATGCTTCGGGAAGGTTTAAAGATGAGTCCAGATGAAGGTCAAGAGGAACTGGAAGAAGTTCAAGCAGAATTAAAGAAAAAAGATGAAGAAGTAAGTCATAGGACTGTTAAATATCTGGACCAAAAAGGCGCTCAACTAATAATAAACACTATCCGGAGGTTTTTCAGTGATTACCCATATCTGTGTGATGTATAGGCTACATAAAAATGGCTTATTTTGCTTAGTTTACATTCCTACACTGACTGTGATATGACTCTGTCTGGATTAGTGTAAAATGTGGTAGACAAGGGACGAGGGGATGAATACTGAACACGTGTAATCAGGTTCCTTAATTAGAATGATTATAAGAAAAACAAGAACTGTAGTTTTTAATTTTACTTATTTTTTCCCACAGCATCTAGGATAGCAAGTGATCAGTAAATATTATTTGATTTATTTTATTGGGGTAAAATGGAAGAATTGAGAATATAGCATTTGTTGCTATGTGAAACCAGTGGTTCAAAAGAGAAATTTGAGGTCACATAACTTTAGTTTCTTGGAACATATTCCATAGAATTTAAACACTTCTTAAAAGAAGGATTAAGTAATTTTGTGCTGTTTTGATTTGCTTCCTGGGATTGTCTTTTTTTTTTTTTTCTTTTAATTTAGTTTCAACGAACCAAACTCTTAAATGGACCAGGAGATGTTGAAACGGGTACAAGCACAACGATACCTCAGAAAAAGTGGCTGCATTTTATTTCACCCATCTTTGTTCAAGCTCTTACGTTAACGTTCTTAGCAGAATGGGGTGATCGCTCTCAACTAACTACAATTGTTTTGGCGGCTAGAGAGGTGAGTGGTACTTGAGGGACGACTGCTTCTGTATTAACTCAGCATAACTAATGTTACTTTGCCCCAGAGGACACTAGACAGAGTCAAGGTGGGCCAAGGTATTATTTCATATGCTAAACTATTTGTTTTAGATCTAATAATCCTGCTACTCTTTAAAGTTGACCTTCCCCCAGTTTCTACAGTCAGTCAGATGGTATTCTTGTGTCCAAACTTAATTGTTGTCTTTTGACTCCTCTTCACTTCGGTTTTGCTGAAATGACACTGGCAGTTGTCTTGGCTTGGTTTTCTTTCTCTTCTCAGAACTTTCCTTTGTATACTTGTTGAGAATATAAATTGGTGTGTTATTATTGAGGGCCAGTTTGGCAATAAATATCTAAAGCCTTAAAGTGGATATCTTTGGGTTCTTCCGTTCCTTGTGCTAAAGAAACAATTGACTGTTGCAATGGTTAATTAGAAAATTTAAGTCTTAGACCCAGAATACTAAGACCTAGGATGCTAAGGTAGAGGAGACCTCGGATCGTCTCGTTCTAGCCTTTGCTCTACAGATAAAGAACCTAAGGCCCAGAGAGGTTGGGTGACTTTTCCGAGGACATAGGCTACTTAGTAACATGGGCAAGGACTAGAGCCAAGACTGTCTGCCTTCTAGCCTTTTCTACTATATTTTGTTCATAGTTGTCAAGTGCCACTTACATAGAAGATACCTGTTTTTAAAGAATTTTTAATCTTTATTTCTTTTGAGGGGAATAGTAAAGTTTTACATCAGGTGTCTGTTATCCACACAGATTTATTAAGATTTACTGAGGAGATGGTTGTGGAATGAAATGCTGCTGCTACTTTTCAGGCTCTTCTTGCTCTTAGCTAATATTAGTTCTTATCTCTTTATATCTATTAAATTACATTGTTTTTTTCAGATGGTAGGATTTAGATAACAAGCTTGATTTGAATTTGTTTTTAACTCCTAGGAAATACCTACTGTAAACTAATAAGTTTCTTAACAGAGGCTTCAGTTTAAAATATAAAACAAGAGTTGAACGCGAGGACTAAGATAGTTGAGGCAGGGCTGTTTTGTCAGAGAGGCCTCAAGAATGCTGTATTTTGGAAAAAATGGAACTCTATTTTTCATTTAGTTACCATATTTTAAAATAAATTTTCTTTAAAAATGTCACTTTAATGGCTTTGCCCTATATTTTTCTTGAATTCTAGCTCTTTTTTTGGCTTTCAGATTGCCACAATTGGGACTGAAAATAAGTGACCATTTTGTGGTGGTGGTTCTGCTGTGATGAGCTATCATGAGGGCAGAATCATTGCATTTTTCTCAATACTATCATCTGAACAGCACAGAGTGACTTGTGAAAGGCTCGAGATGCCCTGTCTGTATGAGTCACCTTGGTCCGCTGCATTTTAGCAGCGTGGCGTGTGCTGACCGGGTTTGAGTCTCTCACTAGTGGCCACATTGCTGCAGCACCTCCCTGCGACCTACTTCATGGATTGTTCTATCTTCAGGGACCCTAAAGATAATAGGGTCCCTGACACAGTGAGCACTCAGTGTTAGCCACCTTCCACACTGCCAGCACCTTGAGGATATGCAATGAGGTTCTCAAGGGCAGAAATATGGTTATCTGTTTTTCTTCCCTTAATATGCCTAAATTTTTTTGTATAAACCATGCAGTAAGTCTAGTTCAGTCCATTTTAGTCTGAACTTCATTTCTGTTTCCAACATAATTGTGTGTTCCCACACTGGATTTCACATAATCCTAGTGTCCTTTGAGATGTTCATGGGTACTAAACAAAAAAAGCAAAAGTTGGGGGAGAAGGTTCCGGGGTCAAATAATATATCCTGGTTTTGTTTTGGAGATTGAGTATACAAAATAACAAGGACTCTGAAAAGTCCTGCATTAAAGGAACTATTTAATTTTATTTAATCCAGTGATTTTTCAAGTATCACTTTCAAATAGAATGAAACCATCTTCTGGGATACCAGTTTTAAAAGTTACAATACACAAACAGAATTTGGGAAATGTATTCCCACTCTTCTGTTCTTCACAGTAGATGTTTCCAGCTGTCTCCATATACACACACTGCCTGCTCCACAGCAAACAGCCTTACCTGCTACTTCACAGAGAGAAGCAGGAGTCATCTCTTCTTCATTCCCACCCATCACAGTGGCAGTCCTTTCCCTCCTGTGTTCTGGATCGCAGCCCCCATGCCCCCACTTATAGGTAATCTTTGCCTTTCTCCCAGCCCGATTTTGTGAACATTTTAGCATGCACAAGTTTTTCTCATCTAAAAATATTTTACCCCTTCCTCAGTTCTACTTCTCTTCCAAATACAGCCCTCTTCCTCCCCTTCCCCCCGTCCCAGAGGGCTTGGCTGTGATGGGAATAGGAGTCAGCTCCTATTGGACTCTAGTTTCTGACATCATCTGTAATGTTGATAAGGTGCTTTGAATTCACTGCAGCCACTGACAGGGCCCGCTGAGGTCATCTTGGGAAGCTAATTCCTGGCCACCTTTTCAGTCTCCTTTGGGCTCTTCCTCTGTCATCCCTTGTGTTGCCTTCCTCATGATTGTGTTGTCACCATCCTCCTGCATTCTCTCCCAGGGTTATTATATTCAGTCCCATAGCTGATTCACCATTGAACTCAATTGACTCTTGAACTTCTCCACTTTTAATGCCTGTTGGCATCCATGAACCTTTTCTCCAGTGCTTCCTCTACCTTTCTAATCACATTGGTATTACCATCATTCATCCAGAGAATTATGGGTGAGAAACTTGGGTGTCATGCCTGACTTTTCTCTTTCATAACACCTATCATTCATCTATCACTAAGGTATATCAGTTATGCCTCAGTTTCTCTCAAATCCATCTGCTTTTCTCTGCCTACAGACTCCCACCCCAATCCAGGTCAGCATGGTTTCTACCAGGGCTATTGCAGTAGCCTCCCTTGATCACCTTGCCTTCAGTCTTGTTTCCTCACCTCCAGTTCATCTCTACACTAGACTTTTAAGGCATAAATCTGTTCTGTCACTCCCCAGCTGAAAATCAATCAGTGTCTAAGTCTTTAAACTCTTAACTAAGCTTACAGGGTCCTTTATGACCCAGCCCCCTTCTACCCTGATGGACTTCTTTCTAGAAATGCTAAAGTACTCTGCAGTTGTCTCTTACTGCTGGCCTGTTGCCATCTCCTAGTGTGTTCCCTCCTCCGTAAAACAACATCAAATCCTCCTGCTCGTTCTTCAGGGCTGTCTTTTCTGGAAAACTTTCACTGGTTTTCCCAATCTGAGTACCTCCAGTTTGCTCTGGTAGTAAGTATTTACTGAATGAATACTGTGTTCCTGGTGCTGAGTTAAAGCACTGAGGACACAGTGGAGAATAAGGGAGGCCAGGTCTCCGTTCTTGGGAAGCATAGACTGTACTGTAAAGGCTTACTTAGTTTCCTCACAATATCAAATACTGCCTGAGGGAAGAGATGCCTAGGGTAAGTCTCCTTAGCACTTGGCACTTGAGAGCTAAATATTGCCTCTGAATTAAACTGAACCAGTGCTAAAAGGCTGAATTAGGGTTATTTTGATCTTACACATATTTGAGTTTTTTTCTACTTTTATCTCTAGTCCTAGGTATAATTGGAACATATTGCTTTAAGCAACTATTATATTTTTCATAAATTATACACCTGAATTTTTAGAACTATTTTACGCTTTGTTGTTGTTGTTGACCTCCATTTTCAGTGCTTAATAGTTATTTTTCTCAGATAGCAGTTTTCAACCTTGGTTTTAAATTAATGTTATACTTGTTTCCAGGACCCCTATGGTGTAGCAGTGGGTGGAACAGTGGGACACTGCTTATGCACCGGATTGGCAGTAATTGGAGGAAGAATGATAGCACAAAAAATCTCTGTCAGAACTGGTAAGTTTTGTTTTTTTTAAATTACAGTCATGTGCTTCATGACGTTTTGGTCAATGATGGACCTCGTATATAATGGTGGTCCCGTAGGATTAGTACCCTATAGCCTAGGTGTGTAGTAGGCTATACCACCTAGGTTTGTGTAAGTACACTCTGTGATGTTCTCACAACAATGAAATTGCCTAACAACACATTTCCCAGAATGTATCCCCATAATTAAGCCATGCATGACTGTACAAAGAAAATACCATTTGTTTTAATTAAGTTTTTACTTCTGAAGTAGACTTGGTCTTTGTAATGATAGTCTCTTAGAGGTTCAATGTATTGCCCCTACTATTGCAAACATAGACTGTTTCTCACATGTGTAGATGTTAGTAAAATACAGATTCATCTAAAAGCATTACTGGATGCATAGCAGCTTTTTGTCAACATATTTTAGTAAAAACACGTGGAAATATGACAATTCTTTGGCCTTAAAAATATGTCTCACAAGATTAGGAATCATAGGTGGAGACCATATTTACTGATTCTGCTGAAAATTTCCTATGTAGCTGGTACGTGAAAAATGGAATAAAAACAATCAGAAATTTGTTGAACATTCTCTGTAATAATTGAGTTTTAAGATGTTATAGTTCTATTGTTGCTTGTCAGCATTGTCTCAGTATAATTTTGTCATTTCTCAAAATAGTGCTGGAGAAGAAACTTATCCTTCCTGTTCAGGGTTAGGCACGTTAAGTGTTCTTTGCTGTGGAAATGGGGTTTAACTGTTTCTAATTTGATTTTAAGTTAGTTTACCAAATTGAAAAAATAATGGCCAATGTCTTGGCTCCCTCAGAGGAATTTGCCTTATTTAATTTTTTTCTCTTCTCTTACAGTGACAATCATAGGAGGCGTTGTATTTTTGGCATTTGCATTTTCTGCACTATTTATAAGTCCCGATTCTGGTTTTTAACAGCTATTTGTTCATTTGTATTTAAAATAGGTAACTCTTGTCTTTATGTACATAGTGTACATTATAACTAAAAGTGATGGAAAATACTGTATTTTGTAGCATTGATTTGCGAGTTTGAACCATTTAATGAAAGTATTATGTCCAAAAGAAATAATCATTGATTCTATTTGCAACATGGATTTTTAAAAGAAACCTGATGTCTAAGTGTGAATTTTTCTTTTCTTCAGCATAATTATGTTAACATAGTCTCCATTTTTTGAGGGGTTTTTGGCTTTTTTTAGGGGGGTATTTACAGAACCATTGTGCATTGGGGCCCACCACTTGATTTTCTTTTAGCACTGACCTGTTTATGAGGAATTTAAATTTTCTCCTGGATTGCTGATGCATTTTAAGATGTTTACCTTAAAATTTTTCCTGGGAAAAGAATGAATGAAGTTCTGTCTTTTAAAACATTTCCCTGAGCCAGTAAGCAATAGTTTAATCTGAAGTCTTTTTAAAATTAGGTTCGTTTAAAAAAAAAAAAAGAGCAAGAGAAATGTATTACTCTTATATTAATAACATGACAACCAGAATTGTTTGCCAGGTCCATTTTTCCTTTTTTTTTTAAAATTGGGTAGGAAACCCAATATAAAAACAGTCAATATTTGACAATGGGGAATTACCAAATTGAAAGAGAATACTATGAGTGTATTCATATTTTTTCTATATTGAATAAACAATGTAACAGATACAATATAAATAAAAGCGGTATGACCAGTGCTTGTTTTTCCTTGTGTGTTATACAAGATCGTAACTTTCTAACTAACTTAACAAGGTAATATTAAATACAGACCAGTTTCTAAAGTTGATGCAATAAACAGGAGCCAAGCATTGTTCTAAAGCACTGCCTTACTTAACACTCACACGGTTCTATGAGGTAGTACATACTAACATAAGGTTTAAGAAAAAAAGGTTAATTCACCCAAGGTTACATGGTAGAGCAGGGAGTCAAACCAGACAGTTTAATTCTAGAGCCCGTAATCATTAATTATGGCATGGCTACCTCATTTTATCATAGCACCTTAGTAATCACTGTCATTTAAGTGTATTCTAACTTGACTACTAACTAACTGTATTCCATCCAAGCAGCATAACAACTGCTTTCTCCCAGCCTGATATGTTCTATTACCATATGCAGTTACACTGCCATGAATAGCCTCTTTAACCCAAAGGACAGTTCTGTAGAAACTCCTGCATGTTCCTTGTGTGAGGTAAAATAGTAGACCCACAGCAATTCCGGTTTACTGAGCAACTACAAAAGTTCACAATGTACAGTAATTTGTAATTTGAAGAGATTATGAAACAACCCAGTTAATCACCCAGCATTGTCAATGCAGCAACGGTTCTGCAGTAACTGTGGGAAAGACAGCTAACCACTACTGTGAAGAGATCTAAGAGTGGTTATCAGTTTAAAAGTAGCAGTAGCACATATCGATGAAAAAGTCATTTTTGGAAACTTTTAAGTTCTTACCATAAAAAGTGTGTATTACCAGGTAGAAAAACACAATTCGTGAATTAAGATAAAGCAATTTCGGGTTAAATCCCCAGACTACACCATCATTCTCTACAGTTAGATACCCCTAATACTGCCTTCTTAGAGTATTGTAAACCAAACAAGCAAGGAATTACATTAGTTCTTTTCCAAGAACAGACAGGATAATTCCTTGTTAGAAAGTAGCTGGTACCATCACAGCCCAAACGTGGCAGTGCAGGCAGCCAGTCCCAGTACTAGCTTAATATGTGAGTAACAGCGTAGCTTTCTGAAGTACCACAATCTTGTAACAGAACATAACTACTCTGAGAGCATTTGCTAACTCAGGCTTAAGCTACAAGGTAAAAACGGCTAATGCAGTTAGACTCCATTGCTGAATAAAAGAAAGGAAAATGTCATTGGTAGTGATTTTAAAATATTTAATTGTCTTTAAAATCCAAAATAGTGTGATTCTTGCAAGTTATGTGCCACATAAAGCAGGTGTTATTTTTTGAGAAATGCAGGTGATACTGAAAAACATAGCACTGAGGTATTTTTTATTTTTAAAATAGAATAAGGAAACAAAGTTTGGATCTAATTATTTTTACATTTACAAAAAAAAGCAATGCTACTGCTTGGCTCTTTTGCTATAATTTTAAGTTCTGAATACATTACAAGAGTCTGTCTATGGGAAAGAGCATTATAATAGTACATGTAGTTTTAAAAAACTATGCACATCATAACCTGGAAAATTATCATACAGCAAGAGGCCCGAGTGGAGGTAGGCTACTAACACATTTCACCTCTTCTCAAAGGATACCTCTGAAAAACAATTATAACCAATTGTAACACCAAATTAACATAGCAATATTAAATTGGTAACAAAATGATCCACATTTTATGCAATAGTATATTTCCAAACATAGCTCGTGAAATTCAGCAGAGAACCTAATATAGCACCGATGAAACCATTCGTTATCCCTTCGTGCTTCTGTGCAGTTTAGGATTTGGGCTGAATACAATACCTGGAAAATGCCCGTCTCATTTTTGTAAATCAATTTGGATTTCAATTAAATGTTTGCTTTAGGAAAAATAAGTATTCTTATCACAAGATCAGGTAGCCATTTATAGCTCCACCCTTGTGGAAGTAACAATGATAGGCTACATCTAATTTTTATTTAAAACCAAGAACCAAGCAGTAAGGACAGCAATGTCAAGAGTAAGTAGCACACTAAGAACCACACAGAACATGAGAAAGAATTTGGTGTATATTTTTACAGCTACCAACTGATGTTAACAATTAAAAATTTACAAAGATAAAACATTTTTTTGCACTAACTGGTTTCAATACAGCACTGAATTGAACTCATCTTTGGGCTTCAATCTTTACATAGAGTGAATGTGCAAATGCCATACTGAGCCCCTTCCCCAACTTACACCATAATAAAACAGATTTCAAAATAATTCTAGAATGGTCTGACTTACAGCTGTTCTGGCTGACATAAAACAGAAAAACGACATTTTCTGGCCAATTTTTTTTTGCTTGATGATGATTGTCTAGTTACATAGTACATCAATCTGAAGATAATATAACTTTTCCTACATTTAAACTCCTTAGTACTGGCACAACCATTGCCAGCAGTGAATCTGCACCAGAACAGGCCAACTCAAAAACACATTATAAAACATTTGAATGTCATTTTTAAAGCGATGTCACAGTTTGTTTCCTCAGAAATTTTAAAGCATACATTTGAAAATGTCACATCTCCAATTTAACCCTCAGTTAAACATTTTTACATCATTAAATCCAGCTCGTGGTTGACGTGCTTTAATTACCATTCTCTCAAGTATCCCAAGAGCTAGACAGTGTGCCCCGTACCTGGACTGTGGGACTCCAGGGCTACTCTGGGAGCCCTACAGTGGGGAACTCTGTTCCAATGCATACTAGTAAGAAGTATCCTCAAATTTCCAGGCTTCCAATGTTCAAACATTACTGGACAGTGCTGTGTATGGAGGTTTGGTTTTGTTTTTAAAGGACCAAGCCACATTATACTATATAAAGACAGCAAACATTTTTGTAGAAGAGTTTACAGTGTGTATACTTTGTTCCACCTATATTTAGGACTTTAAATGGATTTTAATATAGATATGATAGTGACAGCCATCAGAAGATGCTGATCGTTTTACTAACATTTCCCCAAATGGGCAAAACAGAGGCAATGTGTGCCACTGGTTCTGTCATACTGGCCTTTGGCTGTGTTGGGGAAGTAATCATATAAAAAGTGCCCATAAAATAGAAAAGGCAGCAAGTGAAACTAGAAAAAGGTTGGAGCTATAGGAAACAGATCTGAAAGGAGTTACTTTTATTTTTTTCCTAAATGAGTTCAGACTAGGAGGGAAAGGCAGGGGGGCATCTGGATTTGGGCCCTCCACTGCTGTCCTGAAGTAAAACAGATTTGGATTGCCCATGAAAAATCGTCATGAGGGCTACAGACTGCACCCAGATAAGAAGAGCCAGTTCTCTAAGTAGATTACGAGGCAAAACGAAACAAACCACAAATTAAATATGTGACACCGTGAAGTCACTGATGAGAAAACAGAACACAAAGATATTTAAAAATATAAATAAATACATTTAGCCATTTTTATTCAAGAAACCCAGAGAACTGCTTTCAAAGCAATTGCTTCTTTAAAACCACGTTCTAAATTCTTCCATAAATACTATTTTGATTGTCACTTAATGCAGCACCTCAGTGTTTGCTGGTGGTGGTGATGGAATTTCACTTAATAGTCTCTTCATAGACAAGATCCTATTTCACTAAAGAACCTTTACCTAGGAAAACCCAGGCAGCTTACAAAAACATTGTTAAATATTCAAAACAGAACCTGCAAAGTATTATTTTATTTAAGAAAAACAAGGAATGTAGTGTTAAATTATGACGTGAGGAAAAGATGCAAAACAGTCACATGGAAAGACAGTTTTAATTTTTATATATCCACGTTTGCTTAATTTCTTGTGATCTAGTCAATACTGTTTTAAATATCCTGAATTAATAACTATACCAACAAAATTCATCCCCAGTTTCCACAAGACATTAAGACCAAATTTTATATTTTTTTCTTTTCTTCAACCAAAGTAGTCTTTTTCTCAGTCCTTTTTGTGCAAAAATATTACAAGAGCAATTCAAATGGAAATGCTGAAATGACATGCCAACATTTCAGAGCATATTTAAACACCCAGAATAATTCTTGAAATTACTGTATTCTAAAATATTACTACCAGTCACTTTTAGGTTAATTCTATACATCTATTCACACTGATGCAGTTTTCCTAGACCTCTGAAACTAAACAGGCTCATTGGTCTCTTTTGGTGTCCATACAACAGGCAAGATAGGTTTACAATAGTGTCTAAATGGAACTAGGCATCTACAATCTCTTGACTCCACCACATTCAAAACAAAAGTCAAAGTTGATTTGGCTACCTTGAAATCACTCCCATAAACCTACTACGGTTCACTGGATCTAAACATTTCTCAGAAATGTGTAATTTTTAAATTTCACCTAAGTGATGATTTGGGGATCCTTTAGAAACAGTAATGCCTAAGATAATAAACTTTATCAAAATGAATAATTGCAATAAAGTGCTTGTTACATTTCAGAATGATGCTTTTAGACTGTGGTATGTTGTTTTAAGTGTGTGCTATTCCTATACAAAGGATCCCCAGGCATGAGAGTTGGGTCTTCTCACCTGTCTCAGAAAGCAGCAGCACTATCTTTTGGTAGGCTGACGATAGGCACATTACCCATGCGGATGAGGCTATACTAGTGCTATGGCAAAAGGGGGAGTAAATTAGAAAAGTGGGAGGCATGTGGAGGGTTCCTACTATATATTCATAGTTATATACAAATATATTAAATATGCTATAAAAATAGTCAACTCTTTTCCTTTGCAATTACTTCAGAAGCTCCTTTTAGAAGAATGCTCACCCAACCCAAACAAATTTAAAATGTTCTCTTTCTCCAGTCACTATTAAAACGGCAAGTGCCTTTGTGCTCTTTGTTTTCCACCATTTAAAAATTCCACTCGGTTTACTCCTGGCTAGACTCACTCAGCAATAGTAATATCCAGTGTTCAGACCTTCCAACCTTGACTCCTGAGCGACTAAGAACAGGGTCACAGATGTTGGCAAGGTTATAGACTTGAATGAGTTTTACACAAATGTTCATCAATGAACTTTCAATCACTAAAGAAATCCAGAAAAAGAAAAAAGTAGAAATGAGCAATACTAGAGTAAAATGCTATTTCCATTCCACTTAAAAAAGTTTACCTCAATATAGTGGAAACATTTTAAAACACGCTAATATCCAGTTTAAAATAATTTTCACCTGCCTGTGTACTGCAGGCAAATAGAGAACTATTTGCCTGGGGCCCCTTTCTAAGGCTTCTTGAACAAGGGTTTATCTCCCTTCCCACACAATGCCCTTTACAGAGCCGCACTGCTGCGGTGCCTTAACCAACCACAGGCAGACTGCTTTAAGGCAACGGCCCACAACTGCAGTACTAACGGAGAACCAAACATGGTCACTGCTCTGCACTGAGGATTCCACAGCAATCTAGTCGGTCACTGGCATCCTTTAGTTACTAGTACGTTCTGAAACCAGATTTAAGTGACAAAGCAGAGCACAGGACTCAGATTATCCCCTCAATTCAGGACAGAGTTTGGAGACTGAACTGTAATATTTACTTACATGCTACCCCCATCCTCCGCATTTGTTTTTCTGCCAATATTTTCCACTCAAAAAACAGTGTCTAGGTTCTGCTTTGATACTACTCTCAGCAGCAACTTTATTAATCCTTGTAGTCCTCACGTAGTTGTTAAAACAACACCGATACACCCAGTCCCACAGCAGTCCAGATCAAGATAACTACTAACATTTTTCCTTATCTCCAACAGCTTCTTACCTAAGAAGTGCCACCCAGAATAAAGAGTATCTATGAGAGTAAAGCAGAGGGAAGATATGATTTTTAAGTAGCTGAAAGGTGTTCCTATTTGGTATTTTTTCATGACTTAGATTTGGGATTTTAATTAACAACTTTGGCTACAGAAATGAAGAACAGGCAACTGCTGAATCTTCATCAGAACGCTCAAGTCCAGATTCATGGGGGAGAAGGCAGGAACAGCTTTGCAAACCAAATTCAAGAGAAGCAAGAGGACAACCAAGTGAAAGAAGGAGCGAAGAGGCAGTTGGTGCTGACTAGCTCTGCCAACACAACACTTGATACTGACAGCAAAGGAAAAGCAGCTAGCTGCTCCTTTAAAATTTTTGCAATCAATCCTAAGTGGGGAAAAAAATGAGCTGTGAGGAACAACAGGAATTATAAAGCAAAATTTTGTCTAATTTTCTTTCTCGAATATTTGTGAGGATGGAAAATACTTGAAGGAACTGGTGCAGGAGAATGTGAGTAAACAAGTCTACAGATTTGCCCTGTGGCTGGTCTTACGCTTTGCCCTTGTTAACCCAAGTACACAGTACTCAGGGTTCACCATCTGTAAGTATGGTACTTAGAGGATAAACCTTAATATAACAGTTCTTCCTATTGTTTGTTGGCTAAATCCAGTCACTAGAAATCACCAATACATAAATGAGGCACAACTCAGATATATTTATGGAATGGCATGGTAATGTTAAGAAAGGCAATTTGAAAGGGGAAAAAATTAATACTGTCGCCATATTCTACAACATCAATTTTGTCTATGTGTATGTATGCTCAAGTACACACACATTGTGACAACTATACTTGACATTCATGAGAAAGTCAGAAATCTCTTCTGGATGATCATTTAACTAGAAGAGGAGCTCCTTGATATGTTAAGTATTGATTGGTATCTAGTGACACTTCTTTTGTAGAAGCATAGGTACCAACTTTCTTTGGTTGTTTTCTTTTTCAACATTAATTTTCTAATTTAAGTGTGGCCAGGTGTACTTTTCTACAGAAAGACAAAGTATATCCTTTAAGGATGATAGCAAAGTTGAGGACAGAAAAGTCTTAAGAACTGACTTAAGAGTTCCTCTGACTCCTTCATCTAGCAATTCTATATTAGGTTATTTTCATTGCTCAAAACCTTTTCTGTTTAACAACCTCAGTTCTGTTACATATTTTCTTTTAAGGTCAATTTTGATTTATTACAACTTGCTGTCTTCCCTTTTCTCAGTAATAATTTTTGTTATTCTAATAAAATATTTTCCATTAATTTTCCTTTGCTGTATAGTTCTAAATTTATTAGTACCATAAAATTTATAAAATGCTTTTTTTATGTATGCAATTTCTGTTGGAATTTACCTTTAGAATGATATTGCCAAATGAAATCCTAGTTCATGTTTAAAAAGCATGTGAGTTACAATATTCTAGTGGTGTAGTGAAGGCAAAGCCAATTCTTACTCCTCCTTTTTTCTCTGTAGGAATATCAGATCATATTAAGCAAATATTTACTGGTAATTCTTAAATTACTACTTAGCTTTAAAGGAAGATGTTGATTTAGGAAAACAATTTTGTGATCACATTAATGACTCTGATAGTGTTAGGATGTCATCTTTTATTTCTAAATTATTTGTACCTCCAATCCAAGAGACTTGAAGCGGTCTTGATAGGACTTAGGAGAATAATAATGGCACTGACAACCACATGCTAATTAAAAATGTACTAAGGTTTCAAAATTGCTACTGAAACCAGACAGTTCAAGATGGTGAGTTATCACCTGAATCAAAATCAAGGCACTATGGGTTTTTTTTCCCTCGAGTAACCCTGAATCATTTCTAACTAAAAGAAGCATTGAAATTGTGAAGCATAATAAAAAGATTCCAACAAACTCTAAAAGTTAAAATTCCCACCAGTGAGAATGTTAAAAAGTGCCTAAAATGTTTTGTGTGCAAATTTTACTCCTATAACTGAAACATTCTTGAAATTACTTTCAGGCTTGTTGAAAACCATTTACACAACTATTTCCAACTACAAACTATATCAAAATATGTGATAAAACTCCCAACCATCTAAAATAAAGCAGTGCAAATCCTATTTTCAAACATAATTGAAAAATAATGAAATGTGGGATATATTTCTGAGTAACTTGAAAATCCTGTTTCAATAATTTAACCTGAAAAAAAAATCCATTCCCAGCAGCACATCATACCTCACTGAACAAACTGTGACATCACAGCCAAAGTATGAACAAAAAGACTTGTGCCCCGGAAAAGTGAATAGAACACTATCGTTTTGTAAACAAAAGGGAAAACAGAGGAGGCATTAGTTTGCATGTGGCATCAGGATCTAAGGAAATGTACTCATACCTATGAGGAGCAGATAATGCTTTCATGCAGCATACAAAATGTTTTGCTTTCTCTCCTTTTATCCAGACATATACATAATATTTTTACAGCATCTGTACATAGAGAGTTTGAACCCATACAGCATTCTGAAATTCATTACTATTCCATCATTTTCTGAAAAGGGAGAAGGGTGGGGAAGGGGGCCTACTGAGTCTACTGGACTGTCTTCATGGCATCATTGTAAGCAAACCCCTGACACGGCAGTGGTGTGTCCTCTGTTAACACTTGAAAACAGGCACAGAACCACTAAAAGTTACTAACAACGTTAGTGCCTTTCTGATTCACTGGAGGTCATATTTCAGAGCTGAGCTTCTAAACATTTGGCAATATACTCTTTTTCCATCCAAAAATATCTGGGCAAGTAAAACACTGTCAGAATTGGCTATGGCGCTATGATCATCTCCTACTGGCTGGTATTTAATGTACATCTGTAGCACTAGGCAGCATTTTCCCTGCTAATTCCAGGAACTTGAACACTCAATACTGCATCTCATGAAACTGCCGGCACTTGTCCTCCTATCCTCAGATCATCTGAGCAACGCTTTACAGGCCAACCCTTCCTCCCTTGAGGTCAGAGAGGAGGCATGTGTGCTACTGTGGTTGAACCTTGGAAGGATCAGTCAAACTGTCAGTCCTGTGCCGACTCAGTTGCTGCTGTTGCTGAGACTGGTGTTGCTGGTGATGTGACTGAGGAAAAGTGCTCTGTTGTAGTGGAAATGCAGCAGAGAGGATAAGCTGAGTTGAAGGATTCCCATGGAGCAACCTAGAAGTCTAAAAAACAAATGGATTATGCAACATCGCTTTACCCCCATGATACTGTCTACATTAAGATTTACTCAAGTTTTCCACTCTCCATTGGGACAAAATTCTTAACTTCCACATAATCTACATAATCTTTGCTTTCTCATTTAAAAATAATATTTTAGAAAATGCTTATGAGGTTTGTTCAGTTGGTTAGAGCAGCAGTTTATTGGCTGAGAACATGGGCCCTGAGGTACACTGTCTGGGTTCAAATTCTGGCTGCCCCATTTACCGGGTGTGTGACTTGGTCCATCTATTTACTTCTCTAGGCCTCAGTGTCTTCATTTATAAGATAAGGATAATCACAGTGCCTCCCATACTGGGTTTTTATGAAGATTAAATATTAACATTATTATTACTTAAAAGTACCATAAAAATGAGGGCAAAGTTAGAGACATAAGTCCTATACGTAGCAGTGTGGTGTAACAAAAAACCAAACTCAAAAAAAAAAAAGCACAGGATCTGAAGTCAGAAGCCCTGGATCTGAGTTTTGCTCTGCCATTTATTAGCTGTGTGACCTTGGGCAAGGTGTCAACTCCTATGAGCCTCAGTTTCTTTCACCTAATTTCTACTTCTGGAGATGCAAAGGAAAGTAGCCAAAAAGAAATTAATTTTTAAAATGAAAGTCCTTCTTCACTACTAACAATACAACTTGATGCAGGGTTCCTAATTTTAAAATGGAACTGTGATGGGTGATTTTTGCAAGTGTATATGAAGGACACCTGCACACACAAAAGGACATATCCTTGAACCTTAAAGACCATTAAGCTTTGCCCAGGACCTGGAGAGTTTTCTTTCTCTCTATTAGGAAGAGCTTTTTAAGATACAGAGCTCAGGATATTTATGAGCCTTATAGGGTTACAATAGAGGTACATTTGGAACTAGGTGTTATATAATCAGAAAAGCCAAATTGTGTATTTACTATCTACATATGAGTATATTTCTAAAGGGTATTCCAATCTTATTTCTTTAGGGGTCTCATATCTTGGAATAGTTGTTTTTGAAGTAGGGGAGAAGAGAATGTAATGTTCATTGTTTTAAGGGCCCTCGTTCCCTGAAAGACTTAAAAGAGTGAGATTTTAAGGCAATTCCTCTCCTTTTTTAAGCTTTTGCTTAATTCTCATTGAATATGTTTCCCCCAGGTAATAGTTTACAACTTGTTATAAATTCTTGTTATTAATTCATTTATAACAATAGCTAACCCAGTCATTAATGGCTGCAGTTAGGCTTAAGGTCTAAGGGACTGTATGATTCTCAAAAATATTTAGGCAACTGACCTATTTTAGTTTTCCACAACACCAAGTTAAGAATTATATCTGCACCAGAACACCGAGGGTGATAAATTAACACTGTATTCATGCTTGAGTATGCAGTACAATACTGAATCTTCTAGTCATACCATACATATGCTGTATAATTCTAAAATTGATGATCTGTGTGTGGCCTACATGGAATGGTCTTCAGCACAAATCTAGGCTAGCCTATGTTCAAAATTGCTCCTCTTGGGCCAGAAGGGAAAAAGCTGGATTTCTAAATGTCAATCTGCTACTGTGTACCTACAGTGAGGGTAGTGAGATTCAGAAATTTGTCCTGCTGATTTTCTTGCTGAAGATCCCTACCTAGGTGCCTTTCTTCTATATCTTTTAGATGAGCAGATCGTGTATGATATACCTACCTGAGATCTGTGTCTGCATTTTGGTTAATCTGAGTGTCTATTACACTTATCAACAAAGCGGTCAGAAATCACAGCTTGTTATGTGCCTTATACTATGTTCAGTGATTTACATGGATGTTTTACCCATGAGATGTGAACTATTAGCACCTCATTTTATAGATGAGGAAAGTGAATTTTAGCAAGGTAAGTAACCTGCCAAAGGTCACACAGTATGTGGTGCAGCAGTGACTCAGTCTCAGCACAGCCTGACTTTAGAGTTCAAGTTCTTAACCACAACATATACTGCCTCTACAGCATTTCTCCTCTGATATTAATTTATAACCAAAAAATTATTATAAAGTTCAACCCAACAAAATAATTTGAGATAATGCCTCTAATTTTTTTAAAAATCCTTTTTGATACCCTGCTCTGTAGAGAGTAGAGTTTGATAGGCCGCTAGAGAAAGGAAGAGAAGAAAGAAAGGTGCCTTTGCTTGAATTCCAGAAACTCTAGGTGGAGAGAGCTCTACACAAAGTGCCTTGAAGCGGGCAGGAAGTAGTCACTTACTCTATCCAGCAGTTCAGATAATTGGGTATGTCCATGGCCAGGCTAAAAGTCTAAGACTGAATAAGGCAAGACAAAATAGCTAACTGGGACAAGCTTTCTGCCTTTACAGAAATTTAACTTGTACAATAAGCTTTTAGGGATTTTTCAGGTCATTTACAAAACTGTTCATTTAATGCCTAATTTCATTATATAAAAGTAAACAGGTTTGGGACAGCTTCCCCATGGGGAGAATTACCTGTAAAAATGGCTGCGGTGGTTGGGTCAGCTGAGCCTGAGATGGTTGCTGAACTGAAGTAAGCTGCTGTTCCTGGGAACTCTGCTGCTGCTGCTGCTGCTGTGTGACTGACAATGTCTGTGACTGCTGCTGTTGTGTAGCAAAGGTAGGGTAGGCAGTCACCACCTGACCCATAAGCATAGCGCTAGGTACCATGACCGCCCCACAAGCCACAGGAGCAGTTACTAATTTGGTCACAAGTTGCTGACCTTGAGAAAATCTGTTAAGAAGAAAGAGAAGAAGGGGAGTCAGAAGTACGAGGTATACATTATAAAAGGCAGCGGGCTGAATGCCTCCCCAAGATAATACCTGGTGATATGGCCAATTTAGTTTTTTAAAAGCTGTATGTTCCAATTTTGTTCCATGTTTTTAAAGATTCCCTTTGGGATCCCAGTAAAACAAAAATGTATATAGCAAAATGAAATGAGCACAAACAAAAATACAAACTTTTTTTGGAGATCCACATGCAAAACAATGAAGTTGGACCCTTACTTTACATCATATACAAAAATTAACTCAAAATGGACTAAAGACCTAAACATAAGAGCTAAAACTATGAAACTCTTAGAAGAAAACACAGGGAAAGTTTCATGATACTGGATTGGGCAATGATTTTTTGGATATGACTAAAAGCACAGACAATAAAAGAAAAAATAGATGAACTGGACATCAAAATTAAAAACTTCTGTGCATCAAAGGGCACTATCAACACAGTTGAAGGGCAACCCAAAGAATGGGAGAAAATATTTGCATATCATCTATCTGATAAGTGGTTAATAACTAGAACATATAAAGCAATCCTATAAGTCAACAACAAATAATGTGATTAAAAGATGGACAAGGGTCTTCCATAGACATTTCTTCAAAGAAGATATACAAATGGCCAATAAACACATGAAAAGATGCTCAACATCACTAATCATTAATGAAATGCAAATCAAAAACACGACATACCACTTCACACCCATCAGGATGGCTATTATCAAAAGAATGAATAATAACCAGTGTTGGCGAGGATATGGAGAAATTGGAACCCTTGTGCACTGCTAGTGGGAATGTAAAATAGTACAGCTACTATGGAAACCAGTATGACAGTTCCTCAAAAAATTAAGTATAGAATTACCATATGATCCAGCAATTCCATTTCTAGGTGTATACTCCAAAGAACTGAACGAAAGGAATCAAACAGATATTTGTACCCCCATGTTCACAGCAGCATTATTTACAATAGCCAAAAGATGGATGTAACCTAAGTGTCCACTGATAGATGACAAAATGTGGCACATACATACAATGGAATATTATTTAGCCTTAAAAAGGAATGAGATTCTGACACATGCTACCACATGGATGAACCTTGAGGACGTTATGCCAAGCAAAAATAAACAAGACACAAAAGACATATATTGTATGATTCCATGTATATAAGGTATCTAGAGTAATCAAACTCATAGACATATGTGCTTAGAAAGTAGAACTGTGGTTTCCAGGAGCTAGTGGGGAGGAGGAAAGTGAAGTTATTATTCAGTGGGTACAGAGTTTGGGAAGTTTGGGAAGAAGAAAGAAGTTCTACAGATTGATGGTGGTGATGGTCACAATGCTGTGAAGGTACTCAATGCCAAAGAACTATACGTGTAAAAATGGTTAAGATGGTAAATTTTATGTTATGTATATATTACCACAATAAAAAACATTTTTAATCTGTTAAAAGGTATCAACTTTTTTCTTTTTATAAAATCACTTGGTAGTTGGGAGTCAGATATATGTGGCACATGGTTCATTTTGCTAATCATGAATAAACTTAAAGCTATCATATAGGAATTGAAAACTCTCTAGGTTTATAGAAGATATTTATACTGCAAATGACAAACACAATTCAAAACTAAACGAATTCTAACAGTGAATAAAAGTACCCTCAATTTATGAATTCATCAATGCAGCATAGTACCCACTGTGTTAGAACTGACTAATATTCCCTTCCTCCCCGCCTTCCTTCTTCTATTTTCTTTAATAAAAGAACAACAAAAAATGATGACTCTTCAGGGAACAATATTATTTCTATTTGCCTTTTCTGTGAGATGAAGTTAGTTTCTAACATTGGCCATTACAGTGAGGAAACTTGAGAGAAGCCCTACTGCAGATGCAGCATGACATAATGGCAGTTACAAACTGTTCACAGCACATAACTATATTAAACTTAGTAAAGACATACACGTCATTATTTATATGTTCCACAAGACAAAATAAATCTATTTTGAATCCATGCCGAATCTTGAAAATAAAATACTGTATTTTATATACTTTAGGACCAAATGCATTATCTAATATAAAAATATATATAAAAGAATAAAAATTTACATATAAAGAAAGCCCAAAGAAACAAGTAACATTTACAAAGTGGCTTAGTCACAGAAGTGCTAAGCGCTAATTTCTCTGTAATCTTAAAAGAAATTAGCACCTGAATTGCCCAACCGCTTACTGGTAAAATGTGATGAGAATACTTCATCTATCTCTGCCACCAAAAGACATTTTTCTATCTACTTTTGCTTAACCCTCATTTATGTGGATTTGTATATACTGCTCCCTCTGCCTAGAATACCCTCCACAGACTCCCCACCACATGCGCACCCAAAGCCCAGCCCTTCAAGACTCAGGCCAAGTATCCTCTGTGAAGCTTTCTCTGACCACATTCCTCTCTTGATCTGCTTGCCTCAACTCATAAAACTGATCACTTCCTCTTTTCTAAAGACCTAGTAAGTATTTATCACACCAAATAATACTGATTTGTTTACCTTTCTATGGCTTTTACTAGTCTGATCTTTCCCTGGAGACAAGGAATGTGCCATACTCACCTAAGAAGGCACTCAAGAGTTTGCTGATATAAACAGATGTCTATAAACGGTTGCTAAATTGCGACCCCCTAAAACGCATGTCAGCATTCCAGATTAATGGATTTTTCCTCAGGCTTTAAAACTAGTCCTCTCCATTTCTATGGAGCACATTCATAATACTTCCTTTCAGAATGTTAAAGAGCTAAAAGTTGGACTTTTTAACCTGAAGGAACTGAGTTCCAAAGAGAAGCAATGAGTTCTCCCTGCCCTCACTGCATCGATGATCCTGCAGCTTCTTTACTCTCTGGAAATTATTAATAGGATTTTAACAAAACCTATTACACAGTCTAATTCAACAGCAAAATTGTATAATAAAAGCAGCAAGCCTACTTGTACTGCAGTAAAATAAGTAAAAAATAAAATGTATTTAAAATAGAAGTGTTAAGACTATAAAGATCCTATATATATATATATATATATATATATATATATATATATATATATATATGAAAATGACATTTCTTCAAAAAATTTGCTTCTAAGCTTTTTGGACTTCCCACTAAAATAAGTCATAGATGGCTATTTTTGAGCTTTGAAATAAGACACCCAGGCTTGAATTCAGAATCCCTTCTTCACTCCCTTAACTAGCTATAGGCCCTTGATCAAATTACTAAAAACTCATTTTTATCTGGGAAATAAAAGACCCTAAAGCACATTTTTTTTTTAAATAAGAATTAAATGAGATAATATATCTCATTTATTACAGTACAGTACTTAAACTGAAGAAAGGTAAGCTACTTCTATTTCATAACATATATAAACTATGGTAGTATACACCCTAATCATTGTTACCACATGAAAACTCACCAGCATCTGTAATGAAATGATAAAAGTTTCACAGTGATACAAAGCCTGTCATAAAACTCGTATAACAGTGTGTTGTAGAATTTGGACTCTACAATATTTGGTAGCACATTTCTGGACAGGAAACAAAATTTGTTGTTACTCTTTTATTATAAAGTCCTTAAGCAATGGATACATTCTGTGTTTTTATTTCAAATTTAAGAATGCTGGCTGGAGTAAGCAACAAAAATCATACTTTAAAAATCAAATTATTTTTTTTAATCAATCAATTTATAACTTTGGAATGACTAATGAAGTATGACAACTACCGTATCTGTCTGTCCTGAGTGAACGTGGTCACTGCGGCACTCTGGGTGCTGTTTGGTGGCACACTAGATGGAATGTGGACCATGCTTCCGGCTGCCGGCTGAGAAATCACCATAGTGTTATACAGCGGGGCTGTCAGAGTGCTCTGTGTCTGACTGGGAAGAGTCGTTTGTTGACTGTGCCCACTAAGTACATTTTGTTGACTCTGCTAGAAAAGAGAAGATTTTACAGAAAGATTAACTAAAAAAATTTATTCAGGAAATATGCTTCTACTATTCATCATTCTAACAATAGCTGACATGACACAAAAATAAGTGGCAGGACATACTACTCTGGGAGAAATCTAACCACAAAGGAATGACTTGCAATAACTGAAAATGAATTAGTCTTCATATCTTGCTGGAAGGTAAGCTATGACTTTAGAAAAGGAGCATGATCTTAACAGAGGTGATATAAAATAAACACAGAGAATTTCTGTTAAATGCCCAAAGTGAATGACTGACAGACATTTTTACATATTTCATTTGAAGTCTTGGGATTTACAGTCACAGATGTATACCAATTACCAAAATTTCCTGGAATGTTGATTAAATCATCACTGCCCTAACAATACAGTCTTTATATACAGTAACATGTTTCCTGGGAAGCCTCTTTTGCAAGTCAAGCCTCATACAGAAGTATTCTATGTGTTCATTTTAAACAAACTGCAAAATTTTTTAAATGTCCAAATATTGAAAGCATTTACCATTTAACAATTTTGCACAAAATATTTTAATGGTCACTCTCAATATTATACTTTCTAATTATTACTATTAAAGTTTTAAATACGGTATTGCTCAAGATAGAGCTTTATTTTTGTTTCAGCATTAGCATACATTTCAATCACTGAACACTCTATAGCCCATTGCGTTAGACAACATTACCTGACTTGATGTACTTTGTAAAGTCTGCTGTTGTATCATATGCTGAGTTGTGCCAATGTGCCCAGTATTCATTCCACTTTGAATCTGGTTAGTTTGAACAACGTGGCCTTGCATATTTATAGGTGTGAGTTGCTGGATGTTAGATGAATTTCCAGAAGAAAGTTGAAGAGAACCAAAATTCAATCCAGGGGATGACTGTTGTAAAAACATCTTTAAAAATAAAGATTACATTAAAATGAACTTTGTAGATAAAAAACAAAGAAGGAGTGCATCAAAAAAAAGAAAGCAAAACCAAGGTACGAATTAAGTTTAAAAAGCAAGGAACAAGAAGACTAAGTAATTCTGAATGAATAATTAGCAATAAATAATTACTGGATAAAACATGATACTTCATAGTTCTTCTTCCGGTCATCCCAACCCTATAATGTTTCCATTTCAGAAAAAGTGTTATAAATTTTAAAACCTCTGCTTGTTTGAACATTTCACGCGTTGGGGATTGTTTGTTACATCAGCTAGCATTACCCCAAGTCAGTGCTACTCAAAGGTCTATGGACTGGCAGCTCTGCACCACTTATCATTTATAATTTATGGCATTAGATAGAAGTAGTTTTCACTTAGTTTCCCTTTACCAAAGTCCTAATCTCCTCTGACAGACATAACTTTAGGGTGGCCCCGTTGGTTGACCAAATAAGACTAATATGAATCATACCTACTGGTATTTTATTAAAACAATGATTGATTTATAAATTCTGCACATACATGTACCTAAAAGTCTACGTAAAATACTGTTTTTATATTATGGATTTAAGCTCACTAAAAATTGGACTACTAAAAAAAAGATGACTCTAATCTGGAGAAACAAGGATGTTGATATAAATACTCTCAGGAATGAATTATCTTTAGAGACTGCAAATGCAGTCTTATTGAGTAGGTAACCAATGAGTATTCATTGAACTAAACTGATGAGATGTCAATCTTCCTAAGAAATCAAAATGTGAATGGCATGCTTTTTTTGTGTTCAAATATAATAATAACTTACCTGCAGCCCTTGACCATGGACCATTTGAAGTTGTTCTTGAATTTTTCTTAGTTCTTCTTGTTGCCGATGAATATTTGCCTCTATCATCCGTGTCCGTTGCTCCAACTGGTCTTTCAGATGCTGCATGGCTCCCAATTGAGCTGAAAACTGAAACTGAAGTATCATGTATGAAAAAAGTGTAACACATTTTAGAATCACTTATTCCTCATAACTGTGTAATGTGAAAAGTAAGCAGTACATCATGAACTAAGAATGTTATGCCAATTATAAATGTATTGCCTCTCAGCTCCTAATTCACCCATCTTTGCTTGGCTTTGTGATACTGGAGCTGGACCCTATAAATATTTCTCCTCTGTCAGCAGTCACAAACTTAGTTACCTCAGTAGATGGTGCTGGAGGGATACTGCAAAGGGATGTGCTTATCTTTCTGGTTCTGGCGCTTTTCCTTCTTGCTCTTATGCCAGTGGGTAGCTTCCTAGTGAGTCGCATCAGCACCCCAGCAGGTGGCTTTGCAGCAAGTCTCACTGGCATCCTAGTGGGTAACTTCCTAGAAAATTTCACTGGTACCTCAACAGGTGGCTTCCTGCTCTCCAACCCTAGTCTGTGGCACCTCAGTGAACTTCTCTACCATCCTGTGGCTAGAGCCACACTTGCTACCTGAATCTCAGCCTGGCCTGAAGGAGGAGGAGTTTAGGAGGGTCAGGGGAGTCTTCCAAGTTGTTCCTTCCTTGGGTCCTCTTCCTCTCACTTACAGTTAGTGGCTCCTCTCTACACCTGTTATCATGTATTCTTTAGAATTCTCTTAACTACTTTTAGTAGTTAATCCCTGTTATCAGTTAATAATTTTTTATAATATCCCTCTTCAAATTTCTGGTATGGTTTCTGACTGGATCTTGACTGATTACAAGAACACATTGAGCTCATATTGTGGCTCTACCATTTGTTAGAACTAGTTTCTTAACTTCATTTCTACCCTTTAACAAACAAAAAAGTACCCTGCACCTAGAATTACTCATATCAAATTCTGTCATCCCTAGAATGTCCTCTTTGTGCACATCATTAGAATGTTACAAAAATGTGACAGATAACCAACCACAATATTTTTACTCATATTTTCAACTGAAACTGTTCTCACACAAGTACAAAACATAGGCTTTTAAAGACTAAGCAATTATGAATGAATGAATGCATACGTGAATGAAAACAAAAGTTATTTTACTTCCAGGTTTTCAATCTTACTTATTTCTCTATGTTTTTACCTGAGTCACAAGCAGATTCTATTTACTACTGCTTGAGATTTAGTCACATTTAATGATTCACCTCTTAAGTCTATATAGGCTCATTTAATTATTTCCATGAATATTCAGCAGAAAATACAGTATAAGAGCAGAAAGAATTTCACTTTATTGGAAATCTGTCTTAATCATAAAATAGTCTCCTACAGTGAACTGCATCTAAATGTGAGAAATGCCCCCAAAATCCTTTTTACTCTAGCTTCAGAAGTTTGTATTGAGGATACTAAATATTACTTTTCAACATGTACAACTCTGACTTCTGAAGTTGACAATAACCAGATCATGTCATACATTAGATTACACTAGGTGTGGGAAAATATTACAAATTTAGTACCTTAACTCCTTCATGCCTTTATTTTTTTATATTATTCAAAGTGTTATATTTATGTCATACATTTTATCCTAACTAAAGTTATTTCTACCTTTGTGTAAACATTATGTTGTCACTACTTAAAGGATTTCTATTAAGTACAAATAAGAAAAGAGAAACACAAGGCAGAATAACAGGAAATAAAATCATAGACCTAAGAAGCAAAGTATTTGGCTTTATCACTCAATGAAATGTGAGATTTGAATACTTATTAACATTTTTGACATAGTAGATAGTATTTACTGCATGAAAATATCCCTTTAAAATGTTAAGAAATGCTTATTCAGTATCTTGAGATTAATAATATTGAAAGTATGTCTAAATATTTACATAAAAACTCAGTTAACCTTCAGAATAAAAAGCACTTGAGGACTCAATGCTGATAAAAACTATGGCAACTACAAATAACATTTAATAATACAGTGCTGTTATAAACACCGTACATGATCATATGCTGCAAGACTATGACGTTTAGGTAATTTAGAGCATATATGTACAAGTGGCATATAATAGCTATAATTATACATGTATAATTTAAATAATAACCATATAAGATAAAGGTATTTTTAGAAAAAGATTGTTTTTACCTATTGTTGACTATCATTATTTTAAATTAAGATACTGTTAAAACAGTCAAGGTATATTTAATGCTAAAATTTTGGATTATTTTTACCACTACTTAGTAGTATTTTTAATGTGTTTGAGTCACTGAATGAGTACAGAGTCATAAATTACAAGTTGGGAAGTTACAATCAAAAGTAACTTAATGTCACTTTTGTATTACCTCTCCTTTGTCTATATTTAGGCCTCCTTCAGGACTCAGCTCAAGCAACAATTCTTTCAGAAAGTTTTCCTTCACTTCCTCAGGCTGCATTACGAGTTCATCTAATGCGCTCACATATCAGCCTATACACCTTCAGCATAGACTCTATAGTATTGTATTGGAGTTATCTGTCGTTTCTTCTAGATGGTCTTTTAGTATAGATATATTTATACTGCCAGCACCTGCAATATCTGATATATAAGAAGGAACTCAATATATGAATGAATATATAAATAAAATTACTTGATTCTTCCAATATCCATAGGAAGAACAAAATAAAACAGCTATTATTTCATCTTTAATAGCTTTCTGTCTATAGCGTTTCTCAGTAGGGATGTTAGAGCACATTAAGCAGGATAATTCTTTGTTATGCAGAACTGTCATGCATTCTGAAAGACAATTAGCATCTCTGGCCCTTGCCTACTAAGGGCCAGTGGTACCCTACAATCACTAACAATCAAAAATATCCCCATATATTCTATAAGCCCACAGTTGAGATTCACTGCATCTGTAAGTATATATTTTTAAAAATCTTACTAGCTTAAAAACAATTTATCATTTTAAAATACTCAACTGAAACAAAAAATACCTGGGACATGCCTTGTGGAATTGGTAAATTTGCAGCTTGAGACATCACTGGCTGTGTCAATGACTGACCAACAGACTGGGAATTTATGGACTAGAAGCAAAATAAAAAATAACACTAGAGTGATGATCGTTCCCATACATGACAACTTCCACCAGCAATATCAACATGGTATCTTTATGACTGGATTACAATCTGCCTCATACTTTTTAAGCTGAGCACAGGCACTTCTCCCCCCGCTACACTGGGAATGTCAGTTTATAGATAAACACTATCTTTTTATCTTCCAAGGCTTCTGCCACATTACCTTCCATGGGCTCTCAAATAAAAATTGACTAGATTTAACCGAAAGTGATTAGTATTTGAAATTAGCTATTAAATGGCTCTAAATTATCAGCTTTTCATAGGTGAAAAAAATATCTAACATTTTACCTGAAAGATAATCAAAAGGATTGATATGTTTGACAACTACTTCTCAAAAAAGGAAAGATCTTGAGTGTTATGTATCAACAACTATTTTGATCTTTATCGAAAAGGATAATGAATCAATGAATTTCTGAAGATTTAGATGACTTTTTCCCCTTTTAATATATCTTTATTCAGAAGAATACGAACTAAACAGTTTACCTGACTACTAAATGATGACCTCCTTTGTGCCATCTTTTCGTGAGCTGGTAAATGCTGTCTGGGAGGAGTGCTAGTATCCGTCGGGATCTTTGTTGGTGTTGCTGAGGTTAGTCAACAAAAACAGAATAGCGTTAGTACTTCATAAAATACAGTTTTCAAAGATTAGTCTCAAAATGCATTTCAGTGAAGATTTTTCTGAATTCTTCAATGAGAGTGAAGTCTACGACAATAAGATGATTCATTTTAATTACTTCTTTTTTAAGAATAAAGAAAATATTTGAAATAGGAAAACTTTAAATATAAAAATGTTTACTACATCTGTAACTCAATAGTAAAAAACCTAGTAACTCAGTTAAAAAATGGCCTAAGGACTTGAATAGACATTTCTCCAAAGGAAACATACAAATGGTTATTTTTTTCATATATGAAAAAATAGTCACGAATCATCAGGGGAATGCAAATCAAAACCACAATGAGATATCTCCTCACACCTGTCAGGATGGCTATTATCAAAAAAACAAAAGGTAAATGTCGGCGAGAATGTAGTGAAACTGAAACCCTTGCACACTGTTGGTGGGGCTGCAAAATGGTGCAGCCACTGTGGAAAACAGTATGGAGGTTTCTCAAAAAATTAAAAACAGAACTACCATATATGATCCAGCAATCCCACTTCTGGGTATTTATCCAAAAGAATTGAAATCAGGATCTCGAAGAGATATTAGCACTCCTATGTTCATTGCAGCACCGTTCACAATAGCCAAGATGTGGAAACAATCTAAATGTCCATCGACAGATGAATGGATAACAAAATGGGGTATATACATACAATGGAATACTATTCAATCTTAAAAAAGAAGGAAATTCTGCAATATGCAACAACATGGATGCACCCTGAAGACATTACGCTAAGTGAAATAAGCCAATGACAGAAAGACAAGTACTGCATGACTCTATTATGTGAGGTGTCTAAAATAGTCAAATTCATTGAATCAAAGAGTGGAACGGTGATTGCCAAGGGCTTGGGGGAGGGGGAAATGGGGAGTTACTAATCAATGGGCATGAAGTTGCAGTTGAGGATGATGAACAAGCTCTAGAGATCTGCTGTACAACTTGGTACCTATAGTCAACAAAAACACTTAAAAATTTAAGAGGGTAGATCTTATTTTAGGTGTCCTTACCACAATTAAATAAAATTTTTTTAAAAAGAGAAAAATAGCTATAACAGGAGAAAATTTTTTTCCTAAGATTTTAGAAATCCTGTATTTAACCTCTTTGATGTTCTACTCAGATGCTGAGAGTTCAAACAACCCCCTTTTTCCTTATTATATATAGTTTTAATACCCTAAGAAATAAAAATGCTAAACTCTTAAAAGGGTTACTAATTTAATGACAATTATGCAAGTTTTCACAAAGGCAAGACACACACAAAAAAACTTTCAAAAAGCAAGCTTGAAGGACACTTAACTGACTCTACCAATAAAAAAGGAAAAAATAGTTTTGCTTTCTTTTTGAGGGCTGATAAAAAACAATACCAACGTTATTACCTACATATAAAGTTAATTCTTTACTAAATGTGAGCAACGTGCTTCCTGCTTACTGTAAAGGTTAATATATTTCAGAAATGTAAAAACTTATCATTTTAAAGTAGCATGTAATGAAAAATGCTGATACCAGTAACACAAACAATTTGAAGCACTCTCTCTAAAGGAAGTCTGCTTTCAAGCTAGGGTACTCACAGGAAGGGTCTGAGACTGCTGTATGAGATGATTTTCTTGAACTCCGGGAGGAAGCAGAAGGGGTTGGGCTGTGATCAAATCTTTCCAATGCCTCCTTGAGACTGACTGTGTTTATACGATTATCAGACCCAGAATCTTGGCCCTAAGGAGACAGAGTAAAATAAATGTTTTCTTGTGGTTCAGTTCAGAGATCCCAAATTAGCAATATTGCTTGCTAACCCCTCCTCCCCCAAATCAGTTTTTACCTATAACAAAGCAAAGATACCTGTGTAATATGAGGTAAAGAAATGAAAATTTATTTTTTATAGCCAGAAAGTTTTCGCTTCTTTCTCCTTTTAAAGAAACAACAGATGCAAAAGAATGATATTGAACTCTTACCTTATACCATACACAAAAATTAATTCACAATGTATCAAAGACCTAAACATAAGAGCTAAAACTATGAAACTTTTAGAAGAAAAGGGGAAAAGCTTTATGACAGTGGATTGGGCAATGATTTCTTGGATATGACACTAAAAGAATAGGCAACAAAAGTGTATCAAAGGACACTATGAACAGAGTAGAAAGGCAACTCACGGAATGGAAGAAAACATTTGCAAATCATTTATCTGATAAAGAATTAATACCCAGAATATGTAAAGAACTCCTAAAACTCAATAGCAAAAAAAAGAACAATCAAGCAATTCAATGAAAAAATAGGCAAAGGTCTTGCATAGACATTTCTCGAAAGATATATAAATGGCCAATAAACATATGAAAAGATACTCAACATCATTAATCATCAGGGAAATGGAAATCAAAAGCACAATGAGATACCACTTCACACCCATCAGGATGGCTATTATCAAAAAAACAGAAAATAACCAGTGTTGGCAAGGTTATGGAAAAATTGGAACCCTTGTGCACTGCTAATGGGAATGTAAAATAGTGCAGCTACTATAGAAAAGAGTATGACAGTTCCTCAAAAAATTAAATACTTAGAATTCCCATATGATTTCCATTTCTGGGTATATACTCAAAAGAATTAAAAGCAGAGACTCAAACAGATATTTGTACACCCATGTTCATAGCAGCATTATTCACAATAGCCAAAAGATGAATGCAACCCAAGTGTCGATCGACAGATGAATGGATAAACAAAATGTGGCATATACATACAATGCAAGATATTCAGCCTTAAAAAGGAAGGAAATTATGACACGTGCTACAGAATGGATGAACCTTGAGAACATTACGCCAAGTGAAATAAGCCACTTACAATAAGACAAATACTGTATGACTCCACATCTATATGAGATACCTATAGGGTCAAATTCATAGAGTCAGAAAGTAGATTGGTAGCTGCCAGGAGCTAGAGGAAGGAGTTACTGTTTAATGGGTACAGAGTTTCAGTTTGGGAAGATGAAAAAATTTTGGTGATGGATAGTGGTGATGGTTGTACAACAGTGTGAATGTACTTAATGCCACTAGATTGTACACTTAAATTTCGTAAAAATGGTAAATATTATATTTCACCACATTAAAAAAATTAAGTGTAAAAAAAAAAGAAACAACAGAATAAAGATGACACTTTAGCTTACAGACAAGGTACTGTAAGCATCTTTGGAACTCAGCACTGGACTGCTGAAAATCTTCCTCTTCACTCCAACTCTGACCTTTCTCCAGAATTTCCATATACATATGGATGACTCATCCAATATCCTGTCCTAGCCTCTCAGTTTTCTAGCGAACTCCTCATCTCCAGTAACCTTTCTCCTTCACTCTATCTCAGCCATTCAAACTCTACACCTGTCATTACCAGATACTGTAGCACCTCTAAAAGCACAAATTAAATCCTACTTTAAATCATATTTTCCCGTCCTATCCTTCCAGCTCATTTCTCAAATGTTCTTTTGGAAACAATTATAGTCAACCAAAACTGATCACCAACCTAAAATGGACACTCGACACTAGGCAGAAACATTAAGTTTTCCAGGTGGGCTCACTTTCCTACTCTTCACAATTATTCTGTATCTTTCCCATTGTTCTGAAGCCTCTGTCTAATTCTCTCTCAACTGATGCCTTGCCTTATATAGATGAGAATACTTGCCACCACCAAATTTATAGCTCTACCTGCTAATATACCAGGTATACCAATATACTCATCTTCCCTTTCCTCTTCATTATGATAGAGGGAGGTGTCAGAGAGGGACTATCACAGGCCCTGTACATGCAGCAGTGAATGAGAAACAATTCTCTGTTCTTATTCCAGGAAGCTACATAGAAGGGGGAACATATGCGTATACATATATATACACATATATGTATACATACATATACACATATAAATAAACAATATGATTTCAAAGTTACTCATAGCATAAAGGAAAAAAAAAGGGTGATGTGACACAATGCCTTATGTCCTGCACTCTCAGTGCTCTTCACATCCTCTATTTTTGTCTCCATCTCTCACTGCTTCCCAGCTCCTGAAACCCTTCTGCCTGCCTTCAATATCCATAATCAGCAAAATCTTCTGTATTCTCAACCTCATCTCTGAACATTCATTCACTGGCTTGCTCTATCTAAAACCCAGATCTCCCCAGAGGATACCACTTTCCTTGCAGGTCTCTTTAAGTGGTGGCTGTTTTCTCTCTCACAACCTTTAGACCTCTGCTCTGGAGGTGGAATAGAAGTCCTCCTACTGCTCTTTTCAGAAAATTTTCCCTTCCTCCTTTGCTAAAACTCACAGCTTTGAATCTCACATCATCACACCATGTAACTATCTCTCATTATTGCAGTCATCCACTGACCTTGTGGTCACTCCTAAGTACCTGAATCAAAATTTTCACTCCTGGCTTAGTATTGCCCTCAGTAATTCTTATTTCCAAGATTATCAATATTCACATATTCAACACCATGACATCTCTGTTCCTTGATGTCCTCTCCTCCAAAGATCTTGACCTCCGCCTTCTCACTCACTCATTCTTACAGTCATACCCTAGACCTTGTCATTACCAATAAGAATAAACCTTCCATTATCTAAATTTCAAACATCCTACTCTTTGACTACCATTTCCCATATTTGCCACTCATTCTCTTTAATATTTCAACTCCAATAATCGTTTGGTGGAGCCTAAAATACATTGATTCTACCACATTTTCACAATCACTCTCTCACTTTATGTCTTCTCTCCCCTCTTAACTTCATGATTAATCATCATAACCACGCCCTTGCATATATCATCAACTCCGATGCACCTATCTCCCTCACCACACTCCCTTAGAAAAATCCCAATCCTGGTTAAACCCAATTTTTAACCTATTCCACATCCGTTCCTGCACAGCTGACGAGGGTTGAAGAAACACAATATGGTGACAGTTCTCTCAATAAATTAATGACCAAGAACCTCAAGTGGGTCCTTAATCCTGCCAAACAGACTAAAATTCCCTTGTCCATTCATTTTTCTGCTCTCCTAGAAAACAATTTAACACCTTTTCCTCTCTTCTCAAACCTCCAACAACTCCTCTCCTAATCTCACTCTTTGGGAACTCTGTTCCTATTTTACTGAAGAGTACTGCTACAAGCTCCCACTACTGTATCAACCTACCAACCAGCATCTGTACTCACATATTCTACCTTTCTTCATGTTACTGTGGATCAGGGCTCAGCAAACTTTTTCTGTAAGGGTCAGAGAGTCAATATTTTAGGCTTTGTGGGCCACACAATGTGTTGCAAGTATGCAACTCTGTTCTTGTAGCACAAAAGCAGCCATAGGCAATAGTATATAAACAGCTGAGTGTGGCACCTAGATTCCTGACCCACATATAATCTTCATGTGTCACAAAACATTATTCTTCTTTTGATTTTTTTCAATCACTTAAAAACATATAAAAAACATGTGTAGCTTGTGGGTGTTATAAACCCAGGCAGAGGGCTCGATTTGGCTTAAAGGCCATAAATTGCCAACCCCTGCTAGAGTTGAATAATCTGTTCCCCTTAAACCCAATCCGTCCATTTGTGGACTAGATCCCATTTTGATTTGCATTTCCCTGATGATGAGTGATGTTGAACATCTTTTCATGTGCCTGTTGGCCTTCTGTATATCTTCCTTGGAAAAATGTCTGTTCATATCCTCTGCCCATTTTTTGACTGAGTTGCTTGGTTTTTTTTGGTGTTCCGTTGTGTGAATTCTTTATATATTATGGAGATTAACACCTTGTTAGATATATGATTTGCAAATATTTTCTCCCAGCTAGTGGGTTGTCTATTCATTTTGATCCTGGTTTCATTTGCCTTGCAGAAACTCTTTAATCTGATATAGTCCCACTTGTTTATTTTTTCTTTTGTTTCCCTTGTCCGAGTAGACACGGAATCGGAAAAGATCCCTTTATGACCAACGTCAAATAGTGTACGCTCTATATTTTCTTCCAGGAGTTTTACAGTTTCAGGTCTTTCATCCATTTTGAGTTAATTTTTGTGTATGGCGATAGAAAATGGTCTACTTGCATTCTTTTGCATGTGGCTGTCCAATTTTCCCAGCACCACTTATTAAAGAGACTTTCCCTTCTCCATTGTGTGTACTTAGCTCCTTTGTCAAAGATGAGTTGTCCATAGATGTGTGGTTTTATTTCTGGGCTTTCAATTCTGTTCCATAGATCTGTGTGTCTATTTTTGTACCAGTACCATGCTGTTTTGATTACTATGGCTTTGTAGTGTATTTTGAAGTCAGGAATTGTGTTGCCTCCGGCTTTGTTCTTTCTTTTTTCAGGCTTGCTGCAGCTATTTGGGATCCTTTTATGCCCCATGTAAATTTTAGTATTCTTTGTTCTATTTCCATGAAGAATGTCATTGTGATTCTGATTGGGATTGCACTGAATCTGTAGATTGCTTTAGGTAGTATGGACATTTTAACTATGTTTATTCTTCCAATCCATGTGCATGGGATATTCTTCCATTTTTTTACGTCTTCATCAGTTTCTTTCAATAGTGTCTTATAGTTTTCATTATATAGGTCTTTCACCTCCTTGGTTAAATTTACTCCCCAATATTTTATTTTTTGGTGAGAGTGTAAATGGGATTGTCTTTTTGAGTTCTCTTTCTGTTAGTTTGTTCTTGGCACATAGAAGTGCAACTGATTTTTGTAAGTTGATTTTATACCCTGTGACTTTGCTATAGTTTTTGATTATTTCTAATAGTTTTCTGATGGATTCTTTAGGGTTTTCTATATATAAGATCACGTCATCTGCAAATAGTGAAAGTTTCACTTCTTCGCTGCCTATTTGGAGTCCTTTTATTCCTTTTTCTTGCCTAATTGCTCTGGCCAAAACCTCCAGTACTATGTTGAATGTCTTGTTCCTGTTCTGAGAGGGATGGCTTTCAGTTTTTCCCCATTGAGTACGACGTTGGCTGTGGGTTTGTCATATATGGCCTTTATTATGCTGAGGTACTTTCCTTCTATACCCATTTTGTTGAGAGTTTTTATCATAAATGGATGTTGGATCTTGTCAAATACCTTCTCTGCATCAATTGAGATGATCATATAGTTTTTATTCTTTGTTTTGTTAATGTGGTGTATCATGTTGATTGATTTGCGGATGTTGAACCATCCCTGTTGATTGATCTGCGGACGTTAAACCATGTATAAATCCCCGTGTCCAACATATAAATCCCACTTAGTCGTGGTGTATGATCTTTTTGATCTTTGTATTCGGTTTGCCAATATTTTGTTGAGGATTTTTGCATCTATGTTCATTAGCGATATTGGCCTGTAGTTTTCCTTTTTTGTATTGTCCTTGTCTGGCTTTGGTATCAGGGTGGTGATGGCCTCGTAGAATGTGTTAGGTAGTGTTCCATTTTCCTCTATTTTCTGTAAGAGTCTGAGAAGGACAGGTATTAAGTCGTCTTTGAATGTTTGGTAAAATTCTCCAGAGAAGCCATCTGGTCCTGGACTTTTATTTTTGGGGAGGTTTTTGATTACTGTTTCAAACTCTTTACTTGTAATTGGTCTATTCAGGTTCTCTATTTCTTCTTGATTCAGTTTTAGTAAGTTGCATGAGTCTAGGAATTTATCCATTTCTTCTAGATTGTCCAATTTGTTGGCATATAGTTTTTCATAGTATTCTCTTATAACCCTTTGTGTATTTCTGCGGTAACTGTTGTAATCTCTCTTTCATTTCTAATTTTATTTATTTGAGCCTTCTCTTTTTTCTTTTGTGAGTCTAGCTAAGAGTCTGTCAATTTTGTTTATCTTCTCAAAGAACCAACTCTTTGTTTCCATGATCCTTTCTACTGCTTTTTTTTGTTTCAATTTCATTTATTTCTGCTCTAATTTTTATTATTTCCCTCCTTCTGCTGACTTTGGGCTTTGTTTGTTATTCTTTTTTTAGTTCTGTTAGATGTAGTTTACGGTTGCTTACTCGGGATTTTTCTTGTTTAGTTCTGTTAGATGTAGTTTACGGTTGCTTACTTGGGATTTTTCTTGTTTGTTGAGGTGGGCCTGTATTGCTATGAGTTTCCCTCTCAGGACTGCTTTTGCTGCATCCCATATGAGTTGATATGGTGTATTTTCATATTTATTTGTCTCCAGATATTTTTAAATTTCTCCTTTAATGTCACCAGTGATCCACTGGTAGTTCAGTAGCTTGTTGTTTAGTCTCCACATCTTTGTCACTTTCCCAGTTTTTTCCTTGTAGTTGATTTCTAGTTTTATAGCATTATGGTCAGAAAAGATGCTTGTTATAATTTCAATCTTCTTAAATTTATAGAGATTTGCCTTGTTTCCCAACACATGGTCTATCCTTGAGAATGTTCCATGTGCACTTGAGAAGAATGTATAATCTGCTGGTTTTGGGTGGAGTGCTCTGTATATATCTATTAAGTCCATCTCATCTAGTTTTTCATATAAGTCCATTATTTCCTTATTGACTTTTTGTCTGGATGATCTATCTGTTGATGTGAGGGCAGTGTTAAGGTCCCCTACTATTATTGTGTTGTTGATATCTCCTTTTAGGTTTGTTAATAGTTGCTTTATGGACTTTGGTGATCCTGTGTTGGGTGCATATATATATATATTTATAAGTGTTATGTCTTCTTGGTGGAGTGTCCCTTTTATCATTATATATTTCCCCTCTTTGTCTCTCATTACCCCTTTTCTCTTGAAGTCTACTTTGTCCGATATAAGTATGGCCACACCTGCTTTTTTTGGTTTGCCATTAGCTTGGAGTATTGTCTTCCAAGCTTTTACTCTGAGCCTGTGTTTGTCTTTAGAGCTCTGTTTCCTGGAGGCAGCATATTGTTAGATCTTGTTTTTTAATCCATCCTGCCACTCTGTGTCTTTTGATTGGAGAATTCAATCCATTTAACATCTAGAGTGATTATTGATATATGTGGTCTTAGTGTTGTGACTTTATTGCTCATTTTCCAGATCTTTTGCATTTGCTTTGTTTCTTATCTCATGTGATTCAGACTACCAATTCAGTTTGCTAGTTCTGTATGATGGTTTTCTTAGTTTTCTCTTTATTTATCGTTATGTCTCTCTCCTCTGAATATTAGTTTAGTGGTTACCATGAGGTTTGTATAAAAATTCTTGTAGATGAGATAGTCCATTTTCTGGTGTCCTCTTATTTCCTTTGTCTCAGTTGATTCCGTCCCTTTCCTCTTCCCCTTATAAGTTTTTGTTGTGACAACTTATTCCATCTTGTGTTGTGATTTCATGTTGATAGTGATGAGGTTATTTTTGCTTTTGCTGTCTTCCTTCCCTTGATCTTTAATGTCATAATTAAGTGTTTACTAACCTATTCTGGTAGAGAGCTACAGTTTATCTGATTTTTGTCTACCTATTTTATCCTTGCTCAAAGCTTTGTATCCCCTTTCTCTTTTTTTTTTTTTTCCAGGCATGAGGGCCTTCTTGAGCATTTCTTGCAGTGGGGGTCTTGTGGCAATGAACTCCCTTAGCTTTTGTTTATCTGGGATAGTTATTATTTCTCCATCATATCTGAAGGATATTTTTGCTGGATAGAGTATTCTTGGCTGAAAGTTTTTATCTTTCAGAATTTTGAATATCATCATTCCACTCTCTCCTGGCCTGTAGAGTTTCTGATGAAAAATCTGCTGATAGCCTGATTAGAATTCCTTTATTTGTTATCTTTTGTTCTCTTGCTGCCCTTAATATTCTTTCTTTGTCATTAACTTTTGCCAGCTTTACTACTATGTGCCTTGGGGATGGCCTTTTTTGTTGATATATTTAGGAGATCTATTGATTCCATTCTCTTGTATTTCCAGCTCCTTCCCCAGGTTTGGGAAGTTCTCAGCCATCATTTCTTTGAACAAGCTCTCTGCTCCTTTCTCCCACTCTTCTCCCTCTGGGATACCTATAATTCTTAAGTTGCATTTCTTAATTGAGTTGGATATTTCTTGGAGATTTTCTTTGTTTCTTTTTAATCGTAGCTCTGTCTCCTCCTCCATCTGAAGCTTTTCTACATTGCTATTCTCAATAATACTAATTCTTTCCTCCAGCTCTGTTCTTTAAAGATTCCAGGTTTTTCTTTATCTCCTTCATTGTGTTTTTCATCTCTAACTGGTTTTTCTTTATGGTTTCAATCTCCTTTGTGAAGAAGCTCCTAACTGCCTTGAATTGTCTATCTGTATTTTCTTGTAATTTGTTGAGCTTTTTTATGATAGCTATTTTGAATTCTCTGTCATTTAGGTTATAAATTTCTGTGTCTTCCAGGTTTTCTGGATGCTTATCATTTTCCTGCTGGTCTGGAGATTTAATGTATTTTTGCACTGTGCTTGAGGGTGTGTTTTTATTTTTATTTTTCCTCATCCTGAAGGTGTGTGGATGTAGATTCCACTTGCTGCCACTGGGTGGGGGTCAATAACTGTGTGTTCCGGAGCCACTAAGATGTGCGGGCGTTCTGGCCGGAATGAAGTGCAGGTGGGCTGATGCGTGGCTGGGCTGGGGCTCCATGGGGGCAGGGCGTTGTGTGCCAGCCACTGGGCTAAAACACCACAGGGGCGGGTGTCACTTGCCAGCTGCTGGGCTGGATTTCTGATGGGTTGGATCCCTGCCCACCTCCACCAGGCTGCAGCACTGCTGGCCTTGGGCCAGGGATCCTTGAGCCCAGGTGTTGTGCACTGGCCATGGGGCTGTCACTCTGCAAGGGTGGGTGTTGCGTGCTGGCTGCCAGGCTGACACACTGCGGGGATGGGTGCTGCTGGGCTTGGGCACTGGGGTGTCACATGCTGGCCATGGGGCTGTAATTCCACGGGGTGGGTGTTGCGCGCTGGCTGCTGGGCTGGATCTCCATGGGGGTGGGGAGCTGCGCACCCCCACTAGGCTGTTTCTCCGCTGGGGTGGATCCCTGTGCGCCTCCACTGGACTGCAGCACCGCTGGGGTTGAGTGCCAAGCTCAAGACGCTGAGCGGGGCAGAGCCAGGATGCCGAGGGAGGGGCAAGGACACTCACTTTCACCTCCCCAGTCCCAGGGACTTCTTGTTCTTCCCTCGCTATCAGCTCTCCTGGTGTGTTAGTTTGGTGAGGACACCCCCACAACTGTTCCATTCCTTCTGTGTGGGGGTTCCCTGCTGTGTGGGAACTTGGAGAGTGAAGGTTTTCCCGCTGAGGGCCACCCCTCCCCCTCCTCTCCGAGAGCTGCATGGTCTCAGTCTTAGGGCTGCTGCCGTTGGGGAAAGAGGGGAGCCTTTCTTACCCACGACCTCTTCCCCAAGGGTTTCCAGCACCTCCGCTGTCAGATGTAAGGCTGCATGGGTCTTCCAGACGTCCTATGTGTAGTTTGAAAGACCTCCACTGATGTATGGATGACCTTTTTGTTGTATCTTAGTAGGGGAGAGTTTTGGGGAAAAGCTCACTCTGCCTTGATACCGACATCACTCTAAACGTGTGTTATTTTACATCATGAAGTTTTTTTGTTTTTTTTTTTTGTGGGGAAGACCAGCCCTGAGCTAACATCCGTTGCCAATCCTCCCCTTTTTGCTGAGGAAGACTGGCCCTGGGCTAACATCCGTGCTCATCTTCCTCCACTTTATATGGGATGCCGCCACGGCATGGCTGACAGGCAGTTTGTCGGCGGGCACCCGGGATCCGAACTCACGAACCCCGGGCTGCCAAGCGCGAACTAAACCGCTGCGCCACCGGGCAGCCCCCATCATGAAGTTTTTTTACACAGCAATAGGTAACTAATACACTACACTTCTACCTGATATAATGAAAAGAGAAACCAGAGTTCAAATTCTGACTATAACTTCCTAGCCACATGTCTTTAGGGGAGGTGTTTTCTTACCCCCTTAAAGCCTCAGTTTCAGTATTTTCAAGGTGGGGATATTACCTACCCAGTAAGAATGTCTGAGGAATAAATGACATTTTGTAATTTATATAAAGACTCTAGCCAGAGCCTATCACACAGTAGGCAATTAATAAATGGTAAATCTGAGATCATACATGTCTCTCACCCAATTATCATTAAATGACAGGGGCTTCCAATCTTTTTTCAGAAACAGATGAAGTTTTAAAATATTAAGTTTAAAATAGAAATAAATAGTAAAGTATAATTATAACCCTGTCACAAGTGAGGAAATGAAATATTTGAAAAATAATTTTCCTATAAATAACTGAGTCTTGTCTTTCATTGGGAAGAAATTAAATAATTTTTAAAAAACTATAAAATACATACTTTGTCAGCAGCTGTCTCAGGAAGAGACTCTTCAATGCCAAGTTCTCGTCGTCTTTCAGCCCTAACTTCTGCATAACTACAAATGTAAGAAAATAGAATTTTAGTGTTTGATCATTCATTTAAAATACTGTAGAGGTGCAATCATTCAGTGTTTGTTATGTGTCTTACTTGTTCATCACAAATTCCAGACTATTTTCTATGTGCTACACAAACCTAAAACGTATCTATAGTGTACTATATTAATTCAAATTGCAATATTCTAGGTATCTCAAAAGTTTTATATGCTACTGTACATGACCCGTAAGTATACAGTCCTTAAATTAAGAGGAATTAAATGAAGAAGAGTATGCTTATCTACTCATTTTCCTTTTACGTGACTGACTTCGGTACATAAAAGACAGTTACAAATTTGCTCTAAACCAGAAAATTTATATCAAGAATTACATATCTATATATACCTGTATTCTATTTCTATATAATGCCTGTAAGTAAATTTACTACTATATTGAAAATATATATCAAAAATGGGGGGAAAAATCACTTTGTAGTTCATTAAAAAGTCATGCATAAAAATTAACATTGCCAAAATCATTATGGATGTTTCTATAATTCAGAAATTCTATGTAAGAATTATTACCTTACAACGGTGTGAGTACAAACAATAAACTCTGGCCTTGAATTCCACTGATGATAAGTGATATAATAATGAGTTTGAAGCCAAATCCACTGTTGTCCTTTGGTCAGGAACCTATAATAACATGATTTGCCTTTCCCGTATTGCATTACTAAGAAGAAAAGAGAAAAATGTTTTTTTGATTCATATTATGAGTTATGAATCTGTTAGCCAAAGCTATCATTACATTTAAATTTATATATATAATTCTTCTTCTGGCTTTTCAATAAAATATATATCAATTATAAGAAAATGCTTTTCTCTAGACATAGCTTAAAGTCCCAAGCAATTAACATATCTTCCACAGTGCCCAATTTATAGCCTGTTATTGCCAATCTTAGATACTTTTCATACACAATAAATTTCCAAATACTCAAGATTATTCACATATTGACTTCCTCCTGCCAAGATATACCAAGGATAACAGCAATAAGTAATCACACTTGAGTTTTTTTCCCCACAGGTACCCTGGCAGGCACAGCATCTTTGAGACATTTAATTCACTGTTAAAAAGGTTTATTTAGTCTTCTCAAAACCTTAAGTATGCTAATCCACATCAAGATTCTGAGAGCAGAGGGGTGGGGATTGATTATGAAGTGTTTCCCAGTCTTCCTTGACCATAAAATTTGTTTTTAATGGACTGGCATTTAGTGGAACAAATCTTAGGAAATGCTGGTCAAGAATCTCATGCTCTCTCTCTCTTTTAATGAGGAAATTAAGGTCTACAAAATTTAAATTGCTTGTCCCAAATTGCCCAGCTAGTTAATATAAGTGTCAGATCTTTTCAATACCTCATGAAGCTTAGTGCCCATATCACTTGGAATGAATAATGTTTTCTTTTGTGCTGAAATGACTTTACTCTGAAAATCTTCCATATAGTTGATGCTATTATATAACATGCTTTATTTTCATATAGAGGAGTTTATTAGACCAGTCTAAGACATCACAAATGTATCTTAAATATCTAAGTAAGCTTTAGAGGGCACCCAAGAAGGTAGAATTTTGGGAGGAGGATCAGAGAAGCAAGTAAAACCTGTCATTAAAACAAACTTCAGAAACAAAGAATGAACAGCATGTAGTAAACAGGTAGGTCTAAACTCTAATCCTGTCTCTGCCACCAGTGAGTTACGGGATTGTGAGTAAATTACTTAGCCTTACTGTGTCTCAGTTTACTCATGGAGATAATAACAGTATCTACTTTCTAGAACTGTGGTGATGAATAATGGAAATAATATACGTAAACTGTTTAGAACAGTGTAAGCACAATTAGATGATAATGTTTCTGCTGCTAATAACAGTAACAGCAGGTAACATTGAGCACCACTATGAGCTTTCGAAAAGAAATTCTTTAAATGTGTACCTACCTCCTGGGCAGATTTACATGCCTGGAAATCAAAATGTATGAAACAGTGTTCTAATATTTTGACACACGATTACAATTTTCAAAGGAATCTACTTCTTTTACTCCAGATGTAGAGCTTATAGACTTCAGAACAAGGTTTATTAGATGCCATATTATAAAACTGTACTTCCTATTATAGACTGAAATATGTAAAACAGGAACAACTTTAATTTAAACTTGATCTAGGATTCCTCCTGGATTGGTTATACTTGTAAAGTAAAATCTTCTAGTATATTTCAAAAATACAAAAATGGTTATAAGTCTGTATTTTACCTCCTTCTATTAATACAATAGTTATTTATATGATTAAAAAACAGTTATTATCACCAGAAATAATAAAATCTACTTACAGTGTTCGTGACATTTTGCCAAATTTTCTAGGTCATCCACATGATAGTAATCATAGCCTGATGTTCCCAGAACTTCAAATGGCAAATATCCTATTATGGGTGGTGCCCTAAATTACACATGAAACAATCAATATTATAACTTTCTCCATAATAAGAAATACTCCAATTAGAAATCAATTTTGGGGGTACCTTTATTTTTTGAAAAATGGTTAATGGATTTGAACGTCCTGATTAGAAAGTTTGTCCATGAAATCCATTAATTTCAAGAATTATATAATAGGACAATTACTTTTTATGGAACTTAAAAATAGTTACCTGTGATCTAGAAATAGGAACTTCCATTCTAAACTATGTCTAGATGTAAACTCTTCATTAGGTTCTTCAACAGTGCACATTTCCTACAAATAAATTAATAATTAAAATTTAGAAATACTTTTCTGTGTCCTTAGAAGAATCCTAAATATTGTTAGCTATAAAAGTCATTATTAGATAACTTTTCCCTTAACAATTTAACACATTTTTATTTTCTAGTACTAAAGAATAACAGTACTAAATAATAAGTAAATAAATAAGGCAATAAATATATGTAGGCTTCTGGGGGAGTACTTCTCACTCTACACATTTCTCTATTCACTCACACGCCTATAAACCCTAATTCTGAATTCAGATCTCTCTCCTGAATTACAGTTCTATATTTCCAACTGTCTGGACGTCCCCACACATCACAAAGTCTGTATGTCCTAAAATGAATTAACTGCCTTACTCCCCATACCCAGTTACACACTTTTCCATCTCATTAATGGAGGCATATTTGTGTTGTGCCATTAGTCTAGAAACCTGATAGTCACAACACACTCTTTCATTTTCACTTTCACCAACTAAATGGCCACTACTAAATTCTTTCACTTTCACCTTCTAAGTTTTAAAAAAATCTATTCGCTCCCATCCATCTTCAGGGTCTTAGTTTAGACTCTAGACCCCTGCCATCACTGGCTCACACTACTGCAATAGCATCTCCCCCAACAAGTCTCCCTGGCCTTCAACCTGTCTTCTGTTCTGGCTAAAATTACCTTACTAACACTCAAATATGATTATATAACTTCCCTGCTTAAAAACCTTAATGGTTTCTCATTCTGTTACGATAAAGTTTAAATTCTTTAGCACAGAGAAACAAATAACAAAGAAAGCAACACAGTTCATTTCTGGCCTCTGCTTACTTTTCTAACCTCATCTCCCACCATCCCTACCCACTCCTCACACAGTAACCCTAGACTGTAGTCAAACTCAACAATGAATTCCAACCTGCCTCTGTGTCCTTGAATGAACTTCTGTAGCACAATGTAGTAAGAGCTTGGGTTTTCAGAGAAAAAGAATTAGAATCAATCCCAGTTCTACCACTTAACAGCTGTGACTTTGGGCCAGCAACTTAACTTCCCTAAGCCCCAGTTTCCTTATATATAAAATAGGATCATACTAGCATCTGTCTTATAGGGTTGTTATAAGAATTAAATGAGATAATGCATATAAAGTATACAGCATGTAGTAAGCACTCAATAAATTGTTAGCCACTGCTATTATTTCCTAAGCAAAACAAGAAGAGTGAGACTGGTTTAAGATCCAATAACTTCTAATTCAGTACTTTCTCCTATAATATGGTATCTCCCTAAAATTTAAAATCTTAGCCTGACTTATTTCCAGCCACTTTCTAATGGTTAAACTCTTTCATTTTCCCACTTCCCTACTGATCATCTGCTTATTGGGCCCAGGAAATAAAAATAACTATTTAATTGAATTCTTTAAATGAAAAGGTAAATTATATGCAGTAAAAAGCCATTTGTACATTTCAAAAGAAAATTTCAAAAACAATCTTTTAAAATTACCTAGATTTTTGGCCTTTCCCCTTTAATGTAGATTGTGAACTATACAAAAAAGCACCCTAAAATTTTGCACAAAAGCAGGACAATGGTGATATATAGCCACTGGTTAACTGCAAAGGATATATATTTAAAAATTAGTTATATAATTTAATGAGTGCCTTGATAACTCATTATTTGCTTCAAAATTATCATAATCATGTATATTTAATGACTCTTGGCCATTACAACTTCAATGTTTGAAGGCAGTTTCAGTCGTTCTAGAAACAAAAAATTAGATAAAGATAGTTCTCATACTATGAAGTGAAATCTCCTTTAGGAAATAAAATTAGAAACATACCTTGATGAACTGAGGTGTAGCTAATCTGACAGTAGCTACAAAACAAACTCTATCTTCAAAAGAAGGCCTGTGTGTGCGTTGTATAGTTCCTTCAAAACCATTGTGTGCTGAAGTGGATACTAAAACAATAAGGAAATAACGAATCATCAGTTACTCCAGGAAAATCCAGTTTTTATTCATGTTCAAATATTATGCCTTTAAGAGCTTAAAAGAATACCAGTTAAAATATATTGTAAGAGATGCATTTTAACTCACCACTGTTTAAAGATTTGAAATTTCCTATAAATTTCACATATTCATAGGTAGACGGCTCCTTTGGGTCTATTGTTCCTCGAAGCATATGACAACAGAATTCTAACTGATTCTTTGCTGAAATAAGAGAAAAAAATACGATATATTTGTGATTTATCACATAAAATAAGATTATAGGAGTTGTGTAAGTTGTGTAATAATCATTATTTTCCCCAACAGAAGTCCTCAACAACATTTTATTTAGTCCATAAGCATACCTTTAAGAGATGATCTCACCTTGTCCTTAATAGAGAAAACAAATCTTCTGATATAAGCAACTCCATTTTTCCCCTTTTTTATCTGTCGTTCCTTCTCATTCTTCACTCTGATTTCAAAAAAGGTTTTGCTTCCCATTCTAAAGCTAATGCTTCTAGCTCTACCTTGAACAGTGTCTTTCCTATCTTCTGCTAGGACCAGGGCCACACCACTGGTCCTATTATTAGGACCAGGGCCACACCACTGGTCCTATTATTCATTCCTTTAGCATCCACACATTCTCTTCTTTGGGTCCTCACTTTCTACTTTTAAATTTGTTCAGGTCTTTCCATCTCAAACAAATAAAAGGTTTTTCATGGTACTCTTTTTAGTATCACAGATATCCTTCCTTTTCATAATGTGCTCTAGTTTCCGTATATTCATTTCACTTAACTTCATATACTGTGGCTTGCATCCTCACATCTCGACAGAAATTGCTCTTTTAAAGATCACCAACATTTATATTGTTAATATCAATGGTCTTTCCTCCCTGTTTCTATCTCTTCTTAAAACTCATGTCTTCATTCCCATAGTATGAAAGTTGCCTTCCTACCTTACTATTTCTATCTCTTCTGCTAATCAGTCTTCAAACCATGGGCATTCACAAAAGCTCTTTTGATCTTGATCTTCTACTATCTTTCATAAACTTCTTGGCATTGATAAACTTATTTACTCCTAAATCTCTCTCCCCAACTCTAATATTTTATATAAGACGAAGTCTCATTATTTGCTTTCAGGACATCTCTACTTGATTGTTCCATCAGTAACTTAAACTCAAATATTTGAAAGTGTTTTTATCCCTCTTTCTTCCTAAGCCAGCTGTCCTTCCCCTTTGTCCTATGTGTGCTTATCTCCCAAGTTAGAAACCTTATCAATTTCTTCTCTTCTCTTCCTATCAGGAGCCCCAAAATCAATCTATCACCAGGACCTGCTATTTATTTTACCAAGAAAGCTCTCATAAATCATTTTTTCCAACTGAGCATCTAGTATGACCAATTTAGTAAAGAAACAAATTACCTTGCATCTAGGTAACTGAAAAAATTTATTCTTTATGCCTCCACATTCCTGCCACTTGGATTCAACCCTGCCTACTACTTTTCGACTAATATTACTTTCATTATTATTTCAGCACTCAAGAACTGGTAACACCTCTCTTTGCTCACAGCAAACTCATATTCTCCTGTCATTATCATGAATGGCTTTATAATCAAACTCAACAGATTCAAAATCTAACTACCTTCTTCCTAAATCCTTGCCCACTAATGAGCCCTAGCCACTTTGTCACCTGTGCCTAACACCAAGTCCTACTGAGTTTATCTACTCAACACTCATATACACACTTTCCTCTCCATCTTTACTTCTACTGCTTTCCTCTTCATCTTTTCTTTTATTGCTATCTTTTTTATCCCCAGTCTGGTCCTTTTCAAAATTTTCCACTTGAGAGCTTTTTTTCAGACCATAAAACCACTCAAATCCCCTTTCATTGGCTCCTCACTATGTAAAAAATCAAACTCCTTAGGATAAAATATTAGGCCTTATTTCCTTCTCTAGACACAAATCATACCACCTGTACCACCTCACCTTCATTACAGCCCAAATGACCTACTTGCAGAATCCTGACTTTTCCAAGCAATTCCTTCTCTGTTTTGAATCATGTTTACTCCTTTGGCATGAAACACTTTTTTTCTGGGGAAGTAACTTTTTTGTATATCAGTTGTTTAACTAGGGGGTCAGCTAGTCATTTATTTAAGGCATTTTCTATTAAAAAGCATTGTTGTCATCCACACCTCTGATCTTGGAAGCAGAAGCCTAAGGTCTGTCTTTCTGCCAGAGGCTTTCACTGAGTTCTCCAGCCAGTTCTGCCCTTATGAAGGTCTCTAAAGCAGACTCCTTCTCCTTTGCCTACCTCTTGCTATATTCTAGGATTCCACCTTTCTAATTCTTTTCTCCTTGCTCTATATAGTTACCTCAAGCAATGTGATTCAATCCATGACTTCAAATACCCTTTATAGGCATATAACTAGCCTCTACATCAATATATCTAGCCCAAATCTTTCTCTTCCATGAAAGACTAGAGTGGTCTATTTGTCAATGTGATAAGAACTTGATTTTAAAACAATTATAAATAGACTTCAAATGGATTCTCCTGCTCTCTAGTTCTTCTCAACTCCTTCTGACAGGCTATCCATTCTTATCAAAGATATACATTCATACATACTTACACATATATGTACATGGATGTGTGTGTGTATGTGTATCTCAATTCCTGGACAGTATGTGCTATAGAATTTGAAGGTTAAAAATACAAAGGACCTTTAAAATCATTAATGTCATACCAGAAAAGTCAAAATTTAAAAATCATTTAAAAAGTGATTAAAGAAGATATTTAATATTTAATGGCCAAATATAATGCTGTAATTTCAGATTTTACACAGGGTAACTTAGTGAAGAAAATTAATTATTCTGGTCAAATTAATTTGTCCAACGAATCTAGGAGAAATGTCTAATTATATCATATTTTGTACTTCTTAAAGGCAGGGACTATTTTTCACTATTCTTGGCACTTTTATTATTTAGCACAAGTGCCTGGCACATTAGATACATCCAATAAATGAGTGTTTAATTCTGTTTAATTAATAAAGCAAATAATCCCCTATATTTAATAATTTAAAAAAATACACAAGTTATTTTTTCCAGTTTCAGTGTTCAATTGGTTAATGATAGTGCAAATGAAAATGTTTAATTTCCTCCCATTAAATATAAGATTTTATTTAAAAATTCATGAGAATAATCTCAACAGCAGAGAAACCAACAACCCAATTAAAAAATGGGCAAAGGATCTAAACAGACATTTTTCCAAAAAAGATACACAGATGGCCAACAGGCACATAAGATGTTCAACATCACCAATTATTAGGGAAACACAAATCAAAACTACAATGAGATATTACCTCATGCCCATCAGAATGGCTATAATTAACAAGAAATAACAAGTGTTGGAGAGGATGTGGAGAAAAGGGAACTCTCATACACTGCTGGTGGGAATGCAAACTGGTGCAGCCACTATGGAAAACAATATGGAGATTCCTCAAAAAATTAAGAACACAACTACTACAATCCAGCTATTCCACTTCTGGGTATTTATCCAAAGAACACAAAAACACGAATGCATAAAGACATACGCACCCCTATGTTCACTGCAACATTATTCCCAATAGTCAAGACTTGGAAACAACCTAAGTGCCCATCAATGGATAAATGGATAAAGAAGATATGGTGTGTGTGTGTATATGTATATGTATACATATACACACATACACATACCGGAATACTACTCAGCTATAAAAAAAGATAAAAATCTCGTGACATTTGTGACAACATGGATGGACCTTGAGGGTATAATGCTAATAAGTCAGATGGAGGAAATCAAATACTGTATGAGTTCACTGATAAGTAGAAAATAAAAACAAACACATAGATACAGAGATTAGATCGGTGGTTACCAGAGGGGAACAGGGGGGGAGGGGGAAGGGGGTGACAGGGCACATGTACAGTGACAGATGGCAATTAGACTTTGGGTGGTGAACATGATGTAGTCTACACACAAATAAATATAATGATGTACACCTGAAATTTATATAATGTTATAAACCAATGTTACCTCAATAAAAAATATATATGTGAAATATATGTAGATATAAAAAACCAAAGTACTGAATACTGTTAACAATATAATGCCATTAAAGTAAAAAAAAAAAAGAGTATATGGGTTGCCTTGAATATTCATAAAGTATTTTTAAAATTTTCTTCAAAACACTATGCTTTTTTAATGTACATCTAGATACAGGACTAATTATTTGGGGCACAAGGATGTGAACTAGACTTTTACAGAGTATTATTTTGTAAATTTTAAGTTTGCAAACATGAAATATATTACTATACAAAATAAATATTAAAAAATTAATAAGAATATATTGCCAAGTTCTATTTTTATGTAACATACAGTTTTATGATGTAACTATTATAACAAAAAAGAAGGGATTTCAATATACTTTGGAATACAGTTTAGACTTTTAATATGTCCTAATTCCATTTTATATATTTTTTTAATATTTAAAAAGGATCTAATCGGGTACATGAATGATGCTATGTGTTAATCTGGTTAAACTTGTCCGCGTTTGTCACAAACTTCCAAAAGTAAAGGATAACGCAACCAAACATATTTAACTTTTTGCTTAACAGCCACTACTTACATTTTAAATATTCAGGGGTTAACGAATCACCTTCCAGCAGATGGGTAGAGAGTATTTTATAAACCTCTGAATGTTCCCCCTCTGGGATAAAATTAAATAGACTTTGATCCACAAGATCAGACTGAAAAAGAAATTTATAAAAATAAAATTATTTTAGTAATTCAAGAAACATTTATTTAAAAGTATATAATCACGCTTAAAGCATCAGATGAACATATGGTTAACTTTCGATTATCTGTAAAAACTGACAAATGTCAAGTTACAGAGCACAACTCAGGAAACAAGGTGAAAGAAGGTTAACATGACCTCCACGCCTCTGATACTAGTGTCATCAGATCCATGATCAATATGAGACTTTGAAAGTCTGATAAATTATTTGCATAGGTGAGTTTCACCAAATTTGAATATTTAAAATATAACAGGACTAAGAAAGTTGATTAGAAAAATCTTTGGCTACAAGGTGTAGCCCTGGGGCCAGCCCGATGGCGTAGTGGTTAAGTTTGCGCGCTCGGCTTCTGGAGGCCTGGGGTTCACAGGTTCAGATCCCGGGCGCGGACAAACGCACGGCTTCTCAAGCCATGCTGTGGCGGCGTGCCATATAAAGTAGAGGAAGATGAGCATGGATGTTAGCCCAGGGCCAGTCTTCCTCAGCAAAAAAGAGGAGGATTGGCAATGGACGTTAGCTCAGGGCTAGTCTTCCTCACCAAAAAAAAAATAAAACAAGGTGTAGCCCTACCATACATCCAAATCTCTGGTATACACCACAACAAAAGACCAACGGACTAGCTACAGGCTAAGTGAAGAGATTTGACTTTGGTGTTATTTCAATTGTCCAAATGTGTCCTTTCTTTATTTCATCTTTTCTAGCCATCTATCTTGTATCCCATTGTCAAAAAGCATTGATCTTAGCTAACCAAAAAGAAAAAAAAAGGCAATTAATATGTTAAGCATTATAATCCTTGCTAACATATGGCTTTAATTAAGATTTATTAGTCAACAATAATTTGACAAACATCAGGTTGCCTACAGTGTACCATGGCTGTGGAATCAGAAATGAATAAGATGGTTCCTATCCTTAAGAACCATTGACAACAAAACTTCAGTGACTTCACACTGCCTACCAAATCCAGTCCATTCTACTTGGTTTCCCTACATTTTCAAACTGCTCTGTGGAATCCTGGGGATAGTGATATCTGAAGGACTGTGGAGGTAGGGGTGGAGGGCAAGGGAAGTGAAAAGAGATGTGAAGGCAGGGCTAATGGTCCTTCCCCCTGCATTCAACCAAAGCAGTTCCACTTTTAAATATTGTCAAGATTTTGTTAAAAACAAGACCAAAAAAAAAGCAACCTCAAACAACAAAAAAGAGAGCCACTGGGGATAATGGGAAATGGGAAAGGCGTGTTTCACTACTCTCCATAGGAGCCATCCATTCACATTCTTTCTTCTGTCTTTTCTCTAGCCCTCCAAGTCTACCCCACGAAGTGGAATATCCTTCCCCTCTCTCTCCACACATACCCTCCCATCTTTCAAAGACCAGTTCAAATGATTTTCTTCAAAAAAAGCACTCTCTTAACACCATAATCCACAGTAAATAAAATTTCCTTAGTACTTATATCATTCATTTCCCATAAAAAATATTTAATTATACTTGAATGTCTATCTCCTGCTGCCCCATAAGTGAATAAAAGGTCCCTAACTCTTACACCTTTGTCTCACTCCCTTCAAATCAAGGCACATTAACACTGTGCTTTGCATATAACAGTTATTAATAGAGAAAATGATTTGGGATTAATGAGTTATTTGATAAAAGCTTAAGGGGTATCCACACCAAAAATATATCTGTATTTTAATAAGGGATTTTTCTCAAAGTCTGAAAAGCCTCTAGAACAAAAGGAATAAACTGAAAATTCAGGCATAAATAACAAAAAAGGCTAGAAAAATTGCCTTTTATTGACAAGGTATTAAAATACAGGCATTGATATTAATGTAAAAAAATAGTCTTGACAGAAAAATAAGACACTAATTTGAAGTTAGAACTAAACCTTTCATTTTGGAAATGACTATAGTTTTCTACTATTATTTATTCTTACCAACAATTTCTTCTACCATTTCAATAAATTATGATTTGACCTATGTTACCCTGGCTTTTCCATCTATAAATTTATATCGGGAAAAGCATATGAATGGCTAGTATAGACAAGACTATGGTCACAAGCACTGCTCTCCCCATCATGCTTCCCCTGACACTTGATAATCTCGAGCATCAGTCAGCAGGCAACTAATTAATTAATTAACTGTGTCAAACTTTCCATTAACCACTACATTTTAAATCTCTAAATGAAGCTGATCATACTTGATGTTGCCATACCATCCAATCAGTTCCCAAACACAGTTTGAAGGAAAGAAAAGAAAATGGCAGCTATCTGGATCCTTCTATCTCCCTCAATCATTTTCATGAAGAAGAACTGTAAATCCTGCTGATTGTTATATGACATAAATCAACAGCCTTTCTGATTCTTCTACATTAGGTCAATGTGACCAATAGTTACCAAAGGTAACTATTACCTTTTCCCTCAGGTAGACAGCCAACAGTTAAACAAATAACTGCTGTACAGAGTAGTTGTTTAAAAGGGATTGAAAGCTCTTCCCCCAAAATGTCAAATATATGTTGGATACAACATGTTTTTAAACAACTGTGTTCCTCATGTACAGGCATAAGGAACAAAAATTCTGGCCCTATCAAATAAGCTTTCATAATAATTAAATAACTATTCAAAAAAGTCTAAATCATATTTATGCATACTATATTTATGCTAGGCAAATTAAAACACGCTTGTGTTTATATTTCCAAATTCCCAAGTTATGGAGAGTAGAAAAGGAAAGGCTCATCCAGTATCTTAATAGTGGCACTTGTAGTCCTGGACTCTGTTAGGCTGTAATGGCTAATCATCTTCCCTATATTACATGGTTACAAATTTAATATACTCTTTCTCAAGAACACATTTAAGCAAGTATGAAGAAATCACTCTAAAGTTGTAAAATTTTACAAATTTTAAGTTCTCAGTAAACTAAGAGACCCAGCTTTATGTCTTGGCACTTCCACTAAATTATTCCACAATTAAGTCCAATTTCTCTGGGTTTCATGTTTGCTGGTAACATAAAGGGGCTGGGCTCAGGATGTCTAAAATCTCTTCTGGCACTGAGGTGGTATGATCCTATAATTTTGTCACAGAAAGCCAGATCAGGAGAAGAAAATCCATAAATTTCCTTTTCCTGATTATTAGCCACAAATAGGTTAAAATGTGCCCAAATTAATTTTATAAGTATGAAGTGACAAAGTTAAGAAAACTTTTGTTGGTTTTTTTTTGCAGGACCTATAGACTCAGTCTTGTAATTCTACAGTCAGATTTTAAATTTAAATTTAAAAATTTTAAGTTACATTGACCACTGATTAAGATGGTGAGTTTTAATTTCTCAACGGAACTGAATTATAAACATTAAAGCCTAAGTTAAGGATTTGCTAATGTTTCTTCCCTTCTGGGTAACAGCCATAATTTTTAGACAAAAAGGCATGTATATTAAAACACAAAGGAAGGAACACCATTGTTTTAAACTTTTTGTTTAGCATCTGTTACAGTTTAATTAATGACAACCCAAAACAGAAAATCACATATTTTTTTCCTTATTGTGTTTGATTCTAAACAAGTATTATTTTATTATATTTATATTATTATAAACATAAAACACATTTGTGTTTATGTTTTCAAACCATCAAATAACATAATTCAGCAATGTCAGTGATGTGAAGGAAAGTATCCACAGTAACTGGAGAGCAGCAAAAATTTGTTTTAATAAAGGATACTACTAACTCAGTATGAAATGAAATGGGTCTACTGGATCAGCAGAAATCTCTGCCCAAAAATTCACCTGCCAGTCTACATGCTTTGCCTGGCATAAACAATTAAAAAGATCCAGAAGATGTTAATAAGAGAGGAAACTGGATATGGGGCATATGGGAACTCTCTGTACTATCTTCTTGATTTTTCTCTAAACCTAAAAAACAGTTCTAAAATAAAAAGTTAAAAAAAAAATCCAAGAGGGAATGGGAAGGTGAAGAGGGTTTTCATTGAGGAGTGGATGTTAATGATCAAACACTTGGATCCCAACTAGATCTGTTATAGCCTTGTCTATTTCAAAACGCAATCAAACATTCCCTCACAATTAAAGACCCAACACCAGTGTGCCATTATGGAGGAATTTTTAAAACACCCACAACAAATAGTCTACTCATTTTCATATATTCAATACATAATTACTGAGAGTGTCTCTGAGAAACTAGCTAGCCCATGTTGATACAGAGATAAAGTCCCTGTACTTAAGAAGCTTATACCTACCATAATTATAAAAAATAAACAGAAAATTACAATTCACTGTGTCATTATGGCAGTTATGTATAAGGTAATGTGAGAACAGAGAGGAAGGGCATCTAATTCTGAATGGAGTTCAAGGAAAGTGCCCAAGAAGCAGCCTTTTAAAAAATGTGACCACATTGCAAATGATGCTCTGATTATGACTAAATTAAAGATTATATAGTTTCTATAAATACATAACTGAAAGAAAAACCAATACAATTGTATATGGTTTAAAAACATATAATTATGCCTTTATTTAAATTACTTAATCTTATCTTAATCCTATAAAGAGTTTCTTTCTCTGGCTTTTCTTACTATGTAAATATTTTTTAAAACAGTTGCCCAGAAAATTCAGTCTGTCCCTTGCTATTTACATGTTGCTATAATCTCACTGTTTACTCTCAAACAATTTTTAGATGAGTTGGGCTAATCACCTACTGTTTGAGTTTACTTGAAAAGAAAGCCCCTAGAAAAGCAGTAAAGCCAAGTCGTTTTCTGTGTGACCCAAAGAAATTAGCAAATTACTTACTGTCTGGCTTTCAGTAAGAAATTACGCTTTTAGAATCTGGCCTTTTAAGTGTAGAGTCCACTCTTTTTATAAAGCGTGAAGTAGCAGAGTAATCAGAGGGAGATGCTGCTTTTCAATATCTCTTGAAAGAGACCTTTACAGAACAGTTTACTTCGTATTGTCATAAATTTTCAAGAGATGAGCATTTCAAGAGTAGTTTATAAGTAACTTTAGAGTATTTTTTCACAAGCCCCATCTTAGATAGGAACATTACATATTAAACAAAAATTTCAAATTCATAAAAACTGTCAATTGCAGCAGAGCACCTAGCACAGTGTCTGACACAGAGTAGATGTTCAATAAATATATGTTGAGTAAAATAGCAAACACATAATTCATATATTCACCATCCTAATCAAAATTATACAATTCTTTTCTAATTCTCTATCCTTTCCGTCATATTGATAACAAATGGAATACGGCCATTATAACGTTATCAATTCACACCACAGAGCACGAAACTTCTGTATCTATTATTTTTAGTGTTCTTATAAGTGATTCTTCTGAGAAAATTATGAGTTCCTCTAGCTGCAACAAATTTTCTCAATAGAAAATTAGTTATTCTCAAGATATTCTTAGTGATTTAGCAACATCTTCACCAGGCTGATGAAAAAGGAGACACTGAAAATTTAGCAACAGAATAAAGAGAGCAGGAACAACAGAGGTTGGATAAAGTGGTCGTTGACTATTTAGTTACTATAGAGTCACGACTGACCTGAGAAATCATAGCCGTGCTAAAACACAGACTTATTTGGAGCTCTCATCCCCACTCTAACCATCGTTCAACACTGCTCTGGAGATCCACTTCCAAGTGCTTTCGAACGTTTAAAATAGCCATTAAGTAAAATAAGCATTATATAAGAAAGAGATCACAGCATTTTTATACTCACTGGTAAATGTTCAAGTAATGAAGTTACACTCTCAGACACATATATTATGCTTCCATCTGTCATGATTGCTAAAAAAAAACCATCAAGAGCCTGAAATTAAACATAATGGTCAGTTAAATGAAAAGAAAAAAGTATTTCACAGGACAGAAACAAAACTCTAACTAATATAAATAGCAAAGGACTTAATGTGGAAATTTCCAGAGCACTGTCGAAATGCTAGCTTTTCCCCCTTTACAATACCTTAGTATGTATCTTTGTGCATTTTAAAATGCTTCTGGGAAAAAAATCACTCTGTGGCCATCTATTGGACAGTTGGCTTCTAAAAGGGAGAGACTTAATGCTTTATCTTTATCATATGTATGTTATATGAAGATGGCCTTATTTGAAGACGCTAATACCTCCGAAGCACACATGCCATGAATGATACATCTTTGGCACATAAAAGAACATACTGTCACCATTTGATTATATTAATAGAGAGGTGAATGACTGAAGTGTAGGAAGATACATGGGGAATAAAGTGAAAGGGAAATTAAGCTGAAAAAGTAGGCTGAGATCAGATCATGAAAGGCCTTGAATACCAGGTTAAGACATCAGCACTTTGTTCAAGAGTAGTCTGGAAGCAGTGTGTAAAATGCATTTAGAGGAGAAAGAGAATTAAGTTAGGAAAATCTCAGTGGCTTTTGCAATAGTCAGGGGAGTTAATGATGGTCCAAATGAAATTAGTAGCAGTAAGAATAGAGAAGAATGTAGGCAAGCACTGAGAAATGTGAAGTTCGAGTTCAGGAGAGAAGCCAGTGCAGGGGATACAATACTTAATAATAAAGCAATCCTGTAATTTATACATTACAAAGTATTTTCATTTGAGAATCCTAGGTACAGAAGTGACAGCTGAAGAAATGAGATATGCAAAAGAGAGAAGCATACCAAAGATAAATCCTTGCAGGAATTATCTGCACATGGGGATGAGGAGGAGAAAAGTGCAAAGAAAATGACAGAGCAGATAGAATACACTGTAGGTCAAGGAATTAAATGAAAGAGAGAATGACAAGGTAAAATGAGGAAGAGGGATGGTTCAATGTAAAATGAGATCAAACAGGATATGGAATAAGAAAATGGGAAATGAATTTTGGTGACTTTCAAAAAAGTTATGTCAATAGGAAGGTGAGTCAGACTACAATGAGTTTAGAAATAAGAGGATGATCAGAAGGCTACTATAAACCACTCTTTTATGAACTTTAGAAGCAAAGAAAGGAGAAAGGACAAGTTTCAAGGGGATCAAGTATCAAGGGAAGGCATTAAAAAAAAGTAACTGGAGTATATTTACAGGCTGAGGAAAGGAAGATCCAGTGGAAAAGATGTTGAAGATATATAGAAGGAAAGATATACCATAAGAGGAATTTCTCTTCTCCCATCAAAACTGTTATTATACTAAATTCCAATTTCTTGTTTAGTTATAGCGCTCTCTCAAAGGATAGCAATCTCTGGTAAGAACCATATATATCTTCTTCAACATCGTATTTGCAGCACCTAGCATATGTGTGGCACATGGCAGATAAAAGATACTTGTAGTATATAATTTACAGACGTGGGAGTTAGAGCAATCTCCCTCTAATTCTAAGTAATTGTTGAAGTATATGTTGAATGTATGGAAAAAGGCACCCTCCACCTCCCCTTCTATTGGGAGAGAGATTTGGATATCAGAAAGAACTTATTTTGAATAGATGCCTATCTTCTAGAATGGCTAGACAAACCCATACTTGGCTAATGTAGGGGGAGGGGGTGAAAACCTCGTAATTTAAGCAAATTCATGAAATTATTTTTACAAAAACTCCTCAGTACAATGCCATTCTTATTATTTCATAAGGAACAGGGTCAAAATGATGTTAAGAGGAACATGCTTTTTTCATGTGAAGCTAGAGTGTGTCATCTGTGAAAGCAAATTCATATTTACTGTGATGATCTGTATTTGCTCTTAGGATATTTGCTAGGAATTGGGGTGCAGCTCTTTTCTGTGAAGAGAATGAACTGAAATCAGAACTCTTAATGACTTACTTTCACTCCTAGAACCAGAGCCTGTCCTTTCCTCTTTCAAAACAGGCAAAGCCTAAGCAGAGAAAAGCTTCCACCAGCATCTCACCAAAGTCTTAACAGAAGAAAGGACCCAGGGCCCAGACTTCTTTTGAGTGGAAGGATGTCATTTCCCAAGAAGGTAGGTGGTTACAACAAAAACTAAAGGGGCCTTGAGGACAAGATTAGAGAGATGTGGAAGAGAGAGCAAGAGAGAGAAGGACATCCTCCTCCCAAAGAAGACTGTGACGCTCATCCCTTCCCCACATTGTATGATAAAAGGTAAAGGGTTCATTAATTAAAACTCCTTGTGTTCCTATTTGATATCAACTTGATCTGCAAAAAAAGGACTGTGTAAACCTTCACTGTTTAGCCAAGTATTTAACCTAGGGAAGACTGTAATGGAAGTTCTAGGGAAGAGGACAGTTAACTCCTTGTGGATCTCTATCTAAGATGAGGCTGACGGGGCACTAGCCCTTCTCTTGTAGATTACTGGAGAGAGCTGCTGGCTGCCAAGAGGAAAGAACTACATACTAGAAGATGTCTTCACATAAAGATAACTTTATACAGAGACCTGGGTAGGCTAAATTGCCCTGATTTCCTTGACTACTCTCAACCCTCCCTAAAAGACAGCAAGGAATATTCCTCAGGCAACAGAGACGAGAGGGAGAGGTGGCAATGGAGGAACAGAGAGGGATAGCCAACACATGAGTGAATTTTAAGATCTCAGTCCCAGTTCTTCCATTATTTAGCTATCTGACATTGGACAAGTTGCAACTTCTCTGGGCCTCATCCATAAAATGAAGAGGTTGAGTTGAATGACCTAATCTCTTCTATTAGCAGCTCTAACATTCCAAGATAGAGCCAACATCTGAAATTCCGCTAAAAATGTTAATCTGGACTGCCTATCCATAATCTGATCAACATGGCTACCCAACAGTATCACAACCTGGTTAATTGGACGCAGGGTGGAATATATACACACATTTAAACATAGTCTTCTTGTATCTTGCACATGTCCTGGCATATTAATGTTAGAATGTATATTTACTTACTAGTTGTAAATACTCATTAAAAATCAAAAATATACTTATATTAAAAATAAATAAATGTCACCCTTATTAGAAATACAATCTTAAAAGCTGTTAGGATAATCATGAGACAGCTAATTTTATGTTTTCAAAATTTTAATATGTTTTTCTCTGTTGTATATTATAAATAACATTATAATCTCTAGAATCTTTGATTTATTTTTGTTACTTATGTTAAGTACATACTACATGTGCCTTGGCAAATAAAAAAAAAATCTGTCCATTGTTAAGAAAAACTTGAAGGCAATGCTTTTCTGTTTAGCTTATTAGTGAATAGGTAATTTACCTTCATTAAGGTTGTTAATAAATGAGTGTAGATATTATGCCAATTTAGGAATTTACAAGAAACTTTTCAAACCAATCAAGCAAGGAAAGTAAATAGTTCACACGACTCAGATCTTATTAAACGACTGCACTGAGAATATAATCATAAAATAAAAATTAAAGTGATTAAATGAGTTATTTCCTTTCTCTATTATAGACATTAGCATTTGTGTACCCTTTCATAAACACATTACTTATATCTAAAGAGATAATTTTGGACAATGTCAAACTACTTTTTAGAGGAAAAAAATTTTAACAAAATTAGGAACTTTTATTTTGTTTATAACTTGTGTCCATAACTTGTGTCCACTAATTTAAAGAGCTAATTGCTGGTTACTAAGCTAAGTTCTATGCCATGGCTAGCTTTCACTGAAAAGAAGTTTCACGAGAGGCAGTGTGCACAGAGGTTGAGGCCATGGGGATCGGAGGTTAGTCTACCTGCAGTGAATCCTAGGTGAGCTACTTACTAACTGCATTACTTTGGACAAGTTTCATAATCCCTTTGTTCCTCGATTTCCTCATCTGGAAGTAAGAAAGGGATACTAATAGTATCTACTTCATAAGATTATTGTGAGGATTCACTGAGTTAATATGTAAAAAGTACTCAGTTATTTTTCAGATTTTAAGCACAGGTTTCAATATATATAATATATATACTCCAACAAATTTTCATATGGTAACATTTCTGAATATATAAAGATGTAATTAATCCAGTAATGAACTGTTTCACCTAAAGTATAAGTAGAAAAATAACTCATTAATTTGCAAAATACTCTATGTTGCTTCAGACTTTAATCAATATACAAAGACACTTGAGACATGGCCATTACATACACATACACGACACAGATAAAGCTTAAGGTCTAAAATAATAGACCCAAGCAAACAGGACAGGAGATGTAAATTATTTAACAACCTCTATATCCCCACTTCAATCGCTTTCCTACACTCTTTCTATGTCTACTTTCTGTTATGTATTTTTCTTGTCCTTAACTGTTACCGCCAAAGGATACCACCTCTGTTTCCTATTTACTATAAGTTTTCATGGAAATTTGATACTCAACTCTGTGTACTTTGTGCACATAGCTGTTACCTATATTATTCTACATAGGAAACAAAAAGTAGAAAAATAAAATTGCTAGGTATGAGAGACTAAAAATTTTTGTGGATTTTATAATTATATGAGGTATTAAGTTTTTCAATTATAAGCAAATATACTCTGAATTGTTTTCAAAAATAATTTTGTTACAGAACAATATTTACTTATTTGCTTTTAAAAGTTTCTACCTGAATAAGAAGAGTTGCCTTTCAATGTATATTTCATTGTTCTAATATTTTCAGAGTACTTCATTTATTATCATTTTATGTTGAGTTTAGGTAGATTTTAATTTGTTAAAAAAAATCCTACTATCTAGTAAGATATATTTCATAATAATATTTAACATGTGATGATTAATACATATTATTCTTCATTTGAATGTTGTTAATGTGGTCTCAGGCAGAGAAACTTGGTAGCTATAGGTTTCTGACTTTTATTAAACCTCTCAAAAATTCAGATAATACTGAAAATATTAAAATTTGGTATTACTCTACCACATAGTACTATTTTCTTACAATACTTAACACCAATTAATTTTAACTGAAGATATAGTTAATTGATTTACAATTAATTAATACTTTTCAATATTAAATTGTTTAAACGATACTAAAATTAGTCACCCCTGTGATTTCTTTTTTGAGGAAAATAAAACTTCAAAAAGTAAATCTGGACATACCTCTAACATTAATTGTGTAAACTCTTCATTACTAAGGAATGTAGGTTTCCAGTCCTGTCGAATTTCACTAGCATCTGACTGTGCAGTGATTTCTGTAAACAGATTATTTGACAAATTAGTGGCATACTCCAAACACAGGGTGGAGGAAAGGGGTGGTACAAAAATCCTAAAAGTTGCCTTCTCTCCTCCCACTCTAAGCAAAGATGAGAACCAGAGGTAATAACATTTGGTGGTCTAGGTAGGTATCAGGAGGTCCAGGTTTTGGTATGATGAAATATTTCAGCTAATGTGGTAAGTTATCTCTTTGGATTTGGTCTCTTGGAAATACTAGTCTGGTTTTTCTCTGGGAAGCTTTGATAGCCTGTGTTGCTGAGAGGCCTGAGATTGCTTCCTGCTTGACACAATGACCAAAAAAGAATCAGAACAAGCAGATTAGATCAAGCATTATGAAGAAATTCTTTTTCCTCTTCCTTTCCTTGACATTTAAATGGTAGATCCTAGAGCAGACATAAGAACTGAGCCTGGAAGAAAGGAACCAAGGAGGTCAGTCTGCTTTTAACAAAGAAGACTTTAGGCCTGCCTATTGCCTGGCAGAAAGATTCCTCCCAGTCTGAGGTGTTCTACTCCTAACTAATCAATCCCAGGGTGATTTTGCTTACTGTCCTCTTGCATGTTTTCTTAGTGGTAGGGACCAGTCAAAAATTGGAGATCCTTGGCTTGGGGCACATATTTTAACACTATTATTATAGTTTATTTTGCAATATACTTCTAATGGACTTAGTTATAAGAAAGCTATTCATAAATGATGAAATCTGAACTATTTAGGTAATAAATGTTTTTCAATTTTTAAATGGAGACATATTAAAACAACTAGGCAAAATAAAAATCTATGTCACAGATTTTACTCTACAAAATAGACTCTACTTTGCAGTAAAAAGTATGGACTAAGTTATTTTAATTTTTCTATATAAATATATAGAGATATATAAATATAGCATATTAAATTGACACCCAAAATTTGGCATATTGGAAATGCCTGTACTAGAATATGAAGAGTAACTTAAGAAGTTGAGCTACTAATTCTGTCGAATATAGTCATGCTTTTTGAATTGACATCAATTATATACATTTAGAAAAAAAGACAAATCCACAAGCAAATCCCATTGAGTTCAGTTAAACACAGACTTATTTTAGAGTAATAAGTATATAAGAATTTCCTTTCAATTTAAGGTAAATTTTATTTTGTGAGAATTATATACCCAATTTTGAAAAAGAAAAAGCTGATCTACTACTTAATGCCAAAATTAATCCTCTATTTTATTTCATTTCATTCAACAATCACTTACTGAACTACAATGTCTGAGAGACTGAGTGTGCTAACAAGGGACACCAAGGTTAGTGGGAACGCTATTTGTAGAGGTAAAATTTAATGATAATGGTGGCAATAAAATGAAGACCAGAAATTTTGACACATTTACAGAAAAATCAACAGATTTTGGCAACTGTGATACTACTAAAGAAGATGAAAACAATCCAAGTCTTTTCAGGTTTGAGTCCTGGGGGACTGAAAAGAGTTAGAAATTGGAAATGGAAAAAGGAAAGTTGAGAGAAAGAGGTGACTTGACAAAATGAAAATGAATTCAGTTTTAGATGCATTAAGTTTGAGGACATGCAAAAGAAAGATCCAGAAGTTACCTGGTAATAAAAGACTGAGAAGTTTGCACCTAAAAATACAGATTTAGTAGTTTAATAGACAAGCAATAGCTGAAGCTATGGAATGAAATAACCAAGGGAAAGAGTGTAGAGAAAGTAAGAGCACAAAAGATAAGACCTTGAGTAATGTCAAATTTAGAGGGCAGAAAAATAAAGAGGAAAGGAGTTTTGGTTAGGAAGGGGGAGGTGAATGAAGAAATGCAGGCCAAGGGAAAAGAAAGCCAGTGGAGGATGGATTAAAATTTCCAGTGCTTCAGAGATGCAGAAGAGGTGTAAGAAAACGCTTTTCTTTAATTGGCAGCAGAGAGGATGGGGGTAAAGGCATTAGTGAAATTAACAAAAATAATTTCAGAGTGGTGGAGCATAAACCAGGCTAGTAATGCAGTACCGAGTAAACTAGGGAGAAGTATATAGAGGCACTAGTTACAAATTTCCTTTCTGAGAAATTCTGCAGTTTCATTTGCATCTGAAAAAGGAAATGTCCTTTTACAAGGTTTTCATCTATTATCTCTGTTACCAAAAATACTTAATATTCTTTAAATTCTTTTCATGACTCATTTAGTCAGAGTGATTTTCTTCACTTAACAGATAATCACTTTATTTTAAAACATAGTATTTATTTCCTAGATATACACTGAAACAATCTTTATGAGGCCCTCACAACCTGGCTCTTGCCTTTCTTTCAAATATACCCATAATTTTCCAACTCAAACTATGCTCCAATTACACTGAACTCTTCCCTGCTTCTAGGTTTTTTGCACATACTCTTTACTATATCCTCCATGTGAAATGCTGTTTTCCTTACTTAATCTGAAAAGAAGACTGAGTTGAAAAATCAACTATTTTTAAGCCTTTCCTGACACATTCCTTCCTCTGTGTTCTCACAGCAAGTTTATGGTTTACAAACACTACTCACATAATCATTATTTGCCTTGTAATCAGCTGGTTCACATGTTTGTCTCCCTTGGCTTCAGTTACTTAAGGGCCAGGACTGCTACCCTGTACCACAAGAATCTAGGATACAACAGGCACTAGATAAGTGTTTGTTGAATGAAAGAACAAACATACCAGGAAATCTTTTAAAAGGCAATTGATTTCTTTCTCTTAAAAAAGATTAGGAAGCATCCAATCTTAAGCATCACTGCCAAGATTCTATCACATTATGTTTTAAGGAAGAGTCTGTTATAAAAAAAATCCATTATAAAGCTAAAGTTTACCTTTATGTTTTCGTAAAAAATCAATGCTCTTCTGTAGAACAGTAGATTTGTCCATCTTTCTAGCATTACCAGGAAGCATGGATCCCAGTTCTTTAATGAGAACATTAAATTGATCTCTACGTTTCTTTTCAGATTTGTTTCTAGATACTCTGATGAAATAAAAAAAATCAAATTAGCAGTTTTCTAACAATCCATTTAATTACACGAAGAGTTTACTACAATGCTCAATTTGGACACAACCATACAGCATGGACTCTGTCAATATAGATAGTAATAAATATTTATCTCCTAGAGCACCAACAATATACAGTTAATTTGGGCAATAATTTTTCTTCTCAGTTTATCACTAAAGAAACTTTTACATATTAAGCATTTGGCATACATTTTTTTATGAAAATGCCAATAAGGCAAACTGCATTCAAGTCTCATGTTTTATTTAATCTAATATTAAATACAAGAATTTATATTTTCCCTGTTGGGTTATTATGAATATTACTGAGGTACACTTTGTGAAAGCACGTATAATGTGTAAATAAAATTATTAAAAATTATTGAGGGGGCCGGCCCAGTGGCATAGCAGTTAAGTTTGCGCGCTCCACTTCTGGCAGCCCAAGGTTCACAGGTTCGGATCCCAGGCACGGACTGACGCACCGCTTGTCAAGCCATACTGTGGCGGAGTCCCATATAAAGTAGAGGAAGATGGGCACAGATGTTAGCCCAGGGCCAATCTTCCTCAGCCAAAAGAGGAGGATTGGTAGTGGATGTTAGCTCAGGGCTAGTCTTCCTCTCATACACACAAAAAATTATTGAATAGAAGAAAGTTATCTATTTCCTCTAAGTTTTAAATTACAAACAGAAATCTAAAAATGAAAATCTCCCTACCATCAGCCTTATCCATGTATTCTTCCTCTTTATTCTTACATCCCAGTCTCCAACACAGAGCTGTAACCATTTGTTTGCATATCTGGCTCTCCATTAAGCTATGGGCTCCTTAATAATAGAGCCCAAATTTGTTTATCTAAGCACGTAAGCATAACACCTAACAAAGAGTAAGCACTCGAAATATATGTGCTAAATGAATAATCATTACTGTTCTATGTGAAGCAGTAACCAGTTAACAAATATTTGGTTGCACTGAGACCTTCAGACAAGTAAATACAATTATTTATAGAGCAATTAACTTCTATAATACCTCTAATTACCTGTTTTGTAAAGTCAGATTTTCAAATTCAGTTTTTGTTTAAGCAATGTATACTACTTTCCCAAAAGGTCAGAGGATAATTTTACTTATTTTATTTTTTTGTTTTCCAGTAAAGAACAAGCATTTATTCTACATTAGTACTGGAAAAAAATACAATTGTTCAAATCTCTTAAGAGACATAATAGATATTAACTGACTCCCTCATCAAACATTGAGTGCTTTCTATAATGACAGAGACTGTGCTAACAAGGATTAAGGATACTGGGCAAAGACAAGCCTTTTCAAGAAATTCACCTACTTCCAATGGAAACTCAGAGGAACCAGGGGTGGCATCCTAGTGCGCTGAATTGAATCATGAAGGCTGAGTGAGAAAGGGATGGTAGTGAGGTGTGTACAGGGCATTCCAGGCATAGGAAACTTGTACAAAGATGAAAACCCATCACAAGTAGTTCAGCAAGGCTAATGTGGCTAATGTATAGGCTTTCTATGCCTAAGTAGGCTGGAGTTCGGGGTGGATGGGAGTAATAAGTAATGAAAATAAATCATGAAGGTTTTATGCTACATAAAAGCATTTTAGTTTAATCCTGAAAGCCATGTGAAGGCACTGAAAAAGGTTTTGAGCAAAGAAATGATATGAACAGAGTTGCTTGTTAATAAGACCATTCTGGTATCCAGAGTGATGAAAGGATCAATGCCTGGCAAAACAAATTCATTGAGCAAATACTATTGAAAACTTACTGTACGCCAAACAAGACTGGAGGCCAGATGATCATTTAAGAGGCAACTGCAATATCCCAGCTTATAAACCATGGCAGCATTAACAGCACAGTGTGGGTTTGAGAGTTAAGAGGCAGCACGATCAATCCTAGGTAAATCAGATTTGGTGTGGAGTGGGAAAGCAGAAGGGAAATCTAAGAGGATCCCCAAGTTACTGATAATGTTGATTATCAATGTGAAATATAACATGTGATACTGGTTTGGGTGAACAGATGATTTGGGGAGAATTTAGATATGGTGAAACTGTCTGTTTGACATTTTAAAGGACATACACAAGAGGCTTAGATAGATGGATCTAGTTATATTCTTCTAGAAAAGAGTATGTATGAAATAAGCATCTGAGAATTAGTATATATGAAATATCTGAACACTTGGGTAGGGGATAAAAATAACAGCCAATACTTATTGTATACTTAATGAACCAGACACTACTGTAAACATTTATGAAATCTCATTTATTCCTACTGGATAGACTTTATTATTTTTCATTTTTACAGGTGTGACAACTCAGGGGTAAAGAAGAACATGCCCAGGGTCACACAGATACCATGAAATAATAACTCAAATAAGGCATTTTGACTCCAGGGGAAGAAAATATATAGAAATCAAAAATCATTGCCAACTCTACCACTGGATCATACCCATTAAAGCAAACTTCACTTCATATGGTCAGGTTGGAAGTACTCAGCCCTTGTGATGACCTCACTGATAACAGGCCACAGATGTTTCATTTGGGGGGCAGGTATAAAACTCCTTTTGTTCTCGGTTTAACACTAAGGTCTTTAACTCATCATTGTTTTCAGTAAGAATTCAATGTGGTCCTGTTTAATTCTGACAGATTATGAGGTTCCTTCTCTTTTGCCAAGGTTTCCCACAGCCACAGTATTTTTGGTTCCCTAAAAACGTGATCAAACCTTCAGAGTCTTTGCAAATAGAATTACCCTTAGCTCACCTTATCCATCTATTCACTTGGCCTTTAAGACTATCCAAGTCTATTCCTTAGAGTTCTGCCTCTTCCGTCAGGCAAGCCTGATTATTCCCATCTTATCAGAGACTTTATCTCTACTCTGAAGCATTTTCTAAGAACTTTCCTCCACTAGATTGAGATTAAGGGATAGGGGTTGTCCTACATATTTTTAGCTTTGAATTCAGGTCTTTTTATTTCCTTGAATAAAGTTGATAGCTTTCCTCAAAATCATCTTCTTAGGTGTATTTTAATCATTTGTTAAAATATTTAGCAATTTACCTGGTTACTGTGAATATTTTTCTTATGCCAGTACCTTTTATTTTGCTAAATACATTTAGAAATTATTACGTTTATCTTTTGTATCTATATACAATGCTATAACACGCTCTACCCTTGTCTACGCATCCATGAGGTTCAACATGGCTGGAAAAAAAAAATCAAGCGTTTATTGCTCACTCTCAATGGCTACAAACTTGGCTGTAGTGCTACCTGGACCCACCCTCCTGATAATATAATTAACTGTCAAGGATGCTATTTAAGGTCAATGCCCTCATAAAGTCATCACCACCAGGGTTCTAATCCCATTCCCTCACCTACTTGATGATACCTCTTCAACAATTCTTCCCTCCCTCCTCTCTCCATCATCTGCTTTCCCTTCTACTGGAAAATGGAGGCATGTCAAAGGTCACAGGAGCCAACCCTGAAAGACCCTCAATGGCCAAAGCTGGAACAATTTGAGGAATAAAATAAATAAAATAACACTAGAGTATAACTTAAAGTATAAAATAAATATATATGAGTCCATACAGATATAAATAAATGGAAAAGAGACAACTTTTTTTAACAGAAGAATTCCCAATATGTGTAGCTATCCCCTCCTATGGGAGGTGGAGCTTAATTCCCCCCATCCCTACTCTGAAGATGAGCTACACTTAATAATTTGCTTCCAAAGAATAGGGTAGGTTAAGGCAAAAACAGTAACTACAATGGTGAATCCAGGCAAACTCTACCTTAGCCACGTGATGAAAGTTAACATCCCTACTGATATCATAGAGATATTATGTACCCACAATATGATGTGATAAGAAGGGCACCTTTAGAGAATAATTTTATTTAATTTGTAAGCTGTATTCTGATAGTCTAAGCTCTTCCACCTTGCTAATATATCTAAGTTTTTAAGGCAGATAGCTTTTGGAAATCACTGATTTACTATTTACTTTTACATTTACAGTCATGCATCGCTTAAGGACAGGGACACATCCTGAGAAATGCATCATTAGGTGATTTTGTCGTTGTACAAACATCGTACAGTATACTTCTACAAACCTAGATGGTATAGCCTACTACACACTGAGGCTATATGGTATTAACCCTACAGGACCATTGTCATATATGGGGTCCGTCGTTGACTGAAACATTGTTATGCGGTGCACAACTGTACTTATTCATTTATTTACTATTTTAGTCTTAAGTTGAACTACCTTTTTGCTTTGTCCTTGTCATCTTCTTCCACCAACCCATCAAAAATACTACCATCATCTCTAAAAGAAAATGGATAGAGAAAATAAGAGCAGACTCACAAAGCAACAGCAATTTGACATGTGAATCAAATCAGTTATACCCTAGGATTTTTGTAGAATTAATGGACTGTACAAATTCAAACTCAATAACTACTGTTTTCTAATAAATATTAGAAGATGAAAGTTTAGCCATGTTCAATTACATTTTTAAAAGTTTATTACAAATGTGAATTTTAAAACTACTTACTCAGTTGTACTATACAGGCATACCACATTTCACTGTGCTTCACTTTATTGCACTTTGCAGATACTGTGTTTTTCTACAACACTCTCCACCAACAAAAAGATTATGACTTGCTGAAGGCTCAGATGATGGTTAGTATTTTGGGGCAATACAGTATTTTTTTAATTAAGGCATGTACCTTGTTTTATTAGATATAATGCTATTGCACACTTAACAGACTACAGTATAGCGTAAGCATAACTTCTACATGCGCTGGGAAACCAAAAAATTCATGTGACTCACTTTATGGCAATATTCACTTAATTGTGGTGGTCTGGAACAGAACCTGCAATATCTCCAAGGTATGCCTATATATACAATATGCTAAACCAGAATTTAATTTAATCAGAGGTTAAATATCATTTCAAACTTTTAGTAACCAGCAAAAATCTATAGAAAGTCAGTGTATTTGCCATTATATAAAATGATTCACTTGAAATTATTTTTTATAATAGCATAGTTCAAAAAATATATTTTCTGAGACATTCACTTTATAAAACCACAAATCACTCATAAACATCACAATATGTAGCATATTATATTAATACATTTTCATTCATTACTGAGTCATCTATTATTGATTAGCATTCATGTGCCAAGCTCTGTTCTGGACATGGTTACAGAGCAGTTAACCAGACACAGAGGTCCCTGCTCTCCTACAGCTAATTTTCTAGTAGAAAGAAACAAATCAACACAAAAATGTATGATGGTAAGTTTTATTTTTCAAAAAAGGGGTGACGTTTTAGTTACTGGGTAGTTACTTTAGTCTGAATGGTTAGGGAAAGACTTGTTGAAGTGGGGACATTTGAGCTGAGATCTAAGTGACAATAAGGGGTCGGTTTGGGGAAGATCTAGGTGAAGAGCATTCTAACAAATAAAATCAAGAGCATCTGGAAAAGTCTCACGGAATTATTGCAAGAATATAAAAACTATTCTGCACATTAGTTATCAAAGAGTAGATGCTTAAAATATGTTACTGTATTTCATCAAATTTAAAACACCATTGACTATAAGACTTATCAGTATTTTATGTGCCACTAGGAAAAAAAGAGCTACCAATTAAACTATAAGCCAACTGTAAGATGAATCCCAACGTCAGAGATGTTAAAATGTAAAAAAAAATCATAGAGTATACTTACACAAACCTAGATAGTACAAGCCTACTATACACCGAGGCTATAAGGTACTAACCTCATGGGACCACTGTCATTGACCAAAACATCATTATGCAGCGCATGACAGTATAGTTACCTCTTATCAGTCACAAATGCTAAAATGCTTAAAGGGATGAAGTTAGCACCAATAAATAAGGAGAAAAAAGACAAGAGATAAGGAGATAGCAGATTCCATAAGGTACCAAAGAAACATTTACAATTGTCACAATTTCTTTAAGAATAGCTCTGACCAAATCACTCAAAATTATAGCTGAAAACCTCTCTAGAAAACAAGTCATCTGCTTTGACTTTGGCTATAGATAATATTAATATATCTTCCTTACTATTACACTATGTTTCTCAACACAGAAATTAAATGTAAGAGTAATTTAAGCACAAAACTCCTTTTATCAGTTTGACATAGACCATTACTCTAATAGTGAATTTTAAAATAGCTTTATATAATTCGAAATAAAGAGTCTCTAAAAACATACCTGTCAATCATTGAGCTCATTTTACTACAGCTTACGGTAAACAACATAACATACTACGTTTTCGTCTTGTGGTAGACATTTGTACTTCTCCTTGGGTGGAAAAAAAATAAATAGTCATTAGTTTTCTAAAAAACTTATTTCTACGAACATAGTAATCTTGAGAAATACTATTATGTTATTATAGAGACTTCAAAATATTTCTGTTTGTACCAAAGGCTGGAACATCATTTTCAAGCAAATACCTTTAGCTGGGGCACATTTGAGGCTTTTTTTCCTTCTCAAAAAGGACTGCAGGGAAAAAAAATTGAGGCCCATAATTCATTTTCTTTCTATTATAAAATAATCAAAATTAAAAGCTACTTGATATTCAGTATACATATTAGACTATGAAACTGTAAATAGGCTGTAATAACACCATCTAATTGGCAATAAAGATTTGTTGAAATCCTATTTTCTGTTAAACAGTATGCTAAGCTTTGGGAATACAAGGATGAAAGATAGTCCCTGTGGGCAAAAAACTGCAATTGAATAAGGAGACAGATACCTAAATAATTATAATAAAAGGTATATAGGGAGGAGTCATTGCCTTGATGACAATGAGTTGTTAGGTAATCTAGATTGTTGTTATTGAAAATATGGTCCAGACACCATCAGCACTGGAATCATATGAGAGCTTGTTAAAAGACATCTTGGGTTCCAGCTCAGTCCTACTAAATCAGAATCTACATTTCAACAAGGTCCCCATGTGATTTGTATGACCGTTTAAGTTTGAGAAATAACAGACTAGAGGACAAGATGAGGTAATAGTTGAAAGGATTCTAAGCCACAAGAATAGAAATTTGCAAAGGCATAGGTCTTTATGAGATGAGAAAGCTAACATATCTGAGAAACTTAAGAGGTTCAGCATTTTCTTCGGAGGAAAATCTAGGCATGTTACAACTTAAAAGTTCTAATTACTAGAGCACAAAGTGAGTGTAAGAGTGGTAGAGGGTTGAAGGCAAGTCAAGTAGAAAACAGCCTTACTATAAAGAGTCTCCTACCCCCATTGAAGTAATTAAAATTTACTACTTTAAAACTGAATCATAAGCCTAACATTTGTCTCTCTATATTCCATATAGTTTTTCTAAAGTATAAGGCAGGTTTTATTCACACAATGTACTTATGTCCTATAGTGATGAGTCAAATACTAAATAACCACCTTAAGTCTAGTAATTATCCTAACAGTTTTGAGGCACAAGAAATTCTACTTTACTATAATTTTGATTTAAAATTTAGAAAATCATATGGAACTGGCCCAGTGGTGTAGTGGTTAAGTTTGCTCACTCCACTTTGGCAGCCCAGGCTCACAGGTTCAGATCCCAGGTGCAGGTCCATGCACTACTCATCAAGCCATGCTGTGGTGGCATCCCATAAAGAAAACAGAGGAAGATGGGCACAGATGTTAGCTCAGGGCTAATCTTCCTCAGCAAAGAGGAAGATTGGCAACGGATACTAGCCCAGGGCCAATCTTCCTCACAAAAAAAACCCCCCAAATTTAGAAAATAGTGTAACGTGTAACTCCCACTAAACCAGAAGATTAAAGGTGTTCTCAGAACCTGAGATTCTAAAATATTCTATCATTGTTTTCAAATGTACATTCATGAGAGGGAGAGAAATAACCACTGATAAATGATGCTGCATTGCCTATGAGGTTATGACTGCAGAAGTGGGACTGTGAAAGGCTAAGAGTTCTTAAAAGAAAATCAGTGGGGGAGTCAGAGGTAGAAATAAAAAGAACAAGCACTAGAATAAATACTGATTTTAAGTGTCTGGGTCAACAGTAGCAGATGGAGCAAAGAATTACAGTATTTTAGAGTTAGAAGAGACTTTAGAGATCACCTAAGTACAACCCTCTGGTCCAACAGACACACTTAGCATCATGGTAATAACAGAGGTTGGTTCTATCACTACAACAAAAAGAACAGTGCAAAGGTAACAGAGCCAATTTGGGTGAATTAAAAAAGAACAGTTTCAGTTTAAAGTTAAAAGGCCAGATCTGAGGCTTATAAGGCACCAAGTATATGCTTGTTTAATTATTAAAAGGTAGAGCAAACTAGCAAAAAAACCCTCCAAGGATTAGGGCTTAGACTACAAGAAGGGCTATCCTGACTCGAAGAAGAGTGAATCCAAAATGATTTAGAAGATACAGACTGATGCTTTATTAGGCTACTGTACTATTATTGTTAACAATATTTTCCCAAACATTATTTTTTGTCCAGCTAACTGAACATTAGACTATATCTCTCATAGTCTATTCCACAATCTTTTCTCTACTTTTCCAGCCAACTGATAGACATGCTATATTTAAGGGACAGGTAAGAGAAGAAGCGAAATAAGCCTGACTATGTGCCCTAGAGCAATTGTGAGAAGATTCCTCTTAACTTCTTTAAATAGCGTCATATTAATTTTTTTTTTTTTTTGTGGGGAAGACCAGCCCTGAGCTAACATCTGTTGCCAATCTTCCCCTTTTTGCTGAGGAAGACTGGCCCTGGGCTAACATCCGTGCCCATCTTCCTCCACTTTTATATGGGACGCCGCCACAGCATGGCTGACAGGCAGTGACGTCAGCGCGCGCTCGGGATCCGAACTCGCGAACCCCGGTCTGCCAAGCGCGAACTAAACCGCTGCGCCACCGGGCGGGCCCAACGTCATATTAATTTTAACAAAACAAAGTGTCAAATTAATTTTAACAAAACAAAGCAGTAATGGGGAAACAGCCAAAAGATCTTGTTTGGGGACTACCCTAGGACTCATGCTTTCAGTATAAAAGGACTAGCCAGAATCACACTTGCCCATGCTATGGAGTCAGGATTTAGTTTTAGAAGACACGCGATGTCCCTACACACAGCAAGGAATTTCAAGTATATAATCTAATATAGATTAAATTTTATTATTAAAAGTCTTTTTCTTAAATATTGACTAGGCAAGTATGGCATGCAATAATATGTCTCTGAAAGGATCAGTTACTGTCACTGGAATCCAAAGTTCACAAATTAAATTATAAAGGATCAGGTTACAGCTAGGAATCAAATGCTCCTTTGCATAAGCAGCTTGAGCTCTAAGTCATTCAGTGATATGACTTCCCAGCTGAGTAAGTACCACATTACTATTTTATGATGATAGAGGGAAAGACAGCGTAAGTCTTTTATAAATATCATTTTAAAAACAAGCTTTAAAAAAATATTGATTGAATGGGGAGATATTAGTAACTAAGAAACTTTATAAACAATTCAAACTTTGCCAAATAGAGAAGTAGATATGTTTTTAATTTGGTATGCAACATTATACATAAGTAACAGAAAATCTCAGTGCCTGCAGTCCATCTTTGGAAAAGAACCTTTATAAATAAAACAACACATTCTGTATTAAAAATAAGCTGTGCAGTATCTAACGACACAATACTACTTGTCCTCTGAATTCCATCTGCAGTCACCTCTCAAGGCTTTCAATTCCTACATCACTAATTTCTCCCTCTAAACTGGATTATTCTGACCAACAATTTAGTACTTTACCTTAAAAAACAAACAAAACAAAAACTCCCTTGACCCACCAACCCCCTTCAGGTACTCCCCTCCTTTTCTGCTCCCTTTCACAGGAAAACTGCTTGTCAGAGTTGAGTACAGTTGCTGTTTCAATGTCTTTAATACCATTCTCTCTCATTTTAAAATTTAGTGTTTATTTTCACCAATGTAGTACATGTTCAAATTGTCCAAATAGTTTTACAAGACTTATTAAAAAACCAGAAGTCCTCTGTCCTCTGATCCTCATTTCCCATTTTTCACCACTTTTATCTCTTTAACTGTTTCTTTTGGTAGTTAACTCCCTACCTCTAACATCCTTTATTTTGTTACTTGATTCTGTTTTAGGTAGGGTGCCTACACAGGCCCAACGCATCCAAGTTGTCCCAGTGTAATTATTAAGTGTCTCCTTTTGCTCTCAAAAGTTTCTTATTTTGTAGGCATCATCTATTGAATTGTAAGAAAAATAAGAATTCAGCTCTCTTTGATTCCCTCATCCTTATACACATGCACACTTGCCCAAGTTCCCAATATCATAATTTTGGCTAGGTGCCTACATTCAGAGTTCACATTAATTATGACTCTGTAAATGCAATTCACAGCTGAGCCACATACAATTACTTTCCTTTTCTGAGTAGTTTTCCTTAAGAGTTAATAATTGTTTTATTATTTACCTAGTTGTCTATATACTTATCACCAATTCAGCCCCAAACTCTTCCCTGTTAATATTTTCAAATACATTACACATTCTACCAACTTAATCATCTCACAGGTATTTTTCTTGGCACTTTTTTTTTTGGTGAGGAAGACCAGCCCTGAGCTAACATCTGTTGCTAATCCTCCTCTTTTTGCTGAGGAAGACTGGCCCTGGGCTAACATCTGTGCCCATCTTCCTCTACTTTATATGGGACACCACCAGGGCATTGCTGACAAGCAGTGTGTCGGCAGGCGCCCGGGATCCGAACCCGCAAACCCCGGGCTGCCATGCGCGAACTAAACCACTGCGCCACTGGGCCGGCCCCTTCTTGGCACTTTCTATTCGGAGTGGATGCTCTCTATAACTGGTGACAAGCTGTCATCTGTAATCACTGTACACTATCTTCCTGGTGATTTCCTGGATCTCTAATTAAGTTGCATTCCTTCTTTCTTCTATCCTATGGCTTTATCTTTTTTAGTTTACTTCTTCATTTTTGTTGAGTACCTCCTATAATAACTGCCCAAGAAAGGGGATATGGCAGATAAATTTTTCGTGACATCACAAGTCTGAAACTGTCATTAGTCTACCCTTAATCCTTAATAGTTTAGCTGGATACTGAATACTGGGTTGGAAACCATTTTTCCCTCAGAATTATGAAGGCTCCATTGTCTATTTTCCAGTATGGTATCAAGAAGGTGAAAGCCATTCCAATTACTGATTCTTTATATGTGACCTGCTATTTCTCTAATTCTGGAAGCTTCCCTGTGTTCACTGGTATGTCCTATTTTGGACTTATTTTCGTATCTATTGGTCACTCTATAGGTTCTTTCTACCTGAAAACTTGTTTCCTCTGATTCTGGAGGGTTTTGTTGAATCATTCTCTATTTCTCCTCTCTATGTCCTCTATTCTCCCTTTCTGGAACTCCTGTTATTTCAACATTGGAGATCCTGGATAGTTGCTCCAATTTTCTTTTTTTTTCTCTTCCATTTTCTCTTTGCTTTACTTTCAATAGATCAGTTTTATTTTTCACCCATTCCATTCAGTTTTTCACTTCTAATTTCATTTCTTATTGTTTCTCTGTCATGTTTCATGGATTCAGCATCTCCTCTTACCTCTCTGAAACTATTAAATGATAGTGTTTTGTGTTTGTTTCAATTCTTACCTGCTTGCCTGGTCTCCATTTCCTGTAACTTCGTATTTTCTCTTTGAGTTTGGTCTTTGACTCTCACATAAGAAGCTTTCCTAAAATGTCTAGTCATCTGTGGCCACAGGCTCATATTTAAGGGTAGGGTACTAAAAAGATCACTGAAGCTCTATGTGATAGGGCTTGCTGACTATGAACCTTACTGCAGGAATCTCAGGCTGGAATATTTCTTTGGTGGAATTCTTAATGTCAGTATCTTCAGATCTTTTCTCTTAGGCTGGTTAAAATTTCCAGAGAAGAATCTTCTAAACTACTAACTGAAAATTATAAAAATCTGGTAGCATAGGTTCTCAATTCCCCTATTTTCAATACAGTACCCCCATTATCAACTATGTTTAGCGCCCCTGTATTTTTATCCTTGCTAGAAAATAAATCTCCAGTCTTCTGCTAAGATAGGGAAGGGGCAATTAGTTGCCTGGGATTCCAAAGTCAGGAAAAGGATCTGTGGAGTATAATCATCTCCCACTCAGATCTGCAACAAATCGTCCTGTTTGTCTCATCCTTACTCTTATTTGCAGAAGTAGAGAGTGCTTTCAATTCCTGAACATTTTAGAGGTTTCACAGCGCCATGAACTTTGTTTCTCAGCATTCCCACAGCTGGCTTAGGATTCTAGGCTCTACAAGATAGTTACCACACTTCCTTTTGCTTTTCAGTTTCCAAAATTTTGTTGCAGTTGTTTCCTCTCCCATTCTATTTGTTCTTGTCAAGTTATGTCTTTCGTAAAAACTCTTTTTACTTTAGTTTTAATGGAGTTTTGAGAGGCAATAGAATTTAACTGTATTTTTTGCCATCTTTAACTGGAAGTTCCCATTCTCTTCATCAATTTTAATCAGGCTTTCATCCTCATCCACTCCCACTGAGATTGTTCACTCTTATTAGAGTTATCAGCGACATTCATGTTGCTAAATCTAATGGCTGCTTTACTCTACTCTCTATTTGACCTCTTAGTAACATGTATGTAACTGACCACTTCTGCATTTATTAAATACTTTTCTTTTCTTGGCTTCTGTAACAGAACACCTTCCTGCTTTTCCACTCAACTCACTGGCTGCTCCTTCTCCTTTGATTAATATTGACATGTCCCAGGGCTAAATCCTTCTCAATCGATGTATACTTCCTAGATAATTTCATCCAGACATATGACTCTAAGTATCTCTCTATGCCAATAACTCCCAAATCCACACCCCTAGACCAGACTCTCAACTTCAGTCGTTTATCCAACTACCTTCTTGATATTTCTACAGATTTTACAGGTACCTAAAATACCATACAGCAAAACAGAACACTTGACGTTCTCTGTAAATTTTCTCCTCTCCTACTTTTCTTCTCCAATCTGAACTCCAGATACTCTTCCCCTCACTTATTATATTCCAGCCACATTTGCTCTTTCTGTTCCTCAAGGATTCCATAGTCATTTTTGTTTCATTGCCTATAAATCTCCTCGCTCAGATCTTCACAGGACTGGCACATTCTTGCCACTAGGATCTCAACTGAAAAACTCTTCCTCAATGAGGGCTTTTCTAACTACCTAATAATGAAAACAGTCACCAGTCTCTATCACATTATCCATTTTAATTCTCTGCATAGAACTAACCACAAATTTTTCATTTGTTTATTCTTTGTCCTCCCTCGCTTTAGAATGCAATCCTCATGAGAGCAGAGATAGCTTCTGTCTTGTTCCCACTATCTAAAATAGTATCTGAATATAGCTGGCACAATAAATGTTTTGGGGTAATACAACAGGAAAAATTTTTTAATGAAATTTTCCTCAAATTAGTGTGTCAAAATAGTTTATGGATTCTTTTACATATTTTTCTGGAAAAATGTCATTCCAAAGTGCATTCTAAGATACAATTTTCTCATTACCTTTTGAATTTTGGGAATCTTTTGAACGGATTCTTCAGAAAACTATAGGGTCAATGTATTCTTCTATATGGCTGACCATCAGTCTCAGAATTCTGTTTAAACAAGAAAAAAAAATTTTATTAGATCTAGTCAACTTATATAGAAGTTTATCATGAAAAAGATTTTTAAAATAATTTTTAAATATAACAAAATTTAGAACTTTGTCACAAAAATGTAAATAACAAATGGTAAACTCTACAAATCGTTTCTAAAAGACAACAATTTAAAAATAAAGAAGAAACTAAAACAATCACTTTTAATTCTAGTATAGAAGTTAGAAGACAAAAGTATAAACATAACTGTAACTATAAAAATATGCTAATGGATACACAATATAAAAAGATGTAATTCTAACATCAATAACATAAAGTGTGGCGGGGGGGAAAGAAGTAAATGAGTAGAGTTTTTGAAGTTAAGTTGTTATAAGCTTAAAATAGATGGTTAAAACTGTAAGACATTTTATGTAAGACCCATGGTAAGTACAAAGAAAACACCTATAGAGGATATGCAAGAGGAAATGAGAAAGGAATCAAACATGCCACCCCAAAAAGAAAAATCACTAAAACACAAGTAAAGAAAAAAGAGAGGAAAAAAATGACAAAAAGCTATAAGAAGACAAAAACGATTAACAGTGAACATAGGTAAGTCTTTCCCTATCAATAATTACTTTAAATGCAAATGGATAAAGTCAACAATGAAAAGACACAGTGGCTAAATGGATTAAAAAAAAACAAACCAAGATCCAACTATATGCTGTCTACAAGAGATCCTCTTTAGATTTAAGGACACACATAGGCTAAAAGTGAAAGACTAGAAAAAGATATTCCATGCAAATGGTAACCAAAAGAGGGCAGGAGTGACCATACTTACTTCAGACAAAATAAACTTTAAGTCAAAAACTGTTACAAGAGACAAAAGACATTGTATACTGATAAAAAGGTCAATTCATCAGGATGGCATAACAATTTATAAATATATAAACACCCAACATCAGAGCACCCAAATATCTGAAGCAAACATTGATGGAACTGAAGAGAGAAATAAATAGCAACACGATAATACTAGGAGATTTCAATATCCCACCATCAATAATGGATACAACATCCAGACAGAAAATCAATAAGGAAATAGACAATTTGAATAACACTATAGACCAAATCGACTTAATAGACATACACAGACTAGTCCACTCCACAGGAGCAGAATACACATTCTTGTCAATTGAACATGAAACATTCTCCAGGAAAGTTCACATGTTAGGTCACAAAACAAACCTTGGGAAACTTAAGAAGACTGAAATCATACCAAATATCTTTTATAACCACAACGGAATAAAACTAGCAATCAATAACACAAGAAAAACCGGAAAATTCACAAACGTGTAGGAATTAAACAACACTCTTGAACAATCAATGCGTCAAAGAAGAAATCAAAAGGGAAATGAGAAAATATCTTGAGAGAAACAAAAACATAACACATCAAAACTTATAGGATAAAGCAAAAGCAATACTGAGAGGCATGTTTATATAGTGATAAATACTACATTAAAAAAAAGAAAGATCTCAAATAAAGACCATAACTTTGGGGAACCAGAAAAAGAACACACAAACCCAAAGTTAGCAGAAGGAAGGAAATAATAAAGATTAAAGCAGAAATAAACAAAATAGAGACTAGAAAAACTATAGAAAAAAACGATACAAAGAAGTTTTAGAAAAGATTAACAAAACTGGCAAACTTTTAGCTAGACTAAGAAAAAGAGAGAAAACTCAAATAAGTAAAATCAGAAATTAAAGAGAAAATATTACAACTGATAACCACAGAAATACAAAGGATCATAAAAGACTACTATGAACAATTAAACGCCAAAAAATTATATAACCTAGAAGAAATGGTTAAATTCCTAGAAACACACAACCCACTAAGACTGAATCATGAATAAATAGGAAATCTGAACACACCCATAACTAGTAAGGATATTGAATCAGTCATCAAAAACTTCCCAACAAAGTAAAGCCCAGAACCAAACAAATTCACCGGAGAATGCTACCAAACATTTAAAGAAGAATTAATTAACACCAATCCTTCTCAAACTCTTCCAAAAAACTGAAGAGGGGGCAACACATTCAAACTCATTTTATGAAGCCAACATTACCCTGATACCAAAGCCAGACAGACTGCCCAAGTAAAGAATACTACAGGTCAATATTCCTGATGAATACAGATGCAAAAATCCTCAAAAAACTACTAACAAACAAAATCCAACAGCACATTGAAAGGATCATACACCATGACCAAGTGGGATTTATCCCTAGGATGAAAGGATGTTTCAACATACAAAAATCAATGTGATACACCACATTAACAGAACAAAGGATAAAACTCAAATAATTATCTCAATGCAGAAAAAGCATTTGACATAATATCCTTTTCATGATAAAAACAGTTAAGAAACTTGGAACAGAGAGAATTTTTCTCAAGATAATAAAGGCTATATATGAAAAGTCCACAGCTAACATCATGCTCAATAGTTAAAAATTGAAAGCTTTGGGGCCCGCCTGGTGGCATAGCGGTTTAGTTCACGCTTTGGCAGCCCAGTGTTTGCAGGCTCAGATCCCGAGCGCCTACTGACGCACTGCTTGTCAGCCATGCCGTGGCGGCATCCCATATAAAACAGAGGAAGATGGGCACGGATGTTAGCCCAGGGCCAGTCTTCCTCAGCAAGAAGAGGAGGATTGGCAACGGATGTTAGCTCAGGGCTGGTCTTCCTCACACACACAAAAAAAATTGAAAGCTTTTCCTCTAAGATGAGGAACAATGCAAGGCTGTTCACTCCTAACCACTTCGATTCAACACAGTGGTGGAAGTCCTGGCTAAAGTAATCAGGCAAGAAATAAAAGGCATCCAAATTAGAATGTCAGAAGTAAAATTATCCCTGTTCACAATTACATGATCTTATACGCAGAAAACCCTAAAGATTCCACAAAAAAATCCATTAGAACTAATAAACATTAAAGTTGCAGGACACAAAATCAACACAGAAAAACCAGTTGCATTTCTAGGCACTAACAACGAACAATCTGAAAAGAGAATTAAGAAAACAATGCCATTTACAACAGCATCAATAAGACATTCATTTAGCGTAAAGCATAAAGACAGACATTTATACTAATGGAACAGGAGAGAGAGAGCCCAGAAATAAACCCATGTATATCTGGTCAAATGATCTTCAACAGGGTACCAAGATTACATAATGCAAAGCATAGTCTCTTCAACAAATGGTGCTGGGAAAACAGGATATCCACATGCAGGAGAATGAAACTGAACTCTTACCTTACACCATACACAAAAATAAAATCAAAATGGATTAAAGACTTAAATGTAAGACTTGAAACTATAAAACTCCTAGAAGAAAATACAAGGCAAGAGTTTCAGGACATTGGATTTGGAAATGATTTCTTGGATATGACACCAAAATCACAGGAAACAAAAGCAAAAATAGACACAGCAAAAGAAACAATCAACAGAGTGAAAGGGCAACCTATGGAACAGGAGAAAATATCTGCAAATCATATATCTGATAAGGGGTTAATATCCAAAATACATCAAGAACTCCTCCAACTCAGCAAAAAAAATCAAATAACCCTATTTTAAAAATGGGAAAACAACTTAAATAGACATTTCTCCTAAGACACCATACGAATGACCAACTGATATATGAAAAGATGCTCAACATTCTTAATCATAAGACAAACGCAAATAAAAACCACAATGAGATATCACCACACACCTATTAGGATGGCTATTAAAAAAACAACAATAAAAACACAAAAACCAGAAACTAACAAGTATTGGCGAGGATGTGGAGAAACTGGAACCTTGTCCACTGTTGGTGGAAATGTAAAATGGTGCCGCCACTATGGAATATAGTATAGAGGTTTCTCAAAAAATGAAAAATAGAACTACCATATGATCCAGGAGAACTAAGAACAGGATCTTGAAGAGATAATTACACTCTCATGTTCACTGCAGCATATTCACAATAGCCAAGACGTGCAAACAACCTAAACATCCACTGACAGACGAATGGATAAAGAAAATGTGGTATATGTATACAATGGAATATTATTTAGCCTTTAAAAAGGAAATCCTTTCATACTTGACAACATAGATGAACCTTGAGGATATTATGCTAAGTGAAATAAACCAGTTATAGAAGGACAAATACTGTATGACTCCACTTATAAGAGGTATCTAAAGTAGTCAAATTCATAGAAGCAGAAAGTAGAAGGTGGTTGCCAGCGGCTTGGGGGAGGGAGAAATAAGGAACTATTGTTCAATGGATATAGAGTTTCACAGTCATGCAAGATGAAAAAGTTCTTGAGATCTGCTGTACCACAATGTGCATATGGTTAACATACTGTACTGTACACACAAACTTAAGAGGATAGATTTCATATTACATGGTTTTTTGGTTTTTTTTCTGTCCATTTCCTTTTTTTGTGTGAGGAAGACTGGCTCTGAGCTAACATCCGTTGCCAATCCTCCTCTTTTCGCTGAGGAAGACTGGCCCTGGGCTAACATCCGTGCCCATCTTCCTCTACTTTATATGGGACGCCGCCACGGCATGACTGACAAACAGTGCGTCGGCGGGCGCCCGGGATCCGAACCCACAAACCCCGGGCTGCCAAGCGCAAACTAAACTGCTGCGCCACCGGGCCAGCCCCCTGTCCATTTACTTTTAATCTATATGTGTCTTTATATTTACAGTGGGTCTCTTGTAGAAAACATACAGTTGGATCTTGTTTTTTGATCCACTCTGACAATCTGTCATTTAATTAGTGCATTTAGACCATCAACATTCAAAGTAATTATTGATATCACTGAATTAATAAGTACCATATTGATTACTGTTTCTATTTGTTGTCCTTGTTCTTTGTTCTTATTTTTGTCTTCCACTCTTTTTCTACCTTTTGTGGTTTTAAGCATTTTATAATTTTTTGAGCAGTATGACTCCTATTCTCTCCTTTCTTAGCATATCAGTTATACGTCTTTTTTCTTACTTTTTTTAGTGGTTACCCTAGTTTGCCATATACATTTACAGTTAATTCAAGTTCACTTTCAAATAACACTATACCACTTCACAGGTAGTGTGAAGACCTTATAATAATCAAATAATACTAATTCCTCCCTCCCACCTCTTGTATTATTGCTGTTCTTCATTTCATTTACATGTAAGCATATATATTTTTGTGTGTATATATATACATATATACACACACATATATACACACACATACACATAAGATATATACATAAACATACATAATCAAATTCATTATTGCTATTATTTTGAACAAATCATTATGTTAGATCAATTAAGAATATGAAAAATAAAAGTTTTTATTTTACCTTTACTTACTTCTTCTTCAATGCTCTTTCTTTATGGATTTCCAAGCTTCTGACCTATATCATTTTCCTTCTCTCTAAAGAACTTCTTTTAATATTTCTTGCAAGGCAGGTCTACTGCCAAAAAATTCTCTCAATTTCTGTATGTCTGAGAAAGTCTTTCTCTCTCCTTCATTTGTGAAGGATAATTCCACAAGTTACAGAATTCTAGGTTGGTGAGCTTTTCTCCCAATACTTTAAATATTTCACTCCATTCTCTTTTGACTTGCATGGTTTCTGAAGAGAAGTCAGATGTAATAGTTTTTATCTTTGTTCCTTTATAGGTAAGGTGTTCTTTTCCTCTGGCTTCTTTCAGGATTTATTCTTTATCTTTGATTTTCTGTAGTTTGAAAATGATAGGCCTAGGTGTTTTTAGGGGGTATTTCTTCTGCTTGGTGTTCTCTGAGCTTCCTGGATCTGTGGTTTGGCGTCTCACATTAATTTGGGGAAATTCTCAGTCATTATTGTTTCAAATATTTCTTCTGTTCCTTTCTCTCTTTCTTCTCCTTCTGGTATTCCCATTACATGTATGTTACAGCACAGTCCCTAGATATTCTGTTCTGTTTTTTCAGTCTTTGTTCTCTTTGCTTTTTGGTTTTGGAGGATTCTGTTGATCTATCCTCTAGACCAGAGATTCCTTCCTCACGTGTCCAGTCTACTAACAAGCCCATCAAAGGCATTCTTCATTTCCGTCACAGTGCTTACCTCGAAAATTTCATTTTTGGTTCTTTCTTAGGATTTCCATCTCTGCTTATGTCATCCATCTGTTCTTGCATGCTGTCTGCTTTATCCATTACAACCCTTAGCATATTGATCATTGTTTTAAATTCCTGGTCTGATAATTCCAACAACCCTGCCACATCTGGTCTGATGCTTGCTCTATCTCTTCAAATTGTGTTTTTTTGCCTTTTGGTATGTCTTGTAATTTTTCCTTGATTGCTGTACTAGGTAAAAGGAACTGCTGTAAATAAGCCTTTACTAACATGGTAAGGGTTGGATGGGGAAGCATTCTATAGTCCTGTGATTAGGCCTCAGTCTTTCAGTGAGCCTTTGCCTCACTTCACTGTGAACTTCACAAGTGTTTCTCAGTTTCTTTCTCCCTCTTTAGGTGGGACAGGATGAACTGGAATGAAGTTTGGTTATTTTCCTTCCTCCAGGTCAGTTAGGCTCTGATAATATTCCAGCAGGTTAAGCTCTGGTTAACTAGTTTCCTCCTGCCCTTAATAAGGGCAGGCCTTATTAAGAAGAACAGAATCCTCTGTATTTCAAAATGGTTCCTTTTTGCCTTCCCCTGCTGGAAGCAAGAGGAGATTTCCCTCTGATATTTACTGTGGGAACCTGCTGGAGTTCCTGGAGGTATAGCTCACAATATTGTGGGGGCCCCTCTGGAGTTTTTAAACTGTCAAAATTCCGCACAGTGCACCTCCAGCAATTTGCCAATTACAGTTCAGGTTTCCTACCCAGCACTGGTTCCCAAGATGGTTCCATCTAGTGAGTCTCTGTCCTGGGAAGGCTTGACTTGTATTTCTGACTCTCCAATCTTGGGGGGCAGCAACTTGCCCTGTGTCCTCCTTCTCCCTTATGGATCCAAAAAGAGCTGTTGTTTTTCAGTCTTGAGATGTTCAGCTTTTTACTTGTTGTTAGGACAGAGTGGTGACTTTGTTATTTGGTGGGGTTTTTTTGCACAAATAAAAACTAAAACTAAAAGTTAATGTCACTTTAAATTGATAAAAAATAATTTTTAATGTTTAAATTACAAAGTATATTTTTATACCTAGAAATGTTTAAAGTAAACAAATTTGGGGTAGACTTTCGATTTTTTAAATGTACATTTTTATTACAGTAAAAAAATACAGAAAAGTAAAGAAAAGGTACAATATATTAGATTAAGAATGTCAATTACTCACCAAAACAATCCTGAGAAAAAAGAACAAAACTGGAGGTATCACATTTTCTGAATTCAAAATATACTACAAAGCTATAGTACTCAAAATAGCATGGTGCTGGCAGAAAAACAGACACACAGATCAATGGAACAGAATTGAGAGCCCAGAAATAAAACCACAAATCTATGGACAGCTAATCTTTCACTAAGGAGCCAAGAACATATACTAGAGAAAGGAAAGTCTCTCCAGTAAGTGGTGCTGGAAAAACTGTACAGTCACAATGCAAAAGAACAAAAGTAGACCATTATCTTACACCACACACAAAAATTAACTCAAAATGGATTAAAGACTTGAATGTAAGACCTGAAACCATAAAACTCTTAGAAAATATAGGCAGTACACTCTTTGACATTGATTTTAGCAGCATCTTTTCGATTACCAGTCAGGCAAGGGAAACAAAAGAAAAAATAAACATGTCTACATCAGACTAATAAGCTTCTGCACAGCAATGGAAACCACCAACAAAATGAAAAGACAACCCACCAACTGGGAAAAAATATTTGTAAATCATATATCTGGTAAGGGGTTAATTTCCAAAATACATAGAGAATTCATACAACTCAACAACTAAAAAATGAACCATCCACTCAAAAAATGGGCAGAGGATATGAACAGACATTTTTCCAAAGAAGATATACAGACGACCAAGAGGCAAATGAAAAGATGTTCAACATCACTAATTTTAGGGAAATGTAAATCAAAACTACAATGAAATTTCACCTCACACCGATCAGAATGGCTATAATTAACAAGACAAAAAATAACAAGTGTCAGACAGGATGTGGAGAAAAGGGAACCCTCATGCACTACTGGTGGGAATGCAAACTGGTGCAGCTACTATGGAAAACAGTATGAAGTTATCAAAAAATTCTATTCTCAAAAACTTAAAAATAGGAATACCATATGATCCAGCCATCCTACTACTGGGTATTTATCCAAAGAACATGAAATCAACAATCCAAAAAGACTTATGCATCCCTGTGTTCATCATAGCATTATTCACAATAGCCAAGATGTGAAAGCAACCCAAGTGCCCATCAACGGATGAATGGATAAAGAAGACACAGTATATATATATACATGGAATACTACTTAGCCATAAAAAAGACAAAATCACGCCATTTGTGACAACATGGAAGGACCTTGAGGATATTATGCTAAGTGATATAAGTCAGAGGAAGAAATAACGTAAGATTTCACGCATATGTGGAAGATAAGCACACAGATAAGGAGAACAGATTAGTGGTTACCAAAGGAGAAGGGGGTTGGGGGAGAGCAAAAGGGGCACATATGTATGGTGATGAATAAAAACTAGCCTATTGGTGGTGAACGCAATGCAGTCTATACAGAAACTAAAATATAATATACACCTGAAATTTACACAATGTTATAAGCCACTATGACAGCAATAAAATTTAAAAAAAAGAATGTCAATTACTCATTTCGAGTTAGTAAGTATTTAAGGATCAAATATATTCAAGCTCTAGGTTAGAGATTATATGCACTTAATAAATTGAAGGAATTGGTTAACAACAAAGAATTTCTTAGGCCTCTCCTGTAACAGACCATGATACAGACTAATGACATGATCCAAAGCATAATAAGAGCAACTGCATAGGACCTGCCATTGTCTTTACTATTTAATAGTTCTCCTATGAATTAATTCTCAATAGTTCCAAACATACATTACTTATAATGAAGAAAACACCCAAAAAGTTTGATAAAAGTTTAATCAAATGATTGCTTTAAAATGCTAATGAATGTATATGAATTACTTTCATTGAAGTCACTGTATCAACTAATACAGAAAAGGTCATGACCCAAGAGCAATTGATGATCCTCTTTAAGAAGTATTTATCAAGGAGCCAACTGTTCAGATTACGGCTGGTTAATGTTTTGTTTCTTCCCCCATCTCCCCACTTTGTGCGTGTGTCTACTTTAGTTTTCATTTTCATCTTCAAGAAAAAACATTAGGGAGGCCAGCCCAGTGGCGCAGCGGTTTAGTTCGCGCTTTGGCAGCCCAGGGTTCCTGGGTTTGGATCCTGGGCGCCCACCGACACACTGCTTGTCAGCCATGCTGTGGCGGCATCTCATATAAAGTAGAGGAAGATGGGCACAGATGTTAGCCCAGGGCCAATCTTCCTCAGCAAAAAGAGGAGGATTGCAATGGATGTTAGCTCAGGGCTGGTCTTCCTCACAAAAAAAAAAAAAAGAAAATACATTAAGGTGAATTTTACTCAAAATTTTGGGTGTGGAAAACTTTAGGAACCAGTCAATTTCAATTAGCAATGTTCTTTCACTGACAAGAAAAATTACGAATTACTGTGTTCTTACTATTTTTCATTGCAGAAGTGGATGTCACCATAACATTCTCAGTGTTAATATTCCTCTAAATCATGAGTTCCTTCAAAGCAGGGGTGATACTTTACTTATTCTTCTATTACTAGGACCTGTCAGAATATCTGACAAATACTAAATACTCGACAAGCAATGGTGAATAAGTGAATTAACTGAAACCAACCCAATCTTGCTACACCAAAGTTAGGGCAAAACTTTTGCTTCTGACCCACCCAATGCCCATTCTAAATTTTTTTTAAATCAAGAATATATTGTACATGCAACGTAACAGCAACAAAAGGGGATATTTTTGATAGCAAAAAACAAAAGGAGCATTTTTGAGAATAAAAAAAACATTTTTTGATAGTAACAACAATAAAAAATACCCCTGGAAATTGAAGGAATCAAATAAAAATCAGAGGTCTGAGTCAAAAACACCAGAGCAATGGGACTGAATCCCTAAAATGTGCATGAAGCAAAATTCACAAGCCAGATCCCAGTGTCCTAATTGGTTTTAAGTACTTTGGGATGGAGTGACTCAGTCAGAATTAAAGGAGCTAATAAACCCAGCATGTTGGAGAATGGAATAAGTGCAGAAGTTAAGACCCATGGAGTTGAGAGTCAGAAAGGCATGGATGGAAATCTTTGGATAATTTGCTTAATCATTCTAAGCGTCAGAATTCTTACCTAAGGAGGTTGTTGTGAAGAATAAAAGATATAACGTATAGGGATACCTATTATTTATTACAAAAATAAACACTCAAAATAAAAAGATTAAACATTTCCAGCATGACAAAAGGTTAATATCTTTACCATATAAGGGTTTCTAAAAGTTATTCAGAAAAAGGTTAAAACCTAGCCACCAAAAATGAGCAAAAAGTGTAACTAAATGAGCCACGAAGAAAACAAATGGCTAATAAATGTAAAAATTATTCCTGGCTATAAATAAAAGAAATTTAGGAAAAACATGTTATAGTTAAATATTAGGGATTCCTTAAAAATTATACTTCATATATTTATGTTTCAGCAAATATTTACTGAGCACCAATACAAGCGTTCAACACCATGCTAAAGGCAGTTTTAGAAAGACACATAGCCCTTGCATTCGAGACGCTTCCCAGAGAAATGCACAAAATGCTCTGTGAATACACAGGAGAGACAGAAGTTAAAGAAGCCTCCTGGAAGAAGCAATACCTAAGCTGAGATCTAAAGGATGAATAAAAGTTCACCAGGCTAAGAGACAGAGGAATTTGATGCCAAAAGAACAGTATATGCACAGGTCTAGAGATGTGCGAAAAAACTGTGATTTTAGGGTACTACAAGTAGTTCAGCATGATTAGGGCAAAAACCTAGGGATAGGGGTTGGGTAATAGAAGTGGTGGTAAGAGATGAGACTGATGGGGTGAGCAAATCATGAAAGGCCACATGAAAGTAAACCCTCCCCACCAATGCCAACATGAAGACACTGAAGGTTTTAAGAAGGGAAGTCATACTAATAGATTTTATTCTTTTGAAAGATCATTCTGACTACAATATAGAGAATGGGATGAAGGAGGCAGAACTAGAGTTAGGGAGACTAGTAGAAGTAGGGTATTATAGTAGTTCAGGCACAATAATATAGAGGCAGAGGTTATATAAAGAAATATAGGAAGTTTAACAGGCTCTAAGATGACTAGACAGAATGTGGTGACTGATTAACAATCAGAAGTGGGGGGCAGGGAACTGTTGAGAGTATTACCCAAATTCTGGCTTGGACAGCTCTGCGAGTTGGATAGGGAACACAGGAAGAATAAGTTGGAGGGGAATGGGAGGAAATGATGTTGAAAACAGAGGCTAACATTTATTGAACATTTACTATGTGCCAGGCAATCTTCCAAGTTTTCTCTCATTTAAGACTCTCAACAATCATATGAAGTCAGCTCTATTATCATCTCCATTTTACAGATGGAGCCACTGAAACACAAAGAGAACAGGTAAGCTGGCAAGGTCAGCAGAGAAGCTGAGATATGAACTCTGATAGTTTAGCTTGAACTATGCTCTTAATCACTGTCACAGATACCTCAGAAATACTTTAGATGATGGATTCGGTTTCAGACACATTGTGTTTAGGATATCTATGGGACATACAAGAGGAAAAATGTCCAGTAGGCAATTGGAAGTGAGAGTTTGGCATTCAGGAAAGAACCGGGTGAAGATGTAAATTGGGAGTCATCCACATAAGTATGTAAATTTAAGACAACGATTGATGGATTTCTCTAGGAAGAACATATAAAATGAGGGGGAAAAAAGGCTAAGATTGAAACCTGATGAAAAATTAATATCTTAGAGACAGGCAGAAGACTAGCTAGTAAAATGGGGAGCAGGCAAAGAACTTAAAAGAAATGGGCTCGGTAAACAGATTTCCTGGGTATGAATTCTGGATCAGCCCCTTTATTAGCTGTGGGTCTTAGACTAGTCACTTCATCTCTATGCATCATTTTTTCATTTCTAAAACAGAGATAATAGTAGTACCTACCACCTACAGTTGTTTTGAGGATTAAATTAAATGTTACATGTTTAGGACAGTACACAAAAAACAGCAAATGCTCAATAAACTTTAAGTATGGTTAGTGTTAATATTATCAACTAGATGGAAAATGACCAATCAAAGAGATAGAACAAAGCCAAGAAGGATCAGTTGTCACTAAAATTAAAGGAAAAGAGTGTTTCAAGAAGTTGACAATGTCAATACTGCAGTGCAGACAAGATAATGACCCTAAGTGTCCATTATATTATTTAATAACAAGGAGTCTGATAACTTTGGTGAGGGAGATATGAAAATAGACACTAATTCTAGTTTAAGATCATAAATTAGGACTCCCTTTCTTAAAAAAAAGTTTGGTGGGATGTATCAATAGCTGAAAATATTTATGTCCTTTGACCTAGTACTTTCACTTTGAGAAAAAAGGAAATAATTAGAGATGTATCCAAAGTTTTATATTTATTGCACTATTATTTTAAAAAGTAAAGCCAGAAAGAATTTAAGCATCCAACAGCAGTAACAGTGCCATCAAAATATATCAAACATAAATCCAAATATGCTAAAAGTATCAACTGTGGTTATTTCTGAGTGATTAGTTTATGGCTATTTTTTTTTCTTTAGTACTTTCTAAAACTTCTCTGATGAACATGCATTATTTTTATAATCAGAAAAACTTAAGTGTTGCCTTTTTCTCCTCTTTTCCTTCAATTGTGCAGTACTAGAGCCCTGGCTGTACATAAGGAACATATCCATTCCAAAGAACAAAACAGTAGTAACAAAGGAACATGTTACTGTTACAAAACATGAGAAACAAAGCCTATTTTCCCACATACTGTTCACATAATTTAAAGAAAAAACTTTTAATTTCATCTAATTATTAATAATTTTTAAATTATTAATTAAAAATGGTTAACTCAGGAACCTTGTTTAGAAAGTGTAAACTACGATAAATCTTTTTCTAACCTAATAACCTACTGACCCACTGACCTACTTTGGAATGTAGGTTAGTTAAATCTGATATTCTGGGACTGATGGATCTATCAACATTAATTAAAAGTAGTGCTGAAATTTAATTGGTATACACATAACCCAAGCAACAATCCTTAACTACGTTTATCACCATTTATGAAAAATTCTAACTTGCTTCTGCAGATTACTGTGTTTGTACTATAGCTTAAAAGATAATTATTTCTAAGAGAACAACTTTAACTTGTAAAGAAAGACCCAAATACTTTTTAAGTTAATTGTTTAATGTATGAGTAAAGATGAAATTAAACAGAAGTTCTCAATTTATTCAATACTGAATGGGAACATTAGCCTACCTGTACAATGAATAGAAAATATCATCAAGATGAAAAACATTCTTGACTCTGTAGCAGTTTCTAAGATCAACTTAAATTAAAAATTGACAGTAAGAACAAGAAATACACCCCAAACTAAACTCTCATGAACCAGACCTCTTAGAACCAGAGAAGATTCTGGCTCAAGGCAAACATCAAATGATACCAGAACTCTAGCCTGTTCAATGTCTAGACTTGAGGTATTTTTGAAGTCTCATTAAATAAACAAAAACTAAAAAATTAACATACCTCTCTCAGTGGACACAAGACTATTCTAATGATTCAACCAATGTATTTCCTCAAATAACGTCTGAGCTCCCTATTCAAGTAATGGACTGCTCTGGTCCACAGAATACATAAGCACCTTATTCCTTTTTCAGAGATGAGACTGAGGCCTGAGCCTGTCCCCAGCCTTAAGTGAGCCCCACAGAAGATCTGAAGGTGCAGGGAGATCCCAAGCCTGAGTCTCAAAGTGAACTACAAACTGAACCAGGTACCATAACCCTAAACCTACACCACCTGCTGCACCAGCACTCTTCACTAATATCAGCAGGAAGAAAGAGGGGGCCCTGTGGTAGGCAGAATAACGGCCCCACTAAAAGGACTGTGCCCTAATCCCTGGAACCTGTGAATATGTTACCTTATATGGCAAAAAGGGACTCTGCAGATGTGATTAAAGTTAAAGATATTCAGATAGGGAGAGTATCTTAAATTATCTGGGTGGGTACAATGTAATCATATGAGCCTTTAAAAGCAGAGGACCTTTCCTGACTGTGGTCAGAGAAATATGGGACAGAAAGCTGCAATGTTGTTGGTGTTGAACATAGAAGAAGGCAGCCACAAGCCAAGGAATGTAGACAGCCTCTAGAAGCTTGAAAACACAAGGAAACAGATTCTCCCCTGAACACGCCAGAAAGGAGTACAGCCCTACTGACACCTTGATTTTAGCCCAGTGAGACCCATGTGGAACTTGTGAGCTGCAGGCACTGTAGGATAATATATTCGTACTGTTTTAAGCCACTAAGTTTGTGGTAATTTGTATGGCAGCAATAGAAATTTAATACAGGTCCAAAATCTCTGGCTGCTCTTGATAAATCAGACTTTCCCCAAACCTTTCTCCCTCAATATTTATAATAATCTGCCTAGGAATCCCCTTATGCCCTACTTTCCTTCTATATTAGTCACTAGGACAGGCCCAGGACTCCCAGGTCTTCCCCCATCATACATATCCCCCTGTATATACTTTTGTCCCTATATACTCTATGTATCTCTACACTGATCCCTTTTCCCTTTCCCAATTTCCAAAATCCTTTAACTGTGTCCTCTGGAACTCATGGTATATCATTAGCAAAATATCCTGTTTCCTCACTACTGTTGCACACTCTCTTCACCTTCCTTGCACCAACCGAAACCTCACTCCTCTCGGAGTTCTGCTCTCGCTCCAGTTCTTTCAAATGATGGCTGTTCTCTCCCATATTCCCTTTTCTCCCCTCCCTAAAATCCCCAGCTTTGAATCTCATGCCTCCAGACTACGTCAGCTCTTATCCTCTCCTTGTTGTAACCATTCATAAACCCCCAGAACAAGCCCTCTCATTCCCTGAGGGCTGTTATTCTCTCTGATACTCTTTTGTCATTGTTTTTAGATTTTAATATTTACATAAAGGATCCTCTCAACCTCTTGGCCAGTCAGTTCCTTGATCTCCTCTCCTCCAACAATCTGTGCTCCATCCTACCTCCCTCTCACTCCCCTGGAGTTACTCTAGAACTCAACATTACAAAGAAGCACACGCCCCTCCATATTCTCAATTTCAAGCACATTATTACTCTATATCTCACATAAGCAGGGATAGCATGTGATCAGCGTGATTCCAAACCACAAAAATAAAAACACAAGCATTTTTTTTAAACTGGCAATATAGCATTATGAAAATACTAGGCTTACAGCTAGCTCATGAGATATTTTAATAACTAATATTTACAAATATAATGACAATGTTTTGATATATTATATACTTCATCAATGAGGCCACCAGACCCATGTAAAATACCACTAAAAATATATCAATTTTCAAGGCCACAAGTATTCCTCTTTTTGCAGTGTAATCATCTCATAAAAAAGACAGTTGTTTTGACCTGTAAAACTTGAGTAAACTGCCACGTTGCTTTTGTGTAGCCACGTAGGCCAAGCAAGTTCACAATCATCTGAAAACTAGTTCAAGTAAGTTTATATGCATCCTGAACCACAGATTATTCAGAAAACAACTATCATAAAGCACTTTTTCTTCACTAAAATAATCATTATATCTACACTTTATATTTAAGATAAAATTTACTCCCTTTAAACTGCAAGATTTTGCAATATATGACTTACATATTTGCTATCCATTTCCACTTTTCTCTCCATCCCTACTCACTTTTTCAAAGCTTTCAAATAAATAAATATACCTGGGTATATTCAGTTCCTCAGTTGACTATTATTATTATTTTGTGTGTGTAAGGAAGATTAGCCCTGAGCTAGCATCTGTGCCCATCCTTCTCCACTTTCTATATGGGACGCCACCACAGCATGGCTTGATGAGCAGTGCACAGGTGGGTGCCCAGGATCCGAACCTGCAAACCCCGGGCTGCCACATGAACTTAACCACTACGACACTGGGCCAGCCCCTGACTATTTTTTTAACTCACTGACTGATTGCTTGATCCTTACCTGAAATGACAAGGTCTGGGAAAATAGCAGGCCAAGACCCCATCTGAATCTGTGGAGTAGCAAGGGAGATGGGGCTCAAATTGCACAGATACATCTTTCCTTGCAGCATGCAAGCAGGAGTAATTAAGGACTCCTTAATGTGTTAAGATTAGGATGTGACAAGAGAGGATGTGTAAACAGCAAACTAATTCACAGCCAGAAGGCCTATGACCAGGTTTTACAGGGTGCAATTTGGACTAAACAACTATTATAGAACAGAGACATACCCTTGATAAAGAAGACACCAGATTTGAGATTTCTACTGATTTATCTTTAAGTCTGCTATTGGGTCCATGTAGTAAATTTGTATTTCACATATTGTATTTTTCAGTTCTAAAATTTCCATTTGATTCTTTTATATGGTTTCTATTTTTCAGAGGAGAATTATCTTTCCATTCTTTCAAGAATGTTCACTTTTATCTCATGGAGCACGGATATAATAGTTGCTTTAAAGTCTTCTTCTGATAAATCCATCATCTGGGTTGGCATTTGTTTATTGTCTTTTCCCATAAAAAACTGTCAGATTCTCCCGTTTCTTTGTATGTTGAGTAATTTTGGATTATATCCTAGACATTCTGATATTAGTTATGAAACTCTAGATTCCAATAATATCTTCCAGAGAATCTGATTTTTTTGTGTAAGTTTAGACTACAAGTTTATATTGCTTTCTGTGCATGGTAGTTCCAACGTCAGTTTAATTTTCAAAGCCTTTATTTACTATATGATTTGGGTTTATCCTCTGCATGCATCACTCAGGGGCAAGTCTGAGATCTGAACAATGGTTATATCGTAGTTCAGTTCTCTAAGTGTTCGCTGTGTTTCTTTGGGTCTGTTCCACACATACGTAGCTCATGAGTGAGGCAGGCCCTTTGTGGGTTCATACTCACAATCAGGGAATCTCCTCTCACATCAGCTCCCTCCTGAGATTTCCCTAGCATGCTCCAGTTTCCAGGGGCCTCTTTCCCAATTCCTCTGGCCAGGGAAATGGTTTTCTCTCAGGGTTTTAAGTCCTCTTGCCACCATGGTAATGCAACTTTACAGGTGTAGATCATCTTAGGGCAGGCTTGAGACAGAAAAAGAAAAAAAAAGGGGACCCCCTTTCCTTGTCATCTGGCTAGAAACAGGAGTTTCCCTTGGAGTTTTTGCTAACTGCTACACCCACTGTGCAGTTCCATAATACAGCCCACCATTTGGTCAAAGGTGGGCCATGGAAAGAAAAAAAGGTAAAATTCACGATTATACAGACTATTCTTCATCTTATGATTTCCCTTCTCAACCTGCCTACTATTAATTTTCAGTCTTCAGATAGTTGCTTTTTATATTCTATTGAGTTTTTAGTTCTAATCAGTCCAAGAAACAGGCTTACTCCATTCTGGCCTATCCATTGTTAGAAGTTGCACTGTGGTGAGTTTCTAATCCTATCACTCTCCCAGCATTTCTTATTAGCTGCAATTCTTCTATAAAGGTAAACTTTCTCTCTTAACTATTTGGTTATCGTGGAAAATAATCTGTGCAGAACAAGAAGATTAAATGGTTGATTCTTTCATTTACCAATGATTTTCAGAGTAGTGAACTGGTGCCTATGAGAGTTGGGTTTTTTTTAAGTATTATTATGAATTTTTAGAGTCTTACATATTTGTGTTTCAATCTACTGCAGTCATTTTTTTTTAAACCTGTTTTTATGGAAAATTTCAAACACACACAACAAGAATAATATAATTATTAACTCATCTATCCATCATCTATTTCCAACAATTATCAAATCATGGTCAATCTTGTTTCATCTTTTCTGCCCCTTCCCGATTCCTTCCCATCCTCCTTTGCATTATTAGAAGCAAATCCCAAAAACTGAGTATCATTTCAACTGTAAATACTCCCTTATGAATCTATACAAGGACTATTAAAAAACATAACCACAATATCATTATCACACATTAAAAAGATGTGTAAGACCTCTACACACAAAATAACAAAACATTTCTAAGAGAAATTTTAAAAGGCCTAACTATATAAAGGCATATACCACAGTCAACATATTGAAAGTCTCAATACTGAAAGATGTCCAACACGTTCAAATTGATCTATAGACTCAATATTAAGCTAGTTGATGATAATATTAAATAATAAATAATATTTAACTTGCTTAATATTAAGCAGGGAATTTACTATCTATTTATTTAGGAAGCTGACAGGCTGAGTATAAAATTTTTATTGAAATTCAAAGAAGCAAGGCAAATTTTGAAAAACGAAGTTGGAGGATTTAAAGCTACAATAATTAAGAGAGTATGCCACTGGCACAACAACTAGACCAATGGAACAGAATAGAGTCCAAAAATAGACCCGCAAATAAACAGTCATCTGAACAAAGGCACTACTGCGTTACAGTAGGGAAAGGACAGTCTTTTCAGTAAATAATGCTTGACCAAATGGATCTCACATGGAAAATAAAATGAACCATGAATCCTACCACATACCACGCATAAACCTAAATGTAAAAGTTAAAACAATCAAGTTTATATAAAAAAACATACGAGAATATCTTCTTAGCTCTGGGATAGGCAAAGATTTCTTATAACACAGAAAGCACTAACCATAAAAGAATAGTTTGATAAAATGGACTTTATTAAAATTAAGAAATTATCTTAAGATACACTATTAAAAGAGTGAAGAAGTAAGAAAGATATCTTCAACACTTAATCCAACAAAAAATATCCTAGAAATAGTTAAAGAACCCCAATAAATCCATAAGACAACCCAATAGAAAAATGGGGAAATGACATGAACAGGCATTTCTCAAAAGAGGATATCCAAATGGTCAACAGGCATATATAAACACATGTGCTACACCTTTTCAGTTATCAGGGAATTATGAATTAAATTTGCAATAAATTTTCACAACATAGATAGCAAAAGAGGTAATATTAAAAGCACTAATAATTTTAAATATTGGTGAGGATGCAGAGCAACAAGAACTCCTGCACACTATTGATGGGAGTGTAAACTGATTCAACCACTTTGGAAAACTAGGAGCATCTACTAAGGCTAAACAGCCAAATACCCTGACCCAGCAATTTCACTCTTGGAAATTTACACAACAGAAAGGCATACATATGTACATCAAAAGACATGCTCAAGAATATTCACAGCAGTACTGTTCATAACTGATAATGATCCAAAAGCTGATAATGATCCAAATGTTCATCAATAGCAGAATGGATGAATAAATTGCAGCATATACATATAATGACGAATTACAAAGCAATGAAAAAGGATGAACTATTATTGCTATATGAATCAATATGGATGACTCACATAAACAAGATGTTACTCAAAAAAAGACAGACAAGAGAAGTTCAAAAATAGACAAAACTAATGAATAGTGAATGAAGTCAGAATAATAGTTACCTCTGGGAGTGTATGATGACTGTTAGTGGGCATGAAGGAGGCTCCTGGGTGGATGAAAATGTTCTATATCTTGATCTTGGTATTGGTTAAACAAGTGTTGACTTCATAAAATTTCATCAAAATGACACTCAGGATTGATGCACTTTATAATAAGCATGTTTTAATTCAATAAGAAAAGTTTAAAAAAAGTTAGCAATACTATATCAGTCCCTTGATTTTTCAATTTTTAATTTTTTTGGTTATTTTACTTGCTGGTGAAATTGAAGTCAAGGAGAACTAGGTTTCTACATCAGTCTGTCTCTTACTTGAGTACCAAAAGGCATAATTATTTCCTTTTCCAGTACAATTACTGAAAAATTGTTTTGATATGTGGATCCTTCCCATATTATGAGGGCAACAGAAAGTCTAGCTTGAAGTTAGACCTAACCCAAATTTATAAGCTAAAAAATTCTAAGATGGCATTTTAAGTTCCAGATCACTAGTTCCTACAGTTTGTATTTGGCAAAAAGAGGTAAGGAAACTTGACATTTCTGAGGCTTAGCCTCTAAATTCAGTTTTAGCTAGAACTGAAAACAGCAAATTAAGTCTAGGTGTCAGCATAAGGTTGTGAAAATGAAATAAATTATTAAATGAAAAGTGCCTAGAATATAATGCCTGGCACAAGGGAAATGCTCAAAAAATGCCTGCAATTATTAATACCATTTTGAGAAGCACTACAATATATCCTTAATAAAACCAGATCCACTTTTAAAAACAAACAAAGCATATTTATGGAGCTAAGGGAACACTTAATAGATTTTTAATGAAACTAACTGAAGTGAATATTAAAGAAAAGTACAGGAGAGATGAAAATTTAATAGATTATACACAAGATTTTTTAAAGTTCTAAATTATACTAATTGGTATTTAACTATGATCTTATGATTAAAATAATTGATGAGAATCAACAAGAACACTGTTAATATAAAGACCTCTTTGAGAAGCAGGTTTGACATTTCAAAGTTCTATTTCATTTTATCTCCACATTACTATAAAACAACTAAATCTCTTTTATAAAATATTTATGTCATAAACTTATTAAATAATCATAGAACAGAGCGTCTGCATTGATGGCCACATAGTTAATCATAAACCACCCAACAAAAAAAATACTATTCAATAACAGTACCATCATGTAAACAGAGTATGTGTGAAAGCACTTTGAAAAAAATACAAGGACTATAAGTGTATTTTTAATGGAAGTAAATGATTTAAAAGTTAACAGTATTTGGACATAATTTCCAGGTTTTTTGGTAACTGTTAAAGACATTTCTTTAAACTTATTACTTGGAAATAATTTCAAACTTCCAGAAAAGTATAAGAATATTTCAAAGAATTCCTATGTATACTTTATCCAGATTCACCAATTGTTAACATTTGCATCATTTTCTCTGTCATACAGAGATAAACATTTTCTGAACCATGTGAGTAAATTGTATATATCATGTCCTTTTAGCTTTAAATACATCAGTGTGTACCTCCTAAGAACAAGGACATTCTCTTAAATAACCATAGTATAGTTACTAACTTCAGAAAATTTAACAATTACACAATATTTTAATTTAACGTCTAGTTTCCAATTTTTTTAACTGAGCAAATAAAGTCCTTGAGGGCTTTCTTCCTCCTCCAGTACAGGATCCAGTCCAGAGTCATGTATTGCATTTAGCTGTCATACCTCCCTAGACTCCTTTAATCTGGTACAATTTTCCTCAGCTCAATACCTTTTAAACTATCCTATCTTCACAAGGTATGCTGCAAGATAAGATTTTAAAAATTGGCTTCTTAAGCAAGCTATATAGGGAAGTTTCATTTTAAAAAAAGAGGTTCAGTGGAAGATTTGGGGAAAGTTTCAGAAAACTTAGATGAGAATATATAAATCTTCCTATCCAAGAGTGGCTTTTAGTATATATACATTTTAAAGCTTTACAATGAGGAGGATTCTAGGTTTCTTTGAGATTGGTAATTCTTGGGTTAGTGGTTTATCTGGTCTCTTAAGATTTCAAAAAATAACAATAAATAATCAACTTAGACAAATAAATCTGGCCTAATAATCTGGCCAATGACTTGATGGCTATCTCTAAAGGATGGATCCAGAGAAAATAATTGTTTTCATCAAAATTCTCTTCTACAGTTAACAAAAAACACTCAATCCCAACAAGCAAACCTTCAAAGAAACCAGAATTATTGTGATCATGCATAGATACAATAGTTATTAGAGCTACAACAGACCTTGCTCTTTCACTCAACAAACATTGACTGTGTACCAACTATGTGCCAGGCCTATGACAGCTACAGGGGATCCACTGTTTAAAAAACAGGCATGGTACCTACCCTTAGAAAACTTATAATTTAGTAAACCCAAGATTCCTGTTTTCAGACAGAAAAGATATTATTTTTCCCTATTTTGGAAATGAAGAAATTAGGACTTAGAGTGGTAAGTGTGTCCAAGTCACAAAACTATTAAGTGTTCTAGAGGGACAAGAAAGGTAGACACTAAAATCATGGTCTTTTATCTAATACAGGACTTAACCTGTGTCTGACTGCAAAAGAGCTCCTTAAGAATATCCTTCAAGCCTATCCATTGACTCCAAAAGGGACCATGTACCTTCATCCTCAACGTACTGTATTCCACTGAGTCAGTCACCAACTAGTTTCCAAATAACAGGTAGTCCCCACACAATAGAAAAAAACAGAAACTGTATATAAGGTATACACAATCTGTTAAACGCTTAAGAATTATGGTAACATTAAAACCTGGGTAACATTAAAAACTGAGAATACTATACTAATTTTCTTTCTACAAATTCCCATATACATTCATTTTAGAAGAAAAGTGATAGGAGAATGATTTCTCTTGATTTATTTTCTATTTTAAAACAACAACACAGTTTAATTAGAATATGGGTCATGCTTTCCAGGAGAGAAAAAAGTATAAATAAGCCACTGAGAGTTGGTACCAACTCTCACCTCCCTGTATTTCCCCCCTACTCATCTCTCAACCCTTAGCACTCAATCTATAAATACTTTTCCAACCACATAGATCACAGGTCAGCTAACTTATTCTGTAAAGGGTCACACGGTAAATATTTTTGGCTTTCTGGGCCCTAAGGTCTCTGATGCAACTACTTAACTCTGCCACTAGAGCTTGAAAACAGCTATACACAATATGTAAAAAATAAGAGTAGCTGTATTCCAATAAAGCTTCATTTACAGATGCTGAAATTTGAATTTGATACAATTTTCACATGTCACAAAATAGTATTCTTTTGATATTTTTCCCCCCAATCACTTAAAAATGTAAACACTATTCTTAGCTCATGGGTTATACAAAACCAGGCAGCAGGCTGGATCTGGTAGTGTGCAGACCCGATGGAGAGACTGCCTTAGGAGCTGGAACTACAGCAGGTGACTGGCCCTTCTTTACCTCAGTCAACTGATTATCTCTAAACCTAAAATCTGACAGGAAATAAATAATTCCTATTCTACTTTCAGTCACTTGCAAATCATCTTCCTTTATCTCAGAAAAAAACAAGAAGTTATAATTCTCACTTTTGAGCAGTAACTTTGAAAAACTTCAGGAATTACTGAAAAGAAAATACTTTACATCTGGATATCAATTATCTTAACAATGAATAACTTTTCACTCTTCATAAGAATAAATATTCTAAAGATAAATAAAAGCTATCAAGGAAGGTAGCAGATCATGCCCTAAATATTTTATAATATTTATAATACTTTGTCCTATGCTCATTGCCAGGAGATTCCAAACCTCACTGTACTCATTAATTATGCAAAAATGAAGAAAAAAAGATGGCATACCTCTGAGCTCAAAGTGAAGATTGAAGGTACTAGTGAAACTCACCAAGTTCTAAAGAGTCATTTAAGAGGAATGTAGAATTTTCCAAAGGCATCTTACATTGTGACAGAATCAGCTTCTAAGTTTCGGCAGCTTTACAGGAAAAAATAAAATAAAAATTCTGTAAAACAAGGGCAGCTATAGAAATAATGTTAACCAAATTCTAAGTAACAATACCTCCAATATTTTTTTCCCATCCATCCATACATCATTAAGTGGGGCCTCCTATGTGCCAGGAATTGGGGATGCAGCAATAAACATGTCAGATCCCATCAAACCCTCTGGCAGCTCAGTATGTAGGGCAACTCCAAATGGGATGAAAGGCTTTAAGAATCATGGTGGTGTAAAGGGAAAGCATGGCAGAGATACAAACCAGTCTGGTGGGAATTAGTTAGGAAAGACCTTCTAAGGGAGAGGTATTTAATGCAAGCATGAGTAGGATCTGGCCAAATAAAGCAAAGGGGGAAGGGAGAGAAAGAATGTGTTTCATCCAAAGGGAACAGCATGTTCAAAGGGCCAGATGTAGGAGAGAATATGGCATTTGTGTGGAAGCAAAAGAAGTCCAGTGTGGCTGCTCAGAGTAAGAAAAGGGATGAGATCATTCTCTGAGATGAGATGGTCAAGGGAGGGAAATAAAAGGTGAAGCAACCTGCCCTGAGTCATACGGGGCTAAAAGGCAGAGCCCATTTTAAACTCTCACCACTTGACTGCAATATACCAGCCATTCTGAAGCTCTTCCCAGCCCCCTGCCCTCAAGGGTCTGAGAGGAAGACCCTTGGGAAAGAAGCTGAGCAAAAGCCCCTGTGAGGATGATCCTTTCAGAGGGCTTCTGCAAGGATGTGAGGGAAGACTGCCCTGGGCCAACAGCCAGCTTCCCTATGGATAGATAAATTGATCCACTAACCATCAGGGGCCCTCCTGCAGAATGACAGGGAAGAAGTCAGTCTCAGCATCATTCTCATTTACTAATTAATAGTTACCAACCACTTTAGTAACTTGTGTGAAGCCCTGTTTCAAGTGCTTTACATGTATTAACTAATTTAATCCTCACAACATAGGTCCTTTTATTACCCTATATTTCCAGTATGATTTTATGAAACAGTCCAATCATGGCCATTAATTTTTAATAACAATTAAAATAAAAATTATCAGAAATGTTAACAATACTTCTTACCACGATATTAAAAGCATTTTAATTACCCTTCTACCAGAAAAGTACTATTTTAAATATCAACTAACAAAAATAAAAGACTGTACAACATTAATTTGGTTATTTCTTTTTTAACTAGCAGTTCTATTAAGGAAAGAGTTGGGGAAATTCTGTTCCTTGCTCATGCATTCACTCACTAGGATAGGTTCTACATATCCAATGGTGAGGAAAACACACCAAATTCCTGCCCTCATGGAGTTTTAGTCATTGAAATACAGTGAAGATTGATACCCTTTGGCAATTATATTTTTGCAACATATCCTAAGTTTTCTGAATGAATGAAGAACCAGCAACCACACAGACAAAATCTGATGCAAGAGAATAAAATCGAAACCTCGGGGGGGGGGGGCGGGGGGGAGTGGATTGTGAATAAAAAATATACACATGTTAAAGGAGGAGGAAGAGGGAGAACAAAAAAACTGCTCCACTGAGGAGCATATGCTCTTCAAGAATGGAAGAATGGAAAAGAATCCTTGCTCAAAGAGAGCACAGAGAAGTAGCAGTAATCACTGCACAATGATGAAGGTCCTTAAGGGAATTAAAACAGTTGTGAAAATAAAAAGTAGATGAATATTACACAGCGGAAGATTCAAAACTATAATCCAGTGATGAAAGATTAAGCCTTAATCTAGCAGTCTTCACACTGGGGACCAGATGGTTTTAAGGGAATCAATTTCCAGATACTTAACTTCCATAGTTACCAATCAGTTACTAGAATTAATAACAAGGTCAGACATCATGCTGGTTTCTCCTTTCCTACACTTTTTTAAAATCTTCCTTATTCTAGTTCCTAAGAGAAAGATCTCTCTCTCACACATCTAACATCTCACTACAATGCATTTCCCTGAGTGCAGAAATACCAATCAAAGGAATAACTTGAAATACTGATATCAGGGAAGTATCCTTTAATGGAGGCACCATATATCCAAGGTGGTCTTGTCTTTCCCTATCCCATACTCTTCTGTTAAGGACAATACCTGACATTAAAAAGGAGATATTATGGCCCTGATGGGCTGTTAAAACTTCAGGAGCATAATAAAAATGTTTGATTAAGAAGCTCACCTGAAAGAGAATACAATGAAAACAGCTACAACTTAGTTCATCCAGGTAAAAAGCTTACAGCCAGACTCCTTACATAATTTATCTAGAATTATTTAGAACTCAAGATCTGTACTTTCATTATTCTCTGAGAAATGAGAGAAATCAGTACATTCTATCAATCACCTGTGTGTCTGTAACTTGAAGATATTTTGCATGATTTCAAGGAGTTGAAAAGAGCCCTTTCTCCTGTCAAATCAATGTCATATACTCAAGTAAAAGCAATATACACCAAAGTTAAATTAATGTTTTATATTTTCGTGAACATTTACTGAGAAACGTTTTTATTAACTTTTGTCAAAAAATTACTGAACACAGTAAATCCATATATATATGCATTTTTTAACCTGGACAAGTCTCCATGCTATCACCTATCACCCATTCCTCTGCTCAGTTTTTCATTCCAACATGGACTTATTAGATATAGATTAATTTAACAGGAATATACTATAAATTCTACTATAAATGATAGGCCTAACAAAAATTATCAATAAATCTTTTGTAAATCTCACACTTACTAACGACCCAATATCTTTTCTTTTTACTATTAATTTCCACTAAAGTCAGTCTCATTCTAACATAAGTAATAGTCATCAATGGATACATAATTCCATGAAAAGAGCAGTCCCCTCTGAAGAGATGCATTTATGTTTATAATTGCTTAATAAATAAAATCAATAATATATTTATGTTCTACTCATAATAATTATAATTTAGAAGAAAATTTTTTCTTTAACACTTAGACCACTATGGTCACAGTTAATAAACATTTTAAATGTCAATTCATATTCATATTTTTGATGCCTAGAAGCATTTTTCAAGTGCTGAAAGAAAAGAACTGCCAACCCAGAATCCCATGTCCAGGCAAAATATTCTTTAGGAAAGACAGGGAAACTAAAACATCTGCAGATGAAAGAAAACTAAGAGAATCTACCCTAAAGGAATGGCTATAGGAACTTCTTCAAACACAAAGGAAATGATAAAAGAAGGAACACTAGAAAATCAGGAAGAATGGAAAGAAAATACGGGTAAATACAATAGACTTCTCTTCTTAAGTGCCCTACACTATTTTTGATGACTTAAGCAAAAATTATAACACTGTGTGATATGGTTCTCAATGTACGTAGAGAAAATATAAAACGCAATTATATTAGAAATGGGAGGAGTAAAGGGGCTTAACAATCAGTAGACTGTAAAATACCTAGAGCAACCACAAAAAAGCTGTTGTGAGATACAATCACAACATTATAGATAAATCAAGACGGAATCCCACAAATGTTCAACTAACTCACAGGCTTCTTTCTCCCTCTCCTAATACTACTGTAAAAGAAGTTGACTTAAAGCACAAGATACTCTGTTCCCAGGCAGGACAGGTGTTGTTCAAGTTTGAGGACACTATGAGTCACATATTCCAGGGACAGAATTTTCAAAGCAGCTTTGACATTACTCTCATAGACTGCTAGTGGGAATATAAATTGGTACAAACTTATGGAGAACAATATATCAGTATCCTAACACAATTACAAATGTCCCTACCCTTTGGCCAAGCAATATACAGGGTTATAACCAGCATTTTTAAAATGAAACAGGATAGGAAAATAAAAGTCAGAGTACAAGACACCTAGTAACGATAAGGATATTTCCCAAAGCTGTTGTTTCAGATACGTGTTTATGAGTGTGCGTGTATGTACTGGGTCACAACATAAAACATATTTCTCACTATAGGTTGTGGTCAAAGAAGTCCGGAAGCCATTGTTTCAGCTCGAAAAGACAGCCTGAGGCAAAGGGACAAGTTGACACTTTGCGAAGAGAGAGTTCAATGCCAGAAATGTGAAGAAGTGAAAGGGAAGTAAGGCATATAAGGAGACAAAGCAAACACAAGCTAGTACATTACCAAGCTACACAGAGCCACAAGAAACATGGCCTATCTGGGGTGAATGCAGGGGAGAAGAGGAAGGGAAAGTTTTTATCCAACCAGTGCCAAAAAAGAGACAGAAGAGATCCAGCAAAGTTTGTCCTATAGGGTGTCAGTTCCTAAAAGGAATTTTAAATATTTCTTGTTTTCCTCAATGACGCTATTTTCCTTGCTTATTTTTTTAAGGTAAATTTAAAATTACATATGTGTAGCCAGCCCTGTGGCACAGTGGTTAAGTTCGCGTGTTCTGCTTCGGCGGACAGGGGTTCGCTGGTTCAGATCCTCAGTGCAAACCTACTCCCCACGCATCAAGCCATGCTGAGGCAGCATCCCACACAGAAGAACTAGAAGGACCTACAACTAGGAATATACAACTATGTACTGGGTGCTATAGGGAGAAAAAAAATATATGGTTTACATTTGTGGTTCACATTATATTTCTATTAACACAATGCTGGTTTGGATCTGGAGTACTATTTTTTCCTTTGTATTCATTTGCTGACTTGCTGAAGAGACGTGAAACATATTCCACTGTCATTTTTCTTCTCTTTGCCATTATGGACAGAAATGAAAATTTCTGAATTCTCAACTGCATTCAATGAAAACTAAAAGCAGACACAAAGATGGTGTGTCCAGGCTCCTTTTATAAATTCTTGAAATATGCAATAACTGGGGTGATACAAAAAACTGAAATAAAAACTAAAAAAAAGATGTAACAGTGAAAATTTTTTTCCATATTCTATCACCCTTCTATGTGATTCCATCATTCTTCTATTTTCATATCATCTTTTCAGCAGAGATGGAAATAACTAATGAGTCATGATAAAATAAATCTTAGCATGATAAAATAGCACAATGCTTAAAGGTAAACAAAGATATGCAAGATAGAATGAGTTTTATTCAATTTAAAAACAGTAAATTTTGACTTTGTTCTTTGAAAGACCTTGAAGAAACAAAAACAATCATGAACTACTAGTCCTAGAAAATAGTTAGAAATGTTAAAAATATATATATATATAAAATTAAATCCAATGGCTATTGATGGTATACTAAGGTTTAATTAAAAATTAGTAAGTAAGGGGCCAGCCCAGTGGCATAGCGGTTAAGTTCGCACGCTCTGCTTCGGCGGCCCGGGGTTCACAGGTTCAGATCCAGGGCGCAGACCAACGCACCGCTTGTCAAGCCATGCTGTGGCAGCATCCCATGTAAAGTGGAGGAAGATGGGCATGGATGTTGGCCCAGGGCCAATCTTCCTCAGCAAAAAGAGGAGGATTGGTAATGGATGTTAGCTCAGGGCTGGTCTTCCTCACAGGGGAAAAAAAAAGACTTGAGAAACATAACCTATTGGGATGTATGTACCTCATTTGAAACCTGATTCAAACAAACCAACAACAAAATGGCATTTTTGAAACAACTAGAAAAATCTGAATATGGACTAGGCATTGTAAGATATTAAGAAATTACCATTAATTTGGTTAACATGTGGTAATGATAGTGATGTAATGTAAGAAAATATCCTTACTTTTTAAAGAAACATATAAAAGTATTTAAGGGTGAAATGACAATTTCATTCCTTTCTTTCTGTTCTTTTTTTTTAAAGAAAACTTGGAGAGAAAAAGAGAAGATGACAATACTCATGTTTGCCTCTGCTCCCTTTGGAAAGTCTACTGGTAAAACACAGAAGTACAAAAAGGAATAAATCTATAAAACAATGAAAAGAATGGAGAAGAAAGTTATGAAGACATGAAATGACAGGTCAGATTTCTGGAGAACAGAAAGCAGATCCAAATGTGTTAATAGGTTAAACAGAACTAAGGAAATCACAGCCCAAAATTCACACAGAAAGGGACTACAGTGAATGTCTGAGCCGAACATCCCAAGAGTCTAGGCTCCGAGTTATCAGCAAGTAAAGAGGCTAAAAACAGGCGATCTATGAAAAAGCTTCACCTGTCCTTTCTCCGCACCCCTCCCCTGGCTCAGCAAGGCCCAGAGTCACCCCCAGGCCCAAAACTGCAACACTCTTTTCTAAAGAAATCTAACAAACTGCTCAGAAAGAAACCAGGTCTTCCGGCATGAATGTTAGAATCCATAGAGACCAAGTCAATATGACAATTGGAAAGCTCCTGACACTAACAACAGGTTGCTGCTCTTTTGCTATAAACCTAAACTTGCCAGCAAACAAGATGCTCCATCTATGTATAAATACCAACTAATCTATTCATTGAGAGATGGCAATTAGAAAACAAATCCACCTATACAACAAGAGAGGAAACCCACAGCAGCTACCTGAAATAATCAAGACAGTCCTTCAGAAATAAACATGAAGCAACGATAATTATCCCCAGACATACGAGAAAAAAGCAGCAACTAGAAAAAGACCAAGCTAAATAAGCAGATCAACTAACCTCAAAAGATATTCAGGGCATAGAAGAAAACTCAAAAACAAAACAAAATATCCTCAAGACAATCCTGAAGAAACTACATTCAATAAAACAAAAACAAGATGCTATATATCTAACAAACAATAATATTGATTTTGCTACACCAAGAACTATTATAAATGCTATATAAATATGAATTCCTTTACCCACAAACTAGTTATCATTCTCATTTTGTAGATTAGAAACTGAACACAGAGAGGTTAAATAACTTGCCCAAGGTCACATTAAGTGGTGATGCTGGGATCTAAACCCACACAGTCTGGCTGTTTGGTTCCATTGTATATGCTTTTAACTACTATACCATGTTACCTTTTGAAATGATGCAAGCAGAGAATAAGCAAAGCTATTGGAATATTCACAATGTCCTTACAGACACTGACAGGCAGGAACATATAGTTGAAAAAATCTGTCAGAATACAGAATAAAAACTCAGAGATAAAAAACATGAGAGAAGAGATAAAAGACATAAGGATCAATCCAGAAAGCTAATATTCTGCTAGTGAGCATTCCAAAATGGGAGAACACAGAAAAACCAATAAATATTACCAAAGAAATAATAAAAGAACATTTCCTATACCTGAAGAAAGACACTTAAATTTCAACCAAAATGACCTACTGACTTTGGAGAGGCCAGACAAAATGACAAAAACAACTCACACCTAGACACATAACTATAAAATTCCAGAACTACAAAGATAAAAATACTAGAGCTTCCAAGGGGAGAGGGAAAGGGTCATTTAGAAAGTAATAAGACTCAGAGTAATATCAGATTTCTTACCATCTTGATCCAAACAGAATAGAGCAAAATCCAAAAGTACTATGGGAAAATTAATTTGAATCTAAATTTCTACACCCAGCCAAACTATCAAGCAATTATGAGCCAAGCCAAAATCATTTTAGACATGTAAGAATTTACAATTTAGAACATTTACATCTTAAGTATTCTCTACACTGACGTTAATTTAAAATACATTCCAGCAAAAAGATGGAGAATGCCACAAAAGAGGAAGATGTGGGATCTAAAAAACAGTAAATCTAGCCCAGAAATGCAGTGAAGGCATATCTCAGATGAAAGATATATAGCAGGCTTCCAAATCAAGACTGAAGCAGGAAATAGGAGAGCTCTAAGAGGGACGTCTCCAAGAAAACAAAGGATTCCATCCAACAAATACTAGATATTATGTTTCAAGCAGGAAATATTTGAGGATGTGTGAAGGTACTTTTTTCTCTATCAAGGAAAAAAAGGTAATTACAGACTATAGTGGAGGAAGATGAACAGTATAAAGCAAACTAGTCAGAGTATAAAGCAAACCAGTGGCATGATTTTGAAAAACTTCTTAAATGTAAGTAAAAATAAGCAACCTTACCTTGAGGTCAAATATTTTGAGTTCCATTAGCATCAGGACTTTGAATCCACTGAGAAAAAAAAATAACGCTAACTCAATGATTAACTGCAGTTTATCATGTTCAGCTTTTAGAATCAACCTACTGACAAGGCTGAATGTCTTAATTCTCATTACAGAACAGAATGTAAATGTTATGTTATCAACCTGGTCAAATACAAAAGAAAAGGTAGGAACAGAAGCGAAGGAATAGAACAGACAAGATGGAGAAATGGATAAAGGTCCTAGTACCATCATCTTACACAGTAGAGATTTAAAAATATAATACCAAAGAAATTTAAATATTTAATTTACAGTTGCAAAGGCACTCATAAAAGAACTAAATATAATAATGTAAGTTTTAACCTTTGGAATGCAAAGAGAAAAGAGGAGATTAAGGACAGTATAAGTAACCAAAATCCTCATCTTAGTAGGGAATCAAGAGACATAATTTGAAGTTAATTAATCAAGAAATAAAAGCAGATACCAACAATGAGAAAGCTTGAGACCAGATGGGTTTACAGGAAAATTCCCCAAAGCATTTTAAAGAAGAACTACCACCAATCCTCCTCAAACTCTTCTGACGAACTAAAGAGGAGGGAACATTTCCAAATTCATTCTATATGAGGTCAGCATTACATTGATACCCAAACCAGAAAAAGACACAACAAAAAAACTACAGACCAATATCCCCAATGAATATTGAAGCAAATATTCTCAACAAAATACTAACAAACCAAATTCAATAGCACATTAAAAGGATTGTGTACCATGATCAAGTAGTGTTTATACCTGGAATGCAAGGATGGTTCAACATATGAAAATCAATCAATGTAATAGACCACATTAACAGAGTAAAGGGAAAAGCACACATGATGATTTCAATTGACAGAGAAAAGGCATCTGACAAAATTAAACATCCATTCACAATACAAACACTCAACAAACTAGGACTAGAAGAAAACTACCTCAACATAATAAAGGCCAAATATGCAATGTCCACAGCTAACATCATACTCAACAATGAAAAACTGAAAGCTTTTCCTCTAAGATTAAGATGCCCAATCTCATCACTTCTATTCAACATGTGCTCAAAGTCCTAGGTAGAGCAACTATTAGGCAAGAAAAGGAAATAGAAGAAACCCAAATAGGTAAGGAAGAAGTAAAAAATTACCTTTGTTCACAAATGACATGATCATATACGCAGAAAATCCTAAATATTCTACATCAACAAAAAAAGTGTTAAAACTAATAAATGATTTCAGCAAAGTTGCATAATACAAAATCAACACATAAAAATCAGTTTTATTTCTATACACTAACAATGAACAATCAGAAAAGGAAATTAAGAAAACAACTACATTTACAGTAGCATCAAGATGAATAAAATATTTAGGAATAAACTTAACCAAAATGGTAAAAAACTTGTACACTGAAAACTACAAAACATAGCTATAAGAAATCAAAGACAAATAAGTAGAAAGATACTCTGTATTCATGGATTGCATCCTATGGCTAGTAGCTACTATTGCTCAGCACAGCTACAAAGCACTTCCATCATCACAGAAAGGTCTATTAGACAGTGGTGGTATAGAGAAACTATAATAAAACTAGGAAATTAACAATAAAATCAAAAAACAGAAAGCCTCCTCACCTTGTAAATTGTGTTTGTTTCTACTTTTCCACTTATATTTTCTGTTTTTCATATTCCTTGCTATTTCTTTGTTGCTATACTATTTGTGTTTACTGAGTGCACAGCGTATTTCATCTGAAGTTTCCTTCCATTTCCTAAAATAAGTTTTATTCTGAGTCATCTGACTTTTCTATGTTACATTTCTGTTCATTTTCTTTGGAAGAAGTTTTCCTTAGGGCCTGTGCCAATTTTTTTAAAAAATTATTTTAATTTCACATCATTTTCTAATAGGAACTTACATTAGTTTCTCCTACGGCTGCCAAAACAAAGGACCACAAACTGGCTTAAAACGACAAATACTTATTCTCTCACAGTTGAGGTACATGCCTTCTCAACTTGTTGAGTGTTTTCATCATGAAAGGATGTTTAACTTTGTTAAATGCTTTTTCTGAATTTATGCAATAATAATCGATCATATGATTTTTTCCATTCTATTAATGTGGTGTATCCCATTTATTGACTTGTGTATGTTGAACCATCCTTGCACCCCAAGGATAAATCCCACTTGATCACGGTGTATGATTCTTTTAATGTGCTGTTGAATTCAATTTGCTAGTATTTTGCTGAGAATTTTGGTATCTACATTCATCAGAAATATTGGGCTGTAGTTTCCTTGTAGTATCCTAATCTGACTTTGGTATCAGGGTAATGCTGGTCTCGTAAAATGAGTTTGGGAGTGTTCCTTCCTCTTCAAGTTTTGGAAGAGTTTGATAAGGATTGGTGTTAATTACTCTTTAAATGTTTGGTAGAATTCAAAAGTGAAACCATTGGTCCTGGGCTTTTCTTTGTTGGGAGGTTTTTGATTACTATTTTTAATCTCCTTACCCATTACTGGTCTGTTCAAATTTTCTATTTCTTCATGATTCAGTCTTGGTAGGTTGTATAAATGCTTCTAGGAATTTATCCATTTCTTCTAGGTTAACCAATTTGTTGGCATATAATTGTTCATAGTAGTCTTTTGTGATCCTTTGTATTTCTGTTGTATCAGTTGTAATGTTTCCTCTCTCATTTCTGATTTTATCTGAGTCTTTTTTTTCCTGGTGTAGCTAAAGGTCTGCTGATTTTATCTTTTCAAAAAACCAGCTGTCTCACTAATCTTTTACATTGTTTTCTTGGTCTCTACTTCACTTATTTCTGCTCTTTGTTATTTCCTTCCTTCTGCTAACTTTAGGCTTAGTACATTCTTTTTCTATTTCCTTAAAGTGTAGTTAGGTTGTTCATTTGTGGTCTTTCTTTTTTCTTAATCTAGGTGCTTTTTGCTATAAACTTCCCTCTTAAAACTGCTTTTGCTGCATCCCATTTGATTTGATCTCCTTTTTGCTTTTTTCTTTAACCCACTGATTGTTCAGAAGTGTATTTAATTTCCAAATATCTGAATTTTCCAGTTTTCCTCCTGTTATTTCTAGTTTCACACTATTGTTGGAAAAGTTACTGGATATATCAATCTTCTAAATGTAAGATTTAGAATCTTCTAAATGTAAGGCTTGTTTTGTGACCTAACATATGATCTACCCTGGAGAGTATTTCGTGTGTGCTTGAGAAGAATGCATATTCTGCTGCCATCTGGTGGAATGTTCTGTATACATCTGTTAAGTCAATTTGGTCTAAGGTATATGTCATGCCCAGTGTTTCCTTATTGATTCTCTGTCTAGATGTTCTACCCATTGTTGAAAAGTGGGGTACTGCTGAAAGTCCTCAACTATTACTGTATTGCTGTCTATTTCTCCCTTAAGATTTGTTAATGTTTGCTTAATATATTTAGGTGCTCCAGTGTTGGGGGCATATATACTTACGATTGCTATATACTCTTAATGATCCAACCTCTTGTTCATTACATAATGACCTTGTCTCTTGTTACAGTTCTTGACTTAAAGTCTATTTTGCCTGATGTAAGTATAGCTACCCCTGCTCTCTCTGGTTTCCACTTGCATGGAATATCTTTTTCCATTTCTTCACTTTGAGCCTACATTGTGTTCTTCAACTCAAAGTGAGTCTTTTGTAGGCAGTATATAGTTGGATCTTGATTTTAATCCAATCAGCCAATTTTTAATGGGGAAACTTAATCCATTTACATTTACAGTAACTACTGATAGGTAAGAACTTAGTAATGCCAGCTTTTTTGTTTTCTGGATGTTTTGTATTCCCTTGTTCCTTTCTTCCTTTTTTGTTGTCTTTCTTTGTGATTTGATGATTTTCTGTAGTGGTATGCTTTGATTCCATTCTCTTTATCTTTTGTGAATCTACTGGTTTTGCTTTGTGGTTACCATGAGGCTTACATAAAACATCTTATAAATGGACCAGTCTATTTTAAGCTAACAATTTCAATTACATACAAAAACTCTACTCTTTTACTTCTCCCTCCCATATTTTATGTTTTTGATGTCATAATTTACCTCTTTCTATATTGTGTATCCATTAGCAAATTACTGTATAGTTATTTCAATACTTTTGTCCTTTGAACCTTCATAATAGAGTTAAGTGACTTAACACACTACCATATTACGTTATTAGAATACTCTGAATTTGATTATGTACTTCTTTACCAGTATGTCTTATAGTTTCATATGTTTTCATGTTACTAATTACCATCCTTTTATTTCAGCTTGAAGAACTGCTTTCAGCATTTCTTGTAAGGCAGGTCTAGTGGTCATGAACTCCCTCAGCTTTTGTTTGTTTGGGAAAGTCTTTCTCTCTCCTTCATTCCTGAAAAACAACTTTGCCAGGTAAAGTATTCTGGGTTGGCAGTTTTCTTCTTTCAGCACTTTGAATATATCATCCCACTTTCTCCTGGCCTGCAAAGTTTCTGCTGAGAAATCTGTTGACAGCCTTATGGGGGGGTTTCCCTTACACGTGAGTAATTTTTGTCTCTTGCTGCTTTTAAAATTTTGTGTTGATTTTAGACAGTTTTATTATAATCTATCTTGAGGAAGGTTGTTTGGGGGTGAAATTTTAGCTTGATGAACTTAGATGTCCAAATCTCTCCCCAAATTTGGTAAGTTCTCAGCCATTATTTCTTTAAATTAGCATTCTGCTCCTTTCTTCCTCTCCTCTCCTTCTGAGACTTCAATAACGCACAATTATTTTGTTTAATGGTATCCCATAATTCACATAAACTTTCTTCACTCTTTTTTCATTCTCTTTTCTTTTCATTCCTCTGATTGGATGATATCAAATAACCTGCCTTCTTGTTCTAACTCTTTCTTCTGCTTGGTCAAGGCTGTTACTGAAGCTCTCTACTGAAATTCAATTCAGTTATTGTATTCTTCAATTCTAGGATTTCTGTTTAGGGGTTGTTGTTTTTTTAATGCTTCTAAGGATTTTTTTTTTCTTTGCTAAGGAAGAGTCGCTCTGAGCTAACATCTGTTGCCAATATTCCTCCTTGTTTTTTTGGTATGTCAGCCACTGCCAGCATGGCCATTGACAAGTGGTGAAGGTCCACATCGGGGAACCAAACCTGGGCTGCCGAAGCACAGCATGCTGAACTTAACCACTAAGCCACCAGTTCTGGCCCTGTTTTTGGATTTTTTTAATGGTTTCTATTTCTTTGTTGAATTTCTCATTTTGTTCATGCATTGTTTTCCTAGTTTCTTTTAGCTGTTTTCTTGTAGTTCCCTGAATTTAAGAGGATTATTCTGAATTCTTTGGCAGACAGTTCACAGATCTCTATTTCTTTAGGGTCAGTCATCCGAGTTTTATTACTTTCCTTTGGTGGTGTCAGTTTCTTGATTATTCATGATCCTTGTGGCCCTGCATTGGTGTCTGCACATTTGAGGAAGTAGACACCTCTTCCAGTCTTTATGACAGGCTTCAGCAGGCAAAGCCCTTCACCAGTCAACCCAACCAGAGATTCTGGGTAGGCCATCAGGTGGTGCCTGCAGGCAAGCCAGCTGCTGGAGTCACTGGGCGGGCAGGCGTGATGCCTGGATCAGCAGGTGGGCAGGCCCAGTGCTTGGTCTGCCATGATAGGCCTGAAAACTGGTTCTGCATGGGTGGACCTGAATCCTGGATCCACAGAGACCAACCAGGTGCTGAGAACGAATGGGGTGGGCCCACCATCTGGATCTCTGGGGGCTGGTCCAGTACAAGGAGGGGCCAGAGGCCTGGTTTCACAGGAGCCAGCATGGGAGCTGGGGCCAGAGGCCAGCCTGGCACTAGGGTGATCCTGAAGCCTGTGGCTACAGGAGTTGGCCTGTACACTGGGGCCTTGGGGGCTGACCTGGAGATTGGATCTGTGGGGCCTGGTCTGACACTGAGGCAGGCCAGGAGCCTGGATCCATGGAAGCTGCTCCCAAGGCTGAGACCATAGGGGCTAGATTGGTGCTGGGGTGGGGGAACTGAGTCCACAGAGCTGGCATGGAGTCTAGGTCCACAGAGGCCAGCCTGGAGCTGTGGTGGGTCAGGGACCTAGGGCCATGATAGCTGGCCTGGCATTGGGCCTAGCTGGGAGTCTGGGTTCATGGGCACTGACTGGGAGCCAGGGGCCACAGGAGCCACCCACGGTTGCAGGAGCCGGTAGGTGCTGGGCTATGCCAGGAGCCTGGTGCTATGGGAGCCACCTGGTACCATGGGAGCCAGCCAGCACTGAGGTGAACAGGGACAAGAGGTTCACAGGAACGTCCTGGGAGCCTGGTACCACAGGAATTGGCCAGCACTGGGGTGGGCTGGGAACCTGGGTTCACAGATGTCCATTAAGAGCCCAGGGCCACAAGAGCTGGCTAGTGCTAGAACGGATCAGGGGCCTGGGTTCGCAGGGACCCTCTGGGAACTTAGAGGTGAGGAAGCTGCCTGGAGCTGCAGGTGTTGCCTGGGTCCACTGGCATGAGCTGAGATCTAAGTTCACAGGAGCAAAACTGATGTTTTGGTGGGGGCTGAGTGCTGGAAATTACTATGCTGCTATTTTGCTCTAATGATGAAATCTTATATACTCTGATGATAATACTGTGTACAACACTAACCTTTAATAATTAAAGACTTTTGGAGACTTAAAAATTAAATTTTGGGGGCCGGCCCGGTGGCGCAGCGGTTTCGTCCACGCTTGGCAGCCCGGGGTTCGCGGGTTCGGATCCCGGGCGCCCGCCGACCCACCGCCTGTCAGCCATGCCGTGGCGGCGTCCCATATAAAGTAGAGGAAGATAGGCACGATGTTAGCCCAGAGCCAGTCTTCCTCAGCAAAAAGAGGAGGATTAGCAACGGATGTTAGCTCAGGGCTAGACTTCCTCACCAAAAAAAAATTAAATTTTGAACATACAGTTTAAATCTTCTTATTGCTTAAATAAAATGTGTTTAACCAATGAAAGTTGTCAGATCATTAATTTTCTTAAGTGGTTAATTAGTAGGCTAGCATGGGTGAGAATTCTCAATTGGCACAAATTAGAGTATTTACATTTGGGCAACCAGGTTATAATATGGAATATCACTCCTATTTATGGTTTAGTATTCCAATGGTGTGAAAGTTAATCTCAAACTCCTTAAGGAACTTGGAGCCTAATTGGATTATAAGTTAAATGTTCTTTTATATGGGAAGACAAATTGCTAGACTACTATTATACGCAATAATCTCAAAATATTTGCTAGATATATAGAGTATATAAATACATGCATATATATAAATATGGATCCGTCAGTAGTTTCTACATTTAATCATATTCAAAAACTAATTATTGAGTATATACAATGGCCAGTCACTATTTTAAGTTCTACGGTTATATCACTGAACAAAACCAAGTCTTGGGGCCGGCCCGGTGGCGCAGCGGTTTAGTCCGCGCTTGGCAGCACGGGGTTCGCGAGTTCGGATCCCAAGCACCCGCCGACGCACTGCCTGTCAGCCATGGCGTGGCAGCGTCCCATATAAAGTGGAGGAAGATGGGCACGGATGTTAGCCCAGGGCCAGTCTTCCTCAGCAAAAAGGGGAGGATTGGCAACAGATGTTAGCTCAGGGCTGGTCTTCCCCACAAAAAATAAAACAAAAAAAACCCAAGTCTCTACCATTTGAAACTTATGACTTACGTCAGGAAGTCATAAGTTTCCATTTTTATTCTAATAGCTACAAAAAGCACTTACTAGTAACATCTTTAGAGAATTTCAAAATCTCAGGGCTTTCAACCAAAGGTAGTGAGGGGCAGAAGGAGCCCTACAGTCAAAGAGATGCCCTCTTCTAATCATATACAGGCATATGCCTTGATGACAGTTGAGAGCATAGAATGAGCACTTGTTTCAGGTTAGGTATTGTTCCAATGGTGCTTCATTGAACTCTTGCTACACATTGCAAACCATAATTACTGAAGTAATTACTTTAGTGCTGGCAATTGTAATGTACTACAATCTAGGTTAGGTGGCAAACAAATTTACAGAACATTTCATTACTAATGGATTTTTTTAAAAAAAATGCAACAGTGTTTTAGGACATAAGCAAACAAGAAAATATATTGAAAAGCAAAGTTCTAGGGGCTGGCCCAGTGGCGTAGTGGTTAAGTTTGCACCCTCCACTTCGGTGGCCTGGGGTTCACAGGTTTGGATCCCGGGCATGGACCTACACACTGCTTATCAAGACATGCTGCGGCAGGCATCCCACATATAAAGTTGACGAAGATGGGCACAGATGTTAGCCCAGGGCCAATCTTTCTCAGCAAAAGGAGGAGGACTGGCAACAAAGTTAGCTCAGGGCTAATCTTCCTCACCAAAAGAAAAGAAACATTCTACAGTGTGTCTTTAAATCAGTAAACAAGTACCCAATCTCCTACACCTTCAGCAAGCACTCTGTAATTGATTTAAGAATAATCATAAAGATCTTTAGTCATTAAAATGATTTAAATTACATTCCAAGGCAGAAAAACATCCTAATACATTTCTAAAATATTCAAAATATTGAAAAAAGTATTTGGAGATCAAGACCTTTAGGATCATTATAAAAATAAGTTAGTAATACCTATTCCCTTAATCTTCCACTTAGTTGAAAATTAATTTTTGGTCTTTGTGATAATTTGCTGTGTAATGCTGTTCCTCTAAGCTAAGCGTTTAGATTTAATCCCCATATGTTTAATTTTCTTATTCATGTGTAAAGCTTACATGAATCATCAGACTACAATACATTGACAGTTTCAGAGTGTCAAGCTATAAAAACTAGCTTGGCCAGTCTATCTGGGAAATTGGGAAACAAGTACGGTACCCATTCAACAAATGGTATTGTATACTAGTCTACCTATATGCTTTCAAGTAATATTCTCAGATTACAGGGCAAAATCTCTCTCTTGTGCCCTAACCCTTATCTACACTGCCTCGCTCATAGTAACTCTGCAAAAAAAAATGTAATAATATATTCTGAAAATAGATAACTACAGCAGCAGCTGTGCTTAAATATTGTAATATAAAGTGGCATTTTAAATAACCAGTACTTTCATTATATAAGTAGTAAAAAATTCATATAATTATCATGTTCCTGTTAAGACGTCACTCCTTACTTATATATATATATATTTTTTTTTTTTTGTGGGGAAGACCAGCCCTGAGCTAACATCTGTTGCCAATCCTCCCCTTTTTGCTGAGGAAGACTGGCCCTGGGCTAACATCCTTGCCCATCTTCCTCCACTTTATATGGGACGCCACCACGGCATGGCTGACAGGCAGTGCATCGGCGGGCACTCGGGATCCGAACTCGCGAACCCCGTGCTGCCAAGCGCGGACTAAACCGCTGCGCCACCGGGCGGCCCCACTCCTTACTTATATTTAAAATATTCCCTAGAAATTCCAAAAGAGAAATTGCCTTTGAAATATTAAGTCCTTAGAGGCTATGAGTATAGGTTTTGATTATTTCCTACCCCTTTTGAGTGTGCTTTTGTTGTTTGAAAGATATTTTTTTAGATTAAAATCTTGTGTTCCAAATACTTTATTTGAATCTTTTATTACTGAAATCAAAATTAAATATTTTTAATTAAAGATAAGTAGCATATGCCCAATGTCACAGAGCAGTATTTGCTATCCTCATTTATAAGTGGAAGAGAAGAGTTGGCTACTGGTACCTGAAAAAAATTTTTTAATACTTTCAGTATAAATTAATTGTAATCAAATAAATCTAAAGAGACCTTTAGTGTTTTTCACTTTATACAAAGGAATGAAATTATACTTATTTATTGGATAAGAAACTATTGTGCAAAGACAGTTTCTAGGCTGCTTTATCCTGTTGGTTTCTTAAAACTTACATATCATAGGTGTAATACATGCACAGTTTTAAAAAAATAAGTAGTACAAAAAGGCTTAAAATAAAAAGTAGCATATGCCCAACTGTCCCTACCCGCAGTCCTGCTCGTTAGAAGCAATCACTTTCACCTATTTGTTTGTGGTTTTCATATTTCTCCCCATAATTGTAGATAACATGTTTCTGAAGTTATTTCTTGATTAACTTCAAATTATGTCTATTGACTCCTTGCTATGAAAGAGGAAGACATAGTTCACCTATACTGTCTTCAATCTGGTCTCTTTTCTCTTCATTCCAAAGGCAATCCAACCCATTGAGCACTTGATATATGGCATGTGAGACTGAGAAATTGAATTTTATTTAACTTTAATTAAATTGCTAGATGTGGCTAGTGGCTACCCTATTAGATAGGCAACTCCATATTATTCCTACCTTTGGAATGTATTAAAGTTTTCTTTATGATCTAGTATTACAATTAATTTTCGTATATGTTTCATAGGTTTGAGAAAGAAAGTACAATCTCTATTTTAAAGGTAGGATTCAGTTTATCCATTAAATTTTGCTTATTAATTGGGGTATTTAGCTGTTCTATAGCTTTCATTTTTTGTTCACCTGATACACTATGGTCTAAGAAAGATCTTCTGAGGTCTTCTACCAGTACAGTTTTCGTGAATAATTCTCCAGTGTCTTTTTTGTCTTTTGAATGTCAATTTTTCAAAAAAATTTCTTTTATTATTTTTGCAAAGATATTTGGTATTTCTTTCATAAAGCACCCATCTTTGTTTCATTTAACTCCATCTTTTCTTTATATTTTTTACAGATAGTTCTGTTATTTTAACAAGGTTTTTATTATCATACTTGTGGATACCTTTATAATCACATCCATATATAATAAACTTAGTCCTCAATTTCTTCACATGTTACCTATTAGGTCTCTACTATAACCTATGATAAGATGTGCTCATTTTTCTTCCTCCCTTTCTCATCACTAGATTTCAACCAAAAACATTATCCTTCTTACTGTTTACCTTTCTGCTGTTAGGTATACGCCTGTTACTACACTTGCTGATTTTGAATGCTATTAACTCCTAGTTATACAAAGGAGGCAACTAGCATACTTAGCATACTTATTCAGGCTCCCACATTCTTTACCCTTTTCCTTCTGAACTTGTTTGTTGTTTCATTACTAGCGTACATAGCAGACTAGGGTCTGCTCAAATATTGACTTCTCAACGAAGACTTCTCTGTCTACCCAAGTTAAAATTGTAAACCCTGCCCAACCCGCCCCCCTATATTCATATACTCCAACCTGCTACACCTTGATTTGGTTTTTTTCTGTAGTACTAATGACCATCTAACATATATTCAACTTACTAGTTTCTCCTCTAGTTTCCCCAAGTTGGAATGTAAGCTCCCCAAGAGGAGGGCTTTTTGCCTACTTTGTTTACTGCTGTAACACCAGCAACTAGAACAGTGCCTGACGCACAGCAGGTGCTCAGTAAATACTTGCTGAATGAATAGGATAAAGTCCACTACTAAAAGTATTGCTGAGAGAAATTATAAGCCTAAATGAATGGAGAGGTATATTGTGTTTGTGGATCAAACACTTCGGTATTGTTAAGATGTCAATTCTATAGATTCAATACAATCAATCACAATCCCAGTAGCCATTTTTATATAAAGTGACAAGTTAATTTTAAAATTCATATGAAATAAAAGGAATCTAAAAAAGCAAAAACAATTCTGACAAAGAAGCACAACACTGGAAGACTTCCATTACTGGATTTAAAGCTACAATCATCAACACATTAAGGTACTCATGTAAGGATAGACATATAGTTCACTACATAAAAGAGAGAGTTCAAATCAAGACCCACACATATCCGTTAATTGATTTTGACAAAAGTGGCAAGGTAACTCAGTGGAGAAGGGATAGTCTTTTCTCAACAAGTGGAGTTGGAACAACTGTATATCTATGCGAGAAAATAAAATTTTTTAAAGAATCTCCACCTTTCATACCATATAAAAAAATTAATTTCAAATGAATCATAAACTTAAACACAAAAGGTAAAACTATAAAACTTCCATAAGAAAACATGAGAGGAAATCTTTGAGGTAGGTAAATACTTCAAAGATAGAACACAGAACGTATGAAGCATAAAACAATGAACTGATAAACTGGATTTCATCAATATTTAAACCTTCTCTTCAAAGACATCATTAAGGAAATAAAAAGAGAAGCCATAGATTGGGAGATAATTTTCACAATTCTAATATCCAATAAAGAATATTATTTATGTATTCGCATATATATAAAAGAAAAAAACCTCTTACATTTCAATAATAAGCAACCCATTTTTTTCAAATGGGCAAAAAATTTGAGCAGAGACTTCACAAAAAAGATTTACAAATGACTGATAAGCATATGAAAACAAGCACAATATCATTAGTCATTAGGAAAATGCCAACTAAAACCACAATGAGATACACTAATACAAACTGCTGGAATGTCTGAAATTCAAAAACTAACAATACCAAGTGTTGGCAAGAATGGAGAGCAACTGAAACTCTCACACATTGCTGAAGGGGATGGAAGGTGGCACAGCCACTTTAGAAACCAGTTTGTTGGTATCTTAGAAAGTTAAATATACAATTACCATATAATCCAGCAATTCTCCGCCTAGATGTCTGCTTAAGTAAAATGAACACTTATATCCACAGAGCATCGTGGTGGAATGAGATTCCCCCTTTGAATCTCTGCCCCCTAAGACACAATAAAAACATCACTGGCATACCAACAGAGGACAAACACTACAAAGGACTTCTAAGAGACCCACACCATGGTACATCTGATGGTGGAGGCACAGGAAGCCCCAAAGGACTTGAGGAAAGGTAAGAAGATTTACTCCCCCTCCCCATCCAATCGGCAATGCTCGTCAGCATGGCTCACAGACGGGGTGGGGGCGGCCCTCCACCGGAAAGCTATCACCCTCCAGGTGCTCTCACAGACTGTCAAGAGATGCCCACAGGGAAGAGACAACGGAGCTGTTGCGGGGGTGCCGTCAATGTCCAAGCGCCCCAGGAAAGCAGACAGCGAGGGAGAAAGGAAGCCCCCAGGACAGGCTGGCAAAAGCGAGAGCCCCTCCCCCCCACAGGGCATGTGCTTCAGCACAATCCCTCCGGGTACTGCAACAGGCTCAGAACACACAGCTCGTGACCTCCACCCAGGGGTGGCAGGTGGAAACTGCAGGACCAGATATCCTCAAGAAGAGAAATAGCAAAGGAAAATCAGCTGGGTCTACACAAAAGTATCTTAAGTCTCCACACCAAGAGGAAAATGACAAACACTCAGAAACCAACCTTGAAGGCACAGAAATGTATAAGCTAAACAACAGAGAACTCAAAATTGCTATCATAAAAAAAATCTCAATGAATTACAAGAGAACACAGAGAGACAATTCAATGAATTCAGGAATTTCTTCTCCAAAGAGATTGAAACCATAAAGAAAAACCAATTCGAAATATTGGAAGTGAAAAACACAATGGATGAGATAAAGGAAAACCCGTAATCTTCAAAGAACAGAACCGACAATATGGAGGAAAGAATTAGCATTATCGAGGATAGGCATGCAGAAACGCTCCAGATAGAGGAGGAGAGAGAACTAAGACTAAAAAGACATGAAGAAATTCTTCGAGAAATACCAGACTCAATTAGTAAAAGTAACATAAGGATAATAGGTATTCCAGAAGGAGAAGAAAAGGAAAAAGGAGCAGAAAGTTTGTTCAAAGAAATAATAGCTAAGAACTTCCTAAACCTGGGGAAACAGTTGAAAATAACAGTGAATGAAGTCAATAGATCACCTAAATATATAAACAGGAAAAGACCAACTCCACAGCATATAGTAGCAAAGATGGCAAAAATCAATAACAAAGACAAAATATTAAAGGCAGATAAACAAAATAACATACAAACAAAAGAAACCCCATCAGGCTCTCAGCTGATTTCTCAACAGAAACTCTAGAGGCTAAGAGAGACTGGAACGATATATTCAAAATTCTGAAAGACGGAAACCTTCAGCCAAGAATACTTTATCCAGCAAAAGTATCCTTCAAATATGATGGAAAAATAATAACTCTCCCTCATAAACAAAAGCTAAGGGAGTTCATCACCACAAGGCACGCACTACAAGAAATGCTCAAGAAGGCCCTTAGGCCTGAAAAAAAACAACAAAAGAGAAAGGGGATACAAAGTTTTGAGCAAGGAGAAAATCAAGGAAGCTAAACTGGAAAAATTGCAGTTGGAAAACACCAAAAATGAATATAAACTCATCACTTTAAACACACACTCACAACACAAGGTGGAATAAGTAGGGACAACAACAAATTAGAAGGGGAAGAGGCAAGGGATCAAATCAACTTAGTCTAAGAAAACAAGAGGCATCAGAAAATGGACTATCTCATCCATGAGACTTTTTTATATAAACATCACAGTAACCACTAAACAAATAACAAGAATAGAAACTCACATGAAAAACCACCAGAAAACTAAGAGAATCATCATGCAGAACGACCAAACTGAATTGGCAGTCCGAAACACATGGGACAAGAAACAAAAGAAATGCAAAAGAACCAGAAAAGGAATGATAAAATAGCAACAATAAACCCTCATATATCAATAACCACTTTAAATGTAAACGGATTGAATTCTCCAATCAAAAGACACAGAGTGGCAGGATGGATTAAAAACCAAGATCCAACAATTTGCTGCCTCCAGGAAACAGCTCTAAAGACAAACACAGGCTCAGAGTGAAAGGATGGAAGAAAATACTACAAGCTAATGGCAAACAAAAGAAGGCAGGAGTTGCCATCCTTATATCAGACGAAGTAGACTTCAAGATAAAACAGGTAATGAGAGACAAAGAAGGGCAATATATAATGATAAAAAGGACACTTCACCAAGACATATCACTTGTAAATACATATGCACCCAACACAGGAGCACCAAAGTACATAAAACTATTAAAAAACCTAAAATGAGATATCAACAGCAACACAATAATAGTAGAGGATCTCAACACCCCACTTACATGAATGGATAGATCATCCAGACAAAAAGTCAATAAGGCAATAGTGGACTTAAACAAAAAGCTAGACAAGATGGACTTAATAGATATATACAGAGCACTCCACCCCAAAACAGCAGATTACACATTCTTCTCAAGTGTGCATGGAACATTCTCAAGGACAGACCATATATTAGGAAACAAGGCAAACCTCTATAAATTTAAGAAGATTGAAATCATAACAAGCATCTTTTCTGATCATAATGCTATGAAACTAGAAATCAACTACAAGAAAAAAAACTGGGCAAGTGACAAAGATGTGAAGATTAAACATGTTGCTGAACAACCAATGGATCGTTGATGAAATTAAAGGGGAAATCAAAAACTACCTGGAGACAAAAGAAAAAAGAAAATACACCATACCAACTCATATGGGGTGCAGCAAAAGCGGTCCTGAGAAGGAAATTCATAGCAATACAAGCCCACATTAACAAACAAGAAAAATCCCAAATAAGTAATCTTAAACTACATCTAACAGAATTAGAAAAAGAACAAAGCACCGAATCAGCAGAAGGAGGGAAACAATAAAAGTCAGAGCAGAAATAAATGAAATTGAAACCAAAAAAACAGCAGAAAGGATCAATGAAACAAAGAGCTGGTTCTTTGAGAAGATAAACAAAATTGACAAACCCATAGCCAGACATACTAAGAAAAAAAGGGAGAAGACTCAAATCAGTAAAATTAGAAATGAAAGAGGAGAAACTACAACAGATACCACAGAAATGCAAAGGATTATTAGAGACTACTATGAAAAACTATATGCCAACAAATTGGACAACCTAGAGGAAATGGATAAATTCTTGAATGCATACAACCTCCCAAAACTGAATCAAGAAGAAATAGTGAATCTGAATAGACCAATCACAAGTAAAGAGATTGAAACAGTAATCAAAAACCTCCCCAAAAATAAAAGGACCAGGACCAGATGGCTTCCCTGGAGAATTTTACCAAACATTCAAAGAAGATTTAATACCTATCCTTCCAAACTATGCCAAAAAATAGTGGAAGATAGGACACTTCCTAACACATTCTACAAGGCCAACATCACCCTGATACCAAAGCCAGACAAAGACAAGACAAAGAAGGAAAACTACACAACGATATCGCTGATGAACATAGACGCAAAAATCCTCAACAAAATATTGGCAAACTGAATACAGCAATACATTGAAAAGATCATACACCATGATAAAGTGGGATTTATACCAGAGACAATCCGCGGATGGTTCAACATCCGCAAATCAGTCAACATGATACACCACATTAACAAAACGAAGAATAAAAACCACATGATCATCTCAATCGATGCAGAGAAGTCATTGGACAAGATCCAACATCCATTTATGATAAAAACTCTCAACAGAATGGGTAGAGAAGTACCTCAACATAATAAGGGCCATATATGACAAACCTACAGCTAACATCCTACTCAACAGGGAAAAACTGAAAGCCATTCCTTTGAGGACAGGAACAAGACAAGGGTGGCCACTCTCACCACTCCTATTCAACATAGTACTGGATGTTTTGGCCAGAGCAATTAGGCAAGAAAAAGGAATAAAAGGACTCCAAATAGGCAACGAAGAAGTGAAACTCTATTTGCAGACAACATGATCTTGTACATAGAAAATTCTAAAGAATCCACTGGAAAACTATTAGAAATAATCAACAACTACAGCAAAGTTGCAGGGTACAAAATCAACTTACAAAAATCACTTGTATTTCTATACTCTAATAACAAACTAACAGAAAGAGAACTCAAGAAGACAATCCCACTTACAACTGCAACAAAAAGAATAAAATATCTGGGAATAAATTTAACCAAGGAGGTGAAAAACCTAGACAATGAAAACTATAAGACACTATTGAAAGAAATCAAGGAAGACATAAAGAAATGGAAAAATATTCCATGCACATGGATTGCAAGAATAACACAGTTAAAATGTCCATACCACCTAAAGCAACCTACTGATTCAATGCAATCCCAATCAGAATCCCAATGACATTCTTCACGGAAATAGAACAAAACATACTGAAACTCGTATGGGGCAACAAAAGACCCCGAATAGCCAAAGCAATCCTGAGAAAAAAGAACAAAGCTGGAGGCATCACAATCCCTGACTTCAAAATATACTACAAAGCTACAGTAATCAAAACAGCATGGTACTGATACCGAAATAGACACACAGATCAATGGAACAGATTTGAAAGCCCAGAAAAAAACCCACACACCTATGAACAGCTAATCTTTGACAAAGGTAAAGGACATACAACGGAGAAAGGGAAATCTCTTCAACAAATGGTGCTGGGAAAATTGGACAGCCACAGGCAAAAGAATGAAAGTAGACCATCTTCTCTCACCATACACAAAAATCAACTCAAAATGGATTAAGGACCTGAAAGTGAGACCTGAAACTATAAAACTCCTGGAAGAAAATATAAGCAGTACACTGACATCAGTCATAAAGGAATCCTTTCAGATTCCATGTCTACTCAGACAAGGGAAACAAAAGAAAAAAGAAACAAGTGGGACTTCTCAAACTACAGAGCTTCTACAAGGCAAATGAAACCACAGTCAAAATGAATAGACAATCCACCAGCTGGGAGAAAATATTCGCAAATCGCATATCCGACAAGGGATTAATCTCCATAATATATAAAGAACTCGCACAACTGAACAACCGAAAAAACAAACAATCCGATCAAAAAATGGGCAGAGGATATGAGGACATTTTTCCAAGGAAGATATACAGAGGGCCAACAGACACATGAGAAGATGTTCAACATCACTAATCATCAGGGAAATGCAAATCAAAACTACACTAAGATATCACCTTACACCCATTAGAATGGCTATAATCACCAAGACAAAAAAACAACAAGTGCTGGAGAGGTTGTGGAGAAACAGGAACCCTAATTCACTGCTGGTGGGAATGCAAACTGGTGCAGCCTCTATGGAAAACAGTATGGAGATTCCTCAAAAAAATTAAAAATAGAAATACCTTATGATCCAGCAATCCTACTATTGGGCATCTACCCAACAGACATGAAATCAACCATCCCAAGAAGCTTATGCAGCCCTATGTTCATTGCAGCATAATCACTATAGCCAAGAAGTGGAAGCAACCCAAGTGTCCCTCGACTGATGACTGGATAAAGATGTGGTATACACATACATACATACATACATACATATATATATATATATACACACACACACACACACACACACACAATGGAATACTACTCAGCCATAAAAAAAGACAGAATTGTCCAATTTGCAACAACATGGATGGACCTAGAGGGTATTATGTTAAGTAAAATAAGCCAGAGAGAGAAGGACAAACACGGCATGATTTCATTCATATGCGGAATATAAACTAACACACAGAGAGAACTGGTTGGTGGTTACCATGAGGAAGGGGGGGTGGGGGGAGGGACAAGGGGTGAAGGGATACATTCATATGGTGATGGACAAATAATAATGTACAACTAAAACCCCACAATGTTATAAACTGTTAAGAGAGCAATAAAAATTAAAAGTTAATAAAAATAAAGAAAGAAAACACATATCCACAAATGTTTAGCAGTTTTGTTCATAACAGCCAAAAACTGGAAGCAATTCAAATGTCCACCAACTGATAGCTATAAATAAACTGGGTCATATCCATACAATGGAATAGAATTCAGCAATAAAAACAGACAAACTACTGACACAGATGAGCATCAAAAGCATTATGCTAAGTGCAAGCCAGACCCAGAAGACCACATACAGTATGACTATTTTTATATTACATTGCTGAAAAGGCAAAACTGTATTAACAGAAAACAGATTAGTGGCTACCAGGGAAGAGAGAACTTTTCAGGATGACAGGAATTTTCTGTATCTTGATTGCAGTGGTGGTTACAGGAATGTATATGTTTGTCAAAACTCAATCTGCATACTTACACTGGGTGAATTTTCATATATAAGTTACACATCAATAAATCCAATTTTTAAAAAGTATACTAGGTCAAAACCTAAACTCCAACTACCTAATACCTAAAAGAGGAATACTTAATACAAAATAGCTCATGAAAATTGAGTATTCTGTGCAGCTTTAAAAAATAATAGGGAATTGTCCACATCCAGGTAGGATGGAATAGTTTGCAGCAGGCCAATATGCTTGCTGAGAACAAGAAAAGCAAAATAAACTACAAAAGTTATAAAGGCAGCAGAGAGATGTGGAAGAATGGGGAACATGAAGGTCTAAAATTCCAGCGAAGGGGGAATCTTTTAGGGGTGTTTAGATGATCTGCAGTTGTCTCTGGACATTTCCTTATTAAGAGCATGGGCTGGAGGCTGAAAACTGAGACTCGGCCTGTGCAGAACATTGATGCTGAAGAACCAAGAAGCCAAGAGAGCTTTTGATGTTCAAAAAGTGCTGGAGTAACAAAATTGGGAAACTGTACAGCGAGCTCAAACTCAAGGGTACTTTCTCTCCCAGGACATTTGCTTAATTTTAAAACTGTGCAGGGTTAGAAGGTAAATAGTTAACTGAAAAATTTTGAAAGCAAAGTGAAATTTCCCACCTTGGGCACTGCTAAGAGGACAAAGACCACTAGGCTGTGAAAACGAAAGTGCTGGAAGACCACACTCCACAAATAAGTCAAATAAGAGGAAGAGTATAGGGGCCAGCCCATGGCCTAGTGGTTAAGTTTGATGCACTCTGCTTCGGTGGCCTGGGTTTGGTTCCCAGGCATGGACCTACACTACTTGTCGGTGGCCATGCTGTGGAGGTGACCCACATACAACATAGAGGAAGACTGGCACAGATGTTAGCTCAGGGTGAATCTTCCTCAAGCAAAAAGAGGAAGATTGGCAACAGGTGTTAGCTCAGAGTGAAGCTTCCTTGGCAAAAAAAAAATAAAAACAAGAAAAAAAGAAAGAAGATTATCATCAAAATACTAAAATAGCAATCCATATAAATTAAGATGACTGGCTCCCTACTCTATCTGCCTAGAAGAAAGGTAAACCCATCTGGCAGGATATACTTGGTAATGCTTGCTTTATTTTGCTTTTAAATTCATGTCTGGCATTCAACCAAAAATTACAAGGCATAAACAAAACAATCAACTAACTTGACTTAATTGACTTTTATAGAACACTCCACCCAACAACAGCAGAATACATATTCTTTTCCTACATATTCTTTTCCAAGTGCACATGGAACATTTACCAAGACAGACCATATTCTGGGCCATAAAACAAATCTCAATAAATGTAAAAGGATCTAAGTCACATAAAGAATGTTGTTCTGGGGCCGGCCCCGTGGCATAGGTGGTTAGGTTCAGCGCGCTCCACTTCAGCAGCCCAGGTTCACAAGTTCAGATCCAAAGCACAGACCTACACCATTCGTCAGCCATGCTGAGGTGGTGATCCCCATACAAAACAGAGGAAGACTGGGACAGACATTAGCTCAGGGCTAATCTTCCTCAAGCAAAAAAAGAGGAAGATTGGCAACAGATGTTAGCTCAGGACGAACCTTCCTCACCAAAAAAAAAAGAATGTTCTTTCATCACAATGAAATTAACTTAATAATAGAAAGAGCTCTGGAAAATCCTCAATTATTTGGAAACTAAATCACACAGTTCTACAGAATCTATGGGTCAAAGACAACAAAAAGGCTATTAGAAAGTCTTTTGAGCTAAATAAAAATGAAAAAAATATATATACATATCAAAATTTGTAAGCAGTACTTAGAAGTTTATAGCACACCTATACTGGGAGGGAAGTCACAAATTAATGACCTCAGCTTTCACACTAAGAAACTAGAAAAAGAAAAACTAAACCCAAAGTCAGTTGAAGAAAGAAAATAAAAGATCAGAGCAGAAATAAGGAAATAAAAAAACAAGAAAACTAGAGGAAATTAGTTAAACGAAAAGCTGATTCTTTTGAAAACTTTAATAAAAGTAATAGATCTCTAGCCAGACTGATCAGGGAAGAAGAAAGAAGACACAAATTACCAATATCAGGACTGATACCGAATCTCTACAGATTATACAGATATTTGACGCACTAAAGATTCTAGAGATAAAGGATAATAAGAATATTATAAACAACTTTGCCAATAAATTCAACAACTTAAATGAAACAGACAAGCTCCTTGTAAAACTCAGTGAGCATGCAAAGAGACTGAACCACACAACCTCATGACCAATAACCAATAGAAAAACAAATAATACAAGCAGACCCATGGATGATGCAGATATTGGAATTAACAGACAAGCATTTAAATAACTATAAGCAGTATGTTCAAGATAAGTGAAGCCTATTAAAAATCTATAAAATAGAATTAAATGGATGTTCTAGTACTCAAAGTTACAACGTAAAATTAAAAACACAACAGATTGGTTGTGACAAAAGAAAAGATGGCATTGGTGTACTGGAAGACAGATCAATAGAAGATACCCAAACTGGAGTATAGAGAGAAAAAAAAATTTTTAAGAGACATCAAATATGATCATTGAGTTGCAACATGTTTAAATTAGAATCCGAAAAGGAGAAGAGGGGGCAGAAGCAATATTTGAAGAGGTAATGACAGAAAACTTACCAAACTAAAAGGCATCAAGTTACAGATTCAAAAAGCTCTATGAACATAAAGTGAAATACTTACGAAGAAAACCACACCCCAACACATCATAATCAAACTGCTAAGAAACTGAGAAGAGAAAAATCTTAAAAGTAGCCAAAAAAGAATAAAAGACATGTTATTCTCAGCAAGACTATAAACATAACATTACCTTCAATAAGACTGGTAGCTGACTTCAACAAAAAGCCAGAAGACAATGAAACATTTTTTAAATGTAGAAAGAAAATAACCACCAACTCAGAACTATACATCCAATAAAAATATTCTTCAAGAAAGAAGGTAAAATTAAGGAATTTTCAGACAAACAAAAATGGAAAAATTCACTGTTAGTGGGTAGGTTAGTATGAAAATATACACCAAGGAAGCTACTCAACACAAGGAAAATGATCCCAGACAGAAACACAGAAAGGCAGGAAGGAAGAGACCTGGAAAGGGTAAATATGAAACAAAAACTGACGGTCTAAAACCATACTAATAATGTCTTCTGGACTCTAAAATACGTACAAATAGGGGCCGGTCCAGTGGCATAGTGGTTAAGTTCGTGCACTCCACTTCGGCAGCTCAGGGTTTCACAGGTTTGGATCCCGAGAGCTGAGAGACGCACCACTTAAGCCATGCTGTGGCCACATCCCATATAAAGTAAAGGAAGATGGGCACGGATGTTAGCCCAGGGCCAGTCTTCCTCAGAAAAAAAGAGTAGGATTGGCAATGGATGTCAGCTCAGGGCTAGTCTCCCCCACAAAAAAATAAATAAATAAAATAAAATACGTACAAATAAAATGCAGAATTATAATAATGCAAAAAAAGTTGGAGTAGGAGTTAAAGTGTAAGAAACTTGCATTGTTGGGGAATGGTAAAAGTAGTAATTTGTATTATGCTAATAAGTATGCCTGTTGTAATCTCTGGTATAACCACTAAAGACATAGTGAAAGAATATATAACTAACAAGTTAATAGCAGGGAAAAATGGAATAAAAATAATTTGATTAACAAAAAGGAAAGCAAAATAGGAGAGATAAAAAGGAATACGAAACACATGACTCAGAAATCAAAGCTGGTGGTAGTTAAACACGACTATTATCAGCAAAAATGTAAATGAACTAATTAAATACTCAAAGTAAAAGACTAACACTAGATAAATTAACGAAAATCTTGTATTTATTCACAGGCAAAGACATCCGGAAAACACCATGAGAGAGAAAGTAGTTTTCAAAAATGCACACATTCTACTTACTAAAAAATTGTAATATGTACATACACACACACAAATGCCTCAGAAAATGATGAAAAAAATATTAGCAGGGCTTATCCCTGAGATTTTAGGTGATTTTTTTTTCATCATAGATGTTCTCTGTGTTTTTGGTACTTTAACTCTTTTCTAAGGAGCAAGACTCATTTTTATAAACACCACAAAACTATTTTCAAAATAAATCAGATTACAAATTTTAATAATGATCAGCTCCAACAAAGTAACAGACTTACAGAAAAACAGAAGAATGCGATCAAGTCTAAAAAGAAGCTAAACAACATAAACTTATTTCACACAATAAACTCTACTGGTGAAACTAAGACACCTTTCTAATTACAAATGCATTATATCATCACCATTTCTGATGGAGACAAAAAGTATCAGGTAAGAGTTGGAAACAGAAATAGCTTTTTCCATTAAATAGCTTTCTCTCTCATTTCTTTTCTTACTTCTAATAAAAATCTGTGAAACTTCTACTCAACTATAAGATAAGCTAAAGTTGTAAAATAAAATTTAAGTCCTAACGTTTTTCATTTTAATTTATGGATTTTTTCCTAAATAATTTCTTCTAATATTATTTCAATTAAAATTTAAGTTTCAACATAGAAGAAACCAGTCATCAGTTTCATGAATCAAAACTTTACTTGGCAAAGGGATTTCAAAGAAATATACAATACTATGCATCTTGGAAACATGTTCTAGTAACTTTTTTATTCAGTCATATAAAAAAGCCAAGGACTTCCAAACTCTCTATATAAATACAGAACTCTAAGCAACTTACTTAAATACATTTAAATTGGAAGCCCCCCTCTCCCCCTAAAAAAACCTAAGAGCTACGTTTGGTACACACTATGACAGTAACAAAACAACAGGAATAATAACATCTATCATTTATTGAACACTTAACAATGTAATACTCATTGTTCTAAGTAATTTGCATGTATTGTCTCATTTAATCCTCACATAATATGATGAACTAGTATTATCTTCATTTTACAGATGAGAAATTGAGGTAACATTTATTCAAGGTCAAACAACCAGCTAGCAAATAGAGCCAGGATTTGAATGCCAAGCGAGCTAGCTACAGAGCCCTGCACTCTTAATCATTACACCATGCTAAAAATATAAGTAGTTGAGACCTTGTTAAAGTAGTTTGCTGTCTCTGTTATTAAGTTGCAGTCAATAAATAATAACAAGCTTTATTAGAATAAAACCAGATATTTTAAGAATCTGTCATGTCACTAAGAATAAATAGACGAAATAACAAATATCTAAAAACTTTCCAGTTTCATGACAAAAGAGAAAAAAGTAAAACACAGTCACTATCAAAAATACTATTCATAAAAACGTGAGAAAATGTGTAACTTCCACAGACAACAGAAGACATTAAAACTACTGCATTAAACTATAAGATCATATCTATTTTCTCTTGAAAATAGTTTAACCTAACAGTTTTCCTCCCCAATTTAAACTGGAGGATACAGATATCTAGGAGTTGAATACAATGTCACAGAAACCCTATATGAAGCTAATGTCAATTCCTTGGGTGATAAAGGATTCTTTCTTGACATTTTGATTCTCCTTTTAAGGACATGTTTTGGAGCAATCAAAAAAACTGTCTGTTGAACTTAATCCACTGTAAAAAAAAAAAAAATTTTAATTGTGTGTGTGGACTGCTTCATAGATTCCCACCCTACTCAAAAGGCTTGTTCAAGAGCATTGCTATCTAAATGATTTATGCTCATGAAACGCAAAGGTAGTTTAATACAATTCAAAGTAAAACATACTTTAAAAAATATACCATAATAGGGGCCACCCGGTGGCGCAGCGGTTTCGTTCGTGCTTGGCAGCCCAGGGTTCACGAGTTCGGATCCCGGGCGCCTGCGGACGCACTGCTTGTCAGCCATGCCGTGGCGGCCTCCCATATAAAGTGGAGGAAGATGGGCACGGATGTTAGCCCAGGGCCAGTCTTCCGCAGCAAAAAGGGGAGGATTGGCTACGGATGTTAGCTCAGGGCTGGTCTTCCCCACAAAAAAAAAATATATATATATATACCATAATAAAAATCTTAGATTCACTTTATTATGGATCATTATTAGATAATTTATTATATACTTATGGTATATTGTTTTAACAAAATTTGTTTAATCTGGATATTAACACAAATTCAGTATCATTCTACTTGAATTCTAATTCTTCTGAAGACTATCCTACTGAAATATTTTTCAAGTATCAACTCTACTAACTACTGATTACTAATCTAATTAGTAATCTACTGATTACTAACACTGTCATTTCTAAAAGTGACACCATTATTTTAAAAATTGAAAACTTAAGTGTCCAACAGAAAAAGACCAGTGGGTAAATTATTACGCAAATACAGATGAGAATACTACATAGCTATTAAAAATAATGTTATAGAAAAATACTGACATAAAAATGTTCAAGACTCTCTGTTAAGTGAATAGTTTTGCACTACAGTGGATGCATTCTGAGCCCATTTGTAAACATCATGTGGCTATAAGTGTACATGTACTTAATATAATGGCTAAACAAAATGCAGGAAGAAGACATGCCATAAGGTTAACAATGGCATCTCTTGGTGATGGGATTTCCAGTGATATTTTATAATTTTAATTCATGCTTTTCTTTGTGTTTTCCAAGTTTTCTACATCAGGGATGTGCTATTTTTATAACTGAGGGGAAAGAGATTAAGAAAGAAATAAAGGCAACTACTTAACATTAAGGCTATATTTGAATACAAATGATAAATTCTTAGCTAGGCATATGGTTTACCTCTCAATGGTACAACTCCCATTTGTGGGGGGGGGGGGCATTAAATACAAAATTATTGAACATGAAGCAACCTGTATTTTCATTTTCCACTATTTTGGGTGGGAATTAAAAATTTAAATACCTGATTAAATGTGAACTCTTTCAAAAAGATGGGAATTTTTGTCTTACTATTTGACCTTAATAATGTAGAAATGAAACTATTTTATTTCTGAAAATATTTCTGAAAAATAAAAGGTAAATCATATCCTAAACAGCATACTATAAAAAAATTTTTTTAACAAATGATTTCTTTCTATAGACTTCTAAGACTTAAAATAAGCAGAACTACATCTTTGTGAAATACACACCTACAACAAGTGATAACTAAGAGTTGACAATATACTTAGAAGAAGGAGTTTAGGTAATTTAACATTTACACAATTGAAAATATGGAGAACAACAGGAATCTCTTATCCACCTACTTCACAGAAGCTACATCTAACAAAGCTATAAAAATGACTAACAAATGGTTGTAAAGCAACCTATAAACATGAATGTCGTTATGATAATTATAGTCAATTAGTAAGAATTAAATTGCTCTGACAATTTATTATTTATTCTATAAATAATTCATACTCCATCTAGAATTTTAGACTCAGAAAAGGAGAAAATGCAATGTCCACTGGTACAATGCCCATAAGAAACTGCACTTAAAATATTTTACTTTATGCATCTGCAAAGACATGGAAGGAAATAGACACAAACCATAAATGGTAGTTTTGCTATAATGTGGAACTTTGATTGATTTTTCACAATGTTGTTGTTTGCTTTCATAGTTTAAAATATTTGCAGCAAATAAATATTTTATTTGACACAGCACCAGAAGTAAAAATGTGGGGGAGAGGGTACATTAAATATGTGCTTTGCGGAAAGGAAATGAGATAAGAAACAATTTACTTTTAATACTAACACTGCCTGACACATTAGATGGTAGACAATAGCTAACTGACAGAATTAAATCTCCTAATTTAATACTTCTAACAATCCTGAAATCTAAGAGAGGCTATATTGTAATTATCAAATAAAACATCAAACAGCTCTTTCCTGTACTCTAGGACAGAATAAAAACAAACAAAAAAGCAACTATCAGTCTCACAAAAGCCTGCTCTAAGAATGCAACTTAACTCCTTACTTCCTTACTCCTTAAGAGCTAAAATTTGAGCTTTCTAAGTTTGTTCTATCCTTTCTTAACTATTTAAAGGTTGAGATACATAATCTCCCTCCCAACGCCATGCCCACAAAAATAACAAGTTGGAAATAGTCTCACCCTTAAAATCTTATGTTTTTCTTCTGGAATCTATCATTTCCTATCTTGTGTTATAACCATTATGTACGTTTTCTTTTATCCATACTAGATTTCAAATCCACTGAGGGCAGTGTCATTCATATTGCATCTTTCTGCATCTCACAAGGCTTAGTAAAGAGTCTCGATTAATACTTGGCACTTTCTGCAGACTCTGCCAGCTAAAAAGAATTAAGCTTGGTAATTCTTTGTAGCTTGGTCTAAAAAGAAAACAATCCTCTGGAACTATTAGAAAGGTAGTATTCTCACTGCAGGGGAGGATAGGGGGTAGGTGGGAGTGTGCACACAACCTGTCTGCGGTCAGTTAACCAGACCAAAAGCCTCTTCTCCCCTTTCCCCTTCAAAGGCTGATTCCATCCTAGTCAATCAGCGTCTCTTAGTTAAGGACAGAGTCCACCTACGTTCTCTTCAGAGGACCTGGAGAGATTGAGGTAATCTAGGGGGCTTTCTAGTGGTCTGCGAGTACAGGAGAATAAAATCAAAGTTTCATCTGTGAGCTACTTGACCAGGTCAAAACCCAAAGAAAATCCCAGAATGTGGATTCTAAAGAGTCCTCTAAAAGCCGTGGAATCCAAGTCTTTCAGCTGAGTTCAATCTATACCAGATAAAGCTCATACAAGTAAGACCTCACTGCAAACTCTATAAATGCAACCCAAACCAACTGGCCCCTCACAAGTGAAAAGATGACTACGTCCTAAGGTGTTTACCATATGTTAAACTTCCTGACATACTCCAAGTCATTCCCTATGCTGTGGATAGTAACAGAGTCCACAATAGAGGCAACCTGGCAGATCACATGACCAATCAAGGCAATTCAATTTTCAAGATTGAAAAGTCTATGTTTATAAATGCACAGAAGATCTAGAAGGTTATGGGATGTGAGATAAAAGTGCAAGTGTGGGGCCGGCCCGGTGGCGCAGTGGTTTGGTCCGCGCTTGGCAGCCCGGGGTTCGCGGGTTCGGATCCCGGGCGCCCGCCGACCCACTGCCTGTCAGCCACGCCGTGGCGGCGTCCCATATAAAGTGGAGGAAGATGGGCACGGATGTTAGCCCAGGGCCAGTCTTCCTCAGCAAAAAGGGGAAGATTAGCAATGGATGTTAGCTCAGGGCTGGTCTTCCTCACCAAAAAAAAAAAAAAAAAGTGCAAGTGTGCAAAGGGGGTTTTCACTTATTATATATACATTGTATTGTTTTAACTTTTCATGGGCATCAATTTACTTCTGTAATTTAAAAAACATTTTAAGTAAAATTTTGAAATCTGATTTTATTTTTTCAAAAAAATGTAATAGACCCACATGGAATACAAACGAAAAATAAACGCCATTTTGCAAAAGTTTGGCTACTAGAGACCTACAGATCAAATAGAAATAATAAAATTATCCTATCCTACAAAACAAAAAGGAACACCAGTAATATAACAGAAATGCCCATAGCAACTGCCACCCACTACTCAACCAACATTCACTACTTTGATTACACAATATTAGCCACCAGAGGGAGTTGAGTACCCTCCCCTCAAAAGTATATCCACTCTAACAATCCCCTTTTCAATTTTAACCTAACTAAAAAGGTTAGGCTGGCAGAACCAAAAAATCTTAACACAATGTTTACAGCAATTCATAAGTCATAAAAAATTTTTAGTTTTTTGCACCAACAGAACATTGCCTCTCAGTTTTATTCTAAATTTTTCATAAGAACTCTATATACATAGATAAATTTACATTTCACTGAGGTTCCTGTCTGATTTCCTTAACAGAAAAAAGTTTCCCAGTCTGAGAAGCAAACTACCTAGACAATTAATTCTCTTATCATTTTAACAGAGTGTTCATATTCTCCAACTGTTTGTCATGACAACTTTGGGGTTAAAAAATGTAAAATTTTATACAACTATGAATCCTGAGAAAAGAGGAAGGGGGGACACAAACTATACTCTGAAAACAGCATAATCCAGCCATAATACCCAACGTAAACAAGGTCATATATTTTAGCAAAGCACATTACTAAACATCTTTAAATGCTAAATTTGTCTGTGACTTCAGCATCTTAAAAACTAAAGTATAAATAGCCAAACATCCTACACCTTCTTTCTATTTTAGTTCATTTTTCTAAGAAATATTAAGAGAAATCATATTGAAAATGACCAAAATCACCAAAAATTAGGGAAGAGAGCCAACCAGACAGAAAAAAAACCACAGAGCAAATTATTTTGGAGAGGAGGATTTTTGTTTAATCTGATTTATGAATCCATACTATAGTCACAAAAATTTTTAAATATAAAGACATACATCTCAGTTCCCACACTCCCCTCATCAGGCTACTTCTCCCTCTCCCCCATCGCTATTAGCTTTCCAGTATCCTCCCAGAGTTTCTTTATACATAGAAGAGCAAACGCAAGTTTACATTCTTGTTCCACCTCCCCACTTAACGCACAAAGTAGCACATTATTCACACTGTCCTACACCTTGTTTCTTTCACTTTATAACATATTTTGCAGATCTTTCCACGTCAGTACACAGAAAGCTTCCTCATTCTTTTTTTCACAGCTGATCATGACTGGTTCTACCACAACTTGCATCTATCTTCTTCAGGCTAACCTTTAATGACGTTCTGTTCCGTCGACTACTTAACACCTGAGTTAGCTTCCTTCCCTCAACAAGATTTTAAACCAAACCAGATTTGAAGTATCCCAAGGGACAACTTTCAGAAGCAACTCATTACCTAAATTACATCCTTTTCAGAACGTTTGTTTTTCAAGCAGGTAGGAGGAAAACATGCCACAATCTTCTCCTCTTATCCCTTAAAGCTACAAACTAGAATGAAATCTTGAAGTGAAATTACCTTTTTTGATTTGGGGGATCCGCGTAATAGTCAAATCAGCAATGACTGTAAAAGTTTCTTTACTTCTTGTGCTTTTCTTTCACTGTAAAAGAAAACATTGACTTTTTTTTTAAAGGCTAGAAAGCCTTAACGTCGTACAGCATGGCATTCTAATAGCAAGACAACACCACCTGATTCGATCTTTCATCCGGCAGGTCGAGGCCGAGGCTTCTCTTTCAGGATTCTGCTCAGTACTATCAACAGGACGACGTTTACACCAGGGAAAACAATCAAGAATACAAGCTCTGCGACGCAACGTGCTGAAAATGACACACCGGGGGCCAGAGCGCCAGGTACAGAGACTCCGGCTTCGCCGGCGGAAAGAGCTCTAGGAAAGCCAGCCGCGGCGGTGACAGGGTGCGGGGAGGCGCGGGGCGACGGAAGACAGACAGACCCGGCGCCGCGCGGCGAACCCTCGAACCCGCGCCGTCGCTCGGGCTGGCCGCGCGGAGTCGCGCGCTCCCCGGGGACGGAGCCCCGGAACCACGGCCACTAACGGAACCAGCCCACGGGCGGCGGCGGCGACCGCTCGGACTGCGGACCGCGGCGCGCGGGCCGGGCGCCGGGAGGGCGGGGGTTCCCCGGAGGAGCTGGCCGCCCCGGCGCCCCATTGGGCGCCGCTCCAAACGTGCCCGAGTTGTGACAGGAATAAAGTGGGTCACAGGGCCTAGCGGGTCCCCAGCGAAAGCCCTCTTGACACCGGGTCTCCGGCTTTCCCGGCCGCCCTGCCGCTCGAATCGGCCCTAGTCCCGGGAAGCGCTCCGGCCACCCCGCCCCGCCGCGCACCCCAATCCCGCCCCTGCCCCGCAGGTAACCCCAGCTGCCCTGGAGGGCCCCTCAGCCAGGGCGGGCCTCCGCCCCAACTCCCAGGAAAAGACACACTAGCGCGACAGGCAAAACTTGGGCTTCAGCTCCCGCCTTCCCCTCCCTTGGCCGCCGCCCCCGGGCCCCACACACACCGCCCCCCGCTCCCGCCCCTTCCCCGCGCCCTCACCGTGTGGCTTGCGGCGGCTCCGGCTTCTTCCCTCCCCCACCCTGGAGTCTAGCTGCGGTGACTCGGAACCACTACCCCGGCTGCGTCCAGGAGACACTGCGGCTCCCAGCACAAGCAGCACCTGGGCCAGTGAGTGGCGCCCCCACCACCCCCCAAATATTCACCGCTAGTGCCGCCGGCTCCTCCTCCCCCTCCCTTCCCTTCCCCTCCTCCACCGGCACCGGGAGCACGCATGCGCCACCGAGGCTAGCTTACCGGCGGACGTCAGGCCCCAGGCCCACCCGGTGGGGCGCCACTCACCGGGAGCGCGCACGCGTCGGGGACCAGATTTCCTTCGCGCGCTCGCTGTCCGGGGTTTCCTTTCTTAAGCCGGTAGCCGCAAACCGAGTCTGTGATTGCGCTCCCTCCCGGCGCATGCGTCGTCAGTCACCCCCGCGGGCTCCGACGGCCGGCGCTCGGCGTTCGCCCCTCCCCTCACTCTCCCTTTCCCCGGCGCGTCTCCGTGCGCATGCGACTTGCCCCGTTAGGCAGCGCGGAGTCGCGGAGGGGATCCCGGGTGCTCGGAAAGACTGCTGCTCCCTTTGGCCGCCGCCCGGCGCGGAGGGAAACAGGGATCTTCCCGGAGCCCCCTTCCCGCACTGGCTACTGGAAGGCTGGGGAGGCAGGGCCTGGTCGGGTGGAGAGTGCGGCGGGTCCGAGAAGCGGTAGCGTTTGATCGCGACGGCTTTGGCTTTCCCCCTAGATGCAGGGAGCGAGGAGGAGGAAGAGCTTCCTGCCGGATGAGGGATCTGGAGGCCAAAATGGGGACCCTCTCTTCCTCGAAAAGCAAATCACTTTTCGACGCCAGGGAAGATTTTTCGGGTGTTGGCGGGCGAAAGACTTTTTTCCCGCTCCAGCGACGTCACTTGCGTTTCCTCTCCTGGGGCCGGGAGAGGGGTTTGCGAAGATGACTGAATCGCCAGAGACATCTTTTCCTCCTCTCCCGGAGGAGCGCGGCTTGGGTCGCTTCTTACGGGTGGATGGGCCTGGGGAGACAGGACATGCTCCCTTGGCAGAAGGTGGGAGGCAAAAAAAAGTCAGGATGTGTTCGTTTGGAGTTTTTGTATGGAAGATAGGGGGTGAAGCTGGAGGGATATACCAGGACCCTAATTTGCATGGCTTCCCTTGTTAGAAATACTTCCTGCTTATCTTAGGGGGAAATTACTTCCCTTGATGCTTAACACACATTTGGTCCACATGGGAAAGCACATTTCAACACTTGTAAATAATTGGAAAAGAGGTCTTTACAGTCCTAATTTCCTAGTAGTTGTCGTTTCAACGAATGTCCGTTGGATTTGAAATAGAAGCCATCTTGTTTCAAAAAATAAACAACTGGTTTGGCTATTAAATTCTTCCTTCAAGGTAACATTCACTTAAGTAAACATTTCAAATTCCTGCCATCTACTCAGAGAAACAGAACATCAAAATTGAGGAACTTATTCAGATCCCTGATCCTTTACTTGAAGGTTTTTCTGTTTAGAGTGAAAAAGCATGGGGCCGGCCTGGTAGCATAGTGGTTAACTTTCAGGGTTGGGATCCTGGGTGCCAAGCTACTCACCGCTCATCAAGCCATGCTGAGGTGGCATCCCATATAGAAGAGCTACAACTCTACAACTATAATACACAACTATATACTGGGGCTTTGGGGAGAAAAAAGAAAAAAAAAGAGGAAGATTGGCAATAGATTGGCACAGGGCCAATCTTCCTCATTAAAAAACAAAAAAAAAAGTGAAAAAGCATGATTTGTTAACTTCATCATATAACAAGGGATTTTAGTAGATATTTTTGTCTGCTCAGCATTCATTCTCTATTCTGATAATTTCCTTTGGAGAACTATCTTTTCTTCATTCTCAGTCCATATGGCTGGGGCAGAATTCCAGGGGAAAGCATATTTGAATTAATCCTCTGCTTTAGGTTGGGGGTGCTCGCTCTTTTCCAGTGGATTTAATCTACAAAAATGGAGGCGTGAAGCCATCTTTCCACTCAGAGATTCTGAGAAAGAAGGCAACATGGAAAAAAAGCAGATTCAAAGATGGAGATTTGGCCTGGAGATATGTTTGATGCCCCAAATCCAGTGTGGACTAGATAACTCCGGAAATTTCAGTTAAATTCGTCAATAAATTCTTTCATGTGTTTCTTTTATTGCTAAAACTAGTGAGAGGTTTTCTGTCACTTGCAATCGTGAATCCTAAGTGATACTGGTAGCAAAAGAGGAAGCAAGGTTAATATGTAATACTGATAAAGTAGGTTGCAGCCAGACAAGAGAGTCTGAATGCTTTTTCTAGCATGTGGTTGTTTGGATTTTATTCTAAAGAAAGTGATCCCTCATATTCTACATCATCTAGAACATATATCTTCAAAAATACCTTTGCCCTTTTTAATGGTTCCATTGTCCTCTTAGTCACTGGGATCAAGTCATGTTCATCTTTGACTCCTTCCTCTCACTTTCTGTATTTAATCATTTACCAAGACCTGTTGATAATCCCGTTTTTCTGCTCAGTCCTCTGCCCCTGCTTGAACATTTCCCACATTTCAGTTCACAACTTATCCTTTCTTGCCCATATTCTCTCCAAGAAGAAAACTGTATCAGATATTTGTAATAACTTCCAACTTCCGGATTCCACTTGACCCTAAAACAAAAATCCTGCCTCATAGTTTCATAGATCCTAAATTTGTCCCCCAGCTTAAATCTTCTCCTTAAACACAGTTGTAATGTAATTCAAATATTCTGTTCATTCCTTCTTGTATGCCTTGCTATTACTTAAACTGAGCATTTCCAACCCCCTTCCCAACTGATTCCCCCAGTTGATGTCTTGATAGAGGCAATATAGCATAGTGGTTAAGAGTATAGAATCGGGAACTAAACTGCCTGAATTTGAATCTCAGCGCCACCACTTAATATCTGCATGACTTTGAGCAAGTTATTTCTCTGTCCTTCAGTTTCCTCATCTGTAAAATGAGGATAATAATGATCCCATCTCATAGGATAATTGAGAGGAGACATAAATGATAGGTAGGTAGGTGGATAGATAGAAAGATAACATAAATATGTGTGGATGTCATAGTACCTGGTACATAAGAAATCCCATATTAGTGTTGGTTATTATTGATATAATGGTATTCCTTTTTGCGTAATTCTTACATCTCTTTTGCTCAAATTCTTCTCCTAGTTCCCTATGTCCCATCAGTCACAAAGTCTTCTCTGTTCTTTCATAATACTTCTCTCATTCATCCTTTCATTGACATTCCTAGTTTTACCACCATAGTTTAAGGTGAATTGGAACACAGGAAGTTTAAGATATGTATAATAGGGAATATAAGGTAAGTTTTTTTCAAAAGAAACCTTCATGGTTTAGTCAATTACTCATATTCTTTCTAGACCCTTTAAAATAGAGGGAAGAACAATAATATGAGGTGGTATTATGGACTGTGTAGTCAAAAGTCTAGATTTAAATCCTGACTAATACTAAAAGACACTGAGCAAGTTAAATAATTTCTCTGAGCTTCAGAGCATTTATCTGTAAAGTTAGAAGAATAAGCATCTCAGAGAATTGTGATGATCAAATGTAAATTATAAACTGATACATAAAGGTTGGGTGGTAAGGATGGTAATTTTAGATTCTTACAATTTGTTGTTGGAAACCTAGGAACGGTTGAAATGACTTACAAATCTGTAACTGCAGCCTACACCTCTCCTTTGGGCTCCATGCACATATGTCCAATTGCCTACCTGATGTCTCCTCTTGAGTCTCAAATATCCTGGATGCTCCCTTCAATCTATTCTCCACAGAACAGCAAGACTATTCTTGTGAAAGTATAAATGAAATCACATGTTCCTACTTAAAACCCTTTTATTGTTTCCCATCACATCCAAATTTCTAATCATGGCCACAATACCCTGTTTGATCTAGCCTTTGCTACATTTCCAACTTCATGTCCTACCATTTTCTCCTTTTTTCATAACATTCCCACCCAGAAACTTCCTTCAGTCCCTTGCTAATCTCTTTCTTGTCAGATTTTGGCATAAGCTGTGCCCTTGCCTGGACCACCCTCCTACCTTTTCTCATGGCTGGATCCTCCTCAATCTTCATGTCTCAAAGATCTAATTACCCTATTTAAGTAGGTCTCCCTCCCACCTCTCACCTGCCCCCCTCATAATACCCACAGTTATTCTCTATTATTGTGTCCACTGTTTCCACCATAATACTTATGTTTAAATTACACGTATATTTGTTTGATATTTGTTTTCTTATCTATTAACTCTCTTCCCCCTCACCACATGGTAAACTCCAGAAGACAAGAACCATATGTTTTGTTCATCACTGTATATGCAGCATCCATTTCAATGCCTGAGGTAAATGAATGATTGAATGAATGAATGAGATGAAAGGCAAAACATGCTAGAACATTTTTACAATCATCCTTGTATCCCAAATTATGATTGTAGGCAGATTATAATCTTGTCAAGAGGTAACCTTGTAATGTATATTAAAGTACAAATGGGAGATAAACTGAAATCAGTTAGTGAAATATGATGTACTAGTACTGTGTTAGTAATCGAGTATTTGAGGACCCAAAAGAATATGCAACACTATAATAAACACAGCTAACACCTTTATAAGAGGATGCTGAGTGAGGTCCAAAATAGGGAACAAAGAGCATGAAGTACTCACCTTCTAAATAGCTGCCAACATTTGGGGCCAGACTAAACACTGGGGTCAGGACTAAAAGCTGGACAAAACTAGACCTACCATAGTCAAAACCTCCAACCCCCACTTTCAGGCCATATAAGCAGAACACTCAGGAAGAGAAGGATGAGAGAGTCATTGTAGTCATGTCTTATTAGGTTCTTAGAGAGTACTGTGGCTTTTCCTTTCCTATTTATCCCCCACCTCACTTCAAGTTAAGTGAACAAGGCTCCAAAAGAATCACCTAGAGAAACTGCGGGTGACTATAAGGAGAGACTGGCATCTCATCCACTGGCAGATTTGTTGATATGCCCTGCACATACATGAACAGGAGGATAGAAACTTGGAGAGAAACAGCTGGACAGGGAGTGGGCTGAAGTAAAGCAATGTGCACTCCTACAAGTTGGCATGGCTGAGTCCATTGATGCTGTGTAGAAGAAAGTGCCATCCAAATTTGAACCATCTTGACACATGAGAAAGAAATTCTAGCAGCAAGAGGCTGGGTATACTTCTATGAGTGGGAACTGAGAGAGATTAAAAGAGAGAGAGCTGCAGACTGATCTCCCACGTTAAAGAACTGTGCAGTGGAGAGGCGGGATGGGGCCAGAGATTCTGCATTTCTAACAAGCATCCCTGGGGATGATGATGATTCTAGGACCACAGTTTGACAAACAAGACACTATAAAGTAGGGAAGGGAGTTTCAACAGAGCATGGTTCGCAGCAAGGCATAGAGAAAAATATTAGAATATATGAAATATCCATTTTTGTGTGTCAAAAAAGATTAATATTGACAATTTCAAAAAAACTTTAAAGTTTGTATCCCATCAAAAATTCATTCAATAAAATGGGAAACATAATATTAAATAATTTCCCCACATTCTGACAAACATTTATACCCTACTTAAATGAGAATATATAAATGAAGTAACATGGAAGTAGTACTGACCTGTGTTGGCAGGCATGAGTACTTGCTAGAATAATGTGTGTGTGTGTGTGCAACACCTGCAAAAGACTGAGGCTAGAATCTCAACCAGCCACCTCTAACATGCTATAATTTTATGATTTTTACAAATGTTAAAGTCTTCATTTATTGTGCTTGTGGATAAAAATTTATTGCCACCTGGTGGATCTGAGTTAAGAGTTAAAAGCAAAATATGTATCTTTCTATTCAGATATCTTAAATACTATTAGTATTTCCTCTGTGAATTTTAACTTGAAAAAGACAAAAGATAAATATGTATTTACTAAAAAAAAAGATTACATTTAGGGGGACCTTTTGCATTTGGTTTCAATTGGAGGGGAAAATAATGTTCATATTTATATGCATTAGATGGCATTAAAGTTACATTTTAACTTTATGATAATATGACTTTTCCTTTCATTTCCACAACTGTTTTATCCTGAATAGGAATTTATCCATCCATTTGTTAAAGAGAATTTCAGGAGTTGGACCAGCATAGGTAATTATTTCTCTTATATGTGTGCATAGTGCTATAATAAAAACCATTGTGCACGACTCCCAACTTTCCTTCTCTTCGTCCCAAGATGTTTATTTTCAAAAGCCCTTTTTTGCTGTTTCAGAAGAAAAGGGTCTTCCCAATCCTTTCCAAAGTTAGATCATTTGATTTTACCTTATCTGGTAAAATCTTTCTCTACAGCATCTATGATCCTACCCACTCCCAAGAGCAGCAAAGAGCCTTTTCTTGACTCCATGTCGAACTGCCTCAATTCTCACCAATTTGTTTTTGTAATCTAATCATTTAAATTTAGTTTAGATTCTCTCACAAACATCAGTGAATATCCGTAATCAGAATGATGGGTCATCAATACAAAGTAGAAGAATAAAGCCTGTTATTGAACTATTACATGCTGATTTACCACCCTTTTCTCTAAAAGTGATGTTCATTATTAAGCCAAGATAAAACATCCTGCAAGTCTTCTGCAGTGTCCTAATGTTATTTGTTTTCTCATGATGAATTTTTCTGCAATTACTATTAAAATATAGGTAAGCCTCACAATATATTTTTCTCACTTCTCCTCATGATTTAGAAACTTACATATTATGTTATACGGTTCTAATGATTCTATGGTCTGACTATAGTGAGAGTACTTAGTAATTTTCTAACTTAATAACAGAACTATTAAAAACAATAATAATGAGTGGAAATGTTTCTTATGTAGTTTTCAGAATCTTTAAATTGCATTTTTCTTTTGAGTGGTTAATTTTTTCAATAGGTAAGAGATTTCACAGAAAAAGCATTTGGTCATTAAGTATTTTCACTCAAGGCCTCTAAATAATAGAGTTTAAAATCTATTGACATAAATTAAATGAAATTGTTACCACCCAAAGCCGGGGGTTGTCTGCCCACAGCAAGACATGCCAGTAGTCAAGAGGCAAGGTGGTAGGAAAGAAAGGACTTTTTATTACAGCTTGCTAGCAAGAGGGAAGATGGCCAACTCATGTCCAAAAGAACCATGTTAAGGGGGCACAAAATCTTACAGCAGTTATATAGGCCGGTGGGTTACAGGGGAGAGGGTTAGGAATGTTGACCCTCAGGTGTTACAGACTGGGAGTCGCTACACCAGATCTTTCAGTTTTCATTGATGATGGCTATCAGCATAGACTTTCTGTTCGGGGGTCATCACATTCCTAAGGAACTCAAAAGAACAAAGTTATCATCTTATCACAGCTAGGAGGTATATGCACAAGCAGGGGTCGTAAAATCTATAAAGCAGTTAGATCTCCTGGAGAGTGCATATCCAGCTGGGTTAGTTAGTCAGAGATCATTTAAAGTTACAATAGGGTTTCTTTGCTACAATATGGTTTCCCTTATGTCAACCTTGTGTTGAGCCGGTATCAAAATTTCATGTCTCTCTTTCATTATTCTCATTCATAGGCCTCTTTGGAAGTGAGTTGGCAACACAGAGGACTTGTAATATTTGTATTTTTGTCCAACATGGGTCAGAAAAAGGATAAGTCATAGAAAAATATTAAGGGTTCAGTAAAAATTCTGGTTTTGTTGGAGTCAATGAATATTCTGAAATGCCTAAAAGTTTCTGAAATGACACATAAGCTATAATTCTAATATAAAAATGAAAATAAAATAAATCTATTTATAAATTTTCTAACCTCTGATTATAAAGGCAGTGGCAAATAAAACACACAGTATATAAACACTTCAAAGCTATTTATTACATATTTCTATTTGGTATCATCATTATCACTGTTTGAACTATTAGTGTCATCATAAATAGAAGCATTTCTAATTGAAGATACCATTACATCTACGATGTCTTTTTTGGGGTTTTCTTCCAAATCAGTCTGTATTGCTCCAACTTCTGCTAGCTTCCATTCAAGTTCTGCAATAAATAACCTATTATTAAATCAGATAAAAATCTTGGAAAAATGAAAAGATGAATTTCTCATCTATATGAAAAGTTGACTCTAATAAAGTTAATGTGGAAATGATGATATATTTAGAACTGGATGACAGTGAAAGTACTACAATATCAAAATACACATTGGATATAGCAAAGTTATATTTAAAGGGAGCTATTGTGGCTAAAATGTTTATTTTTAAATGACTAAAAATAAGTGGTTTAAAAGTTTAAATCAAGAAGCCAGGAAAAGAACAATAAAGTAAACCCAAGGAAAGCAGAAAGAGGGACATAATGAAGAAAAGACTTTAGCAAAAATGGAAAAACAACATCAGTAAGAGGTGACAATCAAAAGCTGGTTCTTTGAAGAGATTAATAGACATGCCTCAGGCAAAAATGATCACAAGTAAAGGGAAGAAACCAAATCATATAAAGAATTTACATGGGACATAACCATGGTAAAGATTTTAAAGTCATGAGACTACTATGAAAAAACTTATGCCAATATATTTGAAAATTTTAGTGGGAAAATTTCAACAAAAATATGAATTACCAAAATATATCCAAGAGAGAAACTAAAAAGAATAAACTGATAAACAAAAATCCCCCATCCCTGCAAATCCATCAATTTGTTAAATTTATTCCTAAGTACTGTATAGATGAACAGAACATTTATGAAGAAAATGGCAAAATACATTTATGAGGAAAATTACAAAATATATTACATTACAAAATGTGATATATTTATTATATTTATGAGGAAAATTTACAAAAAACAATTAAAGACCAAAATAAAAGACAAAATATATCTCATGCATGGATAGGAAGATTCACTGTTATTAGGATATCAAGTCCCCAACAATTAATCTGTAAATGTGATTCTAATAAATAATCAACAGGATTTTTCACAGAACTTGACTAATTCCAACATTTATATGAAATTCTGAAGAAGACTTGCCCTACTAGAGACAACAGATTGTTACAAAGCTACAGTAATTAACATAGTGCTATATTGATTCAGGGATAGACAAGTACACCAGTGGAACATAGAGAATTCAGAAACAAATTGAAGCATTTTTAAATCATGAAAAATGACATAGGAAACATTAAAAATCAGTGGGGAAAACAACCTCACATACATTAGGATGGTTACTATAAAAACAAAAAGAAAATAACAAGTGTTGGTGAGGATGTGGAGAAATTGGAACTCTAATGCACTGTTGGTGGGAGTGTGAAATAGTGCAATCACTATGGAAAACAGTATGCTGTTGCTCAAAAAATTAAAATAGAATTACCATATGATCCAGCAATTCTATATCTGAGTATATACCCAAAAGAATTGAAAACAGGGACTAGAACAGATTATTTGTACATCCATGTTCACAGCAGCATTGTTCACAATAGCAAAAAGGTAGAAACAACCCAGGTGTCCATCGACAGTTGTCCATCTGAATATCCATTGTTTGAATGGATAAACAAAATGTGGCATAAACATACGATGGAATATTATTCAGCCTTAAAAAGGAAGGAAATTCTGACACATGCTACAACATGGATGAACCTTGAGGACATTATGCTAAGTGAAATAGGTCAGTCACAAAAGGACAAATACTGTATGATTCACTTATATGAAGTACTGAGAGTAGTCAAATTCATGGAGTCAGAAAGTAGAATGGCGGTTGTCAGGGGCTTGAGGGAGAGGGGAATGGGGAGTTACTGTATAATAGGTAGAAATTTGCAGTCATGCCAGATGAAAAGAGTTTTAGAGATGGATAATGGTAATGATAGCACAATAGTGTAAATGTACTTAATGTCACTGAACTATATACTTAAAAATAGTTAAAGTAACATAAAATAAATAAGTCCTGGGTATGTAATGTACAGCATTGTAACTATAGTTAATAATACAGTATGGTATATTTAAAAAATGGTTAAGATGGTAAATTTCATGTTACGTGTATTTTACAAAAAATTTTTTATTTATAAAAAAAGCATGGACCAGATAACACACTATTCATGATAGTGATTACCTCTAAGGAGTCAGGGAGGAGAATGGGACTAGAAATGGAAATACAGGTAACTTCAACTATATCTGTAATGTTTATTTCAACAATAAATAAACAAATAGCTAAAGCAAACATGAACAGATGTTCACATTTGTAATTTCTGGTAATGATTACAAGAATGTTTGCTATCTTATTGCTTGTACTCTTATGTATTAACTTTTTAAATTAAAAGGATGAAGTCCAAGCAGAAAAAACAAGGTGGTAAAACAATGAGGGGACTTAGAGACTAGGAGAAGGAAAAGGGGGTAATTCTGGAACAACTAAAGTATTGGAGGAAAGAGTAAAAGAATAGCTGTTAAAAAACTATTCACAATGGTTTTAACACAATGGTAAGAGAAAAAGATTTTAATAATATAGAATTAAAACAGTTCCAAGAAATGACTAGATCAAGGATATGGCCTTAGAACTAGGTTAGGTAGTAAAAATTATTAAAGTCCTGTGCTGTGTACTATGAAAAAAAATAGGAGGCATGGTCCTGTACTTGTTAGGGAGACAAGACTCCAAGAGAATTGATTAACCGACAAAATCAGATAGTACATGGATAAGTGAAAATTAAGTTGTATAGAGAATATATGCTATAGAAATTCAGTAGAGAAAATGAAGACAGATTATGAATTGGTCCAGAATCACATAATGGGATAAATGGAAACCTAGGAAACCCATGAAGAAGTGGGGTTTGGAAGGGAGAGTAGAGAAGGGTAGGGTATTTTGGGTATAGGGAAAGAGTATGAAACAAAGTATAAAGGCACAAATGAGTAAGGTATGTCTGGGGTAGTGGTTGAAGACCAGCCTGGCTGGAGCAGAAACTAGAAAGCATCCAGAAGTTGGATACAAGGGCTGAAATTCTCAAGCAGAAGATTCTGAATTTTTAACTTATTTGAGAGAAGGCACCATTAAAGATTTAAGCAAGTAGGTGTTAAGAGTATTGTTGTTGAAAAATTAATCTGGAGGCAGACAAGAAGAGACTAGACTTAAGGGGAAAAACCTTACATTTTATGGAAATAAACTTTGATGATATTTGTTAACAGGTAGTTTTCACCTGTTTTTTTATAAACAAAATTTTTAAATAACATCATTACCTTCTAGCTTGAGATTTAGCCCTCCACATTCTGTAATTCCAATGAATTTTCCTTCTATCTGACCATTTTTATAAACAAAAATTGTTGGTAAACAGTTGTCATGGTAGTGGTGAATACAGCTATTCACGTTGGCTTTAACAAATTTAGTTTCTGGAAACTTTCTTGCTAGGAGACTGAGATGCTGGTTAACCAACAAACACATTGGGATGCTAAAAAGAGAAATAGTACGCACAATATCTTTAAAAAACAGACTACTCATCTCAGTCTAAGAAAATAAGTCACATTGGTGTATAACATTATATGAATTTCAGGTGTATATCATTATATTTCAACTTCTGTATAGACTGCATCGTGTTCACCACCAGAAGTCTAGTTGCCAAAAAAAATCCATTAATTTTCTTAAAGTGTATGTTTTATATTGACACATGAATGCATTTTCTTAATGTCAAGAAAACTAATATTTTATGTAACTGTCTTAGATTGCTCCAAAAAAAACCTTCTGAGAAGGTCACAAATACTTAAAATATTATAAAAACAGATCCTTACTCTTTGAGTCCATCAAAGCACATGACAGTTTGCAACAGCCTAGCTGAGACTAAAACAAACAACCTCTTCTATGAATTTTTGAAAATGATTTGTCAAAACTAGTAATTTACCTAGAAATAACCATTAAAGTAAATAATTTTATACCATGGTATCGGCATTCAGAACCAACATCTTTTCTGCTAATCATAATTGGTCTCAGAAAGGACACTCATTGAACCACTTCAGTATGTAACATTTATCACACACAGATCTCAGCATTGTAAATGTTGGTATTTCTCATACTTGTTTGTGCAGAACCAAAATCAGCAGCATTTACAAGTTGGTTTAACCAGATAAGTGGTATAGGAAAAACAAGAAATGATTCTTTTTAAGGCTTTAAACTATTCAAAAGTTAATTACCAAGCGTTTTAGTTACAATAAAAGTAATATCTTCTTTGATGGGGCATGGTGTCTTATCAAAATTTGTCTGAGGAACTGGTGAGCTGGTAAACAACAGGGCTCTAATTTGCATAAATTGCTCTGTACAGAATTTCTCTGAGGGCCTGAAGAGAGAAGCAATTCTTTATTCAGAGAATGAGATAAGGACAATAAGGGCTGCTGTCATGGCCTCTGTTCCTGGATTGGCTTGGAGCCCAGGCAGAGGGGCTGGGACCTAAAGCTAGAGGGGCTGTTTCTATGAGAGATTTGTGAAACTCTGGGAGCTTGCGGCTCCTCTTTGGCATAGAGTTGGTGATAAATAAATGGCAAAGAATAGGATATATTGGAGTATGTGAGAAAGCCATTTGCTGTAAAACTAATTTGGCCTCACCTTGTTTTTCCAAAAGGGCCTGACTGGCCTTTGAACATGTATATCTGCTTTGAGCATTTACCATGTCCTAGAGACAAGAACAAATGCCCTTAAGATAAGGATGCAACTTCCCCCACATTGGCATTTCCTTAAGGATAAGCATTTCTCCCTAGGCTAGGATTTGATTGCTGTGCTCATCCTGTGGCCACCCAACTCTGACAACAGACCTGCTACCTGCTGTGCCCATCAATTGCTGTGCTGACAGGGCAATCTCATGACTATTGTAAAAAGGACATTGCAGTCATAAGTGCTATATGCTCCTAGACAGTATATAATCACTCTGTACACCCCACTTCTTTGGTACCCTTCCTTCCTTAGGGAAGGAAGGCCCCAGGCTATATGGTCCTTAAATTTGGCTCATAATAAACTCACCCCAATTTTGGTTTATAAATTGGCTATGGATTATTTGCGTCAACACTAGGGAAAAGTCCACTCTTCCCAATTATTGTTATAACAGGCTGGTGAGGCCTAGGGACATTTGGGTTATATTTTGTACAGCTTGTCACTCTAAAATTAACTGTTTGGGGGGAGTGGGGAAGTGCAAGGGAAATGTTCTGTTAAAAAAGACTTAAGAGGCATGATATATCCAAATGCACAGCATAATCCTTGACTAGATCCTTATTCAAAAATATATGTACTTATAAACGACATTTTGAAGTCAGCTGGGGAAATTTGAGTAAGGATTGAGTATCAGATGCTATTAGGAATTATTGTTAACTTTGTTAGGTGAGAAAATAGTATTGTGTTAAAGAGAAAACCACAGGACCAAAATGGCATCACTTGTGCCAAAGCCCATTATACCAAACCTAGGTTTAATACCCAACCTAACTGCAGTTTCAACCTTCCCCAGAAATGTAATCTTAATCAACCAGTCTGGAATTTTCTGGTCAGTACCAATGAGGAAATCTGTTGCATGGGCCCTCTCCATCCCCCAGAGGAAGAAGAGGTAATCTGCATCACTTTTCCTTCCCCTCAAAGAGAAGATGTTCTGGCTCAAAATAATCCTTTCTTTTCTTTTGCTAATAACTTCCTTTCCCCACCGTCCTTCCTATAAAAACCTTCCATTTTGTATAACTCCTAGGAGTATCTCTCTGCTTGCTAGATGAGATGCTGCCCAATTCATGAATTGTTGAATAAAGCCAATTAGATCTTCAAATTTACTCAATGGAATTTTAACAGTGGTTATATAGAAAAATGCCCTTATGTTTGAAGATACATGCTGAAATATTTAGGAGTCAAGCATCATGCTGTGTATAATTTATTTTGAAATAGTTTTGCAAGTACACACACACACACACACAAAATGATGCAAATGGCAAAATGTTCATTGTTCAGTATACCTGGCTGGTATTTAGGGTGCTCACTTTATCATTCTTTCTACTTTTTTGTATGTTTGAAATTTTCCATGATAAGTATTTTTTAAATTAACTGCCAAAGAGTACTTATCTTTCTAAGAAGTGAAGCCGGGTACCTTAGGGGTACTGTAGATGTTAAACCAATTTGTTGTTTTTCCTGTTTAATTTGAGGGGTGACTCAGGGGTCTGGAGGATTTGTGAGCTTGTTTTCCAGAGGATTTGTGAGCTTGTTCCGCAGGAGAAAGAGAATGCCTTGGGGGAGGTTGCCATCACCACATGGCTGGCCCTCAGCAGCTGTTGAAGCCCAGAAGTCAGATTGCCTAGGGGCTTATTGGGAGTGGTCCCTTTGTTTCCCCCAAGCTCCTCCTGCCAAGCCCCTTACCTCTATAAAAGCCCCTGTTTTCTGTTCTTGGGGAGGCGGGTTTGAGCAAACCCAGGCTCCCACCTACTTGTTTTGGCCAAGTCAAATAAATCTTCTCCATCTCCAAGCACCGATGTCTCAGTGGTTGGCTTGCTGGGCATTGGGCACACAAACTTGAGATTAAGAGGTTCGGTATCAGAAGTGTGACAAGTTGTTTAAATTAGACATGAAAATATATTAAAATACTTAATTTAATCCCTGAAGCCAAATGACCGTATACATATATGTATGTGTATATATACATATATTTCTTTCGCTTGAGTAGTCTTTGTTTTATACTTTATAAAACCTTAACACCAGAAACATATACCTTGAAACATTAGTATATTAACATTTTGCAAAAATGCTATGGTAATTACCTTGATCTGTATAGATGAATTATAACCCATACATCTTTTTCTGCATTTGTGACTTCTTTCACATACTGATTTCCAGAAATTTCTCTTAATTCCCCAAATTTTTGTTTTTTCTTAAGAGCTTTCCATTCCTGTAACCGTTTTTCTCTAAGTAAAAAAAATGAAATGAAATTACATAAGAAAATTGTTATATCCTTAAGTTCATTCCCATATACAGTAACAATTTAGGGCAATGAATGTAATGCTAGTACCTGTCAAACACTTTAAAGAATAATAGAATAATTATTAATGGAATTATAATGTCAATTTCTCTTTTTAAATGGGAATTTGTGTTATCTTGGGTATTACAAAGTATAAGAAGTTAGCTATTGACTTTTAAATTTATTTTTATTTAAAACTAGGTCTTAATCATAGCTATAGAGACTTTATTTAGACATTGGGCCAACAAATTTTCATGTACAGGTTGAATACTTATTAAGGGACAATATACATAATAATAATAGCTAACATTTTTTGAGTGTTTACTGCATTGCCAGACACTATTTTAAGTGCATTACATTAATTTAATCCTTGCAAAAACATTATTAACTTGGTACTATTATTATCCTCATTTACATCTTCTTAATTATATGCTAAACTGACCTTCAGTCCAAAGCCTTTGTGAATATGTGTCATTACCTGTTATAAATTTATTGCAGGTAGAGAGGTGGTAGAGAAGAGTGATTATGAGTTTGGACTCTAAGGTCAGACTAACCTGGATTTTAAATGCCAGCCCCCACTTACTAGCAGCATGAATTTGGGCAAGTTATTTAATCTCTCTAAGTTTCCCCACCTGCAAATTGGAATAATACTAATACCTACTGGCATGGGATTGTGGGATATTAAATGAAATAATACATGTAAATTTCTTAGACTGATGCCTAGCGAACAGTGAGCATTCAATAAATGTTACCCAATAATTCATCCATAGAGAACCTTAAAACTTCATTAAACAACTCTCAAAATTTACATAACTTGGATTTAATTGTTGAATGCTTGGATTCATGAAGCAAATCCAAATGGTTTCTGACACATCTATATGTTTCTTAAAAGTTACTGATTCTATATCTCTAAGTTATCTGGAAGTACTTACTCTCCTTTCTCTGTGTATTAACTATATTTTCTTATTTTCTGTATTCTTGGATGCTCTGGCATCTGGGGCCTTGCTGATCCTGGAAAGACTGCCTCTCCCAGGGTTAGCTAATTCCTAAAGATAGCAAACACTTGCCCGAGAGCACGTCCCTCTAAATGCAAACCAACCGATCCAGAGCTCAGTCCTTCAACCACCTCCTTTACTGGGCTGAGCCACTATACCCCTGCCTAATCATCCCTGGGCCAGATACCAGACAACTAGAGACAGCCACTATAGCTCAGAGCCTGAAAAAATTATTCAAACTAGCTTATCCTAAACCAGCTTACCCTGCCTAGCTTGCATTTCCCACAGACACCACAATAAAGGCTCATGTCCATGCTATTGCCTCACTCCTTCTGCCTCTTGGCCAACTCTGGTGCTTCCCTGTGTGGCCCTGCACTGTAGGGCATGCCCCCTACTCTTGAGAATTGTTAGTAACAATCTTTTCAATGGCAATTATCTCCTGATCTGTTGGCTTTACCATATCTAAATAAATACAAAATTCTGGGTATATTTTAAAACACCCTGTCCTTATTTCACCTATTAGAAACATGTCAGGTAAAACCACTCACTTTACATAACAAGTAATCTAAGCAAAATGAAGCCTAGAGGAAAATGCCAAGAATAGTAATCCAAGTCTAGTGCCCTCTCACAGTTTTTAAACTGAAGTCCTTCAATTTTCCTTCTACTGGCCCACATATTCAGAACTTATAGTTACTCCAAAGATCTTCTGGGAGCCCTATTTTGCTTGCATTGAGTATTTGACATCATTATCATTAACTTCCCTCAATTTGATCTCACTGGCTTAATATCTTTCAAAAATTTCAAAAAGTTTTTGTTCCAATGATGGCACCATGCCCTACTTAATGGTGCAACTATCAACTACTTCTCTTCTTCTTCCCCTCCTCCACCTTTTCTTCCTCGTTTTTCTTTGTTATTTCAATGGTATTAAGCAGGGAGAGACATGAACACCTGGATTAGTTTTGCCACCAGGAAGTGACAGTGTTCAATGCCTGTATTTTTCACCTAAGAATCATATCAGTTGAGATTCAGTTGCATAAACAGAAAGCCCTCTAGCTATTTTAAGCAGAAAGAAGCTTAAACTGGAGAATTAAGTGCTTTACAAACCCAATGGAAAGAGGAAGGAGGAGGCTCTAGGTTGGGCTACCAGGAATGACTCCCAGAACAACCCTGCAAAACTGGTCTGTGGAGGAAAGAGCTTTCTCTGCTACAATCTAGAAATTGGGGAATCTGGAACTACTGATCCACTTATGCCCTAGCAGCAAACTACTCTGGGGATCAGAAAACCACTGTAACAACTTTTGTCTCTAGGAACTTATCTCCTTAGCAAAGAATGGGAGAAAATATTTGCAAAACCCACATCTGATAAAGGACTGTTATCCAAAATATACAAAGAACTATAAAAACTCAACAGTAAGAAAACAAACCACATGATTAAAAAACAGGGGGCTGCCCGGTGGCACAGCGGTTTAGTCCGCACTTGGCAGCCCAGAGTGCACAGGTTCCGGACCCCGGGCGCCCACCGACGCACTGCTTGTCAGCCATACCGTGGCGGCATCCTATATAAAGTAGAGGAAGATGGGCACGGATGTTAGCCAAGGGCCAGTCTTCCTCAGCAAAAAGAGGAAGATTGGCGACGGATGTTAGCTCAGGGCTGGTCTTCCTCACAAAAAAAAAACGGGCCAAAGGGCTTAACAGACACCTCACCAAAGATACACAGATGACGAATAAGCATATGAAAAGATATTCCACATCTATGTCATCAGGGAAATGCAAATTAAAACGAGACCATTACACACCTATTAGAATGGCCAAAATCTGCAACACTGACACCACCAAATGCTGGAGAGGATGTGGAGCAACAGGAGCTCTCACTGCTGGTGGAAATGCAAAATGGCACAGCTTTTGGAAGGTTTTTGGAAGTTTAGAGGTTTCTTGTAAAATTAAACATATTCTTACTACATGATCCAGCTGTCATGCTCTTTGGTATTTACCCAAAGGAGTTGAAAACTTACGTCCACACAAAAACCTGCACATGGGTGTTCATAGCAGCTTTATTTATCATTGCCAAAACTTAGAAGCAACCAAGATGTCCTTCAGTAGGTGAATGGATAAATAAACTGTGGTACATCCAGACAATGGGAAATTATTCAGTACTAAAAAGCAATGAGCTATCAAGCCATGAAAAGACATGGGGAAACCTAAAATGCATGTTACTAAGTGAAAGAAGCCAGTCTGAGAAGGCTACATACTGTATGGTCCCAACTATATGACCTTCTGGAAAAGGCAAAACTATGGATACAATAAAAAGATCAGAGGTTGGCAGGGGAGGGATAAATAGGCAAAGCACAGAGGATTTTTAGGGCAGTGGAAATACTCTGTATGATATTATAATGATAGATATATGCCATTATGTATTTGTCCAAACCCATAGAATGTACAACACCAAGAATGAACTGTAATGTACACTATGGACTTTGGGCAATTATGATGTTTCCATGTAGGTTCATCAATTACAACAAATGTATCACTCTGGTAGGGGATGTTGATAATGGGAGAGGCTTTGCATGTGAGGGGGCAGGTGCTATACTGGAAATCTCTGTACTTGCCACTCAATTTTACTGTGAACGTAAAACTGTTTTTGCAAAAAAAATGTCTTAAAAAACCTTTTAGCTGCTGTTTTGTTTTGGCTTTAAATGAAGAATTTGCTTTTAATCAGCACTATCAAGATGATTACAGAATTTTCTCTTCTTAAGAACACGTAAAAATTTGAAAGTTTACAGTTTCCTTTTTCCTTATATCCAAAGTGACAGCAGAGATATGAAAATAATGCCGTAATTTGGTGGCAATTAGATTTGGACTTTTGATGTGGAATATGCAAGTGAAAGAACTTCTATGTATAGTATCTCTCTTTAATCTCTGTGGCAGAGACTACTTGGGTGGTCATCAGTATAGCTTTCTCTTCCAGGGCTCACAGGAAGACAGCATTTGCCAGCTTTCCTTGCAGTTAGATTTTTATGGCAGGGCCATAAAACTGGATTATATACAATGGAACATGAGTGAAAGTGGTATGTGCATTTCTATGCCTCATCCCTGAAATGTCCCTTGCCATCTTTCACACTATGTCCGTGGTCCACAAGGCTGGAGGTAAAGGATTCCAAGATGATGTGGCCCCTAATGAAAAGAGCCCAGATCCCTAGTCATCACCAGGAGGAGAGCTGATTAGGAGAATTGCAGACATGCATCATCTGTGAGTGAGGAACTTTCCTGTGTGAAACCACTGAGATTTTGTAGTAGTTTGTTACAGCAGGTGGCATTAATTATCTTAATAAATTCTGCTGACATAAAAGATTACATCATTAGGTTTGCTATCATTGAACAATCCTTGCATTCCTTGAATAAACCCTAATTATTCACTATACATGATTATTTTAATACACTGCTTTATTTGCCAATATCGTATTTAAGATTTTGGCATCTACTTTTCAAAAGTGAAATTGGTCTAAAGCAATATTTTTCAACTCGAGGCATGTGGACATCCTGTATAAGAATCACTTGGGTATGGCAGATGGGCATATTCCTGAGACCCAACTCAAATTTACTGAATATTTCCTCTTGGTGTTGGTCCCAGGAATGTGCATTTTTAACTTTATATTATGGACAGTTATTAACATATACAAAAGTAAAAAGACCCCAGATGTATGTATCTTCCATCAATAATTTCTATTCAAGGCCAATCTTCTTTCCCCTGCACCCCCATAAACTCCCCATCTCAAGGGCTGTTCTGAAGCAAATGTCATTTCATCTGTAAATATTTCATTATATATCTCTATGAGAATACTTTAAAAAATGTAATTCACATGGCATAATCACACCTAAAACAATGATAATTCCTTAATATATTCAGATATTATTTCAATAATCCTATTCTCTCCATTTAAAAAAATTATTAATTGTGACAAAATATACATAAAATTTACCATGTTAACCATTTTTAAGTGTACAGTTCAGTGGCATTAAATACTGTCTCCATTTGTTAAAGCTTTTTTATTCAAATTTCTTTGTTGAAGCAAACTAGATTGCTTGTCCAAAGCTTCCCATAGTCTGAATTTTGCTGACTGCATTATTGTGAAGTCAATTCACACAAGAAATCTAAATTTCTAGTAACAATGGTAGGTGATTATTTTGATTAACCAACTTAAGAACCATGAGTCTATTATTTCCTGAACTAGCCTTATCTGATTATAACAGAGTAATATCAACAAATATAAATATAATAATGTCATATGCAATAAATTAGTAACCTTTCCAGCTCTATAAAGACATAGGAATTATCTGTGGCTTGAAAGTAGAGAAAAATCAGCCATAGAACAAATTTTAGGAAGCAGGCTATCTTCTCAATTATGCTTTTTGTGTGTGTGTGTGTGTGTGTGTGTGTGTGTGTGTGTGTGTGTGTGAGGAAGACTACCCCTGAGCTAACATCCATTGCCAGTCCTCCTCTTTTTTTTGCTGAGGAAGATTGGCCCTGGGCTAACATCCGTGCCCATCTTCCTCCACTCTATATGGGATACCACCACAGCATGGCTGACAAGCAGCACGTTGGCCCACACCCGGGATCCGAACCCGCAAACCCCAGGCTGCCAAAGCGCAAACTTAACCACTACACCACTGGGCTGGCCCCTCAATTATGCTTTTCTATCTCTTATTGAGTCAATTTTGGAAATTTATATTTTTATTTCAAAACCATATTTTTTAAATGATGTATATGATCATATATCAAACACTCTCCTGTGTCTGGCTTCTTTCATTCAGTATGTTTCTGAGTTTCACCAAAGTTATTGTGTGTATCAGTAGTTTGCTTACTACTCTTTGTTGTTGTTAGTGCCAATCAAGTGGGTTCCAACTCCTAGCGACCCTGAGTACAGCTGAGCAGAACCCTGCTCTGTCTTTTTTGTGCCATCCTCTCACCCTCCAGCGCTATATCAGACAATGCTCTGCTGCTATTCATAGGGTTTTCATGGCCAATTTTTCCAGAATTGGGTGGCCAGGTCCTTCTTCCTAGTCTGTCTTAGTCAGGAAGGTCCACTGAAAGCTGTTGACCAGGGATGATCCTGCTGGTATTTGAAATACAGGTGGCATAGCTTTCAGCATCACAGAAACATGCAGCCACCACCAGTATGACACCTGACAGATGGATGGTGTGGTTCCCTGACTGGGAAATAAACCTGGGCAGCAGCAGTGAGAGCACCGAATCTTAACCACTAGAACTCCAGGGCTGGGCTTACTGTCCTTACAGAGTAATATTCCATTTCATAAGTAAACTACAATTTGCTTTTTCATTCACCTCACATTTATTCATCATTGATGGACTTTTGGGTTGTTTCCAGTTTCTGGCTATTGTGAATATTCATGTACAAGTCTTTGTATTGACATATATCTTCAGTTCTCTCAAGTAAATATGTTAAATTCTCTCAAGTTGTATGTTATATGTTAAATGCATATGTAACTTTATAAGAAATTGCCAAACTATTTTCCAAAGTAGTCATATGTGAGTTACAGTTCCTCCACGATCTTTAGTTTTTAATTGTAATATAATTCATATATAATAAAATTCAACTATTTAAAGTATACAATTCAGTGATTTTTAAAATATTCACAAAGTTGTGCATCCATCACCACTACCTAACTCCAGAATATTTTTATTGCCCCCAAAGAAACCCCATATCCGTTTGCAGTTACTCCCTATTCCCCCATCCCAGGCCCTGGCAATTAATAATCTGCTTTCTATCTCTATGGATTTTCCTATTCTGGACATTTCATATAAATGAAATCATATAAAATGTGGCCTTTTGTCACTGGCTTCTTTCACTTAGTTCACTCCTGTTGTAGCATGTATCAGTATATACTGTTTCTTTACATGGCTGAACAACATTCCATTGTATGAATATATAGCCGTCCCTTGGTATCCTAGGGGGATTGGTTCCAGGACCCTGTGGATACTAAATTGGCAGATACTCAAATCATTTAGTCAGCCCTCCATATCCTTGGGTTCTGCATCCATGGATTCAACCAACCACAGACCATAAACACAGTACATGATCCGTGGTTGGTTGAATCCCCGAATGTGGAACTCTGGATACAGTGGGCCAACTGTACCACATTATGTATATTCACCCACCAGTTGATGAACATTCAGATTCTTTGTACTTTTTGGCTATTGTGAATAAAGCTGCTATGAACATTCACGTACATGTTTTGTCTTTTCAATTCTCTTGGGTATATATATATCTAGGAGTAGAATTCCTGGATCATGTGGTAATTCTATGATTAACATTTGAGAAGATTCCAGACTGTTTTTCAAAGCAGTGAACCATTTTACATTCCCACTAGCAATGTATGAGAGTTCCAATTTCTCCACATGCTCACCAACACTTTTGTTATTGTCTGTCTTCTTTATTATAACCACCCTAGTGGAACTAAAGTGGAATCTCATTGTGGTTTTTATTTGCATTTCTCTAATGACTAATGATGTTGAGCATCTTTTCATGTGCTTATTTTCCATTTGTATACCTTCTTTGGAGAAATGTCTATTCAAGTCCTTTGCATGTTTTTTAACTGGGTTTTTTGTCTTTTTGTTGTTGAGTTTTGGGAGTTCTTTTTGTATTCTGGTTAGTAATACCTTATCATATATACGATTTTAAAATATTTTATCCCATTCTGTGAGTTGTCTTTTCGCTCTCAATAGTGTCCTTTGATGCACAAGAGTTTTAAGTTTTGATGAAGTTCAATTTATCTATTTTTTTCTTTTGTTGCCTGTTCTTTTGGTGTCCTAACCAAGAAATCATTGCCAATCCAATATCATGGATGTTTCTATGTTTTCTTCAAAGAGTTTTATAGTTTTAATTCTTACTTTTAGTTCTTTGATCCATTTTGAGTTAATTTTTGTATATGATGTAAGGTCGGAATACTCTTCCTTATGTGGAAGAGTTTTCCTAGAAACATTTGTTGGAAAGATTTTCCTTTCCTGATTGAATGGTCTTGGACCCTTGTTGAAAATCACTTGACTGTATATGAGAGGGTTTCTTTCTGGGCTCTCTATTCTAGTCCATTGGTCTGGATGTCTATCCTTATATCACTACCACACTGTTTTGATTACGGTTGCTTTGTAGTAAGTTTTGAAATCAGGAAGTGCGGTTCCTCCAACTTTGTTCTTTCTCAAGTTACTTTGGTTTTCAGGATCTGGATTGTGTTTCTTTTTACTTATTTTGCCAATTTCTGCCTTTAAACTGGAGATTAATTGGATTAATTTAAAAATTATTTACATTTAAGCTATGTAATGTAAGTGCCCAAACTTAAGCTTTTTGATTGTAGCGTTAAGTGCCTGATGTTAAGCTTTTGATTGCCGAGGCATTCATTTCATAAGACATCCATCTTGAAAAACATATTGCCAGCTGTATGACACAGGTACTAGCAAAACAACCAGATAAGGAATTAGACTGCCCCTACCCCTGAAGGTCCTTCTTCCAAAAAGCGCTGGGTAACCTAGATAATTGACTGTTTGTCTGACTCTGCTTCTCCCTTCCCATACCCTAATTCCAGCTCTTATGCTCTAAATTAGCCAACAAAGAGTGAGCCTACTAAATCTGGACACCCCACTATTGGATGCTAATAAAGCAGAGCCCAGGTCTGCATTCTCTTTCTCTCTCCCCATGACCTGGCCTTCAGGTATGCCACGTGTCCTCCAGGACCTATGAGTAATAAATCTTGTTCTTCAAAGTTCCCTGATGGTTTCTTATTGAAGTGCATCCTGCAATCATAATAAGAACCACAAGGGTCAGTCAAGCCGCAACATATGAGTAATACGAGCCTGGGTGAGTGCATCAGGCATTCCTAGCCAGTAGCATCACTATCAGTAGGCTGGGACCAACACAACAAAGTAATTACTGATAAAGAAGGACTCACTTCTACCATTTTGCTGTTTTCTGTATTTATTATATGCTTTTTTGTTCCTAAATCCTTCCATCACTGCTTCTTTTTGTATTTAGGTGATTTTTGCAGGGTACCATTTTGACTTCCTTCATCTTTTCTGTATTCTTTTAGTTTTTTCTTAGTGGTTACCTTAAGGATTAAAATTAATACCTTATAATGACCTACTGTGAATAACATTGACAGTTTCAATAGCATACGAGCACTCTGTTCCTACACATCTTCATCCCTCCCCTTTTATGTTGTTATTGTTACAGACTGTATTGTTATATATTGTGCATTCATTAACATTGATTTGTGATTATTGGTTTAAGCATTTGCCTTTTACATCACATAGAAAAAAAGGAGTTAAAACACAAAAGTACAGTAATACTGGCTTTTATATATACCTATGCAGTTTCCTTTACCTATGTTATTAATTTCTTCATATGGCTTTCAGTTACAGTCTAGTGCCCTTTAATTTCAGCCTGAAAGACTCCTTTAGCTAATTTTTTTTTCTCCCCAAAGCCCTGGTACATAGTTGTACATGCTAGTTGTAGGTCCTTTAGCTAATTTTTTAGGGCAACTCTAGTTGTAAGAAACTCACTTAGCTTTTATCTAGGAATGTCTTAATTTCTCCTTCACTGTTGTAGCATAGCTTTGCCAGATATAGAATTCTTGGTTGACAGGTTTTTTTTTTTTCCTTGCAGCACTTCCAATATATCAACACACTGCCTTCTGGCCTCCAAGATTTCTGATGAGAAATTGGCTGATGGTCTTATTAAGAGTACCTTGTATGTGACAAATTTCTTCCCTCTCACTGATTTCAAGCTTCTGTCTTTGTCTTTTGATAGTTGATTATCATGTGTGGTTCTCTTTGATTTATCCTACCTGGAGTTCACTGAGCATCCTGGATTTGTAGGTTTCTATCTTTTGTCAAATTTGGGAAGTTTTCAGCCATTATTTCTTCAAATATTCTTTCTGCCCCTTTCTCTCTTTTCTTCTGCTGGGATTCCCACACTACATATGTTGGTTCACCTAATAGTATACCACAAGACTAATTAGGCTCTGTTCACTTTTCTTCCTTCTTTTTAATTTCTCTTCCTTAATCTGAATAATTTCAATTGTCCTATCTTTAAATTTGCTGATTCTTTCTTCCGCTTGCTCAAATCTGCTTTTGAAGGTCCCTAGTGTATATTTCACTTCAATTATTGTACTTTTTAGTTTCAGAATATCTTTTGGGTTTCTTCTTATAATTTCTATCTCTTTATTGCTAGTCTCACTTTGTTCGTATGATGTTCCCGTCTTTGTCCATGTGTTCCTTTAGCTCTTTGAGCATCTTTAATTCAATTTTCTTAAATTCTCTGTCTAGTAAGTCTGACATCTGGGCTTCCTCAGGTATATTTTGTATTGATTATTTTGTTCCTTTCAACAGGCTATACTTTCCTGTTTCTTTGTATGCCTTGTGTTTTTTTGTTGAAAAGTGAACATTTGATTCTTGTAATGTGGTAACTCTGGAAATCAGATTCTCCTCCTTCTCCATTTTTTAAATTATTATTGTAGGGTTTCTGTGCCAGAGATCAGCCTGATGTGAAAGCGTAAGGTCTTCTCATGTCTTTTCTGAGCCTTCATCTTTTCCAAGGCTTTCTAAATTCCCCCATATATATGGTTGTTTTTGAAGGTTAAAAACAAAACAAAACCAGATGTGACTCCTTTAAATCCCCTGGAAGTCACCTGAGCCAGGGAGGGTTGACACACTGGCAGCCAGTCTCTGTGCCTGTACCTCAGCATTCAGAAGCAGCAATCTGCTATCAGAACACAGAACCTTAATATTTGAGGACAAAGTCCTTATTGCCCACCTTGGCTCCAGCAAGCTGTGCCAGAAACAAAGGTTGTTGTCCAAACAGCTGCCTGACATGGGGCTGGGAGATGAGGGATGGATGGCTATTACACACCAAGGACTGAAATCAACCAATACTAACTGCAATTTATCAGCCAAGCTTTATCCTATAAGCTGCAAGTGTCCAAATAGACTCTGGAGTTCCAAAGCTGTCCCTATAGACAGTTTCTGCTAGTACAATTGTTGTCTATGTGGAGACATGGATTCCTGGAGCTTTCTACTCTGCCATCTTTCCTGATATCAACCTGGTCAGTTGATTTTTGAAAGTCCCTCAAATTTGAGTTGCTCTAATTTATTCTTATGATTAGACTGAGGTTATGCATTATTGAGAAGGATACCACAGAGGTGATATGTCTTCCTGAGTGCATCATATCTGGAGTTACTTGATGTCAACATGTATTATTGGTGATGTTAACCTTGGTCACTTCCCTAACATGGGGTCTGCCAAAACTACACTGTAAACTTACTACTTCCTCCTTTATAATTACTAAATATTTTGAGATTATGCAAATATCCTGTCTCTAAACTTTCAGTCACTCATTTTAGCTTCTATCAGCAGATCTTGCCCATGGGGGATTATTACTGTGGTGTTCTGATGGTGACTTTTCTATTCTCCTCATTCCATCTACACTTATTAATTGGAATTCTTCAGTGAGGAAGGGGTGTTACTTCCTCTGAATTTGTTCATGTGTTCAGTTATTTATTTATATCACTATGACTCATGGATATTTATTTTACTATTTATTTTATAATCCAGTATTATGATTATTTATTTTGTTATTCAAGTTGTTCCAATTCTGGCCTTTGTGAGATCTCATAGTTTTGCTCCTGCCTTAAAAAATAATTTTTTTTAGCACTTCCTTACTTTCTGGCACCATAAGATGTTCCAGACTCATATTGTACTTTCTCAACTCACAGTGTGGAATAAAGCAGTTATCCAAGGAATACTGGTTCCTTTTATTAGATAATAATATTTATGAAACAAGAGCTGAGCACTAAGTGTGCTCATTGCTACCAGAATATTGCTCTTTTTTTAAACTGCTGGACTTAATTTGCTAATATTTTATCAAAAATTTTTGTGCTTACATTCATACGAGGTATTTTTCTGTAGTATTCTGTTTTTGCAATTTCTTTGTCTGATTTTAGTATCAGGATAAGTTGGGATATATATGCACCTATTCTAATTTCTGAAAGAATTTGTTTGTAATTAGTAATTATTCGTTAGATGATAGAAACTCTTGACAGACATCATGCTAGAAGGAAAATCATGGCCCTCTTTTTATTGGTCTTTTATTGATAATTTTCACTTTACTCATATGTAACTTAATGAAGTTTTGCTGTATATTATTGGATAGATTTTTATTTAAGCAAAGGCAAAAAGAATCAGGAAAAAATTCCATCTTATATAAAGTGAGTTAGTTTTAAAATGTTACTTAAAAATTAGTTTTGTTCTTTTTTTCATCTATTCTGTAGACAAAATAGGGCTTATTCTTAGATTCATTTTTACAATACTACTTCATTCAAAAACTCATGTTACCCAAATGAATCACTGTACCTATATATTTCAATAGCTTTCATATCTTCATCATCAAATTCATCTTCAGCTTCCTTCAACTGCGCAAGAGTCATCTTTTCATATGGTTTAACTAAAACAAAATAAATTGTAGATAATTGAATTTTTTAAAAACTATTTTTACTTTATAATCACATGTCTAGAAAAAACAATATATTAGATAAATGGAGACCAAGAATATCTTTTTTTTTCATCCCCAAAGCCCCAGTACATAGTTGTATATCCTAGTTGTAAATCATTCTAGTTCTTCTGTGTGAGCCACCACATCAGCATGGCAACTGGCAGATAAGTAGTGTGGTTCTGTGACTGGGGAGCGAACCCGGGCTGCTGTAGTGGTGAGCGCAGAACTTTAACCACTAGACCATCAGGGCTGGCTCAAGAATATCTTTAATGTTGCAGTTTCTCCAATATATAAAACTATTTTGTGGCTGACTGCTTCAGGTTTGTTTAAAATGTTATTACTCCCTCAGAGTTCACAGATATACCAGGCCACATTTAAAAGTAGATGTGAAAATCAATTAGACTCTATAAATTTATATTTTCCCAAGTACCTTGAAATCTTGACAAATAATACATACTATATAGAATGATCACAAGGTAGAGAAAAAAAGCGCACCAGGTTAGACACCAGGACATTTCAGCTCTGTTATTAACTAGCATGTGACTTTCAACACATGAATTAGGAATTTTAGGTGTCAGCATCCTAATTTCAAAAGTATGGGTGGGATTTATATTAAATGATTTCTATTACCCTCTCTCCCAGTTCATGAAATACACTATCACTATCATAACTGTATTATCCCCTTCATCCAGCCCATCAAGCACACAACTATACCCATTGCTTCTTTCTGTAAACGTAAAACCATTTCTTCAATTTCATCTTTTGGCTCTTCTTTTGGAGGAAGAATGCCAAAATTTCTTAAAATTTCATTCCATTCTGTATCTTCATTTGGATCCTATATAAAAAAATAGAAAATCTATTAACATAGTTGTACATTTTAATATGTATGTGTAAAATTGATATGTAGCATTTCTAACTATGCAATTGTTCATGAACTCTACAGATAACTAGACAATTAGTTTCAACGAACAAAACAAAGTGGCCTACTTTTTTTCACATTTCCTAGAACTAATGGGACTACTGATGGGACTATACTAATGGGACCTATCCACTGCTCATCAGGCCATGCTGTGGAGGCATCCCATATACAAAATAGAGGAAAAACGGGCACAGATGTTAGCTCAGGGCTAATCTTCCTCAGCAAAAAGAGGAAGATTGGTAACAGATGTTAGCTCAGGGCCAATCTTCCTCATCAAAAAAAAAAAACACTCTTTCTTGATATTCATGACACCACTTTCTTATGGTTTTATTCATACCTCTCTGACTGCTCTTCCTTAATTGATCCAGGAATTAGTTGCAATGGCATTTAACAGTAAATGCTCTATATTCTTTTCTTCTCTTCACTTTTAGAAATTATCTGAGAAATTTTACCTCATAGAAATAGGCACCACAATCTGTTTGTAAAAACTATTATGCTATTTATCATGCCATAAATCTGTCACTCTCTTATTCCCAATAGTAAGCTGTTTTAGAGCAAGTCCATAACTAAACACAAGCACTGAATTTCTGGCTGTTGAATAAATCAATGAATAAATAAATGAACAAAGGTTAATGTACTGTTGCCGTCACTCTCAATTACATTTTGGGCAATTTCTTGAAAAGTAGGTGCAAATCAGGACAAATTTGCAATGATTTACACACTGGATAAAATGTATTTGCTAAGAATCTATTATTAACACAAAAGGACTATCCATTAAAAATTATATGTAACATGTTCAAAATATCCTAATAAATTATACAGTATATACGAATGCCAAAGTTAAATATGTAAAATAAGAAAAATCACAGTGATTTTAATTTAGGGAGCCAGTGGGAAGAAGCTGTTTGTTTCCATAAGTCAGAAAGTGATAATTTTATTCTGTTAAAAACAGAAACAAAAGGCTTCTGGTTAATAAGAAAGCTTTAGACAGAGGAGCAGCCTTCTAAGTAAGTGGAAGTCTTAGAGTTTTGCGATCAGGTAGGAGACACTCCGGGGACAGCTGGTCTTTTTCAAGATAGATGCTACTACTAGGGTTCCCTTTTTGATTTTTTTTTTTTTTTTAGGTAGTGGGGCAGGATACTTAAATTGAATTACAGTTGGGCCAAAGTTGCTGGTATATTTCTGAAGTCAGAGATAGTGCAGCAGTAAGATTTCCAGGATTCAGGCGTGAAATGCAATCCCAGACAACTCTGAACGCTTCCTCCAGCGACAAACCGAAGTCTTGAGTGTTGAAAAAACGGCGTTCTCCTACAGTTAATTTGGATTTCTCTCAAATCTTGCCAGAGACGCACGCACAATTTGGCTCTTACCAAAAACTAATGTTAGACCCCAACTCCTGTGGGCCGCCCTCCCCATTCGTGCTCATCCTCAGGCCCAGCCCGGTACCCCGCCGAATGCCCCAGGGTCTCCGGCGGGCCTCGACTCCCCACCTGCATGATGTTCCGCCTCACTCCTCAGGCGCCAGCGTCGTCTGACCCCTGGCGAGGGACTCCTGACGAAGTGAGCCCGTCGCAGGCCTAGCGGTTTCCACCGCTCCCAGGGAGGGGGAGGGGAGAACAAGGACCTCTTAGACAGGTGCGCCCGGCTCAGCTCTGTTGCCAGGCAACCCGGAGGCGTGGCCTAGGGCGCGGCTATGAATACTGACGCACCAGGTCCTGGGGCATCAATCCCAGGCGGTGCCTTCCCTGTTCGCCGTGTGGTAAGGGTGCTGGCATTCCTCCCACCCTTCCCTCCACCATCACTACCAAATCAACGCGTTGTTTCCGAGCCTCGGGCACTCTTCAACCTCTGAGTCTTGTCTTCATGGAGAAATAACAAAATCCTGGGGAAAGAACTATTCAGAGGAAGAGTTCTTAACCTGGAGCCCATAGCCTGTATTTGGATGGATTTTAGGGGATACCTAGCCCTCAGCCCTCAATTGTACACATAATTTTGTTGGATGTGTATATTTTGGAGGGGAGTTAAGGACCAGAGCTTTCATCAGATTTTCAAATGGCTCTCCACCCCCATCTTATAAACCCACTGCCTTAGGAGACAGGAGCTCTGGCTTCAGGTAGGAAACCTAGACAGTTGGGCTCCTTGATGTTTTGGTGAAGGAAAGGTTGTTTACTGAGAACTGCCAGGAGCGTGGGGAAAACATTTGATGTTATTGCCAAATAAAGTTATACACATGGTCACAGAGATACACTGATAGGATTTGGAAAAGAAGGAAAAAAATGTTTTTAATGACACAATTTTGAACTTGGGTTCAGCATTGGACCACTCCATCTGTAGTGCCCAATTAATACTTGATACAAACCTTATACTCTTAGTAGCCTATATATTGTTGTGTTTGTATGTAAGATATTAATCCATTAAATATAAAATATTTTAAAATGTCCCACAATTTTTGCAACCATGTTTTGGTATTTCTCTTCTTCTTCTTTTAGTATCTTGAGGATCCTTAAAAAAATGTATGTGGCCTAAATCTCTCTGGATTCTGAGTGGCCCTGGGAACTTCTGTTAAATTAGTATTCGACTCCCTTTTCTTATTTTGACAATCCAAAATCCAGGCTGGTTGAATTACATAGCACTAGCTAATGTTGCTCCATACATCTGTGGCTTTAGAGCAGGAGGCCCTCTCTGCTCTCAAGTCCTTATCTTGTCAAGGCCATTCATTTTTTAAAGAGGAATGTACTTTTTGTCCTTTTCTGCTCCTTCTTTCCTTATGTTCTTCACACGGTTGCCAAGAAGTGAAATTCAGGGACTTTGTTAGTAAAAGGCATAATTTAGGCTATAATCAGTCGTCAACATTAGTAAGACAAAGTTCATTAGATACTCTACTCTGAAGATTGTAAGACCTAATCCTTCTCTCTTAGAAAGCTGCCTTTTTCTAATCAGCCAGAAACCTGCTTAGTGGAGAATGTGGTTATCCAAGACGGGGGTCAGAAGGGAAAAACCCAGAGGAACCTGAAGGGAGATATGTCAACATCCACCTGAGGTTAATTGTGTCCATTAAACACTGATTTGATGTAAAAAGTTCTCCAAGTGTGTTCATGACCCTGCACTAGTAATATTGTTTTCTTTCTGGTAATGGATGAGACTGGTTGCCTTTTAGATGTTGCAGGGTGAAACAGTTTATTTTAAGATAAACTGAATACTACTAGTTGGTAGAAAAAGCTAGCCTCCTGATATGTTTGTAGCAATCAGACATCTATTTTATAGTATATAAATCAGAACTTGCTTATTGGACTATTGGATGGATCATGGCCAAATTCTCCAACTAGTGTAGTTTTAGATGGTATTCACATTCTAAGATTGTTAGCTATTGGACATTCTGGTATTTATAAGAGCTGGTTATTTTGTCACTGATGAAATCCAAATAAAATAAACTAAAATAGCTCATTAAAAACCCAGCTCTCTACTGAATGCCTTTAATAAAAATAAAAGAGCATGTGTATCAGTACTGTCAAAAGCTGCAGGGATCTAAGGAACATGATTTACAGCTTTATTACACACTATCATTACAACACTAAGAAAAAATATTTAAAAATTTTTTAAAATTTTCAACAAATTAAACATTTACAATCTCAATCAACTTTTATTGAGAATGTTTACAACACAGGGATTCTCAAACATGGTCAACTTAGCAAGGATTGTTTTGAGAAGAAAACAAAATGTCAGTACGTTTTGTATTCCATGGTGTTGCTTCTGTGGAAAATAGTTGGTATCCTGTAAAAAAAGAAAAATTGAATTTAGATTCAAGTATAAATGACTATGTGAATGTGTGTATATAATGTTTGCATACAGACATTTCTATAAACATTTTCTCAAGTATGATAAAATTGACATTGGAGCTATTTCTCAGCTATTCTTCAGTCTGTATATTTTAGCTATCATTTAATCTCTCTCTGAGGGAACACTTATTCTGTATGTCTGTATTTTCCAAAATTTTACAGTATTTAACTATATAAAAGTGGTTTCCAAGCCAGCCCTGATGGCCCAGCAGTTAAGGTTCAGTGTGCTCCACAGTGGCCCATGTTCAGTTCTCAGGTGCAGAACCACACCAGTCATCTGTCAGTAGCCATGCTGTGGCAGTGGCTCACACAGAAGAACCAGAAGAACTTACAACTATACACAACTATGTACTGGGGCTTTGTGGAGGGAAGGAAGAAAAAAAGGAGGAAGATTGGCAACAGATGTTAGCTTAGGGTGAATCTTCCCCCGAAAAAAAAAAAAAGTGGTTTCCTAAAGCTCATTGATGCCAATAAGATTTACGAATAAAATATTTCAAAAGTTGCACAATTATTCCTCATGTATTTATTTCCTTGTGTATTTGCAATTAAATCACCCTATTTTATGTCTAACCACTTTCTAAGTAAACATAATTCATCAGGACAGAGTAAGACCTCAGATAAGCAGATGAGAAAAACAAAGAAAAAAATTATCATTGAAGTGTTTCTCTATTGACAAAATAAAACAAAATCCTGGGTGAATTAGTCTATGTAGGCCCTAATCTTGGAAACAATCCAAATAAAGATATTTTCTCAATTTCAGAGAGAAATTTTTACTAAACGGTCAAATTATGGATCAAATTCCATTTCACATTCGTGAGGACACTAACACTTAGTTACAGACTTTTTTCCATTTAATATTGAACTATTTTTTGTTCACATTTTGTAAATGCCTCTATATTTGTAATATTATAAAAGATAGTTTCTTTTCCATTAACTCTTTGTTCTTAGTTCCTTGAAAAAAGAAACAATTAGGAATATGTTTGCTCATATTCCTGATGTGAACATAACAAGCCTTTGCTGAAATGGGAGTTAATGTCAAACACAGTCTGAAAATTTAAGTTCCTAATTATGCCCATGAGCACATTAAATTTTTTTCTTCACTTTTTCAATATGTGTATCTTTTATTTATTTCTTATCTAACTGAATTGGCTAATGCATAAGAACTACATCAAATAAAAGGTGACAGAGCATTCTTATTTTGTTCCTGACATAATAGAAATGCTCCAAAGTGTTTTACTATTAAGCCTTCTACTGACTTTGTTTGAGACCATTATATAAACGACATTAATAAAGATTCCTCTCTTTCTATAGGATCTTCTTTTAAAACATCAGAAATTGATGTGGAATTTTACCAAAAGCATCTATTGAGATGATTGTATCATTTTTCTTCTAATGATGAAAATATTTTAATAGACTTCCTCATGTTGAACCATCCTGAGTTGCTGGAATAAACTTCACTTCATGGCCTCATAATTTTTTAAATATATTGCTGAATACAATTTACTAATATTTCTTTAAAATTTTTGCATTCATATTTATAAATAGGATTGCCCTACAGTTCCTTCTTTTATACTACTTTTGTAAGGTTTTGGTATTAGTATTTGTTGTCTTCATAAAAAATATTTTGAGATTTTTTTTCCTTCTCTGAGCTGGAAAAATTCAAAATCTATTGGCCTAATACTTTTGAAGGGAGAGTTTCTAGATAATGTTTTATTTTTTTTCTTGGCCAGTAGTCTGTTTAAATTTTTTTTCTTTCTTCTGAGGTCAGTTTTGGTAGCACCTACTTTACTTGATAATCCTCCATTTTATTGAGGTGTTCAAACTGATAGGCACAGAGATTTGCAAAGTACTCTGTTATGATTTCCATTTCTTCTATATCTATTTTAAGTTCCCTCTTTTCATTTGTATTTTTGTAAACGTATAGTTTCTCCCTTTTTTCTTAATTAGGGTAGGCTAATTAGGCTATTTAATTTTTTTTTTTTTTGCAAAGAAGCAGATTTTGCTTTATTTATCAATTCTTCTATTTTACTACTTTATAATTTATTAATTCCATCTTTCATTTTATAATTTTCTTCCTTCTGCTTTCCTGAGGTTCACCCTGTTGTTCTTTTTAACTTATTGAGTTAAATCCTTAACTCACTTATTCTTTCTTGCTTGAAAGTCTTTAAAGCCTTGAATTTTCTACTGGATATGGCTTCGGCAGAATCCCGTAAGATTTAATGTGCAGTGTTTTCATTATTTTTACTTTCTAGATATTGTATACTTTTGGTGTTATCTTCTTTAGTTAGAAATATTACATTTTGATTTTTGTTTCTATGAGAAAATATTAAGAATTTTAACATTCTTAAGTTAAATAAGTAAGGGTTGAGATAAATGACATGAATGAAATATTTGCAAAAATATATTCAGCATATGGGATTTAGGATTACATTAAGTTAGTAGACTATACTTTTATTTTTGTGTTATAAATTTATCAATTTGGGTTTAATTTCAAAATTCATAGTCTAATAAGATATTAGGGTTAACCTATTTATTAAACATGTAGGGCCATTCAATAGCTACGAAGTGTCTACTAGATCTCCAGTATCAAGATGGAAACTCTGGGAGTCCCAAAGTAGAAGTCATGCTCTCCTGTCTTTCCACATTTCTTAGTTCTCTAGAAATGGTAAATCATAGGTTTTATAAAGAATCTTTGCATACAGATCATTTGGAAGACAGAAATCCATTCAGTCTTTAAATGCTGGCCCATTATTGTGGACAAGGATTACCATAATAAGAACACCATCCCTGACGTATACTACTTGCACAATAAATGATGATAAGGTCAATGTCTACAAAATCAGTGATGACTATTGTGGAACACATGACATGGGCAATGCAAATCGATCCCTAAGATACTGGCATTTTCCACCATATAAAGCCTTCACAGCCCCTATAATTGTAGTATTTATATAGAACATTAACATACACATGCAATCAAATAATAGAAATATACTGAGCATAGTTTAATTTGTGAATATCTGAAAACAAAATTTTCAAACTGGTTTGAACTGTGAAACACATACCATTTTAAATGTAACCTTCTGACCTTCTTCCATTGCGTGGCTGGAAATAATAAATTAGAAATATATCAGTGTAACTACAATGGGAAGTTAATTTTCATAGAAAGCAGCCTAATGATCTTGATGTGCGGTATTATTTCTTCCTTTATTTAGTTTTGCTCCTTCCTTCAATCCATTCTCCAATTTGTTGTTAGAATTAGTCTTCAAAGTGCAAATCTTACCATATGACTTTCCTTAGCCTTTACACTAAAGTTGAAGTTCCTTAGCTAAATATTTCAGTGGCTAATTCCTGTCAATTCTTCAAATTCAGCCCTTAAAACCTGCTCTGTACCTCCTCCACTCCCAGGCCTGGGTTAAGTGCCTTTCTTTTAGAAACTATAGCCTCTGGATTGAAGGTGCATTTGATATAGTATTTCGTATTTGTTTATCAATTTCCTGTATTTGGCTGTAAACACCTACAGCATAAGAATGGAATTCTATCTGTCTTTATATTCCCAGCCTTTGGTACATTGCCCAGCACCCAACAGAAATTCAATAAATAGTTGCTGAATGAATGAGTGAAAAATCTCTGGTAATGTATTAAGGATACAAACATTTTAGAAAGTATAGCTGCTTAGAAAGAAATTCACATTTCATAGACAATTTGGACATACAAAATACTAAATGCACTTACAAAGTTTTGTCTACTCGTAGCCTTGATTATAGTTGCTTCTTTTATTTTTAAAAACTTATGAAAACAGTCATAACTCTTCCAATCTCCCAAATCAAACATTTAGTAAATGATTACTTGGAATTTAAGGAGTAATGCATCTTTAAGACACTCATTTCCTGCACATAAAACACTATGGAACTCAACTGTGAAATAGGTGAATGTCATTTAGGGGATTTACAAACATAAGCAGTGGATTAGAGAAGAAATCAGAGATGCCATACTATTAAAGCAATAAGACGGTGGAAGAAGTGAATCTCAGACTATAACACCTGATATCAAATATCTATAAATAAACTTCAAAACTTACTTAAAACTTATGAGATAATATAAACACATGCATAGTGAAAGTATTTTTCAATTTTGATATTGATTGATTTTTTTAAGAAAATACAGTATGTGCATACCCTGAATAGAAAATATCTTCGACTTGGGCTTGCAAAAGGACCTTGAAATTCTTCCTGGAAGAGAAAATGAGGGCATTACAAATCAAATAACGGTAAAAATAAGTGCAAATTCTTCTTGAGAGTATAGTGAAGCTCAAAGTTAATTTCAACTATCATAATTAAACAAAGAGGGAAATCAAGGACTTGAGCATATAATTTGTATCAATAAGTAATCTTTGTGTTCATATCTGAGGAATTTTCAACAACTAGCAGTATCATCAGAATGTTATTTTAAAATAATTTTCTTATCAATATAACAGATTGATATTTTCAGGGAACTTGTCAGTTGTACATATATTCATCAGTAAATAGAAAGAAATGAAAGGCACGTCATAGATAGTAACTATATTTAAAATCTCCTTTCACCATTTTGTTAGAATGAAATAATTTCTTTAAAATACATACTGTATGTGCTAACACATGAACTGGGAAAAATATAAAACAGGATCATGTCAGAGCTAAAATAACACAATATTTCTATAGGAATTGAAATTGAGGGACAACTTTGGTAAACTATAATTGTTCAGTGAGACTGCAGAAGAGATTTTCCTAATATATTTACAGAAATGTTAATGAAAAAAATACCAAATAGGCAAACCAATTATTCATAATGGACATATTTTGAAGTGTTTTCTTAAAACATTTCCTTTTAAACTTAATGGAGAAAAATAACATTTTATGGTTTCCATAAAATTAGTTCTTGTAGCTTCCTATTTTCAACCACTACTTTTTATAGAAGTACCAGGAAAGCAATCACTATGAAATTTGTCATCAAGCCCTTTTTCAATTACTCCTTAATAAAGTACAATCATGTTTTTAAATTCTAAGAAATGGCACTGACATCTATTAAAATTCTGAAATCCTTGCTTTACAACAAATATATCTTAAATTCTCAATATTTTGTACCTAACTCTCATCTGACTATAAACCACCCAAATTACTTAAAAGATTGAAAATTTTAATACTTAAAAATGTACACATAGAAACTATATATTTACATGCTTATATAAGAAAAGTTATGTATATTATATTAAACAGAAAAAAATGTAAGACAAAATGTAACTTAAAATGTGCCAAAATTTAAAACTTTCAAACCCAAATATATGTCTTTTTAGCATTATCATTGAAGACAGAACTGTAAAAAGATAAGAGTATTTGAGAAGTAGAGGTAAAAAAGATGTGCAGATAGAAGGGAGGATGTCTAGCAGACAAAATTTAAGAAGAGTGTTTGAATGCACTAAGGTCTGAAAACTCACTTTCTTTAAGAACCCAAAACATTTCACTATCAAAAATATGTTTTAAAATTAGGTGACTGAGGCCCAGCAAAGTTAACACTCTACTGTAACTTTTTTGTATTCATGTCTTACATTCTTTTCTGTCATAGGTTCCTAGGAAACTTGGCTTGTTGCAAAGTACTTCTAGAAGTTATCATTTGTCCAACAGGATATACTACTATGTCAGAGTTCACAAATTCAGCTAGTTGTCTGGAAACACAGTCTCACTCAAGGTGAAACATTCAGATAAACTGGCCACAATGCTGCGTGTTTAGCTTTGGTATATAATGACATTGAAGTGATGTAGTAAACTAATAATTTGTTGGTGTATTTTAAGAAACTGGATCTTTACATCAAAATTTTATACTATTCATAAGTCAAGCAAAGTCTTCAGAAAGTGAAAGTTCATTCAAAAAAGCATATATTACTTCTAGAAAGTCTGATGACAACTGATTTGATGTTTTTTCATACTGGAAATTCTAAGAGGCTACTCTTACATTTCTCATTTAAGTTGGCAGCAGATGCTGCCTTCCTTGATGGAAGTTTAGGAATGTGAAGAATTTAGGGAGGAAATAGTGACGATAAAAATAAATATTGAGGAATTTATTTGTCTAAACTGTTTGCATTTTAAAAAGTATTTGAAGACTTTTGGTAGAACTTTAAGAAGAATAAAATTAATATGGTATTTAAATTAAAGAACAATCTAACAATAAAATAACGGAAATATCCAAGATTAAACTATAAAGGGAACAACATAGTGAAAAAAATATTTGCCTAGACTAGAAGTCAGAAGACTCTGTTGTAATCCCTAATCCCACTTACTAGAATGATCTTGGGAAACACCTTTAACTATTCTGAGTCGTTTTCCCTTTTGTAAACTGGACATAACATTACTTGTATAAGTACTAACAGAGTTGCCAAAAGAATAAAATGAGATAATATAAGACTTAAAACTATAATGCATTACAAGAATGTAAGGCATTATTTAAAAATAATACCTAGAAACTTTCATTATTGAAAGAGTTAGGATTCTTTTTAAATGACAACAACAACTCCACAATTTCTAGTTAAAACTCAGTTATATTCATCTTAAACATAGACACTGGATTTGGGCCCTACTTTTGTTAATTGTGGAAAAAAACGTAATGCCTATATTTAGCTCTGATATATTTACTTCATGAGCCTTACTCTTACTAACATTTTAATACTTGGATAGAAAGCTTGCCATCCTAGCCATCTGCCAACCCATATACAGAGGGGCAGTAAACTGTCCTTTATCTTTTCTCCTATTCCTGCCTAACAACGAGGCACCTGCCATATCCTTTTCTAAACAAAGAATAGGTTTCCTCACTGGGAAGGTCATGGCCTTGGAAGGGAATCTATTCTCGGCTTTCCTCACTGCCCACAGCCTGAGTTAGGAGGCACATAATATGCAGAGGGGGCACAATTCTCTTCTTCCTGAGTGTGAAAACACATCTGTGAACAGATGCTCTTGCGTAGGCTAACCGGGTGTTTCTGCGGGGCTTATCCTGAAGAAGAGCATTTTATAAACCACCACAACCGAGAATTAACAGAAAGGGCAGCCCCACACAGAGTGGCAAAGCCAGCATGCAGGTCATGTTACATACGTCCACTTTGAACCTCTTCATTCTTCTCTCATGCAGTTGAGGAACGAGCTGCAGCAACGGATGCACGACAGACGACTGAGAGACACGAACACACACACATGATGAGCACAGAGGCTTCTCGGCATTGGGCTTAAAGACGGTTTCCTATGGGTTTGTTTAGGGTTTTGGTTTCACCCACTATACTTGCTCCAGACAAAAGAGAACAAGAAAGATGTTATCTAAGACAGCCCTCGGTGAGCACTTCAAAGAACTGTGGAGAACAAGCCAAGAGAGGGAATAAAATCTGGTAGCTCTATGCTAGGATCTCTGTCATTATGTTGAAGAAGCACTTTCCTGAGGGGCTCAGCTCCATCAGCAGCTGCCAACAAGTGTATCACCCCCTGCATCTCTGAGAGGCCAAAGGCCGTCTGCTTCCAGACTTACCCAAAATGCTTTGGGGCAGATGAAACCAACTCTGTGAGAATCAGTTTTCTATTATGAAAATGTTTATCTGGAAGATTATACCGTACACACATCTAGTAATCTTTAAAAAATATATTTTTTTAAACTGAACATATGGAACAAGACAACAAGGGACACAAAAAATGGCAATGTGTCATTGATAGTGAAAAATGGGATCAAGATACATTTTTCTCAAAATATAAAGATGCCAAGCAGAAGAAAATGAAAGCACATTTGAGACAAGTGGTTACCTGATAAGGTTTCATTTGAAAGGCATGGCTTGAATTGAACCTTCTCACAAATATTAAATTCATTTATCAAATGGATTACTTTAAGCCTCATATAAGGTTATTTGTTAACCACTTCAACTTGCATTTGGTTTAAAGCCAATATAACCTAACTTTCAACTCCTCATATGTAAGAATATTCAATGTGATAAACATTTAAAACTGAGTTTAAGATTATAGTTACTTTCCCCAGGTACACATGTGTTCAAAATTATATATAATAGTCCCATATAATATATTATATGTTATATATAATATTATATATAGCCCCATATAATATATATTATATAATATATATAGCCCCATATAATATATATTATATACAATATATACTCCTCATTCCCTAAATTTTCCATGGTAGTGAGTCACAAGCTTAGAAAGAATATTATAGTCAAATAATTATTAAGTATTCTAGATTGAAACACCAAAGTAGGTTAGTTAGCATTTTTTAAATCCATGCATACAAAAAGAAAAACTACTACTAAAACCGCACGATTTAGAAGTGAACTGAATTCAAGTTATTGGTATCCAGCTAATCTTAGAGAGTAAATTCTTGCCTTAAATGCCTAATTACACATAAGAAGATCTTAGGAATAGAAGTGGATATTTCCAGTTATATTTAATTAGACTTTTGACATTCACTTTTTAAAGTAATTCTTAAAATGCCATTGGATAAAACTGTTTTTCCATTGCACTCATCACCATCAAAAACAATATGTTTTACTTAATTATTTGCATTTTTTTGCCTTTAGAATGTAAGTTCCATGAGAGGAGGGATTTCTTTTTTAATTTTCTATTTTATACTGCTATATTTCTAGTACCTAGAATTGTGCTTGGCACATAATGGATTCTCGGTAAATAGCTATTGAATGAATGAATCAATGAATTTAATGCACACGTAGTTATTGAGATATAAAAGAAATGAAATGTATAATAAATACTGAATTCCATTTGTTCATCTATGTATAAACTTTTAAAGTAAAAAATATGAATTTTGATCTAGCTCTGTTAGATAAACTGCAAAAACAGGTTTTTTTCTAAAAAAGCAAATACTAGTGATTACTAATAAAAAGTGATTCTAAAACTTACCACAACATTTGAATCGCCCAACTTCTGCGTCTTTGCATAATGAAATAAGAACTGTTAAAAAAAAGTAGTGAGCTTTACTATAGACGATTAGTGGTTTCCTCTATTATTTTTTAATGTAAATATTTATGGAAATCACCTTACCCTTTTGGTATTATCTTTTTCATCTGTTTCCTGTTGAAAAGAGAGACATAAATATCATTATATTATATATTATTATAATATATGTAGTATAAAATTTATAATATGAGATTATATCATATAATTCTAAAAAATGTGACATGTTACATGTAAAATATAAGACTGAAATTGGTTAAGCATATATTACTCTGAAAATAAACAGGAAATTAATTAAATACTGTTTATAAATAAAAGTGTGATAAAGATCTTTACTACAGCATTATTAATTAAGAGTAAAAAGCTGGAAATATCCTAAATGTCCAACAGTGGTGGAATGGGAAATTATGACATTATCACATGACAGAATATTCAGAGAAAAAGACTAGAAGAAATCACATCGAAATATTTGTAGTTGTTATCACTAAATAATAAGATTTTTTGTTTTGTTTTGTTTGTTTGTTTTGGTGAAGAAGATTAGCCCTGAGCTAACATCTGTTGCCAATCCTCCTCTTTTTGCTGAGGAAGATTGGCCCTGGGCTAATATCTGTGCTCATCTTTCTCTACCTTATATGTGGGATGCCTGCCATAGCATGGCTTGATAAATAGTGTGTAGGTCCATGCCAGGGATCCAAACCCTTGAACCGCAGGCCACCAAAGCGGAATGCACAAACTTAACCACTATGCCACCAGGCCAGCCCTAATAGTCATTTTTGCTTTCTTCCATAAACTTTTCTATATTCCTCTCTCCCTCCAAAAATCTATGTTTTTAACAGTCATATTATTCCTTTATTGTTGTTCTTGTTTGTTCTCATTTGCTTTTAATATAAAAGGAAACTCATGGATAAACACCATTGTCATTTCTTTTATCTTAATTAGGAAAAATAGTCAATTAAATGTTTTGGAAAATGTCACCATTAATACTGGAAAGAGCCAGTCCTGATGGCCTAGTGGTTAAAGTTCGGCACACTCTGCTTTGGTGACCTGGGTTTGGTTCCCAGGTGTGGAACCACACCACTTGTCTGTCAGTAGCCATGCTGTGGCAGCAGCTCACATAGAAGAACTAGAAGGACTTATAACTAAAATATACAACTATATACTGGAGTTTTGGGGAGAAGAAAAAAAGAGAGAGAGGAAGATTGGAAACAGATGTTAGTTCAGAGCAAATCTTTCCCAGCAAAAAACAAACAAAAACCACTAGAAAAATGCACATTTATTAGTTTGTAAACACTTACTAGTTTCAGAAAACATTTATCCTTTCAAAATATCAAGATTTCTTTGAATTATTGTATGTGAAAGGTATAGAAATCAGAATGTGCCAATGATCACAGATTAAATTAGAACTGCTAATGAAAAATATAATTCTAACCCTGAGACTCTTATCCTTAATAAAGTAGTTTTAAAATAAGTTCATCTACAAGATACAGAATATAAAATGAGTATGTTACATTTTGTTATTTTTCCAAGTTCCCTCCTATCCTCACTTCAGGACAAAAAGTTCTCCCAGAAAAATCAAATAATTTTAATAAGAAACCAAGACATCACAGTAAGAATATAATTTTCAAACTGACATTGACAGTATAGTTTGCTTTTTTTTGCATTCTTAATGTCCTTCTCTCTAGCAAAGAAAGATGCATCTGTTCTCCAATTCTAGTAAGAGTTGGAGAAAACAAGAGCCAGATGACCCCAAATTTCTCTCATCAGAACTAGAACACATCTTATACTTGAGGCCGACATAATGATTTTCCAGTTAGATGACTGTAAACTCTATTGATAAGACCCTAAATTCGCAGACATCAGAGAAACTGAAGTATTTGTTTCTTATCTAAAATCAATTTATGCTCTTCTAGCTCCTCTTGGCATGCTTCCTCAACTGGGTATATTTTCTTCGAGGAGAAATTTCAAGAGATCACTGAGCAACTTTTTGCCTACAAATAAAACACGATTTCAACCTTACCTGGGGCTTTGGTAGAGTCCCCATAATGGTGAAGCAAAGCTCCTGCAATGCATTGGGTGCCTAATGGAAATGAGAAGATACATGGGCTATGCTTCTGCTTTAACAACATTTGCACAGAAGATAAAACTGTAGAACATTAGGAGCACAAGGATATTCCAGCTACCCAGAAGAGAATCCTTCTTGTGGCCCATTGAAACTCTGTTGGAATCCCTTGATTTCTCTTATGACAAAACTTGGCTCCTAAAAGTAAAAACTTCCTTTCAACCAGGAAAAAAAATATTATGTACTGTATGTATGCACTGATTAAGGCTTCCACTGTGGTTCAGATTCATAGTTCTCAGTACTTGATAAGATTCTGTGAAATTCTGATTGAGAGTAACTAGGGAAGTACCAAAAGAAAGATGATTCTTCCCAGCTTGTAGCAAAGTCTGAATCTACATGCCAAAGCTGTGAACCTCACTGAATATTACTCATTATGCGCTAATTTGAAAATCCTGCAATTGCTCTCAAACAATGGGAGTTGGAGGGGAAGAAGCCATGCGTGGTGCACCTAATCCGAGTTACCACCCTTCCAGGCTGCTGACTGCACACCTCAGAATCAGGTTCTTCAAAGCATCTGAGCACAGAAGTAGGGCACGGCTCCTTGTGGTGAGCAGCCAGCTGGGTGTGGTGAAGAGTAGCACAAAGGGACAAGCAGGGGCAAAACTTGCTTTGTACAGAAGTTAGCACAGTTGTACCATGAACAATTGATCACTTAATAAATGCACACTGGAAATAATGAGGAGCTGGAACAGTCTGTGTGGGGTGATATAATTAGTGGTTAAAAACATGGGCTATGGAGTTGAGCAGTCTGCAACTCCACAGTAGTGCAAATTCCATGTCTACACTTTATTAGCTGTGTTACCTTGGGCTGATTACCTAACCTCTCTAAACTTCAATTTCTTTAAACATGAAACAAGGTGACAACATGACCGCAGAGTTCTTGGAAGGATTAAATGTAGGTGAAGCTCTTAGTTCAGTGCCAGAACACAGCAATTAGTTAATAATAGTAGCATTAAAAAATAGTAGCGTTAAAAAACGCATTTAATGGTGGCATTAAAGAATGTGTAAAGCATTGATTTACAGCTGTAGTTACTTTTAATTTAGAAGACACGTCAAAAGGATTGTTTGGGGCTGCCAATACTCTCAACCTTTGAACAACACTGCATGTTTAATATAGTTGGTTGTAGTTAAGGATACAGTTGGAGTCATAAGACAGCTTCTCTAAGCATCCTTCCTAGCATCAGAGGTCTGCTTTGTTCTCCTGCCATGCAAATTGTTGGGGTATTTATTAATAATATTAAATGGATCATATTAATATGGTGCTTCAATAAATTACAAAACACTTTCATATATCTAATTCACATTCTGTTCTTAAAACACAGCTGTGTAGTATACAGGACAGGAATTGTTATTCTCATGAATAAAGGAAGTAAGGTTTTAAGAGGCTGTCACTTGCCCAATACCACTCATGGCTAGTAGATGGTAGAGTGTGGCCTGGGAACTAGGTCTTCTGACTTTCAGATATTCCTGTCGCACTGGTATTGACTTGTTACGCCTATGGTTGGGAGTTGGATGAGAAAAAGAGTGTGAACACTGATACATCTTTTCTCACTTTTTCCCTTCAGGGATGGGTATACACAGGTCACTCCATAAAAATCTGGAAATAAATCCCTGAAACTTCCCTTTATGGCTCATCTATAAATGCTGCAAAATACAAAACAATAAAAAGAAAATAGCTAGTGATGTCATGTGTCAAAGATGTATCTCTTAACTCAAAGAAGAATAAATTCAGATATATGAATGTCTCCTCAGAAAAAAGCTTCTAAGCCAGATGAGACTTGGCAACAAGATTGAAGTTTGACACAAAAGTTACAAAAGAAATTGCATTTTTCTCCAGCAACTCCTTACACAAAGCCATTATTCAATGAGCTACAACTATTCTTTAAGAATTTTTTTCATACTAAAATTTTAATATTTTATTTTTTATTTGTGGACCTTAAAGATCCTTTATTTTCTATTTGGTAAAAATGTTTTGAAGCACTGTTCAGATAAGCACATAAATAATAAAATAATAGTTAATGTGAAAATGACAGATACAAAAAATTGTATCAGTTAATGTAAGAGATTCCATAGGAAATTCTAAGCGGTCCTCAAAAGGTGCATAGTATCCAAGTCCAATGAAAGCTTAGTTTTCCTTGATGGTGTTTAGATGAGGGCTTTAAAATTCACCTTTTTTTTTTTTTTTTTTTTTTAGTATTGCAGAAATAAAAGTGATTCTGAGGGTGGTTCTGAATTTTAAATACAACCCAAAAACTTATACACTGATTAATATCCATCTCGTGTTATACATCCATCAATACTCCTTGAATAATTTGAAATATCATTCACAAATGTCATCTATTGTTATCCTGGTCTTGCTTTACCATCTAATGCCTCTAACTTCCTGCAAATGATCCTCTTCAGACTGAGGAATGGGTTGAGGCAGGAGAAATATAGCACTACGCAAGGCTGCTTCTCCACACTAGCCAGGATGACATTCTGGAAGGACTGTGTGAAGGACATGGCACCTTGGCCAGACCATGTAGGGTACACCCTGGGCATACAGCTGATTGCTCTGAAAGAGGTTGAGCCAAGAGCCTCTACGAAGCCCTCTTCTCTGTCCAGAAGACTAGTGATACTGATTAAGAAAGTCAAGACACTAAGGCTAACTCTGCTATACCTGCACTCAAAGAGGGAGCTGCAGACACAAGCACCAGCGTCCAATAGAAATGGTGTAAGGAGGAAACACTTATTTCCCACGCTCATGTTCTCATATTCAGGAGCTAGACTAACACTCTTCTCTCCCCAACTCTCTCTAAACTTTCTTCTGGGATGAGGAGTGAGTTACGCGAGAGATGATTGGGAGTTGGAAATTGGACATGCTCTGTTCAGCCTTTTTCTCTTTCGGAACCAGCTCTCTGGCCAACTGTTCTTGTCTGGTCTCTGCCCTGTGGCAGAAGACCTGTCTCTAGCCAAAATGCCTGAGTCACTGTCTAACCCAGTTTAATTCTGGGGGGTAGTTTTAGCAAACACACTTGGCATCAGATCTAAGGCCACATTCACAAACTGACTTTTCAGTTATGATGATACTTGGAGCTCCATGAGTCTGACTTCATAAGTTTGTCTCTTAGTGGGTTTCAAACTCAGTTGGGGGACAGGGTATCAGCCCCCCAATACAGCAATAGATACATTATTTTTAGTCTAACACAGAATTCATTTTTGAAATTAGCATTTTAATTTCTAAAATATGTGTATATAATCTGCAAATCTATTTTTCTTAGAGATAAAATTCCTAGCACTTTGCAACATAAGCTCACAGCACTGACTATTACCTGCAGATGATGTAAGAATTTCTAAGGTGTTGACATATTTTAATAAGTTCATAAAGTAATGACGGGTCCAAAGGGAGAAATGGAGTATTTCAGCACTACACAAATGCCTACATCGTTACAAAACACCTATAACTGGAATTACCCGAGGCTGAGACTCAATGGACAGGAAAGAAGAGCAAGCAGCATCTATCTGTAGAAAACAAAAATGCCAGTTACATCTTGGAAATAGACAAAAAAGAGCAGAAAATGGAAAGCAGATTTTTACAAAGTCGTTACCTATGTAACATTAATAGAAGTTCTGTGACAGCTTAGGACTTTGGATTTGGGAGAGAGGAACCTCTTAAACTTTCTGAGGAAGTCCTGGAATTGGGAATTTGCCCCCAGCTACAAGGGTATGCGTCCCCAAGAATAGTTGATAGGGATCTTCAGAGAGAATAAAGATGCTTCACACATTGAGGAAAAGAACTTCAGGTATTATTCAGCCTGAGAAAGGTGAGGGGTGACTAAAGAATGGCCTCGAAATCAAGGAGGACCCTGTTATCATGTGCTTCTTTATTACATATAAATCTAAACACACCATCTAAATTAACATGTTAATAGCATAATAAGTGCTCAATGATAAACAGCATACAGTAAAAACTCTTATACAACATGGGCAATCTACTAGTTAGGAAAGGTTCTATTCTAAAATGAAGGCTTCTTGAACTACAGTTGGCAACTAGCTGTTCTCAGTCTTTATCCTAAAGAGAGAACTTGAAAGACTTTAAATTGTAGTATAAGAGATTTATATTAATCATTAAAAAAAACTGTGCTGAGAAGTTAAGCACTAAGCTGGATGTCTGGATTGTTTATAGCATTGATTTCTTTGGTGGCCTTTTAAAATGGGACAGGAAAAAATGGTATTATTCTTGTCCGTCTGGGATGATTTAGGTTGAGTCCTGTTTATGGCATAACATCTCCGGGGGCCCCTTCGGTCCCAGAATTCTTTGTCGATCAATTTAATTCAATTTCCATTTTCACATCAAACTGAGGGGGGATTATCATACTCTTCAGTCATAATTTCTCAAGCTCCTTATTGCTTCCAAGTTGAACGTGTCCTAAAATACATAATTCTCTAATTTAGAGAATAACCCAAAGAGGTGCAATATTATAGAAAAGCATAAGCTTATATCTCTCTCCTTTTTATCCTCACTGAACTTGTCATCTTCTCTGTATATCACAAATATTTGGGGAATTGTTTAATTCCACTCATCCCTTGCGCCCACCCACCTGCTCCCAATTCCATGCCATACAAATCCAGAATCATGGATACAAAGACATACACACACATATACACACACAAGTGATAAACTTCTTGAGGGTGGGGGCTATGCCATATCTAATTTGCCCAGAATAAGTGTTCAATAAATATTATTAAATTAAATTAAACAGGTGGAAAAAATTAAAAGGGAAGTCAGTTGAGAGGGGAAAGCCAAAAGGATACCATTTTAAGCTTTGAATTGTGACCAAGGCATAATATATCACCTTCAAATGTTATTTAGTGTGCTTCAGTAGGGCAGGAGGAAGTGGTTCCTCCTGAAATTTCTGTGGTGCTTAGGTATCTGACGACATTACAGGCTCAGGAGGAAAGCTCTCCACCCTCAGACCAGGCTGCCCATCTGTGTGAGGTGGCTGTGTCCAAGAACAGAGAACCCTTGAACCTCGGGGCTAACTAATCAGTGCATCAATATTGCCTGAATAAAAATATCAGTATAAGAAAAAACACCAATTAATCAAATTAGAAGATAAATTGCAAAGCTTTTCAGTCTTTCTTTAAAAGGCACAGCAACATTGCTCACCCACTTTCTATTTGGGTAGGCATTTGTTCATTTTACTCAGCTTATGGCCCTAATGGTTTTAAGTGCCAGTAATTGCTTTTGAGAACTCTGTAGAGTCCATTGATGAATCTGTTTGACAATGGTTAGGTCTCTGTATATGGTTTGAAAAGTATGTGTTTCCAGTGTCTGAATAGCTCTGTAATTTTTAAAACCTCCAGCAGGAAACTTAACTGTATGTTCTTAACATCTTAACTTCTTTAAATATCTTTTTCTGTAAAAGAATTTATAGTGTTTTTACAACTCTGAGTTTTTTTCCCAGCATTATCATCTAAAATATTTTTTCAAAGATTTTCCACAGCAATATAGATGATTTCGAGCTAAATGTTTCTGTATTATACAATACAATCTGTGTCTGAATTACTCTTCATCTTATTTATATATTTCTAGTATGTGTTTTGATATACCGAGGCAGAGACCCTTTAATAGACTTTATGGACTTCGGTGCAATTAAAGACTGTTTAGTACGTGGCACTTATCATCTATCTTTTCCCTTATTCATTTTGTTGGGGATGGCTTAGGTACAAAGGGTATTCTCCTCAGTTCATAGCTCTCTATCATTATTGGACTCAATTTAGTTATGCTTTTTATATTTCCACTTCCTATTTCTATTTCATCCTCCCATAGGCAACTCTCCTAATGTATTTGATGTGTATCCTCCATTTGTTTAGGTTCTTATAAAATCTGTACCACTGTTTGCTGTGCACGTGTGGCATTTTCTTACTTTTTTTCACTTAACACTATAGTTTGAGATCTATGCGTGTTACTGGATACATCTAGTACGTTGCTCCTAACAGCTGTAGAGTACTCTATAATGTGCACCCCTGACACACTGCCTACCCACCCCCCGGTAACAGACATCCAGTTCTCTCCAATTCCTTCCATTACCTCCTTATATCCATCTTCCACTTATGGATCTGTAGGAGAATATCTTTGGGCTATACCCTGGAGAGGGAATGCTAGACCACAGGGATATCTAGGTTGCTTTCCAGATGACTCCACCAGTTGACACGCTCATGAGCAAGGCATGAGGGTTCATACACCCCACATCCTTGCTAATACTTGCCATTATCTAGATTTCAATTTTGTGCCACTCTAATGGGTGGAAAGTGACATTTTGCTGTTGTCTTAACTTTCATTTCATTACTACTAATAAATTTGAGCATCTCTTTAGATTTTTTTGGCCTTTTACGTTTCATCTTTTAAATTGTTCTATCCTTTGACTATTTTTACTTTGGCTTCCTGTCTTTATCCAATTGATTTGACAGAGTGTCTTGGGTATTCTAGAAATTAATCCCTTATCAGTTTTAGACATTGTTAATATCGTCTTTCAAAGTCTCTTACCTTTTTCCACGGAGTCTTTTGTTGAAAGAAATCTTTACTTTTAAAGTAATTCAATTCATCATGTTTTTAGCCTTAAGATTTATATTTAAAGTTTTATTTAAGAAGCTTTCCCTGCTCCGAGCACACAAAGATATTTTCCTAATAAAAAATATTTTCTATTAACTCTACAATTTTACCCCTTATATTTACATCTTTAATCCACCTGGAGCCCACCTTGGTATAGTGTGTTAAGTGTCATTTTTCTCCATACAGCAAGCCAGTTTCTCAATCCTCATTTGCCAAATAATCGGTCCTCTTCCCATTGAATTTTAGTGTTACTTTTATTGTAAGTTAAGTTTATGCCTATGTGCATTTCTGTCTTAGGGTGGGTTCCCCCAGAAACAGATCTGGAGATAAGGATGTGGATTATTTGGGAGACGACCCAAGAAGCACCAGTACAAGAGTGGAGAGGTCAAACAGGGAAGTGAAGGACTCCAACAAAGGGTATGTCATCAAGCAGTCACCACCATGGGTAACTGGGAACTCTGGGAGCCAATGAGAACTCAGTTATCCCAGCTGACGGGAGAGGCAGGTAAGATATTTATCCACCAACTCCCTTGGGTCACCAACTGAGGGCTGTCCTCAGTGATGAGGACATTTACTCCCAGGGACTTCTGTTCTGCCCCAAGCACAAGCCAAGCAGGCAGAATCACAGGTGCTTGCATTTAGAAACAGTAAATCTGGAGTCCTCTGGAATGGTGAATGACAAAGGGATATGACAGGGCACTGACAGTGTCTGCTAAACTCTCCAAACTCAAGTCTCTGTTCCATTGGTTCATTTGTCTCCTGTTGTGCCATTAAGTTCAAATACCTTTTTTATTACTACAGTTTTCTAGTACTTCTTGATATCTGGTAGGGCAAGTTCTCACCTTTAGCTCTTTATATTTAAAATTTCCTTAGCTATTTGTAGACCTATATTTTTCCATATCAATTTTAGGTTAGATTTATGAACTTTCTGAAAAAAACTGAATGGAATTCTGATTAAGGTTACGTTGATTTTATGAGGTTTACATTGATTAACTTGGGTATAATTGATATTTTTATTACATTAAATTAATTGTTCCATCAAAGAGCAAAGAATGTCTCTCCATATATTCACATCATCTTCTATTTCCTTTATTAAAATTTAATATTTTTCTCCATAAAGTTATTGTATATTTTTGGTTAGGTTAGTTCCTAAATACTTAGTTTTTGTTGCTATTGTGAATGATATAATATTTTAACTTTATTTTCATGTTACTTTTTCCTAGTGAAAAGAAATGTTATTGATGCTTGTATATTCTTGTATATTATATCCAAAAATCTTCTGAACTCTCATCTTAGCTCCAATAGTTTAAGAGCAAGAAATTTATTAATGTAATTCACCATGATTATAGATTAAAGGAGAAAAGGCATTTGCTTACCTCAATATTGATGCAGATACAGTATTTGATGAAGTTCAAATTTTATTTAGGATTAACAAAACTCTCAGAAAGATAGGAAATGGAGAGAACTTCCTTAACTGGGTAAAGGTTATATAACAAAATTCTAGAGCAAATTTATACTTTACGGAGAAGCTTTAGATACATTTACCGTGTAATCTATTACTGGAGGCCTTGGCCAATGATATAAGAAAAAAAGAAATCATTACTTCAGTGCTTATTATATTACTATTACACCTTTTTGGCATCAGATATTTTTCTAGGAATTTGTCCACTTCATCTAAGCTTTCAAAATTATCACCATATAGCTGTTCGTAACACTTTTTTTTGGTAACAGCTTTATTGAGATATAATTCACACACCATACAACTGGCCCATTTAAATGTTACAGTTCAGGGGGCCGCCCAGTGGCGCAGCGGTTTAGTTCGCGCTTGGCAGCCCCAGGTTCACTGCACTGCTCGTCAGCCACGCTGTGGCGGCGTCCCATATAAAGTGGAGGAAGATGGGTACGATGTTAGCCCAGCGCCAGTCTTCCTCAGCAAAAGGAGGAATATCGGCAACAGACGTTAGCTCAGGGCTGGTCTTCCTCACAAAAAATAAATAAATAAAATAAAATAAAATGTTACAGTTCAATGGTTTTTAGTGTTACTTGCAGAATTGTACAACCATCGTCAGTCAACTGTCCATAATACTTTTTAAAAACACTTTTAAAATCTTGATTTTTTTCTTGGTGGTCTATCCTTTTTGAGTCTATATCTTATTTATCTTCCTCTGCCTTTTTAAATCAGTACTGCTAGTGCTTAGTAACATTTTGAAAGAACAAACAAATGGTTTTGTTAATATGGTTGATTTGTTCTCCCCTTCTCACTTTTTAAAATTTACTTCTGCCCCTATTTTTATTATTTACTTCATTCTTGTTTCTTTGAATTTTCCCTGTTATTCCTTTTCCCCACATTTTTCAGTTGAATGCTCAGCTTATTTTTCTTCTTTCCTGATAAATAAGAATGAAGCTAAAATTTCTGTCTAGCTACTGTTTTAGCTTTAGCCTACAAATTTTGATTTATAATGTTTTTATGTCATTGGGTTCTAAGTATTTTGTAATTTCTTTTTTGGCCCAAAGTGCTATTTATTTTCTAAACAGATGGGATACTTAAGTTATACTTTTGCTATTAATTTCTAATTTCATTGCATTATGATTGGAAAACATTTCAAATGGACCCTTTCTAACTTATGGAAACTTTCTTTGTTTTCTGACACATGGTCTATTTTTTTAATATTCCAATGTTTTCTTTAATGTTCCAATTATACTTAAAAAGAATGTGTATACTATTTAGTGTAGGTTTTAAAAAATATTTCCAATAGTTCAAATTTATTAATTGTATGGTTAGGTCTTTGATATATCTACTTATGCATTATCTGCTTTAACTATCAGTTTTGAGAGAGGTGTATTAAAATGTCCAACTATAAATGTTCATTTACCTTTTTTTTCCTGAAGTTCTATCAATTGTTAAATAAATTTGGGGGTTGTTTTGTTAACATATATTAATGATGGTTGTATCTTTTTGCTTGTTCTTTTATTAGAATATAAGATCCTGCTTTCTCTGCTATGATGGTTTGTTCATTTGAATTCGGTTTTGTCAGATATTAAGACGGCTGCTCCAATTTTCTTACCATTCATATTTGCTTGGTACATCGTTTCCTTCCTTTTATACTTAGCCTTTTTTTGTTTTCTGTTTTAAGTGTGACTCTTATAGACAACATATGCTGGATCTTTTTTTTAAAATCCAATCTGAGAATCTCTGTCTTTTAAGTGGTGTATTTTAGCACATTCACATTTCTGCCATCTTACTTTACTATTTACTGTATTTTTTCTTTTCATCTTTCCTTCTTTCATTTAATAAAAATAATAATTCTGAATATTATGATATCAGAATGTTAGTAAAATCATAGTTGTCTCAAAACTTAATTATATTATTTTATTTCACCATGATAATTTCAAAGAAGGGTAGAGTTTTCATTAGTTTGTATGAGGATGATTCTTTACCTCATTCCACAGTTGTAGTTCTTGTTCAGGCCGTAATCCTTGAGGTAATATTGGAGCACCTAAAAATAAAGTCGTACTCACATGTAAATTTTATACCATTTCTTCTAAAATTAAATATTTACATATAGTTCATTTTTGGATGATATTCTCATTTTTCACTGTACATCACTCTCATCCTATTTCAACTAGATATTTCAGCATTTGACTTAGTATAAGGAGATATAATTATTAAATAAACTTTAATAATATTACAAAGACATTACTCTCAAGAATGAATTACTTACATGTCAACACAAAAAACTGTACATGAATGTGCATAGCAGCGTTATTCATAATAGCCCAAAAGTAGAAATAATCCAAATGTCCATCATCTGGTGACTAGATCAACAAAATGTGGTACAGCCACAGAAAGGAATGCTATTTGGCCATAAAAATGAATGAACTACTGATATATGCTACAACATAGGGGAACCTCAGACATATGATGCTAAGTCAAATAAGCTAAATGCATAAGACCAAATATTGTATTATTCCATTTATATGGAATGTCCAGAAAAGGCTTGCCTGGAGCTGGGAGTAGGAATGAATTTTAAGAATTATTCCATGAGTAGGGTCCTGAGTAGGAAAAGACACTTCCTAATTGGTCCTAGGCACGTGATCATTTATTGTCACAGGCCAAATCAAGTAAGAGTTTGTTGCAGATATCTAAAATGTGCCCCTCTTATAGGAAATTTCCTTCTTTATTTTAATAATGTTCTCTGAATAGTAAACTGTTTCTATCCACTGAATCTGTGGCTGGCCCTTTGTCTTCCTATTGCTATTGCATGCTCTGCTAATTAATTTTTACCAAGGTTGCTTATTGACACTATTTTATTTATTTTATTTCCCTCTGGCTTTGTGACATTTGTTTTATTGTGTTTAGGGACAGCCAGTTGCATCTTGCATAATGATTAGTCTTGGTAGATTATCTCCCAGTTTTGCTTATGTATGTCATGCTTGCCCTTCAGTGCCATCTTTAGGGATTCAGGACTAGGGCAGATCACACTGTATAGTCACCCTCTCCCCTCCCCATCACATTTTAAGAAAGATAAAGTTAGCTTTTCAGTATCAAGAGCGGGTCTGAAGGGGAAAGAAGACACAAAAAGGTAATCTAGGGGGTCTCTGTGTAGTGAAAGAGGTGTTTCATCCCTTTACTTGGAAATATTGGGGATATTTATGAGATGATTGGTCAGCCAGCAGACATGCTCTTTTGGAAATAAAACCCAAGACTTGTCTTTTTTAGAAACCAGCTGCTGCCTTCCCTAGTTTCTGTCCAATCAACAGTAGCCTAAAAATTCGCCTGCCTCCCAAAAGAAGCAGGTATCTTCCACTGATGCCAAAATCACTGCAAGCATATAGCACGAAACACGCATGGAAAGTACATTTGCTTTACAGAGTAAAAGCCATTTTTAAACCTATCTGCTTCCTCAATAAGACAGATAAAGATTACCATCCTAAGTTTCCCAATAACAAATTTAAAATTGAAAAAGATTATCAATACTTTGCATAAGTCACATTGTATCACTCCTGACTATGTGATGGAGAAGGTTTAGGTCTCCTGGCTTCTGACTGCTTAGATTTCAAGCCAAATTACCTTGTTTCTCAAGCAGAGGAGCCCCCTCCCCCCACCACCATCTCCAGTTCCTCAAGGAAAGGAGAAAATCAAAACAATGAAAGGACAGCAATAAAAATAAATACATTAGGAAAAGAATAATAGTCAGTTTCCCCACCTCTAATTGAGGGCTGGGCTACGTGCTCTGAAAGGTCTCTGCAGTTATGGTTTCAAGTCCCCAATGTGCTGAACAGCGATGAAACAGTCTGCCCACCTTTATCTCACTTGCCAGAGAGCAGAGGGAAGCTAAGAGAAGCTGCTGCAAGCTAGAAAATTCATGGTCTTCGCAGGGCAGTGGCTGACTCTGGAGGAGCCCCTGGCTCAGAGCTGGGAAATGAATGGTCCCCTCAAAGGACCTGGAAAGATAACTTTTAGAGAACCAGGATGTGATCTCCCCACTGGAACGTGTTGCGCTCTGCTCTACCTTGTCTCCCAAGCTTCAGACCCCCTCCCTGACCTTGCCTTTCCTTGCCCCACTTTCCTCTAAGCCAAGCTCAGGAAGTCCCTATTGTTATCAAATCACATCTGCCTTCACTGGCTCTAGCAGTAGCACTGACTGAGAGCCCGGCTTGCACACTTGCCTCTCCAACTCTATGATAAAAAGGTCTCTATTCCTTTTCCGGACATGGGGCCTGAAAACCTATAAGGCACAGAGCCCACTCTTTTACCCTCTAAACGGCTAGAATGAGGCCTGTTTCACTGCTCAAGATTACCTGAACAGAACAGGCGCTCACACACCAAAGACGTTGAGCACTCTCCAAGTTTACCTCGCATCGGCAGGGGAAATATCAAACTCACTCTAGTTTGCTTCAGCATCGATACCTCCAGTAATTGCAATCAAAGGGAAAGTATTTAAATTTCTACCGTTTTAACTCCCGTTACCTATGGGCCAATGGGGTTGGACATCCCGAGTCTGAGGGAGCCCTACAAATTTCCATCAGCCGCAGGCTGCCCCGCGCCTGCTGGGCGCCAACGTGCCGGGCCTGGGGATTTCGGCCGGCCCGGGAACGCGCTCGAGCCGGGCCACTGGCACCTGCGCCGCTGGCCGCGCTGGGGCGGCGATCCGCGCCTGCCGTCAAGGGCGAGAACCTGGGAAGCCCCGCGGCTAGAAGCCGCGAATAGAGGGGAGAAGGTGGCGGGGGGAAGAGCGCGCGGCGAGTGGAGCGGGGGAGAGGCACGAGAAGGGGCGCGGGGCCGGCTTACCTCGGCAGGCGCCCGCGCAACAGGCGAGCAGTAGCAGCAGCAGCAGCGGCGGGGACGCCGCGGCCACCTGTCCGGGGGGCGGCCCGGCGCGGCGGCTCGCTGCTCGCGGCATCTCGGCGCCTGCGGGCGGTTAGGGGCTCGGGACCCTGCGCTGCGCTGCTCGCCGCGGTGCCCTGGCGGTGCCTCTCGTCCCTGGCGCGCCGCTCGCGGGGCCCGGCCGCCGAACTGACCGCCCCGCGCGCCGCCAACTTTTAAATCTCGAGGACACGTGGGCTGAGGCGGCGCGGTCCCCGCGCGCGTCACCTCGCCGCCCGCCGCCCCCGGCCTCCCTCGCGTCACTCGGGACCCGCTGCCCGCCCCCGCCCTGCCCCTGCCCGCGACGGGACCCGCGCCCCCTGGCCGGAGTTTCTGACTCAGGCTACAGTGCATTTTCGCTCTCCCCACCCTAGGGACCTTGGGATAAAGGAGAATGGAATTAAAGCAATGCAAGTCCATTTCTTTCTTTGGAAAGATTTGAGTGGGAGACAGAGGGGCATGGCACAGCAGGCTATCGGAAGGGGCTGGGATCGGGTTTTATGACTTGCTAGCGGCGACGCTCCCTCGTATCTTGCGCCTGCCTAGGACGCGCCTTCTTCTTCACTGGACCGTGCGGTGCCTCCCCTGCCGGAGGTCCAGGAGCCTCCTCTGTCGAAGCACCTCTGTTCTGTTCACTCATTTATCCCCAGCTCCTAGCACAATGCCCGGTGCATGTTAAAGCAGTACTGGTTCAACGGTGATGTTGACGTCCCCCAGTTCCTGCAAGGTCTGAGAGCATTTAACGAAATGCAGTTGTCTGCCACTGAAGGTCAAGAAGAAAGGACTGCGGGGGCTTGACCACACATACATTTCTAACAGGTCTAGAAGATCTCGGGCTGTCCTATGGATTTCCAAGCCTAAGGTAACTCCGTTTTCTATGCATTTCTGCTGCTGTCACCCCTACCTGTTGCAATCTGATTTCTGGGGTGACTTGACCTCCGCTATCCCTCTCCATACTTGCCTTTACTTCCTCAGAAACGTCGAGGAAACAGCCTCTTCTAGGACACTAGCTGATACGGTTTTCATTTCCTTCTTCAGGAAAGAGGGAAGACAGATCTTATTTGACCTCCTTTTGAAAGGAACGCTGAGGAAAGGTTGAAAAGAAGTATATTAACATTTCTTAAGGGACCTCTTTAAGTCGAGTACTTTTTCCTATGCTATTTCATTTAATATTCATGGTATCTCTGGGATGTAAGCAAACGTATTATGATTCTCATTTGACGATGCTTAGAAAACACTCTGGCCAAGGATATCAGCCTGTTGAGAGAGCCACTGGCCATCCTACTCTTTGAAGATGCTTCTCCCCTAAATCAGGGTTTTTAATGTATCAGACATGCATTGTGTACCCCACTATAGGCAAGGAATGCCGCTAAGGATCCATTTAGTAACAGTAGGACCTTTCCTAAAGGAAATTACAATTTGCTAAAGAACCCCACACGCATACTCAAATTGTATTATAAGGCAGAGTGGGATCGTGCTCTGTCAGAAATACAGAGAGAGGCAGGAGTATAACTCTGACAGATAAAGTGAAAAAATAATGGCTACCATTTTTACGTTCTTTACATACCTGAAGCATGTGAGCAAGGCAAGATTATAAAGTCTGGTTCAGGTTCAAGGATGTATGAGAACAGATTTGATTCAAGATTGCTTGTACTTGGATTTATTCCCAAAGTAGTAAGAAAGTAGTACACATAATGTAAATGAAATAAGGATATAAGTGGGTGGAGGTGGCTCTGATTCCCCACTGCCTTACCTGTGTCTCCTGGAGGGGCACTGAAAGTTCACTAGTCTCAGCAGCTGTGTGGAGTGAGGTGTCAGAACAGAGGAGCCTGAAAATGCTGGACTCAGTCCTTTTTATGTCGCCAGCAGGTCAGCAAAAGAAACAACTCATGCATTACAAGTTTTTTTCTGCATGAGCCAGGCTGCTCTGAATGTTCTTTACATGTGCCTTGGTACATGTCTGCAAGAGTGTTCTGAGGTATATACCTACAAGTAGAGTTATTAGGTCATAGGGGATAATCTAGTTAAACTCTAATTTGTTTTCCAGTGTGTTGTAGCAATTTACACTCCACCATCAGTGCATAAATTTCCATTGCTGCCAGTCCTTGCAAAAATCTTTGCTAATCTGGTGATGTGGCATCTTATTGTGGATTTAGTTTTCAATTCCCAGTACTAATGACGTTGAGTGTCTTTTCACAAATGTATTGGCCATTATTGCTTTCTGTTCAGTGAAATGCCCATTTATCACTTTTGCCCATTTTTCCCCATTGGGTTGTGGTTTTTTTCTTACCCATTATAGGAGTGTTTTATGTATTCTGGAACTTGTTGGTTAAATGTGTGGCAAATATTTCCTTCCTATTTACGGCTTTTCCTTTACTCTCTGTATATGAGTTGTTATTTTTGAAGAAATGCTTAAGAAAAGACTTGCAGACTAATGGTCATGCCGTTATGTGACCTAGGTGATACCTGTCATCTGTTATCTCCTGCATTCTTGACTGTAAATTGGCAACTGGACTTTGCTTTCTCCTTACAACCTATAAAAATGAAGGCTCAATTAGGTCATGGACCTGCAGATTAGTAAGACCTGCTAGCTTATGATAGGGCTGTCCAGAAAAGTCATCATGGAGGGCTTTAGGAAGGAGAGGATGGTTGAATGTCAGGAGAATGGGAAAGTCAGCAATAGATAGAAACCCAGTCAGGCAGTACTTGGCAATAGCAAAGTCTAGTAATAAGTAAAGAGACCCAGCTTTAGGACTGAGAGTAGGGGCAAGATCTGGAATATTTAGGAGCTCTAGGCAAGATAGTCATGCATTCCTTCAAATATTAAACGAGCACTTTCTAGGTTCCATTCTAGAAGCTTGGGATACAGTGGTGACCCAGTCAGTCGGTTAAAGACTCTGCCTTCATGGAGTTGACAGAGTTTTAAGGAGAGGCAGATAATAACAAGTAAACAAAATAAAACAATTTCAATTACTAGTAAATGCTATGAAGAAATTAAATCAGGGTAATGAAATAATAGAAAGTGACTGGGAGTTATGGGAAAGATATATGACACAGGATTATCTAGGCTTGCCTCTCTGAGGAGATGATATGGGAGACCTAAAAGATGAGAAGAAATTAGACATGGGAAGAACTGTGAAAAAAGAGCCCTAGGCAAAAGGACCATCATGTGCAAAGTCCCTGAAGTAGAAACTAGCCTGAAAGGTTCAAGGAGCAGAAGGAAGCCAGTGTAACTGGCATAGAGTGGAATGTGGGAGCTGAGGTCAGAGAAGTAGGCAGGGTAGGGTCCTCACCACTGAAGGGTCTCGGAGGCCATGGCAAGGAGTTCAAATATTTCTCTAGGTAAAATGCAAAGCCTTGGGAAGATTTTAAATAGAAGAGAGAAATTATCTGATTTACATTTGAAAAAGATCACTCTGGCTTCACTGGTAAGCAGACTATGGGGAAACCCAGTAGAAGCAGGGAGACCAGGTGGGAGGACATTGCAGAAGTCCACACTGGAGCCATAAAAAGGAATAAAGTCCTGATACAGCTACAACATGGATGAACCTTGAAAACATTGTGTGAAGTGAAAAAAGCCAGGCTGCATAATATGATTCCATTTATATGTAATATTCAGAACAGGCAACTCCACAGAGAGAGAAAATAGATTAGTGGTTTCCAGTCTGGGGAGAGAGGGGAGTGATTGCTAATAAGTCCCGGGCTTTCCTTTTAGGGTGACGAAAATGTTCTGGAATCATTAATGATGATGGTTGCACATTCTTGTGAATATACTTAAAATCATTGAATCCTACACTTTAAAAGGATGAATTTTATAGTATGTGAACTATATCTCAATTTAAAAAAAAAGGAAGTCCAGGTCAGACATGATGATGACAACCTGTTGGATTGTATGGTGGCAGTCTTTTCAATTTAGCACAAGTTTGTCTGTTTTTGGCATGAAATATCCAAATTTTGCTATTTAAACCCTGGATGTTCTTGGTAACTATGAAATCCTCCTCTCCCACTTTGTGAAGGCATTCACCTAAAAGATGTCTGTATCAATGACTATGCTAGAGTCACTAGCTTTAATTTTTTCAGGGCAGAAAATACTTCACAAAAACCAAGAAGGAGAACATTGATCTTTATAGTCACTTTAATATAATTAACTATGAATAGCATCCTTATCTAAAAAGTGGAAAGTGGATACTATTTGTGAAATATTGATAACCTATTATGTCTAAATGCTTTACAGTATGCTCATTCATTCATTCATTCAGTGAGCATTTATAAAGCTGATGTCAGCTGTAAGATTTATAGACTCAGAAAATGCTGAAAATTCTGTGTCCTATTTTATCTTCTCTAAGACCACCTGCACCCTGTCCTGCATCTTCCTGATTTCCTTTTATTTACTGCCTGTGCTCATGCAGGATGAACCATTTAGAAATACCACCCTCATTTCAAATTTGAAATATAGAGAAAAGTTTTTGTTTATGAGTATCTAATACTGAAGAGTAAAAGTTCTACTGAGGTTGTGGAAGTTAAAAGCAAACTGCTCCAGCAACCCAGTTTAGCCTATGGTCTCTAAGTAGAATTCAGGGTAGAAGCCAATTGTGGAGGTACAGAGCTGAGATGGTCATTTGTGGCAATTACAGGAAAATGACCAAATGATTGGGGGTCTATTTGGTTCAGAAAATGGGTATCTATTATTTATTGACAAGGATACCCTTCAGCCCTCTCTACAGACATCTTTGGCATCTGGATGAAATTCCCATTTTATAACTGAGTTTGCCTTCTCTTTGAACACTAATATTTCATATGTTTTATAGTAACTCCAATAATCCTAATTATTCCTTTTCCCACCTGTCTCTTCAAATGAAGTAGATATTAACTTCTCTGCTTCTGAGAAAATCTCTTGATTCAGAAGGACTTTTGGATGAACTACAGAGAAATCACCCCAGGAGAAACACTCTTCTAAAAGACAACAAAAGAACAATGAATACAAGAAATGGAGGACCACAGACCAAATACATCTATGTTGCTTAAGACTTCCTGTTGTAGGATAATTAACTTTGCCCTGTTAATGACACAGCAGCTCACGTAAATGTAAGAAATACAAACTGCTTTACGGGAGAGAGAAGCTTTTATTTTTTTCTCTAATTACTTAATAAAATTAATTTTAAACAGTTTATGGGAATAACATTATTAAAAGTCCTTCCCCTTGAGGTTGTTTTCAGGTTCATCAATGCACATAGTGACTGTGATGTGGACTGATGGCGAATAAAAGATTTGTAAGTCCCAGAGACATTCTTGCTAATGTTTTCTGCAAAAGGAGCTAGGTTTCATCTCTTCAATCTCTTGAGGTCAGAAGGTGCTGTGGGTGGAGATACTGTTGGTAAATTCTCTAAGCACAGGCCGGGGAAGGTTGAAAGCAGCCCAGGTTTATCTCAGAGAGCCTTTGGAGATAAATTCCTTTCAAGAAAAGTAATAAGAGAATATTTTAAAAAGCAAAAGTCAGTAACTCTTTGCAGTGACATGGATGCCCGCAAGGCTAGATTTTTCACATGATAGATATTCTGAGGGTAAAACTGTTATAGAAAAGCAGCACTGTTATTGCTAATTTGAAACATGACATTAAAAAAAATTCCAGTCCATTGAAGGCAGAATCTTTTCTTTGTTCTTTAAATTTCAATTAAAATATTAATACATACTAATAAAAGATTTATTAGATTTTCTTGACATATTTATGAATCACATCAGGGCAAAGCTGGCAGTTAAACAAATACTTCCAGACGTATGAGGCTTTATAAAAACAGAACCTAAAATTAAATGATAGCTATAAAAATACAAAGACAAAATTAACTTTATTTCTACACAGTAAATTGTGTAATCATTTTTTATCACTAGACTGGTTTTCAATCTATTTAAAAATGAATCAGAACATTATATTTTCTAAAGACATCTGGTATTTATGAAAAAATACATAATTTCCTTATATAGACATGTTGAAATAAAAATTTTTATTGCATTTGGTCAAAGGTAATTGAAAGAAATGAGAAAAAAATTGGTATTATTTGATCTCTTAAAAAAATGCTAACATAATCAAAAGAGACCTGGAATGAGTTTCTGAATATACAAATAAGTGACATTCAGTTAGAATCATAAAAGGAGTAATCACTACTCATTTTATCTCTAGTGTCTCAAATAATTTTAGCTCTGATTTTTTAAGTGGACCATACAGATATGAAATGCTCAAAGTTATATATATATATATATATATATATATATATATATATATATGTATGTATATCATATTGCTCTAAATTAAATACTAGTTGATATTATTTTAAGAAATTTAAGAAATTTCTAAGAATGAAAGTAGCTAATGTTGAGTCTTTGTTCATCTGTAAATTAATTAAATCCTCTTTTCTTAAAAATTCATCATGGCTCCTTTTTCTTTGTTTTCACCCATTAGTATAGTTTCAGATGTAAACTACTTTTGATCTTACTGAGTTTCAACCCTAATTTAAGAGTTTTTAAACAGCTTAAAGGGAAAAAGTGGAAATAGACAAGATAATATATGTACTTCTGAGAAAAAACTTAAAAAGAAAGTTAAGACAATCACTGCTGTAACTAAGTCGGTTTCCAAGCAAGTCACCTCTGGCGTCTGTGTCATGACTTCCATAGGTTTAATGTCTGTTGGTTCAACTGCTAACAGTTGATTTGTGGCAATTGTAGTTGATCAATCAAAATCAATTTGAACTTCTTTTTCTCATCCTTCTGTCCTCCTGTACTTCTATTCTCTTTAAAAATATGTCAAGGAATTGCCTCCAACTCCTGTCCTATTCTATCACATCATTATTACTCCATCTTATAATAGAAACCTTCAAAAGTATTGAGTTAATTCTATATTGGGCAAAGCATTCAAGGCAGACAATATGTTACCTTAGTGATGACATCTTCCTTCCCCGGTCACTTGATAATAAATAGCACCCTTCTTCCTCTCAGTGCTTCCTATCTCTTTCACACAGCTCTATTTTTTCTCCTTAGCACTTGTTACGACATGATAAACCATACTAGAGAGCTCTATCTATATAGTTGTAGGTTTGTTTATTATCTGTCTCCCTTTACTAGAAAGAAAACTCCAAGTCAGGTTTTCAATTTTTTTATCATTTTAAAAACACATTTTATGTTCACTTTCATATTGTTCTATTCTCTCAAGTTCTTGGTGTTGCTAAGAGTCCTTGGCACATGGTGGGCACTAAAATTATATACAAATGAATAAGAGAAATAATCTAATTTATAAAACTTTTATTTATTTAAAATATACACCCTTTAAGTATATATCTTCTTATAAATGATGATACACCTTTTATTATAGGAGAATGATGAAGTGATCTTTTGCTGTATAAAGCATTGCTAAGAATCTTCCTGGCTTCTATTTCCTATTCTATTCTACTCAGTTTGGGAGACTTCAGAACCTGGAATTGATAAAGAAGAGAGTCAGTAACCGTATGATAGAAAATAAAAATAAATATAGAAATAATGTTAGGAACTGGGATTGTCTATCCAAAAGAGCAAGAATTCTTGGAGGCAGTGTGACCTTATGACTGAGAACTTGAGCAGTGGAGCTGGACAACGTGGTTTGAGTCATGGCAACACCACCTACTAGCTGGAAGACCTTGGATAACAGTTGACCTTTGATAGATCCAGTTTTTATTAATTTTAAAATTAGAGTGTATAATTTTTTGCCTGCACAACATCCCTTCCTTTGGAAAACCAGCCCTTCCCTCTTTTGTAAGAATCTCACACAATTCAAGGATCAATCTTTGGACCTGTGCAGGAGCTGTGGCTAAGGCTTCCTGTTTCTCTGTGAGTCTGATAAGGATCATGTGGGTTACATGAAGGGAGGCCGTCTTAGAATGACACCAGGTAGCGATGAGGGATAGAGAAAGAGAAAGAGAGAAGAGATTGAAATTGTTATGTACGCTGACATTCAACCATGCCAGAAGCCAGATCCATCCTTTGGAATTCAGAGTTAGGTAAATCGAAATTTTCCATTTTTATTTTAAGTTGTGTTTCTGAAATTTGCAGTAGTGACTGGCACAAAATAAGTGCACAATATGTTTTACTGTGTTGGTGATGACAAGCAAATGGAGGAGGAAGAGAAGTCTTCAAATCGAAGAGAGCGTTTTGAAAACTTCTAAAGTTTTACTCCATTTTTGTTGTATTTCATAATGAGGAGTGGCAATTCTAGAATAGGGAGAACAGACATAAAAAAGAGGAGAATTTGTTTTCTTCCATGAAATTTTCAAGACCTAGACCTATCAATTCTTCAGGAAGGCAGAAGGAGGAAATGGGACAAATTACTACAATGGTCTTTTATCATTCAGACTTCTCAATAAACACACAACTCAAGCTCTCGTAAAATTCTTACTTTGAAATAATTATAGATTCACAAGAAGTTGCCACAAAAAATGTACAGAGAGGCCCTATGTGTCCTTTGCTTAGTTTCCCCCAAAGGTAACATCTTGCATAAGTGCAGTACAATATCAAAATCAGGAAAGTGACATTGGTACAATCCATAGAGCTTATTCAGATTTCATCCGTTTTACATGTACGTGTGTGTGTGTGTGTGTGTGTGTAGTTCTGTGTAATTTTATCAAGTACATAGATACTTGTAACCACTACCACAATCAAGACATAGAACAATTCCATCACCACAAGGCTCCCTTATGCTACCGTTTTATAGCCATACCCACCCCCCATCCCTAACCCTAGCAACCATTTGTTCTTCCTCTCTATTATTTTATTTTAAGAATGTTATATAAATGGAATCATATAATGTGTTACCTTTGGAGAAGGCTTTGTTTCGCTCATCATGATTCCCTTGAGATTCATCTAAGCTGTGTGTATCAATAGTTTGTTCTTTCTATTATATTCCATTTAACCATTCACCTGTTGAAGGGCATCCAGTTTTTGGCTATTATGAATAAAGCTGCTAGGAACATTTCTGTTGACATAAGTTTTCACTTCTCTAGGATAAATGCCCAAGAGTGCAATTTCTGGGTCATATGGTAAGTGTATATTCAATTTTATAAGAGATTGACAAACTTTTCTATAGTGGATGTACCATATTACTTTCCCATCAGCAATGAGTGATCCAGTTTCTCTGTATCCTTTCCAGCATTTGGTGTTATCATTACGTTTTTGTTTGTTTGTGAGGAAGACCAGCCCTGAGCTAACGTCTGTTGCCAATCCTCTCTTCTTTGCTGAGGAAGACTGGCCCTGGGCTAACATCTGTGCCCATCTTCCTCTACTTTATATGGGACACCACCACGGCATGGCTGACAAGCAGTCGGCAGGCGCCCGGGATCCGAACCCGCGAACCCAGGGATGCCAAGCGCAAACTAAACCGCTGCACCACTGGGCCGACCCCATTATGTTTTATTTTAGCCATTTTTAGCCATTCTGATGGGTGTATAGCGATATCTCGCTGTGCATTTCCCTAATAGCTATTGATGTTGGACATTTTTCATTTGCTTATTTGCCATCTGTATGTCCTCTTCAATGAAATCTATGTTCATGTCTTTTGCTCATTTTCTTTCTTTTTTTTTTTTTTTTTTTGTGAGGAAGACCAGCCCTGAGCTAACATCCGTCGTCAGTCCTCCTCTTTTTTGCTGAGGAAGACTGGCCCTGGGCTAACATCCGTGCCCATCTTCCTCTACTTTATATGGGACGCCGCCACGGTGTGGCATCGGCGGGCGCCCAGGATCTGAACCCGCGAACCCCGGGCTGCCAAGCGCGGACTAAACCGCTGCGCCACCGGGCGGCCCCTCATTTTCTAATTAGATTGGGGTTTTTTTGTTTTTTGGTGAGGAAGATTAGCCCTGAGCTAACATCTGTTGCCAATCCTCCTCTTTTTGCTGAGGAAGACTGGCCCTGGGCTAACATCCGTGCCCATCTTCCTCTACTTTATACGGGACGCCGCCACAGCATGGCTGACGAGCAGTGCGTCGGCAGGCGCCCGGGATCCGAACCCGCGAACCCCGGGCTGCCAAGCGCGAACTAAACCGCTGTGCTACCGGGCAGCCCCTTGAGAGTTTCTTTGTATATTCTAGACACAAGTTCTTATGTTGAATATGTGATTCACAAATATTTACTTCCAGTCTGTAGCTTGGCTTTTCATCCTCTTCACAAAGTCTTTCACAGAGCAAAAGTTTTAATTTTGATGAGGTCCAATATATCCAGTTTTTCCTTTCATGGCTCATGCTTTTGGTGTCACATCTGAAAGCTTTTCATCTAGCCCTAGGTTCTGAAGATTTTCTCCTACGTTTTTTCCTAAAAGTTTTATAGTTTTATGTTTTCTATTTAAGTCTGTGATTAACTTTAAGTTTTACATAAGGTGTAAGATTTAAGTGAAAATTTTGCCTATAGATGTCCAATTGCTCCAGTACAATTTTATGAAAAGGCTCTGATAAACTTTTAAGAATATTAAATTGCCTTTGATTGTGTTTTCATCATTTTGGTATTATTTTCAAAGCTGTTTGGAAAGTAACATAACCACTTTTTATTCAAAAGTCACTTAAGGATAATCTTGTTTGCATTGATTTGATTTTACTGAATTTGCAGCCTCTGAAAGCCATTTTTGTTGACAGATCAATCGCATCTCATTACATCTCAGGAAACAGAATGGCAGTCCCCCTAAAAGAGCACACTCTTAGAGATGCTGTGACCTTTTCCAGACCAGAAAAAAAAAAAAATGCTGCTTGTAAATGTAATACCCAAACGCCAACCTTCCCATCATTTAACCTAGTTTCTTCTTTCTCAGAAAACCTGGCATTTACATGGGAGTTAATGAGATCAGAGAAAAATCAATGCCTCAAGTGTTACAGGGAAGCTGTTTTCAAAAAAGCCCATGTATAAGTCAGTTTACAGTAAGTGTAGGTCAAAACATATGCTAGGACACAACTTCATTTTCAAGAAAACATACTCAGTTTAGAACTTGAAAATGTCAAAGGAAAGACCTGTGCAATCCTTCTGTCAACTGGAAAACTATACCGGAAAGGGAGTGTGGGTCTGTGGATGGAATAATAGAGTATCTTTCCGCCTGAATCCAACACAAAGACCTTTACAATCCTCAGGAAAATTTAAGCAGGTTTGCATATGCCCTCGAGAAAGAAATAAATCCATCAGAAGACAGGTGAATGTACATAATGTTAATGCACACATGTGTATCTTTTTCCTAATTATTGCTTAGGTATCTTCATGATAGAGTAGCATCAGATGGTATGATTGGGGCTTTAAAATTCAATATGGTTGCATTACTAAGATTTATAGCTACAACTATGACCATTTCCTCAGCAATATATGCCTGTGGAATAATAATAATAATAATAGGTACTGTATTTTACATATGTTATTTCACTGAAGAAGAGGCAGTGCAAAAAAAGATAAAAAGAAATAAACCAAAATGGTGATTGTGGTTGTTTTTATTTTATTTTCTCTCATTTTCACATGTTTTACAATGTGGTTAAATTACTTTTCTATCTAGAAATACATGTATATATTTAAAAGATCATCGAGGTATACACCGAACACTTTGCATTTTATTATATGTAAATTATTTCTCAATAAAGTACTGAAAAAAATGGAGTAAATGAAATGCATGCACAAAACACACACTACCTATAAATCAATTTTGTTATTTTTCTTGATGAAAAAAAGACTTTTAGGAGACATACCCATTAAGGGCAATGTGTGGAATTTGTTTAGTACTAATTCAAATAAATCAATTATATACAAATAAACAATGAGGTGATTCAGAACTGGATATTTGATAGTATTAAGAAATTATTGTTATGGGTTTTTTTTTTTTTTTTGGTGAGGAAGAGTTCCCCTGAGCTAACATCTGCTGGCAATCTTCCTCTTTTTATTTTTTGCTTGAGAAAGACTAGCCCTGAGCTAAGGTCCATGCCAATCTTCCTCTACTTTGCATGTGGGATGCCTCCACAGCATGGCCAATGAGCAGAGTAGGTCTGCATCCGGGATCCAAACTTGCAAACTCAGGTTCCCGAAGCAGAGCGCATGGAACTTTAACCACTCTGCTCGAGGCAGCCCCTATTGTTATGTTTCTAATGACTGTATAATTTGCACACAATAAAATGCACAGATCTTAAGTGTTCATTCAGTAAGACAAGTTTTAACAACTGTATCCCCTTTAAAAATTTGGGTAACCACCACCCAAAACAAGATACAGATGTAGCTATAGAACATTTCCATCACCCCAGAAAGTTCTCTCCTGTTCCTTTCCAGTCAATAATGCCCTACTCTTACCTCAGGGCAACCAATTTCTGGCTTCTAGCAGCATAGATCAATTTTGCCTATTCTAGGACTTCATATAAAAGGAGTTGTACATTAATGTACTCTTTTGTAGCTGTCTTCTTTTACATATCATTATATATCATTAAATTCACCCATTCTAAGTGTACAATTGAATGACTTTTAGTAAGTTTACCAAGATGTGTAACCGTCATATAATCCAGTTTTAGAATATTTTCATCACCCCAATAAGATCCCCCACAGTCATTTTCAAGTAATCCCCATACCCATGCCCAACCCAAGTAATTACTAATCTATTTTCTTTCTCCACACATTTGCCTTTTCTGGACAATTCATGTAAACTGAATCATACAATATGTGGCCTTTTGTGTCTGGCTTCTTTCACTTAGCAGAATATTTTTGAGGTTCGTCCATGTTGTAGCATACATCTGTAACACATTCCCTTTTATTGGTTGAATAATATTCCATTATATGGATATACCAATTTGTTTATCCATTAATCTGTTGAACATTTTGGTTTTTTTCTATTTTTGGCTGCTATGAACATTCCATATGCGAGCCTTTGTCCTCACATGTTTTCATTTATCTTGGGTAGATAACTAGGTGAATTATGAGATCAGATTGTACATTTAACTTTTTAAGAAACAGTCAAACTATTTTCCAAAGTGGCTACATCATTTTACATTCCCACCAGTAGTGTCTGAGGGTTCTAGTTTTTCTATATCCTTGCCAACATTTGTTATTGTCTTTTTGATTACAGCCACTCTAATAGGTATATGTCAAAATGTTTTTGAGATCTGTTATTGCATATGTTAGTAGTTCTTTCCTATTTATTGCTCAGTAGCATTCTATTGTATGACTATTCCACTTTTTAAAAACTCCATTCTCCTGTTTATGAACACTTGAGTGGTTTTCAGTTTGGGACCTTATGAATAAAACATTATAAACATTCTTGCACAAGTCTTTTTGTGCTCATATATTTTTGTTTCTTTGGGGGTAAATTCCTAGGAGTAAAATTGCTAGGTGATAGTGTAGACGTATATTCAACTTTATGAGAAGCTATAAAGTAATTATGCTATTTCACACTCTCAACAGCAATGCAAGAGAGTTCCAATTACTCCACATGCTCACCCACTTTTAGTATCAATCTTTTTTTATTTCAGCTTTCCTAAAATTATTACTCTTTAAGGTGATAATGGCATTGGAGTTATATATATATTTTAAATGTCCTTATATTTTAGAGATGATGCTGAAATTTTTATAAATGAAATTAAATGCTATCTGGAATTTGATTCATAATAATCCAGTGGGGCGAGGGGCAGGGAGTGAGGTTGAGTTAGATAAAACAAAAGGCCATGAACTAACGGTTTTGTAGCTGAGGGATGAATGCCTGAGTGTTCACTGAACCTTTCTCTCTAATCCTGTGTGTCTGAAATATTCATAATAAAATGTGAAAAAAATTAAAAGTTCTAAAAAATATATGCATATGTTTTTTAAAAACAGACCAAGTATTTAAGCTGTTGAACCAGCCATAATATTTCAGTCTGGAACATCTATAATCTGTTCCTTAGGTATTACTTAGCAAATAACTGCCTCAGAGCATTAAAAGGTAATAAACTATCAATGCCTTACACACAATTTCTCCTTAAAACCTACTCTTCTTGTAGAAGAGAATATCATTGTTACATTCAGTAATACAACAGCCTTATTGTCGCATGATTTGATTATCTCAGAGAGAAACAGGTCTTAATAGTGAGGAAATGTTACCATTTAGAGCTTTTCTGACTGACATGGGTGATTCTGACACAGACTAACTCTTGTGAGATCCTGATGGTATCAGTTGTACCATCTAAAAAAAATGGAGAATCTACTGGAGAGAAAATAGAGGAATTCATAAACAACTCAGCTTTTTTTTTTCTTTGAGCGCTTTGATTATCCCAGGAGCATGGAAAACTACTTAAAGGCCTTATAATCAAATTTTATCAAATCATTAGTATTATTTTCAATATCTTCAGGAGACTAAATAACTTTCCCAGAGATAGATGAATGAACGAGAAAGAAACATTATCTTTAGATATAGACTTCTAATGTACTATTTTTGTTCTTGTTAGAAGTTAGTTTTTAAATTATTAATGATATCAAAATTGCCAAACATTAGCATTCTCACCTATAATGGTTGCCATTTTTTTAAACGACAGTAAGGACACCCCAAAAAGGACATTATGTAGACCCAGTCATGCAAGATAACAGATTATTTTCATTTTGTCAAAGGACAGTCCAGAGAAAATAGTTCATTCTAAACATCATCCCTAAGAATTATTAACATTCTCTTGGAACAGAGAGAAGGCTCCCATTGCCTGTCACCAGCTTTGAGAGGCAGAGTTTCATTTCCAAGCACACAAGTACTCATTTAAAACTTATAAAGATATCAAGTGGATAATGTCTCTTTTCTTCCCAGGGTTTGATTGATGATTTCATTCTGTGACTTTCTACTCTGTGAGCATATGATTTCATGAGAGTCATTTTAATTCCCTAAGTCTGAGATAGAATTGAAGTGTTCCTTTTTTGTTGTTATTAATTGTGAAATCTTGAAATTCATTTGACTCACTTTTGATTCTTATACACCAAAAAATGACACACTCCAGGCTTCCTGAAGTATTTAACTTTACCCTGTACAACTCTGGATTCATGAACTGTACTTAACTTAAGCTCAGCTGGATTGTGATTATGATAAATGTAAATGGCTCTACACAGTCCCCAAATCCTGTATCTCCTCAAGCGAAGGATTTTTAAACATCACAAAAGTACCTGAAAATTATATGCCTGTCATGCACTATATTAAAAATAACATCAATGGAATGTCTATTTCCAAATGCCCTTTTTGTACAGGAATACAAATAATTGGAAAGTGAATATTTCAAGTTTATAAAAATTTGTTTCATGAAACTTTCTGCAGATTTGAGTATTTTAAAGTTCCCTTGCTTTGGCAGCCACTATCTAAAAATGGTTTACTATTTTTCCTCAATATCTTGGAGAAATTTCAAGTTCAAATTATTGAGTTACTAGATATAAATGACTACTCTTTTCAACACTTTCCATACACCTTATTTTTTTCAACTAAATGCCTTCAAAAGCACTTTTTTTCATGACATCAAAAGTCCAAGATAAGCTTCATATTTTATTTTCACAGTTGGATGTTTCTCACGAATGTGTCATGCCCAAGGCAAGATTTAGCTGCATGTAAAGAACAAAGTGTGTCTCCACATAAGTGACTAAGAAATGTTGCTTTTGAGGCAGCAAAACAAACCAATGACAGTCATTTTTCTTCCAACTGCTTTTTGAATAATCATTTCTTATGAGCTCCACCATTCAGATCTTCCCACTACTCGTGAGTGGCAACAGATTAGCTAATGGATAAGCAACTGGGTTCAGTAACAGTAGACTAAATTTTGGAAGGGAAATTATATTATCTAGTGATATTCACAGGTTTGTAGTTTCATAAGATCTCAAGATATACCCTGTAAGAATGTCAAGAGTTATTATACACATTTTATAGACGAGAAAAATAAAGCTCAGGGGAGGTAAGTGACTTTCTCAAGGAAATATACCTAATAAGTGGCAGGGTCTGATTCACACCCAGATCTGCCTAACACAAAAGCCCAGTTCCCTTCCCCCAAGATGCAGCCTTCCAAGCACTGACACTGAGCAAGCATTCTGGGTACAGGTGATATTTTCCCTTTTTAATCCAAGCTTGATAGTAATAATAGAGTCCACAAACCCATAACTGCAATTTTTAAATCCAAAAAGCCCCAAATTAGGTTTCATAACTCATTTGGCAGTGAAACGTGGCAGGACCTAAACTAAGGGCACCAAGTTTTCGTGGCAAAACTTGGCCTGAAATGTCAAGACTACTCAAAGCCCTTATTTATACCACTTAGTGTAAATATTCAACATTTTGTGGCACAAATATTGATTTGTTCATTACAGGATTCTCCCCCAGACCAAATGGGAATTGTTTTGTAATGCATGGTATTACTTTTCAAAAATCTAAAAAATTCTGAACTCTGACACACATCTAGCTCCAAGGGTTTTAGATAAGGAATTGCAGACCTGAATAATGACAATAATAACAACCACAACAATAATAATAATGATAGTAAAAGTTCAGTTCTCTGGTTTTATCTCATCTTTATGTTTTTTACAGAATGATTTCATATACATTTTTATTGCATTTGTCATCATAACATGAATACTATCTAACTTCTTTGAATAGGTTTGCCCTGATTATCTATTTAGAAGGAAGAAAAAAACATGACTAAACTCTTGACTTCATGAAGTCTTTTGGTCAAATGTAGACCTGACATCAAACTGAGTTTTAACTTCTTAAATAGGAAATTAATTCAAATCAGAAATAGAGAATGCTGTTTTGTATTTGTGTGTGTGTTTCTTTTTTCTGAGCTTTTCTTAAATCTAAGCCTCTCTGGTGATTTTATTTAAAAAGGTATGGCATTAAATTTTTGTTTAGTTGTCTTAATATAATTAGACCACTGTAATAAATTAAGGGCCTTAGTGACCAATGTTATGAAACAGAGTTCTGACAGACACTAAGAAAATGACAGGCTATAATTCTCATATAAACATAAAAAGTGTTTCTTTTTCTCATAAATTATGGATGATCAGTTGTACATATTTAATCAAGATATTTCTTTACTCTCTAGAAAATTTTAAATTTAAATCAAGTTTTCAAGTATTAGTTGTTTTCTAGATCACTAATATTCAAGCTTCTTTTTCTGCTTCAGAACACATAGGGGATATGATATATTCCCTTCAGTAACATTAATTCACAAAATAAATTATTATTTATACAACCAGCAAACATTCCTATGCCTGGGGTCCAAAAGAACAAGACAGTATATCAGTTTGAATTTTAATAAACATTCAACACATTTCATATAGTTCCTTTTACATGTTCTGGATGCCCACTTGCTCTAGTTTGCACTTTGCTGGCCTAGGTTGCAGACCTAGGGTGAAGTGAATCTAGAATGGATGACAGAGGAGGTAAATAATAAATATCAACTATAGCCTTGAGACCATTTGCAGTGGTAGGGACTATAGCTTGTTTCATTAACCTTCCTGAATTGAGTCTTTTGTAGAGATTGTGGCCAGCTGCCATCTTGAGGGCTCTGGATTTGACTTAATGTCAGGCACAAGTGGATCTTGTGGTGCAAGGGGTGGACTGTAATGAACATCTCTTATGCTCAACCTCACGTGCTCTCAGCCCATCTTATACTCCAGCCATTACAACAGCAACCAGCTTTGCACAGCTCTGATGACACCTTACTTAGGCTCTGCCAACTACTTCCTGCTTTCTGCTCTGGGGACTCTTTGATGCCTCAGGGTGGGACATACCCAGGCATTTACAATCTAAATGCTCAAAGTTTAAGGGAGCCAAAATCCTCTGCAAAAAGTCATTGATAAGGGGGATGGTGGTGGATAAATGCTCCCACCTCCCTTCAGAAAGACAGTTCTGAGAGATATTTGATGGTTCCTCAGAATGTCCCAGAAGCATCAAGCCACAGGCACTCACAATGATGACCAACTTGATAGCGTGCCATTTAATTCCTTCTTTCTCTTCTGTTTCCTGGATCACTTCCCAAATAAACCTCCTCATGGGGAGACCCAGGATTAGTCTTGCCGGTTACACGTCTTGTCAGGGGTTCCTAAGACCACACTCAGGCTTAATGGTTTGCAAGAAGGACTCACAGAGCTCAGAAAAACTGTTATTCTCATGGCTACAGTTTATTACAAAGAAAGGATACAGATTAAAATCAGCAAATGGGAAATGTGCATGGGACAAAGTCCAGAAGAAATCAGGTACAAACTTTCGGGTATTTCCTCTTAATGGAGTTGCATGGGGATGCACTTAATACTCGATGCAAGAATACATGATAACATGGGAGAAGCACTGCCAGCTAGGGAAGCTTACCTGAGCCTTGGTGTCCAGGGTTAGTATTGCAAGTCAGTTACGTAGGCATGCAGTGACCACGTGACTGACCTTACCTACCAGACTCCAGCTCCCCAGTGGTCAAACTGATACAACATGGTCCAGAGTCTCAGGCACACAAAAACACTCCTATCAGGATATTCTAAGGGCTCAGAAGTTATCTCCCAGGAGCTAGCCAAGAGCCAGTCCTATAAAGGTAGGCTTTCTTTGGAATGTACAGGGTTTGAGTAATCCAGACCTGCTGAGTTAACCCTTTACTGCACACATGTAGGTCTTATCTCCCTAACTAAAGCATAAGGTCCTCAAAAAAAAAAAAGGGTTCATATATTTTTACCGTTTTCCCCCAAGTGAATGCATCCTTGGTTGTCCCTTTGCCAGAGTGGAGCAAATCAGCATTCCTGAATTCCTGAAGCTAGTCTTCTCTCAAGAACAAGTTTCAGTATTACATTTTGAAAAGTACTCTGGAACTGCTCTATAAAAATGGTTTCATATCCATGTTGACTGCATGCAGTTATTATTCACCTTCATGAAAAGCTCAAGGATTCCCACTTTTGTTGACTCTTTACTCCAAACCTGGATCAGGGTCAAGGGCAAGGTTATTTTAGTTGATCACAGTGCTGAGAAAGAATTTCATTGTTAATGCAGAGGGGTGAAAAGTCCCAGCTTTCCCAGAATTATCTCTTTTTGACTCTTCCTTTTTGGTTCTCTTCTACCCATGAACCCCAGGCCAATTAAATCAGAATATCTGGAGGTGGGGACCAGGACCCCAGATGATTACAATATGCAACTAGAGCTGAGAACCACTAATGTAGAGGGCCAAGATTCAGGTGATTGCTCAGGTAGGCAGATGCAGAAGAATCCTTTTGACCTACTTAGACTGGTGACAGCCTAGGCCTCACTCAAAGTGTGGTCATGGACCAGCAGCATTAAATTCACCTGGAGTTTGTTAGGAATGCAGAATCTCAGGCCCTATCCAGATATATAGACTCAGATTCTGCATTTTAACAAGACATTTAGGTGCCTTATTAGCACATTAAAGTTTCGGGAGCATTGGCCTAGGCAGCAGGATTCCTCCCTGCACCCCAGGGCTTCATGCTGGGGTAAGAGATCAAATCTCCAGTATTCCTGGAGATCTGTGTTCCTTGGCCTGGCACAAGTCTCTCTAGTAGGTGGTTGGTGAAGGATGAAATCAGGTTCTTGCCATTTCCATTTCACTCAGCCTATTCTTTTAACTCTACTTACTGTAACTTGCAGGGGGTAAAGAGAGGAATGGAGAGATGCCAGAATTTATTCCATCAATTTTATCAATCTATGTAATACGGAGATATATTAACAGTGGGTTTTCACCATACTCAAGTGGCTTGTTTTCTTACAAAGTAGAGATAAGATTTCAGGGAATTGGCTGAAAACCTTCTGTGACATTTTTTTCTTTGGTGAGGAAGATCTACACTGAGCTAACATCTGTGCCCATCTTCCTCTACTTTATATGTGGGACGCCTGCCACAGCATGGCTTGATAAGCAGTGCATAAGTCCACGCCTGGGATCTGAACCCGCGAACCCTGGGCCTCTGAAGTGGAGTGTGACAACTTAACCACGACACCACCAGGCCAGCCCCTTCTGTGACTTTTAATGAATGGAATTTAGGGAAAGAGAAGTCAGTAATTAATATCCCATGGTCATTTCAATTGGGCACTAAGCTACCAAATGGCAGTCCTATGCCAGGCCTAGACCTCCCTAAAGGAGTTGCAGGCAAATCCGCCCATCCCAGATTCTCTGAACTGACCTGCCTTTTCTCTGGACCATTCAGCCAGCAGCAGCCTTAGCTAGAACTTGAGATTTTAAGATAATGGCTTACAAAATTCAGACCTTGATAATCATGCTAATGACTCTTTTTTGAGTACTTACTATGTGCTGAGCATTGTTCTAAAAGTTTTAAAAATATTCATTTAATCCTCACAACTGTTTGAGATACTATTATCATTCCTTTTATATAGGTGGAAAAACTGAGGTACAGACAGGTTACACAAATGGTAAAGGCAGGATTCAAACCAAGGCGGTCTGATACTTCCTACGGAGGCAATAGGCCTCACTGCATGGAGAATCACTATGGTAAAGGGAAAAAGACCATCTGACTCTCAAGGCCATAGGATGTGTAAACGTATTTTTTAATGCATAAACTCACAAGCTTACCTCTTGTTAAACAGATTTTGTAACAAGCAGTTCATTCTAGAGGTCCGTGAGGCTGCTCCTGTCTAACCGTTCATAGGATTTAGAAATGCTCCCCAGATGGGCAAAAGGGAGAGTCAGAAGGTTTCTGATACTGCGTGGTGGGAATTTGAATCTTTTTTATTCTTGTAATTTGGTATCGCTGATATGTTTAGCATGGAGGTATTCTAAAGTATGTTTCTTACCTCCCTGATGAAAACAGTTGCTAATATTATTTCCTTAGTTGATACCTAACCTCCTTAATGTTTCAGGCTTTACCTAAAATAATAAAAATATTAACCAAATGGGTAGTAAAGAACAGTAATTTAATTTTCAGGCTGTAGACACAAGTGAATTCTCTTTTATTGCACTCTGTTATAAGGAAAACAAACAACAAAAATGTTTTATATGTATTATTTTAAAAAAGATGCAGAAGTTTGGATTCAAAAAGTGGGACTACAGCATGTAAATTAAAATACCATTTATTGCCTACATGGTAAAAGGGAACACAAATTGCAAAATGATATCTCACATCTATTTTCTTTAAATTTAAAAGTTAGATGAATGTTAAAGGCATTTTTGTAATACAATGTATTACTCAAAAAAGAAAGTGAACATGTTTCACACCAGTGTATATAATATGATGTCAGTAGTATACACACACACACAAAAGAAAAAGACAAGAGTATGTGCTGATTACCAATAGTTATATATGGGTGGTAGGATTATGGATTGTGGATTTCTACAATGAACATGTAATCAAGGGAAAAAGCAATAAATTTAATTTTTAAGAAAATAATGTGATATATAATCTTTTTATTCTAGTAAGCCAAGAAAAGTATGGACATTCTGGCCAATAAGTTTGAATTAGTTAACATTCAGCAAATCAGTAGTAGGGGTTTCCCCCCCAGTAATAACTCATTTTTTGTCAACTAAAGATTTTTAAATTGTTCTCCTTAGCAGACTTTGCACCTCAAAACTATTTTCAAATTCCCAGCAGTTAGCTTTGTGCTGCCATATTTTGCTTTTATTCTGAAGCTTAAAAATTCCCTAAGGGCTGGCACGGTGGCATGGAGGTTAGGTTTGCAGGCTCTGCTTTGGCAGCCCGGGGTTCGCAGGTTCAGATCCTGGGGGCGGACTGACGCACCGCTAGTCAAGCCACGCTGTGGCGGTGTCCCATATAAAGTAGAGGAAGATGGGCATGGATGTTAGCCCAGGGCCAGTCTTCCTCAGCAAAAAGAGGAGGATTAGCAACGGATGTTAGCTCAGGGCTGGTCTTCCTCACAAAAAAAAGAAAAATTCCCTAATACCTTACAGTTCTCTGGGGAGGGTGGGAATGTATCACTGTAGACACAAACTATTAGCTGATTAACTTCTTCACTCTCTAATAGAGAGGTGTGAACCAGGAGATAGAAAATGATTGGTTGTTTTTTGCTGAGGAAGATTTGCCATGAGCTCACGTCTGTTGCCAATTTTCCTCTATTTTGTATGTGGGTCACTGCCACAGCATGGCCACCAACAAGTGGTGTAGGTCTGCACCTGGGAACCAAACCTGGGCCACTGAAGTGAAGAGTGCTGAACTTAACCACTAGGCCACAGGGCTGGCCCCAGAAAATAATTTTTGTGTGTGTGTGAGGAAGACTAGCCCTGAGCTAACATCCATTGCTAATTTTCCTCTTTTTGCTGAGGAAGACTGGCCCTGGGCTGACATCCGTGCCCATCTTCCTCCACTTTATATGGGACGCCGCCACAGCATGGCTGACACGCAGTGCATCTGCGGGTGCCCAGGATCCAAACTCGTGAACCCCGGGCTGCCAAGCGCGAACTAAACCGCTGCGCCACCGGGCCGGCCCCCCCAGAAAATAATTTTTATGATCAATTTTCTTACTTGTGAGAATAAGGATTTTGAAGCCAATATAAAATAAGTTAAATAGGGGCCAGCCCAGTGGCATAGTGTTTAGGTTTATATGCTCCACTTTGGCTGCCTGGGGTTTGTCGGTTTGGATCCCTGGCACAGACCTATGCACCGCTCATCAAGCCATGCTGTGGTGTCATCCCACATGCAAAGTAGAGGAGAATGGGCACGGAGGTTGGCTCAGGGCTAATCTTAGCAAAAAGAGGAAGATTGGTAGCAGATGTTAGCTCAGGGCAAATCTTCCTCACACACACACAAAAACACAGTAATAATAAGTTAAATATTTTTTATGTACATATGGGAATAAGCATTAGCACTTGTGCTTGGGTGCTAAACATTTAAAATGGATCCAATGAGGATTCTACCTAGTTCTAACATTTTTTTCTTTTTGGAGAACTGGGAAAAGGCTAGATGGATCTGAAAAGGTAGCGTTGGGTTCTTGATCTCTTTTCAACATTTAAATATTCCTGGTGGAAATTGCATAGGTCAGAGTCCATTTGTAGAGACAGAATCCACTCTAGCTAGTTTAAGCAGAAAGAGGTATATTACAGGGTATTCAATGGTTCACAGAACTGCTGAGAGGGCTGAAACAACAGACTTCAGTTTGAGATTCCTGGGCCATCTCCTGAAGCCACACCACAGGAACTGGGCTGTCAAGGCAGCTGCTGCCCCTGACACAATCAGGGAGCTTCCTGCTGAATTGGGCAGCTGCCAGAACCATGCTTCTTAGTACAGTACACACCAGCCAGTGGATACCACTGCACCCTGCCTCTCTTCCTACTTATTCCTGTTCCAAATTCAAGTCACCTTGTAGGTGGACCTGCATGGCAGAATCTAACTCACACCCAAATCCTTAGATGCCAGGGACTTTGCAAATGTAGCTCAAAACTTCTGAGCCTCTTCAGGGCAGGAAGGCACATTAAAAGGATGTTGGAATGGATGGTGAGTTAGCCAATCAGGCTCCATTACAGAATTTATATAGTCACCTAGATCGGTTATACATGGTGAGACATCAAGTGCATTTGCTTTTGGCCACAATTAAATCAACCCTGTCTCCTTCACTTTAGATTTCTTTCCTCTGATCCATTAGGTGTTCATTTCAACTTCATTTTCCTTATTTCTAAATTCTTGGGGACCCCTTACTATAATTCTCATGAACCAACGGTCATTACTTCTCAGTAGAAGCAGTTTGTTTGGTAGGTGAAATCTTTCAAAACATGGAATCTATGTGAAGGAAGGAAGATACAACAATAAAAGGCTTCCTTGAGCTAAATTAAGGAACCACTTGTATAAACACATCAATAAAATAAACAAATGGCACAATCAGTGGTAGATTGTTTTCTCCCATTGTTTTCAAGAAACCAGAAAATGGCCCAGAAGTTCCTTGTGAATGTGAAATTTCTTAAGACTCAAGTTCATCATGTTTTATTGAGAAAGTTGAGCTCCACCTCTTCTGCTTGCCCCAGGGTGGAAGAGTTTAGTAAAAAGGACAAAATCAGGAAGGACACATAGAAGAAAGCAACATGGTCATGCAACGCTTTTCTGAGACAGTTACAATTAGTTCAAACTATAAATATATAGCAATTAAATCACAATATCAGTGTACTTTTCTCTTTCCAAACCTCATTTGGTTCTAGAAATTTGAAAGTCAAATTCTAATCTGAAATTGTCATGGGTGCCTATAGCCCACATTCATAATTATGAACCTGAAATTTCATAAGAAGTCTGGATAAGAAGCTTAATAACTTTTTACTCTACAATCTCTTTTGTCCCTCAAGATGTCACACCTGATTCAATTGGGACATTCAGAACCAGAACCTGAAGATTCAGGAGAAAGGTCCTTTCAGATGGAAACTCAGCAGCCCTTTTCACAGACAATCAAAGCCATGTGAATCTTCTCCCTGGGCTGGGCCACTTCCTAGTTGCTCACTGGAGGCTCCCCAGACAGCTCTGTAGACAGTAGAGCAGAAGCTCCTCAGAATCAAACACACCAGACAGACACTGCTCCAAATACTGATCCTGGAACTCACGTCCAGTTTTGTCCTTTTCTTTTTCTCTCTCCTAGATTCTAAGACCTAGGACACTGCTCAGGTGCCTTGGCTGCTGAACAACTTATCCTAATGTTTTCAGCACCTTCACTAGTGGACAGCTCTCCACAGGCTCTGGTCTAGGTTGAACACAGCTTTTTCAATGGACATAATTCAACTGTAAAGGGTAATAAGGCTATGTGATATTGCACCATATTAGCCTCCTATCTGTCCTTCAACTGGGGCAAATGCCTGCAAGGAAGGCTGTTCAGTAATGTCTAAACTCACATGTAGAGGAACTTAGCAAAGCCATAGATTCCCCTTTATATGAGGTCTTCTGAGAGCAGAGGGGCACATGAAATAATAACAGCAGCATTTAATGGGCAACTGCTACCTGCTATGTAGCAGACACTATTCTAAGAAGTTTACACAAATAAACCATCACCATCTCATCCCTGTCACTGCTCCCCACACACCCCATGCTCCAGCCTATTGTTCCCCTCACCACGGCTTGTTCAAATCTCTCTCTCTCTGTTCAATTCTTCTTCTTGAAAGGCTCTTTTCCAACTTCTCCACCTAATGTCACCACATCAATAAAACTTTCCCTGAAACTCCTCCTCCAGCCCCATCCCAGTGAACTGTTCTATTCTCTCGCAGGAAATTTCTCACATCTCCCTTATAGCACTAACTACACTGTATTAAAGTCTCGTAGTTTATGTCAACCTATCCTGCTGGATTGGGCACTCCTTGAGAGGAGGACCACAAGTGACAATTACTTTAAAAGTATGCATAAAACGTTTATTATTATGTACCAGGCACAATGTCCATTATAGTTCATCAGCTGTAACTTCTGGAGATTGATTCGATTGGTCCTAAGGCTAGAGTTTCCTCTTCTCCATTATATCATGCCTCATTTTGGGCTTGGAAGCAAACCCTGAGATAAGGATTCAAGTGAAAGTAGTTTATATATGAGGTGCAGGAAGCACTGGTAGGGGATGAGGAAGTGAGGTGGGGAAAAGAAGGAAGCAGTAAAGTGTGTGTTATCAAGCCACTTCTCACTGTAGGCAACTGGAGCTTAGTGTTGCTAGGAATCTGGGGAAACGGTGTAATACACACTTCAAAGTTATCCACCCTGGAGGAAGGGTGTGTTGGGTATTTGTACACCACGTCCCATAAGTCCTTGGTTGAGGGTGTCAGGAATATTAATTCCCCATTCCTTCCACCTAGCCTGCTCCTTTGTATCTGGGCAGAGCACATGGCTCCAGAAAAACCCTTAGGCAACAAGGTGCAGACACAAGCAGCTGGAAGTGGGTAGAGAGTGCTGAAGTGCTAAGGGGAGGAATCTGGGCAAGGCACTGACAGCACCTGCCACAATACCACCGTGAAATCCCCCAGGGTTGTGGAGGAGGAACATGAGTTAGAATTTTAGAAGGTTCCAAGTCATTCTCAGTTGACTGTAGAGTTTCTTAATTCCTAGAACACAACACAAATTCCCTGTCTTTGGAACTAAAGAACATAGGTGGTTGGAAGCTTGAAAGTAATATAAGACTGAACCAGTGGATAAAATCTAATATAAATTGGTACTGGTATTATGGATGAGGTTATAATTTCAGGGAATTGGTGAATATCCACTATAAATCAAGAAATTTTAAAAAATGGTTTAGTCAAAACAAAAGAGCCCAAACTGCAAATGGAGAGCATGGCCTTTAGTCATGGACATAAGCCAAATAAATATAAAGACATTTAAAGATCAAGTTAATAAGGGAGTCAGCAGATGGCATCTGAGAGTACACCCGAAAGGAAAGAAGGTATTAAGAACTTGAATAGCCATCTCACACGACTGTGCTTGTGGTCTAAAGATCTCTTCTGGGTTTTCATGAGGGAGTTTTAAGGAGAACAAACCAATATAGAAGCAAAACATAAATGACTGGAATCTATTATAATAGCTTATGGGGAATAGTGCCATGTTATTTCTTTAATTTTTTTCCAGCAGCATTTTTATAGCTATCTTAGTAAGCAAACTGCAAGTTTTAACAATATCTTCTTGGGGCCTGCTCAGTGGCCTAGTGGTTAAGTTTGGTGTGCTCTGCTTCAGCAGCCTGGGTTCAGATCCCAAGCGCAGACCTACAGCACTCATCAGCAGCCATGCTGTGGCGGCGACCCATATGCAAAATAAAGGAAGATTGGCAACGGATGTTAGCTCGGGGCAAATCTTTCTCAAGCAAAAGGAGGAAGATTGAGGACAGATGTTAGCTCTGGGCAAATCTTCCTCAGCAAAAAAAATATACGTATCTTTTCGTATGGTGCTGTCTGATTTACCCCATTCAGAGCAAGCCATGTCTATGCGGGCAATACAGTGTAGGTAGGGAAAGAGGGTAAAGAACTGACTTGATTGAAAAAAATCAACACATATGCAAGAGCTAGCTATATTTTTTAGAAAAGTTTCTGGCCCAAAAACAGAAAGAGAGAATTTAGCTGAGTGATATTAACATCTCTTAATAAAGAATGTTGCAAGAGGAGAGGGTGGTCTACATTAAAATATGGAAATGGGGATGAGAACAACTGAAGTTGGCAGTGTCCATCCATCTAACATTGCCCACGGGAGAAAACACTGACCCTAAGGAAAATAAATATGCTTACTAAAGGGCAGTGCCTCACTCTAAGTTGGAAATGACTCATTTAGCTTCCTGAAACATCCAGCCATATCCTGTTGCTCTGACTTTGCCCTCACAAAGCAACCACTTGATGTATGTCCATAGGGGCTTTAAGATATCTTGAAACCACAAAGAACTTCCTGGAGGGCAGATGTGAACACGTTCATCAAGAACAGCGTCCAGCAGAAATTGATAATTTGGTAAGTGGTGATAGTTTAAGTCAGATCACTTGAGTCAGATGACTTTTTTGGTAGACTGAGAAGGTGAACTTCCTAGGTCATAAAGCTATGAACCAGACATAAGAGTCTGGTGATTTCACCAAGGGAAGGCCAATCTATGAGGTCTTTCCTGGACGAGCAGCCAGGCAACACCCACCCAGATGACCTCTGCATCGTCAAACTGGACAATATTACCTACATTAGTAGTAAATGTGGAAAAACATATACAAAAGAACACTTTCTCAGTACACACAGGCAAAGAGGGCCAGTACAGTATGAAGAGCCCAGACTTTGGAGGGAGGGTAACCAGGACATTCTACACCTTCATCTGTAAAATGGAAATAATTATAATATCTACTCCTGCCAGGGTACCAGAACTATACATAGAAATAAATATTGTCCTCCAAATTCATCCTGAGAATCTATATTTTCTTTCCAAAAAAAGTTACTGTTCAAAATGCTCTTTTGGAACTTTAGAAATTTCCCTCAGAGTCATTTTACAGGCTACAAAACAAAATCTGTCTCATTTACCAGGATCACACCTTAGTTCCCAACAAGGAACAAACTTTCCCAGTCTAATCACCCATGTTAGCCATCATACTATGCTGTGAATGACAAGTTCAGTGACTTTACAACTGTGACTTCTGTCTCCTCAACTTATGGCTCCTTTCCCACAGCTCACAAGCATGGCCAGATTCTCCAGACTTTGTTTCACCTAACTCCAGCTCTCTATCTCTACCCTGCCACAAACACTAGAAGGAGTAGTTTGCATTTCTGCTTCTTCATTCCTCCTTGATTACTCATCATCTGCAACCTGACTTGTAGCTCCTCTACTCTACTAAATCATCAAAGGTCACCAATGGCTTTCCACAAGCCAAACCCAGCAGCTTCTTCTCACACCTCATCCCGCTTCTCTAGAGCATCTGACCCAATGACCAGCCCCTCCTGACATGCCTCCTCTTGGCATCTATGCCAACCCTTTCTTCAGATTCCCCTCCTGTTTCTCTGCTTACACCTCCATCTATTCGGATTCTTTTTCCTTGAATGTAGGCTTTCCCAGAGTTCTTCTCTTCTCCTGTGCCTCTTCTCTTGATATGCTCTCTCACTGTGCAAATTCAATTATCCCATGGCTTAATATTAACTATACATAGTTGTCTCTTGAATCAACCTCTGTAGCCCTAACTTCTCTTCTGCATTTGAGAGTCAGCAGCTTGCTGGACATCCACATGCAGCTGTCCTTAGACACTTCAAATACCATGTGTCAGAACCCAAACCTATTGTCTCAACTCTCTACCCAGATCTAATCCTCCTCTTGTTTTTTTCTCACTCAATAATAGGACAGTCTACCAACCAGTCTCCCAATTAGAAACCATAAAGTCGTGTTTAGTCTCACTTTCACATCCAACTAGGCAAGCACCATTAATTCTCCCTGCAAAATATCTTGTCATTGCATCCTCGCCTGTTCTAGTTATCTAGTTATGCATAATAAATTACCCCAAAACTTAGTCCTCAAAACAACACTTTATTTTCTCTCAAGGTTTCCATGGGTCAGGAATTTGGTAAGAGATCACTGGGTAAACTTACTTATCTCTGGTCCATGATGTCTGGGGTTTTATCTGGGAAGACTTGAAGGCTGGAGCTGACCCAATTGCCAGGACTGGAATCATCGGAAGGTTTGCTCACTCACATATCTGGTAAATGACGCTGGCTGTCAACTGGAACCTCAGCTTGGGCTGCCAGCTGGAACACCTATATGTGGCCTCCCCATGTAATGACTCTTCTTCCTCACAGCTTGACAACCTGGTTCCAAGAATGAGTAGTCCAAGAGGACCGGGTAGAAGCTGGATCCCTTTTATGACCTAGCTTGGGAAGTCATATAATGTCATCTCTGGTATTCACAGGCCCATCCCGATTCTAGAGGAGAGAACGCAGATCCTACCTTTAGATGGGAGAAGCATCACCATCACATTCTAAGATGAGCACGAGGTATGGGAAATCTTGTTGCAGTCATCTTGGAAAAGGCAATCTGCCACATTGCTATACAGTGCTGTACAGCTCTCAGGGACACCATTTACCTGGCAGGGAGCTGTGTTTTGGGCGAGCCACTCACATAAAATATATTTGTGTGGCTCAGGCCCTCCTTATCTCTCATCTGGGTATTGGCAATATTCTCCTCATTGTTCTCTATGCCTTTGCTTTTTCATTTCCAATCCACCCTTCTCAACCCAGAATTCTTTCTAAAATATAATAATAATAATAGCTAACTTTCATTGAACACTACTTACTAAGTATCAGGCACTGTGTCAAATTTCACATAAGCAACCCTAAAAGCTAGGCCCTATTATCACTTCATTTTACAGATGAGGAAAGTGAGACCTTGGAAGTTAAAGTAACTTGCCTACGGTCATACTCCCAAAGAGTGACAGAGCAAGAACTGGTACCAGAAAATCTAACTTCAGGGCACAAAATTTAACTCCCCCAATTCTAATTACATGAATTCTCTGATTAGAAAACATCTCTGGGGGCCGACCCAGTGGCATAGTGGTCAAGTTCATGTGTTCTACTTTGGCTTCCAGGATTCACAGGTTTGGATCTTGGGTGTGGACCTACTCACCGCTCATCAAGCCATGATGTGGTGGCATCCCACATACAAAATAGAGGAAGATGGGCACAGATGTTAGCTCAGGGCTGATCTTCCTCTGCAAAAAGAGGAAGATTGGCAACAGACGTTAGCTCAGGGCCAATCTTCCTCACCAAAACAAAATCTCTGGATCCACATTGCCTTCATTAACATACTTCTTGATATTGGTCCCTCCCTTCCCAGCCTGGTCATTCACCTTAGCACTTTTGTCCCATTACCTTAGAATCTGGTCCTGCTCAAATTTTTCCTGTCCCTCAGACATTAAGCCTAATGCCCTTTGATTTCGCTCATGCTTGTGCCTCTTCCTGAAAAGCCATCATCCCATTTTTCTGGCTTTTCAAGGCCAACACAAACCTTACCCTTACTCTGAAGACTTTACTCATCCCCCAACGGGGATTGTCCCACAGCATGTGTTAGTGCCTTCTTACAGCAATTACAACTGGCAGCCCCATCATATTGTCATCTCCTGGAGAGCAGGACTGGGTCCAGTCTTCTCTAGAGCCCCCAGCACTCTCCCTGTGCAAAGTCGGTGCTCAGTGGAGGTTTGTTAGGCTAAACAGTATGACATGGATGCCTCTACATAGGAAACCTTTTGCGAATAAACTAAAAAATATTTCTTGCACTTTTACTACGAGAAACTAGAAAACGGCAACTACTTGGCACCAGAGCTGGGATCTGGACCTGATACTGCTGTAGAAGGGTTCAATACCCTATCCATTAGATCATTCATATGTTCTTGAGACTAAAAGGATAAAGGGCTGTGGCATGACAAGGGTCTTTTCACTAGCAGCAATATTTTTGGGTGCATACCAGTTCCAATATTGTGGACATTGTCCACATCAGGGCCTAGTTAAGGCTCACCAAGTGCAAAGACAGGTCGTTCATTTCCTTTTGCATGGCAATACTGACCTAAGTCTTACTGCATAATGGATGCTCAGCAGTAAACTATACAAACCAATGCTATGTCATGTAAGAAATGCAGTGGTGAATAGGCATGATAGAAATAATAGTTTTATCGTTTTCATTGGTGTAAAATATTATAAAATGTTGTTTATTATGGGGTCTTCATACACAAGTTGACATGTTCTCCAATTTCCTGAATTTCTAAATTTTTTTTGTAATTATTTTTATTCAAGACTCTTAAAATTTCTCCTTTAGGCTTGCTCTTTGTCAAAGTGACCAAAATGCAAATTGAGAGCAACATAAAACAGAAACTTCAAAATTGCCAGCCATAAGACAAGACATTGTCTTTAATTGATTGGAAGACATGGGATTAGGGAAAGACGTTTTATGTGTGTGCTATTAGCAGTTTAATCCATTAAGAGTTTAGTAAGATATTCCTGGATGGCTATTCCTGCCTGTTCTACTTTATTTAAATTGACTCAGCTCCTTTCATTATTTCTCAATATTATATTTGATCTTGACATTTTGTACATCTTTTATGCTCCAGAAATAACGAAGTCCCTGTCTTGACAGAGCTCATTTCTTAGGTTGGAATATAGAGAAGCAAACAAAAATAACTAAAATAATAAGTTAGATGTTATAATAAATTGCAATGTTTTGTACTATACAAAGTACAAAGGAACAGAGGGAATGATTATTTCTGCCTTACAGGGGTAGCTCAGGGGAGCAAAGTCAGAGAGGAATTCCAAGCAGAGGGAAAAGTGGGAGAGAAGGCATAGAGGTAGGAATGTGTGCAAGATAGCCAGGTAAATGACAGTGACAAATCTGTGGGCGAGAATGGATGGAGGCAAGTCTGGAGAGATGGGCTCAGAGAGGTTGTAAAGGGGTTTTCTTTACTGTGCTAAATTGTGCAGACTTTATTCAGAGGGTGATGAGAAGCCATTAAGAGTTTCAAGTGGGTACACGCCACGGTAAGATCTGTGTTTTAGAAAGTCACTCTAATGCAATGTGGGAGGCAGGATGGGAGAAGAGTGAGCCAGGAGATAGGGGCTATTGTGCACATTCAGGACTAATTCAGGCTGTGGCTGTGAAGAAAAGATGGATGTGAAAGACAGTTCAACAGAACCCAGTGGCCTCACTATTCAGAGAGATTATGGCGACATGAGAGAGAAACAGAACAGCACGCGGGAGTGTGTGCGTATTTGCTCATCCATGTACTCAAACTCAATTTGTTACTTATTCCTTAAGCACAGCACCTAAGAAACTGCAAATTATGAGTTTTATTCTACTTGCCCATGTTTTGTGATGATTCATTCTTTTAGACTAGTTCAAAATTTGTGATGAAGGTAATTGCTGGGTACAATTTAACTTGGCCCCATCTATTAAAAAAGAAAGGAAGGAAGGAAGGTGGGTTTACAAATTAATATTATAAATTGGATTGCAAGAAAAATTCCTTCTGAACGATAGCAGTTTTGAGCCTTTAAAAAGCATTGAAGTCCACAGAAATATGGCACAGCTGACTTCCAGTCCACACAAGGAGCCAGACGGCTACGCTCCACCCTCTGCTCCTCATCCAAACATCTCTTCTGTGGTTGCTAGTCAGTGAGAATAACTTTAGAGAGATTAGAAAAACTATGAAGTCGAAGGGGAGGAAAAGAAGGAGCAATGATAAGTGGTGACAGAGAGAGGGACCACCAGCAAGGCGGTCTGAAGAAACTCAAACTCTTTCTCCCTCGCTGCCTGGACCTTTAAAATTTGCTTTGTCATCTAGCCAGAAACTCTCCCAATTACCAGTTCCTTTGGGTTCACAAATATCCTGTTAAAAAATTCAAATACTGCAGGGATTGTTAAAGTCAGGCTGGTCATCCTCAGGTTACTGTGAAGGGGGAGCATTCAGGCTCAGTCTCTTTAAAGGGGCAGAAGTAGAACTGAGTAGGACCAGAGAGGAGACATCCTAGGAGACAGAAAGAAGAGGCAAAAGGGAGGCCAGAACTTTGCACTTCATTGCTCAGACAAGAGAGAGAAAACACCTTCTCTCTCCCTCTTCACTTCAGCATCTCATACTTGTTCCCAGGACTCAAACTGGGATGAGTCCTATGAGAACCAATTCGCCCACATTATGATTTAAATCTGCTGTCATAATCCAGACTCATGGATTTTATCTTATATTCCACTTCTTAAACCATTTATTTAGGAAAAGGTGACCAAGTTCCAAAGAGTTGACTTACAAACACATTTTGAACCACAATCCACTATTTGGAAATTTTCAGTAATTCCTATCCATTCACTAAAGGTCGCCAGAGCCCTTTAAGTAACTCGTATTATTCTGGGCTCTTTTTTGTTAAATGAAGATGATCTTTTCTCCATCGGACTGAATTATTTAGGTGGCACATTACTATCACTATTGACAGCAATTGCAATAATAATGGATGCTAGTATCAAAGCACCTCTAGATTGCTTTCGAGTAAAATAAATATTTAGTATATCCATGAGCAACACCAGGGTTAAATATCATCTTTGAAACAGTTGAAAAATGAACTGCAATTGTATTATTTTAACCAAAATAAGCATTTGAACAGTTATTTAATTTGACATTTCCAACTCTTTGAGGTAGGTAAGTCAAATCTAATTCTCCCTAAACAGTTAAGCTAAGTTTTAATTGCATCCCTTTATTGAACTTTGGGGAACTGAAATGAAGGCAAAATTCTCCCAATTTTAGGTTGTTTTCTGTACCAGAAACTCTAGCTATAGTTTCTAAGAAAGTTGTGAACTTCTATAAAAATCTGGGAATGATTTATGACTTAGAGACAAAGGTGATTATTTTATCCCCAAATTCCAAGTGAAGGCCCTATGTTTTAATAAGGCACTTGTTTATCGTTTTTTTTGTGGCTACTGGTCACATCAAAGAGAGTTACATCTGTCCCAAGTATGTCCTCTTCTAGAGAAGGTTAGAAATGTAGGGAATGTCTTCAAAGGACAGACATGCTCTGGGATATATTCCTTTAACCACTTCTGCTATTAATGGTCCTTCATTAAGGAATGACCCAATATCCTGAATCCTGGCCTCAATAATCATCCTATAACTTTTCAATCACTTGCTAAGGAAAAATTCGAGGCTCCAAAATTTCATTATAAATGTCATTTTTTTAATGGGAATCATCCTATAGTGTGGGAAAGTCATAGTTGCCAATGGCCATCTCTGTTTAACATTGAGTTAGAAATACATTTCTGTGGTTTTGATTAACTTCAGCATAATATGAGTATTTTCCAGTCGTCTTTGCTACATCAAGAAAGTGAGGAAGGAATCACAGCCACAAAATCCCTTGCCAATTGTAATTTTGTTCTTAGGGACATTCCAGCACAATGGAAATGGAGAGAGATTTGCTACTAAGAAAGTGAAAAATAAGAGTGCAAACATTTTTGACTTTTTATTATGTTGGAATGGGGGAAATGAAGCCAAGGAAATGACCCAAGGTCACAGAGCTAGCAAATAACGGTAGAACTGAGACTTGAACCTATCATGTGGCTTCCTAAAGAACTGAAGATTTTTTTTTTTTTTTGTGGGGAAGACCAGCCCTGAGCTAACATCCGTTGCCGATCCTCCCCTTTTTGCTGAGGAAGACTGGCCCTGGGCTAACATCCTCCACTTTATCCACTCATCTTCCTCCACTTTATATGGGACGCTGCCACGGCATGGCTGACAGGCAGTTCGTCGGCGGGCGCCCGGGATCCGAACCCGTGAACCCCGGGCTGCCAAGCGCGAACTAAACCGCTGCGCCACCGGGCGGCCCCAAGAACTGAAGATTTTTAAGAAAGGAGAAGGTACTTATATGGTGCTTATGAGAACAAAGATGACAATATCAGATTTTACCTTAAGAAAATGCCAAATTGCAAACTAACGTAACTGGGGATCCAAAATGTAACACCTATGAAATATGAAGATCATATAGACTAAATCTTTCATGAATTACTAAAATTAAGCAAACACACGCCTGTGCATGCACATGTGCATGCACCTACACACACATACACCCCAATCCTTGGGTTTCTGTACTCTTATAAATATATTCTTTTTAACCATATGGTGACATACATACAGGATTACCACTTGCTATTTTTATTTTCTTAGTGATTATTTAACTTGAAAGAAGAGATTTTAAATTATCTTTAATGCAACAATATAGTATATAGCTAGTTCTAGATAAATAGTTCCAGATTAGTAAGGGTCTGACCAATAATACAATCACACAGAAACGATAAAAATATGACCTGCCTGCTGACCTTAATTTCAGTTGGCATTACTATGGATTTAATATAGGATAAATAACTTTTCACCATCATCATTATCACTGATATTTACCAAGTACAGTCATGCATCACTTAATGACAGGGATACGTTCTGAGAGATGAGTCGTTAGGTATTTTGTCATTGTGCAAACATCATAGAGTGTACTTACGGAAACCCAGATGGTATAGCCTACTATACATGTAGGCTATGTGGTACTAGTCTTATGGGACCACCATCGTATATGTGGTGCATGACTGTACATCAAGTGTGTCAAGAACAGTACACTATCTCGTTTAGTCATCATTATCACTCTTTGAAAAGGTATATTGCAATTTCTTATCACAGATGCAGTAATAAAGGCGTAAGGATTGTAGCAGATGCTTATGGAGGACCATGCTACAGGCCCTAGCACACCTGATTTCAGTGCATCTTGCACATACAGTTCTACGCATGTTGCCAGGGTTCCACATCAATTCTGGGCCTCACCATCTCTCTGCTTTGCTGCCTCAGAAGTTTCTTTGAAGCCTTGGGAAGCAGCTCAGCCACACAGCAACCTGGAAGTGCTAAAATTCTAAGGGCCACTCTCAACCAATGGTGGCAGGAATCAGTAGGTAAAGGCACCAGTATCCCCACTTTGTAATGAGACAGTTCTACACAGGTCCTCAGAAGGTCCCCAGCACAACTGGGTCTCAGTTGCCCACAACAGCAACCTAATTATTAATATACTCTTTACTGGCTTTTCTTCCTTCCAAGTCTCACTTTTCCCACTTCTGCTTTCTGAGATCACCTCTGAAGTAAATTATCTTCACCCAAGTTATCATCTCAGGTTCTGCTTTCAGGAGAACCCAAAATAAGGCAGGCAGATTAAGTAATTTGCCCTAAGCTAAACAGCAATTGGCAGAGCCAGAACTGGAATCTAAACCGTCTACTTCTAACACCTGTGGTCTTAGAGACATCCCCACTATGAATTAATATTAATACACACATAAAACCAAGTCAAAAGAGAAAAAAGAAAAGGTGAATATCAAACACATTTTCTCCAAGCTCTTTAAAAAAATAAAATTTGCTTTTGCAGTTCTACATTAAGTGTGGTGCTGAAAGAACAGCCTGCATGTGGCCCCTGTCCCGAGGAACTCGGGATCTAATGCAGACAGACACCGTGTTATGGACACCAGTGAACCACATGAAGAGGCAACTCAATAGGAGCACCAAGTCTAGTGCTGAATGTGTGATATTCACACCTATATCAAGGTCATAAAGAAGAATCCATTCAGAGTGGAAGATAATACACAATTGGAGTGGCTATCAGGTTTGGAGGCAAATTTTAGACAATATTTGCAGCCCTGTGTTCTGATTCTGACTCTACTATTAAATACACTACGTGATTTGGGAAATATTATTGAACCCCTCTGAGCCTGTTTCCTCATTTGTAAAATGAAGACAATACTTCTTACCCTGTCTGCAGCACAGGGCTGCGGGGAAGCCCAAGTGTGATATTGTACCTGAAAGTTCTTTGAGTCAAATACAGTACTTGGCAAACATAAACTACTACTACTAACACTTTGACGCATCACCACCATCAATGTGTGTGACTACTTCTGCGTTTGTTACATGACAGGCACCATGGGCAAACTTTTCATATGATATGTTAAATGTGTAGCATATGACCTTTCTGTGACATTAGTTGCAATAGAGTGGAATCAAATACAAAGCAGATCTGATTTTCAGCCTTTCTAAGAAATGGCATTTTACTAATGCAGGATTCCATGTAATTGTAATATGGCATTGAGAATAATACTATGGCAACATTCCAGTATACTGCATTCTTTTCTAGAATGGATTCTGGGGCCAATATCACTGCCTCAGAATTAGCTATTTGGTTAGCTCCTCCAATGGGACCAATTAGTGCTAATTTTTGCTGTAATGAAGAATGGGCTGAAACCAACCTAAAGACATTTAATGTGATAAATGCAAAGTCATATTCCTAGGGACAAGGAATTTTAGAAAATGAACAATTGGTCATCCTATCTTTGTTTGGGAGAGCCCAATAAATACCAGTGTATGCTGAACCAACTGAGAAATAAGACAACGACATAAGGCAGTTGGGGACTGCACCATCACTTTATCACTGATAAAGCTGATAATGAAGAAAGTGGCTTAACCCCGCGAGCAAGTGGGCCTCTCAATACAGAACCCCACTGTACTACTGCAGGCCTCCCTGGGAGCCCAAATGCCTCCAAAACATACATCACAGGGAGAGCAGGCCAAAGCACATGATTTCTGTGGGCTGGCTTGCTCCCAAAGAAAGAGAAAGGCATTGAGCTGGAGATGTCCATTTTCTCCTTCCAAACTCACCCAACAGATTAAGTCATCCCTCCTCTGGGAAGATTGAGTGAGAGGAATGGAGAGACCCCCAAGCCTCATTGAGGAATGGGGTTCCCACCATACAGGAGACATCAGGAGTGGGGAAACAAGTTTTCCTCTCTGTAAAGCCCAGAGGCCCAGAGAGAATATGTGACCTTTCCAGGATTATACAGCAAGTGGGTGGCAGTGTAAGGGCTGAAACTCAGAGCTGTTGTATTTATTTGTGTTAAAAACAACAACAAACCAAGGAGCAAAAACAAAATGAGAGAGACCTCTTGATTATTAGCATTGCACATGAAAAAGTTGGGGGTTGGGGTTGTTTAGTGGACTACAAACTTGATATGAAACAGTTGGTGATGCGTGTGGCTCTAGTATAGTGTCCAGATCACAGAAGGTAACATATCTGTTGTTCTCTAACTTCAGAGGATTGTATTCAACTCTACGAGCCACTTTTTGTTAGGAAGATTGATGATATGGAAAGTACAGAAGAATATGATCAGGACAGTAGGAAGCAGAAACAGAATTGAAGTTTGAAAAGCCCTCACTGAGAAGAGGGAGCAGACTTGTTTCTGTAGAGCCCCCGAAGACAGACACAACTGAGACCTGTGAGAGAAAGTTATATGGAGTGTTAAGTCAATAGAAGGAAGAACTTTCTAACACGCACACACACGCATCTGGCAGTGAGGGGGATGCAAATTTGACTATGTTATCCCCTTGCAAAAAGCACTGGATGGTTTCCCAGTGTTCTTTGGATAAAGTCCAATTTCCTTAGCAGAGTTTACAAGGCCCTTTGTGGACGGGCCCTTCCCTTGGTGTCCAGCCCCAGCTTGCACCCACTCGCCCCTTACTCCACTGGCTGCAGCCATAGCGATCTTCTTTCAGACCCTGATGCACAAGAGGTTCCTTCCTGACTCCTGGTCTTGAACATGCTGGTCTTTCTCCCTGGGTGGTCTTTCCTCTTTTCTACACCAAACCAACTCCTATTCATCCTTCAAATCCCAGTGTTCCCATTTTCATGGACTCCTTCCTGAGCTCCAGGAGGAGGTCATTTTGCCCGCCGAGCTCCCCTTGTGAGCACTCATCAGAGTGTGCCTTTACTTTCCTTGTTTGACCCTTTAGTTAATGTTTACCTCCCCTACTAATGGGTGAATTCCATGAGGGCGGGGAAGGTATTTTTACTGCTAATATCTCAGAGCCTAGCACAGTGCCCAGCACTGATTTACTCCACATAGATCTATCGAAGGAGGAGAGGAGGGGCGGAGGGAAGGAAGGAGGAAGAGACTCCGTGGAACTGGAAAAGTTCAAGCAGAATATGTGAATGACCATCTTTCAGGAAAATGGTTGAAAATATTCCTGCACTGGGTGGAAAGATTGAACCAGCTAAAGATACTCAGCAAATATTTGCTAAGCAGGTACTGTGCTCCAAGTGCTAGGTGCAGAGGATGCAGCACTGAATCAATTCCTGCACTGATGGATAACCCATCTTTCAGTTCTAAGAGCTGGTGATTAAATGAGCAAATCCATTTAATACCACAAGACAGAAAAAGCAAGAAAAAATGAAAATGTATGGTGTTCTGGATCAGGTTTCCATCCCAAACTGCAGTCATATCTAATTTCATTAAATACGTATTATTGCCTTCGAATATTGGAATTAACATTTTTGGTGAGCCACAGATAGTTATAATTAACAGAGAATGGGAGAGGGAGAATTAAGTTAATATCTTGCAGAAAGCAACTGCGAGAACTAAAATAAGGAACCACTCCAGTGATTCAGACTAACCTTTCTTAGTAACCACTGAGTACACAATTAAACAAAGCCCAGCTGAGTTTGTTTCCACTGAGTCCTCCCAAAGAGTTGAATATGTAAGGACAGAGATGAGAAAAATTCAAATTCCCCTTTTCCAGGAAGTCATCAGCAGTAACAGCCTCCATTTAACACACATTGCTTTTAAAAATGTAACTTGCATTCTAAAACTGTATACCTCCCTCTGAGGAAAGACTGAAGTCAGACTTGCAGCTCCTTCTGTCAGGAGACATAGGCAGAGTGGATCACGAGGGAATAGACAGAACGAACAGAGGGATCACGAAGGAATAGGCCAGAGCTGATTCTGGGCTCAGAGAGGACGAAATGAACCCTTTGCCGATTTAATTTCTCTGTGCAATTTGTTATTTTATTCTTTACTCGCTGGCCTGTTCAGAGTTGCTGGGGAGACGCATCTATTGTCATTAAATACATTTCTGCTCTCATTTACCCTGGAACATATGAGAAGCAGCTCGGAGGCAAATTAGCGCCCCAATTCACAGCCTCTGTCCTTGGGACACTCAGCATCACTGCTCTCTCTGTCCAATGTCTTAACACCAAGAGCATCTACTCTTGTCCTCTTCCTGTGCATCTGCAAGAGTTTTGTGCCTGGGAAGAGTTTTGCTGTATTTTAAGATAAGGAATATCAGATCAGACAAGTCCACAAAACTGGAAGTAGAGTAGGAATATGGAGAGAGACTGAAAATACAATTGGGGGAGGAGATAATTAATGGAGCAAGATTTTGGAGGAGGTGAGAAAGCTGGAACCAATGCCCATTCATCTGAAAAGTCATTTTAAGACTGAGTTCTAGAGGTCTGCTAAAAAAGCTCAGAATTCTCTAACTTGCAAACTATTCAACTTTACAACTCCTCTATGGTTTATATTCATTTCTTCTTATCGAGATAATACAGTAAAATAATAATGATTCAAGATAACTTTGCCATTTAGCTCTCAGATTATAGCCATTCATAATACAAACTTAAACTATACTGGCTTCATTGCACTGAAAATGTTTAGGTTCCCATTAATTAAGGCCTAAGGTGATTAGCAAATTTAAGAATCACAGTTATAAATGCCGGTCATAGAATAAGCATGATATAAATAAACAATCTGCTATTCAGTGATAGCCAATGAGTAAAATACCTGAACACAATTTGCGTCAAGGCTCAATACTAAAAAAATGTGGAAAAGTGGCTGTCAAATTAACCGTGAAGGTACAGGAAGCCGACCTCTGTGACCATCAGAATCTTAAGATTCATTGTCTCATTTTACTATTTTTCAAGCCAATTAAATGCCCCAACTCTAAGAAAATGTGACATTTACTAGGCATTTGAGAGTGGTTAATTTGGATGTGTGTCTTGTACTTTTTCTTTAACTTCGTATTATGGAAAATTTCAAACATATACAAAAAAGAAGATAACATAATGAAACTTCATGGACCCATCAACCAGCTTCAACAATCTTATTCCCTCTACACCTCCACCCCCTCCCCCTGCAAATTATTTTGAAGCAAAGCTCAGATATCATTTTATTTCATCTGTGTCTATGCATTACAATTTTAACTGTTAAAACCAGTGCTTACCTCCTAGGATTGAATTACTTATCAGTCATCAAAGGCACATAATAAGAACAATAGTAACAAGTTTCTCAATAAATATTTGTTGAAAGAATGAATGAACGAGAGGCTAATATTTATTAAGTGTTTACTGTGTGCTAGGCCCCATGCTAAATGCCTTGCATGCACCAGCTCACTTAATCCTTATAACAACCCTAAGCCATAAATGCTATTATTTTCATATTTCAGATGAGAAAAACAAATGTAAAGAGATTACAAAACTTCCCCAAAGATAAATACAAACTAAATGAAAATGAAATCAAACTAAATCACATTGTGAATACAGAATAGAAGCAAAGCACAAATGGCACTTGATATTTTAATTAGGTTCAGAATTTAGGCCTTTGAGAATGAAAGTAAATGTGGTGAAACATTAAAAATTGGTGAATCTGGGTAAAGGTATATGGAAGCTCTTTATACTATTATTTCAACTTTGTGTTTTAAGTTATTTCAAAATAAAAAGTTAAAAATTTGAAATGGGGCCATTTTTTTCTTAACTAACAAAGTCCAAGGAAGACCCTGACCGACATTTTGCATAATGGGCCAGGATTTCTCTTATTTTGGGTCCCTCTGAAATGAGAACCTAAGTCAGGCTTAGGTTTAGGTCAGTTTTGTGTGTGGTGGGTGGGGGTGGGGCAGTGATCTCAGGAAGCAGAAGTGAATGGGGAGAGTGACACAGGGAAGAAGAAAAAGACAACACAAGAATGCATTATCAGTTAATCTCTCACTGTAGGCACCTGGGACTCAGTCCTGCTGGGGACCTGTGGTAACCAGCCTACAAGATGGCCCCCAATGATCCCTGCCTCCTTGCAGTCACACCACTGTGTAGTGTCCTCCCAGACTCTCCGAGGGTTGGCCTGTGTAACATGTATGTTACTTCTGAGATTAGGTCATAAAAAAAGACTATGGCTTCCATTTTGGGCACTGGCCTTCTCGCTTTCAGACCACTCAACTCCAGCAGAAGCCGTGTGGTGAGAAGCCCTAGGAAAGGGTCCACTTGGTGAGGTGAAGCCTCCTGCCAAGAGCCACATGAATGAGGTGGCAGTGGATCCTTCAGACCGTCAAATGACTGCAACTTTGGCTGACGCATTGATTACAGCCTCGTGAGAGATTCTGAGCCAGAACCACCCAGCTAAGCTGCTCCCTGATTCTTGACCTACAGAAACGGTGGAATAAGAAATGTTTGTTATTTTAAACCATCAAGTTTGAGGTAATTTGTTACACAGCAACAGGTAGCTATATAGGACCATTTGAGGAACTGTGTTTAATACACCTCAGAAACCTTCCACCAAAGACTGGGAGACTGAGGCATTTATCCACAAAACCCCTATTCCAGAGTGGGCACTGGAGGTGGGATGCTGTCAACAGGCCGGAGCTAACATCGCTGAAATCAGAGGTGGGCATGTAAGGTGTGGGTATGTAAGGTGGGGGCATGAATAAGCATCTGCTAGAGCATCTTATGATAGGTACCATTTTTAACTTTGCTAAGACAAGATAAGGTTTTATATAACATGAAGCTCTCCTTAGGAGCTTTTCCCTCTTTATTTACTGTGTTAGTCTTTCAAAATTTGCAAAGTTCATTTCACAGAAACATTAACCTAGCCAGAACTAGAATTTTTAAGACTTTATCTTTCTGATTAAAAAAGTAAACCCCGTTATTAAAATATTTTTGAAGATACAAAAATACCCAAACACAAAAATTTAAAAACACCAAAAAATGCATCATTCACAAATTACAGTCATTAAAACTTTGTGCCATTTAGTATGCTGTAAAAATGCATATATATTTTATTGAAATCATATTAGTCATAGTTTTATAGACTGCTTTTATCACTAACAAATACATTGAGAACAATTTCCAATGTGAAGTGATGCTACTTTAACAACTAAATCTTAAATACATCATTCAATGAAAAAACAACAGTATATCTTACCAGGTTTCAATTATATTTTCCAGTATGAGGAAGTTACCAGTTGGTGCTTAGAACAAATTAGGGTGTGGCATCATTTATTTAAGCAACACTAAATAAACCACATGCCCTGACTTCTATGAAGGCGCTTCTAAGTTCATACTGAAATAACTTTCCAATTTCGTTTCTCAATCTCTTTTTTTTTTCATTAAAGATAAAAACGAGCTGAGCCAGTGAGTCAGCTTCCTGTCCTCAGCTGCTGAGCCAAGAGTCTGGCCTTATACTCATTCCACACTCGTTCCTTGACCAGGTACTCCCTGACGGCCTCCTCTGTGGGGTAGGCACCCACCAGCTCTGAAGCAGTTCTCCTGAATTTAGTTCTGGCTTCTACTAGAAACAAGTTTTGGGGACTAAAAATGCATTCTGCTCCTTCACTAATCTAGAAAAGAGAATAAATACAGAGATGTTTAGTTGTTTAATGCACAAAGGAAATTAGTTCAGGGTCAAACATGGATTTGAAAGAGTTAATGTGCCTCTCCATCCCATCCAAGAGCCTACAACAAGGATGTGCTGTGTATATGAGGGGCTGTTGACTGCTAGACCCAATCTGGGAATCAGGACAGCAACTGTAAAAGTCATCTGGGTCCATCTAGTCCTGACATCCCTCCTTACCAATACCCAAGAGATTCTGCATAAGGACTATAAAAGGATTAGTTTTAAAAATATGAACTCCAAGTAGGACAAGCCATACAGAGTTCATATACGAGATAGGTAGGTTGTATAACAATTTGTAGGTAGCATGGAGTGTGGGTCTGGTGTTAACTGTTAATCCTCCCTGAGTAAGACATGGTGTTCTGTGCCTCTGTTCTGGACCTCATCCAGATCTTCCTCCTCTTCTATTGGGTCAGGTTCCGTGCCTCTAACCTCTGTTGTATACTTCTATGTTCTTATTAGGTCCCTATGTGCCAGGGATAGAGTTGTGAACAAAAGACTGATCACTGTCTCATATCAGACTTCATTCTCTTATTCAATTATTCAAAATTTCTGTTTCCTCCACAGTTCAGCAGGGTTATTTCTTTTGGTTTTGATTTGCGTTCTTTTTTAAATTGTTATTGCTTAATGCCAATGTATCAGACATTAGGGCCTCTAAAATACTTTCTGCGGCAGGATGGGAGTGAACTAGAATCCTCTAAGATTTTAAAAGAGGAAAAGAGAATATTCTAGGTTGGACATGCCTAGAATGCAGTCTCTTATTATTTAAGTGGCTTTTCTTCTCGAGTTGTTCCTCTGTTCCAATACAAATGCTTCCATTGCAACTGCCTGCTCCAGAGGGCAGAGACCAGCCTCACAGCAAACAGCTCTGCGGGCTAACTCTGTATGGATTCTACAACCAATTCTGGTTATGTGAGTTTCAAACCTTCCCTGAATACTCTTACTTTACACCATTTGAAAACTTTTGTGAATCTCAAAAAGTGAGAAAAAAAAGCCTAAGAGTCTACTCTTAGGAAAATCTGTAAGCTTACAATCAACATGGGATACATCCTGAATATATATATCTTGGAAAATGGGAGATGAAAAAAAAGGTATTTACTCTTGGGGAAAAAAAAAAAAACGGTAAGACCAAATAAAATTCCATGGCGGTTAAAATTTTTTTGATTCTGTTTAAGTTGTTTCAGTAATTCTGGCCCTCAAGTTTTTGATTTCCAAGAGTTCATCCTCCTCTTTGGATTTCTATACTCGGGAATGCTGGTAGAAAACTCTGTCTTCTCTGTGAACCTCTGTGAACTGACTAAATGGACACAACGTACGACTTTTCTAAGAATGATTCTGAGACCACTTTGGAAAAAGGATGTGCTCTTACCAGGCACAAATAAAGAATCACATGAATTGTCCACTGTTTCTGCCAACCCCTAAAATTGAATAGAACCCAAGTTACTAAAAATCAAAGGTACCCCTTTATCCATTAAATTAAGCAAGAGACAAGAAAAGGCAAATCAGAAACATGGATTTTTGATTAATTCTACTATAGCAATGGACATACACATGGTTCTCCAAGAGTCAAATAAAATGGGAATATAAACTATGTTCACAGTACTCTAAAATCCATATAAAGCTGAGAATCACATATTCACAAAGAATGAGCCACACCACCAATTAAAACTCAACTTATCCAAGGCAGATAATCTATTTTTGTTAAGCTTTAAGAAATTCTTCCTAATGGCAAAAATAAATTATTATTACTTTTTGGAAGAGAGAGACTCGAGTTGGGGCTTGTAGGACAGAATAATTTTCACTCAAGAGGGCAGGTAATCTAAATTAATTCCCATTTACTCAGTAACCAATGTGCATAAGTCTTATTTACCACCCCATATATGATTCTCATTCCTTAACTCATGAGACAAATTTTTACACATTTCTCTTAATTATGGAACCCAGAACTGGACAGTTTATTGGTAAACATCTGATCAACATTGAGCTTTCCCTTCTACACAGAAAAGCAAACACCTGAATTAAGTAGGAACCTGCAAGCCAGTTTGAGGAGCCAGCACCCAAAGCTAGATGTCCCTAACGTCTCTGAAGCAAATGTTTGTGGCTGGAAAAATAGATCTTGTCAAAGTGTGCATGTATGTGATTATGTAACAAACAGGTTGGCTAGTCTAATATAGCTATTATTAATTAAAATACTTTGGCCCTCTTCAATAATTTAAAATTATTTAAAAAATATTTTTCTGACCACATATAAGTTCTGCCAAAAAGAAAATTTTATAATTCTCTTCCACATCAAATATTGCCATTTTCTGGAACATATATCTGAATTTGTTCAGTGGTGTTTTATACTCATTTTACATTAGCCAGTATAATACCTCTGCCTGTGTCTATGATGGACCTTGTTCTTATTTAAGCGTATGCACATCATTCCAACTTGTTTCCATACTCTTCTTTTTCGTCCCTTCATTAGAAAATATTGGTATCATCACAAAAGCAGGAGTTTTGGAGTCAGATAGATAGATCTCACTTTCAATCCTGGTTCTGCAACTTACCACCTAAGGGACTCTGGGCCAAAACCTTAACTTCATGGAGCCTAGTTGTCGTTTTTTTTGTTTTGTAAAGTGGGGGTAATAATTAACTTATAGGGTTGTTGTAAGGATCAAATGAGAAAACACATGAAACCTGTAGCACAACTCAATAATAATATTGAGTGATTAGGCACTCAGTAAGTAGGAGAATTTTCCTTTTGTATGAGGTAACATAGACATCCTCAATCTAAAATTAGTAGTTGTCTACTCTACGAGAGAGCATGTAAATATTCATTTGAAAATGACTGTTTTAATTGCATATATGCAAACTAAAAACTAAATAAATTATATATTAGACCTCTAATAGCAGGCTCTGAGAAGACTGTAATTTAATCTTAAGCCTCATTCCTCCAGAGCTCAAGAGTGGAGTCAGTGTAAAAAGCTAGATAACGTGAGGTCAAATGAGCTTTGTTTCTGATTCTGAGCCCCATCCATAAAGACATAGCATGGTGACAACATACAAAGGCCATAATCAGTCATCTTTCTTCACTGGTGACCACCTGAAGTTCTAGGAAAAGCCATGTCTTCTTTTGAGGTATACAGTGAATGATAATCCATAAAAGTTACTGAAAAGTATTTTATAAATATACATGCCTGATGAAAATGATTAGCAATCAAGAAATATTTATTTAGAATATGTGAAAGACTTTGGGAAAGATGAATGAGATGCGATCTTTGCCTTCAAGAAACCTCAGTCTGCTTTGAAAGATAAGACCTGCTCTTTGAATTGATCTAATTGCATTCTGAAAAACACAAGGGTCTATTTTTGTTAATTAACTGAATACACGTAAGAAGGGAATTGACATGTTTTGTGCCTAATATGTGCCAGGCACTGGACATATATTTTCTCACTTAATCCTCACAGCAATGCTATGAAGAGGATACAATTCTTCTCATTTTGTAGGTAAGGAAACTGGGGCTCCTACAGGTAAGGTGACTCAGATAAGGTCACGTAACTAGGGAGTGAAAATCCCAAGAAGCCAAGGCCGGCGAATGTCTCCGCGTGCAATGTCCATGCTATTTTCTACTGAGATGGCCATAGGGAAAATGGGAGGGAAGAAGTTATTGTAAGACGCACTTTAAGGAAGAATTTGCAAATGTTTGTAACTGCTTATGGATGATATTAATATCAAGACTTTATTAACAAAACTTGTTATGGATCCTTGGCTGAATTTTGATGAAATCCTTCATAAATGAGATGAAACAGAAATCCAGTTGAAAGTTTTTAAGGAATCAGATTAGTTTTATCCACCTATATAAAAAGACTCAATAATTTAAATAAACATATTACTGTCCTCTTATGCAATGTTTTTAATGTTGGCATTTTAAATTTAGAAGGCAACACTGTAGGGAGGAAAAAAACATTAGGTTAGAAGACCTGGATTTGATTTTTAGCCCCCAAATTACTGTGTATGATCTTGGACAGTTCATTTAACCACTTGTAATCTTATAGGGTATTAATACCTATCCTACCCCATCCAGCCATCTCCTCTCCCACCCAACCATCCACCCATCCATCCATCCATCCACCCACTTACTCATCCATTTATTCAATTACTCATTCAATATACATTTATTGAGCATCTACTAAGTGTCAGTCACTGGAGACATGCCAGAGTTAAACTAGACTCTGACTCAGCCCTCAAGGAGCTCACAGTCTAGCAAGAGAGACAGACATGAGTATAAAAGAGTATAGCAAAATGTGGTGGGTGCTGAAAAGAAAACCTGTCCTGGCCACAGTGGGCAGAAAGGAGATGTCACTTTACTTGGTGAAAGGTGGAGTGGAAGGACATCTCACTGACACCATGGGAGAGGCAGGACAGGCATCACACAAAAAGGTGATACTTGAGCTGAGTCTTCGTAAAGTACCAGTAATTTTTCCCATTGTGACGTTGGGAAGGGTGTTCCAGTCAGAGGGAACCACATAAATAAATACTCAAAGGTATGATATGGTGTGGTAGCAAGAAAACTATATGCAGTTTGATTTGGTTGAAATGTAGGGTGGGAGGAAGTTGCAACTAGAGATGAGGCTACAGAGGATGGTTGGCCACGCTGAGGAGGTTTAATTTTATTCAATGGGCATTAGGGAATCATTAAAAACCCATAAGTTACAGTGAAATGATCAGATTTGCGTTAAAGACTATGGCCTAGAGTGGAGAATCAGTATAAGTATATTATAAGAAAACATCTGAAGACTCATTTTAAACCGCAGATCACTATATAAATCACTATATAAATGTTTGTTTTGATTCTTAACTCAATATGTCATGATCTGCTATATTTTAGACCATGTGTGATTGATAAAACATGACTTCTATATAACTCTATGTATTTATTTAAATAAATGAACCTATGAAACTTAAAATTTTTTTTAATCAGAAATGCATTACAATAATAAACTAAGAAAACTTTCAAAAATTTCACCTCGTTCTAGAACTCTTATCTCAACAAAACATGTTGCTGGTGAAGATCCCTAAAAAGAATAAATCAAAATATTGACCTTTGAAAATAATAGGTGTTGGTCAGGATGTGGAGAAACTGGAACCCTTGTGCAATGTTGACGGGAATGTAAAATGGTGCAGCTACTCTGGAAAACAGTATGGTGGGTCCTCAAAAAATTAAAAATAGAATTACCATATGATCGAGCAATTCCACTTCTGGGTATCTGGCCAAAAAATTTGAAAGCAGGGTCTCACAGAGATAATTGTATACCTGTGTTTATAGCAGCATTATTCACAATAACCAAAAGATGGAAGCAATCAAAGTGTCCAATGATAGAAGAATGGATAAACAAAGTGTGGTATACACATATAATGAAATATTATTCATTTTCTTAAAAAAAAAAGGAAATTTTGACACATGCTACAACATGGATGAACCTTGAGGACACTATGCTAAGTGAAATAAGCCAGTCACGAAAAGACAAATACTGTATGATTCCACTTATTTGCAGTATCTAGAGTATTCAAATTATAGAAACAGAAAGTAGAATGGTGATTGCCAGGGCCTGGGGGGAGGGAGAAATGGAGAGTTGTTGTTTAATGGGGACAGAGTTTCAGTTTGGGAAGATGAAAAAGTTCTGGAGATTGGTTGCACAACAATGTGAATATATCTAACACTACTGAACTGTATACTTCAAAATGATTAAGATGGTAAGTTTTATGTTATGTGTATTTTGCTGCAATTAAAAATATATTGATTATGTTTAATAGATTAAAAAGTGCATTAAAAGGATGTTTGAACAGGGATCAAATAAAAATGAACAAATAAAAGAGTTAATTTTAAAACATTTATAATATAAGGGGTTTCTTTCTTTTTTTGGTTTTTTGATGGGGGAAGGTAGTGGTTTATATAGTCAAAGAAATTATTACACACTATATCTACACTTGCCACTAAATTAAATTAAGCTAGTATACACTTTTGGAACATTAAGAAGGGAATCAGATGATTTTATCTATAACTTTTAATTAAATAGCAGCTTTAAATAAGCAGAAATGCCACAAATCATTTGTTTTCACAATCACTCAAAAATAATTTCAAGAACAGAAATTAAGGAGAAAGATATTCAAGTGAAGTTACTATAAGGATTATATATTACGAGGCAAACCAACCTGTTATATGGGTCAAGCTCATTTTCTTTTCAATATAATGATGTAAGATTTGCCTTACTAAGTTGTGTAGATCTACCTTGCTTCTACACTTTCAGCAGGACAGTCAGAGAGGAATTATTTTCAACTCATTAGCATGGTGGTTTTCAAACCTGAATTCTGAGAATCATCTGGAGAATTTGTGAGACTTGCAGATCCCTGGGCACCATCTCCTTCCACCAAATTCTAATTCAATAGGTCTGGGGTAAGGTCAAAGAATTTGCATTTTAGCTACATAGGCGGGTGTGGAGGGGATTCTGATGCTTGAGGTTCACAGATAGACTGCATTGCAAATGATTAAGTAAAAACTCCCTATCCCACATGTAGCTTGAATGTCCGGATACAGCTGATAAACAGCCAATTCTAATTGGAAGATTCTTTTTAATATCAAAAGGTAAAATCATATCACATAATGTTTATCAATTGAACAAGATCTCCCAACAAGTTGACCATTATTCACAGGCCAGACTTGAGGTCCAAGATGGCTTCGACTGTGACATGAACTTGCAGAGATTCCCAGCAGGCAGGAGTGTTGCCCATCACCTCTTCTGTTGGAAACTTCTCTCCTCTCCCCAAACCCACAAGAGATCATTTCAGAAAATTTAAATTAGTTTGGGGATGCCTATTGGTGTCCTGTGAAGTGTAACCAAAGGAGATGGAGGAAAGAAGGCAGACCTGTTGATAATCCCGGAATTTCAGAGCTACAAGTTGATGCTTAGGGGTCAAACCCTCTAAATTTACAAATGAGAAAACAGATAGCAAAAATAAACAAAACATAAGCAATTGACCCAAAGCCACATGAGCGAGGTTTCCCTGGACTCTACTTCAAATGACAATCTCACTCCTTTTAATTCCTACTATAATGATGGATTGCTATCCTTCCATACATCAATTATATACAAGAAACAAACTAATTAGATACATCTTTTCCATTGCCTGAATGGCAAAAGGGACTCTTTCAGAGAGATAGCAGGCAACTTGGGATCTGGCACTCTGCCTTATAATTATGTTATTTAAAATTTTTCATCTGAACTCTCTTTTTACACGTCTTCTCTGGTCATGAATAATAACAAAGATGCAAATTCACTAACTAAAATTTCACACATTATGGAAATAAGCCTGGTAGGTGAACAAAACCAAAAAAATAATGATAGACACTCTCACACTTGAAGGAAACTCATTGATCTTTTTGCTGAAAAAGTATACAATTTGTTTTTAGTTGCTCCTAGATTTGTATATTGTACCTAACAGTACAAAAAAAAACCCCACCAAAACTGAAAGTTAGTGGCTAATTTGATAAATAAAAGCAATTGTTGCAATAGGTTAATAGCAGTATGACAGAAAGAAAAAAAGCAGCCATTTTTATAGACAGTGAGGGCCAGAAGGTGAAATCTATGCCCTTAACTGCAATTGAATAAGCGGATCACAATGAAAATGGCATATCAATAAAATGAGAAATTGATTCCTAGATTCCAGGCCAGGTGCTTCTCATAAGCTACCTCATATCCTTTTGTGAAATAAATCAAGGCATAAATAAATGTATGCACACCCAGACACACTCATACTCACATATATAACTATTTTTCAGTTCACCATCAATCATGCAATTCATTCAACAAATATTTACTGAGTGCCTACCAAGTGCCAGGCCCTAGTGTGAGTAACATAGAAGCCAGCAAGACATATGAAGTTCCTGGCCTTGTGCAGCCGATAACCCAGAGCGAGGAAGACAGACAATAAGCAAGAAAGCAAATAGATATACAAGATAATTTCAGAAAGTAATAAGAGTGCTGCAAAGTTTCATAAAGGCACGTGAGAGAGACTGGGTGGGAAGAGGTCATTTGGATGGGAAGTCTCCGAAGAGGTGGCGTGTGAACCTGAGATGGGAACAATGAGTAAGGATCAGCCAGAGTAAAGTGTGTGGGAAGAGCATCCGGGCAGAGCAAACAGCAAGTACGGTGGTCAGTCCAGAGGCAGGAACAAGCTGGCCAATGAGCATGCAGGCCAACCAAGCAGGGGATGATAGGAGCTGAGGTTGGCAAGGGAGGCAGCTGTCAGATCATGCTGGGCTTTAGGGATCATTCTGATGTCGCATGAGCAATAAACAGAGCTCAGATCTTCTGGTTTATAGCTCAAGGTCCCTTTGTTCTCCCCCTTGCCACTCTGCTTCAATGGGAAACAAGGGAGGGAATAGCCACTCACCCAAACAAAACACAGGCCTGCCAAGCTCTGAAAGGCATAGAAGAGGTGACCATGCCGCATCTCTCACTCTGCCATCCTGGAGGTGGCCCCCTTGTAGGGTTCTTTTGCTTTGATTTCTACCACTCCCATCCTTTCCAAGTTCCTGCAGTGTGGTGGTCCATACACGGACAAAGGAATACTCCTGTCCTTGTCTGAGATGAGCAAACATTTTTAAAGGCGAAATTTACTAAATGTAAAGAGGAAAATAATTTCCAAATCATAGGTTTCTGAACACAAGATCCATCCATGCCCATATTATCCAGCCTCAACAGACTGGCACAGATCTGCAAATATCTTGCCCAGCTTCTTTCTGATCCAAGCCCTACCTGTCATTTGGCATTGGATCTTAGGGACCCACCCCGTTTCCTGATCCTGGGAGATGGTCCACCTGTCCAGTCTGTGTCATTCTGAGACAAGTTCCCAAAAGATCTAATTAAACTTTAATTACTTAATAAGGGAGACTATTTCCTTCCGGCATGTAAAAGAAGAAATGTACCTGCCCTTCAGAGTTTACTGTGGCAATAAATAAATTAGATTGACTCCATAGCTGTCTCAGAAAGATTGATCTCGGGGGCCGGTCCAGTGGCGCAGTGGTTTAGTTCACGCTTGGCAACCCGGGGTTCGCGGGTTCGGATCCTGGTCATCTGCCGACACACTGCTTGTCAGCAATGCTGTGGCAGCGTCCCATATAAAGTAGAGGAAGATGGGCACGGATGTTAGCCCAGGGCCAGTCTTCCTCAGCAAAAAGAGGAGGATTAGCAATGGATATTAGCTCAGGCCTGGTCTTCCTCACAAAAGAAAAAAAAAAGATGGATCTCAGCACATTATACTCAATTTTTATATGGAAATAAGTAAAAGGCAATTCAAGGCCATCTCAGGCACAGACTGTGAGATTTAAGATTGGAATTATATAAGTTCAGAGAGGAAAAAAGGAATGGGGTAGAGTGGGTCAGCACAAAGGCCTCACAGAGGAAGTATATTTTCAGCTGGACCCTTCTACTTCCCTAATATATATCATAATGACAGAAAGAACTGCAAAGAAATCAAATTGCATTCAAGAATCTTATTGTTAGTAAAAACAGTGTATCATTATTTTGAAAGTATTCCATATGTATTGTAGGAGAGAGCAAACAAATATCTTGTCAGTGTCATTAGAAACCAAGATTTTAACTGTAACATAAAACAATACAAGTATAAAATAAAACACGTTAAGCAATCTTAGATTTGAACTAGAAATACCAGTATAAATATGAGATCTTTCCTCTTAAAGAAAAGCATACATTTTCTAGCTCTGTACATTTTCAAGGCCTAGAAGCAATGAAAACTCAACATCAAAGAGCGTCTGCAGTCCCTAGATTGTGATTTCTAAATATTATTCCCCACTGAAAGGACCTAGGTCTCTTTGAAGAAATGTCTAATTCCAGGTCTAGAGCAGGAAAAACACAAGATGAGACTGAGACATCTTATTATGTCAGAAAGAAAGGAAACACTCAAAGATTACTGGGTCATCCCCAAAGGCACAGGAACCAACATGAAGGAGCTAAAATGCTTAAAAATTAAAAAAAAAAAAGGCTACAATTAAGCACCAAAAGAGTAATGACTGCAATAGACTGACACACCCCATTAGAGAGCTGAGGTCATAAGACAACCAGGTAAACTGAATTCCAAAGGATAACAAGCCCCTCCAAAGAGAGATGAGCTGACTGAGTATGGAAGGAAGAGAAATTGCCAAAAAACAGGTTAAAAAGAAAACAGCTGAAATTTCAAAGAATTCTTAAAGGCTGAGTGTGGGTTAGCCTAACACTTTAGAATCTCTAGGAATCCCAGACACAAAAGGAGTTTGAACTTTCTCAGCAGCTATTTCCATGGGCATCTACTGGGTGCTAAAAAGAAAGGATTGGGGTCAGGATAGGAAAACTGAGAGAACCACACCCCCTGCACTCAGGTAATGCACTGACATGAAAACTCATCTGCTTCAAAGACCCTTGTCTCATAAAAAGCAAAATCCATTAGCTTCTAGGGGAAGAAAAGGAAACACTCCCACCTCACGGTCCCAGACAAAGACCTGCTGCCACTGGAGGAGGGGTAGGCAATCCTCCAACCTCCTCCATTCCAGGAGAATGCCCTCTGCCACTAAGGAGGAGGTAGAAACAAAAGCTATCCACTACCAGAAGAGGGGAAGAAAGGATCCTGCACTGATACAAAGTGAAGTTCTGCAACTATTGGAGGTGAGACAAGAAACTTGCTCCCACCAAAGATCTTCCACCAACGCAAAGCAAAGTTCATCACCATGAAAGGGTAGAAAGACTGAGAAAGCCTTTGCACTGAGGTCCAGGCACACAGGGCTTTTCCATCACTGAAAACAGAGCAGAACTGAGAAACTCCACATCCCCACCATAATAATTGCATCAAGTAACAAGCAATAACAGTCTACCACTGTGTGTGTGTTGGGCTGAGGTTCGGGCAGGAAAACTAAGAAAAACCCTTTTTTCACTCCAGGTTCCACACTAAGTACCGGTATCAGTAATTCACTGATGGAGGAATTTGAAGTTTTTGTTGTTCTGAGTGTAAGTACAGCAACCAAAACCTAGCTAAACTGCTGACTAACCTGACAGAAGAAGGAGCATGTCCACTTTCAGCTGTAACCACCTTTTACATTAGTCTCTACTGCTCTTTTACACATTTCTTGCATTCAATTAAAAAAATTATCAGACAGAAAAAGCAAATAAAACCAAATTATTGTCAAGAGCTAAAGCAGCCCATAGAAGTAGAACTAGAGATGCCTAAGATGTTAAAACTATCAGATAGAGACTTTAAAATAATTATGATTAATATGTTAAAGTCTCTAGTAGAAACAGTAGACTGCTTGAATAACAGTTGGAGAATTTAAGCAAAGAGTTGAAACACAAAAAATGGCCAAACAGAAATTCTAGAAATAAAAAAAAAAGCACAGTATCAGAGTTGAAAAATTCTTTCAATGGACTTATTAGACAACTGGACATGGCAGAGGAAAGAATCAATGAACAGAAATTATCCAAAATGAAAACAGAGTGGGAAAAAACAAACAACAACAAATCTAAAACAAATAAGAGCTCTGGGGACAACATCAAATGATTTAATAGGGATGTAATTGGAGTACCAGAAGGAGAAGGAAAAGAGAACAGGTCAACAGAAATATTTGAAGAGATCACAGCTGAGAATTTTTCCATTTCCTGTTTCCAGGCAACAGACACAAATCCAAGAAACTCAGAGAACCCCAAGTGGAAATAATAGGAAAAACATACACTTGATCACATTATAGTCAAACTGCTGAAAACCAAAGACAAAGAAAAAATCTTGAAAAAAAAAGGAAAAGCATTAAACACAGAGAACAATGAATGACAGCAGACTGTCAGAAAACATGCAAGCCAAAATACAATAGAGCAATGTCTTTAAAATACTTAAAGAAATTAACAACAAAGCCAACCCAGAATTTCAGAATTCTATATCCAGTGAAAATATATTCAAAGTGAACATGAAAAGTAAGACTTCTGGAATGATGGAGTAAGGAGCTCAATTGACTCTCTAGCAAACCAATTTAACTAGTGAAAAATAATTTTTATTTCTTTTTTTTTTTTTTTTTTGTGAGGAAGACCAGCCCTGAGCTAACATCCATCGCCAATCCTCCTCTTTTTGCTGAGGAAGACTGGCCCTGGGCTAACATCCGTGCCCATCTTCCTCTACTTTATATGGGATGCCGCCACAACATGGCTGACAAGCGGTGCATCGGCGGGCGCCTGGGATCCGAACCGGTGAACCCCGGGCTGCCAAGCGTGAACTACACCGCTGCGCCACCGGGCCGGCCCATAATTTTTATTTCTTTAAAGTCTCTGGAAATTGTCCAAAGGGCATACAGCAAATAGAGAAACATTCATTCAAGAAAATCTACTAAATATCAGTAAAAATAGTAGTGTTTGACTCATAACCCACTCCACTATCCCCCCAGCTCCCTATTAGAGAAGCTCTATTCATGTGCAGCCAAGAATATGGGAGGTCCATCTCCCCTCCAGTCGGGGGCTACAGTTTCATCCCAGGAGGAGCAGGCTGTGGATGTTTCTGTTCTGGGAAGCTCTATTCTAGGCAGGCATAGCTAAAAGGATCAGGTCTCTCATCCTCCACTCAGCCCCCCACTCTTAGGGCAGAAGCTCTATTGCAGGCCAACTATAGTGGGGCCCCAACTGCCCCCCAAGAGGCAAGCTGAGAAGACTAGTGGCTGCCAACTCCTCCCTGCTCCCACCTCAATGCATACTTACAGAACAGGGGTGTCATATCAGGGAAAGTGGATCCTCACACTCAAATATGGTATAGTGGTATAGGGGTTCTCCCCAGGAGGAAAGGCAGGCCATAGGGATGAAGAGCTTTTCAGTTCTCTCTGAGGTTATTGACTTTATTTGGAACTGAGAGTGAAGAACTCCATGCCTAAGGGCATTGTTGAAAAACAATACAAATCTTGGCAGAGAGCAATTAAGAGGTGGCTGGGATTTCCTTGATACTGGAAAACAGCAGAGCAGCTAGAAGTTTAACAGAGAGAATCAGGGAAAGAGACAGCCAAGAAGAGGCATCCTGGGACCAGAGTCAACTCTGCCGGGTGGGAAGGCTCTGCACATATGCTAGACTGTCCTTACTCAGAAGCAATCAGAACAGGACGTGGAGCAAAGTTGAAAGCATTCCCCAAGCTGCACACAGACCCATCAATCAGGGCAGAAGCCTCATTGGCACAAGGGGCTTAAACACAACCTTTGACCAAATGCTGACTGAACAACAAGCTGCTTTGACTGAGGGGCAACTCCTAGGAAGCTGGGTTTAAAAATAACATCACAATCATCCCTGGCAGCTAGAAAACTGTGTGCATGCCCAAGGTTGCATCCTCTGTAAGGACAACTCCAAGTAGAAATAAGAGGCTTAATTCTCCCTGTTGAAAATAAAGGAAGAGATTTCCCTCCCTTCCTTTTTCTCAGGTCATTTACTTTAGAAAACTTATAATTGTAAGTACTTTCTTCTCTCTTTGAAGTGTATATAAATCATTTTAAAGGCTAGATCGGCCTTTTTCAGCTTTATGACCCAGGGATGTCTTTCTCAAGGACCTGGGAGCCATCTCTTTGAAATGTAAACATCAAGGGAGACAGAACCCCATCTCCCAGTTTCTGTGGGAAGGTAGGAGCCTAACTTTGGTGGAACCTTATTCCAAGTTGCAAAATTGCCTCCTGTCATAAAGATAGGAGAAGTTTGTTTTCCTTCTGGATAAAGCCAATTAGCTAACCCAGATGGTCACTCCAATTACCAGATAAAGTCGCATGAACGTGTGGGAGAAAAGGTGCCATCAAGTCATCTTACTTGACTAGTTATTGCTTATCTTGAAAACATGCATGTAACAGGTTGTATCTGCTTGGCTATATAAAAGGGTTGAGGATGTCTTTCGGTCTTCACAATCTCTTAGCGGATTGTCTGTGATGTGCATCACATTCTGGTTTAATGCTTATTCAAGAATAAAATTGTTTTCTTTCTCTATGACCTCTGTGGAGAAGTTCTCTGGGTTGGGAGAAGAGTTTGTTTTTAATTTTATTTCCCCAACATCTCTCAGGAGCAATCAGAAAAGGAACCTCCAAGCTACTAGCTCCTGGCTGGAAAGGTACAACAACAAGTATACTCTGAACTATATAGCAGCCCCCAAGCCATACACGCTCAATGGTAAAAGGTAAAACTCTAACTGGTTACGGAGGCTTAAGCACAAACTTTGACCAACTTTGCTCTTCTTTTCAAGACTGTTTTGGCTATTTTGAGTCCTTTGAATTTCTAAAGGACATTTTGAACTTGACCTAAGCAAAGCACCTCTTAAGGGATGGTCTTTTATCCTCAGACCTAAAAGGCAACAGCAAATGCTACAAATCTGTATAGTAAATTTCAAAGTAGTTTAAAAAATTTCTTGCTCTGCTTATGAATGAGAAAACACTAACACTTCCAAGAAGCTCTCTTTCTTCTCTGCCTATCCAAACCTTTTCCATTCATTAAGATTCAGTTCACATTCCATCTGACCACTCCAGGCCACATTACTGCCCTTCCCTAAACTACTACCTACCTACCATTTATATAAGACAACACAGCACTTATTTGCATATGGTTTTATTCTCAAATTGTGGCAGCAAAGCTGTAAACTCCTCAAGGGTAGAAACAATTGTTGGACTGAATGCTACCCTTTACAGTTATTTGCAAACCATGAGTTTTATTTATATCTTAGATAAATAAAAAGGTATTTTTTTTTCTTAACTAGACAATCTAGCATAACTTTGGGCACAACAGTAAGCAACTGACATCTTTGGTAAATTTAATTAGAAGGTAAAGGATTGCAACTAATATACTTAACATTTTTCTTTGTGCCAGACAATGATCTTGGTGCTTTGCAAAAATAATTTTATTCAATTAAATGGAATAAAATGTGAGTCACATGTAAACATTATTATACATTTAGGATGTGCAAATAAGATGTATTATTTTTATCAACTTTAAAATGCTGGTTAAACTAATTTAGCTACCCAAGAGATCATTCCTCAGAATCCTAAATTTCTGCCTTGACCCACTCCATTGCCATGAAAATATCAAATTTAAAATATTCAATACACTTTATAACATTGCTAAGCATATTCTCCAATAATTTATGGCAGTAATCATGTTTTTAAAAATATGCTTACAAAAATTACTATAATTGTTCTAAAAATCTTTTAATTTTATGCATTTGAATTATGTCATGAAGTAAATAACAATTTTTCCTCCAAAACAATTATTTTCTCTCTCTTTCCGTGGTATCTTCTCTTAGTACCTAAGAGTTCACTTTGTTCATGCTAGATTCACATGACTGTCAAAATATGTAACTGTGAATGCCAGAAATATTTTTCAGATCAGGACAAATAGTAAGTGGAAAATTTTTATTATTTTACTACTAAAATAGTTACTGGAAAATATTTTCTAAAAATACTCATTGTGAAATGTGGTAGATTTATTTCATGTTGGAACCACAGCTTTAACTCAAATACTGTTAACATCAGTGAGTGCGTGACTCATTAGGTGGAATAAAAAGGCCTAGCCCTCATCATTATTGAAATATTAAAAGGATTTCAGAAAGATACAAATTTAAACAAAGTAGCTAATAGTGTATATATATGTGTCATGATATTTGGCACACAGTAACAGTCAATAAATGGAAACTTTTTTATCACATTATCACATGACTCTCAACATTTCCAATGGTGAGATTTAATGAGTGATGGGGATAAGTTACTTGTACATTGTCTTTTGTAACAATCCCAACTATCACATATTGTAAATATTTACTCATGCATATACTCATTTCTAAAATATTTTTGTCTACCTAACACAGGCCAGATACTGAAGAGTTAAGTGTTTTCTACAATATATAGTGGATGTCTGTATACATATAAGCACCTAATGTACTATAGCCTAAAATTTAAATATTATATATTTATACAAGGGAATAATTATTAATGTGTAACATGCTTCTTTTATATTTCTAATTTTAAGTAATAAGCAGAGGCAGATTTACCATGAAATAATGAATCTTAAGCTCTAGAGCCTGTCAGTTGCACAGGTTCCTTCCATGGCCTAGGAGAGGCTCCAGCAACATATTTACAAGGACTTATATTTTTGTAAATTTTGCAAAAGTAATATATTTTAATTACAATTGTTCAAGATAGCTTTCTCTTTCCACTACTACTTTTCCTCCACCATATTTTCCTTCTTGCTGGGTGGCACTGGAGTGGCCAGAGGTATTTTGAAGATCCAGCTAAGGGGAAGACACATTGAGCTTGGATTTAGCGGGATATATTGATGTAGTTATCAGTCACTTCTCTGTATAATTAGGTTACTACTAGCCTCCCAGGATATAATCTCTCCTATGAATAGTTCAAGTGCCCACTCTGACTCATCTGCCATCATAATATGGAGATGAAGGGCATTGGCTATATTGTGTTATGAATGTGAAGAGAAACAGAGCCAGAAGTTAGTCTACAGAAAATTCTTCCAATTATCAGACACATAAAATTGTAAGTTGAAGATCTGAACTCATTGTCTCCTAGTCAAAATGGAATTTGTTTTATCAAAAATAGGCTCTATGTTGCAATGTATACAAATATAAACACAGTTTATGTATTTTTTATAAGACTCCTACAAAACAAATATTTTCACAATTCCTATGAATGTAGAATACAAATTTACAGCAATACTACAAACAATGAGTGTTTCTGTGAGCACACTTGCATGTCTATGCATCTCAACACGTCAGATCACATCTTGGCATATCGGACACAACTCGAAATGTGGCAAATCCAGATGAAATGGTCACAAAATTCTTTTTCTTAAAATGTGATCTCCAAATTATGTAAGCTTCAGGTCCCACAAAACCTGAATTTATCCCTAGGAAGCAATTCTGCTTAGATAATCCTCTTGCAGTGAATCATAAAATAATATCTTAGGATGATATTGACTTTAAATACCATGTAGTCTGGTGGATGGTTTTCATATATTTTCTTTTGGGGGAGGTGGGGTGAAGATTGGCCCTGAGCTAACATCTGTGCCTGTCTACCTCTAGTTTGTCTGCGGGATGCCACCACAGCATGGCTTGATGAGTGGTGAAGGTCCGCATCTGGGATCCAAACCTGCGAATCCCAGGCCACCGACGCAGAGCGTGCAAACTTAACCACTACACAACCAGGCCAGCCCCATATATTTTCTTTTAAGTTTCAAGACCTTTTTTTCAAATAAAAGCTCATGCTTTGAAAAGCAGTAGAAAGTCTCAGTGGTTGATACTATGAGAAAAGTAGAGAATAATAAGCTAAATGAGAAATAAACACGAAACAAACAAGAAACAGTAAGCTAAATTTAACTCTTCAGTGTGAACTCATAACCTTAAAAAATACATCCTCTCCTCTGCTTCTGTCAGGAGTAGCCCACTATTCAAAACACCAGGGAAGACAACAATTTCTTAGGACACAAAAGACATTAATCCTAAAAGAAAAAAAAAATAGATAAATTGGATCTTGTTAAATTTAAAAACATCTATTCATCAACAGACATTGTTATTAAAGTAAAGAGGCAAGCCACAGACTAACAGAAAAGACAAAGAACAACTCAATAATAAAATTTTCTTAAAACAAGCAAAAGCCTTGAGCAGTCACTTCACAAAAAAAATCCAATAATCAATAAACATGCTGGAAAGGTGTTCAACATCTTTAGTCATCGGGAAAGTGCAAATTAAAACTTCAATGAGAAGCCACTATATACCCAGCAGAATAGCTAAAATTAAAAGATTAACAGTACCAAACGTTGGCACGGATATGGAGCAACAGGGAATCTTATATGTTGCTGGTGGGAGGATAAAACTGCACAACCACATTGGAAAGCTGCTTGGCAATTTCTTTGAAAGTTAAGCAAACATCTGCCTGCCCAATGACCCAGGAATTCTACTATATATATAAATGCTCCACTCCATATATATATCCAAGAAAAATAAATGCTTGTATCCACAAAAAGACTTGCACAACAATGTTTGTAGCAGTTTTATTAATAATAGCCTGAAAATGGAAATAACACACATGCCCATCAAAGGAAAGTAGATAAATAAACTGTGGGATAGTGATATGATGAAATTCTATTCAATAATAAAAAAGAACAAACTACTGGTACACACAGCAACACTGATGAATCTCACAGGAGCCAATTTAAAAGACTTCCCACTGGTCAAGCTGTCATAATTTAAGTATCAATAGAAATAATAATTATTATTAATTATAATATGAGTAATACTAATTAGTAATTACTAATATGAGTAATAACAATTACTCATCATTTTGGTTAATGGAAATAAACCAAGTCTGTAAAAGATACAAGTTCATAACAATACTCAAAAGAAAAGAGTTAATAGAAAGCAGTGACTTTTGAATATTTTTTTTAACCGAGGCCCACAGTTAGAAATATATTTAATGTGACCCAGTACGCACACATACACACACACAAACACCCCTTAAATGCTACACAAAATATTCCTTACCCTTACTGTGTGTGACAAACTCTGGTTTTTTCCATTTTATTCTACTTTTTAATCAATTTTTAAAAATTTACTGCATAAACAACCAATTGATTGCAACCTACAGTTTATAAAACACTGATAAAATTTACAAAAGGTAGTTGAAATGAAAGAATATAAGATTTATCTTTACTGATTTTGAGGTTTTGATAAGTAGGAATATTCTTATATGTGGGCATTTTGTTCCGCCGATTCCATGCCTGTTTATACATATACAAGAGGTGTGCTTGTCTCTATTTATGCATGCGGAGGAGAACAAATGCAGAGAACTATGAGTAAACTAAATAGTGCTGGAAAAAATAAGAATTGTACTAAAAACAGAAAGAATTGTCCAGCATGTGTAATCAAACATCATAATCAAATAGAGAGGGATCCAACAGATACGTTTCCTAATGATAAATTAACCAAATGTCCTAAAAACAAAAGCTACATCTGTGCACTCAAACTCTCATATCTAGGAGTTGAAACTTACACATTACCAAACTAACTATAATAAAACTCTAATACAACATACATAGTTTTAATTAATTTTATTCTTATTTAATTTTTGAAAAGATAATATATTCATATGGCTCAAACTTTAAAATAAAATTATAAAACATTAAGAGGTATACATAATATGAAACTAAGGGGTTTTTTTTAAGTCTCTTTCTCTCATTTGCCCCCCATCTGCTTAGTTTCCACTCTCTCAGAAGCCCCTCCCAATCTGGGTAACCGTTAAGTGTCTTATGTCTCCTTACAGAGTTTCTTTTTCTTTTCTTTCTTTTTTTTTTGTGAGGAAGACTGGCCCTGGGCTGACATCCGTGCCCATCTTCCTCTACTTTATATGGGACACAGCCACAGCGTGGCTGACGAGCAGTGCACCTGTCCACACCTGGGATCCGAACCTGCGAACCCTGGGCTGCCTAAGCAGAGGACGCAAACTTCACCGCTATGCCACCGGGCCAGCCCCCTTACAGAGTTTCTTTGTGCATAATCAAGAAAATATAAATTATTTGCCCCCCTTTTAAAAAATTTTTATTCTCTTCCTAGAGGGTTTTTAAATTGAAATATAATTTATATACCATAAAATTCACATTCAAAGTGTAAAATTAAGTGGGTTTTTTAGTATATTTTAGTAGGTGTTAGGTTTACAACCATCACCACTATCTAATTAAAGGACTCTTTCATCACCCAAAAAGAATGCCCATGTCTCTTAGCTATCACTCCCCCAACTCCCCATCCCCTCTCCCTAAGCAACCACTAATCTACTTTCTGTCTCTATAGATTTGCCTATTCTGGGCATTTCATATAAATGGAATCATACAATAGGTGCTCTTTTATAACTGGCTTCTTTCACTTAGCATAATGTTTTCAAGGTTCATCCATGTTGTAGCATGTGTCAGTACTTCGTTCCTTTCTGTGGTTGAATATTCCATTTTAAGGACATAAAATGGAATTTTATATTAATTAAATTAATTACATTAATGGAATTTTAAATCCATTTTGTTTGTCTATTCATCAGTTGATAGACATTTGGGCTGTTTCTGCTTTTTTTGGCTATTATGAGTAATACTTCTATGAACTGTCATGTATAAGTTTTTGTGTAAGAATATTTTTTATTCCCTTGGGATATACCTAACAGTGGAATTGCTGGGTCACACGGTAACTCTATGTTTAATTATTTGAGAAACCACCAGACTATCTTCCAAAGGGGCTGCATCATGTTACATTTCCACCAGCAACATATGTGTGTTCCAATTTCTCCACATCGTCACCAACAATTGCTATTGTTCACCTTTTTGGTTACCTCCCTTTTTGAACACAAAAAGAAGAAGCAAACCATGAGCACTGCTGCATACCTTGCTTTTTCCACATAATATCTTGGAGATCCTTCCCTACCAGGAAAACAGACAGAGCGGACCTGTTTCTGGAGAACCAGCTGGTACAGAGGAGGAGGAGGTGAGGGGAATCCCAAATGAACATACACACAACATACATACATAATTTTTTTTCTTCACAGTTTTCTTGTATCACAAAAGCACACACACACAGGCCCCTGAAGGGCTCCCAGAGCACCATGTGAAGACTACTGATCTGTCTAGTTCACCCCTCACTTGACAGATGAGGAAACCAAAGTCCAGAGAGGCCATGTGACCTTCCTAGGCATACCAGTTAGCTAGGGCTGTTGTAATAAAGTACCACAGACTGGGTGGCTTAAACAAAAATGTACTGTCTCACAGTTCTGGAGGCTGAAATCCAAGATCAAGGTGTCAGCAGGGTTGTTTCTTCTGAGGGCTGTGAGACAGAATCTGTTCCAAGCCTCTCCTCTAGCTTCTGGTGGTTTCTGAACAATCTTTGGTATTCCTTGGCTTGTAGAAGCATCACCCTGATCTCTGCCTTCATCTTCACTTGGTGATCTCCCTGCATGTATGTGTCTATGTCCAAATTTCCCCTTTTCATAAGGACAACAGTCATATTGGATTAGGGCCCACTGTAATGACCTCATCTTAACTAATTACATCTGCAATGACCCTATTTTCAATTAAGGTCATATTCTGAGGTACTGGGGGTTAGGACTTCAATGTATGAATTTGGGGGGAACATAATTCAACCCCTAACACTAAGGTTATTGCCACTGGTGAAACTTTCCGGATTTCCCAAATATCCTTGAATTTCGTAAGTGTCTTTCACATCAAGAAACCAAGTTTATAAAACATTTTCATTACTAACCTCTAATTAAAGATAAATATCTTAATTCAACAAGCAAACAACTGAGATTCAACATCAATTTAAAAAGATAGTTAATAATCTAACGTCACCACTTGTGGGCGTTAGTAGGAATAAATCTTCATTGATGTTGAAGTGGTGTTGTGGAAAGAGTTGTGGACTAGAGGTCAGGAAATGCAGAACCGGGTTGTAACTCTGACACTCACTCACTGTGGGACTATTTACCATCTGGATCACCACTGCCTCTTCTCATGGAGGAGTTGATATGATCTCTAAATTCCAGAGGATTCTCTGATTCTTACTCTATTTTGTTATGCTCTGTTTTGTGTTATTTTTTCTATCCCCACACACAAATATGAGCAACAGAGAGATAGATGACATAAATACACAAGCATATTTATGAAACCTGTTCATACACTCATAGATTTTTAGAAATGGAGGGGTTTTATCTACTGCCCTTATTTAATAGGCAAAAAATGGAAGGCTAAGTGTCTAGTCCTAAGACACACACATTATTCCTTGCTTGAATAACTTCAAGTAGGGCAGGGTCCTTAAATTAAGTCCACAGACCTAGGTGGCTCCATGGATGAACTTTAGGCTCTATGGATGAACTCCTGAGAGCTTGCGTGCAAAAACAGGTGTGAGTATACATGTTTATATTTTATTTTTTCTGTTGGAAGGAATCCCTAGCTTCCACCAATTCTCAAACAGATCTATTTTTGTTCAAATAAATCCTCAGCTTTTATGCCCTCAAAGCCTGGCATATAAGAGATACTCAGTAAACATTACTTGACTCATGTATATTGAATTCTTAACCAAGAAAATGTTAATAACCACTGAAATAGAGTAAAATAGAGTCCAGTCATTTTCTGGAAAACAGTCCTTACTGTTTCCTGCTCCTATAATGCTCTACCTGTGTGGAGTCTTTCATCATCCTGTAGTGCCAAGTCCGAGATGTATTATACAATGCTATGCTTGTCTATTAAACCAATTAAGAAAGATGTTTAAATTACAATTTCATCTCCTTTAGGAAATCATCCATGTTTTTTATTTAACTTTACCGTTCTATTTAATTAACAAGGGTTTAATGTCAGTTAATAAATGATATATTAATTAATTTAGGAAATTACTTTGTCCTTATTAAAGTAATTCAGATTTTTAAATGCTTGTAATTTTCATTAGTTCCATCAAATAAGACATACCACTTTCAATTAAATCTGAGTTACCTTACTTTACTATTTGTCCAAGTACCAGGGAAAATCTCTAGTGTATCCAAGACATGTGCTAGAACAATTATCAAAACTGTGACTTTGAAAAAGGCAGGGAAATGCCTTGGGCCCAAGACATGTGGTATCATAGGCAGAGAGCAGCAGCATTTATTGAGCACCTACTCAATAAATATTTGATGAATCAGTGAAAGAAAAAGAAGTAGCTAATGCTGCTAGGAAGACAGAAAACCCTCTTTGAACAGGGAGCCATTGACCTTAAGAACAGCTGATAGGACATCGATCAATGGAGGAAGATGCAATGGTTAGATCCTCCTCTGACAGAGCATGTGCTTTTGTGGGACATTAAGGAATGGCACCAAGCTGATGATTACCAATGTAGATATCAAATATAACTGTCTATCTGTAGTGTCAAACATTTCTTTTTGGTAATTTGTTACTAAGGACTTGCAAATATGGAAGCAACCCAAAGTTCCAGGATTGGGGCCCCAAGACATAAGAAGTATGATACTCTGCAAGAAGCAGACCAGGCCATTTGCGCCATAGATGTGTATGATAATGAACTATACCTAAAAAACCACAAATGTTATTTATAAATAATTTACACTCTTTGGAAGCATTTACAAATAATGATTCACTTTGCTAATGGAGATGAAAATCTTCCTTACAAGACTGGATGTTACTCATGTTTGCCCCCCAATTCCAGCAAAGAGTAGCTGCTAAACAAATGTCTGTGGATTTATAGTTATAAATTAAGTATAAGCCAGAGTGTTATTAAGTATAATCAAGGAAGAGCCTACAAAATCTTGCTGTTTACCTTGTCTAGCTTGCTAGACTACTCCATATCACAGAGAGAGAGTGGATTTCTCATCCTAAAAACTTCCTGTAAAGTAATTACCAGTATGACATCTAGGTACCATCTAAGACTTAAAGAAATGAATACAGGAATTTGGGGCACTCCCTTGGTTGGTGCCAAGACAAGAGGGATCTTCCTGTGTCTTTACTCTGCACCCCTTGGAACAAAGATCCTTGATATTTTAGAGAGAAAAGAACCTAAGATCCAGATCTTCAAGGAGACATCAAATTTAAACCATTTATCTTACCTGGAGCTGAGGATTCTGTGTGTCGAGTGTTTTTTTCCTAGCAGCTGAGAATGAAGTCTTGGGAGAAACTGTGGATGCTTGAATAAGAGCAGATAATTTGTTGTTGCAAATTCTATTTTAAAATTATTCAAATTACGATCCATCTATTAGGTGGAATACTAGGCACTTCTTAAAATGGTGTTGGAGAAGGATATTTAATGAAAAAGAAAAACGCTCATTGTAACTTTTCCTTCTTTTTACAGTATATTGAAAAATATTTCATGTAATTAATAAAAATAAATATAACGTGGTAGATATGGATCCAGAATTGGTGGAATGCAACTCCACCAATTTATTCAAAATAAATTCCAATGTTTGTGCAATATTATTACACAGAAATATTCTTACTTTTTAAACTTCTTCCAGTTATGTCAAGAGTTCCTCTTAGTGGAAGAACAGTGTGGAAATTTTTCAGGGTGAAAAAACCTGTCTTCACTACATGTGAATGTACAGATATTTTCTTATAGTTCATCTGAGCAATTATCCAACAACGACCCTGAAAAAGACTGTGAATGACTGAATATGAAAGAAACTTGGAGTTCTTAAATGCATCATCTTCTATATTGATGTATAAAGATTATTCGACTTAGAACTTCAACAAGGAGTTGATCCTACTGAGTTACCTAATGTCAGCGGGTAATCTGTGGTCAGGAGTAGGGGCAATTAGTGAGATCACCAAGGGAAAGATGAATCTCTAGAAAGAGGAGGCAGGGCTCTGAGGTCCAGCCACCTTTAGTACCTTGGATGGTCTAGGCCTGATTTTTTCAAAACAAAAAAATTTTTATTAGCCTCCCTCCAATCAAAGTTTACTGTCCCATCCTACCAGGTACAAAGACTTTTGAATTAGTTTTATCTTTGTGGTTTAACCTAGTAATGATGAATACTGGTAATTCCAGGTCAGGTTGGAGGAAAGACCTTGCCAGAGCAACAAGGAGATCTGTGGACAACCAGGCCCTGTAGTTAATTGTTATGTCACACCCAGCACTGCTGTCTTACAGCAAGAAGACAGGTCACAAAAATGATCTATAGGAGCCAAATGCATCCTCATCTCCTGGATCCTTCCCTTCTTATATTTTCACTTCTGTGACATTAGATCAGGTTTTTCACACTCTCTAGGTTGCAACAACAGTCTTCCTTGTCTCCAATAAATCTGATGGCAATGCATCCTCCCTCAGCAAAGTCACTAGAATCATCCTTAAACACAATTATATTGTGTCATTTCTATAGGCAAAGGCAGTTTTCTTCTACTGTCTTTGAGGCTGGCTAAAGTACTGAAGGCTTTCACCTACATCCTCTCTCCTAAGTTATTTTCCTCATCCTTCTATACTACACACACTCTCCACTCCAACCAAGAACCACTCTTCAGGGTCTTCTGTAGGAGCTTGCTGTTATACTATCTGGGCTGTTTACTTCCCTGGACTCTCCATCAGTCTGTGTCACTCCAAAGTAGGCTTTACACTTATTTTCCCAGGAAACCTCTAATCGCTGAACTATTCACATCTCAAGCCGACACTTCTATGACTAACTTGTATTAATGTTGATTTGCCTGTTAATTTGCTTATTTTGATTTATTCTACCCTAAATGCATTATTTTGTTGTTTTGCATGTTACCTTCTAACTTCCTAAGGAGCTTTCAATATCCTTAAAATCAGACACCACGTCCTCCAATCTTTTTTTTAATACTCTCTTCATCTCATCTCCCCAATCTCCAAGACAGTGCATTTTAAGCTATAGAGTTCTATCAATTAGCAGATCATCAAATCAGTTTCAGAAGTCTCCCACCACCATATTTAGCTTTTATTTTTATTTTTATTTATTGATATCTTAATAGTTTATAACACTGTGGGGTTTTAGTTGTACATTATTGTTTGTCTGTCACCTTGTGGATGTATCCCTTCACCCCTTGTGCCCACCCCCCACCCCCCTTCCCCTTGGTAACCACCAATCAGTTCTCTCTGTCCGTGTGTTCATTTATATTCCATATATGAGTGAATGCAGGCAGTGTCTGTCCTTCTCTCTCTGGCTTATTTCACTTAACATAATACCCTCTAGGTCCATCCATGTTGTTGCAAATGGGACAGTTCTGTCTTTTCTTATGGCTGAGTAGTATTCCACTGTATGTATATACCACATCTTTAACCAGTCATCAGTCGAGGGACACTTGGGTTGTTTCCACTTCTTGGCTATAGTGAATAATGCTGCAATGAACATAGGGGTGCATAAGCCTCTTGTGATGGTTGATTTCATGTCTACTGTCCCACCACCATCTTTAAATGAAATAGAATAGAGCCTAAGAGAACTGAAAATATCAGCGTGCCTCACCCACGGCGAGAGCAAGGACCTTTCTAAAACTCTGACACGGGGCTGTGTGTGAGTGAGACACGATCTAAAATAGATTTGTTACTAAGTTGTGGTCAGAAAACCTTGAGAACAGGGCCAGGATTTACTAAATATTTGTCCTAAACAAGAAAGTTACCTTTTGCAAATTTATTTGGAACCCCTTAGCAGTGGCTACCAGGCTCCTGGCTTACTTCCCTTTAGCTTTCGATGTCACCCCTGTTGGCTCCAAGCATCACCTAATGAGCCCCCAGATTAGATGGTGCCTGTCCCTTGGATGGCAGACTGACCCCTGTCCACCTTGACCTTCACACTTCTCCCTCTTGTCATACCAGATACAATCTTCTCCCAAGAAAAAGCCCAGAGATGACGATGGCAAAGCTCCTGACAGACATGAGCGCACACACCTGGCTCTTTGGGAGCAGCGTCTAATATCCTCTTTCCATGTTAAAGTAACCGTATTTATTATATAATAAAAAAAAAGTTAGGAAATTAACATTTCTTGGGGCTACCTGGGAGAAAAACTCTAATTCATGGAGGAGCACTTAAACCCATGATCTTAAATTAGCAACTTAGTCAAATTTTGAAAATAGAGCAGCAAAATTTTTGCATTTTTGAAGAAATAAGTCCTGTGAGAAAAAGTTCTAATTACTAGTTATTATCTGAGGTGATAGTCATTATAATAAAAATCCTACTTTAAAAGGTCAATCAGAATGAAAATTATACTGCAATTATAGTTTTTCTTATTCTTGCTTCACACATAAAGATATAAATTGAAAATTAGAGTAAATATTCTTATAATTTTTTTAAATGTTCCTAATGCAAATGCTTTGCTTTAAAAATGACCTAGAAGGGACTTTCCTCTAATATTATTTTAGTCAAAATGTAGAAATTAGGTAGTGATTTGGGGGAAATCTGTAGCTTTCTACTTTGCCATGGTAATAATCTACATTTCCACTTATTTGTACAGTCAGAACATTCCATTCATAGTTGGCCCTGGAGCCATAAATGACTATGTCGGTGCCATCAGGTGCTCTCACAACATTTGGAAAATGATGATCATTTCCCTATCGTATTTGCTGCCATTTAGCCAACATAGACAAAACAACATATAAATGAGGTTTCTTTTACAGAGGCAGCTGTAACTTGATGAAAAACTGCCAGGGACTCATTTACTTGATATTATATGTTAAGTACATGCAAGCTGGAATGGAAATTCCCTGGAAAAATCAAAGGATATCCTGACTCCCCAGCATAATTATATTAATGGTCTTACAAGCTGATATGGAAGAGCCCTTAAACCCAGAAGAAGGCTCAGTGAAGAGCCACCAAGATGTCCTTTAAGGAAAAACACAAGCACAATTGAAAATACAATTTGCCTAATTTCTAGGATGAACAATAGTAAGAAGTGGGTGCTTTAGGGAGAAGATGGGTAGGTAGGAGGCTTAATTATTAACATCAAACCTCTAGTGACAATTTGAAGCTGGTCTCTGAGTGCTTCCTAGGGTTGAACTGATCCGTAAGCCATGGCTCTGCCCTAACTCAATTCTGCATTCCAGGAGAGCAGGGACTGTCCAGCATGTGGGACACGGCAAGTACCCAATAAATGTTTGCAACAGTTGGCTTTATCTTATAGGCCTATATTTATTTTTCTTTCATTATCATTTTCTCATTTATTTTATATTTTCTTCTATAGATTTCCTTCATGGAACAAGAAGGATTATTAATAAATACTACATAAAGATAAATTAAATGTTGTTGAAAAGTAAAAGGAAGAATGTTAATAGTGCCATATGAATGAGTGCCATAAAGGACTTACAAACCAAGGTGCTATGGGGTTTCAAAGGATGGAGAAGTCACATATGGTTAAAGGAACCCAGTGAGGATTCATGGAAGAAGTGACTTTGACGTGGTTATAGGCAATAGGTAGGACTGTGACTGGCAGAGAGGATTCTGAAAGATGAAGAGAGCCAAGTCTTCTAATTCATTTAATAAATTTTAAACAAATATGTATTTACTGATTCTAAAAGAGAAGCTTAGGATACAAAATATAACAATATAACCTGTAGTATCGGCATAAGGAACAGTAAACCAGAAAATATATCTTTTCTTTTGGCAGTGAAAAGAATAATGGGAGATTCCTGTAGAGAAAGGAAAACAAATTTGCCAGAATTTAGAAGGATACTCCAAGCTATTATTTAAATTTTTTAAAGTAGCTGTAATTTCTATTATTCATTCTATGATTGTCTTAATCCATTTGGGCTGCTATAAGAGAATATCAAAAACTGGGTGGCTTATAAACAACAGCAATTTATTTCTCACAGTTCTGGAAGCTGGAAGTCCAAGATCAAGATGCCAGCAGATTCGGTGTCTGGTGAGAGCCCATTTCCTGGTTCGCAGAGGCCATGTTTTCGCTGTGTCCTCCTCATATGGTGGAAGGTAAGAACTCTGGTCTCTTCAGCCCCTTATAAGGGCACCAATCCCATCCATGAGGGATCCACCATCATGACTTAGTCACTTCCCAAAGGCCTCTAAACACCACCACGTTGAGGATGAGGTTTCAAAATATGAATTTTGGAGTGACACAAACATTCAGTCTATAGGAATGATCAAAGCCAAAATGCATGACTTCCCAGTCTGACAGTCCCTACTCTTGGCCCAATAGAATCCACTAGTCATTTCCTTATATCTCATGCCTACCTCCACCCACCTGCTCCAGCCTCACCTGAGAGTAACGTCCACCTCCAGGGCATCCTCCAAGGAGGCAGGAGACTAAGATTCTCTCGTGGGAAGGGTGTCCTGGGCTCCATAGCACTACTCAAGTCCTCTGAGATTCTCCTTCTCCGAAGGGAGATCTAGCACATGATTACACCCACCACGACCCTGAGAAACTCAAGTGGGTGAAGCTTCAAGGGCACCCAGACTCTTTTACATCTGGACCCAAAGAATGAAGTCTTGAGAGAAATTGGAGTGCCCTCACTGCCTGTCCAGCTTCCTTGGTGAATTTTGGTTTCCTGAGGACCATCCATTTGCCTCGATGGCTGCCATCCAGAAACAAGATCCTTCTCAAGAGAGACACCACCTGCTGCTTACCCATGGGGGTGTGGCCTTACCCACGGCTTCCACAGGCCATCAGAGAGAAATACTACACAAGCCCAAATCTTTCATTTGCATCAAGAGGGATGGAGGAGTTCTACCACCACACTCATCTTTGGCTGGGATGCTTGTCTGATATTTTGTCTGTCAGGATCTCCTCTAGTTTCCCACAAGCACTAGAGCCCTGCTTTAAACATTTCAGTTCACTGGAGCCCTAATTCCCATATCCAGAATATGACAGCCCTATTTCTCAAGGCTGCATCCTGTTTCCAGGATCCCTCCCTAATATACTATTTACACAATCCCTCTGAATCCAAAAAACCCTGTTTCCCAGGCTTGTCCTGCCTCTTGGGTAAGAGAACTTGAATTTTGATGCCAGAACAGGTTGGACTAAAGCAGTGTTTTCCAGACTTACCTAAGTCATAAAAAGTCACCAGGTGCACTCCTTAAAAATACAGAATCCCAAGCCCTTCTCTAGAGGCTTTGGTTCAGGACATCCAGGGTAGGGCCTGACAAGGTATTTTTAACAAGTGCCCTAAATGATCCCTAGGACTTTTTGGCATTTAGGGAAATACCAAATTAGAGTTTTCTGCGCCACCTTAGACCTGGTGATTTGGACTTCTAGCCCCTTTTTGGAGGGAGGTCAATCCTTTTGTCTCAGTTAATTTCTCCTAGTTCCAACCCCAGCCAGCTTCAATCTCACCCTTCTTTCTTCCATATTCCTGATATACCTTACAGCCATGGTCATTCTGACCATGACGGTCTTCTACTCAGAAGGACCTCCTCGACCTATCATTCTGTGATTTGCCTCACAGAGAACCATTCCTACCTAAGAGTTCCTACTCCCACCTGCTGAGCCCCTTGGATCAGCTCCCTTGGACAGTATTGCAGGCCCACATCAGAATGGAATTTTCCATACTCCATGAATATGATGATTTTAATCTCTGGGCCTTCCTGAAAGGGCACCAACTCTTTATACCCATTAGTTTCTTTGGGCCCTTGTTGGCAACTTTCTCTTTGCAGGAAAGCCTATGATGTAAGCAGCCTATTTGTGATTATTTTTGAACTTCAAAACAATATGTAAATATAGTCTCTACCACACTGTCATGCATATGCCTATATTCCCAAATAACTTCTCCTTATTGTCTAATGTATACAAGATTTATCTCTCCAGTTTAACCATAAACCTAGTAATTATAATAACAGCCACTTATTTAACACCTTTATTTATGCAAGCCATTTTATAAACACATATAAAACAATAAATATATTTTTAATTTTCTTTATATTTATTTTCTGCCTGAGAATAGAGCCCATAGCCTCAACTTCTTTCTTACTCTTACTTATCCTTCACAGGACTAGAATGCACAGAATCACAGTAAGCAATCAATAAATGATTATGACATTGACTAATAAGACAAATGAGGGATTTAAGGTAAACCACAACAACTGAGTGACAGTGAGAACTAGTAATCAACCTCAAAGACTAGAATGTTTGGAAATCACCTGTTAGAGGAATTTGATGTATCAACCATAAATGTCAAGGAAGAAGAAAGGTCTACAGTTTTATTTTTTTTTGCTGAGAAAGAGTCACCCTGAGCTAACATCCATGCCAATCTTCCTCTATTTTGTGTATGGGTCATGATAATAGCATGGCTGCTGACGAGTAGTGGAGGTCCATGCCCAGGAACCAAACCTGAGCCACCAAGACAGAGCACACCAAACTTTACCACTAGGCCATGGGGCCGGCCCTGAAAGGTCTGCATTTTTAGCTCCTTGGGTTATCCTAGATACCCAAGAGGGCCAAATATGACTATACTTGACAAGTGGAAAATAAAATCGAGCAAAAACACGACTAAACCCAAACTTCCCCTCCTGCTTGAAAATAACGAATGTGAAGATTGGTGGAAATCTAGAAAGTGGTGTTTTCCATGTTTGTGTTGGCGTAGACCCAATGTGGAGGTGGTTGGTTGATGTAGTGTTGGTAAAGTTAAGGAATATGGGGAGGAGTTAGGTCCACTGCCAGGAATTCTGTTTCTAGAGACTCCTCTTAGAAATCAAGAGTCTTCTCTGAAAATGCTTCCTTTTGAATCAATTGCATTCTGAAAAATAGAAGGCTCTAACAGAAAAAGGATAGAATGGATGTGAGGGAACAGCATTCAATAAGCACCCAGTACTTCCCAAGTCTCATGCTTGGTGCTTTGTGCTTTGGTGGTCAGTTAGTCTGGACGCACCTTACGCATGAGAATACTGAAGCTCTGGGAAGTGAAGTAACTTGTTCTAGGTCATCCAGTGGCAGAGCCGGGCTCCTAACCAAGATTGGTCTGACTCCAGAGACAAAATTCTTTTCCCAACATCAAGTTATCAATCCAACTCAACAAAAAGCTATCGAGCACTTGTGTCAGATGCTGTTCTAGCACCAGGGACACAGCATGGAACACAGACAAAATCCCTGCTTTCATGGAGTCTACATTCTGGGGATTCCCAAATCATCATCCAGGATATTTAGGATCATTTAAGATATCTTAAAAATATCTGGAGAGACATTGAGAAAGGAAAGACAATGATATCTGAGCCCTAAATCAACAAGAACCCCATCCAGAGATGTTTTGCATTCATTTTTATAAGGCTCACTAGAACCAGGGCAATTTTTTTCTTTATTTCAAAATCAATGAAAGGCAGAGAAGACACACAAGCACTGAACGATACTAAAAAGGGCCTCATAAATGTTAATTTCATAATTCATCTGCTACTACTACTACTTCACAACACCAAACTATATTATATACCAGTAGATCCCAGGTCCACTTTGGTAATTATTTCTCATGTCATCTTTAATAAAAGAAGTCATATTCTCCATTCTTTACAGACACTCCACGTAGCTGCAACTGCAATACTTATTCTGGCCTTTCCTTGACCCCCAAAATTTCCAAAGGCTTTGGAGAAGAGTTTGGAGTCGCCAACTAGAAAGGAAATTGAATTTAGCGAGCCATTTCCAAGAATCTCCAAAGTTTATATAATTGAGCAATGCAGAATCATTCTTGGATCTCAAACAGAAATCGTTTGCACCCATAATTTTTTCCTTTTAAGGATAGAATAAAAATCAACTAGGGATTATTGTCTTGAGATTTGGTGTCATACTGACCAAAGATTCAGGTAAGCATAACCTCTAAAACAATTTTGGGAAAATCTACTTTGACCCCTGTAGTGTCAAGAGGTGTTGCTTTGGAATGAGAAAATTAGCAATTTTGAGTGTGACCTTATATTGCCAACATTTTGACCAAGGCCAGTGTTACAGAAAATATTACCATCTTATTTCTTGTTTATTCCAGTCCCTTCCCAAGTGTCTCCTGAAGAACACTTCTAAACGTGAGCCATCTAGGGATTTAGGGGCACCTGGAGGTAACTTAATTAATTTGTACTTTAAAAAAAAATCTAGACACATTCTTGCTGTGCAAAGGAATAATTCAGAGGTTTAAACACTGAGGCTCTTTCCCTTAGTAAAGTATAAATAAAGAGAAATTTTCTTCTCTGCCTCACCTATCCCTGCTAGTCAAGATTCTTCCAACACTTCATCTTCTTTCCAGAAATACACAGAAGTGCACACAGACTAGGGACCAAATTCATAACTATAAATGGAAGCTACTGACCTGGATTTGGGTTTTGTGGGGATAATAAGGAGATTACATAATGCACAAGGAATAGAAGACAGTGGGAAAGAGAAAGGCAGAGTTTAACGTCTTGTAAAGGAGCATAGGACATTGACAGAAACTGGACGAACAGGAGGGAGAGAAGAAACTATCGCTAAAAGGAAACATTTAGGAAATCATTACTGGAAAATTTCTATGGATTATTACAAATCTTCCTTTTTTCCTAAAGCATTTAGTGTCACTGCCTTACACAATTACTCAAAAAAATGAAAGACACCCTTCATTACTTCTTTCCATTGATTTTTACAAATAATCTTTATCTTTGAAATAGTTTAAGCCTCACAAGAAACTGTGAAAGTAGTAGAGCTCCCATGTAGCCTTCACCCAGCTTCCCCCAATAATATGTTACATAGCCTTAGCACATTGTCAAAACCAGGACAATGATGTTGTTCAATATTGTTAACTCAGATATAGATGTTATTCAGATTTCACAGATTTTATATGTACACTTTCTTTTCTTCTGATCTATAGTTCTATGAAGGTATACCACATGTGTATATTCAAGAAACCAACACCTCAATCGGGATATAAAACTATTCCACCACTACAAAGAAACTCTCCAGTGTTACTCCTTAACTGTCACATCCTTTCCCCAACATTAGCCTGGCAGCCACCGGTCTGTCCTCCATCACTACAACTTTGTCACTTGGAGACTGTTACATGATCATACAGTATGGAAGCCTTTCAGATTGGCTTTTTGAGCTTGCCCTGAAGATCCATCCTTTACATTGATTTTTAAAGTTCCCATTAAGCAAAATTTAAAATAAAACCAACAATACCTTATGATTAAAACTGGTCTAATAGTTTTCCACCTGCACTATTCAGGGAAAAAAAGCATTCACAATAATTAGTGTTTTTTGCTTTCTTTGTTTTAAGGAGAGAGAATGGTTGCATGTGCAATTTAGAATGAACTGCAGAGCTATTAATGGCATTACTCTTTGGAGGAGATTAAGAAGAAATGGCTTTGGCAAGTTGAAGCATCTTATTTTGGCCTCCCTAAAACTAAGACATTAGGTTCAATGGGACCAGAAACATTTTGGCTTATTGCTCAGATAGTTGTTACTGTTTGTGGAGAGCAGCCTAAAGTTTTGGAGACAAAATTTGCCTTAAGAACCGGTCTCACAGAGCTCCAAATTTGATCAAACTCCAATTACTACAATATTTCTGTATCTGTAAGTAGGAACACTATCTATGAAAAGATGCAGATTTTCACAACCATTTCCACCATTAATAAAAGTGGCATATTTGCAAAATTTCTATTAAAATAGGTTTATTACTTCTCTCAGATTTTAAATGCTTGGATTTTAAGCATTTAATGTAAAATCTGTGTGAGGCTAAAATTTAATAAGTCAAATCAATTCTTCAAACATAGCAGAAAAAGCATTTGTGGTTATACAAGTTTGGACAATAAAAAGTAATTCAGATAAATGGACTTTCTAAAGGGCTCTTTTTAGCATAAAAACAGTTTCAGAAACATAGTAGAAAATTATATCCAGGAACTATCGAATTGGGGTTTTTTTCTTTCCTTTTTTTTATTGAGGTAACATCGGTTTATAACATTAAATAAATTTCAGGTGTACATCATTATATTTCTATTTCTGTGTAGATTCCATCATGTTCACCACCCAAAGACTAATCACCATCGATCACCATACATATGTGCCCAGTCACCCTGAATTGGTTTGTAAATATGCGTAAATATATTTAAACCTGCTAAACCACTACAGTAACAGTGACGTCACCTAACGGGTATTCTCAGCTGCAACTTTCCAGTTCCATAGGCCCCTATAATCATTCTGTCAGTGGATTTGGCCTTGAACTTGAACCCACCTGCTCCAAAGACACACAGCTTCTGAGCTCTTTACTCCGTCTTCTGTTGATTACCTCACCTCACCTTTCAGACTTCCTATCACCACCTTGGCAACACTGCCTGGGGCTCCCCGAGGTGGACTCCTGCCTTGAAAGGACCCAGGTTTTATGATGGTGCAAAACCCCAGGTGGCACTTTTGCAGATCCTCAAGCTGTACCAGCAGGGGCCAGCAGTCTCTGTCAGGACAGACAGATCATCTCTCAAATGCAATTTAAAAATCACAACCTTTCTGCACACACCCAGGTGGCAAAGAGATGCTATGCATAGTGCAGCTGGACAGCTCTTTTCCTAAAGCATCAGGCCCAGTGATTTAGAGGAGGCCTTCACAGTAGGGCAATTATTTAGAGTTTACCCCAGCAGCAGGAATGGGGTTCTCACTGGGGCTAGGGGAGTGGAGGACATACCCAGAGGGTGCGCTGTCAGGGATAGGCTATTCCAGAAGGCAGGCAGGCAACTGGCCACAGAGAGGTATAGCAAACCCCATCAGGTGGTTGTTCTAGCAGCACAGAGCACGAGGCAATGAGGAACTGAAAGTAGCAAGACGGTGGAGATCCAGGCAGTGGTCAGCATCAGGAAAGTTTGGAAGCAGATTACTAAGGTGGTGTAAGGCTTAAAGGAGCCCAGCAGGGTTCCTGTTACTGGCACTGGAGTAGAAATTTTGAGTTGAGGCACAAGAATAAAGTAAGGAAGGGAAAGGAAAGGGCATTGAAATTGATGGGCAGCCTACCCACCTAGGTGCTTTAAGCATGTGATCTCACTTAACCCTCACAACAACCACGCAAAGTAGGAATTATTATCCCCATTGTACAGGAGAGAAAACTGAGGCTCAAAGATGCTATCCAGATTTGCCATAATCACACAGGTAACATGTAGGGTAGTCAGAACGGGAACTCAGGACAGTCTGACTCCAAAGATATCATTGCTATATTCACATTGTCTTTTGTCATCATTATGATTATTTAATGCCAAATCTTAATGACAAGCCCCACACATACTTCTCCTCAAGTTATTTATTTTTCCCTCTTTAAATCATATTGTACCATAAACTAGAGACTTTTAAAAACAGTCTAAATTTACTTCCAGTGGCTATGGGAGGGGGAGCAGAGTCAGATCTATCTGGGAATGGTGCTTGGAGGCAGCCAAGAAGAAAGCAGGGTGCTGGATGAACAAGCCAGACCTCACCTTCTGAGGGGTCCCCAGAGGATGGAGGTGTACCAAGAGCAGAGACAAAAACTTGCAGAATGAAGCCAGGGTGTGTTTGGTGAGCCCAGGTGGCATGCAGAAAATTAGACTCCTCCAGTGAAACTTTCACGGCATCCCACAGACACACAGTGGGGACACATGGCTCTAACAGGGTCAGTTACAGTCCTAAGAAACTGGGAAGAGGCTATGGAAACATAAATTTTTTGGTACAAATACTGCAAGTCTCTTGACTTTTTAAATTTATCCTTTATTTTTAAAAAAACTGAAAATGACAATGTAAAGGACAGTCTCTGATTTTCCTCCTAAATTTCATCCTGCTAATAAAAGTATTTTATGTATTTTTATAACATAAATATTTCACATAAAGAGTATTCAGACGTATTCTTTCCAGTTTTGATAATTGTCAACACTGGAAGGTCCAGGTAATGTAATTTTTTAAATCAAGGACTGGTTTATTTGGTATTTCAGAGCACCACCTGGTGGATTAATTAACAATAACAGTCCAGAACAAAAGTGAATCAAAATGGCCCTAGAACAGGTAATGGAACCCTACAATGCTCACCGCTTCTCTTTTCTTTTCCTTCTCCTTTGGCTCTCATTCATTCCTTTCCTCTCTCTCCTTCTTTCCCTCTTTTCATTTCCTATCCAATCTTTCCTGCCTCTGTTTACATCTTAAGCTTGTCCATGCCACCTAACCATATTGCTAAGTCCTCAGAGCAGCTATGGAGCTTGCTTATTTATGCCTGACTTAATGAAATCTAAGAGGTTTCTAAATTCCAAGTAGAACAGCAAATATATCTGAAGTTGCAAAATTCAACTTTCTTCCAGAGACGGAATCTTTCTGCCCAGGGATGGGTTTGTGTTTCCCCAAGGAGTTTTTGTTTGTTTGTCTGTTTTACAACAAAACAATCATTCTAACAGAACCCCTCTTTCATATTTTTTGTAAATAATGATTAAAGTTGACTAATTTACAGTGTTTTAGCCTGTTGTTTTGATCCAGCTGCCCAATGGCTTTTGAGAAAGAGAAGGTTGGTTTAGAGCAGACTTCTTAAAGGTCTCTGATCTCAAATGACCCACAAGTAATATGAATGAGTGGAATGGGACCAGTAATAGACATAAAGGAGTGGTGGAGACTGGGGACCTAGAGACCTCATGACTTGTCCACAGGAATATACATTATTCTGATCCAGCCAGCAATTCCAGTTTTTAAAGAGAAGCCATAAAGCTTGATTTTTATGAGAGCTTTGTGTGTTTACATGTTAGCAAATTTTCAAAACATGCCTGCAGGCCGGAAGTGGCCCATAGGCCAATCTCTGATTTAAAGTTGTGGGAATTTGGACTTCACTCACTGGATGATAGAATATGAATAAGTAAGCAGTCTTCAGCTAAAATCCACTCCAGATTCGGAACAAATCACTTTCACCATGTCTAAGGACCTCTACCACTTTCCAGTCAGCAAGTCCATGTCGTTACCCTCTGTTCCTCAACATAGTCAAATTACAGGATCATGTAGAGTTAAGATGTCTTGGCAGTGGCCTTCTGTCCCTGTGACTGTCCATATGCCTTGAAATAATCTGAGGTTCAGATTTTGGCTCCAACTAGAAATAGTTCAGCCAAGCTGGGAAAAGCAGTTGTGGAGCTCGTGGGCTTGAAGTTTGCACCGCATTTCCAAACAAATTAACATATAAGTACTGAAATATATTTAAGTTAAAAATACCTTAACTCAAATTTCCAGTATCTTACCCTATAACAAAGCCTCCTCATCCACATGCCCTACTGGGGCAACCAGATGCGCTTTACTGTTAATTGATTTAGGAAAGATGTTGGCACCATTTACACATATTAAAGAGAAAAATATTAGCTTCCTTCCTCAGAGTTCTCTGGCAAACAGTGCAAGGTTTTTTGTTCTTTGTTTTGGCGTGGAAAAAACGCATAGAGGACACAACAGTGATATTTTAACAAATTTCATGGCAAAAAGACTTGAAGGATGTCTGTCTGCTCTTGCTGCCATGACAAAATACCACAGATAGGGTGAATTAAACAACAGAAATTTATTTCTTCACAGTCTGGAGGGTAGAAGTCTAAGATCGAGGTGCTGGCTGATTTGGTTCCCGGTGAGGACTTTTTTCCTGGCTTGTAGATGGCCACCTTCCCCATGTCCTCACATGGCCTTTCTTCTCTGCGTGTGCGTGGAGAAGGAGAGCCCACAAGCAAGCTGGAGTGTTTTTTCCTATAAGGGCATTATTCCTATCAGATCAGGGCCCCACCCCTAAGGCCTCATTTAACTTGACTTCCTAAGGGACCCCATCTCCAAATACGGCCACTCTGGGGGTTAGGTCTTACGTATGAATTTGGGGCGGGGGGACACAAATATTCAGTCCATTACAAAGGAGTTCCACTGTACTTCTCTGTCATTTGCAAAATGCCTCTCGAAACTAAAATAATTAAAGCATCTCTTTTTTAAAATTATAAGTTCTACTGTTGGAGTTTTGATCTTAACCAAATTACATTAAACCCCTTTACCCTGACCTATGGTCCTTTTGAACTCTAATAAGCATCCTTGGTGTTTCTTTTTACATATTCAGCTTAGTCTGTGAAAGAATTCATCATCTATTGTTAAATAACTTCCAAGTTTTAGTTTTCCACAGAACTCCAAAGCATTACATATAATGTAAGCAATAGATATGGCTTTTTTCAGAATTTGCTTTAGAACTCTGAGAAGTCATCAATTTATAATTCCTACAAGGAGATTGGGCTTAATAACATTCTAGACCTCTCGATTTTATCTTTATTATTTGGGAAATGAGCTACCAGCCCAAACAAATATGGTTTTGAAGAATAATAACTTGTAATACTTTCAGTTATTTATGACTTTTTAAAAATCGAATCCCTTTAATTACTTTTTTTTTTTGATGAGGAAGATTGGCCCTGAGCTAACACATCTGTGCCAATCTCCTTCTATTTTGTGTATGGGACACCACCACAGCATGGCTTGATAAGCACGGGCTTCAGATCCATGCCCAGGATCTGAACCTGTGAACCCTGGGCCACTGAAGCAGAGTGCGTGAACTTAACCACTAGGCCACTGGGCCAGCCCCCCTTTAATCACTTTTTTTTTCCTGTGAGGAAGACCAGCCCTGAACTAACATCCGTTGCCAATCCTCCTCTTTTTGCTGAAGAAGATTGTCCCCGAGCCAACATCAGTGCCCATCTTCCTCTGCTTTATATGGGATGCCGCCACAACATGGCTTGACAAGCAATGCATTGGTCATGCTCAGGATCTGAACCCGCGAACCCCAGGCTACTGAAGTATAGTGTGCGAACTTAACCACTATGCCACCAGGCCAGCCCCTTTAATCACTTTTTGAAAGAATACTGTGAATGCCCTCAGGGACTAGACATTAGTCAATGGCCCTGCCCCTCCCACTTCCCCTCAGTAAGCCCTGCAGCCATGTCTGTCCTACCCCCTGGCTGCAGCTGATTAATGGACAGCTGACCCAAGGTTGGACTACCCTGATCAGATTTCTTTTTTTTCTCACAGGAATTTGGAAGAGGGACAGAGAAGGCCTAAGGCAGTAAGATACGGATGCTGGATTTGAACAGTCTTGTCAGCCAACGGCACCATTTGAGGGCAAATTGATGAATCGTGCCTAAGACAGCAAAGGAAGCCAGCACTCAGAAAGCAAGAAGAATGAAGCAGGTGTACAGAACAAAGCAGAACAAGAATCCTGCAACCTAGAAAGACTTTCTCCACATCTCCCAGTTCTCCTCCTTCTGAGCCTCTACTGTAGTTAAGCAGACATAGAGTAGAGTCAGTTCCTTACTGTTTTAAAACAGTATATTAATTAATATTTGAGGTATAGTGAGGCTAACAGATCAGGAGATGACTACCATTGGAAAGATAATTTGCTACTTACAGTTCCCAACAGGGGGGGGCCACACGAGGTAGCACCTGGGTTGGTCATGAAGCAGGGGGGAGGGGAACTGTAGGCAAGAACCTGTAGTGTGGTTTCCACAGGGAAGGAACCGATGAGGCAGAGTAAGTAGGTTTAGGATTGGCTAGTTTGAATAATTTCAGCACAGGAGCTGTCCCTAGTTGTCTGATACCTGGCCCTGTGGTCATTAGGGCTGCAATGGCCCAGAGTGTAAGGGCCTGATAAAGAAGGTATGGACTCTGGATTGGTTGATTTGTGTCAGAAAAGTGTGTACCTAGGAGGAGAACTCCTCCTGAGGGGGCCGAGGAGGGAAGGAGGGAGGCAGGAGGACAATGCGAGGTGACTCAGCAATATTATTAGGTTGTCCAGAACAAGGAGTATCCAGCATATGCACTTAGGGCAGATGTTAAGCATCAAATTTACAGAAGCTAGAAACACGGTTAGTATACTTATATCCAAACTTATGTCCATGCTCTAAAAGAGGCTCAGGAACTTGTCCAAAGTTGCAGAACTAATTAGAGGCAACACTAGACTAGAAAGCCAAGTTGCTTACTGACATGCCACACTGCTTCTAGCGTCCCTCCACTAAACCTCCTGCTGGTCCGCCACTTCCAGTCTCTTTGCAGGATAACATGGACACAGGACCCAGACTCCAAAATAACGAAAGAAAACCTCTCACAAAGGATTTCTGATCCTTCCTGGAAGGGAAAATATCACCTTTGGGAGCAAACTCCCCAGCTACAATAGCACTGTTCCCTTCAAGCAATTACACAGAATTCACACCTACCCCAAGCATCAATGGCTAAGTTTTCACTCACCCGTCATTTAGAATTGATACTACATATCACGGTATGGTTGGTCTTTTACAAAGATACATAGTGGTTTTCATGTTTCTAAGATGCTACCAAGACTGTGATCTGAGTATGTCACCATAGGATCAATAGCCCTGACCTCAAGATTGACAGGTGAAGCCTCTCCTGAAATGCCACTCACCTTGGTTCTCCCCCTTGACTTCTGAATTTGCTGTACTTAGACATGTTTTGTTCCTTTCTGTCCCCTCTCATTCTCCCATTGTCTGTGCTACACATTTTGAGACTTTATATGGTGCCTTACTGGACCACTGATGGGATAATGCATTTCTTTCGTGGCTTATCTCTTCTTTTAAATTACAAACTTCCTACCAGCAAAAGTATCCTATATTTCTCATTCTTTCCTTTCTCTGAGCCTTTGTTCCCCATATAACAGTCCAGGCTATAAGAAGGAGGCCATGAGCATAAATGAGCTATCAGAATACTGCTCTAACAAAACCAAAAATAAATGAAATAAAAAATCAATTGAGCTGCTTTTAAGCTATAGGGCTCTCAGCTGCTTGGTGATTACTATCCTTGATCTTAAAAATGTTTCCACTTCTTGTCTTACAGTCTAATTGAGTTCATGCACTTATTCTTAGGTAATTAATATATGGCTGTTCTGATAGTGGTTGTGGTAAATACATGAATCATATGTAAATTAAAAGCATGAAGGTATATTTACCGCCTTGGATGCATTTGTGTCATGAAATTTTAAAATGAACAATTTCCTAAAGAACACACATGTGCACACACACAAGCACACGCACACAGGAATAGACACAGCAGTAGAAGAGAATAAGGGATCCAGAAATAGATGCAAACTCATAGAGTTTATATAACTGTTTTAGTATTTCTACCTATGCCATTCATTCATTCAACAAATATTTATTGAATATGTAGTGTCAGGCACTGTCCTAGGTATCCTGATTAAAACAAAGATAAAAAAATTCTGTCTTATTTAATCTGTAGCATAGAGGACTATACTATTATGTCCATTTTATACATTAAAAAACTGAGGCTAGAAGGGGTATATTTACTTCCCAAATACACATAACCAATAAGTGATGACATTGGGATTCAGATCCAGGTCTGTGTGTCTTCAAGGCCCATGTACTTTTCAACACCCCCTGCCGCCATCCACCCCTGTAAATAGTTATAGGAGATTACCCTGAATTTCAAACCAAAAATATCAGATGAATCTGTCAATGACTTTCCTTTAAAACTGTAAGAATTGTCTACAGGAGATGCGTAGATCCATGTTTCTTGATATTGTTCTGTACTCTGTGCAAGAATACAATAAAAATCCTAAAAAGAAAATAAAAAAAGAATCCTTCTCTCTCACCACACACGCATATCACACACATAAGAAAGACTAAACACACACACATATACGAAGCAACCTTGTAAAGTCATTCACCCTATTTTTTTCTGGTCAAGTCACATGACTTTAAAATTTTTTTAAATCCAAATACCTCCACTGGAGTACAGATTTGTAAAAAAAAAAAAAAAAAAATTCACTATTTATTTCATGAAATAAATTTCAATGGCAGTACTACTTTTAAAGTATTTTTATTTTCACTTAAAAATAAATAAAATGCATGATAGTTTCAGGCAGCCTTAATTATTTAAATATAAACCCTTTTTAAAAAATACTTTTTATTAATTTTTAAATTGCATAATTTTTATCATACAAACTGTGGTAACATTATTAACTGCTCTTCAAACAGCTATTCTAGTTCACAGATTATATTTTTCAACAAGTTGCATAACACTACATAAAAAGATAATGAAGTACCAATGTATAAAATGACTTTTTTAAAGGCAATAGTCAGTTTGCCATGTCCCCTAACACTAATTTGTGCACCAGATGTGTGCACTGAAGGTAAAGAAAGGTAAAAATAAATACATCATATTGCATTTTCTGCTCACTGGCTTGTACAGTTAAAAACTGGACTCCAGCTAAAGACCAAAGCAAAGATATGGAGAAAAATAAAAGATACAACAGTGAGTAAAAGAGCAGATTTCTCCTCTGTTCAAACCGAAATGAACGACTTTTCCTCTGCTTTTTCTTAAGTGTTTCAATCCTGGTTACTGATAGTAGCATTTACATGTCACCACTGAGAGCTAATTTCCAAAAGCATCGTAAGACTTCCAGGGTTTAGCTGTGCATCACTCAGGACAGCCTAAGCTATTCTGCAGTCTCAGACAACCTGCAAACTCTCAGCAGCTTAAAACAACAACGTGCATTTCTCACTCGTGTGCATATCCACCCTGGGTCAGTGGTGGGCTTTGCTTGCTCGTGGAGAACCATGTGCTGGCTCTTAAAGCTTCTGCCCAGAAATGACACACATCACTTCCACTCACAGGTTATTGACTAAAGCCAGTCCCACAACCAAGCCTGATATCAACAGTGTGGGGATGAACAATTCTTCCAGAAAGAGACACTGAATGTCTATAAATAATACAGTCTTCTACAAGCTCTGAAAGTACCCTATACCTAGGACTACAATTTATAAACTAAGCTATCTGCATCATCTCATTTGATCCAGATAAGAAGTCCTTGTGATACAAGGTGCAGGTAAGGTGGGGTGTGCTGTCAAACATTTCAGTAGGACTAATTATCCAGTGTTAACTGCTTCTGCCATTTCTGTACTTCCACATCAACCAGACGGCACAAAGTGTGGGAGAGAGCCAGACCAAGGCCTCTCCCAAACTGCTCTCAAACTCGCCAGTTTCATCCACCTAGTTCCTGCCTTTTGAGTGCTCCCAATTCCTGTACTCTACTATTCTCAGGAGTGGAGTGGGCGGGGCCGGAGAGGAGATGACTGACAGGTCAGGGCTATAGCCAGACCTAAGGAGGCCACCAGGGTAGTGGAGCCTTGTCATGTGATCTGAGGAGCTACGCTAGAGTGCAGCTGCGTCCCTGGCTGGTGATAGAAATAGTACATGAGAATGTAGGGTGCCTGCTCCAGGGGAACCCTTGTTGGACAAATGCTGATGACAATATGATGTGATAGGTAACAGTGTACATGAGCTTCCTAGTTGGTAAAACTTAGCCAGCGCTTTTGGGGGTGTTAGACCCTTTGGTCTCCAACAGGGCCCATGGTGGCCCACAGATTGTTCCCGACCCAGGTGTCTACAATGCTCACTGCTTTTGCCACAGTCATAGGTAAATTCCTCACCCCTGGTCACCGTAGTCACAGTACCTTTCCCTTGAGTGGCTGAAATGCAGACAGTAGCGGCTTGTAGACTGACTCCCTTTGTTCTCTACTGGGCTGCTTCCACCACCCTGGAGCTCCAGGCACTGTCCTGCATTCCCTGGGAGGTCTAGTAAGAGCGGTCTAGAGCGCTATAGCGGGTCCCAGGGCTTCTCACCTGGACTCTTCACCCCTCTGCTCTTGGCAGTGTAGTACAGTTGTTAAGCACATGGGTGCTACCATCAGACAGACCTGAGCTCAAACTGATTCTATCACTTGCCAGTTGAATGTCCCTGGAAAACTTTCTGCTCCTCCATGAACTCATCTTTAAAATGGAAATGATAATAATAGTGCTTACTGCCAAGGGTTATTGTAAGGGTTAAATGAATTCAGGTGTAAAGCATTTATCACAGTATCCAACCTGCAGAAAGCCCTCAATTATGCTATCACTGTTATGTTAATCATGATTGTGATGATGCTGTGCTTCTCAGCTGTGCAGAAGGCCACGCCACCACCGCCAGCGGGCCTGGGTGCACCAAGCACTGCTGTACAGCTTCCCCTTTCCTCCACCAGGAAAGTGGTTCCTGCACACTCTCCCTAACCCAGCAGAATAAGGAAGCAGCATGCCTGGTCCCCCAGATCCCAAACCCCTCTCCTTTCCTTCTTCTTTCAGAAGCAAAAAGTACAATGCCTTGAAATCCCCTTCCACAGGTCCCTTTCAACCGTGAACCTGTTGCTAAAGTGCCTCCTGGGCCAACCTCTGACCCCAGACCTGCCCTTTATATTTGGTCCTTCCATCTTTGCAAACCCTGCTCCTCCAGAGTCACAGAATACTCTGCAAGCTGCCTGGTGTGCACTAGGCAAATTAACACCCAACTGACCACTGAATACACTGTAATGTGAATAAAGGAAAACAAAATAAGCTTACAAATGCTTAGAAAATTACATCTACTAAATTCAGAAGCTCACAAAATCCAAGTCATCTCAACTCTCAAATTCTAAAATTGCATTAAATTTGTTTTTTCTTCATAGTGTTCTGCCTATTGCCCATTATTCCTATTGAGCAAATGTAGAGGAAATTAATTTGTTTTCATCTTCTGGCAGGTTTCACAGTATGAGAGGCAAATAAAAGTGTTTATTGATTCGATGGTGAATCTGAAAGGCTTTCAGATCTATCCTTAAATCAATGAATGCTCTAAGGGTATAGATCATCAAAAATAAAATTAAGGGCTAAAAAAAAATAAAGAAAAGGAATAGCTGTCATACCTCTGGAATCCTCTGGAAAGCAAACTTTAGTGCTAAAATTCCCAGTAAATTTATAGCATAGTATAATGTAGTACAAATAGCCCCTTACAGCTAGAGGATGTAACTGGTGTGTGAGGAGGTAACTGGTGTGAGTCAGTATGGGGTAGTAAATTAAATTATTAGCCCTAATCTGTCTCTCTCTCTTCTTCTCTCTCTTTCTCACATACACAAACGCGCGCACACACACACACACGAGTCCATGTCCTTTGACATGTCACTTTGCAATTCCTCTCATGAAAGAGGAAGTATATCTCCCCACCCCTGGACTTTGGGTTTGCCATGAAATTTTCTTTGGTCAATGGGAGGATGTCAGCAGATGTGACAGAAGAATTGTGCTTAAGTGCTTAGGTAAAGCCTCCTGTGGTCTGCCATTGCCTGTTGGTGCCAAGAGGCTCCTGGACAGAATGGCCCCAGGCAAACCTGCAGCATGAAGCAGAGCTGTGCAGTCCATATAGCCTAGGGCAGCCAGCCCCCAGGCAACCTGCAGGCATGTGAGCAAACCAGCTGAAATCAGCAGAGCTGCCCTGGCTAACTAGCAGATTCATGAGAAAAAGCGTTGTTTAAGCCAGAGATTTAGGGTGGTTTTTTTGTCAGTATCATTGTGGCACTATCTAACCAATACCCATTTTGTAGGGCTTTGTATGCCAGAATAAGAGTGCTGGTTTTATTTCCGGGAGTGGTTTTTAAAGAGTTCAGTGACATTATCTGATTTACAGTGAATGTATCAGAAAACCATTGCAGGAATCCAGGCAAGAGAGGCTTGGACTAAAGGAAGAGGACTGAAGGTGAAGAGAAGTGAATGGCCTCAAGAAGCTTTGTTGTTTAGAGGAGCAGAGAAATGAAGTGGTAGTGGGGGGGGGGGGGGAGAATGTGAAGAGAAGGGAGGGTTTTGTTTGTATGTTTGTTCAAGAATGAAATGACTAGAGCTTGTCTGCTTGATCCAGGAGAGGGAGGGGCTGACTGTGTGAGGAGCGGCTAATGCAGACACTGCCGTCACTATTAGCCTCGCCTTGTCCTAAACATTTCACTAAATTCACTCCTTTAATCTGCACAACAACTCTGTGACATAGGTAACATTAACACCCGCCTTTTATAGATGGGGCAACTGAGGCACAGAGAAGTTACATAAATTTCCTAAGCTCACACACCTAGGAGGTGGCAGAGCCGAGATTCACACTTAGACCGTCTGACCCTGGGGCCCACATACTTAGCCACTAAGGCAAATTACTGCTGGACCCCTGTCCCCAAGAAGTGAGAGGGGATGGGACAGGGCACAAGAGAGGAGGTTGGTGTTCAACACACTCAGGAGAGCTTCATCCACAGAAACAGGAGTGAAATGGAGACTATGGTTACAGATAGAAAGAAGTTGTTTGATGGAATGGTGAGAGAATGATGAGACAGTTCCTGCTTTATTATTTATCTTTATTAAGCAGTATATAAGGCAAGATCATCAGACCAATGCAAGTGGGGAGAAGAATTTAGGAAACAGGAAAGGAAGTAAAATAATCAATTTAGGGACAGGGAAAACTAATATATTAAGGAAATAAAGTAGAATTACGATGCAGTGGCCAAGAATTTAAAGAGAGGCTGGCTAACATACTTGAGTGTTTTTTTCTCCACATTATTTAGCTGTTTAGGTTCAGGTTTAAGAGAGGGAGGGAGCCAGGAGAGGGTGAAGATATTTGTGGGGGTGTGATTATAGTGACAGAACGAAGAGTCTAAGCTGGATATGGAGGGAATCAATGATAACAACAGATAGAATAATAGTAAAAGAAAAAGAAGAGAGAGAAAGGCCAACGGATTAAAGGTCCAAATGATCCTGAAGGACTGCTAGAATGGGAGGACCAGAGTAGGCAAGCTGGAAGCATAGAAGATACTGTCAAGAGATGAATGCCTGAAGTAAAGATTTTGAAGGTAGTACAGTTGTTGGCAACAGAAAGGTCAAAGTTAAGACAGTAGGAGCGGTGGCTGAGGTGGAGAGGACCAATCCAGGATCAAAGAGGCCAAGGTGCTGGAGGCAAATCTCCAAGAATGATGACAAGGACCCTGATAGGAAGACAGTGAAGCTGTCTGGTCAGCAGGGAGTGGGAAGGATCTCAGGGCTGCAGATAACAGCAACAGAGACGGGTGGGAAAGTCTGGCAGCATAAAATTCAAAGGAGCTGGGTGTTTAAAGGAAGAAAGAAGAGATATGGTCTGGAAGCAGCAATGGGGTGCTAGGAGGACAATCACCCCAATCTCCAAGGCCTCTGGTGCTTGCACTGTGAATAATAATAATAACATAATAATAGTAGAACATTAATAATAAGCTGCTTCCACTGGAGAGGGCTGCAGAGGAGGTGATGTCCATAGGAAGCACCCAGGTTTCAATTAGGTCAAGCAGGTGGCTGAGGGTACTCAAAGCAGCAATCTGGGATCTGGAGGAGTTTGCCATAATAGTCCATAAATTCCAAATGGCACTGGGAAGCATATGGGAGGTTGGGGAAGAGCAGGAAATCCGGTCAGATGAGTGGAGGTAGAGAATGGTAGCAGAGGGTACAAAGAATGTGGAAGCCCTAGGTGGGTGTGACCTTCTGGTGGGATGTGAGCCAGGATGGGATTAATTCTGATATGCCCTTGGGGAGGACGGGTGTCCAGGTCAAGTGGAACAGCCTGGGGCCACCGGGCAAGAGGTCTCTCCTGCTGACCTTGGCAGTGTGGTGGCCTATGTAGGAAGCCGGAGCATGAGGGCCTTCTTCATCTGTCTGCAGATAGGGAGTGGCTGGCAGTGCGGGCACAACAGAGCAGAAAGGAAGAATTAGAAAATTAATTCATCACAGTTCTGTTTCTATTATACAACAAAGAATAACCATTAACCTGCTTAAGTAGGATGGTGATTAAAGACCTTAGTTATTAGAAAGTTTTACATCGGTCTGGTTCTTGCTGTGAATTGTAAAACTGCAAAATTCCAAGCATGGTTTTGAAATGAACTTATGTTCTCAACTATACTTGAACACTAATGACTTGATGAATGCAGAATTAAAACACACAAATGATTTACTTAGGTGGATAAGAAGGATAAACAAGATCCTTCCTCAGGGTTCTTTCCTGCTGAGAACATTGATTAGAATCATCAGATCAGAAAGGATTCAGACTTGATTTGGCTGAAAAATGCACTGTGATATTAGCAGGCACTCAGTTCTTATTTTTAATAGACAATCTTGTGATATGTTGCTTTGTTTCTAAATATAATATTTCATAACTCAAATGTCCATGAATGGATGACTAGTTGATAAGATTATAACACAGCTACATAATATATCATACAATATACCTGTTTAAAAAAAAAAAAGAGGTATATCAGGCCTGCCCAGTGGCATAGCAGTTAAGTTCGCAAGCTCCGCTTCAGCGGCCCAGGTTTTGCAGGTTCAGATCCTGGGCACGGACCTACACACTGCTCATCAAGCCACGCCGTGGTGGCGTCCCATATAAAGTAGAGGAAGATGAGCACGGATGTTAGCCCAGGGCCAGTCTTCCTCAGCAAAAAGAGGAGGATTGGCTACAGATGATAGCTCAGGGTTAATCTTCCTCACCAAAAAAAAAGAGGTATATCTATACATACAAACAAAGTGGGAAAGAGGAAGACATATTACACAACATGCATAATGATTGTATATGTGTGTACAGAGAGAGAGAGAGTGCACACACAAACAAGAGAGTTATATATGATAGATAATTTTTTTAGGGGTTACTTCTTGAGAGTAAAAATATTGAATGTTCCATTTTTAAGTTTCTGCCATCTTTATATCTTTTTTACAGCGTTCAGTTGTAGTGCAGAGGAACGAGAGATAAATAAGGTTCTATTTATCATGGCCAGCAGAGAATCTCAAAGGTCAAAAAAGGTATTAACATTCCTTGGATGAATCCTGTTTGTAATTTAAGCTTGCCTGAAAACTCACTATTGCACTGACTAGCGTACTTCCGGAGCTCCTCACATTTCCTGTTTTTCAAGTAAAACTGCATTTGCAGCAGGGCGTCCTGTGTCCAAACTAGATTGTGGTTTGCAGAATTAGTGACCTAGTGATCCACGTAGAAATCAATCAGCATGAGTTGGTAATGAAAGGGGATCATTTTTTGACTGAAGAAGAAGTAGTTCTTTTCCGGGTTAGCAGGGGGCCCAGAACAGAAAAGACAAGGAGATGGATGAGATGGGGTCTACTCCCTTCATAGGCCAAGGCTCTGGTTTTGAACTGTGATGGAGAGGTCTAACCATGAAAATGAAGGGCATGGAGAAGAAGCCCACCCCATCTCACAACAGACTAAAAGACCACAATGTAGAATCGGCACTGTGTCAGAGACATTCCCAGGGCAGCAGAAGGAGCTTAATGAGGAAGCAAGAGCAGAAGAATTTGAGTGGATAAGTTTCTGATTCCACCACCTTGGAGATGCCTGAAAGAAGGAGGATTTCAGGGAGGGGATAAAACAGCGGCCAAGATTTACCATGGTTTGGGCAAGAATGTTAATAGGGCTGCATTTACACTCAAGCCCTGGGGCAGGCTGTGTGGGGCTCACAGGCACATTATCAAACAAGGTCTGGAGTTAGGCAGCCTGTCCAAGAGTAAATGTCCATATTTCCTTTCCTGCTGGGGCATATATTCTATATTCCTTATTTCCATGTTTTTGGTCCCTTAGAAAACTATGGTCTATAGGGCTACATTTGAATTTAGGTCATAACTTCTTTAGCCTATTGCTGAAGACTGCCAAAATACTTGATTCCTCTTTTTAAACTCAAATTACTCTGTGCTAATATCATAAAAATTCATGGAATCTTCAATCTACCTTTGAGTTCTGATCTAATTTTTTGACACATTTCCACTTGACATTGTGATGAAAACTGTCCTCTTAGAACATTTAATCAAACACTAATCACATAAGAATTCATTTTTCAAAGAACAGCCTCTTGAACTCAGAATCCTAGAAAATGTACTTGATTTTAAGTTAAATCACTGACTATTCCTAAATAAGAAAAGCAGGGTTGAAAAAAAAACAACAAAACAGGGGCCGGTCCAGTGGCATTGTGGTTAAGTTCGCACGCTCTGCTTCAGGGCCGGGGTTTGCAGGTTCGAATCCCTGGTGCAGACATATGCACTGCTTACCAAGCCATACTGTGGCAGGCGTCCCACATATAAAGTAGAGGAAGATGGGCACGGATGTTAGCCCAGGGCCAGTCTTCCTCAGCAAAAAGAGGAGGATTGGCAACAGATGTTAGCTCAGGGCTAATCTTCCTCACCAAAAAAAACCCAACAACAATGGAGGCTCAATGCCACATGCCACATACCTCCATTCAGGTACTGGGCTGTACTTTTAGCAGAGCTGTCTTTAATTTCAGAATGTGCCACAGGTTTTATTGGAAAGGACACGAATAATGGAAACTGGAGCCTGGAAAACGGCAAGCTGGTTCAACCTCTTGGAGCATCATTTGTCAGATCCAGCTGCAAAACCCAGAAATTATAAAAAAATGCATGTAGGATTTCTTTTTAAGCATTACCACACCACTACTTTAAATGTTGTTTCTGACTGAGAAATTCCTCCTTGCAGGTGCTTTTTACCCCCATAATCTCAGCAAGCTGCCAGGGCCTCATGAGACTAAACAAATTGCTAACTTAAAAATTTATTATAGTATCTGCTCCCTTTCCAAGACGTAAAATGTACTCTATAATTTGCTCTTCTGAATCCCCAGGGACCTTACTCTTCAAGATCCCATGCGCTTGTATGACACCATCTCTTGTCCATTATTAATATACTGGACAGAGTTTTTAAAAACACATCACACCCAAAAGTCCTAAAATGGGAAGAGAAAATGCCACTAGCCAGCATATTAATTTCCTGAAGTAAGCAATATCAAAAGTGATGACAAAGGTGACACCGATGCACTGGATTCCTGGAAAGGAAGTGTGAAGGGTTAGACTCTATAGTTTGCATTTACCAACAGATGGTGGCAAATGGATGGATAATGAGGTCCAGGGGCATGAGGTCACTGTTAGAAGTCCACGAACAAAAGAAATTCAGTTCTGTGCAGCTATGAGCGATAATATAAAATTACAGAGATATACTATAAAAATATGAAATTTAAGTAGGCATTATTTTGAAAATATAAAGACCAGCCATCTGGGCAAAGGATAAAGCAGATGGCTGCTTACCTTACCACATTTCAAAGACGCTCATAAAAAGGGCACCTAAAGCCAAGATAGTTATAACTCAAATAGGCCTAGTCAAAATGCTGCTGTCCAGAATGAGCCCATGGAAGGAGAGTAGCATCCAGAACCAGGGAAAGTGACCCAGCCACAGAGCAAAGTGGGATCCCCGAGATAGTGACAAAAGAGTGAAAAAAATCGTGTCTTTGATATTATTTCAAAATAAACCCTTGAAGCCAAGTCATGATTAAAAACCAGATTTTCTTTCTCTGAAAGCCTGGCTCTAAATTCAGTTTGAAGCATTTCCCTAAAATTTAGTCGATAGGCAAATATAGTAGAAATGGAATAAATGGATGGAGGAAGGGAAAGGCCTAACCAAAGAGAAACTCATGGATTATTTAAGGATAACGTTTCTGTTCTAAAGAAACATAGCACTTTTTTTAATGCAGTGGTAGATAGGTAGAGGCAAAGAGAACGATTTGATTAGACAGAGGGACAACTACAGTCCTAGAACTCTGAAAGTTTGGGTGGTAATCATAACCCATTATGGATGAGATCAGAGATAAATAAAATCACTTTAAAGAGACAGAACGGCTAAGTTAAGAATATGATCTGACTGTAACTCGATCTTGATGATATTAGCATATATTATGAGAGAATGGTCACTCAGAACAGCAATCAGCCTAGAAACATAGGAAATGGGGACTTAGAAAGGAAAGAGTTAGCAGTAAGTACCCACTGGTGGTGAGACATAGAATCTGGGAACCTGACTGGTTCACTCTAGAGACACCTCAGCTGTGGGGCTTGGAATGACACCATGTGTCCCCTTGGCCTGGATAAAAGATCCCTTGAGACCACTTACAATTTTATTTCAACTTTGTCTTCACTTAGCATCTCTCTGACAGTGAATTCAGCCTCTTAGTTACCCTATACAGGAAGGATTCATTAAATGATAAAAAACAAATATTTTAGTAACTGGAATATTCCCCATCAAAATTAACAACATTCAGATTTACACCATTCTCTTATAAATTAACATGAGTCTGTCCTCTCCTCTTGTCTCAGGAGGCATCTCATGAAGCGCTGGCATATAAACTTTTGGAACTGCAAACCTAATATCCGACCCAGACAACAGGAATTTCACCATCCTGTGGGGCAGCTTGGCAGCCAGTCAACTAGCCCCCCTTAAGTGGCTCCACCCCCTCATATTACAAAACAAGAAACAGATAAGAATACATGATCCACTTAATATTCTGTGAATTTAGCACGAGATGATTATGTGAATTAGAAATCAACTATATAAATAACTAATATGAAACCCATTAGATTGTACAAGAATAGACATCATATTTATTTAGTTTATTGTGGGCTCTAAGCCAGTGCCTGACATATATTAGGAACCCAGGAAATATTTTTTGAATAAATACAAATTTAAGAAAGGAAGGGAGATAGGAGGAAAAAAGAAAGAATTCAGGTTCTTTCCAGAAGATTAAGCTGCTGGTAAGATGCAATGACTTTTCATATGACTATTATGCCAAGTGGTTTCCATCCTTTTGAGCAGTTATTCATAAAAATTTTTGGAGCACAGAAAGAACTATGAAAATAGATCAGTCATGTAATTAGACTGTTCATTATAGTACAAGGCCGTGAAGATGCAAGCTGTTCCTGCTTTAATATAATCATAAACTGAGATTATTTTGAAAACTCTCCAGCTTGAAGAAAAAACACATCTGAAAGTCCCCTGTATTTGTCTATTACATGGTTCAAGTACACATAGTCTACAGTGCTAAGTTTCAACCAAAAATATGCTGGAGAGAAAATAGAGAATAACAATCCATTAAAAAGATGGACAGGGGCCAGTCTCACGGCCTAGTGGCTAAATTCGGCTTGCTCTGCTTCAGTGGCCTGGGTTCGGTTCGCGGGCGCAGACCTACACCACTTATCGGTGGCCATGCTGTGGCGGCAACCCACATACAAAGTAGAGGAAGATTGGCAGCAGATGTTAGCTCAGGGCAAATTTTCCTCAACAACAACAACAAAAAAAGATGGATAAATAGTTACCTTTATGTTGTCCTTATGTTATCTGAGGGAACAGAGCATGATAAACCATAGCAGATAATTCAGGACTCTCACATCTTTGTCATGAAGACTTGGCAAGACTTTTGCACAAACTGTAGACACTCTTGTTATATTATGCTGTGTTGAAATATTATGAGCTCTCTAACATCAAAGCTATTCCTATGCTTTTGAAAGGTCAGAGTTTAAGGTCCATGGAAAAGATCTATTGAAATCCAGTGAGGACATTATGCTAAGTGAAATAAGCTAGACACAAAACAACAAATATTGTATGATTCCACTTATATGTGGTACCTCAAATTCATAGAGGCAGAAAGCAGAATGGAGGTTACTAGAGGCTGGGAAGGAGGAATGGGGAATTATTGTTTAATGGAAAGAGTTTCATATTGGGATGATGAAAAAGTTCTAGAAATGGATGGGGTGATGGCTGCACAACAATGTGAATATACTTAATGCCACTGAACTGTACACTTAAAAAATGATTAAAATGGTAAATTTTGTTATGTATACTTTACCACAATAAAAAAAAAAATCTAGTGATGAACTGGTCACTCGCTAGACTCTGAAGGTACAATTTAAATGGAGTGAAACCAGCAACCCAGATGCCAGAAGCTTTTCCCACTCACATGGCTGATATATTGAAATGTTCTGAGAATTAACCTTCCATTAAGACCCTTCAGGAGACATAGTGAGAATGTCCCTCCCAACCTGGAAGTAAATGGTTCTAAGAACTCAAGCATGTACTACTAACAGCCACCATTATCATCACTGATGACCTGCTATGTGCCTGCACTGATCCCTTTACACGAGCCATTTCTTTAGAATGTAATTCAAAACCCTTGTGTTCTGGCCCTGGCTTAACTCTCCTGCCGTACCATTCTTTGGATTCATGCTCAATCCATATGGAATTATTTGTATTTCCCCAGAATGTATCACGTTCTTTTCCCCTACAGCTCTTCTCTCTCTCTCTCTCTCTCTCTCTCTCTCACACACACACACACACACACACACACACACAGCGGTTCTCTCCTCTCTACATAAATTCTGGAACAACCTGCAGGTTTCAACCTCAAGATCTCAGCTTCCTCTGAGAAACATCCCTGATCACAGCCTAAACCAGTGTCTCTCAAACCTGGCTCCACATTAGAATCATCTGGGGGACTTAAAAACGACTGGTCCCCAAGTTCCACCCCTAGAAATTCTGATTTAACAGGTCTGTGGTGTGACCAGGGTATTACTAATTTTTTTAAAAACCCTCCAGGGAGGCCAGCCCAGTGGCATAGCGGTTAAGTTCGCACACTCCACTTCCGGGGGCCCAGGGTTCGCAGGCCCGGATCCCGGGTGGTGACAGAAGCAACCATGCTGTGGCGGCGTCCCATATAAAGTAGAGGAAGATGGGCACGATGTTAGTTCGGGCCTAATCTTCCTCACAGGAAAAAAAACTCTCTAGGGGATCCTAATTAGCATTCAAGGCAGAGAACCATTGACGTAAACTGAGTTACTTATTTTCTCCCTTAAGCACTTGAGGGCCCTCACGCTTCTCACTACCTTAGCCTGCATCTTCTTTTATTGTAGCCACTTTTTAGCTTGGCCCACCCCTTTGAACATCAGCTCCTTCAGGGCAAGCTCAAGTTCACCACTGTATCCATAAAGCCTAGAACAATGCCTGGCACATTAGTAAGGACTCAGTAATGACCTTGAGTTGTTTTCTCTTTTTTGTGTGTGAGGAAGACCAGCCCTGAGCTAACATCTGTGCCCATCTTCCTCTACTTCATATGGGACGCCACCACAGCATGGCTTGACAAGCGGTGCTTCTGTCCGCGCCCAGTATCCAAACCTGTGAACCCCGGACCGCCAAAGCCGAGCGTGTGAACTTAACCGCTACGCCACCGGGCAGCCCCTTAAGTTGTTTTCTTGAATTAATTTTGCACCCACTCTTCATGACATGCATTAACATCCCCAACTTAAAAATGAGCCCACTGAAGCTCAGAGAGGCTAAGTCATTTACCCAAAGTCATACAGCAAGTGAGTGGTAGAGTCCGGACTAGAACTCTGCTCTCTCTGACTGCAAAACTGTTCACTACACTAAGTGCTTTCTGACTTCTTGAATAAGTTACTGATATTAAATGAGTTGTTCCTACTGAACAAGTTAGAAATAAAGGCAAGACTGGAAACTATAATTGTGCTGTGAATAACTGGGTAAAACACATCCAATAATGACTCAATTTTCTAAATTTGCTGGGGACAAGTTTTTGCAAAATCTGGACCTTGGAGGCACCATCAGCAGCACACTGCTGAAGAGGCTTAATCCCAATCCTCAAAGGTGCATTTATTTCTCAGTGATTAGAACTCTCTTTTCTAGGACTCCAGATCCAATAAAACCTGAAATGGTTTTGATGGATTAAGTTTCTAAGCAAACAACAAACTAAACAAAACCAGTAAAAGAAAATTGTGAAATTGTGACAACCATTGCAACTTTCTTAGGCAACCATACCAGGTTCTACTGATAACCACCCACTCAGCTTAAGGCACAACCTGTAACACATGTGTTCAAAATACAAACCGACGGCTTCCAGTTTCCTGTGGCTACTCAGTCTCCGCCACAGTATTTGTTTTCCCCAAAAGGCAAACGCTGCTGAGACCACTCCACTGCCTGGCTAGAAGGGAGCACTCACCATGGTCCTAGATGCACCAGCATGAAACTCTTTTGCAAAATACAGGGCAGTTACTGACTTCTGAGGCTTGTTAATGTCCTCAGATGAACTTCCACTCCTCAGGGTTCCCTTACTGCCCAGGAGAGGAGCTTGGCTGCCAAGTTCCAAGTGACATAGGAGTGCTAACTGCTTATTTCTCAGGTCCCAACTGCATCTTTTATTATGGAAAAGTTGAAGTTTATACAATAGTAAGTAAACACTTCTACCCACGATTCAACCAGACGGTAAGCACAGGTGCACAAGCCTGTGACTAAGACACTGAGGCCACAAAGCTGAGTTTGTACAAATGCTCTGGTGGCATATTGTAGGATGGGCCACTAGACGGTAAATCTTGGCACAAAGGAATAAAGAGGCTTTTTTTCTTACCCTGGAAGTCAGGAAGTTTCACAACTATCTTTCCAGGCTTGCCAGTGCAAAATTTTGGAACTTTCTGGGAGGCCTATACCTTTTATTGCATCACTCCCTGGGAATAACTTAACAGACAGGAAACCATAGTGGTCAGGAGTGGGAGCTTTTGAGTCAAGTACTCTGGGTGTGAGCACCAATTCTACTGACTATTAGCCTTGGGCCCTTGAACAACTTGTGTAACATGTCTTAGCTTTCTCTCTTCAATCTTTGAAAGGGGAATAAGAATAGTAGCTAATAGAGTTATTGTGAGAATTAAATGAGATACTGCAAGTAAAATACTTAGCACAAATCTGGTTTTTAAAAAAAGGTATTCAGTAAATGGTAGTGTTTGATATTGTGAGTGACAGCTGTGTCAGTTCCTCCAGTCCTCTCCCACTAGGCCTCAGCTCTATACATGGTCTTTTCCCCCCAGCAGCCAGCTCCCTGGGGTCCCATAGTACCTCATGGCCACGGCCACCTCATTTGCATTTCCTGCTCCAATGTTCTAGGAGTCTAGAGATGGCCAAGTGAGCTGTATAATCAAAGCAGCTCTGACGTCAGAGGACGGTGAAGTCACTCTGGCTTGAAGTGGCTCGTGAAGGCTTGGTGCAGGAAATGGGGCTTTTAAAGTTAGTTAATTTATTTATATATTACCCCAACCCCAAATATAGGTGAAAGTTTTTAAAAATGCACATCATCAATGGTGGTAATAAACAGCTGAGCGAGTCAGAGGGAAGAGAGAATACAGATAGGGAGAAAGCAAGGCCAGCCACATGATTTCACCTAATCATGTCCCAGACAATCTTGGGCCAGATATGGGCAAATCTAGCTGTAAATGTTACCAAAACAAAGAAGATTGGTTGCAAAATTCATATATGCCAATACAATCATGCACCACATATGACGTTCTGGTCAACAACAGACTGCCTATATGATGGTGGTCCCGTTAGATTAGTTCCATATAGCCTAGGTGTGTAGTAGGCCACACCATCTAGGTTTGTGTAAGTACACTCTATGATGTTCATGCAACGACAAAATAGCCTAACAATGCATTTCTCAGAACATATCCCCATCATTAAGCGACACATGACTGTGTATGTCTTCTATGCCAGCCACCGTTACAATCACTTTGTATGCGTTAACTCCATTGTCACAACACCTCCATAAATTGGTACTTTTTTGTTGCTGTTTACACAGATGGGAAACTGAGGCTGTGAGAGGTTAAATAAGTGGCCCAGTGCTCACTGTGGCAGCACTGAACTTTGAACCCTGATTGTCCGTTTCACAGCCCCCACTCGTAAGGTCTAAGCAAGGCTGTTTTGATAGACAACATAAAACAAGTAATAGCAAACCAGAAGTTTAGAGGAAGCTCTTCCTAACACTGAGATCTGAGCCCTCATGAAGACAAAACAGCTTGACAAAGTACACCAGTTTCCAGCTTTGGGGATTTCCCAGGTCAGTTAAATTAAAAAAAAATGTTGGGGGTGAGAAATGTGACATACAGCTGGCAACCTCTTTTTTATTTCTGTGTGCCAAGTAAGAACATTAAAACAACAATAACAACTTTCAGGGATTGTCAACATCATTTCATGAAATAAATGACACTTAAGCACCCCAAAATAGAAACGGCATAATCTAAAACATAGAGGACCTTGTTTTAA